>OW028574.1:57930296-60330296 GCA_932294295.1 Alitta virens | reverse complement strand
GGTCACATACACTAGACAATGCTCACTTAATATTTCTTCACTGTCCCAACAGGAAATGGCTCCGCATGAGCAATCATGTCAGTTATGTCAACTCTTTAATCAAATAACTGTAGTCTGCTATGCACATAACAATCTGAAAACCCATTTGCCCTCTTCCCAGAGTCACAGTTGTAAACAAGCATCTCATTCCGTTGTGGGTGGACCGGTAATTGGATGACAAAGGCAAGAAACTTCCGGTGACTCTGGTAACTCAAGAACAGAATAACAGAATTAATGGCGTAGAAAAGAGACCAATTTGCATAAGGAACCTATGCTTCTATTTAAATTAATCCTGTTTCCTAATACACCTTTATGTAAACCATATCTTCTTACTGCTATACAATAGAAATGGGAAGTAAACATACGAAAGATTTCTGAAAATCAAAATGTCTAAAAAAAAAAAAGCTGCCATTTATACTTTCTATTATGCATGAGTTTCATGCAGCAATGTCTATTTAAAGAATTAATCAATTTTTTCCTTAATCAAACCACAAATCTTTTCATGCTTTGTACTGCATGATGTATATCAGCCATAAATCTAATTGTTTCAATAATTCATCATAGATGTTTGTACAAGACCTAGCTACAGCCTTCAGCAACAACACACATCAAGTCGTTACAGATTAGATTTTATTTCCATCTAATGTGTCTACATGGCAAGTTCAATAATAAACAGATTTTTCTTTGATCCTAGAGTTGTCATAACATCAAATATTATAATTGCAGGAGTTTGTGGGCTTAATTAAAAGTAATCACAATCTGAAGCAATCTGATTTTCACCATGGTATCCTTCACTATCATCTGCAATGTTCATCAATCTGCTTTATCAAGGACCAAATTAAATTAAATGTTGATCGTGCACTCAATAACATCAAATCAGAAATACATCTGACGTGCTTATCTGGGAACATGTCTGACTTGCTGAACATGTCCCTTTTTCAAACTCAATAGGCTAGTAGAGATATTAAAATATTGGGCTCAACCCAGAACAAATTGCAACAGAAATTATTCCAGTGCCATTTGAATCCCAAGGGCCTCTAGAGACACATTACAGTACTAAAAATCATGGAAAATCCAAGTAGTGGAACACCTCCAAATTAGCATAATCCCAAGATGGCGGCCTCATAAAACCTGTTTTTCTCAATAACTAAGGAAACTCAGCACATTATTGAATTTCAAACATGTATTTATCTAAGATAATGATGAAATGTGGTCAGCTTTAGAGAGCTGCAATCATGAACAGGATAAAAACAACAAAAGGATAGAGTACCGATCCTAACTGGCTCCAAATACACTTCAGATCTTTTTCTGATACGCTCTAACAGGTTTTACTCAGTTGCTTAATTCTGAGATCTTGATGAAGTCTTTTGTCACTATTCTCAGCTCAAAGCAAGCTTCTTAACACTTCTTAGCTGGGCTCGAGTACTTAAGCTTCTCGAGGGACCCAACATGTGTCCAAATGAGATTGGATGAGACACAGCAGGTGCAGGTGAGAGGAATCCAGATATACACAAAACTGATCATGGATAAATGTCACAGCTAATGAATATATATACATCGGGGGGCAAACTTTCAAATCCTGCAGCGGCCACCTCTAAGCCCTCGTAAATCTCATCGAAGTCTGCGAATATCCTAAGCTTTAAATAATAAATGTGGGAAAACAAAGCAGAGGAATATGGAGTGATGTAAAGAGAATTGGTCAACATTTTGCCCGACAATTGTCATAGAATTGATTTAGTTATAAAACCAAAGCAGCAACAGAAAATACCACTTAAAGCTTAGTTCGATTTCCAATAAAATAAGAATTATTCATAAGCCATACACATGACAGAAATGAGAAAACAATTTTCCTTTATGTTACTCCTACAATGTACACATATTTTTTTACTGCAGCATTGCAATTGGCATATATTAGTGATTTGTTTCTCATAAGGATGTGAATATCGAAAATAGTCCAATCAAATGGCTATCTCACTCAAAAGACAACATCTGTATCAGTTCAGACAAAAGTTCCTGATTTAATTTAGGTGCACCAAATGACACATAAAGATTTAAAATTGGCGAAGAGCTGCTATAGATCCTATTTACAATAGCTGGTGTTAAAGTAGGCCACCTTCATCTTGAATCTAGCCTAAAACTACATTAAATTAGCTTACTCTACCATCCTTAATGTAACTGACTGGATTATTGCAGCCAAAATGCTTCACAAAAGCTACTTTCATGATAGCATGGGAGCAATTAAGAGAGAATATATTAAGTATCACAATCTATCGCATGCCTTTTTATGTCATTATGGCCTCAGGATATCATCTTAGTACAAATTTTTCATGCAGGATTGGCAGACAGGTTAGATAAGCAAAAACAAGATATAGAATCCAATGGAAACAAGTCAACCTTAACTGTTACTGAAACATTTATGGGTCGTCACCAAGTTATAGTCTTCAGTTACATTGTTATGGTATGTGTTACTTTGTTACTGTTACGAAAATACCTTTATTAATAATAATATTATGATCTAATGGATTGGACCTTGATGTACCAGTCAAGGTCATTCTGTGGCCTTGACTTTTGACCCAAGGTCATCCAATGTATTTGTACTAAGTCTGCGAGACTTCTGCAGTGTTCAACCCAAATTTGGTGAAGATCTGATAATTCAGGAGTTAAAAGATAAAAGACTTTTTTGATTATGGGTTCTTAAGCAAAGCTCTTGAAATAGTTAATGAATCATAAAGAAAGCTAAATAGGTTCCTTCCATGGCTGATCAAGTTACTCAAGCAGAATATTATTATCCATGCAATAATTACGTGGAATGAAAATATGTTTTTGCTCTTTGTTGACAGCTGACATCATGCAATTTAAGGCATGTGACTAGTGTGTGTGTGTGTGTGTGTTATTGTTTAACGCCTCATCAGCACCTGAGTGGGCTATGTAGAGGCTCTCTAGGTTAAGATTCATTATCTATATTTGGTAGTAGAAACCAGAAGCATGTAAAAAAGGCATGTGATTAGACAGTCTCAATGTTTCTAATGTAAAGAACTAAACATGTGAAAAAAAAACCGAGTTTGACCAATCATGTCCTTTGTTAGATTGTTTTATTGTATATAGTTATCTGTTTGATTGTTTATAGTTATTCCTTTGAGATTTGTTTTAATTCTTTTGCACTCTTTGAATTGTTTACCAAGTTTCTCATAAAACTCGGAAACTGTAGCAGCAAAATATGGATTGAAATAGGATTAGCAGACAAGACCTGAAGTGATGTCATGTTCTGACTACGTGCAAAATATCAATTGGAATTCTACATAATTATTACTGGGATAATAATATGGCCATATTTGTATTCCAAAGTGCGGTTGGCAGATCTGTAGCCTCAGGTTGTTTGTCTCTGATAAACTTCTACCTTCATGGAGTGGCTCTCTCCAGAAGTTGCTGATAAGGACAATATTGTAAGGGAACTGTCCATCACAGACTAGCAACAGCATTAAAAACCTCTTTGAACCACACGTTTTTATGTGGCTAGCAATGTAGTCATATACAAAAAATAACCTCTTTATCTGACACAAGAGATATTGGTGGCAATATAGCTTCACGCAGGATCTGTCCATCTAACAGACCAAGTTCTTCAGCAATGCTAGAGTCATCATCAGCGTCAAACCACAAAGAGTTCGCCAAGGCGCTGCCATTAGTCCATGTTGCAATTTATTTGGCATCGCAAGGGACTTTTGCCTTGGGTTGGTCAAAAAGATCACCTTGTCATTCTTACTGGCCAGCCTAAGTGCTAGACATTTAGAAAAGGACAAACTTTGGATAACATTTCACGTTAAGATGGCTATTTGCTTGACAAAACAATAGAGAAAGTGATCTATTGAATGAATTGTGCCAAACTCAATGCCTAGTAACAAAATATCTTATTTGCATTAAATATTTGCTAAATGGTACTCCAAATTAACCATTACAACTGCCCGAGCAACAGGTTTCAATTCATGAATCAGCTTGAAAGACATTATGCTAAGAAGGATTTATTAAACCATTATAGTGTACCTTTATCATTGCATACAATCATCTAAACCTGACAGATCAGTGACTAAAGTCACAGAGCACAGTATTTCTTCTATTTCTGTGGACAGTGGACAGAGGAGTTGATAGTCCAAAGAACAAAGATTAAGTGTACGTTAGAAATGTTACTGATGAAAGTACTGCAGGCAAAACTATGCATGTAGGCACATTGGTTAAATTTGTGTTGAAAATGGTAGAACCCTTTAATTAGTGCCATAGACATATTTGTCACAAAGGCTCCAACACAGCTTTTTATCTTGTGAGCTTTTATCTTTATCTGTCTTGACCAGAGATACTTGGTCAAAAGTTAATTGATGCTTCTGGCAGCTCATATGCTATAAATCACCAAAGGAATTGATGTCTGAACTCAGCAAATTTGGCCCACTGCCTCAATAGTGACTCTCCTAACAACCTTGAATTGCCACTGATCAGAGTAGGTTCTTTGCATAGTCTCAGTGGTGATGTCCTTCAAACTAAGTGTCAAGGTTTGTTGACTTACAGTCTTATTCATGCTATATGACTGACTCTTTTTGTTACTGTATAAAACACATTCTGAAGGATATGTCTGATTCATGAAAGAAGAGATCAGTTCCATGAATGAATGAGCATACATACATCATGAGATATCGATCTAGTTTATGTGTGGGGGAATTTCGTCTGACAGAGATCAAGGACTGTCGCAACCTTGAGCCAATATCAGTTTGCCTTAAGCACCAACACATCTCAACATGCCAGTGTCCATTTTGGTTAAATTGTGTATCATAATATACCTGACCTTGCATTTCCCGAGAGACTAACAAAAGGGGAAGAACGAGTACATAAGGCAGGTCCCAGTAAACAACATATCGTTTCTTATATAGCATTTTTTGTATGTGTATTACCTTTATTTCTTTAGAGCGAATTACACTGGGATGAATACACATCCACTCGGTGATCTTCATCTGTTAGTAGTGTTAGTAATTCACATCAAAATCCCATGCACAAATGTACATAACCATACAATTCCATGTACCATGATATGACATTTGAGTAAACCCACATATTAAACACAAACAGGCAATAGCATTTTTTTACTGTAATGACATGTTTATACACTCCAAAAAAAACACTTTAAAAAACCTTGGAACGTTCAACTGCCCAAAATATGAGTGCCCCCTCTAACGTCCACGAGCCTCTCCTCGAAGGCAATGACATGTTACCAATTTCACCAAATGGTATCAGATGCTATAATATTGTCAATTGAGGAACGAGGACATTTTGTCCTTTTTCACTGAAATTAGCTTTTGTATTTAATTACACGACATTGCAAACTACAACCCCCCATCCCCAAAAAAATACCCATCCTGCATAGTCTGTATTTGCAATTACAATTTTCAAATAACAGTTCAAGTAACAAGTGAGAAATGAAAATTAAAACGTTAATTTTTTAGAGAATTAAGCTGTAAGAGTGTTTTCTGGTTAATGGACAGAGCAACATGGTAATCCAAAAGCTGTATGCATGCTGTGAGAAGTCTCTCTCCTCTCAAAGTTTATTTTTCAATATTTATCTTTTCTAATGAAAAAAACAACAACAACAAACCATCGCTCAAAATATGAATTCCAAATGTCAATTATCTCATTCCCAAAAATAACTTGCGCGGAATCTCTGGCCTCCGGTGAATGTTAATACGTGAGTAGCTGCATGTAACGTCTCAGCATATGTGATGTTCTGCATGATTCATTTGTGACTCTTGAAAACAACAAAACACAATTAATGGGTTGTATTCGCAGGTGTCATATCATACAGCACAATATAACGATAACATGTCAGTTAATTAAAGGTAATGAAAACTTGTCAAAATCTGATGAGCCCTGGGGTTGCTGCAGTATAGGCCACTACACATCAAGAGTTATTATGCTTTGAGTATGACAGTATTTAGATTTATCAAAATGTTTATTCCAGGAAATTATTTTCCATATCTGAATAAGATATCAACTGCTTCTTGGAAATTATTTGCATCATTGATTTCTGCCTCAGTGAGAGGTCTACTTCATACTTGTCATGGTGCATTGCTTGGTGCCTTTGTGACAACATTGATTTTCTAAGGCACCGTGACATTAATCTCATTACAGACTTACGTACCACTCTCTAGCCAAAGTATTTATCATATTCCTAGGGAACTCCTTCACTTATTGGAATCTCCAAAATCCAATTCATGAAGCACTTGATCATGCCCGCCAAAGACCCCAAAGCTATTATGAATGGAGAATGACCCTGGTATGACCTTGGGTGCACCCCAAGGTCACAGAGTATGCAGAAGACATGTTAACAGCATCGGGCCACCGCCCAAGGTGACATTGTGACATAAAAGCAAAATAACAAAAGTGCCAGAAGACGAAGAAAGAACAAGAGGAAATTCATGCAGTGAAACCGGAAGTCTCCCTCTGATCTTCAAATCATAAGCTAAGAGGAATTAAAGTGTCTTCTGTCTAAAAGGAGGTCTATTTTTACCTTCTTTCTAATGTCATAGAAAGGTTATATAGCCCCACAAAAAATAGTTGGACCTAGTCAAACATAAAAGCCACGTTTTCGAGGTTTTTATTTTTTTTTTCCATATTGAAAAAAAGTCTCATCGATTTATTTTTCACTCTTCTGTAGATATTGACTTGCTAACCAATGCTCAAGTCCATATTACAGCAGAATCACTGACTTGGTGAATCCAGTGGGAGACCCGATGCTAGATTCACATGACGTCATATGGAGTTCATTTTCAAAGTCTATGAAATCTCCTATAAGCAATATCTGCCGTATACAACGTCCACAATGCAGACCAGTACTGAGAATATTTTCTCAATCTGTCTGATATAATGTCTGAGGATTAGTCAGAAGTATCACCAGCTATAGGGCACATATAGTGTGGTAATATGACTTACAGTAAACACAATGTTACAGACGTAATGGCTTTTAAATTCTCGCTTAAATTCCAGCGATTGACAACAACATTCATCTTGAGAAGCTCATGAAGGCAGTCTCCTTTCTTCAGTAAATATGAACCCCACATCAAAATACAAATTTAGACTCAGCAAACAGAATGGGAGATGAAACGGTTACTTTAAAATAAATCAATAATAAAATATATCACAAAAGACACTGAATATGAGACATTGCACATGCCATCACCTTTATTACTGATGGATAGATATTTATTTATTTGATACTGATGATGTATTTCAGAATTAGGAAGAGCACTATAGAAGAGATAGCATTTTATTATCCAAGAAAATGGAAATTTAGTTTACATCTTACACATGTATAAAACTAAAAAATGACATGTAAAACAACAATTCCTAGCGAAAGCCTAATGCTGTGGGGCACAAATGAATTTTGATTTCGTTTTGATTTTGCTGCCATAGATCTGAGTCTATTTCTAGAGGTCAGGAATATGTAGCAGAAAAATAAATTGTGACTTCATGAAGATAGGCCCTATATATGTCAAACTACTAACATCTTATCTACCAGAACACGGTATTACAATGAGATCATCCTACAAATATTTATGGCCATGGGGTATACAACACAAGATTTATGTTTGTCTTTTCTACTTTTCAAGCTGAGAACTGATTCGGAGATTCTGAAACAAGGCCAACACAGTCCTGTCTGCATAATGCAACAGAATCGACTGGAATGTGACTTCGTAAACAAATGACACAAAAACACTGTGTGAATTTCCTTCTGATTTCTTTGATGTTTGTCCAAGAAGTTTCAGTTTCCCTTTTTTCTAATTCAGTTTAACTTTTTTCTGTTTGAGAAGACAGTCCAACCTTTGTGCTTAATTTAAAGAAACACATAAAGAGCCGTACATGGTAAAGAAAGTCCAAACCATCAATGTTAAAAGGTAATACAGTACATGAATTTTTTTCTTCCAAAAAACATGAAGAAGAATCAAAATACTCATATGGATACTTAACAAGTTTATTAAATCTAAGCATTACGTAGGAATAATCAGAAGAAAGTAGCAAGTTGGTCTAAGTGCAAAGCAATATCTTCTGGTGTGCCATGAGACGTTGACCAGCTGTATAAGCATACACACTACGTTACACAAATCCAACACTCTGAGATCAATGATAAACATTTCCAAGAGAGTTAAGAAGGGATTAACTTCAAGGAAAACTACAACCAATACATCATGCTGATACAGTGATGAAGCCCTCTAGATTACACAAGAGATCTACACTGTGAGTATTTAATGAGCCAGACAAAAGGACCATGCCTCTGCTCATTTAACAACATAGTGTGTCACAATTCCTCAAGACACTGAGAAAACACTATCTGTCAGTGTCACAGCAGCCAGTGTTGGATGTCACCAGTGCCTGACCCAGCATTGTCCAATAAACTGACAATACACAGGATTAGGCTGAAGAAAACAGAAGAACAGTGACCTTCAGGCTGAAAGACCTAATAAAGGCCCAAACCTTTAGCATTGCACCAACAAAGCATCAACATTGGCAAGAGCTTCACTCAGGGTTTAATGAACTGACATTTGCATATACCACCACAGTACCTAGAAAACCCATTATTTCAAGAGAATGAACTGCAGTAGGTCAGTAGCCTTTTAAAACCAAAAACCAAAGTAACCCCCATTAGTATTGGAGTCACACAGGGAGGTACATGCATAATGCATGAGGAACAACACATCACGAAACAGCAACACAAGAACACCATCAATCACTACACCCACAGAAAAGAAATGACAGATGTAATATAATTCAAATGCATGGAAATGGTTCAATTATCTTTCCATAAACTATAGAAGTTACTTCTCTTAAAGTGGAATGTGTAACATTCAGGAGGGTATTTTCATTTGCCCAGAGAGAAAACGTAAAACGTACGTAGATCTACAACCTTCAAGATGGCAGCCAAGCTGTGCCTATGAATATTCCTTCAGGGTGTATCATAATGGATGGATTTTCTTACTCAAATGAGCATCACAATGCACACACAGATCATAATGTTATTGTGTCCAATGTTGATATCACACGTCAAATACATGAGAACACCATGTACTTTTCACATCCTAGATAGCCCGCTACATCACCCGACGTGGATCTACTGTGGATCATGATTGTATCTGGGATGCATATAGCATCTCCAAGATATCTTTAATATGGGATCAACTATGAAAGTTTTAAAGGTATGTATAGCATGTAATTTATAAAGATTGTCCTTAATTTGCTGTAATTTTCGCTGTATTCAACTGCAATTTACACACAGTACAAAATAATGTATAGTAGAAATTTCATAGACAAGGAAACAAAACTCTAGAGGACGTCATGTGAATCCATTGGTTAAAGCAGTCCCTCAGCCAATGGGACATCCTCTGTAGTTTAGTTTCCAAAGTCTGTAATATCTGCTGTAATGTCAATGGCTATGTAATGACCTTGCCTCTTTCTTCAGTCACCATGTGAGTAGAATTTCAGCTACATTGCTAAACTTTCCATCTCGGTAACTTGAATTTGTTGACAGTACATCATTAAAGGCTATTATTTTGCAAGGCTTATTGCATGCTGGCAGTAGAATGAGTTGCTCTTTCCTGTCAGCAAAGCTTTGATCTAAGAATATCTTATCATGGTACCTCAAGACTATTTGGGAATTTCAGGACTAAGTCTCACCTATCATGGAAGAATTCTTTTGTTTGAAGGTTACACAGGCTGGGCCAAAAGGTGAGCACGATAACAAAGCTTTGAAGCCTTCCTGATGCAGCCCTGTGGCTGCTGATGGTTATTCTGGGCATCATTCCCTCGCTGTGTCACTCTAACATTGGGATGATTAGCTGGCTCCACATCAAAGGACACTGCCTGACCAATAGACATACAGAATCTTTCTTGTCAGAGTACAGTCATTTGTTACATTCATTTGTTACATTGGTGACCGCTTGTACAGTGGGACCCAGACTTAAGACCACCTAGTTTGCCCTTATTGTGTATCCTTAAATTTTCTTACCAGGGTAAACTGCCCTCCTATTTATACCAAACAGCTGTATTAGAATTAAGACTACCAAATTCAGTATCCAAGGGTGGTCTTAATGACCAAGTTCTACTGCAAGAAGTAACATGGGATGTGTCAATACTCGTGGCAAGTGATATTTCAAAAACATCATTTTATTATCTAAAAAGCTTGAACGTCTACCAGGGAAAAAATTAATTTTCGGCGTCTTGTAATTACTTTGTTCTTGAGAGTCTTGTCACTTTCATTTTAGCCTGATGTGGCATATCCGTGTCATCAATTTTGAGTACCGAGTTGCAGTTGTATCTGCAGACCTTTTTTTATTATTCACGTACAAGAAAAATAATTTCTTCTAGATAATTCTTCAAATATTTGTAAAAAAAAGCTCATTATCTTTTCAGCAGTGCATGAAGTTTTAGGAAATTTTGATGTCTGATTTTCAGCTTGTTGTCGCCAAGTCCATTCTGGCCTCAAATAGCATACATGTAGGTGTCACCAATTCTCTGTAAAGAATTGCAAAGGCATTTTCCGTCCTCTTTGATGTACAACAAGACAAACAATTTCTTTGGCTTGCTACATCTCAAACATTCTGCACTAATGAAGGAAGCTGAGCTTTAGTATATGGGTTTGTGCAGCTCACGTCTCCCATGATCTTGAATCATCAGAGCTGCGTCTGTATCACATCCTCTTATGGAAAGATATTCCACTCCACTAATGATGTGACATGGATAGGTACACATTATACAGGGGAATCTCACTACTAAGACAATTAGTTAACAATAACTTGTCATGTAGTAGTCAATATGATGAGGACATTCAAAAGTGACACATAACAGTGTTATAATATGGCTAGATTAGTGACCTTAGTTAAACTAAATATCAATTAATCAGTAGACTGTTATTCAAAGTGACTAACCTTTTAGATATTCTGACTGTGTCTAGAATGGCTAAGCCACATGGCCATTTTTGACTGACACACTAGTCAGTTTGACCCACCTTGATTTTTACACCAGTTTATTCAATTATTTTAACACTTCTCAGCAGAGCCCAAACGCATAAGCTTCTTATAAGATCATGTTTGCCTTACAGGTATATGAAGCATCCACTTTCCTGGGTGGAAGCAGCATGTGTCTTAAAACATTACCTCCTCCCCCCTCCCCCAAAAAAATACATGTCACAAAACAACTCTCGGAGCACTAATTAGTCATGTAAGATTGTTTAAATCTATGCTGGCAGTCAATTAATATACCTGCTAATGAGAATATCAGCGTGGTTTTATTTTTATTCCAGGAGTGGAAGCAGTTATTTTGCTCCCAATGAGCTTTCATTGCAATGGACCTCTCGAGTGGCTATCCTGAGACACTATTTATCTATGGGGCCAATAACATTGGTCATTATCAGCTTTAAAATTACAGTCAGCACTTTACCAGCACTTCCTGACAGAGTCTAATGGTCGACCATATTTTATGAAACTAACTGTATGATCAGCTACACATTTACTGCACTTGTAAAGACATCATACATGGCACCCCTTGATATCCAGACAATAGTGCAATGAGTTCTTCATTTCTTGAGTCTTTCAAGTACACAATGTAAGCTAGCTATTGGTTGCTTACTGCCATTCACTCATTATACACAGAGCTTCCATTGCTAAATTTCAATCCTATCCAAGTTGTACATAAGAAAAAAAAAAAAGTCTGGAGTAGTTGTTGGAGAGCAAATGAGCAATTTGCATATGTCAATTGAACTGTTTGATAGGCTGATCAGCATTAAGCAGTCCACTTGCATTGGTCTATAATATCAAGTGGAACCAGTCATCTAATCAGTTGTATAACATCCAGTTAAGTAACGGTATGATGATTTAATTGTTGATTGCCAATAAATTTCAGGAAAACATGACGTACCAAGCCAAATTAGACTGAAATTAGATTAACCTGCATCTACCTTATTAGTGAAACGGCAGTAATCAGATAATTATCTAAGAATTCATTTCAAAACATTAAAAGCATCATAATAGGTGGCCTAAAGGCGAATTCTGTTGAAAATGTGGGGCAACACACTTTATTACTGCCAAATACAATGAAGTGCAGCCAATTTGACCCCATGAGCTGGATTTGTGGAGGATTGCAACTATCGCCATCAATAATAACAGCTGGCAATAGTCATTGCTGGACGAATGGAAGGCCTTCCAGGTGCTGTCCTCTGGCGGAAAAAAACTTATTGACCAATCAGACACCAGCTTACACCATGACGCTATGACACCATATTCCAAAAATGGTAGTGCTTTCTGTGGCTTTTTCTGATTGTGCAAAAAATTATTATTGCATCCAATCAGTAGACAATGCAAAAAATATCAATTAGGTAAATTGAGCTTTGTCACTAATTTGACCTCTTCAGCAGTCCACTTGTACTTGCAGAACTTTTGATTGGACGACTAAACGAAGTATATGCAGCCAATTCATCACTCTGTGAAGAGGCTCGACAATGTACCAGAAATTGGGACCTGTCAACTTCACACCTTCATGTCCTAATGGTGGCCAGTCACACAAAAAAAATTTTTTTTATTACATTCTGATGAGAAGTATAAGTAGACTGCTCTACAAAGATCATTTGGTTTAGTAGTGGTCTAGCTACAGTTAGTTTCATTAAAAACTGCCTGTCAAAGCTAGACAACTTCTGCAATATGAAGCTACCTGTTACTAAACAGAACTCTCTGACTATAGCTGGCTACTCCAAGCCAGATCTGTAAGCTTATTTGTCTTTTTTTTTTTACATGTCTATTGCCATACGTAAATATTTATGACATATAACATACATTTCTTACATTTACCAAGGTTTATATTTTTCAGTGGTGATAGGTGTAAGCCAACCATAAGCTAGGAGTAGACAGAAGCAGTTGGCTTTATAGCCAGTTATAGCTACAGTCAGGAAAAGGTTGCTACAGATGTCTATAGTCGACTATATTTTATAAAACTAATTATAGGTGTGGCTTGTAAAATACCGAACGTTATTCATCAAAATATTATCTTTATGCAAGTTCATTGGACAAGATGTGAAAATGCCATTTTGACATTAAAGTTTTTCTAGTATTTCCCAGACAGCATTCCAAATCGTTTCAGCATTGACGTAACATTGGCGACGTAAAAACGATGCTGCATTTGGAATGCTATCTGGGATGTAGCCATGAAGTGATAACCATCAGTTTCCACCAGTCTCCTGAGAGTTTCCAGATGCAATATTTCCTATGTACTTTTTGAATGGGATCTTGACATTGGATTCTGATATTTCACAGTTATCGTTGCTATTTTTGGACATTACTAAGAAAAACACGTTATTGTCTCAATGACCACAATCACATTTTGGTAAAAGCTCTTCGTTAATGACTGTCATGTTTCTGTTATAATCTGCATTAATGCAATTCTAAATAAATAAAGTTTGTTAACTCATCGAAAGTTGGCCGAAGATCAGAATTTACACTCACAGCTGATCCAATGGAGATTTTGCATGGACTTTTGATGGCAATATAAACACAATTTCCCCATAAACACTCTGAAATGCAATCCATTAAAGTCTGCATTTCCACTAAAATTGCATGCCATGGCTTTTGACCTCTATGACATTAGGACCTGTATCGTGCGATGGCTGCTCTTTGGAAGTACCAATAAATACTCGCATCGAACAAACTTTTCTTGACAGCTGTTTTGGTTTGTGAAAATTGCCCAGAATTTGTTCTGTAATTGATGAGACCTGCTGGATTCAGAGCAATTGATGTTGGAGTTCATGTTTCCTTTTTTATGAATAATAATTCATTCTGGCAGCTTCATGTGGCCATTTCATCAACATAACTGTTTCACTACCCAATAAACAGACTCAATAACAGAGTCAATTGTAATCACATGTGATAGTAGAGCGTTTGTTGCAGTCAGTAATAATACGGCTAAAAATTACAACCACTTCATGATCCACATGGTGAATGAAACATTTCACAATAAAAGGTTCTGCATTGGTAATTTGATGGCACCACACTAAAATGTTAATATTTACAAAAGCATGCATCATTCTTTTTTGAAGCAACACATTGACTTTCACATCTCAAAAATTCTGGTGTGATTATTTGTTGCATTTTGTACTTTACTTTCCAGGCTCAATATAAGTCACCAAAACCATTCCGTACACATCCATGAATCATCTCTATGTTGCTAAGTCACCTATGCAGCTTCGCCATCAGTATTAATCCTGGTTTCGAACACTCTAAGATCTCGCGCATGCACCATTAAAGGTGATTGATCACAAGAAATTATTTTCGAAAGTTGAAGAATAGTATGTCATAACATGGTGACACCAGACCTTGTAGCACAGAGATGAATAAGTGAACAGCTATGTCGCTAAGAGAAATAACAATTACTCTCTTGGCCCATAGAGTTGTAGCTGTTGCAGGCTCAGTGCCCTGTGCTGTATTTCATGACAATGTGTATTGTATCCACAGGAATAAAATACATCCTTGGTTTGCACAGCACTCTGGGTATACCAAGTTTTTTTAACAGAGCGGCATGGTGCAGTTTATCATCTTTTGCTACTAAAAACTCTGAGTGATACATGTACTGATATGAGCAAAAATGCAACCAAAAGGCTGCAGAAACAAAGAAAAAGATGAGATAATTGGTTGGCAGTCTACTTATCTAAATCAAGTTGGCTGGTCTACTTCCCTGCACATATGTCGTAGAACCACACTATAAAGATAGTTCAATGTTTCGCAGTCCCAATGGTCAAGTGGTCTAATATTATTGTCCCAATGCACTACTGCTGTTTAAGCTGGTATAGTGTTTGTTACATGAAAAATTGTCATGCATTGCCGACCACAGTTTTATTAATAAAGGTTCAGCAATGCTACGTGTGTCTAAGGTTAGTTCCTGTGGAATAAGGTCTCCTAGCTGTAACCAAATGAGCATGTGAGTTGCACAGGAACACTTCGTTGCACCAGACAATAATGGTTAAATCGCCATGAAGAGAGAATGGGGCAAACATTTGGTTGATTTTAATACCGAGGTAGCCTAACTTGAGGTGTTCTAAAGGGGAGGTTCCACTGTAATTCACCGCGTTAAATTGAAGCAGCAAATAGCCTTGAGGGACCCCTTTCATTCAGGTATGGCCTGCCAGCTAACGTCCTGATATTAATACAAGCAGCAACCATTCATTTAATTGCAACATTTCCTCTTTAATCAACTATCTAAGCAGTGAGCAGGGGGATTCACATCACAGACCTGGCTAATGAGAACACCGAGAGAATGACATATTTTGAATATTCTGGCTCCACACACTTAACCAGGTTCACTGGGTCACAGCTGTGGCTGGCTTGTTATTTTCCATATTGGACCAAGGTCATGCAATCTGCCAATGTTACATGTCCAATATCCCTTTTTCACGACTCAGCACGCTATTAAAAAGTATTATTCAGTAAAATGTGGTTTTAATAATTTTATATCATCTCAATTGATGTTCAAATACTGGAACTTATTCAATATTATATCCAAATCATAATTTAGACATCAAACATATATATATATGATACTGACAAGTTGGCTAATCTGGATTCCAGAGTTTCCCCCTCCCTGCCCTTTTCAAACTACAATCTGCAGGTGATGGTCAGATTAACATCCACATCACCAGCTACCAGTTATCAAACATAATCACCGTTGCAAGGATGATTTGCTTAATTATGAGCTACATCTATTATTGGTTGCAATAATTAACATATCTATAGCACTAGATAAAGCTGGTGTTTACTTAAACTAATACAGCAATCAATCAAGAAAAGAAACATTAATTCATTGCTGTTTCTATAAAATAACTCCCCCTGTTTGAATTCATCGCTTGAATCTGATCATATTCCGCAACATGAAACTTGCAAAGCCATAATTTGCTTTAATGGGTTTGAACGGATGTTCCACAACAACTTTCATGTTCAGCAAAATTGCAAATGGAGCTTATTCATTTTGTTATGTGCTCAGTTTTCGATTCATCATGCTCTGGAAATATAATTCGGATCTTCGATGTTTGTCTGAACTGATTTGCATTTAATTAAATTTTGTATGATTCAAAAAAACTTTGTCTGAAGGATGATAAAATCAAATAATTTCGACCATTTTAACAATTAAAATTGGAGAAACGTCTTACCCAACATTATTATCTAAGAATGGAAAAGTTTTAACATTACCTGACAAACCAACATATGTCTGGGATGTTGATGTAATTAAATTATACTATCGAGTATCAAACATCAATTTCAATTTCATGAGGCACATCTCTGTGTAACGATCCATTTCCATCTGACGACGATCCATAACACTTGCAAATGGTTTTCTGTAATGTGCAGTGACAGTAAAGAATGAGTTTAGCATTTTTTCTTTTCGAATTATTCCTCTCCAAAGGAGAAAAAGAGCTCTATTTTAGGCGAGACTGAGCGATAATTTGCCATTATGCACACATTATCTGGCTTTTAAGTACAATAGCATGTAGATGGTTATGTGGCCTGAAACCATGCTTAATCACATGCACAGGCATATGGGTGTATGTGTGAAAGCTTTTCAGAAATATCAAAGAAGAAAGAAATACACAGCAAATGCCTTTACAGGTTGGAGCTCCTGGTCACACAAGTTGACACGTGAAACAATTTGACTATACATGTACAATATACATAGAAATGCAGTTTAGAAAAGGCTCCTTTATATCTTTGTCTTTATAAAATGGAATAAGGATTATTACATTGGTTTTATAGCAACCTATTCCTGTTTATGCCCCAATCAGTTGGTGCTTCTGTTAATAAACCAAGCTGTACCACACTATATATAATAGGTCGCTATAAAATCAATGTAGATCTATCTGTAACATAAGCAGGACCCAGACACCAAGATTCAGCACAAAGCACATTCATTAGTTTCTGTGGTGACCGATATTGCCTGGAGACGCTGGCATTGAAACACCAGAAGGAAGACCAGGATCAACTCCACCCCCCAAACTAAGGGAAAGAAAATGTGTATAACTAATGTCCTAAACTTGCATGTGAAGTATGTGCAGTGTGTTATAAATAATTTTGTTCACCTAATGTGAAGTATCTTTTTTGCACTTCAAGAATTTTTAAGCACTTAAACTTGTTACACCCTGTGACACCATTTCCTTACTGTAGCTTTTGTGCTCCCCTTAAGGCACATCTCTATGCCGCTCACCCAAATGGACATCATAATGATGATATAGAAACAACATACAGTATGCTTTATGCACTTAGACACGTGCCTGCTAATGCTCTTCTCATGATAGATGTGACAAAAGCTGCCAGAGTGTGATAAACAAGCAAAGAACCTTATGTTTGGCGAAACAACTTCTGATCTTGGCTTTCTAATAAGGACTAGATATTGATGTGCAAATCACAGAGCTGTTATCCAAGGTTATCGCGTCGTAATCATTATACAAGAAAAAAAAGTAAATATGCTACTTATCGCACAATAATGAAAATATTCAATGAAATTACTTTCGTTGAGTTCTAACAGAGTAAGTGAAATAGAAAAATTTAATTTTTAATTTCTATTTCTCTCTAAGTATAAAGTACATTCATTACAAACATTAACATGTACATTTGAATAAACATATCATTTTACCAATTAATGAAATAATTATGATCAAATCATTCATGCTTGAACAAACTCTGCATGTTAAGTATTACCCGAACAACTGACAACGGGGATGGGTGGTTGGATGTTGTCTACCAAGACCAACTCCAGCTTTATTGTTTTGAAAGTACCGGATGAAACAAAAATCGTTATTTTCACTTTCAATGCACTCTTATTAGACCCGTTTTGAATTCATATCACATTTTGACTATGGATTCCTTATATTCAATTCTGAATTATCAAATTCCTGGTAAAATATATTTAAATTGTCTGAGTAATTTTATTCAGTTTGTCGATGTACTGCACATGTGGATGTCAGCCATTTAGTGTAAATGCTAAGATAATTTTGTTTAAATTTGATCGGCGCTGTTTGTAAATTATAACAATCTATTAATGCTACACTGATTTTGGTCAGATGACTCCAAAGTACAATTTTCCATTATAAAAACTGTGCCCTATCTGTTTAGGCACAGTCTTCATTTATATAATACATGCATATCATGATAGACTATTCGTGCTACAATGATACTATCTATGCATATGGCTAAACAGTTTTTCACTGTAAAATACTTCACGATCAGAGTACATGTATAATAATATAGAGGAGGGATATCTTAAAATATGTAGCTTATTTCTCTGATACCCCACAAAATGTATGTCACTATACTCTGCTAGAACTGGGGATTTAATTGATTCCAAAAATTAAGTTTCTGTGATATATCGAGGTTCTGTTGTTTGAGAAAAGTGAAAACAAAATAAATCTCCTGAAAAGTTGCAAATTTCACTTTGGCACATGCAGTCTTCCATTAGATAGACAAAATTATTATTTGGCTGGTGGCCATCCAAAATGGTCGTATATATCAAACATCAAGCAAATCAAATCATTTTTATTTAGAGTCGGCGACTACAAAAACATGACAGCATAAGCTGGGAGCTAATTTTCCCGACACTATGGATAACAAATAAATACTAAAAAAAGTAACAAATCCCTAAATCACTAAAAAAGTGTTTAAGACAAATGATACATGTCTTACTATAAGACATGTATTAAAAGTAATACAGAAGACATGTATTAAAAGTAATACAGAAAGTGATTAGCTATAATGTTGGTTAGCAAACACATTATGTTGATGAATGTTTAACATTGTTTAACATTGTATGTGTCAGAGATCAAAATTTCACGCTGCGACTAATAAATATTATTTTATGTTATGTTATGTTACATTCAATGCCTAAAGCCAAGCAAAATTTGACTGATTTTAAACAAGATTTTGGATGGACATCATTTTTCTGAAAGTGACAATATTTTCTAGGAGTGTGCTATACATGACAAGGCTATTAAACTATACTTTGCGGACCATTTAAAACACAACCATGGGAATAATCCCATTATAGCAGCAACTACTGCCAGTTTCTTCGGTGTACTGTATAGCCTATAGATACATTCAGTGTTTATATTGCAACCAGGCAATGATGCATGCCATTCCTGAACACCGCCAACCCACCATTCCACAATTAATGACACCAAAAAATCCCCACCAAAGTAGTGAGTAGTTCCAAGTTCTCACCTCAATTTCCTGTCAGATTCCCAGCAATGTGCAATGCATACCAATACAGAACTCATGAATTCATCATACTAAAATGTCATGGTATTGAAACTCATTATTTAACGTTATTCTGCCACAGCAGTTGTGTAATTAGTTAATGTTTGTGAACCTTTATGAGGCATACTTTTATAAGTTTGGTCACAAATTTATCTTGTGTTAAACAAAAAGACCTCTTCGAGAGATTGATTATTATGAGGGTGGCATAACTGGGAGCCAACCAAAAGAGATGGATGCTCTGCTAAATGAAGGGACAATTCAAAGGGATGGACACACCATCAAATGGCATACCTCGAGTACCATCATATTTATCAACCAGACCTTCTCTGTCAATTTTGGGCTTCTTTTGTCATGACCAGCACACACTGCCGTTTCGCAAAGTTTGACCACCTCTGAATATATGTTATGTAAACAATAATCTCTTAAAAAAATATATAACTTTACTGAAATAGATCAAATATGGCATGGCAAAGTCTTGCTGTAGGAGTTTTCTTGTGATACATTCTGATTGATGATGAACGCTCCCACTTTCAGTATGTATGTATTCATGGAAGAGGCGCAGACTAATGCCCCCAAAGCCTGATCCCAATACCTGTTAGAGGCAACTCCTCAAAACGCCAAGACATCAACATTCATAAGGGCTCATAGCGGTCAATTTGAATGTCACCAGTGCCTGACCCTGCATCTCCCAAAAACTTGGAATTACTAGGAATTGGCCGGAAGACCACTGCAGACCAACAGTGTATTGCATGTTAGCTTCATGGATGTACCAAGCGATAGTTGGCATGCAGTGGCTGGGCATCACAATGCATGACGATAAATAAACAGGTCTATAATGACAAGGAGACATTTGCATGCAACATCGCCATGACGAAAAACTTCAATAAAGATTAAGTGATACATTGCACATTGGTGCTCAAGCTTAACAATTCTGTTTCATGCAGTACTTCGATAACAAAAGTTGTCATGCTGTTTTGATGTACTCAATATTGGTCTAAACATTTCACAGACAGGTCAAATGCAGGTCATCTATTATTTCTCATACTGTGTCATGTTTCACAAACAAATGAGTCAAATCAAATTAGCAAAATATACACAAGAATAATTGAAATATTATATAATGTACATCATGCAGATCTATCTAGATCTATTCCATAATGCATTTACAAAAACAAAAAAAAGATTTATAAAAAAAAAATTATAAGATATGAGACACCATGCAGCTTGCCTGTGTTTCATGCGATGGATGTGACAAAAACAACTGGCTCACTTTGCTGTAGAAAACAAGCTTTACCTTTTTTGTTTGATGGTGAAAAATTTTGGTGAGTTGACAGCCACGTATGCTGTAGTAAAGAGCTGTGGTAAAGAAGTTGTCATATTAAACTACTGTGTCTGGTATTACTGGTAAAATGCACCTATTGTGCTGATGGTTGATTTGTATGCATTAAAGTAACCAGCAATCCTTTAAAAATTATTAAATCATTCATAGATTGTTGTTTTAGCTCTACAAAAATGGAACCATTCCTTTCAGACAAACATCTTCTCGTCTCTATAAGCATACATGAGATCCATGTTACTTTTGAATATCAAAGCTACCAAAGTGTCATATTGCCACTTTGATTTGAATTTAACGCTGAAGTCTCAAGGGCATCATTTCTTACAATGACTCATCAAAGCTTTCAACTTCACAAGTCCTTTGAACTTTCTTGCAAAAAGAGCACTTCAGTCTGAAAGTGTATGTTAAACTGTGAGTTTTCATCACTTCGAAAGTAACAGGACATTATTGGCACAGTGACTTTCCTTTGCGCCAAAGCTGTGATGTGAGACCTGACTACAAAGTTTTCTCGAAGCAGCCAGCAGCCCTGGGGCTACTGAAGATATTCTGGGCATCATCTCTGGCTCATAAGGGATGCTGCTAACTCAGCATCAGAGAACCATTCTCGACCAAGGCACCTAAAAGTCTTCCTCAGCAAAGTCTGCCCAAATGACAGATGGACAGAATTTGTGACCCTTCGGGCAAAGGCAGATTGGAAATTTACTGTAACTGTCTTTGGCATCACCCTGGATATTTGGTTGTAATTTGAAAGCAGAGAGGAAGAGTGAATTTTGCCATTTACATTTCCATGCAAATCATAATAGTATTACATGGCCAAATGTGCCATGTGCGTTTTCCATGAGAAGGATAAACGCATGGAAAATGCATGGTTTTTAGCTAATCATAATGACGCAAAAACCATGTGGCACAATTGGCCATGTAGCAGGAATGGGTCTACATAATAAGGCATTGTTATTATACTTAACACTGGTATTAAACAGTTTAAAAATGTATACACTATACAGTGCAATTTCCATCTGTCTGCCTCTTATAAGTATGAAGAACTTATTTACGCATCTTCACTACATCCGTCCTATCACACGAAGCTGAAACGACATTTGCATTTTCTGTTTGATCTTGCAACAAAGCAAATGTTCTTAGATTCAAAAATCTCTAAACAAGCTGCACTAATGAAGGAAATGAGGCTTCATGTCTCCCAGCATCTTGCATCATCAAAGTGTCATCTGAATCACAGCAAACACATTCACTTTTATCCATCTGAAGAAACATTTTCGAAAGTTTAGGCAAAAGTTAGCATTTAATATAGTTTTAATCACCATCACAAATCCAAAGAAAAGCTTCTTACAACTGTAGGCTAAGCCCAAATACTTAAGCTCCTTGTAAGATGCCCTATGTATAAACCCTTTTATTTGGAGCACTGACACTTGCTCTGAACAGGTAGATGTTACATTTTTGCTTCCATAACATGTTGTCAGGTCAAGAATTAATTTATTTCACCAAAGGCTATCATCTCTGGGTCTCTTCGATCTGTGACACGATAGTCCTCCATGTTAATAGCAGTTACTGCCACAACATCATGAGAATAATCTCAATGAAATATTCTTCTTGAAAAATATCCCATTACCAAACATAAAACCGCAATTAATCAGATAGTTCCATCAAAAAGTGTTGTAACAGTCTGACTTCAAATGTTCGAATTTAGGGTCACTGTCCAAGAATTGGGATAACAAGCTCTTACTTGCTCAGAATGCTATTCAGGACCTCTCCCTTATGAGGCAAATTGTACATAAACTGCATTCAGCCAAGAAAATAATGGGTTGGGGAGGGGGGGGGGGGGCTGTACCATTTGTCATCAACCTAAAAATGGTTTGGTTACCAATGACATTGCACTGCCTATTTAATGAAATAAACAATTTATAGTACAACATTTCGAAATGTATTATTTCAAGCTCTGTGGTATACTATCGGACAGAATGTAGTATTATACTCCATGCACTTTTTTTAAATATTTGTTATTCAATGGCAAATACGAATTTTCTGCATCAAAATGATGTTTTTCTTGTGAATAATTACATATTATGTGCTTCCAAATATTCATATTAGACGTCTAATGTATCAGCATGAAAAATTAAATTGAAATTGAATCAGCATATCTATGTAAAATTATTGCAACAAACGTAAACTTTTTCTATCTAAACAGAGCCAGCGAGACCGCTGTTGGTCTGATCATTAACACCAGACAGGGCCTGCCCAGATTGCACCATTAATCTTGATATGCAACTGATGAGACATGCTAGGCATTGTTCTGTATGAGGCTGTTATTTGCTTGGTCTGTTGTTTATTCATATGGTATTCTTGCACAAGGTGGCAGTAGATTTGTAAGGAGTATACTGAGAAGTTTTAATTTGGCGTTATAAAGGATTTCATTGGATAAATAATCTTAGATCAATGTATCTATAGCTATAGAATGAGCCATTATGACAATCATTTTCATAATTTCACATCATAAGAAACCATACATTTCATTCCTCTTCGATGACATTTTTGTATGTCGCAAGTGCCAGGAAAAATGCCCTTGCAAAGCACAACGTCATTGGTAATATCGCTCACATACTATTTCTTCCCAACAGAAAATGGCTCCGAATGAGCAATCATTTCAGTTATATATATAATAGTATTTATTGCACACCATGGCAAACATATAGGTGTGATACAAATAAATCCAAAAACCCATTTGCACTCGTCACAGTTGTAAACAAGCATCTCATTCCGTTGTGGGTGGACTGGTAATTGGATGACAAAGGCAAGAAACCAATGGTGACTCTGGCAACTCAAAAACAGAATAACAGAATTAATAGCATAGAAAAGATACCAATTTGCATTAAGGAAACCCGTCCTTATATTTAAATGAATCCTGTTTTCTAATACACCTTTATGTATACCATATCTTCCTACTGCTGTACAATAGATATGGGAAGTAAACATACGAAAGATTTCTTAAGATCAAAATGTCTAAAAATTAAAGAAAGCTGCCGTTTTTACTTTTTATTATGCATGAATTTCATGCAGCAATGTCTATTTAAATTTAATCCATTTTTCCCCTTAATCAAACAGTGTATCTTTTCATGCTTTGTACTGATGTATATTTGGCCCAAAATTCTAATGTAATCATAGATTATTGTACAAGACATAGCTACAGCCTGCAGCAACAAAGACACATCAAGTCGTCACAGATTAGATTTTATTTCCATCTAATGTGTCTACATGGCAAGTTTAACAATAAACAGATTTTCCTTGATCCTAGAGTTGTCACAACATCAAATATTATAATTGCAGGAGTTTGTGGGCTTAATTAAAAGTAATCACAATCTGAAGTAGTCCGATTTTCACCGTGACATCCTTCACTATCATCTGCAATGCTCATCAATTTGCTTTATCAAGGACCAAATTAAATTAAATGTTTATCGAGCACTCAATAAAATAAAATCAGAAAAACATCTGACGTGCTTGGCTGGGAACAGTCTGTCTTGCTGAACATGTCCCTTTTTCAAACTCAATAGGCTAGTAGAGATATGAAAATATTGGGCTCGACCCGGAACAAATTGCAACAGAAATGATTCTAGTGCCATTTGAATCCTAAAGGTCTCTAGTGACATATTACACTAAAAATTATGGAAAACCAAGAGGTTTAACATACCCAAATCAGCATAGTCCCAAGATGGCGGCCTCATAAAACCAGTTTTTCTCAAATAATTAAGGAAACTGAGCACATTTTTGTACCATTCCAAATCTGTATTTCAAACATGTATCTATCTAAGATAATAATGAAATGTGGTCAGCTTCAGAGAGCTGTGATCATGAACAGGATAAAAACAACAAAAGGATAGAGTATCGATCCTAACAGGATCCAAATACACTTCATATCTTTTTCTGAAACCTTCTAATAGGTTTTATGTAGTTGCCTAACTCTGAGATCTTGATGAAGTCTTTTGTCACTATTCTCAGCCCAAAGCAAGCTTCTTAACACTTCTTAGCTGGGCTCGAGTTCTTAAGCTACTCGTGGGACCCAACATGTGTCTGAGATTGGATGAAACACAGCAGGTGCAGGTGAGAGGAATCCAGATATACACAAAACTGATCATGGATAAATGTCACAGCTAATGAATAAAAATAAACTTTCAAATCCTGCAGTGGCCACCTCTAAGCCCTTGTAAATCTCAACGAAGTGTGTGAGTATTCTAAGCTTCAAATAAATAAATGTGGAAAACAGAACAGAGGACTATGGAGTGACTGTAAAGAGAATTGGTCCACATTTTGCCCGACAAATGTCACAGAATTGATGTAGTTATAAAACCAAAGCAGAAGCAGAAAATACTACTTGAAGCATTTCCAATAAAAAGGAATTATTCATTAGCCAAACACATGACAGAAATGAGAAAACAATTTTCCTATTTTTGTTGCTCATCTTTTTACTGCAGCATTGCAATCTGCATATATTACAAAGATGTGAAAAACGAAAATAGTCCAATCAAATGGCTATCTCACTCGAAAGACAACATCTGTATCATTTCAGATAAAAGTTTCTGCTTTAATTAAGTTGCATCAAAATTAAACATAAAGACTAAAACTTGGCAAAGAGCTGCTATAGATCCGGTTTACAATAGCTGATGTTAAAGTAGGCCACCTTCATCTTGAATCTAGCCTAAAGCTACATTAAATTGGCTCTCTCCTACACATAAAATCTCTACCATCCTTAATGTAACTGACTGGATTATTGCAGCCAAAATGCTTCACAAAAGCTACTTTCATGATAGCATGGGAGCAATTAAGAAGAAGATATCAAGTATTAGAATCTTATCGTATGCCTTTTTATGTCACTATGGCCTCAGGATATCATCTTATTACAAATTTTTCATGCAGGATTGGCAGACAGGTTAGATAAGCAAAAACAAGATATGGAAACCAATGGAAACAAGTCAACTATAACTGTTACTGGAACAATTTTGGGTCATCACCAAGTTATAGTCTTCAGTTACTTTGTTATGTAATGTGTTACTTTGTTACTGTTACGAGAATATCTTTATGAATGCACTGAAAGAAATAATATTATAATCTAATGTATTGGACCTTGATGTACCAGTCAAGGTCATTATGTGGCCTTGAATTTTGACCCAGGGTCATCCAATTTATTTTTACTTACTCTGTGAGACTTCTGCAGTGTTCAACCCAAATTTGGTGAAGATCTGATAATTCAGTGAGGAGTTATGGAATGTTACCCCATTTGGGGTAATTATCCTTGGGGGTCGCAAATGGGGGGGTCGCAATACAAACATTTTGAAATCTTGTTCAAGACTCTATCTTTAATATTAATTGAGTAACAAGATTTTTTTATTTCAAAATTCAGGGTGACCTGAGACCTTGACCTTTGACCCAAGGTCATTTACACTAATAATATATGTTTATATGCTCAAGAACTATACATGACTCAAATATGGTTCAATTTCAATGAACCAATCCAAAGTGATGAAAAGTTGTTTTTTTGTCAAGAAATTTTTAATGCCCCATATCTCAGTAACCCTTTATCTAATTGCCACCAAAAGTTCAGCTGCACTAGATTGGTTATAACACAATCGAAATCTATGCTCAACTAAGTTCGGCAACTTCTAGTTGTTCACATTCAGAGTAATAATAGATTTTGACCCTGAGCTAGTTCACTCCATTAACCCCTTTGGGGTGTCAACTTGATGGGTGGGAATTGAAAACCCTTTAGTTTAGTACCTACAAACATATGCGAAGCACAATTCTGTATCTTATAGTTATTGAATTAATGCAATTTGAAATTTTTGAAATTTGAGTAAAATGTGACCTTAAAAAATGGGCCAAGGTCACCCATACTGGGTCAAAGTGTTTGTGTGTCACCCTAAGGTACAATCTGACAAAGTTTGGTTGAGCAACTAAAATAAAAGTGTTAACAGAATGTCAAATACAAAGGTCTTCACCATAGTGATGGCCATAGTGGCCATAGTGGCCATAGTGATAGGTGAAGACCTAATAGTGTTATGGTAATAGTTATATCCCAAGGAGGAGGAAGTTACATAAAATTTGCGTTGGGTTCAAGCAAAAAAAAGTATACTTAACTCCTGGCTATGAGGGATATAACTAAATCACACTATATTAGGCATATATAATCATTTGTTTATGCAAGAGAACTTTTGTACTTAGGAGGGTGACAACTAACATATTAGTTGGTTATATCTCTCTGAGAACAATAGAAAGGTATCAAAGTGAACCCAGGTTTGTGCATTCCTTAAAAGATAGAATTTGACTCTTTACCACAGTAATAACTTATTACCATTCAAAAGACCAACCCTAATTTCATGACTGGTTGAATCACGCCTGTCATTTCAAGAAATCCAGATTGTGTAAGGTAATTGGATTTCATTCAACAAAAAAATGCCACATAAAGCATTCAAAGGTCGCATTACACATTTCCATCCTTAGAAAAACTCTTATCATAAACTAGATAAAAGACTTTAATTATTATGGGTTTTTATTCAAAGCTCTTGAAATAGTTAATGAATCATGAAAAAAGCTAAAAAGGTTACTTCCATGCATTATAAAGTTACTCAAGCAAAATATTATTATCCATGCAATAATTACGTGGAATGGAAATATCTTCTTGCCCTCATTTGACAGCTGACATCATGCATTTCAAGGTGTGTGATTGGACAGTCTTAAAATTTCTAATGCAAAGAACTGAGCATGACAAAAACAGTGTTTGACCAATCATTTACTTTGTTAGATTGTTTTATTGTATATAGTTGTTATCTGTTTGATTGTTTATAGTCATTCCTTTGAGATTTGTTTTAATTCTTTGGCACTCTTTGAATTGTTTACCAAGTTTCTCATAAAACTCGACTCCCTGCAAAATTTCAATTGGAATTCTTCATAATTATTACTGGGATAATATTATGGCCATATTTGTATTCCAAAGTTCGGTTGGCAGATCGGCAGCCTCAGGTTGTTTGTCTTTGATAAACTTCTACAGCCATGGAGTGGCTCTCTCCAGAAGTTACTGATAAGAACAAAATTGTGTGGGAACTGTCCATCAGAGACTAGCAACAGCATTAAAAACCTCTTTGAACCACATTTTTTTATGTGGGAAAGCAGATATGGCTAGCAATATAGTCATATAAAAAAATAACAACCTCTTTATCTGACACAAGAGATATTGATGGCAATATAGCTTCACGCAGGATCTGTCCGTCTAACAGACCAAGTTCTCCTCCAGCAATGCTAAAGTCATCTTCAGCATCAGACCACAAGGAGTTTGCCAAGGCGCTGCCATTAGTCCATGTTGCAATGCAAGGGACTTTTGCCTTTGGTTGTTTGGCTGCTCTAGAAAGCAATGTATTCACTCTGGAAAAAATTGTAAAAAGACCACCTTGTCATTCTCACTGGCCAGCCTAAGTGCAAGACATTTAGAAAAGGACAAACTTTGGATAACATTTCGCTTTAAGATGGCAACTTTTCAAAACAATAGGAAGTGATCTATTGAATGAATTGCGCCAAACTCTTATTTGCATTAAATCTTTGCTCAGTGGTACTCCAAATTAATCATTCAACTACCCGATATTCAATTCAGGAAGCCGCTTGAAAGACATTATGCTGAGAAGGATTTATTAAACCATTATTGTGTACTTTATCATTGCATTCAATCATCTAAACCTGGACAGATCAGTGACTAAAATCACAGAGTACAGTATTTCTTCTATTTCTGCGGACAGAGGACAGAGAAGTTGACAGTCCAAAGAACGAAGAATAAGTGTATGTTAGAAATGTTGTTACTGATGAAAGTACTGTAGGCAAATCTATGCATATAGGCACATTGGTTAAATTTGTGTTGACAATGGTAGAACCCTCCAATCAGTGCCATAGACATTATGTCACAAAGGCTGCAACACAGCTTTTTTCTTGTGAGCTTTTATCTTTATCTGTTTTGACCAGAGGTACTTTGGTCAAAAGTTAATTGATGCTTCTGGCAGCTCATATGCTGCAAATCACCAAAGGAATTGATGTCTGAATTCAGTAAATTTGGCCCACTGCCTCAATAGTGACTCTCCTAACAACCTTGAATTGCCCCTAATCAGAGTATACATGTGACAGACGAAGGACATCATTGCAATGAAAATCTAAGGTTCTTTGTATGGTCTCAATGGTGATGTCCTTCAAACTAAGTGTCAAGGTTTGTTGACTTACAGTCTTATTCATGCTATATGACAGACCCTTTTTTTAACTATATAAAACACATTCTGAAGGATATGAACTGGCTGATATATTTATCCACATCCATAATTTTGCATTTTGCATGTATCCCAGACACACTTGTAATAATAACCGTCTAATAGCAAAAAAAAAAAAAACTTGTCTGATACATGAAAGAGCGGATCAGTTCCATGAATGAATGAGCATACATACATCATGAGATCCTGAGATATCGATGTCACGTTCCAGAGTTTTGGTGTACTTGTATTAATAAATTTATTTCATATATATGAGGTTATTTGGTGCATAGAGGAAATGGGTTTACTTGGTGTTGTTTTATTTCATATTGGTTAAGTATTTTATTGGTATTAGTTGTCTACAGAGTGAGTTGCTGCATTAATCCTTTTGTGGTGCTGTTAATGCTCATGAACAAGCATCTTAAGTTCAAAGTGCCTTAAGAAATTAGGCCATGTATCTAAAGTGGGCTGATATGCTTGAGTGACTCCAAGGCTAATGTGGATGCTCTAAACAGGTAACAAGGGTCATTTGCTGTTTTGAAGGAGTGGAGTGAAGAGCTCCATCTATCTGTTTGCTTCTTGAAGCATTACACTCAACCACCATATAAGTGCATCTTTTCTAATTAGTAATAAGACAATAATAGCACATGTTGAGGTTACAGTAGCTAGTAACTCTAGTAAAAGTGTTTCAATTTTAACTTCGTTGTATTTTTGCTTTAACTTTCTGAAGGTCAAATGGAACATGTGGTCAGGTGACACATGTAATTAATATATAAAAATTTCACATGCGTTGGTAATAGGTTACTTATATGCATTCAAATATGTATATTATTCAGAGTTGTGAAGGTATTGTGTATTACAATTGGTTAATGTTTTGGGTAATTGCCCACATGACACATGTTATGTAATATTAATAGTCAAGAATAATAGTGTGGTACTTCACTATGGTATATCATCACCAGTGTATACATATATATATAGCCATATTTTTTTGTTAGCTTACAGACATCATCTTACGAGTCCAAGTTATGGATGCCATTTAGGCTGGGTGTTAAATTCCAAAGAGGATTGGACAGACATTCATTAGATGTCTGGAACTGTACTGTGATAATAATCACCTGACACCAAACAAGACTTGTGCAGAGGTGCAAACAGGACTGTGGCAACATCCTCATCCTCCTTAGAGAAGAGGAAGGCTGTGGCAATATCTTCCAAACCACAGTAATAGGACTGTTCCATCCACACACATGGTGTGGACTGTTCCATCCAACACAGGACTGTTCCATCCAACACATACGGTTAATCATTTTGTGTGCCATGTGTATATAGTCAAATTAAACTATTGTTTATATCTACATTACTCTATTGTCTCCTTTTGAGAAGCCTCGGGGCGCATATTCCATAACAATCGACATAGTTTATGTGCGTGGGAATCCCCTCCTCAGACGGAAATCAAGGACTGTCGCAACCTTGAGCCAATATCAGTTTGCCTTAAGCACCAACACATCTCAATCTGCCTCTGTCCATTTTGGTCAAATGGTGTATCATAATATACCTGACCTTGCATTTCCCGAGAGACTAACAAAAGGGGAAGAACGAGTACAGAAGGCATGGTGTATATAATGTTGTGAGGTCCCAGTAAACAACATATTGTTTCGTATATAGCATTTTTTGTATTTGTTTTTGTAAACTTTATTCATTTAGAGTGAATTACACTTGGATGAATACACATCCACTTGGTGATCTTCATCTGTGTTAGTAATTTACATTAAAAAAAGTGTTAGTAATTCACATCAAAATCCCATGTACATGTACAATCCCATACCATAATATGACATTTGAGTAAACCCATATAAACAGACAATAGCATTTTTTGACAGTAATGACATGATTAACAACTCTCAAAAACACACTTTTAAAAAACCTTGGATTGTTCAGCTGCCCAGAAACACGACAGTGTCTCCTCTAACGTCCGCAAATGTAGCTATAATAATGTTAATTTAGGAACGAGGACATTTTGTCCTTTTCATTGAAATTAGCTCTTCTCAACTACTTTACTGAGGATTATTTTTAAATTGCACGTCAAAGATAAGGAAATGCCCAATTCAACCCCCCCATCCCCCATATAATACGTGAGTAGCTGCATGTAACTTCTCAGCATATGTGACATTCTGTATGATTCATTAGTGACTCTCGAAAACAACAAAACAATTAATGGGTTGTAGTCGCAGGTGTTATATCATACAGCACCATATAACAATAATGTCAGTTAATTAAAGGTAATGGTGGGGTGGGGGCCTAGCTCAGTGGTAGCGCGCTGGGCTTCCAACCACTGGGTCCCGGGTTCAATTCCCGGTCGAGCCTATGTTGGATGGCTGTTTCATCCTTCGTCTCATTGCCATGGTCCCTACCTGTCCTAATTAGCCCAACTGGTGCAGAAATACAGGACGTAAAGCCCTAATCCACCACCACCAATTAAAGGTAATGAAAACTTGTTAAAATCTGATGAGCCCTGGGGTTGCTGCAGTATTCCAGATAGCATTCCAAATCGTTTCAGCGTTGGTGTCAAGAGTTACTATGCTTTGAGTATAACAGTATTAAGATTTATCAAAATGTTTATTCCAGGAAATTATTTTCCATATCTGAATAAGATAAAATAAAATAATTTGCATCATTGATTTCTGCCTCAGTGAGAGGTCTACTTCATACTTGTCATGGTGCATTGCTTGGTGCCTTTGTGACAACATTGATTTTCTAAGGCACCGTGACATAAATCTCATTACAGACTGATGTTCCACTCTCTAGCTAAAGTATTTATCATATTCCTAGGGGACTCCTTCACATATTGGAATCTCCAAAATCCAATTCATGAAGCACTTGATCATGCCCGCCAAGACCCCAAAGCTATTATGAATGGAGAATGACCCTGGTATAACCTTGGGTGAACCCCAAGGTCACAGAGTATGCAGAAGACATGTTAACAGCATCGGGCCACTGCCCAAGGTGACATTGTGACATTAAAGCATTATAACAAAAGTGCCAGAAGACGAAGAAAGAACAAGAGGAAATTCATGCAGTGAAACCGGAAGTCTCCCACTGATCTTCAAATGATAAGCAAAGAGGCATTAAAGGGTCTTCTGTCTAAAAGGAGGTCTATTTTTACCTTCCTTCTAATGTCATTGAAAGGTCATATAGCCAAGCCACATGAAAAATAGTTGGACCCAGTCAAACATAAAAGCCACATTTTCGAGGTTTTTATTTTTTATTTTCTATACTAAAAAAAGTCTAATCGATTTTTTTTTTTCACCCTTCTGTAGATATTGACTTGCTAACCAATGCTCAAGTCCATATTACAGCAGAATCACAGACTTAGTAAATCCAAGAGAGCATCCTACAAATATTTATGGCCATGGGGTATACAACACAAGATTTATGTTTGTCTTTTCTACTTTTCAAGTGGAGGAACTGATTCTGAGATTCTGAAACAAGGCCAACACAGTCCTGTCTGCATAATGCAACAGAATCGATTGGAATGTGACTTCGCAAACAAATCACACAAAAACACTGTGTGAATTTCCTTCTGATTTCTTTGATGTTTGTCCAAGAAGTTTCAGTTTCCATTTTTTCTAATTAAGTTTAACTTTTTTCTGAGAAGAAACTCCAACCTTTGCGATTAATTATAAATACACATAAGAAGCCACACACAATTAATATAAAGAGCCGTACATGGTTAGGAAAGCCAAAACCATCAATGTAAAAAGTTAGTATGATTTTTTAATATTCTTATGGATACTTCACAAGTTTATACAATCTAAGCATTACCTCTTACATACATGTAGGAATAATCTGAAAGAGTAGCAAGTTGGTTTATGTGGAAAGCATGTGTAAAGCAAGTGCAAAGCTAGTGCAATGCAAGTGCATTTGGTGTGCCATGAGACCTTGACCAGCTGTATATGCATATACACTACGTTACACAAATCCCACACTCTAAGATCAATGATAAACATTTCCAAGAGAGTTAAGAAGGGATCAACTTCAAGGAAAACTACATCCAATACATCATGCTGCTACAGTGATGAAGCCCTCTAGATTACACAAGAGATCTACACTGTGAGTATTTAATGAGCCAGACAAAAGGACCATGCCTCTGCTCATTTAACAACATAGTGTGTCACAATTCCTCAAGACACTGAGAAAACACTATCTGTCAGTGTCACAGCAGCCAGTGTTGGATGTCACCAGTGCCTGACCCAGCATTGTCCAATAAACTGACAATACACAGGATTAGGCTGAAGAACAGTGACCTACAGGCTGAAAAACCTAATAAAGTTCCAATACCTACAGCACTGCATCAACATCGCCAAGAGCTTCACTCAGGGTTTAATGAACTGATATTTGCATATACCACCACAGAACCTAGAAAACCCATTATTTCAAGAGAATGAACTGCAGTAGGTCAGTAGCCTTTTAAAACCAAAGTAACCCCCATTGGTATTAGAGTCACACAGGGAGGTACATGCAAAATGCATGAGGAACAACACATCACAAAACAGCAACACAAGAACACTATCAATCACTACACCCACAGAAAAGAAAAGACATGTAATATAATTCAAATGCATGGAAATGGAAATTCAAATATCTTTCCATAAACTATAGAAGTTACTACTCTTAAAGTGGATAGTGTAACATTGGGGTGGTATTTTTGTGTGCCCTGAGAGAAAACGTACGTAGATCTACAACCTTCAAGATGGCAGCCAAGCTGTGCCTATGAATATTCCTTCAGGGTGTACCATAATGGATGGATCTTCTTACTCAAATGAGCATCACATAATGACGACGTGACATGATTGTATATGGAATGTATTTTGACAAGGAAACAAAACTCTAGAGGACGTCATGTGAATCCAGGACTCCCATTGGTTCTAGAATCATGTGAAATTCTCTGTAGCTTCGTTTCCAAAGTCTGTGAAATCTGATGTTATGTCAATTGCTGTAATGACCTTGTCTCTTTCTTCAGTCATCATGTGAGTAGACTTTCAGCTACATTGCTAAACTTTCCATCTCGGTAACTTGGATTTGTTGACAGTACATCATTAAAGGCTATTATTTTGCAAGGCTCATTGCATGCTGGCAGTTGCTCTTTCCTGTCAGCAAAGAGCCTTGATCTAAGAATTTCTTATCATGGTACCTTAGGACTATTTGGGAATTTCAGGACTGAGTCTCACCTATCATGGAAGAATTTTTTCCTTTGAAGGTTACACAGGCTGGGCCAAAAGGTGAGCACCATAACAAAGCTTTGAAGCCTTCCTGGTGCAGCCCTGTGTGCTCCAACATTGAGATGATTAGCTGGCTCCACATCAAAGGACACTGCCTGACCAAGAGACATACAGAATCTTTCTTGTCAGAGTCGAGTCATTTGTTACATTGGTGACCGCTTGTACAGTGGAACCCAGACTTAAGACCACCTAGTTTGCCCTTATTAATTACTTTGTTCTTGAGTCTTGTGAATTGTATTTTAGCCTGATGTTGTCATCAATTTTGAGTATTGAATCGCAGTTGTATCTGCTGTCTTTTTTTTTTTTCACGTACAAAGAAAATTATTTTTTCTTGATAATTCTTCAAATATTTGTGAAAAAGCTCATTATCTTTCAGCATAGCATGAAATTTAAGGATATTTCGGTGTCTGATTTTCAGCTTGTTGTCGCCGTGTCCATTCTGGCCCCAAATAGCATACATGTAGGTGTCTTCAATTTTCTGTAAAGAATTGCAAAGACATTTTCCGTCCTCTTTGATGTACAACAAGAAATTAGTTAACAATTACTTGTCATGTAGTAGTCAATATGATGAGGATATTCAAAAGTGACACATAACAGTGTTATAATATGGCTAGATTAGTGACCTTAGTTTAACTAAATATCAATTGATCAGTGGACTGTTATTCAAAGTGACTAACCTTTTAGATATTTTGACTGTGTTTAGAATGGCTATGCCACATGGCCATTTTTGACTGACACACTAGTCAGTTTGACCCACCTTGATTTTTACACCAGTTTATTCAATTATTTGAACACTTCTCAGCAGAGCCCAACACATAACTTCTTATAAGATCATGTTTGCCTTACAGTTATATGAAGCATCCACTTTCCTGGGTGGAAGCAGCATGTGTCTTGAAACACTACCCCCTTCCTTTGCTTTCATTGCAATGGACCTCTCGAGTGGCTCTTCCGAGACACTATTTATCTATGGGGCCAATAATATTGGGCATTATCAGCTTAAAAATTATGGTCAGCGCTTTACCAGCACTTCCTGACATGGCTACTTTACATTGTATACTTTTAAACACCACGTTTCCCGGCATAGAAAACATTACATTAGAATAACAGAGGTTATTCTTCAGAGTTACTTATGTAACAATTCTCCTGGAGCGGGAATCGAACTCTGGTCCCTGAGACTAAATACCAGAATGTTAACCATTGTACTCTCTGGTGCGAGGGCAACATTCTGCTCACACCAGGACCACTACACTACACTTACACCGTATCACTACGAGCTAAATCATAAGTTGATTTTTCTCTCCCTTTTAGCTCAGGTTTATTAAGTGATTCAGTTGTCTAAATTCTTTTCTAAAGTTTGGAGTAAAATACTGGCAACTAAAGGAAATACAGAACTTTAGTAACACAACTGACCAGTAACTAGTGGAGACAACATGTTAACCAGGTGCCTCGTAACAAAGACAGCTTACACAAGACTAGACTTTATTTACTCTATTGTAGGATACTAAAAGCAATTATTATATTGTGATAAATAAAATCAATTTGGTGGTAACAACGGAGCAGGAGGGACACCCTAAGACACCGAAGGGTGGCGCTAGCGAGTGGCCCCCTTGCATTTTGAAGAGATTCATGCAGCATATATATAATGTTGGCTTTATTCACTGGCCACATAATGAGGGTGTGGTAGAGAGCCCAGATATTTGAATAAGTCATATACATGTATAATGTTGTTACAGTACAATTTTATATTTTAACTGAAAGAACCCAAAGGGTTATCATTGTTTAATCAAGCTTAACCGAGAGGAAAATGGACAAGAGCTTAATTGGAAACATGAGGACACAGTTGGCAGCTTGTGCCTGTACGTCAATTGGCCTTGACCACATTACTCCAGCAATAAGCGACCCATGATGCTCAGAAGGACATGCTGGAAATTCTAGAATTGATTTGGGCCTCCAGCAACTGAGACACAATGCCTTCATAGTGGCTCTAATAACAACAGGGGAGGGCAATTTGATCTCAGCTGGCACCGCACAGAGGATATTATTGCGATGATTTGTCGTTTTAATTCCAAGTAATCAGGATTTTATAAAATCTGAGCCTCCTGGCAGTTTCTAGGATTACACATGTAACATATCTGTATAAAGTATAGACACCTACTGTCAAACCCACCCAGGAAATGGTCAAACCAGGCAAGCCAATTATGTATAGTAGTAGTAGTAAGTAGTAGTAAGTAGTAGTAGTAGTAGTGTAGTAGTAGTAGTAGTAGTAAGTAGTAGTAGTATATAGTAGAAGTAGTATATAGTAGTAAGTAGTAGTGTAGTAGTAGTAGTAAGTTGTAGTAGTAGTAGTAGTTGTAGTGATGTATTAGTAGTAGTAGCAGTAGTAGTTGTAGTAGTAGTAGTAGTAAGTAGTAGTGTAGTAGTGTAGTAGTAGTAGTAGTAGTAGTAGTAGTAATAGTAGTAGTAGTAGTAGTAGCAGTTGTGTAAACAATGTGTTTACCAACAAAGGGTCATTCACATTGTAAATGCTAAAGCCCCGTTCCCACATAGCCGAGTTACTCGTAGTCAACTCGTAGTATTACGTAACACGCCTCTCGGGCCCAACTCTTACTAAACTCTGCGATAACTCCTCGCACTCGAGAGATGTTCGGCGAGAAACTCCTCTGACTCGTAGCGAACTCGTGAGATTTGGAGCCGAGAATGCCGAGTATCCCGAGTATGCCGCGCTGCACGGCACACTCGGCGAATTATCCAGGAGTCCAAAAACTCGGCCATGACTCGCCGAGTTACTCCTCGAACTCGCCGAGTTACTCCTCGAACTCGCCGAGTTACTCGGCGCTATTTTCACTCGTATTACACTCGGGGGGATGTTCAGGAGTGCGAGGAGTAACTCGGCGAGTTGTAGGAGTAACTCACCGAGTTGTAGGAGTAACTCGCCGAGTAACTCGTCGAGTTCTACCTTTAGTACATGCATCATCAGCGTAGGGGATCGTATATAATATAAAAGGCCGCTGCTCCTATAATATTAGTCCGATTTTCGTCAAATAAAGATTGTTTTGTAGTATAATTCATAGTGACTCCATAGGTATTTTCGGATTGACAATAGACCAAATATTAAGCGAGATATTCGTCTGAGAAGGCGGTTGTCTGGCGGCGGCTGCTGCTCCATTTATATTATTCCGATTTTCGTCAAATAAATATTGTTTTGTAGTATAATTCATAGTGACTCCATAGGTATTTTCGGATTGAAAATAGACCAAATATTAAGCGAGATATGCGTCTGAGAATGTAGCTAGGTTGGCGGAGGCAAACAGTGGTGCTCTCGCAGACGTCCGCGCCCGGACTGTATCAATGCAGGTAAGGCTGAGCGCTACTTTAAAAGACTGCTGCTCCCCTAATATTAGTCCGATTCTCGTCAAATAAGACTGCATTTTAGTATAGTTCACACTGATTCCATACGTGTTTTCGGATCGAAAATATACCAAATATTAAGCGAGATATTCGTCTGAGAAAGCGGTTGTCTGGCGGCGGCTGCTGCTCCATTTATATTATTCCGATTTTCGTCAAATAAATATTGAATTATAGTCGCGTTCATACTTATTCCACACAGATTTTCAGATTGAAAATAGACCAAATATTAAGCGAGATATTCGTCTGAGAAGGCAGGTAGTCTGGCGGCGGCAAGGTGCTCTGTGTATGGCCCTGACTTGAATGGTGTAGTCAATATTTTTGACCATTTTATATACATTGTTTGGATGAGCTTTATTGCAATTCATTTCTACTCATTCTGCCAACTGCCATGACTGTTATGTCAATTGCTATTAGCATTTTGAATGATACAAAGAATGGGTGTAGAGCATACAGCAAATTCAATACATGTGTCAATTGCCTAATTGCCTAAATTGGGGTTCTTTGACCTGTCATTTCATGGTTTGTTCAAAGATGACACAGTAATTGCTATTAGCATTTTGAATGATACAAAGAATTGGTGTAGAGCATACAGCAAATTCAATACATGTGTCAATTGCCTAATTGCCTAAATTGGGGTTCTTTGACCTGTCATTTCATGGTTTGTTCAAAGATGACACAGTAATATGACATTGTCTTGATTGTCATTCACAATTACAAAAATATGTAATTGCTTTCATTAATTAAAAGCAATATATTTAATTGTAATTACCAGGCAATGATTATATTTGTATAACTTTCTTATCTTTTTGTGTTAATTTGAATCTTATTGTGATATTATGATCAGTATAAATTTGTGTATATTTTGTAAAATTTAAATCTAATATTGATATTGTAATTAGTATTTGTGATTTGATCTGTGATTTTATTTGCTATATTTAATTTACTTATACTGGTGCTCCCTGAAGCGTCCGCGCCCAGACTGTATTAATGCAGAAAGCTGAGCGCTTCTTTAAAAAGCTACTGCTCCCTTAATATTAGTCCGATTTTCGTCAAATAAAGATTGTTTTGTAGTATAATTCATAGTGACTCCATAGGTGTTTTCGGATCGAAAATAGACCAAATATGAAGCGAGATATTCATCTGAGAATGCAGGTAGGCTGGCGTCGGCCTATCATTCGATGGGTGACTCGTCGCTGTCGTAGACACCTTGCTTCACCCGGCGAGTTACTCCTGGTACTCGGCGATTTACTCCTCTAACTCGCCGACACTCTCCTCGAAATCGTTCACTAATTGGCTGCAACTTGGCGAGTCACTCCTGGTACTCGGCGAGTCGCTCGCTGAACCCGCCGAGTAACTCGGTGAGTAATTCGGTGAGTAATTCGGCGAGTCACTCCTGGTCACTTTTTCCGCAAAAATTCGTCGCCAACTCCTCGAATTTTGGGTGTTACGTAATTTTTGTTATTACTACGAGTTGACTACGAGTAACTCGGCTATGTGGGAACGGGGCTTAAGAGGACAAACTGGTTTGGTGCTATATGTGCTATACGTGTATGCAGTAGCAGGTGTGGTCTTTGTGACAGTGTTACGATCACAATTTGATATTCCTGCGATATATATTTCTCTCTTACCAAGGAACTGTTCCACAGAGCCTGTGTTTCAGAATGTCAACACATAAATGGCAATATGGTGTTACTAAATCAAAGAAAACCATTCGTCAGGCCAAACACGTCTTTCTGAACATTGTTTATGTCACTTCCTGTCAATGGAAGTCTGCCAGCGGAAGTTGTCCTGAATACCTTCACAAACTGGTATAAGCAATTTCATCTGCACATCAACCCCTAATAGCATACCAGATTGTTTCGATGTCAGACCAACGTTGACTAACACTGCATGAGCTGATGTGGCATATTATCTTTGACACAGATATATCTATTTTAGATTATTATTACCAATGTTGTCAGCAATCTCAAGTTATTGAGATGCTCCAAACTAAATCCATGCCAACCTAACCTTGATTTGCTCATGTGGGGTAAGGGGCTAGCTCAGTTAGGTTCAATTCCCGGTCGAGCCTGAGTTGGATGGCTGTTTCATACATCATCTCATTGCCATGGTCCCTGCCTGTCCTAATTGGCCCATCAGGGGCAGAAATACAGGACATAAAGCCCTACTCCATCCATCCATATATGATTTTCTCACGATTCATGTAGGCCTAGATGAAATTCCCAAAAATCCAGGAATGAACTTGTGTGATCCTCAAGGTCACAAGACTCACACAAGGCACGTTAACAGCATCAGATCTGTGACCCGAATGATATTGTGACATTGTGACTTGACAATGCTATAACAGATGCAGCTGAAGATTCAATGGAGAGACCACCAGAAGAGGAATCACCTGCTAAGACAGTACGACCAGGGTTACTAATGGAGTGCCTGCTGCACAGAAAAAGATAGCACGTCTACATTTACAAATCTGTTTAATGGTTCCACACACAGATGCAGATAGGTTGGCTTCAAGGCTCGTTTCACAACCTTTTTACACTACATGTTTCCAGTTTCATCTCAAAACAATTTGCACAAGTTTTTTATTAATTTGTGACAGCTGGATTGTCACTCAATATGACAGTGGCCAAAATATATTGCATTCACTTCATTGTCTTATTAACACTGATTACCCACCATCCAGAGCCTTGCCGGGTTCACTGTCTCTCTTTAAAATAATGAAACTTCACCTTGCATTTAATGTTTTGGGTCTTGACTTACTTCAATGTATCTTTTCATTTTTGTAATTAATGCCTGATAGATAAATTAGCTTTCATATATTTTGAGTGCATTGATGAAATAAGGTGATTTTCAATCATTTGATGAAGTTTTAGAAAATATTAATTTTGACAGACAGTGGAGCTTCGAGTGTTTTTGCTTACACAAGATGCCCGATTGCATATCAGATGCATCAGAAAAGAACAGATGAACATGTCTGTTCAGTTTTATTATTTAATTTAATTTTTAAAGGAATAACAGCCTAATAAAACATTTATGGCAATCAGGAATGTAACAGTTTAATTACAAGTCTTTAGTGTTTGATGCTAATCTAGCATTTCAGTCATTACTGCTTGATTTATGCTGTCCAACTGATTGGAGCACTTGTGATAACTTGGCAATGTTTTAGCTGTGTAGTCTAGTCTCCCTTTCTTCTGCCTGACAGACTCCAGGGCTGCTTTATAGCCATAAGAACGAGTGTTATGTACCAAACAAGTGGAAGAAACACAAGGCTGAGTCAGTTAGGGCAGTTTGCATGCAATGATGCGCCCACCACTAATCAAACTCTTCTCCTGAGGGGACCATGAAAGAACAAGAAGGATGTGCTTAGTGCCCTCTTGTCTTTTCCAGAGATACATTTAGCCTACCAAAGACGTTAGACTGCTGAGAGTTAGTAATGTGAAGTTTCAAGTTCTAGTTTATCTCTTAGTGCTCTTAATGAATTCATGTTAGCCTGTTGTTAGGCTTGCTGCCTGCAACTTGCCCTTTGTGTGCAAAGTGGTTCCAAATAAACAAATGGACTGATATCATGCACTGATTAGGCATTTACAAGTTCCCATGTCAGATGAGCCACCAACAAGCTAACGATATTCCTGAAAACTGCTAATCAAAACAACAATTATTTGATGACCAATAGACTCCAAAAGGTTGGCTCAATAAACAGAAACAGACGCAAGATTGTATCAAGGAAGTTTATAACATTTGTATTGAAACACGCTAATTGATCACATTTATCAGCCCAGCCATTTAACAAATTTTAATGGGTCCCGGCTGAGGATGAAGAAATAGATCAATCTATTAGAGCTTCAGCTTGCCCAAATGTAGCAGTAACCATTCGAGTGAAATCGCTGGCCATGAGATTGCGTGAAACCTTACAATGTGGGTGTGGCAAATCGTGCTGTAACGGAACCATTACACAATAAACAATCGTAAGACAGATAGATGTAAAGGGCTACTTACAGATGACTGCAGCACTGCCAGTTATGTCCCAGAGCACAATGGCTTCTGGCAATCCACAGCAAGTGTCAGGCAAATAGCGTGAATGAAACTCGATGAGCTGGTGTTCATAGGCAATTCCAGCAAATGAGAGAAAACGTGCGCAGAGTCAGGCTAAGCGTCCTGTCAGAACGACGCTTTGGTGTTCGCTGGCTGGCCACTGCTTTCCGCCGCAGCAGCAGAGCGCCTGGCGGTTTTATAAGGTTCCCAATAACCTCATTGGGGTGCTCTAGCAGCTCTTGGGAGGGTGGGAAGACACTGCTGCAGCTACTTTATGACAGCAGGGGCTGAGGGAGGTTCAAAGACTCAGTAAGACAGAGTGATTCGCCGTCAAAATATATTCGGGTACTGTATTATTAAACCAGGCCACCCTATAAGCCTGTCCTCAGACTGTATACACCAATGCGTAGAGGCACCACTAGTAAATCATCCGTAATGCCATGCATAAATAAAGCATTACATAAATCCTACTTTAAGGAATTTAGGGCTGAGAGTTAATTGTATGTGTCGTTCGGTTGCAAACTCAGTGCCTTACAGCATCTGAAAGCAGCTCAAATATATTAGTTCCAATAAAAAATGCCAGTTCTCTGTATAGCCACAAAAGTTATAGATACATTATGCCACAGTAAGTCGAATCACAGGTTCTCAATTATAATATTAAGCAGCAAGGTGGGGCTGCTGTTCAACTCTGCAATTGGTCATGTGGAGAGTTTACCGTTAGGACACATCCTTGTGGTCCCCCCTGCTGTATCAGCTTGATCTCATTGCTTTGACTGATTGCAAAATGTCATGACAACTACCATCCATTACTCCAGGAGCAATGTTTCGAAAAAAAAACACCAAATTCGTGTTGTTTGGAAATTAGAATAAAACATTAGATGCAAATCCTCCGTTCTGAGCCGATGATGTCAACGAAGTTATCATATTGTTTTGTAGGTCTGCCATAATACGTATAACTTTATCTTGCCTAATGCCGGTCTTGTATGTCTGGGAGCCTTTTTATGGCTTATGCAATATCTTGATTTATTCTGTGGGGCATGCAGTTGTCACCACCATAATGCTTTAGCGCCTACTGCTGTAATGTAAGTGACAGAGGTCATGCAGCGCCAGTCTATATGGACAGCATCTGCAGACGGTATGTCCCGAATGTCCTACAGTTTTGTCCTGTCTATTTGGCACTCTGGGGATGAGATGCCTTGCAGACAACCACAGCCATTGATGCCAATGATCAGTAGGGTTCAGCAGCAGCAGCAGAAGCATCAGCAGCAGCAAGCAAGCACAGATGCCACGTTGCCGCCTACAACAGCATCTTTAGACCAAACAGCATTCCCATAGGATCAGTAATGGATGGTGCAATGGACACCAGAGGGATGAGCTCCAGGGTTAACGCAGATTGTCCATAGCTCTAATGGAAAACATGTCAGGTTGGTATGCTTTACAACCGCTTTTTGACTGCAAATCCGAGTGTTGAGGAGAAAAAAATCCGAAATCTGACCTTATATTGCAACTGCAGCACAACATTGCTCAATAGCAATTGGGATATTTTCATATTGAACACAGCTAAATTTATTTTTGGTTACTCTTTTTCTCAAATGTCTAATTTGATGCAATTCATTTACACTTTATTCCCTTATTGTGTGTATATGACTGATGTACTGTGGAATATGTCTTGTGGAGGGTACAGGCTCTGGTGACGCACCCCGAATTCCTATAAAGTAAAACATGCTAAACATGGTGACCTAAGCATCAGTGCTACCTTAATGTACCTTGATATCCATGTAAGATATATGTATATAAATGTATATTTTCTGTATGTGAAGTATGCTTTTTTTTATAACTATTTATGATGCTAAAAAAAAATTATCTATCTAAGTATACATCTATTGTACCTATAATTTTTTTTAATTCTACTAAATTATACACACACACACACACACACAGTATATATATATCTATCTATAGATCTTACAGTGTAAGTGTAAGTCTGCCTTAAGCCTCCTTGCTTGATTAAGAACACCCACAAAAATGGCTGCAATTTTGGACCCAATTATATCCTGACCGTCCTGACCATTGCAATCCATCTCACTACTTCGCCATTAATAAGACCAGAAAAAAAAATTTGCTTAGACTGCTGTCTTTTGGTGAGGTTGTATCGTGCCTCAAGGGTGGCGTCTTTCGCTTGCTTCATCATAGACACAGAGAACTAGGCAGTTTCATGTGTCGACATCCAGTAAGGATGAAGCTCATAAACAGTGCCTACATATAGACGAGATTCGAACCCCACGCCTTAGAAAGAGCAGGTTCATGGCCAAATGTGCCACGTGTTTTTCATGAGAAGGATAAACGCATGGGAAACGCATGGTTTTTAGCTAATTACAATGCATTTATCCAAACGCATGGAAAACGCATGTAGCACATTTGGCCATGTAAATGGGTTAATTTGTCAATGCCTTAATGACTAGATCATGAAGCTGCATAATCGACCTTGATTCAGGGCCATCTTGAATTGGAAAAGAAGTTTCAATCACTAATGTAAGTAAAAGGTAATCTCTCTCCACACTCACAGAAAGTGAATAATCTCAAGCCAGGGCAACCATGAAGACTGTAATCACTGGAGTCCACTCAAGGGTCTAGTGAATTCTGTGACCTGAGGGTCATCAAGCAGTCATCGTGGTGGAGAGGTCTCATGCATCATGGTGACCAGGAATAGGTCTCTCTCAGCAACTGCAGCAGCAACTGCAGCAGCACCTGCAGCAGCAGCATCAGCAGCAGCATCAGCAGCATCAGCAGCAGCATCAGCAGCAGCAGTGACGTTTCGCGTCCTTAGGAGACTCCACTTTCTATCTAAATAGAATTGTAGGTTGCGATGGTCTTTTTTTTTTTTCTTTCTTAGATTTGTTTTCAGACAACATATAATTATATTGATTTTGGTCGTTAATCGTGAGATCTACATTCATTGCTGGTAGATCTTACAGCATATTCCGTACTGAATTACGATAATACAGTCTAGGGAAACAAATACATGCACCAATCATTGTTCATTGGTCATCAATTTGAGAGATAGGTCAAACATTTATTAAATAGGAGATTGTTGAAGTCATTCAGTGGACATTGGGGTATTCCCCTTTTCACTTCATAACGCGAGTATATCCCACCGTCCCAATTAATCCACCTTTTTGGATCTTTGGTTACTTTATGTAACTTTTGATCCGTCCCCAAACGTTATAGTAAAGGCCAATGCTACAACTCGCTGTCAAAAATGGCTCTATTGCATTGCTAGGGCCATTTAAAGTGCAGACAGTGTTAGCTTAATGGTCATATGCTAGTGGCCTGTCATTTTTGCAACAAAAACACATTGATCAAAACAGTCTGCAGTCTGGCAAATGTACAATATTAGTAGCAATACAGATAGCTCAGATCCAATGTTGACACAATTTCACTCGGCATTTCGGGGAATAATGTTTACCTCCACCAGGCACAACTGAAGGCATGTCGCTGTGGTGAGCAGATAAGCGAAAGTTCCATACAGCTCCTGGAATATTCTAGAGTGTGACAAGCTCCATTCACCAAGACCAGTGCACCAAATCCCCTCCACAAAATCAATAGAATAGAGCTATGATCACAGACTGCTGCAAACAACTGGCTGAATGGGAGTTCTAATCCCTCTTACAGATGATGTAATAACAGAGCTTCTGGTTTGATCTGGCATTTCTCCCCATGATTTCTGATAATTTTCCGTCACGTTTAATCTCATAAATAGCAATATTGATGCTTCATCCGTGATGCAATAGACAGGAACCAGGCTTTGGTCGCAAATGGTTAAGCTCAAATATAAGGTTAATCTTCAATGTTGGTCCAAGAAGCAGATTGTCACAGTTTTACAAGAAGGGAAATTTATTAGTAATGGAGGACCTAATAAAGTTGGCTTTATTAAAGATTTCTTTTAGATACATGAATGGGGCATTACCAATGCGAATAACCAATTTGTTTAATATAAGTGATCATGATTATTATACCAGAAACAGAAACAATTTGAGGGCACCCCAACATACCATAGAAAAATTTAATAAAAGTTATTTAGGACAAGCTCCGCACTTATGGTTGCATTTATTAGATAGGTTAAAACAGAAAAATCGTGTAACATCATTTGCCAAAGCTTTTGTAAAATTTAAAACAGAATTATTAAACGGTCATGTAAATTTATATATTAAATAATTAGGTCATATGTAACTTTATTTATGTTTATATTATATCATTCTATTATTTTGTATTTGGGAGCAACTTAATATAGTTTTTTTAAACTCTGTTGTTTCCCTTCTTGACATTGAATATATTAAAATTATTATGTATATGCATAACTGTATTGAATGTATCAGTGTAAAATTGAATGAACCATGTGTCAAGAAAAAAAATTAAACTTAAACTTAAAACTTAAACTGCTGGCTGAATTCATGTACCACATCAGAACTGTCTACATCTTCAGTAACCATGGAACCAACCATCTGCGATTTGTGTAGCTTAACAATGAACTTGAGAAGAGATTCAAGATCTACTTCCAACTATCTCATACGATCTATACTACACTGTTACAATTTGGCGTTCGCATCACGTACCCACGGGTAGTAGAGATAAAGCCTGCCAGGAAAGATGACATCTCTTAGCTTAGGGAAAATGAATATCCTGCAGCACTGGCCCTACACATCACACTGGGAAATGTGGGGTTTTAGGTATAATCACAGTTTATAGGCCTTATCACACCACTGTTAAATGTACACTGCCATTCTTGTTGAAACGCAAAGTACCTTTATTTCACAAGGTACTGGAATTCTACATAGCTGCAGATGTTTTGGCAGTAATTACAATTTATCCTAAAAAGCATACGTTATTTACCTTTTACAACAGACTTCATCAACTAAACTCCAGATTTAGAGGACGTCATGTGAATCTAGGAATCTCATTGGCTAAGGAACTGACTTGACTAATAGAAGTCCTGGATTCACATGACGTCCTCTGGTGTCCAGTTTTCAAGTCTATGAAATTCCCTCTAAAAACTTTGTAAATTCTCTTAAAGTTCCTTTTGAAGTATGATTTCAACCTGCTTCTTTCGAAAACTTCCGACCTAAAATTTGTTAAAACAAAATGGTCAAGCTATGTATTCGATTGAAAAAGGCCTATATCAATAGTTTATCACAGTGATCAACGCTATACTGTTGGGTAATATATAAGCGCTTTAGAAGCATTGATGGGTAGCCCACCTTGATGAGATCCTGTGAGACAAGATCAGGCTTTGGTCCCCCATGATTGGACTGGAAGCCCTCAGCTTAGTGTGCAATGCTTGACATCGCAATGGCATTAGCCCAGGGTAATAAATGAATCCTTATTATCGTGTTTATGTGAAGAGTTTTAAGAGCAAGTCCTGACTTGGCATGATATATTAAACAGGTCGTGCAGCCAGTATGTTATTAGTCTTGGCTGCTGACAATATTCTTTTCCTTGAAGCATGCTGTACAGCATAAGCCTGCAGAGTAATGCGTCCCCACTGGCCAGTGGTCACCATTCACCAGACTAAGATCAGTGACAGGTCATACAAATGATGTATGAATCCAAGCCACACGTTACTCATGTTGATTACTATTTCATACCTGGTGTCATTCAACCTGAGTCGATAAAGATGCTTGTACAATTAAAAAGACCAGCAGCTGCACCATCTCATTAAATGCCATGGATGCAAATGCACCGAGGGAAACAATGGCTATAAACATGCATTTGATTGTATTTTATAAAATAATGTTTTTGATTATGGAATTTTCCTTAATTTCTAAGGCAAAATAACATGGACATTTCAGCAATGATTTCACATGAAAATTTGTGCTGTGGAGAAAAACTTGAAACACAATTGTCTTTTAATATCAATCAACGAAAGAAAAAATATACATGATATCACATTCTGAATTATATAATATACAAATACATGTACATAAGGTTCACCATGCAGCATGAATATACGTGATTGGATATGATTTATGGTGATGGGAAGCAGAGTCCGCCTGCATCATTTAGTGGCTCTCCATCTTTTCTCTCTCCATACCATAATGGAGATGAGGAGGAGGCCGAGGATGCTAAGAATGCTGCTAATGATGAAACTATCTCGGAAGCATTTCTGGCCAAAGCATTTACTCATATCTCCAGCCTGTCTATCATAGAGCCCACCGAAAGCAGCCATCAGGCCCAACGTGATAAATGCCATGGCTAGCACCAACCCACCAAAGTTCCGGCTGAAGTATCTCATACCAAACATCTCGCTAAGAAGCGCGACAAATAGACTGAAGTACATCGCATTACAGATATAGAAGAAAATCACCAGCATAACAAATAATGGTGCATTTCCACCATTGTTAATACTGGCTAGGTTCAATATAACTTGAGCAAGGGTTCCTGCTGCCACAAAGCTAGCTCTTGGAATAGATGCGATGTAATAGTCAGAGAGAACTCCAGTTATAATCTTTGTCGTAGCAGCCACAATAGGGCCAGTGACCAGAAGCGGTGTAATGTAGCTGCTCAGGTGGTAAGATTCAAGATACACCGCTATATTGTTCAAGAACATCAGCTGAGTTCCAACGGAAAGAAAGAAGGCCCAGCTGAGCAGGTGAAAGTCCAACTTTCCACAAAGATCCAAACCAACAACAGTCTTCCATTTCTGCCGTCTTTTCACCTCTACGCCTTCTGCTTCCAAAATCAACTCTTCACCATCCGGTAATGTTTCTCCCACGAGGTGACTGTAATCCTTAACGAATATGGCTGCTAACAAGTTTGTGATAAACATGACTATACCAAGCAGCAGGAAGAAACCTCTTATGTCATTTGTCTTTGAGAATAATTCAGTATAAACTGCAGAAAATATAGCAGGACCAGCAAACCAGCTGGCTCCAGTAATAGCCACAACTTTGCCTCTGTGTCGACTCTTGAAGTTGACCATGTTGACAGGCACTGCAGTTAGATACATCACTATGGTAGCATATCCTGAAATGCACAATAACATCATTCAAAAGTTTCAATTCATCATAGGTTGCCATATGATTGCTTAAAACTCCCACCATGGTAAAACAACCGACCAAGTAATTGGGCTACAACTCCAGATGTGTATTAGACTGAACCAAGGAAGTATTATATAAGTCAAAATATATCATTCAAAAAGAAATTTGGAATATTATAAGTCATTATTATTCTAGGCTGAAACGTTAAAGACGAACATGTACATTGTATACAAAATCATCTGGTTACCATGCAACAATTCAACACTCCCAGTGTTATGCCCATACATATAGTCCCTGCAGTACTTTATGACCAATAAGACAAAGCAACCTGTTCAAAATCACTAGGTCCATGGACTCCACTCTTATGCCGATTAACACGCTTTTAACCTTTGGCTGTAACAGTGAAACAAGCTGGCTCGATTTCAAGAAAACATTCTTACCAAATATAAAAGCATAGACTGCTAATAGCCAGTAGTTGTCATGGTAGAAGGAGATGCTGTAGGTGCTGGAGACCATCAGCAAACAAGATCCCGTCCCCAGCAACAGACCAGTCATGAAAGACACAGTTGGTCCAAATCTATCAAAGACCAAACCAACTGGGGGCCCAACACTGGCTCCCACCTGGGCAGTTGCTACAATCAGTTCAGCTGCAATGAAGTATTTACCAAGTGATTAATAAAACACACCATGGGTTTTGGATTATTATTTGGGACTACATGGCCAAATGTGCTACATGCGTTTTCCATGCGTTTAGATAAACGCATGGTTTTCACCTCATTTTAATTAGGCAAAAACCAGGCATTTTCCATGCGTTTATCCTTCTCATGGAAAACGCACGTGGCACATTTGGCCATGTAGATATCAACACAAGAGTTTCACCTTTTGAAGGATACAGCTTTTAACAATAACAGTTTAATTATTGGTCGAAATATTAATATTGGAGTAACATATGTTCATGTGTGATATGATCTTGTTTGACTTATTAAAGTTAATAAAAGGAATATTGAATAGCTTAGTTTATTAATATGAACAATATTAACATGCATTTAAATGATCCCAACTTACTATTGACTTGTGTTAAGTTGAAGACTTCCTTCAAATCATTGATGTATGCATTTGCAGCAAATATTGCACCAGAGGCCATGATGTTCAAGCAGCCAATAACAAGCCCCACCCAGCGGATGGTACGAGAACTACACATGGACTCCAGGGTTGCCATCTCTATCACAAAAAAAATACAAAATTATTTGAACACATTATCAAAGAAAGCACTGACGAAAACCGAGGGGTGGGGGATGTTGTTTTTGGAAGCACGGGGTATTCTCACTCTAATATTTTGCTTGTTATACAGAGTTGTATGATGTTACATTATTCAGTGATAGTGAACATGTCTTTATGATGGTGTGGAACTCAAAGTGACATGATAAATTTACCATATCACTTTTAAAACCATTCAATACTTGTTTATTGTGATCAGTAGGTACATGTTGATCGAAGACTGGTTGTTACTTCGAATTAAACCAGATTATGAGCACATGAGAAATCTGGAGTTTTCTGTCTTGTGTGTTTGGGAACTGAACCCAGGTGAGAATGCCTTGGACCTTTGAAGGAACTTCCTGCCTGGCGATTTCCACAAACTGCTGACTGATGTATCATATTATCATGATTATGTTTATTCCGCAGGCATAACAAATAGAGTTATCTACGTCAAGAACGTTTTTTGGATCTAACTCGAAGTGATTTGTGTAACGAATGTTGTTTCCATGCATCCTTTAGCATATCGCAATGAGGGAGCCAATTTCAAAATGCCCACTTCCCTGGTCCTCAGACTTGAGAAGATTCATTTGAGTAAATTACATTATTTGGTCTGCACAAAATTCCATAAATTTAAGTTCAGCCTCCCAGCTGATAGCAAGCGCATTATTAGCATTTGCATAGTTACCCCAGTTTGGGCCAGTAGATGGTAGAGAAGCTTTGTAGATCCGTTACTAGAAAGAGGTAGCCTTCCAATTTCCAACATACAGCTGTATCAGGAAATCACTTTGAACAATGTATTAGTATGTACGCCTAATGTCGCTTATGATATACATTGTATATGCTTCTGGCCAGCGCAGGTAAGGACTTCATGACAGTCACCCATATGAGAGGAGAGTGTTCTTCCCAGCAATCAAACCCAGGACCAAAATATTGCTGCGAATTTACCAGCGCCATGTGTCATGCATTAGACAACAAAGTCTCAGCTTGGATGGCGGCCATCAAAGGTCACTGGCGGATCAAGGGGGAGGGGGGCATTGGGGCCATGCCACCCCCCCCCCCCCGAAGCTTAATTACTATATGTTTACTATGAAATGACTGACAGGAACCTCTTTCATTGCTTTTGTGACCAATGTAAACAAATGTTGTAGACAAAGCGGTTATTTTATTTCCTTTCCCTTCTGGCGTGATTGAAATACTGCAGAGTAAATACGACACTGGTTGTCATTGATATTTATAACCTAAGTGAATGTCTATATATATATATTTTTTTAATGCAAAACTTAAGGCTATCCATTTAATCTTTTAAACATACCAAGCTACCTTGTGTCTTCTGTATCAATGCCAGAGTAAAGTGACCCTTTGTTGCCTATTTTGACTGCAGAGTGTGGAGGCTAACTTGGAAAATTGCTGCAACTCCAAAGCTCGCCTTTTTACTGAAAAAGGATAAACAGAGATATAAAACCAAAAAATAATCTTTATATTCAATAAGGGCTACATTATTTGCAATTACAGATTCAACATGGCCTCAAAAAGCTGTCTTTATATAAAGTCCTTGGACATCTTGGTCAACCCCTTCTTCACGGTTGTCTTAATGGAGTCAACAATTGGGTGGGGGGGTCTTGTTTCTTGATGGCCTGCATTAAAATGCCCCACATGGCATAGTCCAGGGGGTTCAGGTCCAGGCTGGAGGACGGCCACAAGCCTGCCGGCCAGAAGTCAGCAAAGTTGGTTAGCAGAACTGCTGCACTCACACATAGTTACCCTCAGGGTAGTTGACTTTCAGCCATGGTAAGACATTAACCTCAGGACCTTGCAGTAAGTATCTGCACCCCTTCTCCAGGCATAAAGAAGAATTTGGGCATCTTATTGCTGTCGAAGGCCTCTATATCCAAGACCATGACCTGGGCTGGATACTTGGTCCTGAGGGTGCTCTTGACATCAGCTGTCGACTCCGCCAGGAATCGGTCATTTCGGCGGTTTAAAACAGCATTTACCGTTGTTGGGAATGCTTTTGGATTGATTTTGGCACAGAGCAAGTCTGCCACATTTTGTCTTTAGTCCATCTGAGTTGTCATTTTACGTTCTGCTGACTGGCAACATTCATTCAAGTGTTCATTCAGTGCAAATTTTCTGGCTGGTACTGTGGTTCGGCAAAAGCAGTGTCCTTATACATTTTTGTTATATGAGACATATATGTAGCCCTGTTGATGCTATTATATGACAGCTGATAAAATGAATCCCACCATAGGCGTCCTTCATCAAAGAACTGCACAGAATACAATGATAAGAAGGTGATTAAAAAACGAGGAGGCACTCGCGGACGTCAGAGAAAACACCATCTGCTTAGCACTGTGATCCGACATATAACAGGAAATATGTTTTATCTAACTTTGGCCATATATTCAATTCAAGACATTATTTACACAATATTGCACCAAATTTACATCCACTCTTCAGAGTAATGATAGTTTGGTGCAATTTAGACGTTAGGTGGAATATACATATTCATTGTTCAATTACACTAACACCTTACCTGCGTTTCTGTGGATCAAACACAAGCAAATCATGCACACTCCATTTCACAAAATGTCTCAATTCCAAAATATAACTACATTGACCCAAATTACCAGTGACCTGGTTGGTGATCAATGACCATGAAATGTTTACTCTATGCTTGTCATGGTTGGTAGCACAGCATAATCAGATTTTATATTTCTAATGCCATGGTTGTCAAACATTGCATGATAATATTGTATGAAACATTGAACGGTTCGGCTTAACTAAACATAATGGTGGCAGAAATGTGATTCAAACTTTTCATATATTTATACCTTAGTTGAACAGTGTTATAACTTAGATATTAAAAGCAGCTGTTAGACGCTTTCGTTGCATGGCTTCATTTTCAATGCTATTTTTTGGGGCAATGCACAATTAGATCACAAATATGGAGATGGCAATTATTATACTTCACCTAATCATAGTAGTCCTACATATATTGAATATATATCTCACCTGGTGTTTAGAAATCATAACGTCCTAGTAGCTCCTAGTGACCCCCAGTCATATGTCCAAAAAGGTAATATAGGATTTAGAGCATTACTTGAACGTATATTAGACCATGTTGTCAATGCACTAACATGTGATGTAGCACAGCTGTGAAGCAGCAGGAGCCACTCAAAAATCATATGTGCTATTTCACAGTATTACTGAATTAATAAGTGGACAAAACAAATCAATTTATAAGGTCAAAACATGTGGGCCAGAGGTTTTTTATAAATAGAATACAGCAGAACCTTGCTATACAGATCACAGATGACTGTAACCAACAGATCTGACCACGCAAAAGAAACTCATGTAATAGACTGGGAGGGAGTTTAAGTTACAGATATCGAAAGTCAAAGATTGATGTGTCAAATCATAGATGAATCCCTATCTGTGGTCAAAATGCCACTAAGAGGTAAATGGTTTCAGATGTCTAACCTACTCTGAATGACTTAGAAAACTGCGTCTTCCATCGATTATCCGTGGGATATACGACAACATGACAACACCATTGCTGAAAAGGTATCAAGGCGGATAAAGAGGACACAACTACAAGCTATACAAAAGCAGGACAGAGAGACTGAATCTTAGGAAATACAGCTTCACCAGACACATGAAACACACTGCCTGAGGTGGTGGTATCTGCAGACAAAGTCAACATATTCAAAAATAAATTGGACCGTCATTGGGCTAATAATCCAATTAAATTTAAATAATATTGTACATAGGACTAGGGAGGGCAGCACTAGCGGGTCACCTATACAGTCACTTGTTTAGTGTAGAGAGCGAAGTGGATGGTTCTGTTAATGTTTTATATAAGTGTATAATTATGTGTAATATATGTAAATACTTCAAATTGTAAATACAAATACTAAATTTTACATACGACTAAATTTTACATATGACTAACGTGCAATTTGTTTTTGCAGCCAATGTCAGATATGGGGGTGGGTGGGTGATTAGGGCTTAACGTCCTTTATTTCTGCACCTGATGGGCTAATTAGGACAGGCAGAGACCATGGCAATGAGACGAAGCAGGAAACAGCCATCCAACTTAGGCTCGACTGGGAATCGAACCCGGGACCCAGCGGTTGGAAGCCCAGAGCACTACCTCTGAGCTAGGCCCCTGCCCTTAAAGGGGAACTAACACCTTCAGCACTTTACCTCTCAGATATTAGCTTGGGTCCATAGAAACACATCCACGTTATTCAAAACTTGCATATGTGCCCTGATAAAGTAATATCCTGCATTTATTAGCTCCGTTTTGTGAACCACGGAGGCCGCCATTTTTGATTTTCCCGGTATTTTGCACTGACCGGAAATACGTCACTGTTGTACTATAAATCTCAGCCAAGTATTCTGGAGGCTCAACATTGCAATTCTAGTGAGAACAACTGTCAACAACAGTTTTAGATACAGTTAATTGCACTTTCAGAGCAGTTCTTACTGAGTGTCAAGTAATTGCCATTGAACTATTTGAGACAATGCAATTAGAGAGAGACAGAGAGTTTATTAGATCAAATTAAATAAAACAAACAAAAGCAGCAAGGAAAAACAATAAGCAGTAAATAAATAAAATAAAAGATTAAAAGTCAAAATACATATTATAATCCAATTACCTTTGATCAGGAGACATCCACTAAGTTCTTATTTATAAAATGCTGACGTGGATGCCCCCCTCAAACTCATATTTAAAAAAAAGATATGTATTATCAAATTGAAAATTAGTTTTTGATATTAAAATTTATTTTAAACTGGTAGGCCGACATTAAATGTATCTAGCAACGCATACCAACATACAATTGAAATAAGCACAATTTGGTAATTAATATATATTAATCTTGGTAAAGGAGATGATGCCCTTAAAACATCCCCACTAACAGTATATATACTCTAAATATAGATACTATGAAATATATTTATACAATAAATAATACTGCACACTGCCCCTAAGTATTATGTAACATATTTTATTCACAAAGCAAATAAGTTTAGAAACAAAATCTTATTTGCCCATGCCTATATACCTATTCTTAGATACAAATTGCTCATTGCAATCAATGCAACAATTATGCTGTATTCCCAAAAAAATTGTAAATAACACCCTTTATGTTGCTGTGCTATATGTTCTTGTTATAATTGCAATGAACAATGTAATGGCTTGTAATCAACAGGATTATGAATTGATTCATATGGCTGAATGCATATATGGCCTAGCAGTGTACATAAGTGACGTCACTGTCTTGTGTGCTGTGTGCAATAATGGCGGCCCCCAGCATGTCGGCGATTGGTGCAAATTACTCTTTTAATTGGCTTGAAATCATATCAAACCAGAGTTTAAGACATTTCCTTTCACTGCAATATATTATTTACCATCTAATTGAACTTTTGAAATTAACATGCAAACTTCCATTAGTTCCCCTTTAAGTGAGATCTGGACATAGAAGCCCAATATAGGAGCACACCATGACCTGTTATTCACTTTTATCTGTTATTCATCAAAACACCAGCTGGCTGGAATCTTCCCAGCTAGAGATAACTCTGAGACCTGTCTCCCAGCTGGATCATTCCCAGCAGGTATATAAGCCAGCTGTAAAGGACTTGAGCTGGATCCATCCTAGCTGGCAAATTCTCAAATTATTGAGGCTCCAGTTAGTGACCCCTAGTTGCTGGCAGTCTCCCAGCTGCAGTGGCGATGCTTGCTATTTTTCAACTTATTGAGGCTCCAGCTAGTGACCTCTAGCTAGCTTGCAGTCTCCCAGCTGCAGTGGCGATGCTTGCTATATTTCAACTTATTGAGGCTCCAGCTAGTGACCTTCTGCTAGCTGGCAGTCTCCCAGCTGCTTTCAACTTAGTTGGGAAGAAATGCTAAGAAATTTCAGCTGGTTAAGAAAGTTGCTAGCTGGGTAAATTGAATTGGCTGACTGGCTAAGACGGTTTCTAGCTGGGTGAATTTAATTGGCTGGCTGGCTTAGAAAATAATCATCATTGGGCTGGCTGGCACCAGTGCTTATGCAGTAGCTGGTAAGTCAGAAAAAATAAATAACAGATGAATGTTTCCTAGACTGACAACTTTTCAACTCTATTATCTATGAAACATATAGAAAATGAATATTGGCCTGCTAGCCAGCCTTTGTAAAATGATTGTGTGCTCCTGCCAATAGGACCCGAGTCCAGTAATGTTCTAATCTAAAGAAGGGGCCACATGGATTAGGAGAAATCATAGCACTATGGACCGGAACGTGAGGGTCTATCATCTCAGCCAAGTTTCAGTTTGGTCACAAATTCCACCTGTGACTAACAACAACACTGACTGTCCAACCCATCAGTCTGGATATCCCCAACAGAAATGTATGTTGTTGATTGTGTCAAGAAAACTCAACTGACTAGCAGATCCCTTCATCAGACTTCAGAGGATGTGCCAAGCCAACCTTACACAGCTCCGCTGCAAATCCCACGCCCGAGCACATTAAGAGACATTAAATTGGAGTGTAATCAGTACCCACCCATGGGTAAATGTCAATGTGTAACATGGTATAGACTCCAAGCCTTATCATATCATTACGTCTGCCTCTGGCAGCTGGTCATATATAAGCTGACTTAGTTTTAGACCCAGTAGCAATGAGGCACAGAAAAGCCTTATCTAGGCCTGATGCCTATGAGACATCCCGAAGAGAAAAGGCTGTTCTGGCTCAACTCAGAACTGGTTAACCAACTCTTATCTTTTACAAGGTGAGCCTCAGCCCAACTGTGACCTTTACAGTGGGACCTTAACTGGAGAACATATTCAGATGAACTGTACAGACCTTGGCACTATCCGATCTAAATTTTATATGGCTGACTCTATATGAAGATCCCACTTAATTGACTCGTGGGTACATCTGACCAAATTTTGGAATATGCTCATATATACTCCGAAAGGTAAATTATCTACTTTTGTGCCAATACTGTGACCGCAGCTGTTACTTTTAAAACAAATTGTATTTAAATGTTGCTATTATGAAAATTGTTTGTGTTAAAAAACATTTATTTTAGCAAGTAGTTATTGTAGTTGTAGTTATTTAGCTACATTTAATCTGTTGCATTTGGTTTGAATGTTAGTAATCCAGTGTAAGGTTTTGTTTTAGGTCAGGTTTCACATAGCATGTCTTATACCTTGGGCAATATATTAACAGTGAATATGGGTATTATCGAAGCCAAATCCAGGCCTGTAATTGGCTGGAAGAGGTGTCAAGTGGTATAACATGTTATCTCAACCAACTACTGCTACACTGCTCCTCCAACATGTGTGCCGCTTTCTCTATGGACTGCAACCATCTCTATGTCGCTTAAGCCCACAGACCTATTGTCACGCTTAATAGAGTGTGACAATGATTAGCAGTGCTATTCCTCTATTCCAATAGCTGTTACGGCTGAGTTTTAATGTATTTAAGTTTTAAAAAGGGTGTTCCCGCCCTTCTGACCACATGACCGCGTCTAGGGTCATGCGCGATAGTGCGCTAGTTGTCATTCCTCTCTCAGCCGTCCAAGCGGACGCACGCGTTTGGACGGCTCTGTTTGTTATGGTTAAGTTGACACGAGTTTGGGATTATTCTCAAGCAATCTCTGGATTTCCACAGGCTTAATTCTACAATACAGTACGCTAATTTAAGCCTGGATTTCTGGAGATTTGTGAGCGATCTACTACATATACGACGATCACTACTAGCACTGTTACTCGCTCATTTCGTTGCATCAGTGACAGATTAGCTACGTTTTCAACATTCTTCTTTGATATTAGCTTGCTCCTTATCATGTCTAATAAGCAAACTAAGGTTGCCGCGACGTTGAAGGCAGGGAAATCGCTTCGCCAACGCCTGATGCAGCTCGGCGACGTAGAACGTTGCCTGTGCCGTAGATTACACTGGCCACTTGCACTTTCGCTACTGCTTCTCAGCTTCAACCAACTAGAGAAGGCCCTAAAACTCTTGTGTTTTAGTCGACCTTTGGTGGTATCCCTTCCTACTATGCCTACGTTGTTCACCAGTTAGGCAGGAGACTATCTTCAAGTCTCCTAGCCTGCAAATCCATGCTGTTCCTGAACTGCTGGAATCACCCTAGAGCTCCAGACCTAGATTGAGGGAATTGACCAGATGAATCAAACATCTAGAAAGTCACATGACTAAGAGATCTAAATCTAGATTCCCTCTGAGACCTATCATGTCATCGCGCCATAGGACTCCATCGCCTCGACGCCGACATGGTGGTGCAGGGAGGAGGGTTCTGGTGAATGAACCGACACGTTACTATCACCCACGTTCTCCTTTCCGCGGGCCAGCCTCCCCAGCCAGTCAACAGTCATCTGTATTCGAACGGTTGGGCCCAATGTCTGAGACTTCTGCTCTCTCTCCGACCAGATCCATGGATATGAATCAGGACAGCGCACCCAACGAGGTCACCAGGTGGACAACCAACATCAGCTTACTGGTCCTTCCCAGGGATTGCTTGCTGCATCGGAGGCACCAGACAAGCCGCCGGTGTCCTTCCCACCATCCTGAGGAGTGACGGATTCACTGGACAGAGCTTTCCAGCACTTCTCTTCCATTCTGGATGTGCATCATTGCACTCCAGAAAATCTACCAGGTGAAGCCTCCACTAGCCACCCCATCTCTCGGTTCATGAAGGGCTTCAACCTAAAATACCATGGAGGAAACGACTTTCCCCTGTCGGCTTCTGCAGAAGAGTCTTCCTACCTGTGATCTGGTAGTGAACCCTCGATTCCTGTGTCCAAACTGGCGGACACAGAGGTAGTCCTCAGAAGAGCAGTGAGGACACTATCTACCTTGGATTGGCTCCTGAATACTATCAAGGAAGTGTCCAAGCTACCAGCCCAAGACCCCGATGTTGAGGATGGGCTCTGGAAGCAAACACAGAAAGCTCTGTTGTTTACCACTGACTTCATTACTGGAGCCCTCATGTCTACCCTGATGCTCAGAAGGAAAAGTTTCATCAAAGGGGCAGACGCCATGAAGATCCCTTGTCGAGCCCAAACCTGGGCCGCGATGAGATCTCCACTGTGTCATGGCAGACCATACCTCCTCGGCGACACATCTGACAAACTTAGACAAGTGGCAAGAGAAGAAAGGGAACACCTCGTGGTGTCCTCCTCCCTAACGGACAAATCTAGGTCGCTGGCCAGCACCCAGACTTCAGCCACACCACACACCTCAACAGCCCGTCAGTCTAACTTCAGGCAACAGCCGGCTAGGCAGCCCGCTTTTCGGGCCCGCAACAACAATGGCGGCAAATCTGCCAAGCCAACCTACAGGTCCGTGCCTGCACAAAAAGCCCCACAGACACTAGAATTTAACTAATATCACGAATGGGATACTCTGGACCCCTCCAAGTGGCACAGGAAGTTACTTACAACAGGTCTTACACTCAACTTACAGTCTTATCCTCCCCTCAGCATATCACCTCGTCCAGTAAAACTACCAAGAGATGAAAATCGATGATTTAGATTAGATTAGATTAGATTTAGATCAATTTATTTTCATAATTTATAAATAATACATTTAAGAATATATAAATGAAATGAGAAGATGCAACTATGATGGAGACCCCTCAAGCCAGCAGAGCTAGCGCTTATGAGGGGCCACCAATGAAATGGGAGATGAGATGAGTGATATGAAATGGAGGAAATGGGATGAGGGTGATTATGTGCTGGTGCTCAAATATCTATAGAATATGTTAAGGACAAATTATGTTTGGCAGATAAAGCAATTTCTTATGATACATATATCACTGTATGACTCCAGGAAATGGTTTTTAGTAATTTTGGAAAATTGTCTGAAGCTGTGGGTGAAAATTTTGTCTATTAAAAAGTTTAGTATAGTATTGAAAGTTTGTGGAATTCTATATCTAATTAACTTTTTAATGAAGGAATGTATAAATACAGGTAATTGATAGTTATTTGTTCCTCGAGTTAGATAATTATGGGTCTCAGAATTTTTAATAAAAATATTGTTGTAGAAATAGATCGGTAACATATTATGTTCTAACCTGTGACAAAACTTCAACTCACTCAGTGTACATAGATCCTGTAATTTAAGAAGCCTTAAATGTTTAAATATAGGATTGGTATGGGCATTGTATTTTGATATGCTAATTGTTCTTACTACCCTTTTCTGTAATTTAAATATCGATTCACTGCAAGATCCCCATAAAAGAAGCCCGTAATTCAAGTAAGGTAAAAACATTGTATTGTAAAGGATAATTAATGTATATTTTGGTAGTATGTGTCTTAATTTATTTAATATTGCAGTGACTTTAGATAATTTGTTTCGAATGTGATTGATATGTGACTTCCAAGAGAGATGCTTGTCTATAATAATTCCTAAAAAATTAAATTCACTGAGGTACTCAACATTAGTATTTTCAATTCTTATAACAGGAGGTTGTACTATTCTCTGATGAGTATGGAAGACCATGGCCTTAGATGAACAATCCTACTCAACGAAGTAGAGGCTCTCCTACAGAAACAGGCACGAGAAGTGGTAGAATACCCATCTCCAGGCTTCTATTCCCACCTCTTCACAATTCCCAAGAAGTTAGGAGGTTTCATAGACCTAAAATCTCTAAACAAGTTCAATTGATGCCCACACTTTAACATGGAGACAGACCGCTCCATCAGAAGCCAATTACAACCGGGGGAATAGACCTTTCAGACGCATACCTGCACATTCCTGTAGCCATGGAATACCGGAAATTTCTCCGCTTTCACACCCTGGGCAAATCTTACCAATTCAGGGCCATGTGCTTTGGCCTGAATATAGCCCCGAGGGTATTCACCAACCTGCTAGACCCAGTATCGGCTCACCTAAGATCCAGAGGTATCCAACTCCACCGCTATCTCGAGGGACCCAACAAGTCTCACACCCAACAAGTCCTAGACCTGTTCTGCCACCTAGGACTTCTTGTAACCAACAGAAATCCGACCTAACCCCTCGGACACAGTTCATCTTCCTTGGCATGGACATAAACCTGACGAAATTTTGGATCCGGCCCACACCAGCAGAAATCTCCAAAATTCTGACTATTACACAATTGCTACTGAAATCTGTCAGCAAAAGTCCGACATTTACGGTCAATCTTGGACCTATTGAATCATGCTTCCCAGTTTGTCAAACTAGGCAGTTAGTTAGTTAGTGTTATTGTTTAATGCCTCATCAGCACCTGAGTGGGCTATGTAGAGGCTCTCTATGGTAAGAGTGATTATCTATAGTTGGTAGTAGAAACCAGAAGCCATCTATAGTTGGTAGTAGAAACCAGAAGCATGTAAAAAATCAATAATTGTCTGCGTTGGATAGCTGGAGCAGCTTGTGCAATGCGCACTGTCCTGTTTTAGCCACTGGGGATAGAGGACTTCACCCCAAGTGTTTCCACCCTCGCCGCGTGCCAAGGACCTTCGAGGGCGTCAAACTAGGCAGACTGCACATAAGACCTCTACAACTCTATGTGAAAGCCTGGGCTCCCAACTTAAGAGAATCAATAGACCAGGTGATCCCACTACAACCAGTGTTTCATCAAGCACTCACATGGTGGAAAGACCCACAACGTTTGGCAGTTGGAGTCCCTCTACACACTCCCCTGCCCAACATAACCATGTCGACAGAGGCCAGCCTCCAAGGTTGGGGCGCGTTCCTCGAAGGCCACCAGAGGTCAGGAAAGTGGACTCACATGGAGTCATTACTCCACATCTCTGTGTTAGAGCTACAAGCTGTCCACGAGCTTTAGCATCTCTTCAGCCGTTGATACAGGACAAAGTCATCCACCTCCTGTGCGACAACACAGCAGCGGTTGTGTACATCAGGAACGAGGGGGGCACGCATTCAGTAACACTATACAAAGAGACCAGGGACATCCACTTATGGTGCTCGAACAACGGAGTGACCTTACTGCCATTTTACCTCCAAGGTCACCTCAACTCAATTGCAGACCTGCTATCCAGATCCTCACAGGTGTTAGAGACAGAGTGGACCCTACACCACTCAGTATTCACCGTTATTTCCAAATCTGGAAGTAGACCTATTTGCCATACGCTTCAACAATCAGTTACCGAAGTATGTCAGCCCATGCTCAGATCCCTTGGCATGGAAAATAGATGCTATGTCAATAGAGTGGGAGGAAGAGATAGCATACACCTTCCCCCCAACCAAACTTCTGCCAGAGGTCCTGAGGAAACTTCGCCCATGAAGTTACTCCTGATAGCTTCTTTCTGGCCGAACCAGACATGGTTCCCAGAAATCGTCAATCTGCTTTTCAACTACCCTCTGGAAATCCAACAGTGGCACCATCTTCTCAAACAGCCAACTTTATACATTTACCATCAAAACCCAGGGCTGCTAAACCTACATGTGTGGCCACTCTCAGGGATAGATTCCGACAGGATGGATTTTCGGGAACTGTTGCCCATTACGCCGCAACATCCCAAAGGGCATCTTCCTCCGACTGTATCAATCTCACTGGAGCACCTTTTACTCATGGTGTACAGAGGGAGATTTCGATCCGACCGAAGCCTCTGTTCAACAACTAGCAGACTTCTTAGTCTACCTCTTCGAGGTGAAAAAACTAGCCCCGAAGACAATCGCCAATTACAGGTCATCGATTGGCTCCACCTTAGGGGTCCATCGATGGGATACCAGTCTCCCTACATCCATGCCTCTCTAAACTCATCAAGTTGTTCTCTGCTTCGCGCACCCCAGAATGACCTCAGGTCCCGGAGTGGGACCTAGCCAGAGTCCTCCGTATCCTCCGATCAGAGGACTTTGAACCACCTAAATGGGACTGCCAGGCTAACAGAATGAGGTGCACCTGGAAAACCGTTTTTCTGCTTGCACTAGCATCATCTAGCAGACACAGTGAGATACAGGCATTCTCACGAGACCCACGAGATCTCATCTTCTCCCAAGATGGCATGTTCTTGAGGACGGTCCCAGGGTTCCTAGCCAAGATCTTAATCCCTGGCATGAACCCAGCTCCATTTTTTATCCCGGCCCTGGAACTTTTCTCAGGCCGAGATGCAGAGGACAGACTCCTCTGCCCCATACGAATGGTCAGGAAGTACTTGGTCTTCACGGGTGGCCCATCACCCAAGTCCAAACTATTCCTGAAAGTTAGAGGCGAAGGTCATCCGTCCTCCCAGACTATTGCCATCAAGGCCTGTGTCCGCTTCACGCATCAGCATAGGCCAGAACTTCTCGTTACAGCCCATCAAGTCAAAAGAATGAGCACTTTATGGGCCTTTCATGGAGGTGCCCACTCGGTAGAGGATATCATCCAGGCAGGCACCTAGACCAGCCATTCTACCTTCACCTCCTTTTACCTAGCGGATGTAAGGCTGCAACCGGATGGACAACACTGCATGCACCCTGTAGTGGCCAGGATACAGGTCTCCAATTTCTCAGGCTCAATGGCCACTCTTCCCCTAATTCAACCCTCCGGCTTTTATTATTATTCCCATTGGGGTTTTATTTTGGTTTTTACAACCTGCTTATGATCGGATATAAATCATACAGGTTCCAGATTTTTACACTGAGGGAGCTCAAACTTACATTCTCCCTTCAGTCAGATTATACGGTCTCTCCATCCCTTCAACTGAGAATCCTACCAGGAGGAGGAAGAGAGTTCAGTGGAGTGCGTAGCCGCGACCTTCACCCTGATACCAGGTCCCACAGGTCATACACTGCCACTCTGTTTTATCTCACCCTTGACCACAATTTTAATCCTGGAAGGATACAGCCTCATGCTCTCCCTCCTCCACTTTGGGAATCTGCATTGCTAATCATTGTCACGCTCTATTAAGCGTGACAATACGTCTTTGGGCTTAAGCGACTTTAATGTCCCCCCCCCCCCCCAGGGGGATAGGACCAATCTCTGTGAGCTTATAGCCCACAGACCTATTTACCAGATTTTCCCACCCACCTCCCCTCAGATCCTTACTTATGGGACGTCTGATAGAGGAATGACAACTAGCGCACTATCGCACATGACATGGTCAGAAGGGCGGGAACACTCTTTTTAATACTTTAAAACTCAGCCGTAACAGCTATTGGAATAGAGGAATAGCACTGCCAATCATTGTCACGCTCTATTAAGCGTGACAATAGGTCTGTGGGCTATAAGCTCACAGAGATAGGTCCTATCCCCCTGGGGGGGGGGGGGGAGAGGACCTTAAATTACACTATCAGAAGCCTATGCTTGGGCACTTGCGCATACCCATGCAGTCAAATCTAAATGCATTGCCTTATTTTATTCTGTGTGCTTTAATGATTAAAATCACATGCATGTGAATACATTATTTAACTATTCATAGTTCAGCCATTATACCATATACTTCACTGTATTTGATGTATTTATGAGAGCATGTGTAAAATTTTTAACTGATACACCTAATGACAATCATTGATGCAATTAATAGGGAGAGCCTCCAACCCCAGCCTGTTCGTTTTCATGGAAACATACGACATCAGCAGATGCCCTCACTCGATTAGCAATAAAGGCAGAGGTTGAATTTAGACTTTTCTAAACATTTTTCAAAATGTTTATCTCCATTGCTGTTTATCGAAATCAAGCAAGATTATAAAAAATGTTATTTTGATGAAATTCACATGCTGTATTAGAACTGAGAATTTTAAAGTGGCCATTTATGGCGAGTGTGTAATCCCTATGCCACAACTGTGTTGGATTATATATCAAAATTTTCTTGTATCGTTTTATACAAGACACTAAAGAAACCCTTGGCCATGTCAATGAAATTTACATGCTATTTAAGCTAAGCATTTTCTAATGGCTGCAGACAACACACCATCTATTCTCCATAATCAACAAATTAGGAACCATCACTTTGTAAAATAAAACAAATATGTTAGACATATCAGGATCCCTACCCACATGGTAGGGCATAGGGCATGGAAGGCTGGAGCGCCCAGAACATTCACAAAACACGGTAGTTCCAGTTTTCACTGGATAGCTTTATTCAATAAATATATGTAAATAACAGCAATTACATTGATCAATGCGGACTAAAGTATCACAAATATGTATAACAAATCCTGAGGTTTCTAAAAGCAGAACTAGAACTACAAGAATTTTACTTTGGCTTCCATTACCTACTGTATAAAAAAAGAGGTATTGATTGTGATAGCAAGGGGGGAAAAAAGACTGCTGTCTGCAAATAAATATTATAAATATTGGTTTTTAGTAAAAACTAGTTTTAAACAGCTATAACTAGTTAGTTTTTAATTTGAATAATATTCTAACTACACTAAACACCTTGGTTTTTAAATGCACAAAAATATGCAATTATATTTTCATTAACACAGCACCGACTTCACAAATTAAACTTACGTCACAACACTTACGTAAAATATTGATGTCTGGCCCACTACAAGCTACACTGCAGTGTCAAAAAAAGAGGTTTTTTCATAACTTCATATATAATATAACCATACAAAAATATATTCATACAAAAGTGCAGCATAGAAGTCCAATACAATTACAACATTCTTACGTCATGCCGTAAAGGCATAATGCTTCAGAATCTCTGGCACCAGATTTCGGTTTATATTAATTCCTCAAATACTTTTCTGACTATTAAAAGAAAAGAATACAAGAGGCCTGAATCTAATATAATTTGAAGAGTCTCTCATCAACAAAATACAAAACCTAACCCAGTTCAAAGCAAGCGACTATTCTGCACAAGAAGGTTTGAAACTATCGCATAAACATCACTAAGTTAGCACCAGTAGTTTCCAAGCTTTTGGTATTGTTGTGTGCAGTAGACGTTGTAGTGGAGTTGGAAGATGAAAATATGAGATACAAAATGGTATCAAAGGCAAAACAGAATTTCAAAGCAAGACAAAGCAAAACAATTTGATCTTGACTTGTGGTATTTGTGTGAAGATGGCTGGTGGGTTTTTTTTTCAAATACTTTCGAACTAAGTAACACGGCTTGATTAAACTTGTACACAACGTCTGGACGGTGTTACTGTACAATATCCACAGAAAGTCTCTGTTTATGTAAATGATAAATTATATAATGAGATCGTATTAAGCCCAACAGTAATACAACAGCGAAGTCATCTATTCAAATCATAAAACACTGACAATGCTGGTCAATAACATGTTTACAAACTTGTATCAGTTACTAAACATTTGGTACATAGGCAAATACAATAGTTGCTAAGTGTCAAATGCCTAACAAATTTCTGTGAATCTTAAGTTTTCACTAACAGAATTACTGCAGAATTAATGTATCTACATTCTTAGCCTTTTTATGATCAAGCCAAAATGGATGTTGAAAACAATCTTTCCCATATATATGGTTGTTCACTTCAATTACCAACACAAAATCATAACCAAAAGGTTCAACACTTCATCCATTTTTCATTCCATTCCAAATTGCTCATACAGTCAGTTTCAGTTCATCTTCATTCTTTTCACGATTACAAGGAACAACCCATCACATTAAGAAGAGAAATTAGGCAACATTGTTCGGCAACATCAAATGAAATTACAGCTGCAATAGCCATGACACAAATGCAAAAGTGTCATCTCAGTTCCTTCTAACTAAAATTCCAACCCCATTTTGGTTTATATATATCACCTAATATCAAAGGAGTATGCTTGACATAACTGAGACCTGTGGACTACAAAATTACCCTGTTTCATGTGGTACATTAACATGTCCAATTTACCTCATGATGCCAATAATAAATAAACTATATGCAACTCAAGGTGTAAAAAACTTAACAACTTTGGAACTAAAAACACATTTCAAATAGAACAATAAATATATATATATATGTACAGGAAAAAGAGAGTGATTTTTGAGGTGCAATAAAAAACTATACTTCATTTGTGACCTAATGCCAATGTATTCGATAAAATTTATGGTCAAATTCATGAATGGTTTCATTTCAAAGCTGACAACAGCAAGCAGATCTTACAACAAATTTGCAGCTGGGCAATACATAATGCAGTACAGTCTTTCTAATAACTGCTTCAATTAACACTACTGTTTCACAATGGTCTTACATGGCATTTCAAGCGATGACAAGAATTCAAGTTTTGGGGAGTCATATTCAAGCCACATTAGTAATTGTAGGCTCTGACAAAACAAGACATGATATCCAATTCTATATCATATTCAATCCATTAAACTTATTTCAATCCATATTTAATGCTGCACACCACATGGTAAAACTATGGTATATGTCTCGGTTACTAATTTGAATTTAACAGAACTCTATTGTCAGTCCAGCTTTATGAAAAACAAAGCTACACATAGATGAAAATATATCTCCTTAAATAGTGTTTACTTTGCCTGGCTTTACTAATATCTTGACTGCCTTAAAATTTCCCGAGAATCATCTAAATTTGTGATATTATGCATAGAACTTCATCTTCCCCAATCATAACCTTCCTCATGCACACGAATGAAGCATTGTATAAATTTAAATTGATGCTTAGAGAAATTTACAGGTTAGGTCAGATCCTCCCAAGACATGATGGGAAACTTAAACACCACAATATGTCACTGAAACTAATTCATCAATTTTGTGACATCTACATGTGTTATGACTGTCACACCGTTAAAAATGTGTTGGATATTTCACCTATGCTGAGCCAGGTTTCCACTGACTTTGTCATTACCATTAGTGATGCACAATTTCTATATATTTTTACCAATTGCACTGACATTGTTGTTCCCTAGTCATAGCAAAACCTGGATGAGATTACACTCTTCAATGACAACAATCAAGTTCAATTATGTACAATTATGTTTAAGTACAAAAGTTCATTTATATTAGAAAAGTAGGTGGGTAGTTTGCCTCAGCATTTAATATAATAGCAAAGACATTGAATGACTAGAAATATCACAAAGCAATCATATACATATGACTGACAGACTGTAAGACATTTGATAAATATATCATAAATATATACATCAAGCACTTTCACAATCACCAACAATTCACCGACAATACATCCAATTGTCAACAATTTCCTTTTTTTTTTCTTTTTTCTTGCAAACTGTACAATGGAAATGCACACAGAGATCACAATTGCCACATTAAATAACATGACATAAAAAGACACAACCTGCACAAAGCGCCAGCTATGAATCCATAATTTTGTAAATGAGGCATACTATGTAGTCACATGGATAATGAGAAGAGATTTCAAAGACTCCAGCAGTTAATACTCTTTCAAATTCAGCTAAATTTTCTCCAATTGAGGAAATAACAAAGTGTTACGCAGCTTGAAAATTCTGAATTCTTTCTCGTCTGCTATGTCATCCTTAACTTTCGTACATTTACTGATACTCCATCTTCTCCTAAGTCCACATAACTTAAACCTTGATCAGCTTGTCTTTTTGTCCTCACCAACATCTGTCTCCTTGTCCTTGTCCTTGTCCTTATCCTTATCCTTATCTTTGTCCTTTTCCTTGTCCTTGTCTTTCTCTTTTTCCTTTTCTTTACTTTTGTCCCTATCCTTGTCTTTGAACGAAGAGCGCAATGACTCCGATCTGGACGTCAGAGTTGACTTCTCTTTTTCTTTACCTGATGATCTGCAATGACACAAGTAATGCATTAAAATTCACAAGCCTTACATGCATACAATCCAGGTTTGCAAATTACATCTCTAATCATAGTTAATGTACAAGATCTAAACATACCTCGAGGGTGACATTCTGTCAGATGCCAAACTTGTGCAAGAGCCCCTCTCTGAGCTTGCATGGGTTAATTTAACAGCATCTTTAGCAGCCCAAGGCAGGCCAGCTTTCACAGCATGGACCATGATGCTCTCGTAACATTCATCTCTACTCAGCATTGCACCAAACAGATATGGCTGAAAATAACCAAATATAGAAAATGCCACTGAGCAGGGTTCCTGCAGGTTTATCTTCATGAGAAGTAAGACCTTTGTAAGACATTATAATACCATGCGCGAATGAAAAAAAAGACCACTAGTCATTCACACCAATATGTCTATTTCATCGTCCAAACAAATCTGGATATTGGCTAATTTAACAATAAAATAATAGCAGTTCTTGTGTATTTAAAGAAAATTCATAATTTCTATTCTATTCATTTATATTTACCAAATCATCTGAATATTACATTGTGGATGTTAATATCAAAGTATATTTGCATCAAAATAAAGACAACGTAAGACTTAGTGGAAAAAGGTAAGACTTAATATGGGCCTTACTTTTTACAAAACTAAAGTAAGACTTTATTAAACTTCGTAATAACCCGCGGAACCCTGTCTCGGGTCCTCAGTAGTCATAAGATGGCCATACTGTAATTATAATAAGGGTTTTCCCAGAATGTTAAATTCATGAATTTTGAAAGTTCATACATTCAGATAGCGGACCCCTTAGCTGCAAGTCATCCATTGTATATAATCATGTCAATTGATACTTAATACTGACACTTTCAATAGCTATTAAGGATTTCATGGGGGAAAAAATCTAGAATTTTTCCAGACCCTGATTACATTTATGAACATTTGGTATATTTAGATTAAAAAACCTGTAAAGCTTTTTAAAACAAAGACTTACTTTGTCATTTTTCTTGACGTGAACCTCCAGTGCCATGCCAGCACCTGGCAGCCATGAATATGGCTTCGCCTGAAGATAAAAAGAAAAAAATTCATTTTGTTACTCCTAGCAATTGTTGCTATAAACTCTTTTATATCAATTTAGAAAATTAAAAAAAAATTTACCCGGTCGACATTCAAAATATCAGAGAGTGGAATGATAATATCACTTTTGGAAGCGGTAGCAGAGAAACGTGATCGACAAAAACACAGAAAACTGGAACAGAAAATTTCATCAGAAATTACGCTTGTTCGGTATCTTTTCAATATGCAATAGTTTTTTAATCATTTGCCAATGACTGGTCATAATTAGCAATTTTAATACATACCTTCGGGTAAGGTAAAGACGACCATGCTTAAAAGCTGAAGCAATGGACTTTTCTCGATTGATCAAGGTGCACCTTCTACCACTATGCCAACCTGTAATTGAAAAAGGGATTTCAAGTTGACACTCTTAAACCCCGTTTCCACCTTGCCAAACTTCATGTCGAACTCCTACGAACTACTAGTTCATCAAAAAGTTTGTCAGAGATCATAAAAGTTTGTAGCTAATAGCCAGAGTTCGTCGAAGTTCGTCACAGTTCTTTACAGTTCCTGGAAGGCGACGACAATTTTTAGACTTGATAAAAAATCATTGTAGTTTCTTCAAACTGAAATAGTTCTCAGGACATCGTAGGTGGGTTTGTAAAAGATCGTCGGAGTTCATATGCACCTCGTAGGAGTTTGTAGGAGTTCCTAGAAGTTCATATGTATGTCGTAGGGGTTCGTATTGAAAACGTAGATGGTCCTAACAGTTCTTCGATGATCAAAAAGAAAAGATCATGGAATTCCGAAAAATAATAAATCAGACCTATTTTAAGATGACATTGGCAAACTGCCAAATAGCTTGGCAAACTCATTATTAGTGAGAGTTCAGGGCAGACTTCGTAGCAGTTCTTGAAGGTGGGAACGGGGCTTTATCAAATCATTGTCAAGTGCTAAATCGTATTATCTGTGGCTAAATGCTTACCGGGTAAAGGGCTCTCAGTAAGAGGCAGATTAAAAATTTCACAAAATGTTTTCTCATCCTCTGTTGCCTCTGTTGGACTCAGCGGCTGTGTATCCTCAATAGGTAAGACAATCTAGAATATTAAAATAAAGATATTATTTCATTGAATATTAATATGGTTTAGGTGGGTAACACATTTATACCATAATTTTTTATTGTATATATTTTACATGTATCATTTATCAATTCCTTTGCACTTATATTCCACTTCCTCTCATTTATTAATTAATTTCACACAATTTTGACCAACTACTATTTTCTTTTGGGTCACTGACCTTGCTATTGATGGCATCAGTGTGGGACATCTGTTCAGCCTGCTTATCAGTCGGCAGGCCCCGCCACACTCTATAGGAGCTGTTATGACGCTGCTTAAAACGAGGGAATCGGTAGTACAAGTACTCAAAGACGAACAACTTGATACCAGTATACAACCCTGAAAAATGCAAAACAATGGTGACCTGAACTGCCAACATGTTCTAAAACACAGAGACTTTTACAGATGGCAACATCAATTCTTTTCACATAGACGAAATAACAGGTCCAAATAAACCTGAACACTTACCCATTACAACACAGAAGACATTCGTGGGAAGGATACATGACAGCACAAACACAAGCCAAATCGTCAGATAAATCTCTCTTGTTAACTTCACTTTCTTCCAAGTCAATAAACTGCAATGAAATTAGTATTAATCCAAATTAAGATAACTATACATGCTAAATTTAATATCAAAGTATATCCACTGCTTCAAGATACACACTTTTTGATCTTTTCAATGTAGTCTGCCCATTTTCCAAGTGTATTCTGAAAACAAGAGGGTAAAATGTTTATTATGGATCAGGTTGTGACACTGAAAATTAGTCCACAGTTTCGTCTCTGGTTTATACAGCCAACTAACCTGTACTTGTCTCGCAACTTGAAGAACCAAATTAAACTTGTCCGAGACACCAAGGTCTTTGAAAGCATCATTGTCCTTAAAGTAAACATTCACAATAGATATTATTAATAAAAATGTCATAGAGGCCTGCTGACAACCATACATTGCCACATAGAATAATATATTCCATGCACAAAAGACATTTGACGAAAATACCTTTGCTTTTGGGTCATCTTCATCAGTCTCATCTATTATTGTAAGGCTAGTATTGAGGCCCCTGAAAACGAAATAAAAAACATATGTACTTTGATTCCAGGTGAAGCAATTTGATAAGTCCCGTCATTTTACTTGTAACTACAGTTTGAACTGATTATAACAAACTATTAGGGACTATCAAATTTAAAAGTTTTTGTTATGAGCAGGTTTTATTACATGCAGGTCTGGTGTAAAGATAGGCAATAATTCTGGTCTTAGGCAATAATTGCTGTCATAGGCAATAACTGCTCTCATAGGCAATAATTCCGGTCAAAGGCAATAATTCTGGTCTTAGGCAATAATTGCTGTCATAGGCAATAACTGCTATCATAGGCAAAAATTCCGGTCATGGACAATGACCTCATTACACCTAGACTTCCGTTATTAGCATTCTTGTAACATTGATCCAACTGTACCTTGGATTTCTTCACTCACCTGGCCCTAAGATAATTCAGTGAGAGTTGGATAATAATCAAGAGCAACGAAAGTTGTATCAACCATCCTTGCCATGCACTATACATATAGATCTGAAGAGAGAAAGCGAGAATTTCAAACATGCATTGCAGAGAATTAACACAAGTCTTGGGTACATCTGAACCTCAATTATGGCTAGTCGTGGCTCTACATAAAAGAACCAATAAGGGTGTGCTAGTTTTACATGTGAGACTATTAGTATTGGCATTTGCAGATTGAACTGTAATATTGTAACATTTGTTATAACTATTTAATAATTTACGAAAGTACCATTAGGTCATGAAACAAATTTAACTTTCCACTTTGACAAAATCACATTTAACTTACTAGGAATATAATCAGGGTGTAGGAAGGGTTTCTCCATGTAAATAGTCTGTTGATACTCTTGAACACTCCTATAACTGGCTTGGTGTCCTTCTCTGAAAAATAAATGAGAATTATATCAACATATTTAACATGAGCATCTAGACACAATTATGTACATAGCTACCTTAGTTTTAAAATTAGAACAATACTTACTAAATCTTTTGATGTTGTCTTTCAGTCTAGAAAAGGAAAAAGAAGTTTTGTGAAACAATGACATCTTATGTTAAATATTATTACTCAACAGTTCTGGGGTGAACTCAACAATTCTTGATTCATTCTTTTCATGAATTCGATTTCTAAAGTTAAAATTAAATAAAACAAACAATTAAATGAATGATTTTACTTTTTCACAGTAAGTTGATCTCCCTCCCCTTCATCGATTTCAGGTTCACCATCTTCGGTGAAGTCCATCACAAACTCGAAGAAAAAATTAAAGAGCCATTCTTTGGTCAAGTAATAGTAACTTTTGCAGCGACTGGATTTCACTCGCTCTTCTGAAAGAATGAACATTAGGTCAGCCTGATGAGATACCACAAGAAGTAGGTTTAACAGCTGCCCTGAATAACTCAAATCTCTGACCACATCAAAATAGCCTTTTAGAAGAAAACAATAAGGATCCTATAATCAGACCTGCCAAAGCTTCTTCTTCAGTGGCCTCCGGCGCTAAATCAATCCAGTCATCTGGAGATGGTTCCTTGTCGAAACCCTCAATTGGTGATGATTTCCTTCTCCTATTACTTAACAAAATAGCCACATGTGAAAGAATTATGTCTACTACTGCCATGCATGTCAAATTCAACATGACTTTGTAATTTCATCAGCGTGACAATTCATGAGGTAAGTCAGTACCAACAGCATATCCCAGAGATTTCGACATTTGGGTAGGGAGTGAGAGATTTGTCAGGATGACTTCTCTGATATGTCTAAAATTCCCAATTACCTATTTTTAAATTTGACAGGAGTTTATAAATTTTATTTGAAGTAGGGGGGGGGGGGGGGGAGAGTTGTCTACCCATAAAACGGGACTCAAGGGAGCCCTGCTGACCAAACTATTTGTATCACAATTTTATATCATAATAATTGTATTGGACTACCTCAACAATTGCAATTCCTGAGTAAGCTGGAAATTCCTGTGTCTTTCTCCCAGCAGTTCTTCCTCTAATCTAGCAGTGCTCTTGTGGTCCCTAATATGCTGCAATTCATCACCTGCAAGTTTGATGCACAAAATTATATGGTAAACCGCAACTGTGTATTTTATGACAGTTCAAACCTCATACTTTTCTAAATTCTGGCACCAACAGTTACTTACTTAATTGTTGGTTTTCAAGCATAGCAGCAACAAGTTGTTCTTGAAGTTGGTTCAAATGCAACTCAAACTCCTCATGCTTATCAAGGTCCCTAAAACCATCGTCAGTCAACATCAGTTGAGACTCCAGAGATCTTCTCCTGGTAATCTCTGGACTACCAGGCAGCTGAAGGAGTAAAAACAATCCCATCATTAAATAATATACAATTATTGCACAGCGGTGACTGCAATATCCGTTTTTATGGCACCGAAACAACGATATTGCATGAGGCACATATGAAATACGTTATGTAATTCTTAAGCTCGAAATTATGGAAAATGGAACTCACGGAGGTCGCAGTGAGAGAATCATGCCTTAAGTCCTCCATAGATGTGTGGGGGGTTGTGTGATTTGAAGGTCCCTTTGAGTCTGAACTGTTCACATTCAAACCAGACTCAGAAGGTTTATCTGAGCGAAATTTAGCTTTGATGGCCTGCCGAAGACTCATTTCGCTAAAAACCATTTTAGAAATTTAATAGACTCTGAATGAAACAATTGTTATAGATCACCATGCATAAAAAAGTTGACAGCCCTGACTGGTGGCTGCATGTAGAGTAGTCATACCATCTCACCAGCTATACATGATGCATGTCATTATTAAATGGATCAGTTGTTTATCAGTATCACAATCTGATTAAATAAAAAATCTTAATCTCATGATCTGTATATTGTCTAATGTCAGTAATGACCTATCAATGACAGTAATGTGTAATTTAAATCAAATATATATAAATGTCACAAAAATTTACATGCAGTGGCATGTCATAACTTAAACAGAAATACGATCATTAATTTACCCCCTTAATCCAGTTGTTGCAGGTCTCAGAAGTGGTGGCTGATTTTTTGTGTCCCCTCAGATGACAAGGTGAATGAACCGTGACGAGACGAAGTTGTTTGTTGACAAGTCACACGTGTTGACTCGCCGTCTTGTTTTCCGCATGACGTCAGCGGTCTAAAGGCAATCCTCTGCCTTCTAGAACATCTTCGTCCTCATCAAACCATACTACTGATCATCCCGCGTCACAATATCGAAAATTTCCCACCAATACCAGTTGACAGCTACTTGTTTATTATCAACACTCTCCTCAATTTTCGACGGGTGCGTCAATGTTGACACCCACTTTGGCATTCTGCCAGGTTTGTGTGACCAGTCAAAGCAAATATGCTGGCGAAGCAAAGATGCCCCTTAAGCACTGATAAAAATTTAAAAAAAAGTGATTGCTATCGACAAAAATATTTGCTTTATGCAATCTATTGCCGTCAATGCAAACATACGCAATTTACAACATGCTGAAGAGATCTGCTACTGTCTAGCATAATGTCAACGTGGCTTCTCATTGTTAATAGGGGCTGTGGCTTCTCATTGTTAACAGGGGCTGTGTTTGTTTTGGTCAGGTTACGAAACACCACTGAAACAGTCCAGTCACTGAACGCCAGCCAGTCACAAGACTCACAACACTGCAATTACCTAAAAATTGTGATCAAAGCCTATTGAGCCCACAAACACTTCAACATGGTATGACTTATAGTCAACGGTAAGAGAACAAACATATTTTCAGATTTCAGTGTTTTCACCTATGCTAATTGCTATAGACTTACCTACTATACTCTATAGATTGTTTTTATTACACAATATCTACAGGTCAGTCAGACCTATTGGTCACAATACTACAAAGTATCTGCTACTTATAAGACAAAAAAGACATGTACAGTACAAAATGTAATCTATGCATAATATTAGTAGCTCATAGTCATTCAGACTCCGAGCTCGTCAAGTTAGGGGAAAAAAAACCTGAACGTGAGTTTCATGTCTTGTGCGGACTGCTGTACATTAATAAATGTACCTAAGTACTATATATGTAATGTACCGTATTAACACCAATTTATTGCATTTTAGTTTTCATTTGAGCTACCTCAGTATTGTCCAGCATATGTTGATGCATAATTACACTATAAATAATTCATCCTAAATTATATTTAGCTTGCAGATATGTTGCTGATAAAATTAGCAACATTCGCAAGCGCAAGGACGAAAAGGAAGAGGTGAAAGGAATCCGGGAACGAGAATGCGTTCTCAGTGGCAAAGCCTTCACCGATCCTGAGAAAGTTCCTCTCCCACCAGGTAATACATTAGACAAGTTGCATATTAATGATATGTTACATTTATCATATTTACTTACATAATGAAACCTGAGAAGCTTTGCTCTGCTGCCATTTCATCATTCGATCTATAATAGTTATATAGTGCATGACAGATTAACAATTACTTTTCATTTATTATTTTTTCCTTTCAAACAGAAGATGAGGTAAAACCAGCTGATTATGCAAATGGTGTCCTCCAACACAGGCCGAGGGGAGAACAAGGAGCAGTCAGCTAAGATGTCAGCAGCCAATAACATTCCAGGCACTGTCAGTTTCACCTTTAAACCAAGTATTAATGCTTATTCTGATTGGTCTAATGATGTACGCACCTTTAAACCTCTTTGCCAAAGAGGAAGGTGTGGACTGAAAAAATGGTATCAAGTCAGTATTAGCCTTCTGGCATGGTTTATTTGTTGAAACATACCTAACATAGATGATAGTATATCATAATTAATTTATCAATTGTGATGTATAATTTTAATCAAAATCTGTAACTGCTGTTATTTAACCAGCTTTTTACATTTTATAGTTGCAATAAATTAAAAATTCAGATGAAATCTGAAAAATTTGTCTTGTTTGCTTACAAATTAAAGTGTCCCACAGCTGACTCATCCACATTAAGGAAGCTGAGAGGCTCAATTGGCATGATGGGTTTTACTAGACTAGAATCAAGAAGTGTTTATTTATCTTATATTTTATACTGGAAAAAAATTCTTGTCAATGAGCCCCTACACATCAAAACAAAAAATAGCATTGCAAGTGATTATGGTCCATAGATGGCTTGCTTGTTAGCTTGCTGAATTCATACTGTTCAGGATTGCTGTTTTATGAGAACATCCGTATGTTCTGTCTCTTGGGCCTGCATATTTTACACAAATTGAAGTTAGAATACTTGCATGGTGCCACACAAGTTGCATGCACTGGTGCCACCTCTTGCCAGTGCATGCCCCCAACCTGGTCTGCATGGCTACACCACTGATAATTATTTATGCCCCCCCCCCTCACTATTACTTCCTCAAGGATATGCCACTGAAACACCAATACCACTCTGACAGACATACACTACTTCTTGCACCCTTACCACACTCCATCTTACAAGATGCTAGCCAATGAAAAACACATTGTAGTCATATTGCAAACATACAAATATAGCCAGAACATCGTAACTCAATTAAGTCGGGACTACCCCCTTGGGGCCTCTCCTCAACTATGCTTGACTCCACACCAACTATGCATTTTTTCTTGCCACTCCCCAATGGCCATATGCAATCCGCTACCTGCACTGCACATCTTTTTCACTTTTTTGTGGGGCAATAAATGCATACACTTTGAGCATAGTCATTTGCTCATCGGATGACTGTGTCATTTGGTATCAACTAGGTCTGCATTAATGATTTCAAGAACTGTAATGGCCGATAAACAATTTTCACACGGAAATAATCATTCAAATAATATAACTACTGGGCTAAATGTAAGCAAGAAAAAAATTACTTTATTGAGGCTGTATATGAAGTCCTCTAAATGCACATCAGGTTACAAGGGCCATGCCCACAATCAGATCACAATGAAGACACTTTTAAGTACATATAAAGTTGCAATAAATTACAAATCCATATTAAGGTATCATAGCCTTAGTCTAATCTCAAAGGAGTAAGGAAGGTTATTTCATGCCCAGCATGACACTTAAGTGAAGTATACTGCAAGTAGTGAGTAGTCCATTGTATCAAGCTGAATCACAAAATAAAGGAATAAATACTGACATGGTTCTGATGCCAACTGAGGTAAATGATACACGCAACATATCCCTTTTTTGGCAAAATAACGTCCCATATTTACTCAGCAGTTGACCATCTGTGACATGTTGACAGTATCCAGGGCCAACTCCGCTTCTGAGTGAGAGAGATTCTGAACATCCATGCACACTTTGATCAACATCTCTGGCAGAATCACCTTGCACACATAGTCGAAGTACTGAAAAACAAAGACAACATGTTGTTCAATTTCAATTTTTACAAAGTGGTAGTTTACAGCAACTTTAGAGGGTATGTAGTCAACCCGCTAACAATCCAACACTGGCAATAGCATGACACAAATTTAATGGTAGAACTAAGTTCAACTAACTTGGTGACAACACTAACACATAAAAGTCAGCAACATACAGTGTCCCCTGGCTCTATGTAATGAACTGTATTTTCCAGAATTTTGACTTTAGTGCAAGATATCTCGATATCTACAAGGGCTACAAAATTATTAATAACTAGGCATAGATTGAATTGAGAGCCCCTTCATGCAAGCAAATTAGCATGAACCATCTCTTTAGGGCTGTTCCATTTAAAAGTGTGGTGGGTGGTGGAAGATTTTCAGAAACCATCCACCCCCCTTTTTGTTTTTTGACAGACTGCCCGCCCCCTCTTTTTTCTACATAAATTAGAAAATACTGGTCAACCAACCCCTCTCCCCCTTTTTCTCATTTGGATAACCCCCCCCCCCCCCCCACCCCCACTTAGTTCTACCATAATTAGTGTCGCAACATCTTGTGGCTGCATTGGTATGTGTCTGGCTTGGTTTTCATTGGTACGACTGTCAATCATTCAGTGACCACAAACTCTGGGGCACTAATCAGACAGTATTGTGTAAAGAATTACCATTGATGAAAAAGCCATATCACCTCAGGGATTCAAGTCACATGTATACAGTGCACAATTGCCAGCTTGTAGCAGCAAACAGGGTCAACAATATTAACAAGGTTGGTAAAAATCATGATTTAAAATACACAAAAACAATCAGACTTATTGATTTAAATTTTTTCAGCATTCCTTCTTAAACTTACTGAACAGCTGAACTGTGCTCTAAAAATGAACAGAACTTTCACTTGTTTATCAATTTAAGTTTTTGAAGAAAAAAAACACGTATGCAAATAAATCATGTTTTGAGTGGTGAAAAATTGAGTTTTTAACTGAATGAACTTGTTAAAAAAAAATTTTAATTGCGGGGGGAAAAATTATGAAAATAGTTTATTTTTTATTTTTTTGCCTTGATTTAAATCATGATTTTAATCGCTTGATTTAAATCTGCCAACCCTGAATATTAACTTATATAAGTAAAATAGTCTCATTACACCCACACCTATCTTGAAACTTGAATAATTACCTTCGTCTGGTCTGTGCAGAACGATTTTATCAAAATATCCATCACGATATCATGCTGAGCTTCTCTGAACTGCCCCATAGGTACATCATTGCCCAATAAAACTGGAAAGTAAATGCAAGTGATACACTGTATACTAAGTTCAACGACAGTTGTCTGGAAATTCAGCTTATGTCAAAAGGATGTTCTACTCACTCTGCTGACGTTTTCCTTTCTTGTATTTTTCATGCCTCTCACAATATGTCTGTTAAATGCAAATTCACAAACAAATGTACAAGTCACATAGTTTCAATTCACATTCCATAAAATCAAGATACATGAAAATTTAAACTCCCAAAAAAATAAGTTACCTTTCCTTTCAAGATGTCCCTCACATAATCAATGTTGGATGTGACAAGAAATTTCAGTTGTTCTTTGGACAGGTATTTCACTTCACTGCAAAATATTATGAAGCATATATATACTAAAATATATATGATTTTGTTACTCAAGGGAGTCTACTTAGGGAACACAACACAAATTAAGGCTCACCTCACTGCAGAGATTTCAAGTAGAAGTCTGTCAGACCAGTCAGTATCATCTTCTATGACATATGGCTCATCAGCTGGGCAAGGCACACTTTGTTTTTTGAGATCACGTGATGTTGATGCCTCGATTTCAATCATATCAACTTCATCTAAGTCGGTTGCATCAACAGTTTCAGAAACACTGGCAGATGTTCTCAATTCCTCAGTGATTGCTGGTTGAATTTTGTCTGCCGCAAACAGGTCAGGGACTCCTTTCTTTGATTTATTGAATTTAATCTTAGGACCAAGTCTTCTTAATTTTGATTTTCCAGCACTGATAGTTGGAAGATCGTCACTGTCATCCTTTTCAATAATAGCTGTCTCAGTGTCTTCTTCACTCTCTGCAGGCTTATGTTTCTTTCTCTTCAATACAGTTCTCTTTTTCCTCACAATATCTGGTAAAAATTCACAACAAGACTCTACAAGTTCATCATGGCTTTGTCTGTCCTCACTGCTCCCAGTATGACTGCAAATATTTTCATGGTCATCATCAAGGCCACTCGAGTCTGTCAAATCATCGTCATTTGATAGGGTATCTATTTCACAATTCTTACTGTCATTTGAAGTTACATGTTTGTTTGACATTTCTTTACTTCTCACTGATCTTGACAATTTTGGTTTCTTGAAGACAAATTTGTGATCCTCTTTGTGAGTAATACTTCGATGGACCAGCCCAAGTTTACTTTGATTGTCTGCATCCTTGTGACGGAGCTCCATGGAACTGCTATTACTATCACTATCTGAATCAGATAATTCAATCATTGCAACCTTTCTGGATAATCTCTCAGCACTTTTTGAAGATAACTTGTTGGAGGACAGTCTTGTCTGTGTATTGTTAATGACTGGTGGTGCTATTTTCTCAAATTCAATCACAGTTGACTCAGGAACGCTTAATGATACATTACAAATAGGGTCCAATTTGTCACCAGCTGTAATTTCATTGGTTTTACCAAACACCAGTGGCAGATCAGTGTCTGAGATTTCATGCGTTGACTGACTTCTAGAATAAGTGCATTCACTGCTAGCAATGTCACTTGCCAAAGGACATCCAGAAACATCTGCACTGAAGTCAAATGAAGGTGGCAGTTCCTCAAAACTGTCCATCTCAACTGGTGCTGTTTTAGCTTTAGATTGGGTCTCATTTGGCACTGCATCAGAGTCAGCTGGACTAGCATCACTTTCCTCAATTATTTCAATGTGGAAATCACCTGAAAAACTGTCACTTTTGTCTGGAGTGCCTGACTTTCCACTTTCTTTTACAGTGGATGACCCTGCTGAATATTCCTCGACCACTCTAACGCTCACTATTTTTTCATCACATATAGTTATCAGTTCTGTACAAAGAGATGCTGATGCTTTTTTGTCAGCTGATGCTATTTCTTGCTGGGCTTTGCTACATACTTCCTGCTGTTCAGGCACTATGTTTTCCTTTTGTCGGTCAGCTAGATCAGCCTGCAACATCAGCAAACTGTCCTTCACAAGTTCTATCTTCATTCTTGTGTCTAATTTGCGTTCATCCTCTTCAGCCATCTTTTTAAATGGGTCTGGTCGTTCAGGAACAGTTATTGGGTTTTTTTCACAAACACTGATCGTTTCCCATTTCTTTTTCTTCACCTTGCTCAGTTTTGGACCACTTTTGGACACTCTGAAGCAGTAATAAATTACACATTCAACTTACAAACCATATCATCAAAATTTGTGGAGTGAGTAGAAAATTTCTATTTTTGAAGGATTTTTTCTATTGACAAAATAAAGAGGGTTCTTCATGGTAATTGGGAACACAACTGCCTTTCATAATTGTACAAAGGTGTGGAAATAAAGTGCATTGTTTATAAGTTAACTTGGTGGCTGGAACCTTGATTATTGAAATTTTATTGCTTTCTGTACTTACATTAATGTCTCTTTCATGTTATCTTTTAACTGAATGACATATGTATCATTTATGATATTTTACATGTCAATAAAATCTATATATATATATATATATGTAATAGAGCCCTGGCCAATCTATTTTATAGGTGCAAACTTGAACTTGAAATAAAAAAGAAATAACAGCACCATCTAGCTACCTACAACAGACATAATAAATTAACAAGAAAGAAAAATCACAGAATGTACTTACATGTTGCTGAGCGTAGCTTTCAGGGGTTGCGCCAATTCATTTTGGTTTCCAGGCTTTTGGAAGTAACTACTGATAGCTGCTTGGGAGGAGTTCTGTTCTGAGTAGGGTGATGCCTGAAATTAGCAATATGAAAATTGTAACAATCAGCATAACTATTGTGTTAAAATTGCTAAAACAGAGTACCCCACCCCCATAAAAGAAATCAAAACCGTGCTAAATATAATGCAGAGAATTACATCAGTACCTTGCAAAAAGTCTGGTAATAGATGACTAGTTTTTCTGGGAAAACCTCACAACTCTTAAATTTTGACCCTGAAAATAATGATGATGATTGCATAATAATCTACAGTATTTAGTGGGCTTTTTTACTTTATTTTTGAATCAGGAATCTAAAACAATTCGGAAAAATTAAAGCCAAAAAAAAGCATACCTCTTTGCATGTCTCTTGTCAATACACGGTGTGTTACACTCACTTTTGAAAATGCATACAGAAATTTCACATTTTCACCTGAAAACATATATGGAGTAATAAAGAGACTTAAACCATACATTTTCTAAATAATCACAAAAAAAAGGGCCAAGAACAATGTTATGACTTACCTCTAATAACTTGGGACCTGCTTTTATTCTCCATTGGACTTTTTTCTGTTAAGTTTTTCCTTTTCTTATACTTGTTAAATTTCTCAACATACTCTTGTATATCATCTTTGGCTAGGTCCAATATCTCCTAAATTAGTTAAAAACCAGATACAGACTTTACAGATGGCTATTGACAATTTACCTCTGGGATAAATATTGCTTAGAATTTGTACCGGACAATTTATCCCTATAGACAAGTCACACCTAATACATGTTGACAGCCAGATCACTGCCCTTTAGAGCATGGTTAATTCACCGACCACACACATCACCCCCAAGGAATTCATCCTGCATAATTGTGATGTCACAAGTGATACGGCAAAACATTGACATTCTCTTAAGAATCCTTTTATAGGTAGGCAAAGGATGCCAGTGAATATAATGAAGAAAACTTATTGGTAAAGCAAGCGCCTTCATCACACAAGTACAAAATTGCCACCCAATCATTTTTTTAGAAAATAAGCTCTGCTAGGCATCTTCATGGCTTCATTTGACTTTTTTTCTTCAGACTTCAGCAGAGAGACCAGTTGTCCTGAATGAGAAAAGATTATCTCACCTTCCGTAAAAGAGTTTTCTGTTCAGAATCTAAGCCACTTGTGATACAACGCAACTCCACATAAATCACAGTGTTGGAGTCCACCTGCAAAATTAGAGAACAAAATTACTATATCATTTACATGGACATGAAAATCAAAGTTAACAATATATGTAATAGAAATTCAGAGATTACTACACTTAGATTTTATTACGACTAGTATGAATATCTATCTACATTAAGTTCTGCCATCTGACAATGGGGTGAGAGGCTAACTTAACAGTAATTTCTGGTTTCACACCAATTTGATAAATTCATTAGTAGATCTAGCAAGATCTATTTGGTGACAACCCAAATAAACCAACTTACAACACCTGCAGGCAACTAACAAGCCACATCTACGTCAATGACAGATCACACCCAGGTTAGCATCATCATGGTCTCAAGCTGCTTGAGCAGAAATTACAATGAGAAAATTGCAATGGTTTCTTGGCTTCTATTAATGCTTGTTTTGCTGGCGTTTCATCTGGCACACCACTTTAGTCTTCTAAGCTTGATTATCTTACTGCGATCTTTAGTATTTGTTCTTTCATAAATATCTACATTTGAGATTTTCTTGGGACATCTGCTGTTCAGTATTTCCTTAGTATATTTCTTTGAAAGACATCCACTGTATTTTCAACTGACTTCTTAGTAGTCCATAATTCACTGTTGTATAGAAATAAGCTCTTGATGTGACTCTTGAACTGTCTGATCTTGGTAGTTATGTGTAGTTTGCTACTTTCAAATATACGTTAAAACTGATTGCATGCTTCTATTGCAAGGGTTTTTCATCTATTTATGTCTTTCTCTGTGTCTTATAAACTTCCTAAGTATTTGCAGTTTTTTCATGTTTCATCTCCATTTCTTTTGATGATTCTTCTGTTTTACTGTCATTTTCTTGCAAATTACTTCAATGCAAGATTGGAGGTACTTCATTTTTTAGACCTTCTTTTCTTTTTTCTATTTTATGTTCGTGACATGTCTTACATCAAAATGTATACTTCATAATCTTCACTGGTAATAGCTTTTTCCGCTAGTCTTTAAAAGCAAAAACTAATTCTGTTGTGCTGCATCCTTATTGATATGCCGCTTGTGTTTTTGGTACTCGCTGTATAAGTCTTGTCAGGCCCTTTCTTAACATACAGCCACTTGTGTAATTTTTTTTACAAAATATCAATACATGTACTCATACAGGGCCCCTCAGCCATTGTGGAGGGCCAATACTGTACAGATATTACCCAATAATGTAATAAAATATTGCACTGCGAGTTCAGACCAAAAAAGAAAAAACTATGTCTTGAGACAAGTATCTTTCTTGAGAGTTATAGTAGAATCACAGGTCGAAGATTTTCCTGGTTCTTTTTCCCTGGTTTTTATAGTGGTACAAGAATTCCTTCTTTGATTTTGTTTACATAATTTCTAGTTTCTGCTATTTCATTGAAAATTCCTGTGATCATTTCACTAATGTATTCCGATCCATATTTCAATAATTCTGCATTTAAATTATTAATCCCACAACTTTTGCCATTCTTCAGTGATTTGTTAGCTCGTATAATCTAGTCTTTTGTAATAATCTCGAATCTTGCATGGACCTATTTCTTCCATTTCCTCTTCTAGCTTTACAAAACATTTTGTTGAAGAAATCTGTAACAATCCTCACTTGTTTATTTCCATTTGCTGTCATCCCATCGTCCCCGCTTACTATTAGTTTTTTCTTTTGTTTCCTTCTCTGCAACTGCCCCGCTTAATTACTACTAGTTTTTTCGTTTCCCTCTACAACTGTTTAGTCACTTCAAACATTCTTTGTGAATCATCTTTCATATTTTCCATTTCCTAGGAGTTTTTCTACCTCTTCTAACTTTTCATGCAGCTATTTCTTTTAGAATTTTATTTATTTCTTCTCTGTTTCCGTTTCTGTTTCTTCTGTTGAGTTCAAATAATCTCTTGATTTTTTATGACTTCACTTTTTTTTTTTTTTTCCTGCTTCAATACAGATCTATATTAACTGATTAACGATGTTAACCAAACGACAAAATACACAAACTTCACAGAATGACACGTCTTGCTATCCAGATTGTTAGATGCTATTACCCTTAAATATTCCGTTTCCATAGTTTTGACCACCAAATTTAGCTCTAGCGACTGTGATATGGATATGCTCTGGTGTTGTAGGAGACCTTCGTCAGGCTGCTCGAAATTGCCTCCATTTCCACGCGGCTGCGTACAACAAATTTATAATAAAAAATAATTTTCAAAGAATTTCCCAAACTAAGACATCTGTAGTAAAATAAGTACCATTTATATGTTACAAAAATTAATGAAAAATATTAAACTTCAATTCAGTTATTTCTGTGCATATTTAATATGCTGTAAATATTTTTTTTTTTACACGTATGTTTTCACAGCCTCTCATGGTGAAGGTCAAGGCCGGTAAACAAAAGCATGAGGATTTGTAACTACTGTGTGACATTGGGAATAAATGGATAATACGTATGTGCGTTTCTACTTTTAGATTCACACACACATAATCATGTGTATGATAAATACGATGAGCGATTTCATATATCATTACATATATTTATTATTTTTACTAAATAATATATTATAGTCTATAATATTGGCCAGTTAATAGTTATGTAATATGGGACATACAACAACTGAAAGTCTTGATTGTGATGTAATTATAATTTCTTGTATTTTAACCTTTTATGCGGCCCCTCATGCACATTGCATTATCATATTAAAAGCATGAGTAATATGCAGCAGCTAGAGCGACGAACATTGAAATAATTTGTTTGGTCAGCAATACGTTGCACATGCATAGCGATCTAGAAATGTAGGTCACTTTAGTTTCTAGGGAACCTGAATATTCAAGGGTCCTGAGCAGAGACAGTCATTCAGGTTTATTTTCCTGGCATATAGTACATTGTTTCTTTTTGTAAATTTGTTGCGATGCTTGTGAATATGTCAATTTCTCATTTCTTTATTGTTGAATTGTTTGGCTTGCAGACTGCTAGGACCAACTGCTGCTGCTGATGTTCTTCAACTGACTAACACACTTTCCACGGGAGCCCCAGCACAGGCCAGGTTTCATTTGGTGACAAATGATGACGTCCGCTTCATGACCAGATGTCCAGAGGATGAAAGCTATGAAGAATTCTTCCAGGTTTGTTCGCTACTGATTCTTACATCAGTGATGACATAGATGACTTCAGTTGAGATTGTGTTGTTTGAATTTAAAAATGTTGTATTTAAACACGACTTACTCCATTTATCAGGATGCTTTCCTGGATGGTGCTGGACCCAACTCGGGAGTGTTGTCCAGTGTACCCTCAGCTTTGGCTAGGTGGACAGAGGAAGCTCGTGTGTTGGATGGCGACAGTGTGCACGATTGCCTAACATGCCTCAAACCTGAGATCATTGAGGATTTGGAGAAAAGACGAGATTTTGAACTTGCAGAGAGGAAGGAGAAGAGGAGGAGAGCGGCAGAGGAAGAAGCGAGTAAGAAGGAGAAGAACAAGAAGGATGACAAGCAGAAGACTGAAGAAGGTGGAAATAAGGAGTCATCCTCTGCTCCATCAAGCGTTTCTGTATCTTTACCAACAGCAATGCAGGCAAGTGATGTAAGTCATTCACAGAAATAGACGCCCTACGAAATTACTGCTCTTCCACTGACTCCTAATCATAATATTTTATGTGTGATAATATATTCTGTTCACAGATCATATCAAGCAGTTCAGATTCCCTGCCATCCTCTCAGGAGATCATTGCAGCCCTATCAGCCAGTCGTCTGGCAGTAACCACTGGGCAGTCATCCCCAACTGCTGAACGTCTTGCAGCCATTGCTCAGAACGTGACGTCAGTCCCACCTGCCACCACATTGCTGGAGCCTGACACCCCTGCCCGTGGTATGTAGAATCAGTTCATTATGTGCGAAAATGTGCATATACTATTATACTAAAGGATCATCTGTCCACTTCATGTTGATGTTGTTGTACTGACTTTACATACTTATTTACAGGTCAGCCATTCAATCTGGCAGCAATGATCGCAACACCGGATGCTCCCATCCCATTGAACACCCCAGCTGCTCCTGGTCGTCTAGGTGCCACCATTCCACAGGCGAGTTCAACTCCCCAAGTTGGACCAGCTTCATCAGAAACACCTGTGAATGGTATGTAAATCATCCAGTCATTTACAGTGCACATGTATATTTCTCTTGGTTTTCTTTGTTTTCACAATTACATGATTTAACCTCTTCTGCAGTTCCATCTTGCCCATTGAGTTCGATGACAACCTCAGCTGACAGTCCTGTGATTTACAACACTCCTGCACCACCGCAGAGACTTGCAGCTTCAACACTAACAAATGTCACACCAGCGACAGGATTCAACCTGCCTCATATGTTGACATCATCTATGTCTGCAAGTCTTGGTGCTGATGATTCTGCTCCCACATCTACCCAGGCATCGTCAACACTCACTGACAGCTGCATGACTCTTTCTGGCGACTCCCTCTTGACAGACACGGAGCCAGTACCTCAGCTGCCGTTTGCTTCGACTCCTGGATCCACAGCTGCGGGTGCACCCCAGCAACCAGAGGCAGCTCGGCCCCAGGCTGAGGTCATTACACCTGATGGTCCCTCAAACATCACCAGCTCTGATGCTGCAACTGTTAACTCAACTGCGTCTAGTAAGTACTAAGTTTATCTGTAAATTTGTTATGATGGTACGGTTCATTACATACACTGAGGATGTCATGTGGAACTGACAATAAGCTATAAATTGATATTTTGTATTACAGGTAGCAATTCAGCCCCTAGCACTGCAGGAAGTGGAACACCTTCAGGAGACCAACCAACAGCTGGAGTGGATGCCCCTACCACATCAAGTGGCAGTCTGCTTGGGTGAGCATTATCATATTTTGTGTACTGCAAAACCTCGTAGATAGTCCTAAGAAAACTTGAGGACAGACACTTTTATGTTGTGATAATTCAATGTTTTTTGTGTATTCTTTCAGTGAGTCCAGCTCTCTGCGAGCCGCAACCTTACGCAGTGGTGAATTTTCTTCTCTTCTTGGAGGTAAGTGCAGTGATCCAATATAATTATACTTCAGTATTATCCAGATAACTCGAACAGAAAGTTTAGTAATATGTCTCTACTTCTTATTTATTTAAAGACCTACAACTTCCAGACGGAGTAGATCCATCATTTTTGGCTGCATTGCCCGACAGCATCCGTCAAGAGGTGGTAGCTGAGCAACTTCGTCTGCAACGCATTCAGCAGAGAGCCATGCAACAGCAGCAACAGGCCGAAACACTTGGTCTGACTGAGGTCAACCCTGAGTTCTTGGCCGCCTTGCCTCCTAACATTCAAGAAGAGGTCAGTGAAGTATCTGAAGAGAATATGTGGATAGTATATTGGCGTCTTTAATGATGTAAATTGCAGAATCGATTGTCGATTGGAAAAATGACTTAATTTTATGAAGCTCTAATACACTACGAGGGCATTTAGGAAAAATCATATATATCTAATTTATCGATATCTGACAGATTGAAACGTTACTATTCAATATTGCTCATTTCTGAACATAGTTGATGTTACGATATATTACAGATTTGATTTGTTACTTTCTAGGTTCTGGCCCAACAGAGAGCTGAGCAGGCGAGAATAACATCTCAACAGTCAACAAGCACAGCCCAGGAGTCACCTGTCGATCCTGCGATCTTCATTTCTACACTGCCGACTTCGCTGCGCCAACAAGTGTTGGCAGACATGGATGACTCCATGGTAGCTGTCCTGCCTCCAGATATTGCAGCCGAAGCTCAGTTGCTGAGGCGAGAGTTGGAGGAGCGTCATCGTCGCATGATGCAAGAGCGCCTGATAGCTCAGGGTGCTGCATCCTTGTCTGCTATTCTTCGGCAATCAGGTGATTGAAAAGGGTCACTGCTGCGTGTGATTTGAGGGAACTAACCTCTCCTGTAGCTCACTGCAGTTGGCTTGGCAGCTTTCTAAAAATTTATGATGATCATCAGATATTTAATTCTTTTTTTAAATGCCTCATTCCTTGGATTACATAGCCAATGGATCACATTTAGCAATTTTTATCACAATTATCTCTTGGGTGCTGACATTGAGGTTGAGCTATTTGTCTTGGTTAAGTTTTTTGTGATGCTGAACTAAAGCATTTCTGACAAGGTTAATTATGAAGTTTATTCATGAGAATAACTGAAATACTTACCCTCATGTAGTCAATCGAGGTCTCTGAAACCTTGTCATTTTCATACATAGTTTGTGATTCAGTAAATGCACTGATCCTCATAAATTTTGATTCTGGTAGTTACAATAATTTAGAGGTGAAAACTGAAATGAAGTTTGTATCAATGATATTTGTTACAGGAATACCGGGACGTCTGGGTCCAACCAGGTATGCCATCAGACAGCCAGCTCGTTCCAGTGGAGCGCATTGGTGGAACCGAGCTCCCGCATCTCACCTCGCTTCTCAAGCTAACACAGTGCGATTGAGGGGCCGCCATTTGCTGGACCACGACGCTCTTACCTGTCTGCTTGTTCTGCTATTCGTGGATGAGCCCAAACTGAACACATCCAGGCTGCACAGAGTCTTGCGTAACTTGTGCTACCATGCCCAGACGCGCAGCTGGGTGATCCGAGCACTCCTGTCAATCCTGCAGAGAACTGGTGAATGTCGAATGGAGGGAGAGGACCGGACAGCAACAGGAAAACAAACCGATAAGGTGAAGAGGAAATCATCCGGAGCCACAGTCACGGGAGAATCTAGTCCAGTGTCCTCCGGCAAACTGTTGCCCGAGCGCAGCAGTGTGCCATCCTGGCTATCGGTAAGCCTCGATGCTGCCTTGGGTTGTCGGGCCAATGTCTTCCAGATTCAAAAGACAGGAAAGAAATGGAGCACGACCGGTGGCACGGCAGTGACTATCAATGGCCAAGCGTCCCCTCTCATCTGCCGCCATGTGCTGGATACCCTCATTTCCCTTGCCAAAAGCTTTCCTTGTCATTTCCTCCCTCAGAATAAAGCCAAGGAGATCAAATGTGATGCTGACTCTAATACTGGTACCCCTGATGAAAAGAGCAAGTCTTTTAAAGACAATGAAGCAAAAACAAATGCCATTTCCAGTAGTAATAGTAATCAGACCAGCCCTGCAAGGGCATCTAAATCTGAGTGTAAACTCGACTGTGGTCGGACTGAGACTGATTTCTGGGACTTACTAGTCAAACTAGACAGTACTATAGGAAGCCGGAAAGGCAAGGGAGTACAGCGTTCGCACAGTGGAGGCAGTATTGAAACAGACTGTGTTGTATCTTCATACGATGCCTCACCCTTAGGACAGTTGATGACCATGTTGTCACACCCTGTCATTCGCCGCAGTCAGTTGCTTACGGACAGGTTGTTGCGGTTACTTGGTCTTGTGTCCGTAGGACTACCAGACATCACTCAGCAAAGAACGACCAACAATATTTCTCATGCTGGTGGCTTAGGTAAGTGAAAATCTACGATTGTGTTATGTGTTTAAGAAGTCTACTGGTTTAGTGCAGTATAGTGGACCCAAATTTATTCCATATTTGGCTTCCTTTAAATCTGAAAATAGTCAGTATTTTTTTACCAAATGTTGTTGTGGCAAACAATAAGAATAACATATGTGTATATTAGCGGGGGTTTGGGGGCAGCAGTCCCCCAGAAACAGCAAAAATAAACAATAATAAACTGCCTTCTTGCCTTGAAAATGGTCACAGCCGCCGTATGTTTGTGACGTCACATATTAAATTCAAGCATTTGACGTCGTAGGCCTGGCAACGTCGCTTGTAAATATGGACAAATTTGGGTCAGTATACTGCACTTTTTCCGCGTCTACTTTATCATTGCTTAACATTACCTTAATGCCTTTTATCTTGTAGGTGTATCAAGAACAACAGTGGTTAGCACAACTAGTAATACAGTGGTCGCCTCAGCACCCCCGTCAAATAATGCCACACCCGCTGTCATAGAAATACCGTCAGACAGACCAAGTGAAGCACAAGAACCACCATCTGCAAATACTGCCTCTGGTATGAATATTGTTGTAACATGTTCTTGCTGATATTATAGGATTAAGTATATTATAATCAGTAATGTAACTACTGATGTTCATGACAGTGCCCTCAATTGATTTTGAAAAACTAATATAAACAAAGTATAAAAAAAAAAGTGTGAAATTAGGTTCGGATATCAAATTGAATTTTATCTTTAAGATTCTTTCTCATAATAATGTGTAGGCATTTAATTTCACAAATCAGCTATGGGTTTCTGACTAACACAACTCATCTTGAATAATATGTGTTATTCTTTCAGACGCTGCAAAGAAGATTGAGGAAATATTTCCAGAGCCAGAGAAGGAAGAGACCATTCTTGAGAACCAGCTGCAGCTAGCAGTAGAAGTATTGACGTCTAAGTCCTGCACAGAGGAAGGCTTAGAAGATGCTACAAATTTGCTTCTTCAGCTATCAAGAGCCAACAATCCTACTCGTAACACCGTGTTGAAGCTGTTGTTAGCTGGTGCTCGTCAGTTGGGTCTCACTGTGTGTCAGCATATTAGGTAGGTGTTTGCCAGTCCAGCATTGTAAGTTTTCTCATGGTTCTCCAACATTCCATGAGACGGCGTGATGCATAAATGTTGCATGATATATTTCATTAAAAACGGCCTGTCAAATTAACCTTGACCTAGCCAGACAACTTTTGCTATAAGTACATGCGGGCCCCATCTGGTGCATAAGTTAAGTTACGCATAATTATAATTTCTTGTTGAAAAGATGCCTATCCATTGCAAATATGTATTTATGATATAATAGATCTATTTCGTACAATTACCAAGGTTTATATTTTTTCAGTGGTGGTAGGTGTAAGCCGACTAAGCTAGGAGTAGACAGAAGTGGCTGGCTTTAGCCAGTTATAGCTACAGCCAGAAATAGGTCACTACAGCTGTCTAGAGTGAACCACATTTTATGGAACTAACTGTATTTCTATCTTACCACAGTGAGCTGTTGAAGGAATTGAGAAGCATGTGTATTGAACCTTTGAAGGAAGCTGGAGACGATGAGGAGGAAGGTGGATCATCATCATTACCAAAAGGTGTTCTTCAGGACAGGTCTGTATAATGGACTACCCCTAGCATTTTAACATATTGATTTTAACAAGCCGGGCTAGGTCTTATTTTATTTAACATCATATAAAAGCCTGGCTAATGTTATTACTTGGATACACGCCTGCTGTAAAATATCCACCCAGGCTTGTAATTCAGCTATTACCAATATTCAGCTAATATGATAATGCAATGTGCATGAGGGGCCGCAGGGAAAGTCCTGTGTCATGTACATGTACCATGGCATATATTTTTATACCCTTAAGAGCTGTAGCAGATTCAAAGGTGGGGTGGGGGGGGGGGGGTTTAGTGGGGATTCTTAGTCCAGTAACTGAATTAGGGGGTTCTTAGCCCCCTTCCCCTTCTTGGCCTAATACATCACTGTTCATAAGAAATTAGAGGGAACACTGCAAACAATTTTGGATCTGCCCCTGAAGGGTTCTTCTATACAACAAAATTAAATGAAATTGCATTGTTGATGCAATGAATTGTGTATCTATATAGATAGATATTAAATGTACCTAAATGACAATATATATATATATATATATATATATATATGATAAACCTGAATATATTATCTTTTAAGTGAATGTTATAGTTATATAGTCCACATGAATAAATAATGTTTGCAAGGTTGATTAATTAATTTGTGGTACTAGTTTGGATAGCGACTGTCATGTCACACCAGAAAAGTATTTAAGACTGAAATTCAGACGTATTTAAATTTATTGTACCAAACAGTTTTCAGAAAATACCTAAGTAGCAATTTTGGTCTACATGGTTAGCGACTGTCATAACACATGCCATTTATTGGAAATAGCATGAAAATTTGTGACATTAAATTTCATTGTCTAAACAAAATCCAGAAAAATGCATATTTACCATTGACAAAGAATAACTTAGTAAGATAATCTGTTGTATGTTTAAAATCCCATGATGTTTCATTAGCTTCACTGTCGCGGTCAATTTCACTGAAGTGATTTATTTAAATTTTGAAATTTGACATTTAAAAAGCCAAACATATTTAAGCAACACCCATCAACCAAATGATTGTAAGAATCTTTTGCCAATTTAATAGTTTTTGGCCCCTCCTAATTCTTTGAAATTTTGATTCAGTCGTACTGGTGTTGAATGTTGTATTGAAGTCATTGATGTTATCCACTAGATTAAAAAGCTGTTTCTGTTGGTAAAATTTTCTAAGTGAGGATGACAGAATGGTGGCAAATTAAATTGAATTATTGTATACCAAATGCAATGATAATATCAATTTTAGATTTTGTTTGAATTGTGACTATTTCATTACATATCACTTAAAACAAATCTTCCAATTTTGCTCTACTTTGGATTGCTATACAAACATCAACTAAATTTTTTGGTCAACATATTCTGCCAACCCACGGCCATGGGAGTCTGTTGTGATCCATGTAAAACAGTGGTATCTAGAATGAGTAATAGTTCACAAAGTTAACCTGCCATAGCAGCATAGTATGTGAGAGCAAATCAAATTCACTGTTAACATTGTACAGTAGTCAATATTTGGTAAGGACCACTGATAATTCAATGAAGCCTTTAGGTAATAAGTGTTAAGGAACAAATAGGGAGATGACTGACATCAGTTTTACCAATTAAATGCAAGTAGAAAAAAAACCCACTTTTGTAGTGATTTACAATACCAAACCAATAACAGGTACTGGTACTAAGAAGGGAGTATAGTCAAGTGGTCCGCCCGACAACTGGTCCGCAACCGACTGGCCTGCCGTGAGACCGACTGGCCTGATGCCGAGGACGACTGGTCCGCCGGTCGAAACTTACTGGCCGGCCGTCGAAACCTACTCGCCCGCCGACATTTTCGTTGTCCGCGGGCCCGTCCGCCGCCCAACCAACTCAAAGTCAATCCGTCCGCCGGGAAGCAGCCCGTCGGCGCGAGTGGCTTCGCGGGGGTGCAAGTACGGCCGTCGCACGCCCCGTCCCCTCTAGCAGGGCAAGCGGTCCGCCATTAACACGTCACCGAAACGGCCTCCCCAGCCAATATGAAGGGAGTAACCTTCTGCGTCATTAATCAAGCATCAAGTTTGGTTAATCAAGTTCCTAGTAATTAACGAAAAAATCCTCTTTTTTTCCAAATTTTTGTGGCGGACCAGATGACTTTTCTGGCGGGCCAGTTGACTTTCTGGCGGGCCAGTTGACCTGACCCCCTGAGAAGTCATAATGAAACAGTTTAATGTTAATACCAAACTGAATGAAATGGTTGTTGTAATGCTGGATTGGAGTAAAGTTTTGTCATGGATTATGATAACTTGTGCAGCAAAATGTTGTTGCTCGACAAAATTTTCCTGAACAATTCTCAATATAAAATTGTGTAAGGTTTTGTCATACTCTAAATTGTTATGAAACAGCATTTTCAAATTTCTAAGGAATCACAACCCTTATCCAACTGAACTGATTAGTGAAATTGTATGAGATTTACATGCTATGGAAACGGAGCATTTTCCAAATTTTCTAAACAGTTCAGAATGTGATTTAAAACGTGAAAAAACTACTATGACATAACACTATTAGTATTGTTATAGTATTACAAAAAACCAATGGCAGTAATGCACTGTATATAGTCTACTCAGTGACACAGATGTGTCAGATGCTCTCAGTTAGTTTTTGCTTAAAAATCAAATTGAACAAGCAACTATCATGTCACACTATCAGGAGAAATCGACTGCACCTAACTCTTTCTATTTGACTGTAGATACCGTTTTTTTTCCCCTCAAATCAGCTGTCAAAATCGGGTTATCAGCAAGCTGTCAAAACCGAGTTGTCAACACACAGATTGGTTTGTAAACAAAAGAACGTGCTTGCATTAGGCCACGCCCACATCTATTTATAGCCTGGTGCTATTTTAGGGCTTTTCCCGAAAATAACGGCCTCCTCTTTCTTAACTGATATCTTATCAATGGACTGCAGGTTGGTGTTGTTTGCATTACTGTTAGTTCATATTTCCTTCTGCAATTAAGCTTTATTTCATTCCCTTCTGCTCGTTGCTTGCGTAGTCTTACTGATGAACAATGAGGCCTTATGCATTAATTTCTAAGGCCTAAGCACCACAGCCAATCACAGAGTCTGTAAGAGCTTGTTGCCTTGCAAAATGGCCTTGCAAAGAAATAAGCTCTACTCTGATTGGTCGAACGTTCATTTAGTTGACAAGCCTCATGGCAATGGACATGGCTCCCATCCAGTCCCATGAAACATTCAAAACCATAATTCTACTGCTTGTCCAGTCTTGGAATCACCTAGAAATGGTCATTAATGGAGTTCTAACGTGAGTTTCTTCAAGTTTGTCAGGAAAATCCTAAGTAAAGAACGATTTTTGTGTAAGTTGAGCTAAGTAGGTCATTATTATTTTGTGCGCATCATGGCCGCGCAGAATATCTAGGACAACATAGTTCCGATCCGGTCATCTGAGAATAGCATGACAGTAGATTTTGTTTTTGGCCAATCTGTAGTCATAAAAGCCCTACGGGCGGCCCCTACGGGGCCGCTCCTGCGGCCTATAATTTCTTGTAGAACCTATTCCAAAATCTATGACACTCGATCTAATATATTACATTATATGCTCATGGAAAAGAATATGAATTTATTGAATGATGTTTGTTGTTGTTGCTGTTGTTCTCGTGTATATATTTGAATCTCATGTTGTGTTACTGATGCTGTACCTGAGGGTAATTAAGCACCATGTTTTTGTTTGAGCCAACATGCAATTCATTGTCTACATAAAGTGTCAGTAAGTTATTTAAACCTTGGATAAAACTCTGGTCTATCCAAGTTTAAACATTCAATATATCAATCTTCTATGATCTTTGATCAATGAATCGAAAAAAGCAATTAATAAAGGCATACTTTGATGTAGTACTTCGCTGGCCCGCTGCGACTAGCTGACGCAGTATCGCGTTTACACTTAGGCAGTTCCCAGCCAAATGTAGTACATGAGTAAATATAATTTAAAAGCTTTGCACAAAACATAATTTCAAAGGGTTGGCATCTTTATCGTTTCTTGAAATGGAGTTCTGCTATTTCTCACTTTTTTACTGACCTGATAACCGTCAGGTGAATCTCTGATTATTATTACTAATTATAAAGAAATTCAGGTGATAGGTCAAGTCAAGTGCAAACATATGCAAAATATTTTCAGACATTGTTTATGTCTGGACCATTATTTTTTTTTGCTACAATGTGTGTTGTCACTAATTTCACTAATTACATTGTAGCTGATATAAAAGGAGGAAAAACTTTAAAAATTATATTATTACCTGCTATGGTACTGTATTTCTCTGGCTCCAATAAAATGTAACAACTTTTCGCATCATACCCAGAAAAATACAATTGGCCGTCCGCACACAAGTGGCTGTTTTCTCATTTGGCCATTACGAATGAATGAATGAAATTGAAGTGCCTGTGGTGTGAACAGTATTTATGGTTGCAGGGCCCCTAATAAGTTGTATATTATATATATATATATATATATATATATATATATATATATATATATATATATATATATATATATGTATCAATGTTCCAGATAAGGCATCCTCTTGACCACCTCTGAAATGGCAGTAGGACAGATATTGAGAGTGGCAGTCGGGGGTTCTCTCCTCGGTGTGGTAACTGGATCTTCTTTGGTATACCTCAAGCAAAACAACTGGGAGATCAACTCATCAGGAGTTGTTAGATTTGGCAGAGCTGCAGTTGCCGTGAGTTTTGAGTCAAAAAGTCTTGTTAACTAGCTTTCCATGAATTTAATTCTTTGTTCTTTTCAGTTTGCTATAATACATTTATCAAATGCTGTTATCTTGACAATCTTACAGGCTGCACAAGTTGTAGTGGATTACAAGAGAACTTTGTCAGCATTACAAGAGGACTCAGAATTAAATGCAGGAGAAAAATCCAAGGTAAAATAAGTTTCCAGAAGCAATAACATTTTTAGCTATTGATTTATGCAATGCGTTTGGGATAACCATATGATTCCCCTGAACAATTGATTGGTCCTTTCCATACAGCTACACTCGCGGGCAGCTGAGAAGCTTAAAGAAATGTGTTGTGTGAACCGAGGTTGTTTCATCAAAGTTGGTCAACACATAGGAGCTCTAGAATTTCTGCTTCCAAAGGAGTATGTTGATGTCTTTAAAGTTCTTCACAGTGATGCCCCAAAGTCACGTATTGAAGAATTAAAACAAGTTATCAAAGAAGATTTGGGCAAGGAGGTATGTGTTTGCACTAGCTATCCTAAACATTTCATGAAATATGATACTTTTCAGTAAGACATTCCTGGCATAATATAATTTTCCCTTTAGCTGCATTCTTCAGCTGATAAGAAAGATTTGCAAGAAATGATTTGTATTTAATATCAAACAGGCTGATGAAATATTCTCAAGTTTTGACGATGAACCCATTGGGACTGCTAGTCTAGCTCAGGTTCACAGAGCTACTTTAAAGGATGGAACTCAGGTGGCAGTTAAAGTTCAACATCCCAAGGTTAAAGCCCATTCCTTCATAGATATGACAACAATGGATGTACGTATTGAGGTTTTTCTTGAAATTCTGGTATTTTTTGTCTTGTTAATTAATATAAATTGATAATTTCATCTGCACTGTATTTCCAAAGGTATTAGTTCGTCTGGTTGCACGCATCTTCCCTGAATTTCAATTCACATGGCTGGCAGAAGAAACAAAGAAAAACCTGCCAAAAGAACTTGACTTCATTCATGAAGCCAAAAACTGTGAAAGGGTGGCCCGAATGCTTTCAAAGTTCGACTTTTTAAAGGTAGGCCAACGGTCTACGGAACTACCAAAGTTGTCACAAAGAAATGTATCACATTTGAGAAGCTTAATTAATAATAACGAATCAATTAAATATTATTTAAATAATAAAATATTATTTTTATCTATAGGTGCCAAAGGTTTACTGGAACTTAACTACAGAGAGAGTCTTGACAATGGAGTACTGTGAAGGTGGACAGGTCAATGACAAGGCATACATAGCAAAACACAACATAAATGTTGAAGATGTGTCAAGAAAGCTTGGAGAAGTCTACAGTGAAATGATTTATGTGCATGGCTACATCCACTGTGATCCTCATCCTGGCAATGTTCTTGTTAGAAAGGTTCCTGGAAAGGGAACTGAGATAGTTTTGCTGGACCATGGTCTATATCAGGTATGTCATTTACAATATCATCAAAAACTAAACTCTAATTCATTTTGTTACAATTAATATTTAACAGGATTTACAAGATATTAAACAATATAACAATATTTGCTGCTCAACCTAAGCTTCCATTCAAATTGGTATGAATCTGAAGATTCGGAATCTACATTTTAGAAGTTAAGATTAGTTATGGTCTCCATTGAAATAAGGTCCAAATAGTTGGCATTTTAAAATTGCCTTTCAGATTTGCAATTAAGAGGCCTGTTTAATCAGCTTTTCAAACTTCTTGAGAAACTGACCGACCTTCCTGGTGAACTTTAAGTTAGCCTAGGTGGCCCTATTGACAGATAATCTTTGTTTCTTTTTCAGACTTTAACTGATGACTTTCGAATGAACTACTGCAATTTATGGATGTCTATGATCAACAAAGATTTAGAGGGAATCAAGCACTATGCAGAAACACTGAACACTGGTCATTTGTATGGCCTCCTGGCATGTATGGTGACCGGCCGTTCTTGGCAAGCTATCACGTCTGGTATTGATCAGCAAGCCTTCACAGAAGAAGAAGTGAGTATTTCAAAAATTTGATTTAGAGATTTTATTTCGACTTTCATATTATTTATCTATAAGCAATGTAATGAATACAGGTGAGTCGTTGTGATCAGTATTTTTTTCTAACATGACATTGGTGTGACATAACCTGACAGAGCAAAATTCTGTCAGGTTTTGTCACATCAATGTCATGCAAGATTAGCCTGACTTGACTGGGCTTGTTAAATTAGTGGTTGTGTGGTTTGTGTATTGCTAAGACTGAGCTTTAATAGCCATAAAACCTTCTGTCATGGACGCCGTTAATGTAATATGATTTTTATTTCAGGGTGACGCTATCAAAGATAATGCAGCTAACTTCTTGCCTCAGATATCAGAGATCCTGAATAAAGTACCTCGACAGATGTTACTAATCTTCAAGACGAATGATCTCCTCCGAGGAATTGAGACAACACTGCGGACAAGAGCAGATGCACGATCTCTAATTACAATGTCCAAATGTTGCATTCGAGCAATCTTTAGTAACAAAAGAAAGCACTGTACCAATGCATGGTGTCGAATCAGAACTACCTTTTCAGAACAGTATTATCTGTTTACAATATTCATCTATCAATGGTATCTGTGGTTTACTGGTCAAACAGCTATTGAGTTTGTTAGGACATCTGTCAAAGACACCTTACAATGGCGTCGTAAACATTTTATAGAAAGATTTAAATTACAGCTTGATAAATTAAGAGGTAAACTACCTGAAGACTTACAGCTAGCGGCTAACTAATCTATTTTTTGTTATTTTATCATTTTATCGTATTTAATTCTGTGATACTAGAAATAAATCTCTGTTACAAGAAACCAGTTATTTTTGTAGTCTGAATGCCATAGATAGCAATGACAACTCTGTGCTTTCAATTGTGCATGTCTCAAATTGAGACATGCACAATTGAAAGCACAGAGTTGTCACTGTCAATGTTACTGTTCTGAAGCTTATATAGTCAGCCAGATGCCACAATCAAATGAAATGTCAATATTAATGTCTCAATGCTACTGGTCTGAAGCTTGGTCAGCGTTCATGACAACCAGTGGCAGATGTAATGATGACATGAAGTCCAATATAACATCTCATGTGACCAACATCCAGCTTGGATAAAACTCTTAAACCCGGACCTTCGGGACTTTACCAGCTTGGTGTACCATGTTGCCCATTTATATCATGGATCGATCTTTACTTGCCCTCATATTGACACTTGGTACAGGACTCTTAAAAAATAAATTTAGGGATCTATTATTTATACCAACTAACACTATTGATGGGATCAACAACTAAAAGTGGCTGTGAGTAGATTTACTCGCACTAATCAAGAAAAATATTGTCTTTTCTCTTTGGTGATACAGAACAAGAAATTTATGCCGCATATCATCAAATGAAAGGTGTCCACATAAAAAGTTACATCTGCCACTGGTGGTCATACAAACTGACCAAGCTTCCGACAAGAATATTTGTCCCAGAGCTATTGCATGTAAAATTGTAAATTGGACAAGCTGTGCACATGCAATGAGATCATAGTGCAAAATGAACACGAATGACACCATGAATAGTTAACCCATTGAACTAATGTGGTCAGTCACTGTTGTTCAACATCCACAGTAGTTGGCAGCTGTAGTACTCGGGACAGTTGAAGTGTGCACATTCAGGTAACAAGTTCGTCATATATGCCATGCTGGGAATGTTGGGTGGGTACTTTGGACTCCAATTTCCTGGGCTTTTAACTGAGTAGAAAAGGTATGCTTTCTGGGATTCTCACACAATAAACAGTGAATAAATCTATTTCAAATATTTTATTTGATATATTTTCAAAATACATACGTACACCATGTAAACAATAAGAGACATCAGTGTATCTTCCATATCGAAAGAGCAGCATCTCCAGCTTCATTCATGCAATCTTCAGCTGACCATTACAAACTTCTAGATGACAATGACATTATTTTCTGTTTGTAATGCGTTACAAGAATATGTTAAATGCAAAGCAATACCATATCATTCAAGATATAGGCAGTACTGAACATGCCTCTAGATATTATTAATATTATGTAAATAAAGTCCTTAATGACATCACAAAATAATATTTAACATAACTCCTGACTACATTCTGTGACAGCATTATTTACGCTTAGCAGACAAACCAAACAGCATTGCTTTCTCAAATTTTCATCTCAGATATAGTCCATGCACCAGATAGACACTCAGAATTCAATGTTCCTTTTGGGCAGAATACAAACAAGCGCTCCACATAAATTATATGATCAATAAACAGAAATAAGGGCATACCCATTAAACAAATTTAAGACCTCACAGTACATTCTGAATACATTTGATCAGTTGATTTCTGATGGATGAAATGCACAGTAGAGTCTACATTACAAAGGATAAAAGATTTGTCCTGAATTTCAAGACACTATTTGCGGCCTCATGTGAGCTAAGTGATTTTAGGAATTTCCTACAACCTGCAGCACAAATTGTGAAAAATAGACCAAGGTCATCCCAAACCATGAGGTACCAATGGTGAATTTTCAAAATGACATGAATATTCCCTGATGAAATTGCAATATTTATGTTAATTCCACAAAACATGCCTGTATAGGAAGTGAGTTCCCATCAAACTCTATTCAACTCAACTCACAAATAAGTTATACAAAATGTAATATTAGAGACAAGATCATTAACCCGAGCTATTTCAGGAGACGGTGGAATGATTACTTTTGCAACTGATATGAGATTATCCAGCTATAACACATTAAAACAACTGAACATCCATTTTATTGACTTTCATTGTGTTCACTCAACAACTAACACTCACTGCACAGAAAATGCAATTCCAAAAATTAACCTTTTTTTTCAAATCATTAAAATGCAACATAACAACATTAAAAATTCCTAGGTGATCAAATTAGTCAAAATAGCCTCCTAATGGTGTGCATACTCATTGTCAAATTCAAACGGCATAGGAACTCAGTAGTTCACAAACTGGCCAGCAGGTTACACTACTCTCTCTAAACAACAGAATCATTGGCACTAATTAAATTTCCCACAAGGCCCTGCCTCAAATCATTCTCATTTCATGATCAATTTAACAACAACAATTCAAAGTAATGACTCACAGTCGATCACTCATTACTTGTATTAATTCTCAACAACTAGCACAGCTCTGACACAGTATTAAAACATGATTAAAATTTTCAGTGAAAATTTATACATTTTGTTTATACAAATGCAATAATTCATTATCCTTACATATAAAAGCCAGCATCTGCCATGATACAAGATGCAGTGGGAAACACCTTACTGCGAGGCACTGCAACCAACTGAGATAAACCGTGACAACGTTACAAGGTTTCTGATGAGGTCATCATACAACATTTGCTCGAGTTGTTAATTAAACTTTACCTTATTTGCCGGACTTTATAGTTTTCCATCAAAACCTTTATGTAATGGATACACAAAATATGCGTACAGCTGACATACTATTTTGATGTAGAGGATATTCAGTCTTTCACCACTTCTGAAGTTAGTTCTCATCTTGCTTTGTTTTTCTTGGAATTCTGTAAAGTTAAATTTTAGAATAACTTTCAGATATTCAGGCAATAATGGTTTCAAAATTAGAGATAGGTACATTTGAAAATAACTAAATTCCACTAAGCACTGTGAGCAGTAGCTTGTAAATTGCTCACTTGGTCAAATAAGGTTGACAAACTGATAAAGCTTGGCATCACCAACACCTCTTACACAAGCTGGGAATAGAACCTAGGATCCGGAGGGGTAGATAACACCCTACCCACTGACACACCCAACTCGTATAATTACTTGTGAAAAAGTCAGCAACAATACAAGGTGCATCCCAGAGTAGGTTTCATATGCAACAGTAAATAAATTAGGGCCAAAAACACTTACCTTCCCACTGTTATGGAGCTGTTCTCTTAGATGGTCAATTTCATCTTTTTGGATCATTAATTTTTCATTCATGCCAGCCAAGTGCTCACTCATGGTACTTAACTGGCCATCGTAGTTCCTTGTGGTAGTTTGTAGTTCATCCTGAAAAATAAGGAGCAGTAATTCATTTCTTGCATCCAAAGGTAATTTTCTGACAATATTTTGTTGTACAATGCCTTCAATCAAAGTGCAATACATGGTGTCTAACCATAATTAAAAAAAAACACCAATGGTGACAAATCCACATATTATATTGCAAGTATGAACATAACTACAACTTTTCAGCCAAATGTTTAATTGATAGAAACATACCTTTAACTGTGCAACTGTCTGATTTGCAGCAGCAAGGTCCTCGTCCAGTTTTTCCTTTTGCTTGACTGACAAGTTCAGGCGTTTGTGTAAAGCTCGGCACTGAAATCCATGATAATCTAATTTAATTTAAGCAAGTTCAAGAGGAAAATATGTTGACACAATCCATGTGGAACAAAAATATTTTTATCACGTAAATGACTGAAAATTAAAGCAGACTGAATCCTTTGACAAAACTCAATACCTCGGCTGAGAAATTGACAGCTTTGCTGTCAGCAGTCTGAAGATGTGTGGTCATGTCTGCAATGCGATTGTGGAAATGTTTCTTGATGAGTTGTTCTCTAGGATCACCTTCAACGTCCCCATGAGTGACAGTCTCAAGTATTCCAAGCTAAAAAGCAAGAATATTGGCTCTCACAATTGTCTATAATGCCTCTAAAATGTGACTCAAAAACCGTGTTTAACCAACTAACCATTGAAGTGTCAATCTGAACGGCAGTATATGAGTTAGTCCTGTGGTATTTGGTGACCCCATCCACCACTGAATTCTCTGATTTGTCTCCATGGATCTGCTGGAGCTGTGTCACCTTTTGCAGCTCCTGAAACAAATGAACAGTAAATTTCAATGCCTGATTCCAATCCAAACATCCAATGTACAACGTATACGTGTATATAATGCTAAATTAATTACCAAATTGAAAAACTATATCAACACAATAATTAAATATACATATATATATATATCCAGACATAAGCCATACACATAATACTAAATCTATCTCTAATATTTAACAGAGCAGGCCTCACTATAAACTACCTTTTCATATTTCATCTGCAAGAGCTGAGCTTCCAGCATCCAATGTTCCTTTTCTTGTTCCAGCTGGCTCAGTTTGTCTTGAAAATTTGTTACCTGGAAATAAAGCATATGTAATTAGATAATCTCTTTATCAAAGCTACCCTTTGCTAAAAAAAGTCATGAAAATCTTTCCTGTAATAACACTTATTGAGATATCTAAATATCTTGAAAAAATATGAGCACAAACAAAATGATTTTCTTACCTGCTGAGCAAGGCTTTCTCTGCTTTCTGTGGAACTCAGCAATGTTTTCCTATTTCGTACGGCCACGTCATAAGGCACAGAATCAGGGCAGGGCTGTCGAAATATTTTAATTAAGAAGTTATGAAAACGATGAAAATGGTTAACCTCAAATATTTCCAGATATAACAGTCCAGATATGCAGAAATGTTAACAATATATTTTTCAAGGTCAATATTGACACCATGTATTGATATTGATTAAAAAACTATCAGTTATGAAGTGACTTTAAAAGTTTTTGTAAGTGCTATGTGAAGTAAGATGTTTATTTCGGATGCAAAACAAACCCCATCTGCATCTTTATAAATAAATTTACAAACACTTACCCTTGCAGTACTGGCTAAATACTGTGCTGCCCTCTGATGGAAAACACCAACAGCAGGGTGCGTCTTGGTTGCAGATCCATCAAAATTCCCTTCGCTGAACCCTCGAGTTCTGAAGCCTGCTCTTTTGTTGAAGAATTCCATATTGCTATCCATAAATACTGACAACTACAATGGAAAGAATTACAAAATATTAACATACATTCACAAGTAAAAGGTACATTTTCATGACCTCCATGACTCACAGCAACACTCACTTTGTTCAACCAAGCAACCAATGAAATGAGAGAATTTATGATGAACTCATCAGTCGTTTTCAACTTCTTGGTAGCCATAGGTAACTGATGCTCGAGTGAAATCTTGGCATTGAATAATTTTGAAAGCTCTGGAATGTGAACAAGTTTGATATGAACATCATGAGAAGAATCAATTACAATGTGTCAGGATATATTAAGCTGCGGCAAAATTATGACAAACCTTTGGTTTGATCATGTGAGTCATGTATGGATTTGGCCAATAACTGGAAAAATTTGCTATGACTGGCAGAAGGATGATCACAATGAGCTTCGCCTGAAAATAGCACAACGATCATTAAATTAAACAAGGACAGCCTACAATATATGCATGTAGTTTTGGAGAAAAACATTCACATAAAAGGCCATTACTAACTTTGGGCAGCAAGCAATGCTACGTATCCTTCAACTTTCAGTAGACACGAAAAGAAGTTCTTAAAACCTGCATGCAGCTCCATGTTTTTGGTTTCCAAGGTAACTGAACAAGATGAAACTGCACATTCTTCTTCAAGGCTGAAAATCATGATGAAGAAAAAAAACCTAAAATTAACAATATGCATCTTCACTAGCACAAGTACTGTCCAAATATATACCGTCACCGTCACTCTGAAATAAGTGTCATGTTAACATTCACTACCATGATACACATGAACTAATTACAAACAAACACCAAAAAGCCACTCAACGTAATTCTTCAATTCATTAATGGTAGAATAATTGAATCATGGCATAACACTACCTGCCTTACCTTAGTAAGTGATATGGAAGGAGTTTGTTCAAATAAGCAGCATATCTATGGAATTTCTGGGCAAACTCTTGTAATCCTGTGGCTGTTGTCTGAAGCAACATAAAATGGACCCATCAAAAAATGTCACAGTTGCTCTTAAAAGTTACCCACCTTCCTTTTTATTTAATTAGATCTTAGCACCAAATCTTCAATAGAAAATGCTCTAACTTAAGATAAGCCTTATTTATTATTCAGATAAATTTATGCCTAGTATTTCCACTTGAAGGTAATATCAACATTTTTGAAATACAGTTAGTTCTCTGCTCACCAAAGTAGTCAAAGCATCTTCATTTAGTTCCTCATGGAATGTTTTGAAAGACTGTTCCAATGGTCGCAGCAGTGATGCATTCTCATGCAAGTGCAGGCATAGCTGTAAGAACAATAAAATCACTGAGATCATCCCTTCACCACACCAAAAGTTTGCATTGCAACTATCTAAAATGTTAACAATGTTCTGGTACATTCCCAAAATACAACATTTTACCTTTTTGTTGATGTCTGACATTGACTCTTTCTCAGCATCAACTGGGTAAAGCTGGGCTCTCTGCTCACAGTAAGTATGAAAATTTGAAAAAGCTTGTGTCAGTTCTTTGATGATACTTGACGCTTGTCCTATTAACTCCTTGGTTTTCAATTGGTGCCGTCGATCATGTAGGGGAACATTTAAACAATTAAGTTCTTTACGTTCTGGAAAACAATAAAACATAACATTAAAACAGGCATTTATTATACACAATGTGAATGAAAATTGTAACAGCACACAGTAAACATGCAAAGAGGAAAGTAGCACACGTACTGGAATCATTGAAAGGCAGTTTGTCTTGAATCACAGAGTGGGCTTCTTTTAGTTGACTAGTTAATTTCTCTTCAATTTCACGCAGACGTTCTTCTCTGTATGGCAATGAAACAGACGTTAAAACAAATCCGAGCTAGAAACACAATCCAAATTTCACAATTTCATTACCACACAATATATTACCCAGTCTCAGCTCTTATCATGGCTTCTTTCAAATCCTTTTCTTGCTTCTGCAGCTTCACCTGGAAACACATCAAATGAGCTTTAAATTGTGATTTCGCAGTATTACATGTTGAAATAGCGATCAGTCGATAGACTCATAGATTTACCGTACAATCCTTCCTCATTTTGCTACTTACCTCCAGCATAGCTTTGTCTTCTGTAAGTCTTGATATCTGGGCTTTATGTTGGGAGACAGTGGCATTTAGTATGTCTTGGTGTTTACTGGCTTCTGCTTCTAAGACTGTCAGTCTGTCCTGCAACTCCATCACCCTCTGGCAATGTTCTTGGTCCGCTTCATACACCTGCACAACATCACCATGGCAATAAATTATATCCCATAGAGTATAGAAAATTGCTTGACAGTTTTCAACAGCCTTGAAAAGGTTATCAGACAAGTGCATTTAAATGGAAATATATAATGTCAAAATGTTCAATATTCACTAAAAACTGAAAACAACTTTTAGCAGAAACAATCACAGCAACTTCAAGGTACTTTACCTGTTTGTGTAATCTGGCATTTTCTTCAATTTTACTTTGTAGTTCCTCGCCAATAACATTGGTGCCCGTTGGTATTGGAGCGTGCATAGGACTTGAAGTGGCATTCTTCTGGAAACAAATTCAAGCAAATGGTTAATAAAATACTCTGCTTAACATCTAGGTAGAAGTGAGAATACCATGAGTTACATGTATTTATAACGCTTAATCCACAAAGATCATTAACTAGACCTGGCAGCCCTCATGATGATTAATGATTAGATGGTCACACTTTGCATTAATTATGCATCTGCTCATCACCAAAACAAGAAGCAACCATTATTCTAAGAACTACATGTAGTAACTTGCAGAGAAGGCAGAGTGACATGCAAAGCATGTAAAACCCTCAGCCAGACCAGCATGATGTAGCTATGTCAAACAAATGATGGTCATATAATAAGCGAATCAAGTTTAACATAAAAAAAGCACTAATTACATAGTTGATAAAAAAAAGAAAGATTTTTTTTTTTTTTACTGGCCTTTGCTTCTAAGATCAGTGTGTCTTGCAACTCCATCACCCTCTGATTTTTTTTTTGTAGCATCAGCCAAGTTAAATCTTTTTTTTTTTTTTAATGCTCATTCATTTGTAAAACCAGAATACAATGATGTCAAGGTCACTCCTAGTATAGCCAAAGGTAGAGTGTATCTCCAAGCAGCGCAGTCTTGTTTCCCCCAATTTTTCCTCAATTTTCTTTGAAGGGAAATACAACCCAACTATTGGAAACCACAGAATCAAAAAGGACATTATCATGTCTACAATGTCTCAATGCTACTGGGTCTGAAGCTTAGTCAGCTTACATGACCAGACGACAGAGGCAGGTGTAATGAGATGATTAGGCTTGGGAGTCCACACCACAAGGTCACCACATGGTCAATGGACAGTCATGGACAGGCAGCCACTACAGGCCAGCTGAATACCCTGGGCCATTCGAATGGCTCAGGGTAAAATGACTAAACAAATATAATTTAACTAGTATTAAACAGAGAAACGTTGGGTAATATAACTATAGTGTGTGGAAAGATTTCCAAAATTAGCCAAGATAATCAACATGACTTACTAAGAAGAAACAAATTTCATGTTGAAGAAGCACAATGCTTCAAGAACAGTGGAATGCAGAACTGGCTGATGGCTAGATGTATGCATAACTTGGAGGGTTTACCCTCATTCTCAGGCAGGTCCCAAGTTAATAAACAAATTTATACAAAAAAAGTGATTACGGGTGACAATAAGCATATTTTCACAATTAGGTTGCCTCAAATGACGAACTACTTCAAAAATACCAGCATGCATTGTGTCATAGAAGATTAGTCATGTTAAATAGCTTTAATTAGTGTCACATCTGCACTAGCATTTTTTGTTTCACCTTGAATATTGGAACACCAATTGATCTGATGCATTTTCAAGCAGTTTACCATGGATTACCTAAAAAGAGATCATTGCAGTGGTATTCCTGATATTTATTTATCATCATTTTAAAGTACAAATACCTCCTATCTCTTACATAAAAAAAAACTTTTTTTTTTTAATATGTATGGTACCTGCCATGATCTGAGGTAATTCAGCCCAATTCAGCATTTCGCTATGCTAGAGGCATTGCGCTTGCACAAAGCATGAATGTGTGAATTTCACACAATGCACAAATTTCCCATGAAACAGTTGCATCCAAATTATATCATAACACCAAACCCAAGCAATTATAACTTCTACAAACTCATAACAAGTACAACCAGAGTGAAGCAAAACAGTATCATTATAGTCCAAAAGTTTCTACAACACAAAGCAAACAAGATGCATGAAATCAATTAACGAACTACCTGTGACTTGAATATACCGTAACCCTGAAAAAGAAAGTCTGTGACATAAACTGAGGTTGACAACTTTCAAACTAAAACAGTGCATGCCACACTCACAAATAGCAAAACTGTATATGGAGTAGATTCATGCAATAAAACAAATTCACTAAAAAAAGCAGTCAGTAACTTAAAATGTTTCAACTTAAGCTTTGATAAAATAAATAAATAGACCAGCAAAATGAGACAGCATGAAAGAACAATATTGTGAACATGATGGAAAAGATATTGAAAGGGATGAAACTACCTTTGATTTCTTTCCTCCTTTGCTCTGTACATTCTCTAACTCTTGCTGCAGAACTTCAACTCGTGATGTTAGTTGTTTGTTGCGAAAGACAAGACTGTCAATTTCTTGTTCGAATTTGCGAATATGCTGGTCCTTTTCATTTACGTTGTCCTGTAAGCAAGATCAGTCACCATTATGCCAATAGAGCCATAATTGTATGAAATAATATAACTTTTGCAAATTGTGAAAACTCAAAAAAAAAAAAAAAAGTTTTAAGTATAAAAATTTATTATACATTCCTTTTTTTTTTTCAACAAACTGAGTAATTGTAAGTCTCATAAATAGTGGAGAAATTCCAAGAAATTTCCCTTTTTTTTTTTTTTTTTTTTTTTAATAGTAATTTTTGGTAAAACATTTCTTACAAAGTAATTTTGCTTGTTGATTTTATTACTTTTTTTTCGTAAAAAACCATACCTGCAAGTAAGACTGCTTTTCTTGCTCATCCAGAACAGCCTTCTTCAGCACTGGTACTTGTGCTCTTAGCTGCAATAAAAAACAAACCACATCAACATTTCGATTTTAATGTCACATTTGCTGCTGAATTCTGTTATGTTATACAATTATACAATGGTTACATGTGAGACATGATGATATGTTCACCCGAAAATGTCGTAAAAAATGTTACTTTTTCCATTTGGACAACAAATTTTTGCAGGAATCTAGTCAACAGGTCCACGAGATGACTGGTACTTTGACCAACTTGCCTGACGGTAAAAGTGGTCCGTCCATCAGGTCAACTGGTCCGCTAACTATGGTCAACTGGTCTGTGATTAAGAGTCAGCCGGTGCTGAAAGTGCACTGTCAAATGGCCGTGGGGACGGGCATCATTTGACAGTGCACCCTCGTGGCCAAGCGTCCACCGGCGGGCTCCTACTAGCCATTTTAAAACTTATCATTTATTACAAAACTGTCATGACCAGACATGAGGTAAAGGCAGACCATCAGGACTCTCGGCCTAGGCCTCTCCGCAGGAGACTCTGAACGAAATGAATGCACAGTGTTACACAATTGAAGTAGGTCAATCACTGCGCCAATTAAATTAACTTGGCAGCGAACAAAGTAGCTCTTTGAATATGGCAAAATATGATGTTTCGTTGTTCATGAAGTGCAAGTTCTTGGCGAATTTTATTCTTATGATTAATATAAACTTATATACACTATATGATGCCTTGCTCCCCCACCAGGATTGTTGCTGTCCAATATCCATCAGATGCTCTCCTGTGGAGAGGCCTGATCGGGGTGTGACGTTCAGACTGGGATATTATAATAAGACCCAATGGTTATGTGGTATATTTTGGAAATGTTGCTACTCCGTGGAGTCAGCCTTGAGTGAATTCTGGAGCCAATTTGTCCATGAGTGAGGGAATATAAAAATATACCAGATATCTTGGGTCTTATTCGTATCACACAATCTTCACTTTCAGTTGAGCCAATGTCAATGCATTCTCGCATGGTATAAAAAAAAGTCATGAATATCAATTATTGCAAATAACCAATAAGAGCATTGCATGGCTGTACAGCAATGTTATCACCTCAAAACATTCTCTGACATTTTCAGATTTATAAAGGAATTTACGAATGATATTTACAAACGAGTTGTTAAATATTTCTTGTCAGAATTTGTTTTTATAGTAGATTTGGATAGAAAATGATTTATTATTTGGCTTTGGCCAATGTTTTTACCAAAGAGATGACGCTACTTTCACATTTTCTGCCTCTATAGAATCAATCCTTTTTAAATTCTGGTCCAATTTCAAAAATTCAAAGAGAGCTGACAATTTTATCTGTTGAATGGTGGTAAAAACACAACAAAAAAACTATCATACTTTTCAGATAATTCCATACACAACATATAATTAACCGAAACGTACCATTTTGTGGATAATCAATTATTTTCCAGGACCCTAACCCTAACCCAACCCTAACCCTGTTGAATTTCGGATCTGATCAAATGATATTGTTTCAAGATATTAAAGTTACACACTTGCAACAAGGTCCACAATTTGACCACAAACCAGCTTGCTCTGGTGAAAGCATAGGTGCTAATAACATCCTCCTATAATCAGTTCTCAAGTATTTCCCGTTTTATTGGGAATTATAGAACGCACTCCCATCAAGGCCAAAGGGGGGGGGGGGGGGGGGGAACCAGTCAGTCGGGCAGCAACATCTTGCACTGGCAGTCAAGACAATCGTAAAAATGTGTTGCCCACCACTGGAGTACAGTCAACTCGCCCAAAAATTTCTCGCCCAATTTTTTTCTCGCCACAAAACCAATTCGCCCAATGATAACTCGCCCATAACACAACTCACCCTATATATTTTTATATATATATATTTATAATAATTTTACTTGTTAAAGTTAAGTAATAGTCGACACACTTATATTATGCCATCATCGCGCATGTATGCGTAAGTGTAAATGGACAAAACAGCTTTATTTACACTCTGTAGCTAAGTTATCTAAATAACATATATTTTGTAACGTTTTTGATAATTGTCTTCAATGTAACCAAAAAGTAACAAAAATACACAAGGAGGAATTGCACTTGACTTGACCTATCACCTTCATTTCTTATAATGCATGTCGTTTGCCTATTACTAAAACAGCCCCCTATATATATGTATGTATAGTTAATAGTAATATCTAGATCCAGTATTATGAATAGGTTTTTTGCATTGAATGAGCTGACAATTTCAAATCAAGGTTATATGGTTTTGATTCATAATCACCTTTTTTGAAGTATAATGACAGATTATGCTACCTTTTGAAGTATAATGACAGATAATGTCTTGTAGGATTGCAATAAATACATAATTATAAAAATAATGTCAGAACTTATTTCTGTGATTGTCAGTGACTTATTGTCCTGAGCTTAGTTAGATCAACAACTTACTTTATTTGGATAAAATTATTTTTCTATATAAATTTCCAGGTCATTTTAGCAACATATATACATTTCATATTTAATGTATAGAAAGAGGAGTTTTTGGAAATTAAAATTTTGAAAATCGGACTAGAAATTACAAAGTTATGGAATAATGATGCAGAAGGTTACTCCCTTCATCGTGCCTAGGGAGGCCGTTTCGGTGACATTTTAATGGCGGACCCCTTGCCCTTCTTGTAGCCAGCCCTGGCAATAAATCATAACAACCTTATCAACGTAACGAAGACACAATCACCAAACTGCAACCAAAACTTTTATGGCAACCTCTAGAACATTACTAGTATTAAAAAATAAATCAAGTCAACAAACACACAGGGAAAAAAAACAATGTCAAGGCGAGTTTTGTATTGGGCGAGTTTTGTATTAGGCGAGTTAAATATGGGTGAGAAACTTTTGGGCGAGCCACTGTACACCTATTTGGCATTTATCATTCTCTTTAATTATTTCGTTGAAATTGTCTCACAAATAGAGAACTAGAATAAATCTTGATATTTAATGTATACTGAAATATATCTCATGCATTGACTACTCCAGAACTTGGCTACTCTGTATAAACTACAACTTAGTATGACTATAAGGCCCAAGGGGTGGGTTGGGTATTAAAGCAATGTATATTATATCACACCAATGCTACAGGTTATTTAACAAAATGTCTCACACCATTTTACACAAGAGCACACGAATCATTTCAGCGCCAGTGGATGATCAAATTCACCAAGCAGGGCTAAATATTCAGTCATAGCTATAGCTTATTATGGTATTGCAATGATTCTGACAATTGTGACATGATGATCATGTCATATTTCCTCCCCCCTCACCAACGTTTTTCGACACTTCGCACCCTTTAATACCTTGGCATATTCTGTTGCCAACTTCTGATATTTGCCTTGCAAGTCTTCCGACATTTTTCACACTGATAGGTGGAGGAAAATCATCGAAACATCGTAACAATTTGCCAAAATATGAGTTGAACACCTCCCCTCTGACATGCGCGGTGTTTTTGTTGTGTCTCACAACTGTGATGCCACCAACAATTGTTTGACAAGTGGCGACACCTACGAATAAGTTAACTTCCCTTGAGATTATTCTTGTAATAATAAATATAGATATAAAAATCTCGCATTAACTCCTTTACGTTACTTTCTATTTCTAAGTTCACGCTCAATGATTCTTTTGTAACTAAAATCCTGGGTTTGCATGTATTGGTATTTATTCACATTCAATGGTTCAGCCCTCTGGTGGATTGAGGAATAAAACGCCAAGTGCGCCCCCTGTCAGCCAGCAGCAAAAATGGCCTCCACATTAAAGAACTTTGTCTGCTTTGGTGCTACTGGTCAGTTTTCCAGGGCAGCCAGGCACCTGCAAGGTGTTTCGTGGGTAAGGAATGTGTCACTTAATAATTGGCTCACATTTGACACAGTGTTGATGGCTATAAGAGTCGTGAATTGTGACCTACACTTGTGTCCCTGTTGTCCTTGACCATATTTACAGTGTATTTTTGGTCATATATATCTACACAAATTCAGTTATTATCACCAGCTATATCACCTTAAACTAACAGGCTGTAGATCTTCTGCAGCTTATTGGCATTATTAATGCCAATTTTTTCTGAGCTATGAGTATGAGTATGATGACGCTTCTCACAAATGATCTACTGTTTTAGACTTTTTCAACATACCTTCTGCTCTTTCTCAACAACTATGACACCTTGAAAAGCTTCACTACCAGCTACAATCACAATTGATGACGCCATAAAGCAGTCTAAATTGGGTTGGGATTAAGAAATTAATTGCAGGGAGGAGCTCTGGTTCCCTGAGTGAATATACACTCAGGTTGGGTCCGGCGAGTTCTGTGATCTGATTGGCTGATATCTTGCAAAAACAGATTGTAACGTCACTCCGATTGGCAGACCCGACCTGTCTCCTTTACTTGAGACGGGAACGAATCAGTGGAGGAGCTGGGGAATGTTTTCGTGAATAGTTAATATGACTAAAAATCAAGTACACAATATTTTTGAATATTGGTATAGCTTGGCCATTAATTGTTAAGTTCTGTTAGAGGTGTGGAAGGAGGGGTAGAAATAGGTTTTTGAAAACAACTCTTATCTTTACATAAAGTAAATTAAAACTTTGATATATTTATATTTCTTTTAAGCTGATTAAATTATCAGTAAATAGAACCTGGAATATATTAGTATTGTTTTCTTGTTCTGACAGCTTCTGTTAATATTATTCACTCTTTCTTATTAATAATTTAATTTATTGTTTTGTAAGTATTATACTTGTTCTTCATTTTCTTTTGAATGACATAGCATTTATTAACTATAACTGTGTTTTATTAAAATTTAATGAAAAATGTGGGTGTGTTTGGTTTTTCAAGCACTCGGCTTTTATATACACACCTGTGACAGATTTGAAATTTTATGCGTACATTTGTTTATGTATATAAATTGTGTGTGTGTTGTATAATGTATTTGTATGTATGTGATTTTGTAAAGTAAACTGTCACAAATAAATCAATTTCAATTCAGACCGGAGTTTCCAATTGCCAAACCAGGAGGAATCGCTCAACTTTTATGGTATGTTTGTGATAGGCACTGCATTATATCATACTGAGCTATATAAATGACATCATTAGTCACCTGAATGTGCTCAACATATAGTGCATAGCCCAAGTGAATTTAAATTTTATTTGTATTATGTGGCATTATCATGAATGCTTTTATGCCAAGGTGGCATCTGACTAGTATTGACTTCCTTTTTATTGGAAATATTAAAAAAAAATTGAACTTGAAATAGTGTGCAAGATTAATAGGATTCAATAAATGCACTTGTTCCTTAACAGCTGCCAAAGGCATCTTATGGAGGTCGTCACACAGTCACTGTATTGCCGGGAGATGGAGTGGGCCCTGAGCTGTGTGGTCATGTCAGAGAAGTGTTCAGGTAACATGTCATGCATAAAAGTAATTATGATATTATTTTATGTTATTTAAATCAGTCTAATTTAAAAAAATGTCTTACCCAAAATGCAGGTATGCTGGAGTGCCAGTTGATTTTGAAGAAGTTGAGCTCAACAAAAATGTAACTCAGGAAGCTGATCTTGAGAATGCTCTATATGCCATAAAGAGAAATGGAGTTGCACTGAAAGGTTAGCACATTTGTTTACAGTCTATAATTATATAACTGTTCTGGTCCATGAATGTATATATATATATATGAGCTATTATTAAGCTATATATCTCTTTCTGTCTAGGCAACATTGAAACAAACATAGATCAGCCAGGTTTCAAATCAAGGAACGTTGAACTCAGGTATGACTCCTAGGATTCCGACAATGATTAATTAATTATGATTAAATTTTCAGTTCTTGCATGCCTGAAAACTGGCGATAATTTATATCATCTGAATTCACAATTAGGGCGGAACTGGACCTGTTTGCGAATGTTGTGAGATGCCTCAGTATTCCAGGGATCAATACTCGTCATAATAATATCGACATCGTTATAATTCGTGAAAATACCGAGGGTGAATACAGCCAGCTTGAGCATGAGGTATGACAAACAAGTACTTTTTTAAGCCCTGATACATTATATGGTCCTTTACATGAATATATTTTCTTCTCTTACAATCATTATAGGTAGTGCATGCCATGATCTGTAAATAATACAATTCATGCAGTACCACTTGACATATATATAGGTCTTTTGTGACCTCTGCATGTCGGTAAAATTCATACATTCTTTCTTTATTGCATGCTCTGCTCGATGAAACTTCTTTAACTTTTATAGTCACAATATTAAGACTTGCCTAATTAATTTACACATCTATTCAGCAGACAAGTTGTACACATTTGTATAAATTTGTACTTATTCTAAATGTGCAGAGAATGTAGTGAGATGTGTGTTACAGGTTCATCACATGGTAAGTCTTGCATGGCCTATGTGTCAAAAGATCATTTTTCAGGCAACAGAAGTATTTTCTCTGTTGCATATAATCTGGGCAAAAAAGTTTCATAATGTACAAGTTTAAAATGCATGATCCACATGTATGGGTTTCATTATGACTGGCCTAGCATGGTGTTACAAATATTTCCTTTGAGGTAACATATATAGCTTAACCTGTATTTTAGCATCAACAATAGCCTGGCAGAAAGTTAAATTCATGTTTTTAAGTTTTAATGTGGCTGCTTTATTGCACGTGGGAATGAGGGGCTTTTATCGTTGTTGAAAGAACTTGTAAGCTTTAAATAATGAAAATAATATATTCCCACTTATGTGAATTGGTTTGAGCATATAGAATGACAAGTTATGTAACTTTTGTATGATTTATAAAAAAATTTCATGCTAATACACAAGTGAATGTATGTGAATGTCATCAAAATAATAACATGGGCTCAGTGATCTCCTTCTTACAAACATGCTTGATTTCTATAAACAAGGGACATCCTTGTGTAAAAAAAAATATGCCATTGTCTTTCACTAATAATCATTTGCTTGGATCTCTCGGAAAACCAGGAGGGCACTTGATAGCGATGCTATTAATGTGTCTTAGAGTGTACCTCCTGGCCTCTCATACACTGTAAATAGATTATATTGATCGTTTCAACTTGTTATATTATTGTCATCTGTATGAAGGCAAATAAATTCGTCTTGAGTCTTGAAGTGTCCCACAGTAGTATTGTATTTTGTATGGTTAATGATAATTTAAGATACGGCTCATATTAGAAATTTTCTTTTGAGTAGCAATTAACTGTTGCTAGCTAACTTTCAATTTGACTCCGCCAATGCCTGCTAAAGCAAACTAATTGCGAGTTTACCTAATTGTAATTAACAACACTGAAGACTTTCAAATAAATTGATATAAACAGAAGCTATCATCCAAAAAATTTTCTGATATATATAGCAATGCTAATTATTTGGCTCGCATTCTGTAAAGCAACTGGGTTTAACCCTTACCTGTCTTTCAGAGTGCTGGCGGTGTTGTTGAGAGTCTGAAGATAATCACACACTTAAAGTCAACCAGAATAGCAGAGTATGCTTTCCAGTATGCCAAGCAGTTCAACAGAAAAAAGGTCACAGCTGTTCACAAAGCTAATATCATGTGAGTATATATACACTAATAAGTGTTTACGTAAATGCTAATCATATCTTATGCATTTGGTGGGTGTTGACTGTATCATCGCAGTATAGTCAACCATGTCCACCTATCTATTGGACTTTCAAGTAATGGATTTGCTATTCTTGTAGGAAACTTGGAGATGGTTTATTCTTGGAATGCTGTCGGAAAGTCTCGGAACGTTACCCTGATATTGAATTCGAGGGCATGATTGTGGACAATTGTAGTATGCAGGTAACACAACTTAATAATTTTCATAATGTCACTGCATTTACGGGAGTGTGTACAGTTCAAGGTTATAACCTTTTCTCTTGTTTACAGATGGTCTCTAATCCACAACAGTTCGATGTCATGGTGTTGCCAAATTTGTATGGTAATATCATCGCCAACATAGGAGCTGGGCTAGTGGGAGGACCGGGCGTGGTCCCTGGTGTCAATCTTGGTACCGAATACGCAGTTTTTGAATCTGTAAGTTTGATGTTGTTGTTCCTGAAACATATCATGAAGTATGAAGCCTGGTCTGCCTAAATGACCAGATTACTTACACCTTTTAATAAAGGCAAACTGCATTTAAATTATTCTAATTATTGCTTTTTATGGCATAACTCTTGCTTGTTTTTTTTTTAGGGAACCAGAAACACTGGCAAACACATTGCTGGGAAAAATATTGCTAACCCAACTGCCATGCTTCTTGCCGGTGCTGATATGCTAGCCCACATTGGGTGAGTTAAATCTAATTATTCATGAAATATACCCCATAAAATATATTAAAAACATTTTTACAAACTTATCATGCTAATAGTTCAATGTAATCTACAAGATCAGAGCAATTGCTTTCAGCTCAGGTGTGTTGTATTGCTTTAGTTTTTGTATGTTAGCGAAACTGACCAGCAAGTGGGGCAGATGTAATGGTGAGATAAACATTGAGGGTGCTTACCCTCTGTTACACATTTAAGGTTGGGTCTCTTACAAGGTTCTGCTAGTTTAGCAATTAAGAGATATGGCTTATAGATTAATTGGTAAAGCCCAGGCTCCATAGTTTTCATGAACTGACCACTATCAAAACCACTACGCTACCAGTAAGCTGCACAAACCATTCTTACATCTGTGAGACATCCTCACAAGTAAAGAGTATGTCCAAGATTCATGTTAACACAGTTTTTACCCTTGGCCATACTAATGGCCGAAGTGTATTGCGATCATCTGGGTGTGTCTGTCCATCTGTGTAGCTGTTGAAGGTGGGTGACCTTGACTATTTTTTAGGTCACGGGAGTCAATCATTCTGAACCTTGTTGAAATGACATGTTGATTTTGCATCACAACCAACAGGGATGATGCCTTAGGAGAATCCTTCATGAGTTTGAGTGCCCGTGACCTAGTTTTGAGTTCACAGGAAAAGAAAAAAAATCTGAACCTTGTGCAAATTATCGACTAAGTTATGTATGCTAGGATCATGCAATCAACAGGGATTATACCTGATGGCAAGACATTGGATGAGTTCAAAGATGAGTGACCTTGACCTATTTTTGAAGTCATTGAGAGAAAAATCATTCTGAGCATTTTAGAAACTTGTGTTGATGCTAGGATCATGCAACCAACCAGAATTTGTGCCTTTGGAAAACTCCTTGGATAGGTTTGAAGGTGGGTGACCTTGCCATATTTTTGGGGTCACAAGGGGTCATTAGGGATCAAAAACATCCGTACCTTATGCAAATGATACCTTGAGCTGAACAGGATTATGCCTCAGGAAAAGATGAATTTAATAAGTTTGCAAGTGAGTCACCTTGACCTCTTTTTAGGTCGCTCAAAATTTCCCTGAGCGTTGTAGAAACACAGAATTCTGATATGTGTATGATGTCATCATACGAACCCTCAAACTGGTAAACTACAGCGCATGGCAGGCCGAAGGTTTCACGTGCTTTGCACGGTATTTTTTTTTAATACCCTTCCATAAATTGTAGGGGACATCATAATTTGAAGTACAGATGTATGTAATTTTGAATGATTGAACTGTGTTGGACCATTGTAGCATTTATTAGAAAACTTGTGCCATCAATGTTAGAAAATTTGAAAATTTTTTCAGATCCAACCTACCTTTTCTTTGGGTATTTCCTTTTGACCAAAGGAATGTGCAGTTTCAGTGAAATTGATGCAGTTTTACAATTGTTTATCTAGGATTTTTCCATTGATCTTGTGAATGATGAGTTGTGCTCTAGGTTAACATGCATCAATGAAACTGCGCATGCATGTTCCTTGGGTCAAAATACAATACCAACAAAAAAAGAGGTAGGTTTTGTTAGGTAACTTTGGGGCACAAGCCAATCCCTAGCCGTCATTTGTAATATACTCTTCTCTTGTGCAGAATGAAAAAACATGCCAAGCTGGTGAAGAATGCAGTGTTTGCTGTTATCTCAGAAGGCCAGGTAAGGCAACATATTATAATATGAGTAACACAGCTAAACCAATTTTCACTGATTGATGTTTAATAGCCAGTACGACCTTCTATGTGTAATTTATTTTGTGTGTCATTTATTAAAGATCCACACCCCTGATATCGGAGGCCAGGCAACAACAACAGACGTTGTCCAGGCTGTTATTAGACGAATCCAAGAGACCAGTGATGCTTGGTAAGAGGTTTTAACTAAACCATTTACTTTGTCTTGATTTCTGACTTTTGTGATGCATGCATCCTCTAAAACAATTTAACATACCTAAACCATTGAGTTTATATTTGAACTGAGTTTTTGGTTTTAAATGTTAACTTCTGCCTGGTTTGTTAGAGAAGCATTTATTTCTGTTTTGCTCGACCATACCAATTGTTGATTATTTATTGATTTCATGTCATTTATTAGGCTTCACTGAACAAGTAAGTGTTATTCTTGTGCATTTGAGCACCATGCTATTTTTACTTTGTAGTGTTGTACATAGTACTTTGTTGCATGAGAAGGTGTTGGATGTTCTGCATTTTACAATATTATGTTTTTAATTCAATGGGATCTGAATAAAAAGGAATGATTGGTCTCATTTGGAACAGTAGAAGAATGATAACAATGGGATAAGGTGCACTGTATAACAAACTTATAATGTGGCATAGGGTTGTCATCGATATGCTGTATATTGATGAATCGAGAAAATACTGATATCGATATGGGAAAATTGACAAAATCCACGTTTCGATTCTTTGTTTTTCCTCTGTAATTGTACATTTGTGCCATGATGAGCACTTGACTACACATCCCCTAACTCCAAATTGCAAACTGATTGCCTGAGAAATTGGCTTAATGGTTATTATATTAAAAGGTGTAAAATTTGCGTGATTTTGCGATATTGCAATATCGAAATTTGAATACTGATATCGATATCGAATGAAAATTTGTTATCAATGACAACCCTATATGGCAAGCATTTGACGATCTAAAATGAACAAAAAAGGTCATCTTAGAAGGTCGCATGCCCTTTTGGACAGAGGCAACTAACTTCAGGTGTGGGTAATTGTTTGATAGGCCTAAAATCCTGACTTTAGAAATGTTAATGATCATTGAAGTTTCAGCTAAGGTTTAGAATTTACATCAATTTTCTCACGATAACTGGCATTTGACCAAGAAAAAGGGGGTGCCTGAGTTGATATGCAGATGTATTTTTATTAAATTATGAAAATGTGCGTTTGTGCAAGCTAATATAAAGGTGTGTTGGACCTATTCATAAATATAAAGGATTCTATTTTTGTATATAGGTCAATGTTGGTCAAAAGGCAAATGTTAAGTCTGCGCTGGGTGCCAAAATGTTTGTTTTTTTAATATCACTGTGCATCATATAGTACAAAGGGATTTTTAATGCACATCTGAGTATGGATGTACATATATAAATGCACCAAAGCACATATTAAATAAAAAATGTAATGAATTTTTTATGGTAAATGCTCTGCACTCCTGATCTAGCATCCATGCTCTGTTGACTAAATTACAAGATGAAAACAATTTAGACGTCTAATAACATAAAATTTGCAAGTCAACTATGCATCATAGAACTCTTTATATTATATGATGGCATGATGAAAATAAGTGAATTTAAGTAATAATGTCTGTTTCAGGAAGATACATCAGGAAAAATTTAATTAGCAGCGATGTGCATGGTATAAGGATTGTACTATCTTGTCTGTGCATGTACAATGCATCCTCAATTTGGATCCTGTTATAAATTAAATCCATATAAAATTGTATAGGTCTGTTCTTTAGGCTCTGAAAAGGAGGACTTGAATATTATGGTTGATCAAATATTATTACATTATCTGATACAAAAGTTGTTGTCGTCAATAGACTTGCTGGCGTTAATTAAGAGCTGCCAGGGGCGGATCCAAAACATTCTGACTGACAAAAACAATTGATATGTCCCTCATCTAAAGGTTTTCTGTGTCGGGATGCTTTGGATCTGCCCCTGGTCGTCGTTATTAATGATATATTAGTGTTCCAGCTAAGATTTCAATCGGGCATGGCGCACATGAATATTAAGGCACTAAATATACTCATGTAGGGCGCCCAGCTAGTTGAAAAGCAAAAAAGGGTCTTCACTTATTTTCGGGCATTGCGCTCACAAAATCGGGCATGGCACAAGGAGCATCAGGCATGGCGCAAGGGGCGTCGGAATGGCGCAGCGCCATGCTCAAAAGGCCTAGCTGGAACACTATATTATTATGAATATTATATTAATACAGTACACTGATGTGTAAATTATATGTTGTTTTTTCAGATGAAGCACTGGACCATCAATTAATGATTTTGAAGAAAAAGCCCCAACACAAAATTAATTTATTTGTTGTATTGTAAATGAAAAATACTTGTGAAAAATTTATTGAGCGCTTGTTGTACCATTTGTTGTTATTGTATGTGAATAAACCTTTTAAACCAATGCGTGATGTTGTACATGTCATCCGTGGTTTTGGTGTGCACATGGAATCTAACATGGAATCTAACATATATTGGCACAAAAGAACTAAGAGACCATTTGTCTGTGGTCAATGCTGTATGTATACTTTGACAGCTTCATGTCATTCATGTATAATTTGCTTGTGACATCTAGGCTGTACATGGTGCAAGCTTGGAAACTTTAAAACGGTCATGTTGGTTTCTTTGTAAAGCCATCGGCCTTAACTAAGTTGAACAATTCTAAACATCAATGCACCATGTGCATGTCGCTGTGACCTTGGGTGTTTGTATATCCAGGGGATTTCAGCAGTATTACAAGCATCTGTTGGCAATACATTTGCCTGTATTACGCATGGCAGCACAATACACTGCGGCATGTTACCCAAATAAGAGCATTGAAGCAACTGAAAGCATCGATACTGTCGAGTACATCCACCTGCACTCGTGCTAATGCAGTCTAGTCCCAGTAAAGGATTGATTAATGCTGTCTTCTAGTGAAGACTTTGGGTGCCTGCAGTGCTTGGTCATGAATGTTGGACATTGTGTGCAACTTTCCTGCACTCTTTTAACAGTAAGCTAAAGAGCAGCTGCCCACTAGCCAAGTGCTGGCAGACGAGGTAGTTATGTACCTGAGATCATAATACTAGGTTTTGACCATTCCTAGTCGACAACCTCACCCCACTAACGAGAATCAAACCAACTACCCTACACATGAGGACAGAGGAGACCGGATTCTACACCATCTTGTGTGCAACTTTCCTGCACTCCAACAGTAAGCTAATGAGCAGCTGTCCACCAGCCAAGTGCTAGTAAGCGAGATCGTAATGCTATAATAATAATGGCAAATACTTTAGCTATAATCAGTCCTGAGTTGTATTACAACCCAAGCATTCTGTGTATCGCATGCGAGTGCATTTTTGACAGGTTGGCTGTACTTGCGTTCCAGAGGTACATTATATTGCACCCAGTCCATACACTGCTCATATGCTCAAGTCAGTACCTCATAACAAGTGCATAGGTCTACAAAGATAAAGTTGAAGCATCAAAAGACAGAAACGGAATTTAATAAAAACAATTTTATTTTCAAGCAAACTTGTCAACATGCAACAATATTAAAACCTCAAAATACCAATAACATTTGTAAAACTGTCTGACAGACACATCACATTTTTGCTAGTCTGAACCAGTACAGGCTAATCTTCAGGAGAGTGAATTTGCTGTATGGACTACACAATTCAAATAGTTTCATGTGGACATCTTCTTCAGTAGCACCACTTTCCCGCATATTCCTTGAATGCCACTTTCGGGTACAATGTAATCCTGAATATTTTGAATAATTTTAGGATCAATTTCCAAGAGATTCTTGTTGCTTTCTATAAATTTATCCAATGGGTACAAGCGAGTGAATTTGCTTTTACCCTGTTTACAATACAGATAGACTAGGTTCGGCTTTTCTGCAGCTTTTTCTATAATACTGTTCATAGTCTGATGATAACAGGACAGTTCTTGTGCATTAGCTTGAATGGCCACGTCTTCGGCTGTTCTTATGTGGTAAAGTCCTGCAAGACCATTGTCAGCTTGTAATACAGGGAAGAGGTCTTCAGAAATTGATGACTCCCTGATGATTAGGACACCTAGAATAGACAGGATTATTCAGAGTAAAATCTACTACACTGAGAATAGGTTCCTACATGTCATTCGCAAAACTGTTTTCGATTTTACATCAAAGTACCTGATATTGCTGCCCAATGAGCTCGGAGTCCTCTCTTCAAGCAAGGTTGATGATTAGCATCAGCATCATATCTTTTGTAAGTTAAGGTTGAAAATTTCAGATAAAATCAAATGACTGGAATCTCAAGTTATTGCAATACACAAAATCAACACAAAGGATACGGAAAGACCACAGGATTTCCATTCAGAAGATGGCCAATTAATGACTTGATATTGTCTTGGGAATCCATCTCGAGAACTTGGCATTTGCATTTCACAACCTGCTCTGCAACATCTGCCATCGCAGAAGCTGAAAATTAAGAGCAAAACTATTCAGAATACTACAGGATAGCTCAGAATAAAGGAATGTACAAAACTAAGAAAAACTAAGACAACCTTATCCCTGATTTGGGTGCAAGTTGAGATCAACTGGAGGTGTCCCTAGCTCATATTACATATACAATTGATGAATATTTCTTGTATATATACATGTATTATGATAAAATGCAGTTGATAAAATGCAGTTGATATAAATAATATGAAATAAATGATTCTGAGTTATGAGTTCAACTGCAAATTCGATGTTAGCCCAAATAGATCATGAGAGTATTTACGTAAATATCTACATTCGCTATACTACAATACACACCAGAAAACATTTCTCCTTGTTGTGTGATACCCCTTTGCCTAGCGTAATCAAACAGTGCATCCGATGACACAAGGGCTCTCTTGACCATCTGTGAGCACATTGCAAGGGCAACGAGTCCACACCTGCAAGTAATCAATAATCACTATAGCATATATAATTATATACGTTGGTTAATGTACATACACTAGATTTTGATTGATAACATAATGTACACCAAGAGTTGGCAAGACAGACGATGACCACAATATTACCCTCTTATCAACGCTTATGTAGGATTAATTGTAATTTCTTTCACAGTGAACAATATGAAGTTGTAAAGGATTTTTCATTTAATAAATATGAATTTTCAAACCTTATTACACCTTAACTTACATTGGCCCATCTTGTAAAATAGAAGTCAAAATTTTGTGTCTTGAGATCATGATGCAGTTCTCCCCAAGGTCAAGCCTGAAAATTTAAAATGAATTCAGCCAGATAGCTAGCCCCTCAAGTCAAGATAAATAATATTTCAATATATCACTTATAGTATTAATGAATGTATCAAGACATATATATCATTTGGTGGCGAACAATACGGCTACAAACAAAAACGTCAACAACCATAACGTCAACACCCAAAACGGCTACATGACTATAACCAAAACGTCTACACCAATATGCGGGACATTACCAAAACGTCAACACTCAACAAGGTTTATTAAGCCTTGACCAATACATCAACATGCTGTTTCAGTAATTAACCATAACATCTACAGTGTTTTCCCTGCAAACAATGATACCAAAATGGCAGCCAAATTACCAAAATGCCTACAGACCAAAACGTCCAAAAAAAGAAAAAGAAAAACCACTTTTTTTTTAATAACACCGTTAAATTAATTGTTTTTTGATTCCGTGCCTTGAAGCATTCAAGGCACGGATGCGATTTCAGGTAAAGTTTTCTTAGTGCATCATTGTGCAATTACACCCTATTGTATTGACACCCAGTCCCTTGATGGAAAGTGTAGACTTTTTGGTAAATAAAAGTGTAGCCGTTTGGACATAAAAATTTTGGCTGTAGCCGTTTTGACATTGCCGTGTTGACGTTTTGGGAATACCATAAAATATTGTAGTCTGTTGCTGTTTTTTGCGTGTAGCCCTTTTGAGTGGCATTCCTATTAGATATATATATAGCTTTTATTGACACTTTTTCATATCAGAAAAGATACATATGTCACATATCTACTGACTACGTCTATCTGAAACTAAACCTACAGAAATATGATATACAAGTTCTCATTATTTTATAAGGTGTCCATGATAATATATTGCTTAACGTTCAAGGTCCCAGTTGCCATAATTTGATGTTTTCTGGGCAGAATCCTGCTCTAAGACATTCAGTGTTAAAGCGAAATAATATATAAGTACATAAAAGATAGAGGATAAATCGCAGATCAAATCAAATACTGATAAGAATATCAATATTAGATAAAATTTTACAAAAATAGATACAAATACAGATCATAATATCACAATAAGATTCAAATTTACACAAAAGATAAGAATGTTCACATGTATGAGAATTTAGTCCATGGTTGCATTTGAATGTATGAGAGAAAATAAAAATAAAAAATACCAGGCAACATTGCGCTGACCCTGGCATTTGACTCATCTAATTTGTGTAATATCGGAGGAGCCCAGTGGAAATTAGAGTCTACATTACTTTATTTAGGAAATTACCAAGAGCATATCATTTCAGGTTCTTTATTTGACATCAGTGCTTTAAATTGTTGTTTTATCTAAGTTATGGAAAGTTGGTATCAGGGTTATTTGCTTTTAGGATTAATTTATTTCTTGGTGCCGCATAATTGTTACAAATTAAGAGACAATATAGTTCATCTTCTAATTCATTACTGTCATATTTATTACATTTTCTTTCTTCTAATGGTATTTTAGCCTATTTTAGGTGGTTTTATACAGTTTAATATTGATTTCAGAGACCAGAGTCCCAGGCTCCTTTGTTTCCCAACTATTTATATTACATTCATTAATGTCGTGTATTGGAAAGTGTCTAGTATATGAATCAGTATGACATGATGTCGTAGACAGTCTAGACTAGGTATACCTTGTTGGAGTATCCAACCTCAGATTTGAGCACAAGAGACAAGAACATTGTCAAGGTATACCTTTCACTTTTGATTATCCTGAGCAGCTCTTCATTTAATGTATGCAGCTCCCTTGCCTTCCCTCTGGGGCTGGTTGATCCGTCTGCAGAGCTTAGTCTGACTGCTGATGCAGGACTCACATCTCCAGCTGGATGTGTTGAAGTCCCCCACATCCCTGCAGAAGTGAGTGGAGGGGGAGGCGCAGGAGGGGCCGGGGCAGCAGGAGGACCTGGCGCCGATTCCTCAGTCCCTGGTGAATCCTCGGAAATTACATCAGCCATTATTATCACTAGTTACCAACTGGTGTCATTCCAAAACCATCTTTAGCCACTTCCCAAAGTCCAGCCACACGACTTGCAGGCTTCCATTCGTTGATATCTCTCACAATACAACAGGCGGCGCCACCGTACGGTTAAACTGGCCCTCTATCGGAGATTAGTTAATTCATGGAAAAGACAGACAGAAAGATATAGGCGCCTTTTTCCTTAAAACTTTATGTAGGCTATACATGAACAACCTGCCATGGGCACGGACCGTTTGTACTGCCCAATGAGCGCACTTCCATTTCAGATAGCCAACAAGTCTTTTTTTATTGTTTTTAAATTCATATTGTAGAAGAAACAAATGTCAAAGAATTAACACACACATATATTCTTCAGTCTAATTATTCAAAATACAAAGATCTTTCTTGCTTTAGTCCTTTCAGTCGTTTAACACAAACTTCAGTCAATGTATGCTGATCACCTAAAACCTTCTTGTATTCTGAAACAAAAAATTATAATGCACTATACTTTCTACAGAAAATGTCATATGAAAAAGCCTAACATTTTTTTTTATATATGTCTGAACTTACTCTTGTATGTTTCCTCTACAATGGGGATGACTGTATCTAGAAGCACCACCCTAATGGAGAGAGGTAGCTGGAATATCATAAGCTCAATCTCACCGACAGGAATAATTTGCATTATGGAAGGAGGGAGGGGAGATTTGAGGTTCAGAATCCCCCCCCCTCCCTTACCCATCGACCAATTGCTAAAAAGAGCACTTTATTCAGCTTCAATTATTTAAATTTTTCAAAACCAAACCATAATTGTTTGACAATGAAAATTTTATCATTTTTAATAACTACCTCACTTTCTATAGCTTCCTGAATCTTCTTCATCTGGAGTAGCATCACTGTTTTCTCCTTGTAATGAAAATAAACCTATCATGACCATTCAAGGACTGAAATCTGAACGTTGATCAGAATAATGTTAAAAAATGTGAATTTACCTCAACCTCAAAGTCTCGTCTTTTTATTTCACCCTGCTCTTTTTTGGAGCCCTGCAAAATAAAACTTAAGGTGCAAATAATGAACCAACAAAATAATGAACTGAGGCAGTGTGATGCATGAAATCAACTTGGAACCTCTGGCTGGTGTGCCTAGCTATGTGATTCAAGTGTTCATGTATTCTTTCCTGTCTTTTTTTCAATATATATGTATATTCTCCTTAATGCCAATTATTACTTGTTCCAGACTCCAGAGTTAGAGTCAGAGTGTGGAATCTAGAATTTGGAGGGTTTTGGGTGGAGTTAGAGTAAGAGTTGGTTTCGCCTTTCCAAAAGCCACTGGATTCGAGAGTCAGAGTCGTGGCCTCTTTTTTCTGACTCTGGAGCTCTGACTTGTTCTTTTAATATTATAAATTCTTAATAAATGAGTGAGGAAAAAATACCGGTTACCGTTTGCTTTCCAGACTCATCACGGGCCTCTAATTGCTTGTCAACTTCCACTTGCATTTCTGAATTGATATTTAAAGAATATCAATATTCTTAATTTAAATCACTGCACTGATGTAGGTAACCACAAATAATAGTTTCATGAATATTTTTCATGCATAAACAAACCTTGATCAGACTTTTTTAAGGGCGGTTCTGAACCAGTCTCATCATCTTTTTCCTTTTTGCTGATGGTAAACGACTCCAAAGACACTGAAAGTTCCAAGTAAAAACGATTCAGGTATGGTATAAAATGCATTATAGAAAAAACATTTTTAAAACCTGGATCTAAACGAAGACATGATCCTGTAAAATACGCTAAAAATGTTATTCAGTACTTTCAACTGCATTTAACTTCAACTTACACTTTGATATTTCTTCAGGCAGTAGCTCAGCCATCTCAGCTGTTGTATCAGCTTTTACATGAGTAGTTTCATCCTGGCTTTCACCCACTGGGACAGTTTCCACTGTCTCAATCTGAGCAAGGAGGGCTTCAACATGAGCTCTCTCAGACTTCAACTTCTCAGCATTGCGTCTACATATGGATCGATACACCCTTTGCTTCAGTAGTGCTTTCACAACTTCGTGTGTTGTTGCCCCGATTATGTTATTTGCACTCACACAGCCAGCCCTACAAAAGATTAACAAGCTATTTAATCAAAAAATAAGTACAACCAACATGCCTGAAATTGAAATTATTTTCCTTGTATAAACTGTGTTACAAAATGTGAGTGAGCATTTACAAAATTTGTAATTACGTGTCCTGGATGTTGATATTGTCATTGAAGGTGACAGGCATGAGCACATCTGCATTTTCAGCACAAGGCGTGTAACGACCCTTGGTTGACATGGTGACTGGCTCGAGCCTGTTGCCTTTTGAATCCTGATGGAGCATGTCCTGAAGTTGGTACATTTGACGTAAAGGCTCTGGCAATTAAGAAAAAGTTAGTTAACTGATATATAACAAATATATAGTCCATAAAATGTATCTATCTATGTACTGGCATACTTATCCTGCGTAAATACTTTTTTACAAACCGGGTAATAACTCTTTGGAATAGCCTATAAACCATGTGGTGTCATCTCCTGATGTTATTAGTTTTAAAATTAATCATGATAACCACTACACTCGGCGACAGTGAATTTCGCCACGACAGCGAGATTCGCCACCCCCCCCCCCCCCCTCTAAAACACGATTATGCACATAGCAATGACTTGATTTGTTACAAAACTAATTGTACAGATCATTGACAGTGTTCTTACGCTGCGGCAGCCATCTAAAAGGTGTTTATTGTAGTTTTCGGGGGGTGGCGAATCTCGCTGGCGTTGCGAAATTCACTGTCGTCGAGTGTACTAGTTTTATTTGATCAAATTGATGCCACTGTTTTATTTCATTTGAGGCATACAATTACAATTGTAAATTTTTTACTCATGATGTGTGCTTTTATTGTACCTTGTACATGTTTTTATCCACACAATAAATGAATTATGAATTATGAATACTTATTTACTCGAATTACTGTAAGTGTAACTTGTATTGTAATTATGTAACTGTAAGGCTTAGGGTTTCCCTAAAAGTTTATTTATTTTAAAGTGACATGTCACTTTGTACACTACTGATGGATGACTACAGCATAATACAGGCATACACGATACACATATAGCCATATTGCATAGATCCATAGTCCAGAGAAATAACCTTTCAGTTCCTCACGATTTGACTCATCTCTGGACAGCAGCTTGACAGCAGGAGATGTGAAGCTTTGTCTTCGATAATTGTGGATAAGTTGCAGCAGTTCATGGTCCAGTGCCACGTTTTCCATTGTAACTATATTTTTAAAATGATGGCAAACGCGATTCAATGTCAAAATTCACCGAGAAAACCAGTTCGCCCGTCGGTCGTGTGCTATCTGAGAGCAGACGACGCGATTATCTCGCATTGCGCATGCTCAACAATATTGCCCTCTAAAACAAACGCTAAAATTTGATTAAAATGTAATACGTTTCTTGATTTCTTTAAAATTCATATCACCTCCATATCCCACATACAAAGTATAAAAAATGATAAAAGTGCGATAATTTATGTTATTGACGTCAATTAAGTATTTTTGAAAGCAAAAACATTGCCTAATGCCCAATGCGGAAATTGTGTGTGGTGATTCTCGAGGATTCTGACGAGAGAACGCGAAACGTTATTGGAAAATCTTCCATAAATCCGAGCTCATAAGGTATGGATGGCTCCGGCAAGTGCAGCTATGCACATGTGCTGCATTTTGTGTCACCATTTCACAAATTGCTTTCAGAGTCCCGTGAGACAGTGTAGTGCAGTTGAATCATAGCGAATGCATTGTGAATTTGTTAAGAGAAGTTGCAGTACACTCTCTGGTGGATTGACAGGAGCTCTCAGAACCAGTCAAACCCCATGATAGCTCATGACCCTCATAAGTGTGTCCCTATGACATTTACTATGTTGGGTATCGAGTCACTTTGTCGTTGACAACCAACCTGTCGACATGAAGGCATCCAACATGTTGACAAAGAAAGCACTTGGCCCGACCATTTTGTTGACAAAAGCTAATGGTTATACCATTGACATGTCGACGAGTTGGTTCGCCAACTCGTTGAAACTAGTAAATAAAAAGACGCAGCAACTGAATGCACAATTAATATGTTGTTTGAGGATAGGTATAACCATGATAACTAGTAATATTGCCTGAACAGACAAACCGAAAACTTTGTTTATAGTCACTTATTAGTGTGTGTCTTAATTGTGTTCCCCCCCCCCCCCCTACTGACCCTCTTTTATCAGGGGATATCGAGTTTACTGGTTTGTCGAAGAGTTGGCATGAAAAGTATAATGAGTTGGTAATGACCTGTCAAAGAATTGGTAATAGTGGTCTTAAGTTTGTCAACAACCATGATGTGAATTTAAGTTACTGAAAACGAAACATGAACTTAGAAATTATAGCTCATTAGATTCCGTTGGTATCACCCCAATTTAGAAGAATTGGCTTGTCAACGAATTTGTACCAGGCCCACTAAAGCAATGACTTGGTATGTCGACGATTTTGTGTGTAGACAAATTGACCTATATAGATAGATAGATAGATGGGCCTAAATTAGTCTGTAATCGCTAATTGAGGCCTGTGCTCCACACAAGTCCACACGATTCGTCATTTAATGTTAAGTTGTACTTAAAGTGATGATTTTATTTATTGTTAATGTATATACATGTAATACATATTGTAACATTTATATTTATACATTAATTACAGATGGCGCAATATAAAGGAGCAGCCAGGGAAGCCGGACGCGCATTGAATTTGATGAAGAAAAGAGAAAAGGAACAGAAAGAGCTTGAGCTACGGAAGAAGAAAATTGAAGAGGATTTGAAGATAGGAAGCATTCACAACAAATTTGCAGCACATTATGATGCTGTGGAGCAGAAACTCAAATCAGACACAATTGGTAAGTCGGAGAAAACCCAAGTGCTGGCATTTTTCCTTACTCACCTATGGAATAGTATAATACCTGAAAGCATGTACTTGACCATGAAGAATGTAACTCAATATAAGTAAATTGCATTACAATAAATATTCAATAAAAAATTGTGTTCATTGTTTATTGTAATTAGGTCTGGTCACCCTTGATGAAATGAAAGCCAAACAAGAAGATGTCGTGAAGGCACGGGAACGACAGATTGCAATTAACAAGGGAGAGTCTCGTCTGGAGGTTGGTGGCAAGGGTGGCAAGCATCAGCACAGAAAGGCTAATGGCGTAAGTTATAGAATTATATAGAGTGCATATATATAACAAAGCGAGACTGAATCCTGCACTGGTCAGAAACTTGCACTCTGTCAGTACATGCATTCAACACTAATTAATATTGTTGACTATTTAATCTTCCAGAAATCTGTTCTGTCATTTGATATGGATGAAGAGGAGGAAGAGGAGGACAGTGACAGTGACAGTGATAAGGAAGAAGAGGCTCTGCCCCTTGACTGTCCTGCAGCAAAGAGGAAACGTTTTGGTATGAAATTCAATTCAAATCAAATCAACTGTTTTACTGTAAGAAAAACAAAGTATGTACAGCTGTTCACCAGAACACCTTACTCAGCGATGTCAATAAAGGTTGTGAAAGGTTGTAAAAGTTTTAGCCCAATCTGTGATATTATAAAAGAATCCTCAGTAATTAGCCACCCCACCATTACCAGCTGATTACCATCATTTTGGTTCGGGAATTATCGAGTGGCTTAACCAAAGGCATAAATTACCAATCTCACAACTTCAGCTGACGAAAATGTGGCGAAGACGTGGCGGCCTGTACTATATATATCCCAAAGGTATCCATCGGCCATGCAGCCCCAAACTTATGCCCACACTTTGTTGATGTTTTGTGTGATAAATACAGTATGACATGAATTGTTAAGACACAGAATCATCCCTAACATAGTTTACAAATGTTGTTCACATAACCTTCCTATGCTGCTATGAGAGGGAATTCCCGAATAGACTTGCACATTTTGTTGAATGCGGCTCCCTTTGGCACTGCCGTCATCAGTAGAACTCAGAACTCAGAAAAACTTTATTTAATCAATTACATATGGAAAAATGAAATTAATTGGGGCCCCTTATATGACAGTTATGTGTCACTGGCAAGAGGAGCACCCAGTTAATATTTAAAATAGAAAAATTTTAACACAGGCATTCATTAAGGAAAGGAGGAAATAAAAACTACATTGCATATAAACTTAATAATGTAAACACCAATAAATCTTATAAAGACAAGAATGAGGAAGAGGACGCAGTCGAGAAAAAAAAAGCCATCCCCGTAAAATCATGTCATTTAGGCTTTCTGATGTTTAACTTCAGTAACAGACATAACAATTCCTAAGTGTGCAAAATTCACTGTACATATTGAGGAAATATTTGTTTACATATTGCTTGAAACCATTAAAACTATAAGTCTGTATCTTATCTGTAATTATGGATGGTGTATCATTAAAAGTCTGGGGAATTCTGTATCTCAGGCTATATTTCATGAAATGTTAGAGGGGCTGTAGGAAATACTGCTCTCTGATTGGCCGAAATGTGGAAATTTGTGAAGTCAGTGCCGGTTTGGGCTGGAGACCTCTCTTTGGGCCATGAACGATGTTTACCTTGATTATTATAATAAAGCGAGTGCCGAATTCGGCGAACGGTAATTTGGGCCTGTGGCTTAACTACATGGTTATGATGGAGTGTAACATCCAACAAAATTCGCAACTGCTTCCATGTGTGATAGTCTAGTCAAAGTCTTTAATGAATAAATGTTGATCTCGTTTTATTTTCTGCAGGAAAAGATCCATTGGTGGATACAAGTTTTCTTCCTGATCGTGACCGTGAAGAGGAAGAGGCAAAAATGAGGTAATGCAGATTTGTGGTGTTTTTCACTCAGAAAAAGTATTCAAAAGCTAAAAAGTGACAAAATTTGTCTTTATAATGTCACCTTACTTATTTTTAACTATTTTGTTATAATAGGTGAATACAATTTCTTGAGTCTATCAATCAATCAATCTTATCTATCTATCTATCTATCTATAATTGTTTGGGCACTTAATAATTTGGCTTGTCAAACTTAATGAGCCAAGGATATTCATGCCTGGGATCTTCATTGTGAACTTTTGACGCATGCTGTACCTCATGACTTTTTTTTTTCAAAGTCAAGTTATAACTAACTATATATCTACAGTGGACCCTCGTCAATCCAAAATTTGTTGAACCAAATCCCACGCTATCCGAATGAATTTGCCTGGGAACGGGTCTTCTTAATGCTAATTGGACTCTTTAAACCGAATCCTGCGGTTTCCGAATCCGAATGGTCATTTTGGGCTTTGAATGGCATTTTCCTATACTTAAGTCATTCATCTAAACGTTTGGTAGTTGCATCTGACCCGCATCAGCGCTTCTGTTTGTTCAATCAAGGTGCCAGTCTGTCTGTTTTTTGTCTGCTTGTTTAAAAGTGCATTGTCTTCAACTTGTGGAATAGCAATTAAGCGCTGAACCATTTTATTCCATAGAACTTGCACTTCATTGCAATTAACACAGGTCTATATAATATATAAAGAACCCTGAATTTTTGATAGAAATTATAATCCTTGCAAAATGACTGGGTAGATTTACCACAAGATTAATTGTAATTGTAGACTAAACTCAATCAGTTTCAGTTCAAAAGCCCCTTTTACTCATTAATTTATAATTGCCATTTCTATAGCTCAAAATTAAATAGTTGATCAACGCTTGCTGTCTTGAGCTCATTGAAGAAATAAATATCTGTCTTTCTTTCTATCTTTCTTTCAATATCTTTAACCACACGATAGGGTGTGTAAGTTGATTTTGCTCTCGTGCGTTTGAGAGCAGAAAACCATGTCCAAAATGGCGTCATTGAAATTGCATGAAGCGGGGTTGAATAAGGTAGGGTAAATAAATAATCAAAGCTTGACAACTGATTATTTTGGTTGTCGAAGAAAAAGCAATTTTTAAAGCAAGACCTTAGCCGAAAATTAGAGCTTCAGGCAGATTGGAATTCGAGCATTGGACTCGTGAATTGAGGCGAGTAATCCACTGCTTATAATCTTGTTTATTTACACGTTATTTTGACAAACATTGACCTGTGGGTGTTAGAAATGTCACGAAAAACGCTATCAAATTCACTAATCCAAAATTCGGTGTTAATCCGAATGAATGCCTTGGGAACCTAAGTGTTCGATTAAACGGGGGTCCACTGTATAAATATTGATTTGTGAGTTATGCAAGCAAATGTAATTTTTAAAAATTGTCTGTTTTAAGAGAGGAACTGCGACAAGAGTGGTCAGCAAAGCAGGAGAAGATAAAGAATGAAGAAATAGAGGTCACTTACAGTTACTGGGATGGCTCTGGGCATCGAAGGCAACTGCGAATGAAGAAAGGCAACAACATGCAACAGTTCCTACAAAAGTGCTTAGAAAATTTGCGGAAAGAGTTCAATGAGCTCAAGACAGCAAGCGTTGATCAACTAATGTACATCAAAGAGGATCTCATAATTCCACACCACTACTCATTCTATGACTTTATTGTTACCAAAGCAAGAGGCAAAAGTGGGCCTTTGTTTTGCTTTGATGTCCATGATGACCTAAGAATTGTAAATGATGCGGCTATTGAGAAAGACGACTCTCATGCTGGTAAAGTTTGTTTGAGAAGTTGGTATGAGAGAAACAAGCACATTTTCCCAGCCAGTCGATGGGAACCGTATGATCCAGAAAAGAAATGGGACAAATACACAGTGTCTGACAAGGAAGCTGCGAAGATCATTGTGAAGTAATCGCCCAATATTGAATGGTTTATAAATTATCATTATCATTTTGTAAAATATTAGTCATCAATTCATTACTTTTGTCACTAATGTAATATTGAAATAAATACACATATATATATATGAACAGGGTATGTGTTTGATGTCCAGTGGCTTTCGCCAGGCCAGCAATACCTTTAGCAGGTCCAGCAGGACTTAACCTATTAAAGAAAAATCTTGAGAAGCAGCTATGGTTCCCCGGCCCAGCCATTAGTCTTGAGCTACATCCCAGTTGAATGTTGACCGCACGAGACATCTACTCTGCGTCTATGCTGTGCCAAGTAGAGGACCCACCCATCGGGTAAATGTCACATGATGTGGACTCCAAGCCTGATCTTATCATTGCATCTACCTCTTGTAGCTGGTCGCATAAGCTGGCTATGCTTCAGACCATTAGCATTTAGACAAATGAGTGGGGTGGGTTTACTATATGCATCTGGTTTATGAAGGGAACTCCCCTAAAGTAACTAGCGGGCAGTCTTAAGAGTTATTCAGTGCTTCATGGGAGGCTCTACCTTGAATGCCAGATCCAGCCTGCAGATTTTCATCCTGAGTGAAATAACATGGCTATTTTGCCTTAGTTACAGCAATCGTCAGAGCTTTGTCCGGCCCATACTACCAATTCAGACAGTAGTGGTCGTTCCTATGAGGTATATAGTCCAACCAATGTAGCAGAAAACATTTTGGTTGCACTTCCTCTATTTTGTATTATAATATACAAAAAGAAATTAACTCAAAAATAAGTTCCAGTTCGCATTGATTTTATTTCACAAATTTGACAAAGACAACTGAACGGCAAGCAGTTGGTCCTCTAAACTGTATAACATAAGCCACACATTTAGGGCAATACGACTTGAGCTATTGGCTTTAATTGCTGGCCATCCACTAATACATGTACACCAATGTCTATGACAGTCATTTGATACATGGTTTTCTTCCTTGTTTACAGACCCTAGTAACAGCCACTATGTAATTAATTCAATATATGATATGCAGAGACATGAACAAAGGCCCAATATAAAAAATATATTCAAACTTTAACAGAGTCTTGTAAGACAATGTTATTTTTTAGGGAAACATAACAATGTTATTTTTAGGGAAACGTAACTGATGCCTGTTTTCATAAGATCTTATTCCTCAATGAAGTTACTGTTCTCAAAGCAATGGCACTTTTACTGAATCAATTAAAAACATACAACTGCTCTATGCACAAGACTAGTGATACTGGCAAATTATTACTGAATACTGGCCATTGTGTATGAAAAAGATTATTATAATATATCCACTGAACACAATACACTGTTATTAAACCTATACAATGCTTAATAAACACATTTTGACTGAAAAGCAAAGAAGCACAGATGACTATTTTTGACTTGTTGTAAACCGCACTTACGACAGCTTAAAAAGGTTATGTAACCCCCAAAAACTAAAAAATAAATATACAACAATGCAGATCATTGCACAATATCGCGCTACCACACTGAACATTCAATTCACTGCCTAAACTATATTCTGGCATGTCTATGTTCTGTTAAACCACATATAACTGCAATCATACATTTGGGTGCTCAGGTTTATATTTAATTGGCAATATTATAATTTTCTATTACAGCGTATTCTCAACAGTGTTTACTGCCATGCCTAACTGAATGAGGGATATATATTGTTGCACAAGTTATATCGTAATATTTGCTAATACCTCACCCTAATCTGGACAAAATTAATTACTAGTACTGGTAAAATGTGAATGTAATTTTTTTCCTCTTCAGTAATTACTAAAATGGTGTGAATGTAAATTTTTTTTTCCTTTTCAGTAATGACTAAAGCAGCATGACATTTTCCTATATCGCCAATAAATTTACCACTTCTTACGAGAAAATAAAGTGTGTACGTTTAAGTAAAATAAATAACTTCATTCTTTAAAATTGCACACATGCTAGGGAAAGAAAAGATATTTAAATAAAAGATGATGCACTACATACATAGCACCAAGTTTATGACACGACTGCATTAAAACATTTGGATGTCTTTAATACCATTTCAAATCAGTTGCTTGCCACAATGTGATCTAAATAAAACACAACATAACTGACTGGTTGTGAAGTTTGGAAAGTCTTACTAGAAATAACAATAACCGAGCATTCTATATACAGATAAAATGCACACGAAGTATACTTAATAATACTGATTCAACAATAACCTGGGCTAAAGAATCAACACTCAAGTATCCATGGAATTCTCTCATTCAACAGTCACAAGCGCAAATGTAATCTTGGCCCAAACAACACAGTACTTAATTTTTGCTACCACGTAGCGTGTAGCGTGACGACTAAAATACACAATAATCTGCAGGAAATTTCTATGTGGTTTGAGTTGACGGTGACATGACACCTAAAACAAGTGTTGACTACTAATACGATGACATGTTACCACAGACAATCAATGTGCTACAATACCGTACACTTGTCTGGAAAACGAAGTTGACATGTGAGATATATATACACTTATACGTGTGTCTGTGTTTCACAACTTGCCCAGTGCCATCCGTTAAACTAAATGAACGGACATGATATTTGGTGGGAAGAGGTGATCTTCCCCCCCATCAAGGCCTCTGGTTGAGTGAGCAAGAAACAATGGATATAGAACACGGTGCTCATGAGGTAACAATTCCTCTACTTGCACCTCTATGCCCTTGACAAAGCACAGAGTTGCGCAGAATTCAAGCAGATCGCAAGATCAGGCTATGATTCATGGGCTCCATTGTCCAGCAATGTCCATCAATGCGGTCATTCATGAGCTAGGAAGGATTGTCCGTCTGGTTGAAGATGACCAAAGGGATATGCTTGACGTGGGTCTGCCATTGAGCAGACAGCTGGAAAAACTTGACACCATTCCAATCCACTCCATCTATGGTGACTGAAATAAACAAAAGAACAAAAATTACAAAAAGGTTGCAACACGACATTTATTCAGTAAATATCAAACTATACAATAATTGATGAAGATGGATAGAACACTAACCTGTGAGTGGGTGGCTTTGACTTTTGGACGTACATATGAGACGTCCTATACTTTCAACTAGTTGGCTCTTCGGTTCCTCTTTGGATTTCTTCCCAAACTTCATAACTGCAAGAATAAAACCATATCAGTCAAAATCATCAGTACACAATGTATTACCCTAAAAGAATGAGCGATAATCAACACCCAAGAAACGAACTGTTCATGCATTCATATAATTATTTCATTCACAACAACTATGAGGTAAAAATCAACATTGTTTAATCATGATGATGCATACTTTTTTGTTTCTTCTCCTTGGTGACTGCAATCATGGAGAGAGCATTAGCACTAAGGTCAAGGGCAGCACTGCTGGTGATCTGTGGAAGGCGGAACACTTGGATATTCTTGAAGGTCGTCTTGAGTGAGGACTTGCTGTCTTTCTTGACGAGCTTGTCACGAGGGCCTAGCTCAGCTTTTGGTTCCACAGACCAGTAGTCCAGCTGCAGGTCCAGGAACTCGGGAGGAGAGGTTGCGGTAGGGACTAAAGGAGAACCACTTTGACTGAAAACATACAAACAAGAGTTACAATCTGTATGATGTATCAATGATGCACAAAAATAATGGCCCCCTTATATCATCCGCTAGGTGGCGCTGTGACCATTGTGGCATCATAATCATGTGCAACTGTGAGTGACACAATTCGGATTGTTTTATTTATTGCGTCATGAAAACACACGGCAGATCAACAAATTTCTGTTTCCATAGTTAATGCAATGACGTTTTCCAACCACATGTAAATGCACCGAGAAGTTGCTACAACATAAAAAACTATCATAGGGTGAGGTACACAGTAGATTGAACCATTTGGCGCTCTAGGCTTTGTAGAACCACCTCAATGTTGGACTGGAAAACTTATATTACCAGTATCAAGAGGTGTTAAATTGATGTATAGTAAAACAACCATTCAAACTTTGTTCTTGGTGCGACATTTTCTAATCTTAACAGTGTATGGCAAGGTAAATTACAACCGCAGTAATACAATTCACCAATAGTGGATTGTTCTTCAGATAGATTCCATGAATATGAAGTAGTACCTGGTTGACATCACGAGACTGTGGTTGACATTGGGTGATGATGGAGGGGTGTGATTTTCCTTGGCTTTCTCGGCCAGGGTGTTGGAGGGGGGAGAACTGGACAAGTTCTGACTGGCGATAGGCTGGTCATCTATGTCCACTGAAGTTCCAGTAAAGGTGATGTCTATGGGCCCTATTCGCACCTCCTACAAAAAAATTAAATTAAATAAAAGCAGAGATGAGTCAAATGGCAGTTACAATATATGTCATCCAATTTTTATTCATTCAACATGTTTAAAAAATTATGACTCATTCATAAGAAACCAGTTTTGTCGTGTGTTTAATTCAAACACCCTGACATATTTGAAATATGTTAAATATGTAATTCATAGGCATGACTGATATTGGTGACACAGGCTTCAACCAATTCAACACATTCATAGATCTGAACACCAGTGACTAATCTATTACAAAGTTTCAAAGATTACTGTTAGTATTAATTGAATATTACATAAACAGAAACTTACACTGAGGAATGGAACAAATATTTGAGATGATTCTTCCTCATTGCTGGAATGGAACGAAAATAAATTTATCAATAGATGACAGAAAGAAATTCATGTCTGTCCAAATTAAGTATTGCACAAGTCCGAGCAACTTACGTTCTTTCCTTGTAAGTGATCATTGCTTCGGCGATTGGCAATTGCAAAAGATTCGTAGCTCCAGTCACATAGCGTGCTATTCTATTGATGACCTCGGGCACATCTGTAAACCGGTTTAATGAGTACATTAACCTCTGTGGCCATTGTCAAATAATGCTCACGCCATCTTGTAGGAGCCACCCTGGGACCGAGGAAAGAGATGGAATGTCAATTTAAATCATATTGTTAGAACTAGCTTATGTACCTGGTCGGGGATTTTCAGACTTTTCAAAAGTATCCCGCCAAACTGAGTCTTGAAATAAGGAGCCATAGGTGGAATCCATATAACCCAAGTATTTTCCTATTGCACTAGAACCTATGGATTAAAAATTCAATCGAGAGGATAAGTGTATCACAATACAGCAGAGGCTTCTCATATTGTAAAACAAAATAGTCATTTCCATTGAATACCTAGCGGAATGAACAGGAACTTAATGTAGGTTTGCCAATCATGTGATTTGGCAGAAAACTGTTCCACATACGGTCGCAGCACACAGTTAAGGTAGGCGTCACCTCCCGCGACAACTATTTTTATAGGCATTGGTGCTCTTGAATTGCTATTGCAGCTGAAACAGAGAAACACAATATTTCTTGAGCAGACCGACACTGAATTAAAATTGAAATCAAGAAGGAACAGATGCTTAATCCAAATTAAATTATTTAAAACAGTAGGTGTTAGCATCATTAACTTTAACAAAGGTTAATGCCATAAAGGTAACACTGACATCTAAAGTAGTAAATTGTAAAAAGCCTCCTACAAACCACACTTCACACTGTAAGGACCAGTCAACACTATTTTCACTAGCAGTATTTTTAGGAGCAATTGATCTAAAGACAATAAGCACGACTGGTCTTTACTATCATTGAAGTAAATTAAAAATAAATCTACTTATAAACTAGTAAAGAGAAGTCTTATACACCACAACTTTTTCCCTTCTACATACACATCTGATCACTGTGATTGAGATCCTCCAACAAATCCTCAACCATGAGATCCAAATTAAACACAAGACCCCACACACCATATTCATACTGAAGAGCATAAATTAGAGTGCAAATTCTAAATGACATAACAGCATGCAGATTTGAAGGTTAGTGTTAGTAGAGTGCATCAGACTGCTTTGCCCAACATAAAGTTGTAAACTGTGCACTAAGTTTGCACGTAAGTCCCAAGGTCAAACCAGAATACTAAGAAATGAAAAATGTGCTGTTTGAATAACAATCCTCCCAAAACCAATCAAATGCCAATAGCTAGCTACAGAAGGCAGTATTAGTATTTGTGTGTGCGCAGGTAAAGAGATAAAATGTCAATGCAAAATATGAAGAAGCAGCCAAATTGTAATTTAAAAGAAATCAAATCTCTGGCTGACCCTGTTGTCCTTTCCACGTTTTCAAAGTTCCCTCTATGCTGTCTAAACAGGTGATGTCTAAAATAATATATGCAAAAAGCCAATAAATCAGATGCATATACATGTTATGTAATTCAAGCTCTTCAGCAGTGTCCTATGCACATTCAACAGCAATTACAGTTCCATCATAATGTTATCTTGTCAATTAAGGGAAAAGAAACGGATGCAACAATATTCATTCAATTCAAGCAACATCAACTTAACATGCAGTCCATTCAGACACACGCATCCACACACTGCAAGCTACATGGTGCCTTTTTCGTAAACTTTCAATTAACATGGTGTTGAGTCATCATCAGCACCATACGTTTGCCAGTAACGTTAATTGATGCCTTAACAAAAAGATTTTCCCATCTTCAAGGATCTTACAAATAAGTTAAAGGAATCAATATGTATGGTATGCAAAGAGGCACTTGCAGACCAGTGCGACTGTATCAGACAATTTTGTGTATCATGTTATAATCTTATCTCCATGGATAAATCATAATACAAAAGTGTGCAAGTGCTGCCATCTTAAGGGGCGTGAATAACTCAAAGGGCCTTGTTAGATTACCATACATATGATTCCCTGTCATAAGACATTATACACGTATCATGAAGATTTGATCCCTTTTGCAAGAGCCTTGAAGATGACACTACTTCATCGCAAAGACTGGGCATTAACGTAACAAACACAATTCAAAGTTGTAACATGATTCGCAAGATGCACACTGAAAAAAGGGCAACATACCACCTGGGACCAAGCCAATCTCAAAACCCGATTTTTTTTTTTTAAAGTTAAATTTAACCATCTTAGGAAGTTTTAACACAATATTATTCAATTGTGATGTACGTCACAATTGCTATTCTGTTCCGATCATTCTGGGAAACTGGGAATTAAAATGGTTACAATCTCATTACTATCATTTGGGACAGTAATTCGTTAGTGGTTTTCTTAAGATCCACACATAATCTCAGTTAACACACACTCGTTACTGTGTGGTTGGTGAATGTTGGCTATGCTCAGAGAAAGTCAGACTTCTTGGGCTTAATTTGAAATAAGGCTCCTTGATTGGTCACCATAAACCTTCTGAACTTTCCAAATAGCAACACATTCATAACAATTACTTCAAATTGCAAGTATGAATGTACCAATTTGACTTTAAACTGTACTTACTTTAATTTTATTTATGATTAAAACCTTATAAATTCTTCGCTGGTGAGACAAATGCATTGAAAGTCATCACGTGAGCATTTCACGTGAGCAATGCTCACTTATGAGATTCATGTACATTATTATTTAGTTCTTCCCGGTCAATAAGTAACTTCCACATAATGACATGTAACCCTCTCCAACTACAGCCACACTCGTAGTTCACAACAGGAACAACTATCTAAAATTCACATATTAATACAAACTAAAAGCACCACCATACAATGATTAGATCTAGATCAATTGGCCACCTGGGGAACAAAAGTCAGTCACACAACAGAATAAAACTGAGAAGAGGCTCTGACCTATACATTCTTGTCCGACCACTGTATAAATGAAAGATAAAGTGGGTCATGGAATGCTTACAAAATTAACATAACCTGCATGATTTATAACGAGCAGCACTTAGAGCAAAAGCAAATGTCTTAACCTAACACTTTGTTTGGAGGACTTCATCCAGTGCATGCTACGTGAATCTGACAATTACATGATTACCACAGATCAAATATAGCTAATGAACCCAAAATAGTGTACGTGTCCTAATTCAATTGATCAACATGTGCACTTACAATTTTTGAATTTTGTTGACAATGAAGGATATGGTAGCCTTGATGTCAGCTGAAGAACATGTGTTGATGACCTTGTGTTGGGTCTCGACCAACATTTGTGATAGAAGCTGAAAGTAAAGGGAAACACCAGAGTTGACACAAGAAAAACTGCTTCACTACTTGGCAAAAACAAGGAGCAAACCCTAGGCTAAAGCAGCTCCTGATGCCTGAGATATACCTGGCGACACAGCATGGCTAATAGCCATTGGCTATATCCGATAATAATATCCGTTAATAACATAGCTATGTGAACAATTTAATTTGGTCGTTAGCACTTCATTATACATGTATAAATGGGGTGGCTTTAGGAAGTCTCCCCTCCTCAGAATTCACATATATATATATATATTATAGATATTGTTTTTTTTATGTTACTGTTCATTCTAATGTACCGAATATCTATGGAACAATAAAAAGTTTCTGAGTTCAGAGTACATATTTTAAGCAAGTGGTGATGATATCCTCACCTGGCCTTGCCAGTCATTAGAATTGACTATAATGAAGCTCTCAGGCAGAGTGTCATCAGATGCCAAGACCTGGCTAAGTTGATCCAGCAACACCTTCCTTGGCTGAAAATGATAAGTGGCCATAATAATTCAAGCTTGCCATAATGAAGTCTATATCCCTGTGGCCCAAGTTTTGCAGTGAAAATTAAAATAACACAACGGAAAATAAATCTCAACCAAAGAATTTATAATTACAACTGAATGAAGGTAATTACTGTTGTAAAGAGAACTCCCGTCATATAAACTGGCACTTAAAACTAAATTGAAGCTTATTAACTAATCAGTAATACAGCAAAGGAAGGATAGATCAAGACACAAGCTGCGTCTAGAGGCATTTAAAAGCAACTAAGTGCAAAAATATGTACCCCTGGATTTTGGCCATCTAAAGGTAGCAATTGTCTGTCAACCTGTTGGTCTGTTCTCTACAGTATTGAAGAAAAAAAAACATTGCATAACTTATCCTAATAAAATATTGGTGTAATACAGGATTAGATTGTGATCTCATAGTGAATGAATGAGCTTTTGACATTCCAATGCATTGTAAATGAGTCAAAATTAAAATTCATAGGGTGTTACATGCAACATTAATAGGAATGGTGAATTTACTTAAGGTATTGCAAAAAGACAAAAAATGTGTAAATGACAAAAGTAACAAGCATGTGCAGCATGCGTATACATACTACCTCACTTACTAAGGCTTCGACATTGCCAGCACTATTCCGCCGCTCTTTCTTTTCAACCTTACTGGCCTTGCGCTGCTCTCTCATGGAGGCTGTCCGGGGGTCTCGACCAAAAGCTTTGTGTTTGGTGGGAGGGGAGGAGGGAGCAGACTGGACTGCCGAGACATTAGGCCCGCTGACGTTGCCGGCCACCTGGTGGAAGGGGGAGTGATGGGTTGATGGAGGGGCTGAGTAGCGCTCTTCAGTTTGCATCATCTTGACCTGTGACAGACTAGCTGCTCCCATGGAACTGCTCAGTCCCCCTGCATCCTCAGGATCAGTCAGTTCGTCCTAGTACAACAATTCAATTTTCAATCATAGATCTCCTGGGAGGTCCATTTCATAGCGGCCAGCCAGACAGCAAGTAGGCTGCCACTGCATGAGCAGCTAAAGCAAAATGTACAGTGCCATGGCTTCGGGGTACTCCTTCAAAACCCAATTTTGAACTTCAATGCATTCTGAGACGTGGTTCACATTGGTTGAATCACAGAGCCCAATCTAACTGAACGTCATTTACGACCTATCAAAGGAAGGTATCGGGAGAAGGGAGTCCAATTTTCTGATTGTTCTACAACAATCATTGTACTGGAAATGAAGCGTTTTCCAAACGTGGTTGTCCAATGGCAAGGCAGTAGAATTGTAGGAGTCTGCTCCTCGGTCTTCTCAACTAACACTTGCTACACATTTACCATGTTATGCATCCCAAAAACGTAATAAAACATACTGTAATGACAAAGCTACAATGAACCACACAATGCAACTAGTCATTAAACACTTTAAACTTGGGCAATTCCAGTCTTGGAATAATTAAAGGAATGGCACTTCAGAAGTACATTGCTATGGCAGGCAGCTGTTTCATTCTGTGTGCTATGTAACAGTGAAAAATTGAATGACCTGAAGATGACTCAGAAACAGCTGTCCAACCAAGTAATGCATCATGCACAGAAACAAATCAAATACTACATGCTTGGTCATTTACTATTAATGTAAAAACAAATACACAGCATTCATAAGCACTACAAATTGACAGTACTGTAAATTACAAACTGAACAAAATCTTGGAAATTATTGAACAGATGATATAATTAAACTCATTTATGCATCTGTCAATCGAGGGTTGCGTTCAATGACTGTAATGATTGATGATTGAGAATTTTCTTACCAAATGACTGTCTGAATCATTTCTCTTCGAGCTTTCATCACTCAGGCGGCCAGAATCCTAAAAGGAAAAATTCATAATGTCATTTCAGTTTCCCTATCATCCTTCTCCAACCTGAATTCACCCTGTAAGTTGCATCTTCCTTATTAGTAAGTGATTTGTGAATAGTTATTAGAACTCTGATACTGGTCGTCTCCAGATTTAGTACATTCAATTAATGTTACGAACCAGTGCTCCCTTCTTTTCTCATGATATTTTTTACCATTAGAGGCCCGTTTGTGCACAAAAATGTACTATTAAGTTACAATAAAAAATATAAATAGAGTTTTTCATGAAAACAAGAACTCACTATGTAAACAAACCAATACTGAACAATAAATGATGATGCCATATCTATTGTGTTCCCAATGTTTTGGTCTGAATTTTCTCTTAATGCAGGATTTATTTTTTTGTAATTAATGCTGATAGAATCATTAGCTTACACAAATTTAGTGTGCCTTTATTGAATAAGGTGATTTTCAACTATATGATGAATTTTCAGAAAATTGTTATTTTGGCAGCTTTACTTGATTGTAATCTATGTACATTTAAATTCCTTTAAAATTCATTACGCAACTTCCATTTGAAATTAAAGTATTATTTAGTTACTTATCCCTTTCTTCGACATTTAAAATTCCTGTTCTCCTTTACTTTTAATGGTAAAGTTGTAACAACCCTGATGTATGATTCACAAAGCAATTTTCTTACCCTTGGGACATCAAGGATATCGAGGGCTGATCCACGACCTGTGAAGAACGGTCGTAGCTTTGGCTTTGGCGTGGACAAAACACTGATGGTGTCCATTTCAGGACCAGAGTCAGACAAGTCTTCTAGTTCATCAAACAGATCCTCAATCTCTTGATTATGAGGGTCAGGGTCGACCAGCTCATGGTCTTGTTCAGAATCTAGAACCTGCAGCGAAAACAATTAAGTAATATTCAATACAAACAGGCGTATGTTGAATTTCAAACCCCTAAGCATCGTCGTTATCATGATTCTGACCAATATCAGCAGGTGCTTTTATTGCATTCAATGTGATTTTATTAGTTAGGCTGGCTACCAAAAATCCCTTTAAGTTTGCCACAAACAAATGACTTTTCTGTTACAACCTTTGTAGCGATAACTACACCTAATGACCACTTACAATAAAAAAAGTGAAACAATTCAGTTCAGTACTACCTGATAGCAGTAATTTTGCAAAAAACACGTAAGAGATTGTCTCTTACCTCTTCGCTCATCTTGAACCTCTTGAGTAAAGCAATGAATTTCTGTTTGATATTTCTTTGCTGAAACAATGACTGAAAAAGAAAATAAGAAAATACTTCATCACTGGAAATACATGATATAACAGGCTGGATATATCAAGTTGATATTATCAACTACCATTACACATATATTGTGAGCACATGTAATCACAGTTAAAGCTATTACAGTTAATATTTTATACACATGAATCCGTAAGGTTTAAGGTTACAAATTGGCTCAGTACTTCATAAACAATGATAAATGGTTTATTATATAGTACTTTATCAATTGACATGAATTAATACTTATAAATCAACTAGAATTTTCTAGTGTTTAATTTTTCAAAGATTTGCGTAAAATTGAGGTTTTATGAATTTAAACATCATAAACGGGACATTAAGGTGGCTCGGTACTCATCAAAAGCGTTGCACTGTGCAGCATTTCGCGCATATAATAATGGTTTAGAAAGAGTCTCTGCATAGTGCAGTGAGGACTGCACTTGTAAAACTATGCATTGCATTTTATAACTTATCTCTTCGTAATCCTTTGTCCTAAAATATTATCATAAAAACGGACTTAATTGAGGTGGATTATAAATTCAAATTCTTAGGACTTCAATAACCTTTTAGTTTATCATATTGACTAACCTTCATCCCATTCCCATGACTTACAGCACATCTTGAAAGATTTCTGCATTTTTTTTTTTGGTGAACTAAAGTTTTTGTACTAGCGAGGCGCAATACGCCACTGGCGTCAAGCCTGCTATCTAATTTTTCATATATATTGTACTATTAATAAACTGAACTGAAACCAAAAAAACATTATGAAATTTAGATATGTGATACTCCACTAAAATAGCAAGCTGATACAATAATTACTTTAAAAAAAAAATAACCTCCATATTTTTTATATTTTTCTCTGTTATCTATAAACCAGCAATTACCAAAATCCACCTGTATAATTTTCACATCATTCTCTGAATGTTTGTAAAATTCATAATTCTATGGGCAATAGTTTTTAACAAAATTGAGCCTCAAACATGGGCTACCAGGTGAGTTTAATATTCTTAATCTCACTGTAGTGCATGTTAGTAGGAACAGGGAGCTAATAGGGATGGCACTCGTTAGGATCTAATGCTACAATTATGCCAATATACCAAGATATAGGCCAAAAGCTCTACTATAAGCCTATGGTTTTGCTGGTCATTATATTTTGAATTTGTGAAAAACTAAAAAACATTATATGAGCAAATGATGCTTTCAGTACTATTTAGGTCAAACTGCGGAACATCATAAAAAGCCCAGTTTTTCTAGAAAATTAGTCCTGTCTTTTTCATTGTCTCATACGAATTACTAGCTGTGACCCCCCCCCCCCCCCTTTTTTGTTATCTCATATGAATTACTATAAGTTACAATCGTGTGAAAGGCTATATTAAATTAATATGGCTAGAATTTTTTGTATGGCAACATTTGTGAAAAAGTCCCTGCAAAAATTGAATCCCCTACAATTATTGTTCTCCCATGAATTTCTATGGCCAAAAAATGACCCAAAATGTTCCTGAAATTAAATTACATACAATGACATCACCTTATTTTACAGCTATAGCACAGTAATTTAATTATAAGGTCCTGTTGGTTCTGGGCAACATATTAGAAAACAGTGACCCCCACAATTATTTTCCATATTTTTGCTTTATATGACAAAACACTGAAAATAAACCTATTTTTAAGTGATTCCTATGTTTAAAAATTCATGGGTATCGAGCCACCTTAATTACGACGAGACACCACCACCTCCTGCAGCTTTTTAAAACCTTATTAGTGGTGCAATTGTTCTATGTACATAATATCATTAAATATGATCATAAGCAATAAAATAGAGAAAATTCTTGAAAGTTGTGTAAGGGAAGCTATTAGCAGGGAATGAAGTTGATGCAATGAGAAAGGTTAAAGGAAACACATCCTGACCAGTGCGCATTGTAAAAAACTGCAAACCGTATATATAATATAAATGGCAAAACGGGTGTAAAGAATGAAAGAGATACTTCAAAAAGTATTAGTGATAAACAATTAATTAACAAATAAAGAGGTATTAGCAAGAGTAGAGGTGACCTGCCCAGTCTGTTTCTCCAATCAGCAGCACTGATTACCTTGTACATTGCACAAGGTAGAAATTTAGCTTTTAATGATTAATTGATTATGTTAATTACATTCACTTCTGTGTGATCAGACAACCAGAATAAATGATTATATCATCATAAGATCATCATAATCATATTCCGTAGACATATACTGTGAAAAAAAGTAGACAGTAAGTTTGTCAGTTATGTTTCTATACTTTTTTGTGCTCTACTGTTATCTAAGTTGAATGAAGTTGTTAGACATTACATTTACATACATACAATAAGACGTAATAGCAAGACTGGACAGGTGGGAAAGGGTTAGAAGCCAAGCTAGTGTACCCGTGTTACAGTAGGTCTTACAGGTCCTCTAGCACTTTTGCGATTGCGGGTAGGCCGTCCATCCTCGTCCACATTTGGTTCACTGTCCGACATGTCGTCGTTTGACCAATATTCCTCTGGACCTTCCTCATCATCTGAGATATCAACATCAGGAGATCGATCTGCAAAGAAAACAGAAGAGTAATTATGTCTGAAGCGGAAATATCACATCAACCTGAAGATGGTGATCATATCACCTTACATTTGCCCCAAGCAGAGAATTCAATTACCTAACAGTAACAACGCTTTGTAAGATTTTAAGAAGAGAATCTTCGAACATTATGAAAAAGCTGTGGGACATTAATGATCCATTCATTATGAGGTGTCGAGGTTATTAGACACAAGTGCTTTTTTTTTTTTAAATTACAAAGTTCATCAAAATCAATTTGCACTCTACGACGTTAAATTTTTTCCAACTCGATTAACAAGGAACATCACTCATCTAGCCTTCTACCATAATCACAATCACAACAGGAGTTCAAACATAACAGTAAAACAAACAATCACTTGGCATTGGAACCAGCATAGTGTAAGCTGCACTTGTCACCTCTTTAAGCACTCATACATCAACCCAAATGTACTGCATTTGACAAAATAATTGCAGTATTGAACGACCACAATTTTATGCTAATCTCCCTAAACTCCTCATAACAGAGTCAATTTAGGGATGTTTTTTTCAAACACAGTTGGTGTCACATTGTCCTGTATGAATATTCTATTCAACTTTGCAAGTAATAACTTTCCTATTGCCCTATCAAAAGAAGTAAACAATACAAGTGCCACTTACCAACTTCACCAGGTCTCAACTTAATGCGACCGTTTTCTTCATGATCAACAGGTTGACTAGACAATGATAAGACCATGACTTGAGCGACTCGTTCTGTTCTTTCTTTGTCCGAGTATAAGTTCAACTCCTTATCCACCGACCTCTGTAACACCTGCAAAGAACATAATAATCATGGATGGCAGAGGTGCTGAGGCACAGTTAAAGAGTTTCATTGGTTTAAATCCATACACTTGGATGAGCTACAATTTCCACTGTAAGTCATTCTACCTGACATTAGCTTAGGAGTGCCATTAATCAATAATAGTTGCATCCGTATATCTCATATAATGACGTATACATTCAACATACAATTAAAGTCAGTGAAATTGACTAATGACTACTTTCATAATCAATGTTTATGAAAATTTTAAAAAAAAATTCTCTATTTTGCATAATCAACTGCATTTAGTTTGGGTTGGTTGGAATAGCATGTACTCCTCATTTACTAGCCAAGAAGGAGAGATCATGTACACTGATTGGCTGGAGAAAGATGAGCAGACTTCCTTCCTGGAACAGACGCCCTGGGTCACCTGATTCCGACAGACCTCCTGAGGCTCACAATGCAGCCAATCACTGTCATTCTCGGCAAGTGACCCTCTTAATTGAAGTGCAGACTAGTCAATCAAGGCAGGAAATGAGCTGCACTTAGCACTGCTCCAAGCCAGTACACGCTATGCCATCAGCAGGGGGGCAATTAAGCTCAGTGCAGGCCTGTTAGATGCAGTACTCGTTAATATTTGTCATCTTATGCAATGATATCACGACAAGACAGCTAATTAATCAGAGAGTTCTTCGTACAAAATCTGCACCAGTAATTTCATCTTCGTTACTTGACTGGACATATCCTACCACAATTAGCTAACCTTTTTTTATTTGTTTCAGTACTAGTACAAGTCCATAAGAAATGTAAATATGAATACATCATATGTAGAACCAGCTTTAAAGAACATAGTAACTGAAGAATTACGGTTTCCTCCATATATCGATCAAATAATATTAAGAACACCAAGATGTCTCCCGAAGGGATTGCTTTTTGTACTAAAAACACCACAAAAGTCCAATAAAACATCAACAACAGCGATGCAAAGCACTCGATGACACACATATGGAGCCTCACATTCGGTCAATAAATATTATTTAGCCAGATGCAACCAAAGTAGGAAATCAATGAAGGTCAAAGTACCAAGTGGTGCATTGGTGCAGATAGTAGTGCTCACATCTAATGAGGCTCGTTTAAGTGCGGTTGATGGTGGCCTACCTACAAACGTTAAGTGTTGCCTGACAATCATATGTAGCAAGACCACATGTCGTGCTCTTTGCTTGATTATGACATGGGAGAATAATAGCCATGGAGAGATGGCAGGTACCTCGAATAATGGAGCTTGGGCAGCTGATAGCCTTACCTGAGCCATGTTCACCTGGCCGATGGCAAGCGTCTTGTAACCTAGAATTGTGCGATTCTTGTATTTCTTTCTTCTTTGGAGCATCACCTGGAGCTTGTTTCCATCTCTTTTTAAGAAATGGGGATACTGAAACACACAGAAACATGACTATTAAATAAGAAAAAATAAATAAATAATGGCAACCACATCCAATATCTAACCAATGAGCATACTAAGCATTTAACCATAATATTATATAATAAGACCCAATGGTTATGTGGTATATTTTTATATTCCCCACGAGTGGACAGATTGGCCAGGATTCACAAGTGGCGTTAGCCACGAGTGAATTCTGAAGCCAATCTGTCCACAAGTGAGGGAATATAAAAATATACCACATATCCACTTGGGTCTTATTTATACCCCACAATTTTCACTTTTAGTTGAACTGCCTGGCTATGCATTCATGTAGTATAGAAAAAATTCATGAATATTCATTTTTGCCATTGACCAATCAGAGCATTGCATAACTGTCAACAACGTCATCACCTCAAAACTTTCGGGGACATTTTCAGAATAATAAAGAAATTTACGAATGATATTTACAAACCAGCTGTTAAATATTTCTTGTAAGAATTTGTTTTTATAGTAGATTTTGAAAGATAATGGTTTATTGTTCAGTATTATTCGATTGTATTACCGAAGCGATGACGCTCCTGTCCCGTTGCCCGTAGCAACACAGCCACACAATAGCTTGTATCTGTGGACTGAACAGATCATTGACTTTCTGTTACGTTTTTTGCTCCTGGAATCGTTAATTCTTGTCCGATTTCAAAAATTTAAACATTTTTAGGGAGCTGACAATTTTATCTTTTGAATGGTGGTAACATTGTGACTCCGAATATTGTTTTAAAGCGGCGGCGCTAGTTTAAACGGCGAAGCGCTTAGCTGCAAAAAGTGATTTTTTTTGTCATTGGCCTGCCATACATAGAAGTATGTGGTATACATTTCCCATCCTTGTAAGGTAAGCCATGTAGTATACACATGTATACCACATAGGCTATACCACATGGCTTTTCTATGTGGTATACAACTGATTGTGGGGTATTACTCTTATCCAGTAAACAACATACATTTTACAGACTAATCTATAAGATTTGCCTGTCACTTGCATTTAATTATCCTATCATTATCTCATTCATATCATACTTAAATCCACTTCACACAACTAGGTCATTTATGACCACAGCTGTTCTCAGACACTGTTTTCTTTTTTGTTGTACATTTGTCAATGTTCAAGAGCAATATATTAATTATAACAACACATGCAATACTTTAAGGAATTCAACACGAGTGCTCAGCAGTGAATACTGTTGTTCCCTGTCAAATGTTTGATGAGCTCTAATAATATTGAATTGAGATTAAGGCAATGCAATATGAATGATTTTCAGGATTCATCATTTGACAACCAATCTTAAATTTTCCAATTCTTAATTTTTCTTATTTGACACCAGAGTAAAAGCACAAAAACCAAAAGAGTTACTTCCGTAAATATCTGTTGCAGAGGGTAATCCTCTATTGCAGCGCGATTAAAGTCAGCAGTGGTAAAAGGTCAGTTGGAAAGCAGCAATGGCAGAGGGGTAAAAACCATCAACAATGCCCAGTCATGAACTGATTCGCTTGTTTAGACATTGCTGAGCCACCAAAGGTCTAGCACTATTTGCACAACCAAAACAAAGGGAGTTTGATCAACAGATTCAACTCACAAGACCCTTAAATCCTCCTCTGTGAGTGTCATTCTGCAGATCTTTCCATAAAGTGCAAGGGCTTTACATAAACAACATCAGATTTCAAATCTGTGCTATTAAAAGCAGCAAAAATAATACTTGAGCATCACAGAAAAATGTTAAAATTCTGGGACAGGTATTTGACCTTCAATAGAAATATTGCAGACATGCAATTATTTTACATGACTTATATAGCTAGAATGATTTCTGTTCCCACAATTCACTAACAAATTCATATCCTCATCAATCAGATTCTAAACAAGTTTGCCAAAATATACGCATTTCTGCTTTAATTTGCAGACAGCCTCGTCACCCGCAGTGACAGTCACATTGATCACTGGTTAATTTGGTTCTCTAATTTGTTAACGAGTATATAGCCAATGTTGTAGATTGATGCAAATTACTTATCTACTGATAGATGATCGTAGAGGAGCAGATAGTCTAGTGGCAGAGTCCCAAGGGACCAGGTTCGAGCCTCGCCCACGGACTTCTGTTTATGGCCTTTAGTAAGCCACTTAGTCCTCATTGCTGCTGTTCACCCAGCCGAGAGTGGGTACCTGGCTTTTCAAATACAGGAAAACTTTCAGAATGAAGTTGAAAGCCATGGCGCTGATAAGGCGTGTGTATGGCTGTATGGCTGTATGTTCCCAAGGGAGCTGACGTTGAGCCCAGGGGAGCAGCTGTATACCACCTAATTGGTATAGCAGCTCTTAAAAATAGTCCACTATACATTGTTAAAATCCAACCCTCAGGTTGCAATAAAGGCCATATGCCCATTATACATTATTATTGAAAAGATCAGTGGCATGTACCCCTTTTTAAAGGCAGAATACACTGCTGCATATTGATGAATATGTCACGAAGTCAAAAATGTATGGATAGGGATTTACATTACATTAGCCTAGCAGTTGCGAATCAAGGCAACTAGCTGAGAATCACACTTCAGACTATCTGTACCCTCCTCCTAAATCATCATACATATTATACTTTGAACACCAGACTCCTACTTTGGAAAAGCAGAGGGCCCTATAATGATGTATACAGACAGAGGAGACTGATGCATCCAACCTGATATGCTGCAGCCTCGACTGTACAAACATTTGCCATAACTTCCATAGTAAACAATACTTAAGGAGTTTCTACTTCATAGAAATCAAGACATAGTTCAATCAGGATTTAGTCAGGCATTGCCATTCCCAAACAGTCTGCTAAGGTCTGTCTGGATGAATGTATGTACAGCTGCAGGAGCAGCTCTCCGCAGCCCACTCTCCATCGCTAACGCTCCACCAGGCTGAAGTGATGTACTTCACATAAAAAAGTGTGACACTACCAGGACAACATTCTAAGTCGTGTGACGTCGCTATGACGTCACTGCATTAGCCAAACTTATGCTTATGGCAGAATGACCGGAGTCAACCAAGACAAGTATGGCACTGAAAGTCACTTTCAATTCACTCCTTCACAAATCACGTAAAAAGTTTCTCACCAAGAACAAAAAACAAAAGCCTTACGAAGAACACTTTTTAAAATATGGACTAGACAGTTCTAAGATAGTATTGTAGATCTATACTCTAGTCCATTGAGAAACATTCCATAATGCGCTTCTAGATACACAAAGCTGTTTTACTTCTAGAGAAACATTCTGCAGGGAGATCATATAAGTACATGATAAATACAACAGACCTACAGCAGTGTATATTTGTTTTTGAGTAGCCCTCAACATAATGTAAGCACTAAAATGATAATAGAAACCGTATGAAGTGAGAATGGCATTAGGACCCATGGGAGTGGCCTCAATGAAAGCCAAGCCAGGCTGAGTAATTGCAATTCCAACCAGCGCCTCAAGTCAGATTTATGCACTCGTTTTAACGGCACGAGTCTCAGATCGAAAATGGTACACTGCGTAGTATGTGGGCAGTGAAACATCTCTCTCAAACAGAACCATGAAACAAATGATATGGCACAGAACAATGCATTACAACCAAATAGCAAGCACAGACAAGCCTGTTGAAGTACAGAAGTACAGTATAGTCTATCAAATCCATTGAAACTTTTGGTATTATCATCTTTTCCCTTACCTGTAATGAGAATGTCAAATCCAGTTCTGTATCAAGTAATCCACTTGGTGGCATGATGATCTCATTGGAGCGCAATATCCGTTTTGAGCTCTGAAAAACAAGAAAGTTCAAAAAGGTCATAAAAAAAATTAAAGGGAATTAATGCACTCAATAAAATAATGTTACAAAGCTATAATTCATTTACATTCAATCTTTCTGATGTGTAGTCACCATCATTTAAAGATAACAAAAGGATAGAAATTGTTAGAAATGGTAATCATGCTGAATCAATTGAAAAAGCAAATCTCAAATGTCATTTCAAGGAAGAGTGGTGTTCAATATAAGAGTTTACATGAACAGTAAATCATTCTTTATAGCTTCAGATTGGAAAACTGATGATTAAAGTACAACTCAATTGCGATGAAAAATGTCTAACGTTTTTCCAGCTGACTAAATGCTGAAGATTAATTCGGATAACAAAATAGCTGCACTCTTTGTGACATGTAAAATAGTGACTGTCACATAATCACACTCAACCAACGTGATGCTACTCATATGAAAACTACCACTGAGTTTGACAGGTCACTCGTCCATGCAAAGTGTCAAAAGTATTGTTGATTGACATCAAAATGGTCACCGATAAAAAGTGATATGGATCGATGTGTTTAGCAGTCACCATGCAATAACAATGATTAAACATTTTTGTACTAATTCTATGTACAATATCAGCATGGCAACAAGCTAAGCTATAATACTTACAAGACTTTCTACAGAAAATTAAATACTATATTTATTCAGGTGGGCATTTTCAGCTTTCAATCACCAAGAAAAGACTGACTGTCTAGAATACTGAAGACAACACCGATTGGAAGCTATTTCGACAACATCGCCAGTCGAACTGCTTAAAGAAATAACACAAAATTACAATAGGACTGATGATGAAAGCGATGGGACTTCTCTTTTTAAGTACTGCCCAAAAAAAACGAAGAAAAAAAAAAGATGAAGAAATTCCCTGCTTTTCTATTGCAGCTCAGCACACAAGACTACAATCCATCTGTGCGGAAGGCAGGGAACTCGAGAGTGCAACAGCCGCCCATTGATTCATGGTAGAAAAGCAGGACACATCAGATGAAAAAAACTTACTAACATACTATGGTCTACTAGGAATGCTGCAGCAGCTTCACACCAATACAGTGTAATCACATTGAAAAGATCAAAGTCCAAAGCATTAATTAGAGGTTCATGCGATTTATTTGAAAAACGAGTGTAGCCAAATCCAGTGCAGCCACAACATTGAATCATAGACACCAAGGCCATTACTAAATGCATAAATTCTACATTTGACCTTGAACACTGCTGAAGACAGAGAAGGTTAAACCCTGCCATCATGGCTGCCTGATCAAAGCAAATCAGTTCCTTCGACTAGCAGCATTTGGCGATTTGACTGCAATCCAACAATTCTAGTGATTGCTGTTCAAAGAGGGTGTTGCCTGGAGCAATCATCAGGTGGCCTGGAAGTCAGATTAATCATAATGAAGGCCTCATGCCATTCCATGTAAACAAATCAAGGAATCAGGTGAATTGATCGTACCATTGGATGTGGTTAGGCGCAAAAACTAGTTCAATTAGTGACAATTACATATTGATTTCCTCATGATAACAGTAATAATCCATAGCTGTGCACTGTAAACAACTGACAGTTTCAGATATGTATCAGTTGCCAGTCACTCGTGATGCGAGAGACCGAAAATGTTGAAAAGAGAGCAAGATGAACCTGAAGGTTCCTGCTACTGATAGGACATCCAACATTTGGCTATATTTTCTGATCAACTGCTGATAACCAATCAGAAGCCAGGAATACCAGTCAATATCAGGCTATGTTGCACGGTGGTGCCCTATGTCACCGGATTGCCGGTGAAAAACTTGATGTGTTCAAATTCAAGATTAAACAATTGATCCTACGTGGTGCTTTATGATTTTATAACTCACTAAAGTACTACTAAATGTGAGCAAACTACTGAAATATCCCTCTCAATTTTATTCACCACACTGTCAAGTCTCAAGACCTTTATTTTTATACACCTTTTGTGTACATATTTTATATTCATATGATCATTGCTTTATGTTTTTTGTAACAGGACCAGTTTGAAACACAGCTTTGGCTGAATGTTGTAATCCGGTTTTAAAATAAATTTTAATAAATAAAAAATAATAATCCGAGAAAAAACCCACAATTACCACCTTTATTGCCCATCTAAAATTTTGATAGCGATTATGAGAACTTTATAAGAAATGTGGACGTTCCAACAACTTCTGTCAGTCCAACGCAAAACTTATTTTTTTGCCTGTTTTAGCTTTCAACAGCTGATCAGAGAATATAGTCAATGGTGAATGATGAGTCGTTCAACATGCAGTTTAGTGGGATAAGTATATCATAATATACTCTATCCTCATCCCATAAAACTGCATGTAGAAATCCTCACCATTCACTATTGATATAGTGTAGGGATAAATAAAAGATGATGGAAATGTCATGATGTAACATTGCAATGGTCCCTGCATGTCCTAATTAGCCCATCAGCTGCAGAAATACAGGGTGTAAAGCCCTAATCCACCTACCCACCCTGTATAACATTGCATGAATATCACTCTATCTGGACCATTACAACAGTTATGTTGTGACCTGAACATGAATGAGGTTAAAACCATTTCGAACAACATGCACATCATTACCAAAATGTTGTTGAATTCCTGCCATGAATTCATCAACGCCACAACTGAATTTTAGATGGTGAAAAGGTGGAAACAAAGCCTTTGTACTTTTCAGCGAAATTTGATGCTTCCTATTGACAGCTCAAGAGAACATCCCATGCACAGGATGCAGCGCTATCAAAGCCAATGACTATGTCTGACGACAACCAAATGGCTTTAGTTGCTCCTTGTCCAACACAACACAAGCCACTATCGATTCAAGTATGAAGGGAAACCTCACCTTTCACAGACTGGCTTTTCAGGACAATCTAGGATATCACTGAACCTGAATCTCTGAGCACAATGTTCTGTGCAAAGCAAAATAATGTACTAAGTAATTTCTCTCGAGTACCCAAGGCAGTGGACAACTTCTTGGTTACTTCAGCAATAACATATCGATTACTTGCTGCAGATGCAAAATTGTATCAAGGTTTCGAGACGAGAATATTTTATAATAATCATTACATTATTTTTTCATGAAAAATAAAAGTATAATTCCTGTGCGTGTCTCAACATCGAGTTATAGTTGTGAGCAACAAGCAAATTTATGATTAGCATACATGGGCAAGTATATCCCAATGAATCAGCACTTCTGAGTGCATATAATTGATTCATTATAGCGTAATTTTCATAAAACAAATGCTAGGTCCAATTAATGAATAATTGAATACATGTATTACAGATTATCTTTGCTACTTGTGAGAAATATTATAACCACAGCTTACTATAAGCATCTAGCATTATCACACAGGAAAGGTACAGTGCTGGAGTGGCATAAATAGGTACTGTGACAAATTTTTCAAAAATTATCAAGTGCAGCAACAAACAACACATAATACTTCAAATATTGACAGCTAAGAGACCTTATTAGCCACATTATATATAATGGCAAATATTTTTCTCATTTAGTCAAGAGCCTTATTATTGAGACAACACTAAATTTAAGGGCGTTTATTGTCCACTAACTTGATGTGATTCTGGCAGCCATTTTGAAATGCAAGTAGTGTTTCTCCTCAATCTAATGAGCACCGAAATATGCAATGATGTTCCTGCTCACATTCAAGGCCTCCATCAGCAAACACCAGTTGTTTACAACCCAGGAAATGAGCAATTCAAAGGACAGTTCATTATACAAAGAAGACATATGTTGCATACATTCAAATGCACTGGGGAGTGTGTCAAATAAAGTGAAAACAATACGACACTAAACAATTTACCATTGTTATAAGACATCGCTTAACAATGTCATGGTTTAGAACCTTCAAAAAACATAAAAACTAAGATGCAAGATGGAGTAGCAAAAATGCAACCAAGCACAAGAACATTTGATCTATTGTCCCGCTGCTTTCCTTCCATCATTGAAGTTCTATCTACAGTCATTGAGAGACTGTGAATTAAGAATTACGCCTATACCCATGGTAATCTTGACAGGGTGAGGATAATAAGAAGTGGTGAATACTAAGGACACTGGTGATATTGTAATTTATTCTGTCATAATCTTTCACAAGTTACTTAAACAATGAAAATAAGGTTAATTTGATTACATACACCAAATACTAGACATTTTTGGAAACACGATTCGGACAAGAACCGTTGATAGCACCAGCTATTGCCAAAGCACCGATGCGAGGTTAAGCACCTGAAGTCAGAGACCAAGCACCTTAATATTAATTAGACCAAAGGCCAGGGTGAACACCAGAATAATGGAGAATGATAAGCACCTTTAATGCCATTAGAAGCAGGAGACTGAACAGAAAAGGCTGTTAACGACAAAGTATAGGACCAGGGACACGACACAAACATGGCAATACATCACTGCTGTACGTTAGGACCACAAAGAAGTGAGGAGACCTAGCCGGCAAAGAAGCACCTTGACATCACATTACTCGTTGATCAAACACAGTGGCAAAAAGGGAAGAAATTTATGTTAATGTCCACTTCATCCTCTTTATGTGAGCATGTCATTTCCATAAACTACCTTTGAAAGTACATTTACTGTTCAAACGCATGATTAGGTACTATACAACCTAAGTCTACTACCAAAAAGCAAGCATTAAATGTACCTGATATTGGATTCATGGTCAGCAACAGCAAGGAAAATGCTAGTTTCTTAATAGAAAAACAATTACAGTCACTGATTTATCCACTCATCAACTGCTTTCAAACAAGAAGTAAAGAAGCCTGTTGCGTAAGCTTTCCTGTTGCCTGGTGGTAATACCTTCCATCTCTTGCTTTTCTTTTCGTTTTCATATTTTTGATTTACTTTCATTTTCCTTTGTGCAGAGACTGAACTGAGCGTTTGGCAGGAAAAATGCTTTTCAAGATAGATGACAAGAGACTGACCTCAGTTGGTGGGCAACAAATGACCTTGGACCAAATTTTGGCCCTGTCAACAAGTAATTGCAACAGCAGCATTGCCCTCTGGCAGCAGGGACCAAAATACCTAACCTGAAGCCCGGGCTGGACAAAAAGAAAGGATGGGGAAAAGAGAGGAAAAAAAAGGGCCTTATGCAAGACTAACTGCAGCTCAGCTCCTTCTGACAGCCACCATATCAGTTATTGCAGTTGCTCTGCTAGTGTATACAGATATCACAATAATCCCCTGCAGCAGAGAACAGAAACACTGAGTGAGGCAGCCCATCTAGTGTGTAGTCAGTAGTGGCTGATGACAAGTAGTTCAGATAAGCAACTCCTCGGCATGTTAAAAAGAAAAGAAGAGGGGAAAAAGGAATCTGGGTCAGTGAAGAATAGATAAGCAGCCCTATTCACTGATGGAATAACTGGCAGCCCGAAATTGCTGGCTGATAGAATAACTGGCTGCCATTGCTGTAACAAGGAGCTTGCGGAGAGCCATTTTGCAGCGATGTCCAGAATGGATGCCATAATGAAGCAGCCAAATCACTTTAAGCTTCCCCATAGCAGTGTCTTCCTCCACAGCAGCATCTGATAAAAGCAGAGCTACTATGGTTTACACAGATATTGTAAGGATATTGACACTGGCATATTCATCAACATACATATAAGTAATAAATTAGAACTCGCCCACCTCCGAAAGTACTTGGGAGTTCACTCATTCACTACTACCACACATAGAATTACAGCAGCACATATTGCTTAGAGATTAATCCCCACTGATATTTGAATATTTCACACTGTGAGACAAATATGCTGCTGACATTTATTCGGGCAGGGATTGTTTTTCTATTTCCACAATATGATTGCGATAAAGGTATATGCCAAAAAAACAACAGCACAAGATCAGAACCTCAATATGTTGCCATGGCACCTTCTCAAACTAAAACAATCTGGTTTTTTTTTTACCATAACCTTCTCGCTCCGGATATTTTATATAAAGCATCTGTAGGTTTCTCATGGACATTACCAATTCAATTACTGTATATCATCCCTTGTCTTCTTTTTTCTTTTTGGCTACAGTAGGATTTCTAATCACACGCATAGGTACAATAGTACATGTCCATGCTTACAATGAGAAAATAACGCAGAAGTTCTAAAAAAACAGTATTACCAGAAGACAGATGAATTCTACGAAGCAGTCAGCAAGAACATTGCCAATATGGGCGAGTTATGTTTGAGAAACATGGGGGGTGTCTCCTTTTCAACTGAGTAAATATGCAGCAATAGCTAGAAGTCAGTCAATTACCAAATTATGGAGAAATTCATGCAATTACTACGAAGTACATTCACTTTTTTTCTTGTTAAGTGAATGTATCGAAACATGCTGAAACATGTTTGCCATTGATCAGATCATTACAATGCACCAAATCAGCCATGAAGCAATATTCCAAGTGCACCATGACATCAAAACAGAAATGCACCAATAAACCCAAGCCTGGGTGATTAAGGGTTGTAAACTGTAAAACCAAGTCAAACGAACATGGCAGAAGCAGTCGAACTGTAAAAAGGGGCAAAGGCGGAATCAATGGAGGGCATGTCAAGCAAACATCCAAGAGATAGTCTTCCTCATTCAGCTTGCACGTTCTTAAGCAAAGATCAATCGAGCATTTTCTACCCCGAGCATTTTCTACCCCGAGCAGCTCGAATCGATGCATCTGTCACAGACTGTCAGAAGCAGCCATAGTCCCACTTCATAATGGCTACTTGCAGTTATGTCAGCATGCCAAAACAAGCTGAGAAGAACATACTGCAGTCCATGTTCCATTAGTCGTACACAAGCCATTACACAGCACTTAAAATAACACGTATTTAAATGATGTTATCATAAATATGGCAACTAACGAGCAGAAAGGACTGAACTTCATTCGGAAGCAACTGGTCTAATAGAAAGCAATAATACATGCATGTTAGGCTGTAGTGTAAAAGAGACTGACAATTTTAGCAAAATGAATTCGATTAAAAGAACCATGTCAAAGCACAACAATTAGCATGATTAGGACATGGTACAGCAACTGGCACATGCCTCACCCTCACAGTTATTATTATATTCACTCTGTGCAGCAAGCTACACAAAAATTTCTTCCTAATTTTAGCCACAGACAAAAACAGACGCGGGATATTTATTGGTTCAATGGATCTACTTATACAAACCAAGGGACAGCATCAATATCAATGTAACATTATAAATCACTTTCATCATGCTCAGGTAGTTGTTTTTGTGATACATATAATTAACACTGCACTTGGCAAGTGTGAAAAGACAGATTAGCATCATCGCAATGAGAAATAACATGTATATGTTGCAGTATTTCAAAGTATTTCACATTTTCCAAAAAGTAGCAATGGTTATCTTGTTGTTGGACTACAGAATGACCTGGGTAGCAGCATCACTATCATTTGATTATAGCATATGTTGTTCAAACATCTGCGTCAAGATAAGGCAGCCTTCTTTTTTAAGCAACATACCAGGAGAAATAAAAAAAATCGGCACTACACTACAGCAGCCAGTCTGTGCATAAAGGAACTTTTAACCTTTTGCTTAATCAGATTCCAGTCAATATGAAGCCAGCATTAGTGTGCATGGCTGATCAAAGTTCCTGACCATCGACCGTTCGCCATATACCATAGAGAATCCAAATCGTTCTACATGTCGATGCATGGCTGCTAGTCAGATTTCTTGCATGGATGCCTGTCAATTTCCTTTACATGGCCAAAACACTCATCCCCTGTCATCTGACAATCTTTCCTTATCGACGACCACCTGACACCACAGCCATTGAACGCAATCTTTACTAAGAACAGCCACTAAGACTGCTATATCCCAAGAGTTTCCAGATGCCCCTAATTGATGTCATTTGATGTTCTAAAATTCTAATCAATGGTCAAATGAAAGTAAGGATGCCATCAGATAATATGCTCAAGCGGAATGCTACCACCAGAGAAAAGTATTCATATGAAAGCTGAAGATGCTGAAGAAGACATTTTCAAAGTTGTCTACATTATTTCAATATAACCCTGATAAAAAGAAAATGTAATCATAACTGCTCTGAAAACTGACAAAAGTTTCAAATAATATGATGACCGCAACCATGTTCTTGCATAAATTAACCGACTTTATCCACTGACAAATAAGACATGAAACGATGAATGCCCTAAATGAGGTTAAAAGCACAGCAGCCACTGTAGCAGATGGGTGCAAGTCTTTTTCCTAGTTGGAGAACTTTTTTTCTACTAAGGTGATATGAAATTGCCTCACTTCTTACTTGGCAGGCTCACAAACACTTGGAGAAGTTTAAAGAGGCAAGCTATCTGTCAGTGGCAGCCATTTCACTCTGGCTATTGATCCCCAAAAGTGTCCTCAGGTGACAATATGTCTTCTTGGGCCACCAGGGGGCCAGAGGAATGACCTTTGTGTACTTGCAAAGGACACAGGGACAAGGGTGGTCATTTGACAAAGTCATTTGACAATCTGCTACATGGTCCATGCATCTATCAGGAGCAGGCGACCAGCTGCAGTCCATGGGGTTCTGTCGCCCAAGGAATATGCCCCTGGGTCTTTCCGATGCAATGCTCCTCCTATCAATGTCTTCCGCACTCCAGAAAGAAGTTTGTCGCATTTTACGCCGAGGTAGTTCGGCTTTCTGTCCTAAAATTTGCAAAACACTCCACAACAACATTTTCCTTCTTCACTTCTGATACCAAGACACACTAATCTGATTTCACTGAGAGTGCTTAAATGATTCCACTTCACCCATCAATTTTTCAATTTTTCATCAGCTGATCAGGAATAACTATCCTTACATTCCATAGGATATCCTTGAACCCGTCAGATAGTCAGACATGATCAATGATATCTATATATTGCCATATATTGCCAAAATGTCCTTGTTCATTCAACATCGATCACATTCAGTTTATGCAGTAGCAAAAAAAAAAACTATGGCCAACATCCAAATAACTGGTCCCTCTCAACCTTGGATTGCTGAATCAGTTGATTTTGAATACGTACAAGTTCCACTCCGACAGTTTTAACAACTACCACTTTTTCAATCAACAAGATTTCACACTACATTTTATTGACACAAAACAACAGGAGCTGCACTATTGGAGCTACAGGAATCAATATCTCTCTTATTTTTTCTCACCTGCATTTTGACAGCGAGGATGACTGACGTGAGCTGCTCGCTCTCCAAGGGCTTCACAATGACTAGACGAGTAAGAGTTAAACTGCATAATCTGAAATAAAACAACACAATGTTAGACATTTAATTTCAATGAACCAGTAGTGCAATATGGAAAAGTCTTATCAATGGGCATCTATTGCTGCAGATCCATTGCCACACAAGACCATGCTTTACTGGTGCTCATCAATCACTTTCACAATCAATTCATGGGTTGTAAAACACTCTGGACAAAACAATTTGCACTAAACATATTGCCCCGTGCACTAACAATGGTCATACACATATTTATCAATAACACTGCAACCATGAGAGACTGCTCTAGTCACTGGTACTGGTGAAACGTATACTTATATCTTGCATATGGAATCCCCAAGGAGTGGTTCTCATAGTGATGCAATTGCACAGAAACATGATCACTAGTGGCTATACTAATACTCTTATGCAAATATACTACTTGAGTATCTTGTTTGTTCCATTAAGATTTTGAAGTCACAGAATTTTACTGAAAACATTATATATTACACGAAGTAGATTTTTTCTGTTAGCCTTTTAGCTCATCTTTCATCATATCATATTCCAGTTCATTGGGCTCAGTGATGCGGTTCTTTATGGATATTTAAATTAGATACCAGTCTCATGACCATGAATATTTGCCAAATGTTTTCTCATCATTCAAAATTAATCAAGTTTACTTCACTTAACACTGCATAACATAATCAATCAAATCCTACAACTTATAATCAAAAAAATATTAATTCATATCTACTCCCTTCAGGTCATATATTTGCAGCCATTCAGGCAAGTCAATATCGCTATCTTAAGATTAATCATACACATGGATAAAAAGTCTTGATATATCATGACCAGGAAGTGATACAAAATTGGCCACTTATAAAATAGCCAAGAAAAAATCCCAACTAGAAAAATGAGGTATGCATGAGTAATGCCGCATGGTAGAATAACCAACAAATCTTCGTCAAGGTATTCATATGATTTCAGGAAGTATCCACATTCCGCTGCTGTATCATGACGGGTCACATTTTGTGATTGACATCTAGATAATCAATATGCATGCCATTATTTCATGGTGATATCAACTGTTAATGGCAATTTGGCGTTGGTTTACACTACAGTGACCTGGCATATATTGATAACGTTGTTATCACCGAATTCTGGCTGGTTTTCAGTCGTGATGGAATGAGCCCTGATTGCACTTCATATTAATTACATTCTATTTACAATGCATAACTTTACACTAAACTTTATTATGATACATTCTTTAGCCTCGTTACAAAGTTTATGATTTAATACAATACAAAGTAAGTCAATAATCAAAATAAAAGTCAGGTCACTTTGCAAAAACTAATTTGAGCCGATGAAAAGAGCATTTAGGTTACGAGAAGTCACTAAGGATATAAAGGAGAACAATGACAAGGGCTTTTATGAATGGCAGTGACATCTAGTCTACAACAGCTCTGATCACAACATCACAGCCTACTGGGACACCTTTATAGCTGTTCTCCCATAGAGTTGACAAGATAATCATACCATTGAGCCGCCTATCACTAGATTGCTCATCACTGATTCAAATATCGATTGCATGGCATCCGCAGAGTGAACAGCCAGGAGACTATTTGCCCTCATTCCACATTACAACACTAGAAGTACTCCAGCGGCATGAGGCTCCTACATTGAGCCACAAGTCTCATGCAACGAGCCACGAGGCTCATACACCCATGTGAATGAGAACCTCAGACTAAAAACTATTCAATGTCAAGACCACCTCACTATTAAGACCATGTGTCATTTGAAGGGGTCAAACTCTAATCAAAATGTAACATTTTCTGTTTTTAAACCCAACCTCTCAATTTCGAAGAAACACTAATTATACTGCACGTACAGTTCTGACAAATATGCAGAATTTTTCAAAGAGAGCCAGGAGAATATGAAATATGGTGGTTCCACTCCTTTATGAACAAAAAAAAAAGGTCAGGTATATATGGAGATATTCCCAAGAACTGCAGATATACTTAGGTATTCTTTTTATTTTGATACTCTTATTTGAGCAGAGAGTATACAAAACCCAACCCATGCACCTAGGTTCTATTGGATATCATTGGTTATGACAAAAGAAAGATGGGAGAATATATCTCGATTCTTTCCACCTCATATTCCCCGTCAAAGGCATCAGCTTGGCTGGCAGCCATGAAGAATGGGCCATAACGAGGAAACGGTGCTACTTAGGTTGTGAGAAGGAGGTTAACCCTTTGGCATGGCCCTACATTATTCTTCTCTCTATTATCCCTTTATTTTTCAACTTATTACACAACTCCCTGGGGGATATCTTGTTAATCTTCCATGGTGATCAAACTCTCATATATTTTACATCAAATATAACGCTATCTTTTTCTGATATATCAGAATGGCCAAGGTGGCATCCAAGTCGCCCACACAGCAGCCTATGGAAAGAAATATGAATGTAAATAGTGCTCTGAGACTTAGGACATTTCCCATTGCATGTCAGTCAGTGATGTTGGTAGGCAATTCAATGTATCCATGTTTTATTCCAGTCACCAGATTTTCACCAGATTTTTATGGATATATTTTTTTCTTTCTTCTTCTACTGTACGAAAGCAACCCTCTGCAGAATCTGCAGAATAGGTCATGACCCAACCGTGGTACAAACCAGACTGATTTAAGATAGGGATTGGGAAATTATCAACATAACTCAATCACACAAGATATGAGCATGGTGCCTGCTACTTGCAATTAACAAAAAGTCAATTATTGGATCATAAAATGAGACACATCGTTCTTCATCAATTAACAATTCTCATAAAATGTGCAATTTCTCATAAACTGAGCCATCCAGCCCATCCTTACTCAGGCTGTGAGATATGACGCAATATTACTCTTAAGGATGGTAACTTGTAATTCATCTAACCATTTCTCTTTCCATATCACTAACACATGAACAAAAACATCCAAGTTATACATTCAAATGCATGCTTCCCAGTTTATGAGATACAGAAATGTGGAACAAACTTTATTTCTTGTAATGAGAACAAAATTATTCCACAATCCACATGTACTGATTATGTTCTTGACCTCACCGATTCTGGATTGGCACACGTCTGTGAAATTACATACTTTTCAGTTAATAAACACAACAGAACCATGTGAAACACATTGTCTTTTCTAAACATTAAAATGTATACACTGCACCGCACGGATTTATACCAAAGACAAGGTCATCTCACATGAGGACAGAACCTCAGGAAATGTTGTATACTGACCACTACTATGACGTACATGGCCCAATGTGATCTTAAAAATAGCAACCAGTCTGCATCATAATGTTACTAAACTTGTAGACAAACTAGTCAGACTATGTGAGAGCCTTATTAATGTGGTGGCAAACAATCTATAAGAATGGAGAAAACTATACAGGTCCATCCTAGCAGCAGTGCTAGTATCCTGTCTAAGTGCATTTTGTGTCCGCATTAACCATATTCCGGCTGCTGCTGCTGCTACTGCTGCTGCTGCTGCTACTGCTGCTACTGCTGCTGCTGTGATGCCTTAAGTCCATAATTCAGCACTCAGTCTGCTCACTGTGCAGTGCAGAAAGAAACACAAAGGATGGCAGTTGCATTATCTTCCCACACATCTTCTTGTCTTTATTCATGTTATTCCGGCTGCATCAGATGATAAGTGGTCAGTGGCTAAATTTAGACACCTCTTCCAAGACATGAGGATGGTTCAACATCATCACCTTCCCCACGAAAAACAAAGGAGTTTTGGGTTTCCCACCAACAACTTGGCAAAACATTCACAAAAGGCTCTTGCAATTCAGCCTCATTCAATTCTGTCAGATAATCCAGTTTCAAAGAGGAAATGAACAAAATAAGATTTCTTCAAAAGATGTACTGCAAACCGTCCCAATCTACACACACGAGACTTGAAACCTCTACACAAAGCCAAATTCCTCTTCTCTTATCCAAGTAATTCCAGATCACTGCACATCGTATTTGAAAATTTGATAAACTTTGCTCTTAAGACAAAATCTTATATGAAAACCATACAAATTTCAGAAATTACCAGTATCATTTGCTCGGTTAAATGCCAAGTTTACATAGCTACGTACATAATTGTGTTCAATTGCAGGCCAAGGCTTCCATCATTCGTGTGAAGGCTCGACCTTGAGTTTAAACGAGACTGTCATTCATTGAGGTAATATAATACATAACATATATAGAAGAGTAATTTGCATTTTTTCAAGGGCACTATAGCCTTAGCATCTGCAATGCACTCACTTCCAATAGCAAACCAACTTTATAATCAAGCAGAACCGATACACACAGTCAATTATCAGACAACATAGGTCTGCATGATGAGCAAGGAAGATGATATGTTGCATTTGATTGCATCCAATGCTCGTCTGTCTGGAGGCAGACCTTGCTCATGTTGCTGCTCACTGTGGGACCTTGAGACATCTGGAAGTCGATCAAGAAACCAGCCTTGGCCATGGCCTCTAGCCAACTGCTCTTGAACATGATTCATAGGGTTGGAGAATTGGTTGTTTGCTTAAAGGTCTTGTCGATAGACAGGCAATAAGCTGGTACAGGTCCATGGCATGTTGACAATCATTTTTTTTAGGATATTTATGTAAGCACAATTCGAAGAGCATATACATTTGTGAGTAGAAAGAAATATCAAGTGGGAATCACTTTAAAGGTCTAGGTTTTCATTCCTACCATACAACACACTAAAAATAAGTGTAAAGCGCAGAAACAATCAAAACATCTACACTAATTCTCAAGTTTCTCCTTTTCATTGGCATTTTTCATTTTTTTAAGGGATAATACCAAACGAGGAGAAGAAAAATCGAATTGCTCAACTTTTAATTCCAAAATCTATTTCAGCATGGCAGATATTGCAGTCCATTGCCTGCCACTATGGCTTTTGGTGGCTTAGGTTTCTCACATCAATGACGCCACATGAAAAGAAGGACGGGCTCACAATTTCTGATAACACAGGCTCTTGATGGAAACATGGAATGCATTGTGCAAGGATGTAAAGACAGCCCCATCCTTGATGGCTTGGTCCCTTGGACTGGAACGATAAAACTGTCTGCATCTTTGAGACGCATGTCTGTCTCACATCAGATGTCATATCCTCAAAATTCTTATTTCCTTGCTCGAGTCATAAATTCATGTCACATGGATATTGTGCAGACGCAGCGCTCGGCGGGTTCTTCTTGATCTAAATATTGTGGCAAAATGTCTATATTCAACTTAAAGGCACACAAATTAAGATTAAGACATCATTTGAAATTCCTTACTGCATATTTTCCCAGTTCACCAGCTACGCCAATAAGCAAAAGTAAAAAACTTAGAAATTAAAACAAGCAGCTCGTATTAAAAGTGCAACAGCCGAACGCGGATTGCTGAGCAATTTCGCAGAGAGCCAGCAGTGTCAATACGCATCTTATTGTTAGGGTAAATGAGCTGTCTTGGGAGCTTGCTGAATTTAGGGACATGTCAGGCAGCCGTCGCCAAGTTGTTGGAATAAATCCTTAGGGACCAAATCCATCCCTCAGTACCCACCCCATTTCTGTGAGGTTCCAGTGGTTTTCACAGAATCTCAGCCTTGAGCGTTGAGCAGACTTGCGGCACGTAATCACGTCAAGACATTGATTTCCACATGGACTTTCCATGCAGTCGCGTGCAGCGCAAGTGGCCATGACGTCCTTCTAATTACGTTGCTTGAACAGCATGTCGTCTGCTCAGCACTCTTCCATGTTGACTAGATCGGTATACCAGATAATTACCCTGGCACGCGACATTAAAACAGGTTTTTAGTGTTACTTAGTCCTAAGCGTTGGCAGTGTTGATTTTAGGTTCTCATTCAAGATTCTCTTGAAATTCGTTGATTTTCATTTATAGGCCTAAATGTGTAACACAGTGCATAACAATGGAAGTTTCAGTGTGTTTACGTGACAAGCAATTACCAAACCTGTGCATCTTGAAATGCAAAAATGTTGTAACATGATTTCAAACTACACATAACCAGGCTATCATATATGAGTAGGTACGTATGCCCTGGATCAAGAACACAAGACCCAGTGAAGCAGAAAAATAATGGTGGGAGTTGGAACAGATTGTCAATGGAGCCATTTTATTCCAGGGCAGACTTTTTGAGGACGCGGACATGTGCATTAAGAGACGCAGCTGTGACAAGGCAGGCCTGGCAAGCACCTTCCTGTTTCTCTAAGAAGACGGAGTTACGAGAAGACAACAACATGACATCTCACTCCTGCACAAGTCACTTGAAACCAGGCCAAACTGCGATTGCATCAGTCTATCAACAATGATTTCAACAACTCAAAGGAACAATCAAAAACTCTGGGATAGTTTCTCCCTACAATCTGAACTCGGGAACTCCTAGTCAGATTGGTCTAAATCGAAATACCAGTCTGAAGAAAACCATTCATATCACCAGAAATCGAATGGCCTCATTAGTGACGTCATCTCAATGACGAGGTAAATTTCATTGCGAGATAATCTTACACTGTAAATAAAATGCCTCTTCACCTTACATAGAACTTACTTTTCCAGAGTCAAATTCCACCTCAAAGGCCACAAAGAAATCTTGAATCTTGTATTTTAGAAAATCGAATCCATGCAAACACAATGGAGTCAGCATGTCCATGCATTTACAAACTATATGTCTTTCATGTGAGATCACTTCGTTGTCAAGTTGTTTTTCCAAAGAAATTGCCAAGAGCTTGAGCCACACCGACCTCTGCAAGGTGGCCACAGTCAATAGAAGCCTTGATTTAAGTTTGGCAGCAGCCAAACGACTGTCTGAGCAAGTGCTCCTCTGGAAATCCTGACCTTCTATTTGCCCAAGTCTCTTTGTTTTGGGTCACCACATGCCTAGAGCCTCTTGAATGCCAATAGGGCCAGCAACTAAGGCTTCCCAATTCCACCAGGCACAACCAGGGTACCTACTATGGTATTGCCTAAGCAATTAGCTAAAGTAAAATGTCACCAGTTTCAAAACTAAAATAATGTGAATCATCGATATTCCTAAGTTTTAGCCAACGGTATTTAAATGAGGATGGTAGTCACGATAATTGCAAAATTATGAGGCATCATTCAGAAAGATCGTGAGCTAGAAATGACATGCTGCCAGTAATTGCCCTCATAGAGTGTCATTCTGCACTGCTTGAGCAGACACCACACGCTAAATGCAAGCGACTTTTGCCACGTTTTCTTCCTTGGCTGTCAGCAGAGCCATCAATTCAGCACCTTTGCAACTCCTCATGAACATTAAGAACATGTAGGCGACAGAACATCATAGGGCCACCACTTCAAAGTGCTAAGGGCATTATGGATATGTACATAATGTGAGAAACAACGACAATGTGACAAACAATGTCAAACAGTGTGACAAACAATGTGACAAACAACCCAGGAATTTACTAAGCCTCTGTGGATGCAAATGCCTTGGGAAAGTGCTCACCGCTAGGTCACTCGGTGGCTATCTGACAGGCACATTCGCCTCTCAGATGAAATATATTGAATTGACTACAGAGGACCAGGTCTAAGCTTCAAAGGCGACTCATTCAATGCCTTTCTCTTTCACTAGCCTGCCCTTTCATCAGATTGCTTCCATCTAGCCAAGTAAATATCACTCACAGGCTTCAACATGTTCAAGGTGGAGTGGAGATATGCAGTAGTCAAACTTGTGTATCATGTACATTCATTAATTCAGCATGTCAACAAGCACATCAGTGGTGTCAGCTCATTAAGAGTGTATGCTGAACTTAAGTCATCAAACATGCAGTGAATGCTTTGACTCGATTCAATTAGTTTGAACAATCAGTCTACACGTTAAGCATTACAAATTCCATACCCCAGACATTTTTATTTTACACATGCATACTATATGAGGAAATTAACAGCACGATCTTGGTTATAAATTCACACACTCACAGGTTACAAATACCTGTCAAAAACACAGCCTGTGGACTTGGCAAAATATTCAATGTGACACTGGTTGTTTTTTTTTCCAAGAAGCAACAACTCACAAGCCAGTCTTGCAGTATATACTCAGAACTAAATAGTACATAATGATATGTATACGCAGTATTTCCCCAAAAAAATACATGACTAACCATCAACATAGGATGTAATAAAGAAGCTATGTTTATAGATTTTAGTCTGGGTCTGCATGCCCTACCAAAACATCAGTCTGGCTGGTCTGGGCTGTCTCCTACACTATCCAGTCCCCCCAGTAATGAATGATTATTGCTATCCATAGGGAAAATAAAACATAAACAACCCTTGATACTAAATGAATGATCTGCCTAGGGAGCACAACAGATTCAACACAATAACACAGTATTACACACACTGTATTCAACGACATATAAGCCGGCAATGTAATGAATCACTGCAGGCAATAACGGATTCATTGAACACATAATAAACAATAGCTGTGTAGTCAATGAGAGCTGCAGAAAAACAACACATTACCCCATGGCAATGTCTGGCTCGGTTTTCAGGCTCATAGGAAAATCTCTGATTGTAATGACACTGAACTAGATCTGTGACAACATTACAGCAATGTAACAGTGCATGAAGAAACCCTTGTCTGTCCATCGTCCACACCCCAATGAACCACTAAAAAACAACTCCAGTTTCAGCTAGTTCCATGTTCTGGTTCCGTCCACTTCCCTCCCTTAAGATGGATTACGTCATGACGTCACGCACGCAAAGCTTGATGGAGCAGTGAAGACAATAATTCTGTCCTTTAATTTGACATTGGTGGACTGTGACAGGCTCTCTCGAGATGGGTGTAAAATTATATAAATTGGCATTGAGAAGATATGCGCAAAGAAAATGCACAATACATCGCTGAAAAATCTGACACAAATAATAGTTATTGTACAGTGGACAATTTGTATACTATATATTAATGTTTATCAATATTGGTTGCTGTCTCACTCAGTCCTCTCCTTCGTCATACAATATACTCTTATGGCATATCGCCAATGGGTCATTGGTCAAGGCAAACCACTCAGAATATTTTCTGCTGACCGAATTATAGAAATGCTGGAACCTGGGACAGGTTGTTCATTTCTGTTGACGAATGAATGGGTTGACAATCATAATCAGCTGAAGGATTGGGGACAAGATTGCAATCAGCATGTCCCATCACCTTGGAGGTCAGGGCCATTAAGGCAAAGGGTTTCCTCGCGAGGTCTCTAATGACCTCTGGCCCTCTAGGTCATCACTCATATTAAATGACCTCTCTTGGGAGTAGGAGTGTCTTGTCTTGCAAGATACCTGGTCCTGTTCAATAAAGGCTCAGCATAAATTTCCAACCCCTGCAAACTATAAAAGGTTATATTATATTTAATTAATCAAACACAATCCCGGCAAAAATAATTTCCGGATTATGTGATGACGTGACGATCGTTGGCCAGCAGCATCTTAAGCTGAACACAAGAAACTTCAAAAGACAAGTCTCCTGCACAGACACTAAGAAATCAAATGAGAATTACCATGGAAACCAAAATCAAAAGTGACACTTTTCTTTCCTGTTGATCTAGGGTTATTAGTGTGGATTCGTCAGTCCTAATGAAAGGAGTCAGGCAATAGAAGTTTCTTGATCCAGTTCTTCATGAACAGTGACAGTATTTTAGTCTCTAAATTCAGTTCATTAAAACACAACGGCGAGCTTATCAGAAATTGTTAATAACTTATTACTTATATATATATATATATATATATATATATATATATATATATATATATATATATATATATATATATATATATATATATATATATATATATATATATGCAATTACATGTATACATAATAATCATTAACCAATTAGGTGCATGAAGTATCCTTCAGGGTAATAAAATTTCACGTTTGTTTTTACTTTAAACTAACGCAGCAAATCTAAGCCCCTAGGCAATGTAGGCATGTATGTTTGATCAGTGAGGTCATTCGCCAGACGGTAATCAACTCCACAAGCTAAAAACTCTAATCGATACTTGCAGCAGACCATGAAAAGGCTTGTAGTCTACGTCATTAATTCTTGCGGTGATTGATGGTCACGTGACATGCAACATGACTTCACACTCAACGTCTGCTCAAAGTGCTCTTATGTTATAAACTTTTTTCAAAATAATAATCATAAAAATGTTTAAAAAGTCGAAAGCAGTGTAATATGATATCTCAATACGAAAAATCGTACATCTTAATATACGTGATAATGATATGTACATAAAATTGTCAGTTCAAAGGAATCGCCGCAGGAATCACTCCAGTCAACAGTAAGTTCAATCTATTTATATATATAAATAGGCCATGCGCAACTAGACATTTCTGAGAAAAGCTTTGAAGTAAGCTAAGCGCAGAAAGCCAGTTATGTAATCAACTTGCTCACAAGGGGGGGGGGGGGGTGCACACCAACTTGCTCACAAGGGGGGGGGGGGGGAGCAAGTCGGGTGCACACCGGAGGAGTGGAGGCGCTGCAAGCAGCTTGTTATGTAATAGGTGATATCACAAACAAGTGTTGCAAATAGCACGAGGACATGACCTCATTGTACACACGTATCATCCTAAGTGAAATTAACCTTCGGAATCGTGCAGTCTCCTCCCACTACATCTAAGCAGCTAAGTACAGATTAGATGCAGTTTTCACAGTAATGTTCAATCTAATCTGGGAAAACACACACGCATTAGAGTCGGCCTTTTAATATACTGAATAATATTACTGATAATAATCATGATTAATTACGTTGTAGTATTACAAGCTACATCTTTAGTTTGTCATTATTGGACAGATGAAGCAGGCCTATTAAATTTTTCACAACATCATTGCATAGGCCTACATTATACTTTAGTTTCATAACATATCGTTTTGCAAGGTGCGGGGTTCTCGCTAGCAGTAGCCACGTAGCATTATGCTAATCCAATAGCCATGTGCCTAATCTAATTTCGTACTTCATCATTTGTGGCTAATTTTCAGATGGCCATTTACTGTACAATCTATCCAACCGTGGCTAATCATATTCAAAGTTGGGAGAGATCTCTGAAGGTGCGAACAACAATGAGTTCCATCCATTTCCCAAACAATAGAAGTGTGTGGAACTTAATTCCTGAGATTTGCATTTAATGCTTATTAAACGAAGAGCTGTCGTTTAGGTGATAACATTAGCTCAACCTGCAGTTTTTGCAATGCATTCAAGTGGCGTGGGTTCATCCAATAAGCCAGTGCAAATGCTGGGGGCGAGAAACAGGCTTCTGTCAGCAACAATCAAGTGAAGAAGCTCATCACAGCACTCCTGTTATGTCATGCTGCTGCAGTTTATTCTTTCTTTAAAAATAAAAATGTGTGAAACATCTCTTCAAAAATCCTACTCCTCATCAAAATGTGACAAACTAAAATATATATATATATATATATATATATATATTAAATCAAATACTATCCTTCAGGCATCTAGATATGTTAGCCATAAAATTTAGACCACAAGCTTTAATCAACTTCAGAAAATCATTGTCCAATAAATATGCTCTAATGTTTGAGTACGAATAAAACATACTTAGCATATTAATAACCTAGTTTTTAATAAACTGAATCAACATCAACGTAGCATGAGATACATGATATAGAAACTAAATGGTGCAAATCTGTTGGAGACCAACATCTGTTCACATGACATATCTACATGAACGCAACAGGTGTATGTAAACAACAACAACATGACGAAGTTCTCTATGCCTGGAATCCATTTATCACACTCCAGCACAGGTAGGTTCCCTGGGTGATTCATCACTGACAATCAAACTAGGACTACTAAGCCAGGCCAGTGTTTCAACAGCAGTTACCATCAGCTCCGTGTCATTTGAATAATTTCAGTCACTAGGTTTCCTCTATAAATTAATTCCAGCCTTTTAGCCACTGTGGCTAAAGCAGTCCAATTTTTTTAGCCACAACAGAGACAGTTTAGTTACCATTATTTGAAGCAGCTTTCATAAGTTTCTAATTCCCAGTCAAAATCATACGTGACTTAATGCATTGTGAGAGGCATTTTTGCCACTAAAGTTTGACAGATTTTCGCCCCACAAGCATTTAATTTAGCCACAGTTACATACATTTTGCCAAGAGGACCGTGGCGAATGTTTAGCGGAAGCCTAGAATCATGGAGCAAAGATTTCAGCTATTAAAAGACTGTCATTAAATAAATTTTAGGTTAAAGTTGGACTTTAATGTTTCGAGGAAGAAAGAAATCATTTAAATAACAGCATGGTAATATGATTACACTAAAATTAATTATGCAACCGTCTAACATAATCTGTTGAAGTGAATACCCAGTCATAAAGCTGAAATATGGAGATAAGGCTGCATGACCTTAAAATATGAAAGGGGATCTGACACAAAGGTTAAAGCCTATAGAGCAACAACCGCTACAACATAAATGAAGGGCAACTAGTGTAAGTACATGTATATCATATCATGTCTATCATGTACATGGTGCACCACAAACCAGACAAAACTGAACACTAACCAGTTTTTTGGCTGTTAGGGAGTGGAGGGATTACCTAATGCTAATCTAGTAGTAGTAATCAATATCATGATATTAATTTACATGCAAACCGGCCACAGGCCTTTTACATGCATAATCCCACAGATCTGTAATTAGGCTCACAGCACAGTTGACCGTAAAACGAAGTTCAAGGACAAAACAATGCGGATTTGTTGTCCATTTGCAGTTTGTGTTAAAACAACCAAATCCCATGAGCATGATAAATCAACTAAATTTATATTTTTGCCAGTGTTATTGACAATTTTGATCTTCAGCTAACAAATTTATGCCCGAAGAAATCCCCTAAATAACTCAAATGGCATCCTGGTTATTCAACAGCACACGAACAGGAAGAAAAATAATCCACTTATCAAAATTCACATGCCCTCCAATTAAACAGGTATCAATGAATATTTCAAGATAATCTTGAGTTGACAAGTCCTTCCACATTATCTGATAAGGCATCACTGCGTTCCAAAACATGTTTTTAACCAAAGCAAACAACTCGAAACAAGTGTGATTCCCCATTAAATAAATCATGCAGATATTCTCCTTCCTTCAACGATTACTGAAATATTAGTGGAATATCAAATTTAAAGCAGGATTATCACCAAAAAAGCTATCCAAATAAAAGAAAATGCTTCTAACTGATAAATTCAACAACCCAAATTGTCTTGATTGAATTAAATTAGTAAATTTATATCGCAGGAATATTCTACATCGACTTCGTTTACATTTTAGCTAATTATGCATCGGAACGTAATGAAGAGCGTCACAGATTAGCGACTTCAGAATCATTTTATGAAAAAGATATCGGAGTTGTTTCAATTCATGCCATATTCGAAGTACCAATACATTTTTGTATATAATACACTTAGAATTTTGAAAATCGAATGAAAATTGAAGGTGCTGTTTAATCAAATGTATCACGAAGCGACGACGCTAATGTCAGTAATGACGCTCATGCCGTTCGTCCAGAAATAGTGCATCTCTAGAGATGACATTCAATGAAGACAATAAAAATGAGTGTTTTAGAAGAAAATGAAATGAAAGCAACAGATTTTGGCCACTGTGACAATCCAGCTTTAAAAGAGAATTTGTGTGGTACCTAAGAGTGTATTCAGGAGTCAAGCTGGGCAGACTGAGTCCACGGCGTCTGGTAACCCGACGCCTGCCTTCCATGGTTATTCCGCGTCAAAATGCTCCTCAAAATGCTCCTCATATGACAACAACCAAAACTCGTGTGTCAAAAAATTAGACAAATGCCGCTCAAGAAGCGCAGACAAGATACAAGTGTCATGTGACCAACTTCTTTACAATGACGTAATTCCCACCGTCGTGAAGGAGAAATCTAAATTTAATCACAAGAATGACGCAAAAACGTTGTTTACATCTTTTTCAGAACTCAATGTCTCCAAATTTTAAGTTATTTGAAGTTCCTCAATCGAATGTTTTATAGGCCTATTTATAACGCACGTTTGCACATTTATGGCTACACAGTGCACAGACAAAATTCCCAATGCAAAGCTTCAGTTTTTCATGCACAGGCTGCTAGCAGCACAGTATATATCCAAGGTCCTTGATATATCTAAAATGCTCATAAAAACTCTTAATATAATCTCATGTGATATGTAATGTAATTTGAACAGGTGGTGTTGAAGCATTAACATTATAGGTTGAATACTGAATTTTAATCCACCAACACGATAACCCATTTAGCACTAAAAGCAAGCAACACCTGAAACAGAGAGCAGGTTGTTTACGAGGCTAATCAACTGATACATGATCAGATAATAATTTTATTTTGATGCACAAACAAGATTAAGCCTGAAGTTACTTTGTCATGATGTGATGAGTCAGGAATCTGACATTGACCAGTACGTGTATACAGTGTAGTGTGCGAGTAATAGGCCTATCTAAGCAATATATTTTTTTTTGTGACAGATTGGTCTACCAGGAGTTAGATCAACTCCATCAGATGTTTTGGGTCAATTAGGGACGAGTCAGCAGCAAAAATAGTCCAACGAAGGCAGAAAATATACATCACGAGACCATATTGGCAAATTACCAAGTACTAGAGGCAGACAGCAGAGATATAACTTTTATAAGCGACATTCAAAATAGTCCATTTATTTGAATATATTAACTACGAAAATAGCTTTCGACACTTTCTCCGATTTTCTCTCGATTTCTAATCATGGATTTGGGATATTTTATTTCTGGTATACTATATAACTATATATACTCAGACAATACAAAATACAATGCGTATATACGCAAAGTTTGGCGATGTATACAATAACTGTCAGATGCTGACAAAGCCAATACACATTTGATGAAATGAAACTGATGTGCCACCTGATATGAATAATTAACCATTTAATGATAGCACCATTAATACAAAATAGGTGGGAGCCTAAACAGATATTGAGAGGATCGGGTTCTACTGCATCTTTAATGAAGTATTGGTCGAGGGCAATGCAATATGCATGGCTTGCTACTCCCGCAATCACGACCAGCGTGTGATAAACAATAGGTGACCCCCACACCAAAGGAATGATAGGGAGCAGGAATGATAGGGAGCAGCCAGTAATTCATGCTGAGGCTATTCAGGTGATATGGGAGATTGAAAGGTGAGACACGAACCTGATTACATGCATCATGGAATAATTATGTTTGCCCTGTCCGCGGAATAATTGTCCTGCAGTAAACGAAGGTCGTAAGCCCAATTGTTGTGCAGAGCTTTCTTCATATGATGCCCTGGGTTCTAACCTAATATAACTCTACACATAAAACCTTTACACAAACAGAAATAAGATTCATGCAGCCACAACCAAACCAAAGAATTGCTCTGCTACCCATATTTCCCTTTGATAGTCCTACATATAACTACACGCACTTGTGGAACAACAAGTCTTAGCTTTGAACATTCTGGGTAGTTTTATAACTCGGCCAATAACAAGGCAGGCTGACAAGCACATCATCTGTCAGAGCGCCTGTTATCCAATTAATTAAGCACTGGTGAGTGTAGTCCCCCCTGCAACGAGCAGAGAGCCCTATTCACTATCATCAATCTTAGCCTGACAACTTACAAATCTCCCTTAAAGCAGTTAGCACACTGCATGGAAACTTAGTCAAGTCCAGCCTCCTAGAGGATTTTAGTCAGGTAACATCATATATGACCATACTCACATACACTGTACTATACCTAGTATCTATGATCATGTTCCATCTAAACCTTCATAAATTCTTTAGTTCTGTGGAGTTTCCTGAAGCGTCATCTGGAGTCCTTCAGAACATTACCTATCTCCATCTGGAGTCTTTCTCAACATTACCTAGCTTTATCTGGAGTCATTTGAACATTACGTAGTTCCATCTGGAGTCCTGAACATTACAGACAGTGTTAATCAAACCAAACAAATGGCCAAGATCTGCCACTAATCCATCCAACTAATTTGGGAGTTCTGGTCTGTCAAGAAATGTTACATGTCACTTGCATACTGCTAATCAGGGATTCATGGTGTTGTCTTGAGGCAAATGAGGTTAAAAGCAAATTGGAAGAGGATTGTCATGGGGCCATTTTAGACATCAAGCTCATGTCAAAACCATACCCAGTGACCAGTGGTCAGTCTGACCATGTTCTGACAAGAACCAGCAGCAGTCTGATCAGGCACTGTGAGTCATCCAACTAGCCATAGAGCAAGGCAGAGGCTGGACAACGGCCAAGTCTGGCATAGCCAGGCATCAGCTACATCAAGCAGGATAACGTGACCTCTTGTTTAGTTATGAGTCTCTCAGCTTCTGTGTTGATCTCATGCAGAGTGGTGCCAGTCTGCTGGGATCAGGATTCTCCTCCATAATTGAAGGCATCCATCACAACTTAGTATTTATAACATACATAGGTCATATTATCTACATTCAAACATTTTGTGGGCAAGACGACGTTCACTTTGATCTTGTGATTCTTGTCTGCAGCTTTTACATCTAAAACATGACATGTCTCCATCACGACCACACCCCCTCTACTCCCCATGTCTAAACCTGGCTGCAGGAAAAAGAAGATATTCTGGAATTCCAATTAATACAACCTTAGACCTACTTGCAGCAGATGACAGCAATTACAAAATAGCAATCTCTGAAATATAGGACGCCATGCCAACAACATATCTGAAATATCAGACGCCAAGGCAACAAATCGAGTGAATTATTGTATCTAACATAATATTGTCTGCAAGCAGTTTACCAACCAAACACTCCCCTACGCATCTCCCGACCATCCCTTCTGCTAAATTCTCAGACGCTTTGTTTCATTGTTTATTCATTCCATTAACACCAGCGACATCTGCTGGAATTACAACATTAATGATTACCACAGCAGACGACACTCCATCCATAACTGAATGCATCTGAAAAATGCTGAAATTATCAAGCTCAAACTTGAAATTGTTTTACAATAGGAAAACAAGGATCCCAAAAACTTGAAAGGCAAATCTTGCAGTCCTTGTGAAGGTCAGAGTTGCACCTAGAAACACGCAATGCGGGAATCTAATTCCCATCAAGTGGCGCTAGATGCAAATCAGAATGCCTGGAGAATTCAAGTCTGGCTTTGGCTTAAACACCCTTGCTATGCTGCCTGCCACTTGCAACCCTTTAAGGAGTAGGCCTAGTAATGGCTTCTAGATAGGGAGTCTAAGGGACACAGATGCTGCCATCACTCAGTCACTTCTAAAGAAATAAAATGTTATGGTGGCATTACACAAGAAACCAGTCGTGCATAGGTTAGTAGGTAACTTTTTTTCTTTTTTTTTTTGGGCCCGGGGGGGGGGGGGGGGGGGTGGTAACCTTGGTCTGTAGACGTACTTTCTTAATTCAATACATGAACTGTATATTGGAAATGCTTTCTATGTATATTGGTTTTTTTAAATATGTAGATAAGACTGTATATTTTCATATAGATATTGTAGTACAATGTAAATTTCTAAATGGTAACATGAATTACTTTGATGTTTTACAATGTACACCTGTATCAGGCTGTATGGCCAAAATAGTTGTTACGTGAAGGCATATAATGCAAGACCTGGCAGACAGGACAGAGCCACCGTATTACATAGTCCACATACAGTCCACATACAGAAGCTAGTCGAACAGAACGTTTTCCAGTCCATAGAAATTTGGAACAATATAACCTATCAGTATTCCCTTTATCCACAGAGGTCTGACAATTCTCAAAGACAGCAATTCGTTTGCCAAAAAAAATATATATATCCCAAGAGAAAAAAGTGAAAAAGTCAGAATGGTAGCAGAGGCGCTAGGGACTAGTTGATTACCAAAATTAAACAAGGACAAAAATAACAGCTTGGTGGTCTAGGTTCACTCATGTATGTATATCGAGAATATTATTTGGCAATCAAATCATTTGGAATTGGAAATCGGCATATATCTTGTACAAGCTTGAGTAATAAAATTACTAATTTGATAGTGATAGTTCACTGTAAATTAGGTAATTTCATGTTCAATGACAATATCAAGCTTTAAGGACTAACATAATCATATAAATCTATTTTACAAAAGGGGATAAACAACTGAATTGTTTGTGATCAAATGTGTATCCTTCACCTGGATAATGGACAAAGTAATTAGACACTATGTAATTTATTATAGCATGTCTGATAAAAGTTTACCTATTTCAACTGAGTTGAATGTTATGAGCAGCACACAAAGAGAGCAATGTACAGACTTTCCATATAAACATGATATATCTTTTTTTTGTGATATCAAAATAAACATATCAATCAAACAACCCTGACAGATACACCCGGTGACAAATGAACGCCGTCTGTTCAGCCATCCTTTTAGAGCAGTGTAGAGTAGCAAAACATGCTACATTAAATTAGCTTTCCTGATTCCCTTGCTGTGAAAATAGCTCACCAGGACTCCCCGGGATCAATGTTTAATGACCTTATTGTTCAATGAGTAGGCCTGACAATTCCAGCGATTTGTGAACCATTAAAACGCACTCACAAATAATTTATGAAATTCATAAATCTCATATTCAGAGACATATCGATCTATTATGTACACCCAGTACTATGCCATTTATTAAATTAAGATGGTTTGGATCAACAGCATGCAATGATGTCTATTCACTATGTATCCTCACTAAACAAACATACGATTTTGCCAAATGGAGTATATATGATCACATTTTGATTTATTCAGATGCTGTCATTAAATCCGAGTACACATATATAGAACCATATAAAGTATACACAGATATACGAATATATTAATGGACGACACGTTATGTATCTAATCACATCGCATCTCTGCCAAGTTTGCAATTACCTGTCTCTCTTAAGTGCTAATATTAGGGATTTTCCTTTTGCTACCATGGTTACGCAGGTTATCAGAGATACATAATGCTATGTTTACCTCTCACCTACAATCTTACATGTCAATAAGCCCCCTTGATATCTCTCAGTAACAAGAAGCAAAGACCTGTCAGAATTTGTTAGATAACAGACAACATAAATTATATCATAAGTTGCGGAAATGAAACTGCTAGACTAACAACATACACTAATTACAAGATAGGTCACGGTTTAAATGAATAATTAAGATAAATGGTAAAGAAAGCCTAATAACACAGATGCATGGTAAGCAGATCCCAATGATCAATTGCAAATCAATGCATCCACGAAACACACCTGGTTTGCCACCAAAAATGTTACACAGGTGAGTCAAACTGCCTTTAAGCTAGACAACCATTGCACGTCCTTAGGTACATTTCCTGGTACTCTATTTACTAGGGAAGTAAAAATTTCCCTTCACATTTTGTATGAATGTTCTTTCTTCTCCATGTACTTAGTTAGGCATTGAATTTTTAATGGGTGTGTCCAATGAAATATTTTTCCCAAGCTCTACAATACAGAAATATTACAAATAAAATATCACAGAAAAATGGTCCACCTGACCAGGCCCCAAGGAGGAGGGGGGGGGGGGGGAACCTCTTAGTTCTCAAATCAGTCTGTTGTACAGACTATTCACTCAATTTTGAGTTTCAATGAAAATTAATTACAAGTTTAACACTTGCAAATTAACGTGCAAGCCAAATTCCCTGTCATCACCCACATCAAAAATCCAACCCATTTGTCAGAAAACGTAACTGAAAAATCTATGTCAACAAGACGCTACAATATACTGCAAAATGAGTCAGAATCAACACTTGAACAGCCTGTTATTTTCACGGTTCTTTGCCAGTATACATTATACAAGGTATATGATCTAAGCAAGGTATCTAAACAATATTGGTGTAAAAAAAATTAAAGAGTTTTACGGTGTTTAATCGGCTGATGCCTTTTGATAAAGTCTACATTGTTTTCATTATAATTAGATGCAAATAGACTGGGGTCTGAGTCATACTCATTATACAATTTCTCATCCTGTTAATTTGATCAGCATGATCAATGTTGTTTTGTTTTTATATCTAAAATATATATGTGTACAGGCAATATGGATTAAATAAGCCTTTGTTTGATGTTCCATGTACACACAGGAAGAAATAAAGGAAGAATGAAATAAGTTTCCAGTTTCAAGCAAAATAAGCCCGATATTACAACCAGTGATACAGAAAACCACTCTATCAATTTTTAACTGCGATGCAACTTCATGCAAGATGCTATCGGAGTATCCAGACTCATTCAGACCTTTTTCTTGACATTTAACTACTGTATGCTGCTATCAATTCCTGCTGGCCTCAAGCTCAGGGCCTCCTAGCACCCTCAACATTTCCACCAAGTACTGCAAGCACTGCCAACAGTTCCTGGAAAATTCCCAGTAAATACCAGTGAGCAGCTTCCGCAAGCAAGTAGCTGCGAGTTGCATATGAGGATTTGCGTTCCATGAAACCGAATATTCTGACAGAGTCTGACAGACTATGAGGAATGCCACACACCACCAACTGCTGCAGCAGGAGCCATCAACTGCCTCCCCAAACTGCTATAGCTATACAGTGAAACCCTGCCTAAAGACCACCTCACTAATAAGACCACTAATCATGCCAATCTTCTGACACCAACCTATTCTTGTTATTGGGATTGCCGTTGTACTTTCCTATAATTGTATTTTTCTCAATCATTTCATCACTAAAGCAAGTAAAGACACTAAAGCAAGTAAAGACAAAATCTGTCTTATTGGCAAGGTTCTGCATTTTTGGTAGGCTCTTACATGAACAGAACACCAACCAAAACATGATGTTTACATTATGCAAATACAATGTAGTACTATTATCATACCCATACTACGATCAGCACAGGCCATGCCAAGCAATGGAGAATCAATAGCATCAGTGATCTATAGGGCAATCATTAATACAGATATCATCAAATTACTGAATATGAACACTGCATTTTACAAATATTTCTCAAACAACGAATGCTACTAGATAGCAAATACCCAACTAAAATATCACGTTTTCACTGTCCTCACAGTAGGTGAAGGCTATTTAGAAACTGTTCAGCACTACACATGTATTGCACCCAGGAAGTGTGATCGCCGGTTCTCGACTGCTTTGCAAAACGTATCCAACTAAATAACTTCATAATTATAAGCTTAGGGTTCACTCCGTTTATATAAATCCTGTTTCCGGGAGCTTAAAACCTATTACATAAAGCATCAACATATTCAGCATAAATTAATGTTGGAGGCTTAATGGCCCATACTTTTTCTGACATCCTTTTGGTAACCATGAAATGAATAGGTCTGGCATGTTAGTAACATAACTAAAATGTGCATGGCTAACTGTGCCATTATATTAATAAGGGGGTAAAAAGGAACAAAACAAAAAAAGAACGGGGAAGAACACATGACATCCTGGTTGTACAGTGAGCAAGCAAAAGCACTTCTAGACTTTCCACACTGATCAAAGAAAGATAAACAACTTTTATAAACACCTTTTTTTTTCCATGACTGATTGTTACTCAAGAGTCTGAACTTCCAAGTGCTTGCAACTACTCTAAGGACATGAAGATCTTTTAAACATTCACACAATGTTACACCAATCACAAACCACTGCATGTACAACATTGGTTGGCCCCAAATGTATTGTATGTGACTCATGCAGACAGCACATACCAAAGTGATAATCCTCTTAATGGATTAACTAAGGTATGATGAAAAAAAAGGTAGAAACTTTCCATCACAAGAAAACTTTTCTTCGACAACATTTCAATATTGTTCATCACATAACCACAGGAAGCCAATTAGCTTGTCACAGTAGTTTCCAACCATATCAGTAGGATCGTGAGCACCATTTCAGAAAAACCGGAGAGAAAAGTAAACAAGCAGAGAAATCTTAAGGGGCATTCACACTGTCACAACCTACGAGTGATTATGTATTTAAATATTTTTTACTCAAGATTGCTCATCCTTGGCCACACGTGATTCACTCGCCGAGCATTTCAAGGATACTCTTGCTACTCAGTAGAATGCTCCTGGTAGCCCTAAATCATCCGTGACCATACGTGAATCGTTTTTATTAATCACATACCTCGCTCGGGGTTCACTTGGCAAGCATTTAACATACGTTCTACGTACATCCGTGGCCCACCTTGGCCATACGTAGCCACTGTCCGTCCGTATGGACTCGCCATCCATTCGAAAAAAACACTCGGTGGACGTTCGTTGCTCGCCTGTCTTCTTGCGTGCCCATCCTTGCACCACTCACATGGACGATCTACGAGTGATCTACGAGTGATCTACGAGTGATCTACGAATGATCTACGAGTGATCTACGAGTGATCTACGAGTGATCTACGAGTGATCTACGAGTGCCTCATGTATGCCTCCGTATGCTTGGCGATGGACGTTCAGCGAGTGATTCACAGACGTCCGGCCAACGATCTACGACTGCCCTACGTACGCTTGTGTAAAGAATTTATACGTGATTAACAGAGTCACGAGTGAGCACGTATAGCCCATTTCTGACATACGTGGTCACTCATAGGTCTAATACGTGACAGTGTGAACGCCCCTTTAGCATAGGATGCCTGATCATGAATCCATATCACTTTGGAGTTTGAACCAATTACTGCATAAATCTAATTATCCATAAATGGGTCATCTCCTTTTCTAGTTACATTCCTGAATTTATGTTCAGCTGTCAGTAACCATGGTATCAAACAGAATATTATGCTTATCTCAATCAGGCAGCTAGGCCTGACCTGAATGAAAGACCAGGCCCCTCCTCCCCGTTTCTGTACCTCCGCTGATATGTCTGCAGGGACATATATAAACTAATAAATAGGAAGTTTATGATTGACACACGCAAAAGGTCTCTTCTAAAAATCAGGAAAGCAGCATATAATATTCAATAGTTGCCTAAAACGGGGTCCTTCCATTTTTTATCAAAACAATTTCGCCTAATCAGTGACTGTCTCTCTTGAAGGTGTGGTCAATACCACCAATAATGTTCTAAACAAAGAATTGCAGTAGTTGACAATGAAAAGTGCAATTTGTTGACCGCAACACTGCCAACAGTGAGGTGAGCAAAGAATTTTAGTGTAGTGAATGTCATTATGCCATGAATGTCACCAATCCAGTCTCTGACTGGGTCTGAGTGCATGTTTTTGTGGGGAAAAGATGCGTGCAATGCCGTGCATCTACCCGAAACATAGCTTTTACTTCAGCCAAAACCATAAAACGTACAACGTTCTGTGTACCCAGTTTTTCACACAAGACACCCAGACAAACAAAAACCAGTTCGAAGCAAACAGGGAGGCTGCACTGCAGCCACTGGTCTTGTCAGCTGAGTTTGACAGATTGACCCGGAAATGTATCGCAGCATACGACACAATTAGACAATCACCCGCCTTGAAATACTGAATAAAAATAGCTACTAACCTTGGAATACAATTGGGTGTCGATTTTTCGACTTCCCAGGTGGCAAACAGCTTCATTGGGACGGGTTTTACACCCGCCCCAGCCGTCTTGCCACCCTTGTCAGCCATCACAGCTTTTTCCTTTAGCAATACGCATGCGCACAAACCAATCAACACAAAGCGGAAGCTCGCCGCCAAAACAAAACCACGTGCCAGCTGTCAAATCCACATTCATTGTCGCATGTCCAGCATACGAATGTAGCCCCATATCAGACAGATATTTTTTTTGAGCAATCAGCATTGCAATTGGCATAAGCCTCACTGCCCCAGTATGCTCTGTGGCCCATGGTGTCCCACCGTCCCTGACACTAGTGACGTGACAGGCTTAGATGGAGCATTATTTCACAAGAAGATGATACTCCCACCTACTGACAGGCTGTCATAGCCCAACAAATGCAGAAGTAAAGGAAAGCCCTAATCCCCCAACCTTCCCGTCCGGTCTGTGGCTGCCCCAACAGCAACGCATTGATAATTACAATGATATGCAGTCAGGATCTACAATTATAATGCATGCATTGGCATAGGTTAACGCGGGTTAATTTTGCCCAGCCCAGCGTGTAAAACCTGGGTATAACCCGGGTAAAATGGGTTTAAGCAAAAGTGGGTTAAACTTGGCCCAAACCTCCTACAACCTCAACACATGGGATTTCAAATTAGTAGAAATACATAAAACAGTGACTATATATATATAAGGAGAAATAGAAGATTTGCTTTCTTAAATTGTATGCTTTATGGCTATCACTGAGCTTTAAACAGAGTATAATGGACAAAATGGGTTTAATCCACAAAAAGTTGGTTAAACCTGACAAAAACCTTCCTACAAGCTCACAAATGGAATTCCAAATTAGTAGAAATACATAGATAAGGGTGGTGGGTGAAATGTATTTCTGCACCTGATGGCAGGAATTAACCATGTAAATGAGATGATGGATGAACCAGCCATCCAACTTAGTAAGGCTCGACTGGGAAATGAACCCAGGACGCAGTGGTTGGAAGCCCAGCTGATGCCCACCCTCTACTACAGGCCCCTAGAAATACACATATAACCGTGATTATAGGAATACAAGATTCGCTTTCTTAAACTTTACTTGGCTATCACTGAGCTTTACACATCTTATTGGCAGGAGTATAAATTGAGAATGCAATTCCTGAATTATAGTAGGCCTACAGAGACTTATGATCTACAGACAATCGCACTGACTGACAAAAATTGATTTCCAATTATAGAAGTTCAATTCTTATGAAAACTATACCACATGGGACCATGCTATTTTGTGAAAAACTTATGTTACATGTCCTTGTCTGCTGAATTCCAAAAATTATAATTTTTAAGCTAACAACAATGGTGAAAAAATTGCTAAACCATCAAGTAATTTAGTGTGTTCACGATTGCAAATTGGGGGTAACAACCATCAATCTTAGTTATGTCCTACCATCATGTAGCATCATCTGTGAAAAGTATATTGTTTGGTCTTCTGATTACAAGTAAAATTATGGGTTTTAACCCACTTTGGGCAAAATGTCTATTTAGTCCCAACCCGGGTTTAATATGGGGTTAACCCAGGTTAAACACGGTGGGTGGGTTAAATTTGCAAACCCTGCATAGGGTGATGAACGTAATTGAATTTTATTTGGTAAAGGTATATATCCATATTAATTTGCAATTTAGTCATTAGACACATAGATAGTACCACACTAGTGACACTGCAGTCAAGACCTCTGGTTCCAAGTATCTAGCATCTGCACATTTTGATGTCACTTCCTGATGATAGACACCTCTTTGAGGAACGAGTCAGTAAGTGTAGATTGCAAAAAATACACCAGGTGGTGTGCAAGCATGTACAAGCTATTGGCTGGCAATCACAATAATCAGGCCGGTCAGCTTGAATGGTTAATCTCACAACGAATATTTTCACATAGGCAAGGCCTTTGTCTTAGCTGAAGGAGATATGTCCCACAGAAAACAAACTCTTGTGTAAATCATGCAAAACAATGTCCATTTTATTCAGTCACACAGATGGATCATTTATATATCACACTGTTTCACAAATGCACATCTTACTCTCAAAAAAAAAAATATTCAGATTAAATGCGAGTAAAATAACTGAATATGATACCAGCTTATACAATACTATGCTAAGCAGGACTTATTACATCATCACAAAGCTATAGATCTATAGGCATTGGTTAGGCCACCCCACTTAATCTTTTAATAGTTTGTTTTTTTAAATATATATATATAACAACATATACATTGCTGGCATTGCCTAAAACATAGGGATCAACAATTTTAGCATCCTTTGGAACTTAAATAATTTGCATAAGCAATCACCTGACTAGGAAAAGGTGTAAATCAGGTATTAGTAGATCATGGTCTTTAAATGATGATTCCTGAATGAATAATACATTGATAGATCATGCAATACTCATGTTTAAAGCACAATAATTTTTCAACTGAGTAATTTTTTTTAGTAACAATAACAGCTAATAACATAGCCTTGTTGACATATTTATATGTCTGAGCCTCACATTGGCACAATGAAATCAAATGCAGCAAAGCAGACTGCAGTTAAATGTCACTTTTTAGTAATTTATTTCTGTTCAAATAAATAAGTATATACTTATAACCTAAACAACAGCCAAATGCCTTGTTAACCACCACATGAATGCAGGTTGTGAAAAAGCAATGATTAAAAGCATGTACAATCTTCTTTTGCTTCCATGTGTGTACCCAGTCTGGTCAGCATGAGGAACTATGGCAAATTTTAATGAACGAACCTGGAAAAGATAAACACAGGATTATACGAGTAATGCCATTTGGACCAATCCATGCATTGAAAGTAAAGGTACAAAGAAGTCCTAAAAGCAATCTACACATAGTATTATCATTACATCAAGTTAAATGCATACCTCAGTGTATGTTCAATTTGCATTGCTTGTGCAAATTAGTTATCTTGCTATCATTTATGAATTTTCATTTACCAGCAAACATTTAGTTGCCTGTCTGCAATGTGATGCACAATTTCATGGGAAACTATTGCATAACAGATTAGTTAATATATTTACCATAGAATGGCAAATACTTACTAGGAAAAATGATATGGCAACACTCATCCACAGAAGGACTACATAATACCCAGTAGTATGAAAGGTTAGGTTTCCAAGCAAAATTGCTATCATTCTGAAAGAAAAATCATGTATGTTTTAATTGGCAGAACAGAAAAGACACTTATGTGGGTTCTACTGCATAAAGTAATCAGTTTCAATGTTTGATATTTACCCGACATATTTATATCCACAGTATGACAACAGATCGAGATAACTCAGGTCTGTCGATACATTCAAAATATACATGGCAACCAGGAGGAACAGCACTTCTAGGACCATCCAAACAAGAGCTGTGCTGGCTGTAATTCCTAATTGTTCTGGCGAAAACCTGAAATGATAAAATTGTCACAAATTAAAATCTGATAGGGCAAATAAATGTGTTAAGCACAACCTTGGTAGAAGAATAATACATACTTGTTCTGTGTCCCGATTGCTATTCCAGCAATCAATATATAAGTAACGTAAGCCATAACTGCAAAAGAATTTAACAAGGAATCAGATTTAAATAAATGCCCCTCTACACACTTTTTATAATTTGTTATCATTGTGTTACATAAAATAGCCCTTCCAGCAATGTTATAGAGGATATTTAAAATATTTCTAAGTTTTACCAGTCTGTTCTTGTTATGCAGTCAATGCATTTAGTATTGTAAAATTTCATGTCATTCATTCCTTAATGTATTATACAGCTGCAGCTAGCAAGTCATATGCAAAGCTACCTAACATTATTATACTATTTTTGATACTACATACTACTACTGCATTTTGGCATCCAAACCAGAGTTAGATTATTCCTGAAATTGCAAGTCCCGCATCTAATGTGTGCGACTTCCCATTTCAGATAGTTGCAAAATCAACATAATTAACTTGCCTTTTTATAGCTATGCAGTTATTTCTGTCAAATGATAGCTTTTTCATGCGGAGACAGGCAATTGTACGTGTATTTATATCATTCAAATCTTACTCCAAATTCAGTGCCTTCTCAGAAAAATTCAAATTAACCTTTCTTAGAAACTGAAATTGCTTCTTATTAACAAACGTTTGTCCACAAATTTCTTACCAGGAATATACAAATCTGGAGCATTGACTTCGTAGCGTGGTGCAACTTTGGCTCCTGGATCATCCTGATCAGGACTATATCTTAAGGACCAATCCTAAAACAAACCACAAAATACAAATTAATACAACAGAATGATACTAAAAACTGTCATTCATGATGACAATGCACATGTTAACTAACACATAAAGAAAGCAAACTTACTGTATGAGCATAAGGAAACAATAGTAGTCCCAACTTCTTTCCAACATAGGTAGTGTCCACAGCGAAATAAACCTTTAATTTGTTGGAAGAAAAATACTGATCCATCTGCAAACAATGAAAGTATAACAGATATAAAAACAGTTTTTAAAAAATGTCCTGAGGCTGTCAACAATTCCATCAGCCTGGTGTGTAGGCAGCACATTTACATTTTTGTTGCTTAACAACAGAAAAAGGTGGCATGTTTCTTCTTTGACATATATAAAGATTTTGTCCTAGAGAGAAGATCTATTTTATCATTACTGCTGTACTTCAACATATTGAAATAAAACAGTTTGCCTCTACAGTTACTTGTTTCGATTTTTATTGCAATTCCCAATCTATGTTTTTTTCTCAAGAAATATCAGTTGTGATCCAAGTAAGATCTGGACATAGAGAATCTAATCTAATCTAATTTGTGACTCTATAGATCTGTTAGTTCAAAGGCTTTGATTGAGTATACAAGACTGTTACCTGTTTTATGCCTTCAATTGCCATTAACTGAGATAATTGCAATGCCAATGTGCACAGACTACTTTATAAGACAACTTCTTAATTGCACTTTTAATCTGACATGATGCAATTCAATCACTACGAGCATGAATCGATACACTAAACAGTACACAGGCAGCTGTACCGGTTTCGTACAGAGCCTTACATCATATGTTGTCATCTTGTGCGAAGTGCTAAACGTTGGCACGAGCATCTGAGTGACATGAACAGATGTAGCAATAGGTGCTGAAAGTAGGTAGATCACAGCACCCATTAATTTTAACTTAGCAGCAAACAAAACAAATTCTTAATATCTGGCAAAATTAGATGTTGCAAAGTCCAGCGCATTTGGCCTGAGAGCCTCTGACTGATCGATATACATCCCCAACATTTCTCCACTAAATCATACCTTGCTTTGTAGCATATCTTTGCCCTGCCCGGCAAGATTAGTGCCATACTGCATTGCCATGTTTGCCATGGGGTCGTTGAGCAATTGTTGGCCAGCAAACTGAGGAGGTGGACCACCACCTGCTGGGGGGCCCATGTAGCCTTGTTGATTATTACCGGGGTCATATCCAGCACCTGCGAAATAGGGATACAATACCAACTTTATCCTACTTGACAGACTGACCAATCATTATATTTATTGAGCTGCAAATCACAACATAGCAAGCTAATCAAATATTTAATGAAGTACATGTTATATGAAATTGAAATCTACAAAAAAGACTTGATAGCACTGATCAACTGACATTTCTCTGACTAAGGCAATTACCTTGTGGTGGATAATACTGAGTGTTGTAGTTATACTGTGCAGCAGCAGGAAATTCTGAAGGAGAACACAACATGCTTTCACATCAAACACACATGCAACAACAATGAAACACACAAAATGAAGTTAACAAAATAAAAATTAACAAAGAAACAGCGCATGCAATGAACTTAAAGGTGTAGTATCACACGCATGTTAAACACATCAGCTGCAATGATAGCATATGACTGCTGATAATACTGAGGTTATCAAGACTAAGGATTGCATTGCACAAGAATTAATGACCCTTTCAAGGCATTTCCTAGAGTAATTATTACTATACCTATCTGAACGTGCTCCTGAGAGGAATCACACATGATACTAGTAATATAACTTGCAGTCTAATGGCAAATTCAGCTATAGTATTATAAGCTCTACTGATCAATGATCTATTTTAGATCAATACCTTTACAGACAGATGGTACATATATCCTGTTTCAGGAATTTGCACAGCCCCAATGAATACTGAATCTAACAATGTACACAAACACTAATGTAGCAAACAAAACACAAAATTCTGATAATCTACAAAACTTAGTAAATATGTGTGCACTCTCCAGATACACTACTAAACACATACATGTACTAACCAAATAAGACATAACTGCCAGCAATTCTAAATTGTGCAGAATAGCTGGTATGAGGCAGGGTTGCTGTAATTTACCTGTGTTTTGACCAAAAGGTGGATAACCAGGCTGTCCACTGGTGTCATCAAATAACTGAGGGTTTGAGGGTGCAGGCCTTTGACCTCCTCTAGCCCTAGGTCCTCTTCTGCCACCCGCTGCAGACAAGAATACATTTGATTGATAGCGACTTTTATTGGTGTAATCAATTAATTCTACGGTCGCTGTTCCTTCAATTGTACACAGGAATATAAAATTATCATTTACTCAATAAATGAACAAAACTTAATTTGTACACGATTTTCAATGACTATTGCTGTTTATACCTGGCCTGCAATGATATTCAATTTTATAATATTCTCACTAAGTTATAAATAATTCTATAATATAATGTATTAAATTATTTTACTCATGTAAAATACTGTACAGATTGTACGAATAAAATGCTGTTACATAGCAACCTATAAAAGTGACAGCCAGATACCTATCACCACAACATAATGATGCCATAATACTGTTGTAGATCTGCAGCAGAGGTCTATTTTGGCATAAAGTAACAGTTATCACAATCTAACAATCAATAAGCTCCCATATATCCCAAAAAGAAGCAATTATTTAAATCAATAGGTTGGCATTTGGGAAAATTGGGGTAAAAAAATTAAATGGGAGAGAGTGAGATCAAACATTTTTTTTTTTTTTAAAGGAATCATTATTCCCTGAAACTGACATTGAGTGAACAGCACCATATATCAAAACTGCAAAATTGTAAAAAAAAAAAAAAAAAAAAAATTATATCATGAGGCAAAAACGAATTTAGGGCAGGAAGAGTGATGTTTACGAGACAAAAACTATTTGAAGTCCCTGGAAACTCAAGTGATTTCTACAGCGCAATGCACTCCTAAACGTATCTCCCCCCCCCCTTTGTATTTTTAGCCAAATAACTCCTTATCATATGAGCTTGTAATTGTCAATAAATGAAGAATTTTGTATTTCATCCTAATTACATGAGCTTGTCAATATATGAAGAATTTTGTGACAGTGGAGTGTCTTTCAAACAAATTTGAGTAAGGAAATCCTCTATTGGTTACAAAATAATTACATGGTAACAAATCTCCTCCTTCCCATTAGTTGGTGTTGGGCTTTTTCAATACGTTTTTTAGCAATAACATTTTCAATTACTTACACAAGGAATCAAATTAACCAGGACATCATCAGTCCAATGGGCTTTAAGAACCAAATGGGCCGTGCTGGATTTGTGCCATTGTAGAGTGTTACCATTACGTTTTGTGACCATTTTGACCCTACTTTGTTTTGTCCATGCACAAGTCAATCACTGGCAGGTAAATTGAGGTTCAGAGCCAGCAATTGAGCAGTACATGGTTGTGTGGTCTCAAGAACAGAACATCCTTGGTTAATGCACATTCTCCGTTCTCATCACACACTACGTAAATTAGATGGAAAGATATCTCAAGGCAGAGGCCAACCAAAAAAGGCAGGGAGCAGTGCATCATCTTAAGAACAACTCAGGCAATAGATGGCAAGTCTATGGGGTGGCACAGATAAAGAGTGCAAAAGAATGAATGAATTTTACTGACATGCAGAGGTCACAATAGACATATATGTCAAAGACAGTCCGTCGATGACCCTGTGACAGGGAATTTACCTGACACCATTAAAAAAATAATTTAAAGGCCACCAGGACACCCTAGGGTTGCCATTATGGCTATTCAGACCAAAACAGAAACAGTTGAAGCTGCCATTACTTTACTCAAGGCTTTAATAGAGAACCGCGCCAGAGATTGTAGGTGGATTAGGCCTTCACGTCCTGTAATCTGCACCTGATGGGCTAACTAGGACAGGCACGGACCATGGCAATGATATGAAGGATGAAACAGCCATCCAACTTAGGCTCGACCGGGAATTGAATCCGGGACCCAGTGGTTGGAAGCCCAGCAAGCTACCACTGAGTAAGGCCCCTACCCCCGCACCAGAGACGTCTGAACAGGCGTATCCACGAGTTTCACACAGCATTTTGCCCCTGTTATATAGGACAAAGTATAAGTGAACTATTAAAAAAAAATTTAAATCCACGCACTTCGCTTTATTCGGCTGATTTTAGAACTGATTATTTTCGATTTTTCACATGTTTCCATAATCTCCCAGTGTAATAATTTAGAGCTGGCGGATGTAGAAATCACATAAGAGTAAACCTCTTTTCTCTTCCATTAACATGAGATACATGCAATAAATGGACTAAGTTGAACAATTAGTGCTTGCTAAAACTACTGTTTTGTTACACAATTAATTTTTGAAATTGCCGCCTGTTTGTTTACATCACGTGACGAAAATGGTAGCAATGATCAATTTGCTCGCTTCAGATCTTCTCCCAATGATTTTAAAAGCTGTGCGCAACCATAATTCATCATCTTAATGAAAATGAATCTGTTTAAGGTGAGGAATTGACGGGGCAAGTGTGAATTGGGCAAGCTTAGCTGTGGAATTATTCGCCAATTGGAAATAAGCCTGCATATCAAAGCCGTTTGAGCAGCCAATACTAATCTCCAAGGAGTAAATGTACACTACCGAGCAGTTTTGGTCGAATGCCATTCAAAACAGCTACGCGCGAAAACAGCTACAAAATTTTATGGTATTTCCAAAACGGCTACAACCAGAACAGCTACAATGAATATATATGACCAAAACTTTCAACACAGCTATGTCAAAACGGCTACAAGCTTTGGCTAAAATGGCTACATTTTCATACACCAAAACGTCTGCACTTTCCCATGAAGACAACAAAGGGCAGGTCAATACAATAGGGTGTAATGGCACAATGACGATTGCAGGTTTTTCTTTCATAAAACCAAGTGAAGCTACTATCACAAGAAGAAGCCACAATATTTTGAACAGTGATGTATTATAGCATTTAATTAAATGTATCTTTATGACATCAAGTGTTTTTTTTTAAGTGGGTTTTTTTCGAAACATTTTGTCTTCGAATTGGGTTCCTGAAACCATTTAAACCTAACAGTACCTAGAGTGACACATTGGCCATCTGCCATTTCGTATGTGAATGCAGAGGTTTTGGTCTGTAGATGCTTTGGTAATTTGACTGTAGCCGTTTTGCTATCAATGTTAGCAGCGAAAAGGCACTGTAGACGTTATGGTTAAGTACTGAAAAAGCATGTTGACGTTTTAATTCAGGCTTAATAAACCTTGTTGACGTTTTGATAATGACCCCCCATATTCCTGTAGACGTTTTGGTTATAGTCGTGTAGCCATTTTCGCGTGTAGCTGTTGTGTTCGCCATCCATTTTTGTTGGGTCAACAAATTGATTTCAGAATGTCTGAGTACAAGTAACAAGCTGCAAGAGCCTTGGACATCGAATACAGGTCAATTCGTCGACATACCAAGTCATTGACACATTAGAAAGCCTGGTACAAATTTGTTGACAAACCAACTCGTATAAGTTTGGGAGACACAAAGTCGTTGACAAACCTTTGACCACAACAACCAACTTGTTGACAGGTTATTACCATCTCGTTGACAGCTAATTTGGACAATGTCCATTTCGTCAGCAAACTACGCCAGTCCCCTCAGGACACACTTACTCAGTTAATATAATAAAAATCCCACAGAAGAATTCTTGCTACGGATACATTCGTATGAATGAGATCTACAAAAAGATGTCCATAACATTCCTGTAATCCATGTATTTATGGAGATAATAGCATAAACCCGTGATAGAGAGAGGGGGGCAAGGGTAGAACGACGGCCAGAAAACACCTTGTCAACGAGTTAGCAGAATCAACTCGTTGACATGTCAACAAGTCGAGTTGGTACGGTATAGCCACCAGAGTTTGTCAATGAGATGGTCCGCCGAGGGCGTTGATTGTCAACGAGTTTGCAGTCCTCATGTGTACGGGTTGGTTGTAAACGAAATGGTTGTCAATGAATTGGCTGTCGACGATTTTGCGTGTCGACGAAATGACTTGTAGGGTGAACATCTCATCCCCCAATGTTGGGGAGGGGAGGGGGCGTGGTTGACTTGTCCACGGCGACAGTGATGTATTGGGGGGGGGGGGGGGGGGTAATAAGTCGTCTTGGAGAGCTAAGGGGGCAAGTCGTCCAACCACTGATGGGGATGAGATTCCAAGGGTGTGAGTTGCAAGTTGTCTAGTAAACTACGTTAGACTGAGTGTTTCGGTAAAATGCGAGTTTACTGCAACGTAATTTTTAACGCAACGACAACATGAGCAATACCACAACATCAAGACCTCATACCGAGGGGTACTTACGCTGCCGAGGTCCCGGGAACTGCTCCATTTGCCACGCACAACGTCAACGATATCAACCGGAAGTTATGTCTGCTCTAGCCTCGATTGAAAAATTGCCACGAAGCCGGTTGCCTCGTAAATTAGTGCCTTTTTAAAAATATATATTCTGTTGTTAGCCATGAAGTGTAATAAAGTATTTATAATGTAATTAATTTACATGATATATATGTGTTTTTTAGACCTCGAATTATGCTAAATCAGTTTAATGAACTTTCGCGCGAAAAGTAGATATCGACCGCCATGTGATGCGTGCCGTGTGCAAAGTTGAGTTGGGGCCTGTGAGACATTTCACCATCGAAATTTGCTGTCGTAGCTGAAATAGTGGCAGTTGTCACTGGGTCTTCAGTCGTCATGGATGAACGTGGGGATCTGCCTTACAAGGCTGAGTATGCCAAAAGTGGTCGGGCTGGGTGCAAAAGGTGTAAGGACACCATTGCTAAAGACTCCCTCAGACTGGCCATCATGGTTCAGGTATGCTATCATAGGATATAGTATGGGACAAATCTTAAGATAAATAAAGATATATAATTATATATTATGTAAATTTCCCAGGCCACACCTGCTTTTCCCCTCTTTAAATTACACTAGAGTGCAAAATTCGTTCCCTGTGTGCATTTACAATTTCACATAATATATATATAATATATATATAATATATATATATTATATATCTAATGAAGATAATGTGTGTACCACTACTACCAGTGGCACAGCGTACGTACTATAGTTTAGACTATAGTCGTGTGTAGTCAACCCAGCGACAAACCTTCCCGGTAGTACACGAGACTGATTACCTGGCGACAACTGTTAACCCAGTAACAATACTACCTTTGGTACACCTGTTAACCTTGCCACCGGGAGACGGGTGGCCGGGAAACACATTTATTGTCGTTGAGCTAACACTGCCTCTCTAAATGGTGGCATCAACAGGCCTGAGCATAAGCAAAAAGATGGTTAACAACCTACAAATCGTTCTCCTGAAAATGTGACTTGGTAACTACAAAAAACGCCAGGTGGCAGTGCGAAGGGATGCAGCTAGGGCAAGGCAAACGAAATTGCATTCGCGGCATTTCATTTAAGAGTAACCTCCAGGAGAACAAAACGATCGTTCACCTGTTAAGCTCAGGCCTGATCAAGTTGTAAGCGTACTGATTTTTTGTTTCACCGAGTTGGTTGGAGTTGTGTTTATAGCTTTTGCCGAGTCGATTCTCGCCGAGTTGGCGTACCATATTTTCCCAATGAGAAGGCGGGTCTATAAAAGATTAGGGGTCCTAGGCAGCATGTAAAATAATAAACGCTGGTTTTTAACACCGGCCGGGCTGTGGATCATTCAGGTTCACGGAGGGCACTGCCTATATAGCGCTACGTGATTATTTGTGTAGGCCATGATAAGCAACACAGCCTGGCCAGGTGAATGCCCAAGCTGCTTGCAGTGCTTCACTCCTCCGTCATTTTATCGCTGCCACCAAGCCAAAATATTTTCAGCTAATTTGCAGGAGTCCCACATGGTCAGAGCTGTCAAATTATCAGCAGCAACTATATATATGGACTTGTCCCACATGCAGTGTATGGTATTCACTTATTTGGAATGTGAAAACACTGCATTGATCAGAATAACTTTTAATAGCTGCAGTTATTGTGTAAACAAAACCCACGTGGTTGTGACCGTTGCAACGACATTTTTACCCTTTTTCAGTTGAAGCCCTGACCTCATTGGCCAGGCGCATGAATTTGAAATGAGATTTCACTATGGAGATTAACCCAGTCACTCATGTATCAATGCTTTCAGCAGTCTCTCAGCATTTATCACTTCCAAGTCACAGTGATTCATCTTCATCCATGTTATTTCACATATTTATTACAATGACTGTCTTGGACTGTAGTTGGGGGCCACAAGACAGCTGTTTTCTATCAGAATGACCCAGGAACTATATGTGAAAATCTGCTCTTAAAAGCTGCCTCTAAAAAATAGAGGCCCTGAGAAAATGTGGTATGTGTTAAATGTAAATTTACAGCTCATCAGGTAACTAATTACTACTAGCTAGCAAATCTAATGCATGAGAGGCTGCAGGAAGTGTCCTGTAGTATGGTTTACCACTTTTAGACTGATATCAATCCTCTATTGTCAATGGTACGTTGATCAGTGTAATTCACTGCCTTCAGCACTTTCGGACAGGATTGTACAGGTCTGTTGCCTCAAGACCTTATATATTGTATGTAGCGCCAAAGGCAGGTTGTAAGTCAAAGATGTCATCTTTCATGAACATCATGAATTTAAACAATTATATCTTAAAAAAAAAAAGGCAGGAAAAACAAAGGACCTGCTCGGCTATAGAAAATACCATGTTGATAGTTCTTGTTCTTCTTGAGTTAGTTTTATTTAGTAGGTGATGGGAACTTTTGCAAAGCAAAATGTCTTGATCACCCACTAGCAGCGGTTTATTGTAATGCTGAATGATTTTCGCCGCATATACTCGCCATTTTGAGATTGTTTTATGAAGCGTAGTATTGCATTCTTGACCACAGAACTTATTGTGGTCAGTATGGCAATTTGCCTTGATGGGAAGCATTTGCACAGATGTGTTATGACTTGTTGATCATATTCATTTGTTGAATGAGGTAAGAAACATTCAATTTAAGAAGTGTCACTTTTCACGGTTAAGATTATCATTACACAACTGAAAATGTGTCTAATTCACCCTCCCCATATGACAGCTGTAATTTTGAACAAATTTTACCTCTTCCAAGAAATATAGTGCAACATGCCCTAACGGTCACCTGTATACAGCAGCCACCTGGCCTAAGTGGTCAGTTTGATTTCCCCCGAACAAATTAAGATGTAATTGCACCTTGGATTAAACAGCCACCTGCATTCCGTGGTCAGCGGTCAGCACTTCCTCTCCCTTACACCAGTTTGGCCCTCATTTGAGCGGTCAGCGGCCGTCAGCTACCAGCATCTTTGCAGCCTAAATGGCGCCACACAGTCTGGCATTACGTAACATTGCATAATCGCACGTGCCAGTGACTAAGAACCCTGAAGTCAATGTAGTCTTAATTTCAATGTTATATAAACAATGAACGGGTTTATTATATGTCATATTCAGTTAACAATTGAACTAGCATGTCAATACAGTTCTTTATATAAACATTATTACACTTATTGCAATTTTCCTAACCCTACTTTCTGTGGCCGGTGTTGTATCAGGAATATATGATACTGTTTCTGGAGAGTGAAATTTTAAAACCAACGTGGTTTGTATGCAATACTCGGCATTTGTAAAGCTCAAATAAATAGTAAATGAAGTTACATGAACCATTCTTGCAATGCAACCTGACTTATGACTATCTTTCATCACATGCAATTCAAGTTCTATCTTAAATGTTAAAAACATTGCATATATGCACATTTGCAAATTTATAACACCAGAGGGTGCACAGAATCAGTTTCTGAACTCATTTCACTACACCTGACTTCAACAGCCACCTGGCTTTAGCAGCCACTTTTGCCACTTCCCTTGCCTGACCACTTAACACAGGTTGCACTGTATATAGTTTACCTGTGGGGTACCAATCTACCATTTGTTTATAACCCACTTGTGCAACTGCGTTTCATGATTTCTGATATTAAATTGCAAATTGCGTAAAAAGGCCTGTGAAATTATTACCTCATTTAAACATTCCAAAAGCGATTACAATGGACAATTACTTGCTTTTTAAAAATGAGGAATTTGTAGTTCCACAAAATGGAAGTGTGTCTGGGGTTATAGCACCTTCTTTAAATATATTGCCCTATTCCCTTGCAGTGTTCAAGACTCGTCAAATTTAGTACTGGTCCGCATGGACCAGTAAGTCCAACAAGGTGTTGGTCCGTTCACATTGTTACTGGTCCATAACTAAGCGCAACCCCTAGCACTGAGTACTTCTGGCACACAGGTTTATCATGTTTGTTTATGTGTGGAGCAGTGTCCATGTCAACCATGCTCATATTACTCAAGATTATTAACTTTCAAAATTGGCAGGAATGACATTTTTATATCAGAATCTACAGGAAGGGATGCTTATAATTATTAATCAAAAGTACCCATGTTACCACAAACTACATATCATTAACTTCTACTTTCCAGTAAAATGCACCCTCCTGCCCACACTACAATTACTTTAAAATATTGTATGTGGTACATATATGAATATAAATATAAAATTTAATATTATTCATATTTACTAAAGCAGTAATTAAAATCACAAAATTAAAGTGGAATAGATCTACAAAGCTATTGTTGAAAGACTTAGCAGCCTTTGAGCAGTCAATTGCACTTAAGCCTAAAGCATTGGGGACTTGACACTTCCATTGAACTGTTGAAGATGCCACAGAGTCAATTGCAATCTGTGTGCTCCACTTCTATGGATTATGTCTTTGACCAATATTGCAATCAAACAGTTCACATAACTGACAGATTGGAGGCAAAATAAAGCAAAATAAAGCCCATGAGCTAATTAGCTACTCGCTCACACGGACCAGTGCTATCATTCTCCTGCTCGCCGTGCGCCGTAAAAGTCGGGTCGGGCGAACGGGCGAGCGTCTAATGCGAACACTGCCCTTGTGATTAGTTTTATATTTCAATCTATTGATATGCATGACATTTTTAAGATGACTATTATTTAAAACTTATGTATAATTGTTTTAGTTCATTTGTGCTTTTTTTCGTTTCAGTCACCCATGTTTGATGGCAAGGTAAGCCTGTTTGTAACCCAAGCTTTATGTATCCTAATTGTTATTGTAATCATTGACATTTCAGCGAAAATTGAATTTCTATAGTAATCAACTTGCTGTCTTGTTAGGTTCCCAACTGGTTCCACGAGAGATGTTTTTGGGACAGAGCAAAAGTAGGTGACACAGCCGAAATTCACGGTTTTGACAGTTTGCGCTGGGATGATCAACAAAAGTTAACATCTAAAATAGGTGGTAAGTGGCTGTTGAGTGTCATTCGTGTTGGCATAGATACTTGAGTTTTTTTGTCATATATTCGATGCATCGGTAAAATGTGGTAATTCAGCTCACTCATATGTGCTCTTTTTTCTCAGCTGGAGGTGCTGCAAGTACAAGTGGAGGTCGAGGAGATGCAGGTGGAAACTACAAAGATTTTGCCATTGAATATGCCAAATCAAATCGTAGCACATGCCGAGGGTGTGAAGACAAAATTGAAAAGGTATACATTGCAGAAATTAGTTGATATTGATAATCACAAAAGATTAAGTTATGAGTTTAAGTGAATGACCTTAAAGTTGCAATATCCACCAAGCTACAGCTAGGAATCTTCTGAATTCAGGATGCTGTCAGGATTTCGCGGAAAGACTATGAGAGTGAAAGAGCGAAGATGTATGGACCACAAGATTTGTGGCATCATGTTGACTGCTTTGCAGAGAAACGAGATGATTTGGAGTTCACTTCTGATTTGCAGCCAGACAAGTAAGTATTGTTTCATTGATGATATCATGATCTAAATAAGACACATGAAATTGCTTTTTGTTGCATGTTTGTGTCATTTTAATGCATGCTATGACATTTCTGAATGAAAGTAACCATAATTAATAAATTTACTCGCAAAGGATTCTTACTCTTTAAAAATGTGTGGTGTTAATTGGTACCTTGTAAGGTATGACTTTATATCTTTGCTTCAGGATCAAAGGTTTCAAGATACTTAAGAAAGATGACAAGGCAGAAGTCGTAGAAAAACTCGGCAAGGGCGTGTAAGTTTGTAATAGTCAACAATAAAGCTGAAATACCTGTGCCATTAGAAGTTACAATATTTAGATTTGATGATAGATGACACGGTTTTTTCCTTTCCTTTTTTTAGAAAGAGGAAAGCTGCACCAGCTTCAAAGGAAGGCGCAAAGAAAGCAAAAACAGAAGAAACGCCTGAGCAGAAGGCCATGCGGGTGAGTATTTTTGTGAACTTGCTTGCAGTCAGTCTTATTGTACAAATGTAGCAATGAGGACTGGTGCTGATTTGACAGTCCTAGTTATAAATTAGTGGAAGTGATACTTCGATAGATAAACACAAGGATATGTTTAATCTATGCAAGAACTGTATATCGAAATAATAATCGACCAATTGCAAATGTAGGCCTCAAACCTGTTTTTGTGGTGTACGGGGCTGGACCAAGTCGCACCATGTGTGATGTTGTGTGTATGGATTTCAGGAACAAAGTGAAATGATTTGGAACTACAGAGACAAATTGCAAAAAGGGGTTTCCAATGAAGCTATGAAAGTGCTGCTCGAGTACAACAAACAAGGTATTCCGTCAGGCGAGAGCAAGGTAAGTTGTTGAACAGGATTCTTGAAACTATGTCCTCATTCAGTCACAGGTGTTTTCGATGGAGGGTTTAGCATTGTTTATGTAGTAATGTTGTACTTCTGACTTATGTATCTGCAGCTTTTGGACAGAGTGAGTGATTACATGGCATTTGGTGCCTTGAAACCTTGTGAAGAATGTGGTGGTCAGTTTGCGTATAGGTGAGTATTAAAAACAAGGGGGGTTTGGACCTGAAAATGGTTAGACCCCCCCCCCCCCCCCCCCCACCCCTGATATCTGGTTTTTGACTTCCATTATTTGAAAAATCCTCAGGTCCACCCCCTCCCCCCTCTTTTATAAATGGAACAGCCCTAACTTATTTTGATGATTAATTTTACTACAAAATTTGACAATAAATAACTTGGCCACATCCGTCATGACAAAAAATTAAACTTCTTTTCTTTCTGTTTCAGTGGTACTGGGGGAAAGTACTTCTGCACTGGTAATGTTACAGAATGGACGAAGTGCATGAACAGCTCAAGACAACCGAAAAGAAAAGCATTCAAAGTACCTGAAGAATTTCACGATGTAGATTTTCTGTAAGTATGAGGTAACTCTCGTATTCAACTTGAACAATGTAAGTTTAAAGCTGGATTGTCACTCAATGTGACAGTGGCCAAAATCTGATGCATTCATTTCATTGCTTCTAAGAAAACAGATGAAATCCCATCAGGGCCTTGCTAGGTTCATTATATCTCTGTAAAATTAATAAACTTCCCCTAGCATTTAAATTTTCGTGCCATCAAAAATTGCCGATTTGTTTGCATTGCACTGTAGGTTTAAACGAACATCATTAGCATCGTAATGCATTATATTCTGTGCATTCAATTTTTGTCCGAATTGAAATACAAAATTCTAACCTCAATTTTTCATAAAATGACTCTGGAATCACAATTGAGGACACTCTTCATTACGTTGCAATGAATAATTTGCTAATGTAAACAAAGTCGATAAAGTAAACTCCTCCAATATCTATTAATTTAGCTAAATCTAGACAATGTGGGTTCTTGAATTTGACAGTTAGAAGCATTTTCTTTCATTTCGATTAGCCTGAACAGTCTACCTTGCAAGGCAGGGCCGGCGAGGCAGTCTGAAACCATCCTATTGAAAAACCCTGGGGAAAACATGCACCTAAACTTCAACGTTTGTTCATTGCCATTAAACTCCGCCTGTTGATATACTAATTAGTCACCATTGATTATCTCATCTATATAATTACCAATTAAATGCCTTCAATTTCACCGGATTTTTTGATAAACGTGAGAAAACAACCTGAGCTGTGTTGATGAATTGGAGCTGAAAACCCGAAGGACTTTCACATTGATGATGTCACAATGATGCTCTCCAATGAACACATTGGCGGACATTCGCCTGTTAGATTTGATGGCCACCTGTTTTTGGGAAAAGCTGATGCTGACAGCCAGTAATATAGCGACAGAATTTTTTTGTTAGCGCCCTCGTTGCTAAGAGTTTGGCGATAAATTGGAGGGGTTTTATATGGCCCAATTCCTTCTAGTTTGTTACATTCAAAAGGTGAAGTGCGACCCCCCGAGGTTTTTTAATACATGGGTTTAGGACTGGCTTACGCATGTAGCATAAGCCAGTCCCATGGGGCTAATTTCAATAGCTTTTTAAGTGGTACAAAAACCGTTTGAAATCTAGCTTTAAATTAATGATGATTATAATTGTGATGGCGATGTTCTTGCCATTATTGCATGATCCCTTGGGTTAAATGTTGGCAATTTAAAATTTATAAAAACATCAAAACTACGTCATCCTATTTATTGAACATACTTTTGTTTAGTCCTATTACATTTCATGCTGAGCTTCTCTCATTGTTATTGCAGGAAAAAATACAAGTATGTAAAACGGGACCGTATCTTGCCACCTGAGTCTGCTAATGGTTCCTCATCGTTGGTAACATCGTCGGCTGGTGGAGCAACTCCTTTGACTGGCATGAAGTTTGTTATAGGAAAGACCAATGCTGCAAAGGCAGACTTGACTAAAAAGATCAAAGAGCTTGGTGGGGAAGTTGTGACCAAAGTGGACAACAAAGTAGCAGCCTGTATAAGTACCAAAGGTATTTTAATGGTTCTTTTATTTAACTCTCTGTTTGGCACCCTCCTGTGCCAAGGGTCCCTCCAAACTCATTGTGAAACAACTCGCCAAAGATCGCGCACAACTAACCCAGGCACTTTTGACCTATGGTCCTCGATTCAATATTGTTCATTACCATTCAAGAAATACAAAACGGCCAAAATTAGGATATTCTGTATACACTATATGCAAAGCAATCTAGAGCGGTAAACTTTGATCATTTTGCGCGGTTTGCTATGCATTGTATGGGCATACAGATGTAAATATTGTCCCCTTAGACTAACCCTTGTACAGTTGATTAATTTATTATGAGTTATTTTATTTAATGCTCAACCTTTTATTGAGCTGGAAGTGTGGCTTATGTAATGGTCAGATGTAGAACTATGTGAAAAAATAAAAAAGGTTTTTTAATATTTTGCAGAAGAAGTAACCAAAAACAGTAAAATGGTGAAAGATGCAAAAACTGCTGATGTTCATGTCATCGATGAAGAGTTTCTGAATGCCTGTAAGAAAGGAGGTGCAGCTCTGTTGATCACTCAGCATTCTTTGTGCTCCTGGGGATCTGATGTATGTATTTGATGTGTCAGTGTCACTAGCAAAGTGTTATTTTCTCTCTCCAACCTCGTATAATTTTAAATACTCTTTCAGCCATCTCATCGTGTCAGTGATGTTGTTGACGGGCCTGTTAGGAAGAGCGGAGCTTTCAAGAGTGGTATCTCTGCAAGAGATGGTAATTATGACTGTTGACAAATTAATTTGAGTAATGTAAACTGGGAGACTAAAGATACCTAGGTTGACTGAGTGGTCCTCTTGGCACATAGTCTCCCTAGATAATTGCAGCCTTCTGATGACTATGACAACCTGAGACCTTGTGTCATGGACAGATACGAGGCTTACACTTGATTGTATATATTTTGTTGTATAGAAACTGGGAGACTAAAGATACCTAGGTTAACTAAGTGGTCCTCTTGGCACGTAGTCTCCCTAGATAATTGCAGCCTTCTGATGACTATGACAACCTGAGACCTTGTGTCATGGACAGATACGAGGCTTACACTTGATTGTATATATTTTGTTATAGATTTTGTTGTATAGAAACTGGGAGACTAAAGATACCTAGGTTGACTGAGTGGTCCTCTTGGCACATAGTCTCCCTAGATAATTGCAGCCTTCTGATGACTATGACAACCTGAGACCTTGTGTCATGGACAGATACGAGGCTTACACTTGATTGTATATATTTTGTTGTATAGAAACTGGGAGACTAAAGATACCTAGGTTAACTAAGTGGTCCTCTTGGCACATAGTCTCCCTAGATAATTGCAGCCTTCTGGTGACTATGACAACCTGAGACCTTGTGTCATGGACAGATACGAGGCTTACAAATGATTGTTTAGATTTTGTTGTATAGAAACTGGGAGACTAAAGATAACTAGGTTAACTAAGTGGTCCTCTTGGCACATAGTCTCCCTAGATAATTGCAGCCTTCTGGTGACTATGACAACCTGAGACCTTGTGTCATGGACAGATACGAGGCTTACAAATGATTGTATAGATTTTGTTATAGATTTTATTGTATAGAAACTGGGAGACTAAAGATACCTAGGTTAACTAAGTGGTCCTCTTGGCACATAGTCTCCCTAGATAATTGCAGCCTTCTGGTGACTATGACAACCTGAGACCTTGTGTCATGGACAGATACGAGGCTTACAAATGATTGTATAGATTTTGTTATAGATTTTTTTGTATAGAAACTAGGAGACTAAAGAGAACTAGGTTAACTAAGTGGTCCTCTTGGCACATAGTATCCGACCTTGTGTCATGGACAGTTACGGGGCTTACACATAAATGTATATATTTTGTTATAGATTAAAATAATTGGGTTTAGTGCAGTATAGCGGACTCAATTTATGCCCATATTTGACGCCCATTTAAAATTAAATTTTATCATATATTTCACAAGTTTGAAGTTCTAGCACAATTAAAATAACATTCGGTGTAGATGAGCGGCGGTTTGGGGAGCCCCCAAGAAAAAGCAAAAATAAATGCTGTTTTTAATGTGAAGATGAAACCACCGTAATAACTACATTAGTTTGTGACGTCATACATAGCATTTTTACGTCATAGGCCTGGCAATGAGGCTCGTTAAATATGGTCATAAATCTGGGTCCACTATACTGCACTTTTTCCAAATAATTTGTACAAAGTGTTTAAAATCTTCTGATGAGTTAGTTGTGTAATCATTGTTTCCAGAGAAGATGTTCACCAAGAGTGTCCCATCTAAATTGAAAATGAAGTTGAAAGGCGGAGGAGCAGTGGATCCAGACTCAGGTAAGTGTTAATAGAGATCTATATTGTACATGTTTGCATTTTTTTTCGTCTGATGCAGAGTTGTTACATGTATCATTTGTTACTTCAGAACTGCAGGACCAGGCTCATGTTTTGAAGGATGGCAGTGTCTTGTACAATGCTGTCTTGGGCATGGTGGACATAATGAAGGGAACAAACTCCTTCTATAAACTGCAGATATTGGAGTCTGACAGAAGTAGCAGGTCTGTACTAAGAGGATGATGCATTTGCATTGGTCATTATTTTGTTATAGATTTTGTTGTATAGAAACTGGGAGACTAAAGATACCTAGGTTAACTAAGTGGTCCTCTTGGCACATAGTCTCCCTAGATAATTGCAGCCTTCTGGTGACTGACAACCTGAGACCTTGTGTCATGGACAGATACGAGGCTTACACATAATTGTATAGAACGAAATATTTCGTTTGTTGGTGTTTGTTTTGATGGTAAAGTTGATTATGGTGCTAAAAGAATGTATTTCATGGGGGGTTTTTTGTGGAACCATCACGTCTCAGAATAAAAATAGAAATTTTTACAAGTTACTTATGCTGGACTTTATCTCAGGTAATACAATAAAATTCTTAATTTACTGAAATCATGAAATTTGGCGAAATGTTGCTCAGCGCTCTAATCCTGAGAAGAGACTGAGACATGGCTTTGCAATTCATATTCGAGAATGATGAATTCACATTTGCTGGATATTACTTCGGTATTAAACTTATGTAAATAAATGATTAACTTATTAACTGATTCATTAATTGCAGATGGTGGGTGTTCAGAGCCTGGGGAAGAGTGGGAACAACTATTGGTGGAAACAAGCTGGAAACATGTGGATCCAAAAATTCTGCTGTGTTGAAGTTCAGAGAAGTGTACCGTGACAAAACTGGCAATGACTGGGATGACAGGGACAATTTCCAAAAGATTCCAAATAAATTTTATCCTTTGGATATTGATTATAGCGGCGGTGTAAGTGATAGTGAATTATGTTTTGACATTATTTTGTGGTTAATATACTTCAGCATATTTGTATTATATAAACATTGTTTTATATTTATAAGTGTTTTACATTGACTTTGTTTAGGAGGAAGAATCTGTGAAACTCGATGCGAATGCAGGAGCTAACTCTACTCTTGCAAAACCAGTGCAAGACCTTATCAAGATGATCTTTGATGTAGAGAGCATGAAGAAAGCTATGGTGGAATTTGAGGTACATATACTTAGTTTAAGTCGCAGAATAGACTATTTATTTGATATACTCTCATCTTTCAGCGTGTGCGTTATTGGCATTTGGAATAAAATTATATTCAATCTTGTTAATATTTAATTCCGAAATGTATGTAGACATCAACACGTCTTGTAATCTGCCTGTTGTGTTCTTAAATTGTAATTAATGCCTGTCATATAATTAACGCCATGGAGTCAGATATTACATATACAGATATATTTGTTACATTTCAATCATATTTCTGACATTTATCTGAATTTCTATTTGCTGAGAGAAGTGACATAATGCAGTACTGCAACCAAATCACAACACTTGAATCTCCCTTCAGTAGGCTAATCTCTATTGCAGATTGATTTGAAGAAGATGCCTCTTGGAAAATTGTCCAGAAAACAAATTGAGTCGGCCTACAAAGTATTAAAAGAGCTCAGCGAACTCATCGAAACTGGAGGAACGCAGACCCAGCTGCTGGATGGCTCTAATCGATTCTATACGCTCATTCCGCATGACTTTGGAATGAAGAAGCCCCCTCTGCTGGACACAGCTGAAGTTATCAAGGTTTGTCTGGCTATGTAATTATGCTACCTGATAATGTGACGAGTATGTCATTTGAAGATTGCTGCCAATTTGTTTGAGCAAACCAAGCTCCAACATGTCTATTTAGTAATCATTGAATAATTCTACTGGTTTGACTTCCCTGCTCCACTGTGCTTACTGTTAGTCGCTAACCACAACTGCTCTTGATTGACTTGTTCATGTGAATTGAATCTACCCTATCAGGAATAGATTGAATCTCTTATCGCCCAGTGTCAGTAGTAAATTAGTGACAAATTGTTGCAATGAATACAAATACTCAAATAGTACATGTATCGATCTAGGCTGATTGTGGTTTTTTTTTTTAGCAGGAACACGATATAATCACAATTTGATATTTTTTGTTTGTTACAGACTAAAACAGAGATGCTGGACAATCTGCTTGAGATAGAGTTGGCTTACAGTCTGTTGAAAAGTGATGATGGCAGTGCAAAGGATCCCCTTGATTCTCATTATGAGAAATTGAAGACTGAACTGAAGGTAAGTTCTTGGTTTTGCAGGAGATGAAACTGAGGATTTATTTCAGTATGTAAATAAGCCTTGACTAATGGTGTCTGTAAACTGTGTTTTTCCTGCAGGTCGTAGATAAATCGACTGATGAATTCAAAATGTTGGACAAGTATGTTGAGAACACCCATGCTCCAACACATAGTCATTACCAACTGGAGGTCCAGGAGGTGTGTGTTTTCATACTATAGACTTGGTTAATTGAGATATTCTTCTCACATTAAGTACTATATTTATAAAGTGATTTATCATTCATAGAAGTTAGCACTGAATCAAGAACATGCTTTAGACAATGCAGGTTCTTTTTCTCACAGATCTTCAAAGTTGATAGGCAAGGAGAAGCAAAGCGCTACAAACCATTCAAGTCGCTCCATAATCGCATGCTGTTGTGGCATGGATCCAGGATGACCAACTGGGTGGGAATTTTGTCCCAAGGTCTGCGAATTGCCCCTCCTGAAGCTCCTGTGGTAAGCAGAATATTTTATTGCAAATTTGATAACTGTTTAGTTGTGTTGTACCATTACTAAGGAGTTGGAAGTCCTGTCCTGTCTCGAGCAATATTTAGCTCTCCCCCCCCTTGAGGGGGCTGAGCTTTTGTTCTCACTTCGATTTTTCCGGTGATATCGCCTTTCTCGCCAGATGAAAAAAGAAGTTAGCAGAATTGTATTGCTATGCCGCTCAGTATGTAGTTTGGATACTGCTCTATTATAGCCTGTTATTGCTTTTGGGCTTTATTCATTGCTTCATTATTGTACAAATGAGCATTTTCCGCCGACCACATTGTTAACTTGGATCCTCAGAAACACTTCTTGCCCCTATATGCAGCCTACCGGAAATGCAGGAAATGTCGCGATTTGGATCTCACTAGGGATGATATGTCCCTGCTGCTATGGGCAGACCCGGCAGAGCTCTGCACGTCCCATGTGCAGTCTAGTTTAATGTTGAACCATTTGCTTTGACACATTTTTGACCCAAATGTGGTATAAGCTCTGGTAACTCAGCAATTATGCTTAATATTACGACCACACTGACGTTTCCTTCTTAGTCCCTACAGCATACAAAGCTTCTCATTTTGGTGTTCTTTTATTATCAGAGGATTTTCTGTTGCTCTTGATAAATGACATGTGTTTGTGTGTATTTTCAGACTGGTTACATGTTTGGCAAAGGTGTTTACTTCGCTGACATGGTCACAAAGAGTGCAAACTATTGTTACGCCAGTAAAACAAATCCAGTTCAGTTCTTGATGTTGTGTGAAGTTGCACTTGGAAATATGTAAGTTCTATTGTGTTACTTTATTTGTCTTTGGAAATATGTATGTTTTGTTAATAACATTATATGTGTTGACATTTCCAGGTATGAACTAAAAAATGCCAAGTATGTTGACAAACTACCAAAGGGAACGCACAGTACAAAAGGTAATTTTCATATCATTTGTAAATACTTGTCATCTTGTTTTTATGTTATTTTATTTGTCGGTTAAAAGCTACTGTTCTTTTGTTATTGTCACCACCGACTGTAAATAAGTGTTATCTTATCTTATCTCTTATCTTATCACTTATGACTTTTATTGAATGAAAGTGCTTGCTTGCAGTATGTTTATCTTACTGCGGAGTCCGAGAAAGCACATCCTTGTTTACTATGGAAAAACACAATAGTTTGTGTTGTAGCCTTTTGATTAAAGCCAATTATAGGCAATAGTTTGCCTGTTAAAACTGTTTGCAAACCATGTAGATTCCTGCACTTTTTCTTAGACTGACTTTTAAAATAAAATTGCTAAAGCAAGATAAGCTGTGATGTTGGAACTGCATTTTGCTTCACTTCCTTGCATTCAGTAATAATTACCTCTGCATACTGTAATTCCTGTTTGTATGCTTTCAGGTTGTGGTATGACTGGCCCCGACCCAACAGAAAATGTTGTCACTCCCGATAAAGTCACAGTACCGCTAGGAAAGGCTATATCTACGGACACTGGAAGTTCATCACTTTTGTACAACGAGTATCCTTTTCTGCGGGTCAACTCAAATATTTGGAGTCTTTTTATACATTTTCACTGTGTGTTAATAGACTGACAATAAATATATTTGACTAAATATTTGTTTCAAATGCATGAAATGTAAAGTCAGACCTTGGTATTTGCATTTAATAACATTATACCACAATGAGTGTAACTCAACTGTGTCATGGTTAAAGGATTTATTTGATTTTTTTCTCTCGATCATATCATAGCTTAGTCTTGTCAAAATGCTGATGGCCTTAAATATTTTTGTTGTCAATTGGGAAAAAAAAAGGAAGTAACATTTAGACAGTTCAACTGGTTTTGTAATGTGAGGGACTCCTGATGAATGGAAATTGCCATGCCATATTTGTTGCCTTAACTTGCTTCCAGATATATTGTGTATGATGTTTCACAGGTTAATGTGAAGTACATGCTGAAATGCAAGTACAATTTCAAGTGGTGAAAAACCTGAGCTTTCATGAGAATTGCAAGGATTTTACACGCGTCGTGATGTACCTGCTCTGCAATCCCACCGAGGACAAGGCAACCAAGATCTTGGGCTGTTCAGGCATTTATGAAGAATTCAGTTTTTTGTGTAGCTGTGATAGTTTCTGGTGACAACTTTGTTGTATCCCATATTTGCATTTGAACTAGGATATCAAGTTTGCTTGCTAAGACGTAGGTAGTGTTCAGTTTCGCTGTTCTACTGTAGGTTATGCAAAGTCTATAGTCTTTATCTGGCAATGTTAGATTAGAGCTACTAAGTGGAGAATCATTCCTTGATGAAGTTTTGTTTCCATAATTTTGTGTTAAAAGTTTATTAGAACATGTATGATAAAATCATATATGATGACATTAAATGTTAAGAGTGGCTGTAAGAATAAGAAAGCATGTAATCGGTGCGCCTTATATGGTGTTAACTTTGCTGTGTTGCTGTTTATGGCTTGCAATTTCATGTCACCATGGCTTTACTGAGAATGATTGTTACTTCACCAGTTACATCCTCATTAGGCTTTTTAAAGTAAGCAAAACTACTCACAGTTTTGTTGTACATACTCATGTGTATAGGTGTGTCGGTGTGTAAATGTTGTATACTCCTTATGGAAACTTACATATTAAGGACTATTCCTGGTACTTAAAATGGACAAGAAAAAGTTGTAAATGCTATTGACTAATAGGAACATTTACAGAAAAAGTAAATGATGAACTTTTTAGACATGATTGTCCTGAAAATATCTCTATATCTTGAAGTCCTAAAATGTCTTACATTTTGTGGCCTTTCAGTTTTCTGTAAAAATTGTGAATGCTGTTCTTGGCACTTTTGTCAAATACACCAAATTATATAAATTAAAAACCTTGTGTTTGTTTTTAATCTGAATGGGTTGACTGAAATTGATTGAAGAACAATAGTGTGGACTGCAGATAGTGATGTGGACCGGACCGCTTAGCCAGGGGTCAGTATTTTCAAAAGAGGTCTGGTCCAGGGGTGAGCAGTCCGGTAATCCAGATCGGACCGGTCCGGAGGCGGTCCATCGACAAAAGTTGTTTCACCAAATAAAAATAAAAGGTTCTTGTTTAACATAGTTTGATGTATGGAATATGGAATTATTTTACCGACAGGCAGGACAGACTAATAATTTCATTACTGCAATATTTATCTATGTAAAACAAAGAAACCATCAATCTATCAGGAATGATTAATAACTGAAACAAACCAAGATGACAAACCTGTGGTGTATAATAAATTCAACATGGACCACCAGTCATTGGTCCAGTTCTGGTATTTTTGTAGTGGTCCGGTTTTTTGGCGGACCGCCAACCGGTCCAAGGCGGTCCGGTCCACATCACAATGAACCAAAGCAGGGCCAGTCCTAGGGTGAAGCGAGCAAGGCATTGGGCAGTGCGCCTAAATAGGCTGCTACTGCGTTATTAGGCCTCGAAATATTTGAGGGACTAGCAAAAAAAAAGTGTTCACATTAAAGGAAAAATAGTAGTTCCGCTTTGGGCCTCGCACACGCTAGGACCAGCCCTGCTTGGTAAAGATGTCTTTCACTGGCTTGAGTTATCTACTCCTAGTGGCACAAGAGATGTTTTCCACCTTGAAATTGTGGTTAGTGTACATATTTACATGTATATGTATAATCTGACACACAGTCATGAAGAGAGAAACTGGTCTGCAGTTAGTGATGTGGGGTCCGATGCCCAACCTATGGATGTCATTAAGGTGACCTGCTGTTTAAAAGACTGGCCGAGGCATGGTATCTGTTAAGTTCACCCTAATGTACTGAAAATAGACCCAGGTCCCATATGCAACTAACCTGCCTTTAACACCCTGACCTGTAAAGTCATTCTTTAAGTCAAACCTGGATTGAAGTGCTGGTTACTAGTTGCAATAAATGCTGATTAAGGCAAGTGAAAGATCCTGTATTTAAGGTGATGTGTGAGGTGAAGAAGGACTGCTCCTTTCCCTGTTCATCCATCAAGCCCTGTTGGTGGCAAGAGTTGAGGGCTGCATTTATATTATCCTGCATTAGCCTTAATCTAATCTCATATTCCGAGTTAAAAGGTCGGTGAACCTTGTGTCCTGGGGATACTGGTTCTCAATTGATCAAGATTTTGTTTAATATTTTGGAGGTATGGATATCTAACAAGTACTCATTTTAAGTCTTTTTCAGGATCGGTTTGCTATGAAAAAGGTAACTATATTATTTCATTAAAGTGAATACCTAAAGCCATTTGCATGCAGCTTCCAATTAAGAATTGTCAGAAATGAAAATCATGGATCGTCTTTGTTTCAGGTGCCGCAGTGGTTCCATTTTCATTGTTTTTGGCACGATGCCCAATATCATACTGTGATAGTGGCTGATATTAAAGGATTTAATGCTTTGCGATGGGAAGACCAACAGAAAATAAAGGACATGATTGCTGGTATGTTATATAGTTCATTTGACACTTGAGTGTGCTTTGCAGTTCCATAATGAAACTCATGATTATTTCTATTCTGCCAGGATTGCAAATACAACAAGTAAAACCTAGAAAAACCTATATTTTGATTTTGGAATCTATAATTCTCTGAAGCATTATTAAAATTACAATTAAGACAGTTACCTCGCTGTGCTGAAGACCTTGTATCAGCTATATTTTCAGCATATGTATAACCTTTAAAAACCTATATTTAAAATTTTAAAACCTGTTAAATAACCTATATTTTGGAAGAGGTTGAGTCGGAGGCCTGATATAAATATGTTTGAATTAAGATGCATGCAGTTCAAATGGGCTTCTATTCATTTTAGCAGGCAAAGGTTTTCGTTAGTGTTTTTGTCTGGATAATAAACGGCCACTGTATATGATTTGATGCCTAAAGACAAATTTAAAATTTTAAAAATAAAAACGAGGTTATAATTGATAAATTGCTTTGTCAGGTGGAAGTGAAGCAGTAGAAAACCTGGAAGTGAAGGGAAATTATGAAGAATTTTCAGTGGAGTATGCCAAATCAGGTAGAAGTGTGTGTCGAGGTTGTTCAGGTCGAACTGGAGCAGTACGGATTGCTAAGGTAACAATGATTGTCTTTGAAGAAACAAAATGTCTGAAGAGCTAGTAGTGTATGGGTTTCAAGTGTTACTGATCAGGAAATTTTATTTTACAGGATCAGCTCAGAATATCTAGATTGGACTATGACAGTGCAGGAGCTAGTATGCATGGTCCTCAAAAGTGGTGGTACTGCCTTAACTGCTTTGTCAAAATGAGACGGAAGTTGGGATTTTTTGAGGACATGGATCCTGCAAAGTGAGCTTTTTGTTTTGTCAACGACTTAAGACATAGCACTCGTGAATATAACACAAATATTTTTATTGACAATGAAATGTCATTATTGATCAATAGATAAAAGAAAGGCAATACAATAATAAGGGCAATGAGTTACTGCTCGAACTGTGGCCGGTTAACTTCCCCCACCTTTTGACTGACACATAAATCCAAGTATTATCAGTTACCACCTGATGTCATCTTTCCGTCATTGCAATAAATTGCAATTCCAACCTGACCCGGTGACTTTGTTGTCAGTCAAAACTGAGTTCTCGGCACAGCCAGCTACAGACATAAAGGATTTCCATGTCTGCCTGTTTCAACAAGAGTATTATGGAAGCTTGCTCTTAATCTTGCTATCTTATTATACATTTTTTTTGCTGAGTTTTATCATTAAGTATGGTTGTAATCTATAATCAGTTTTTTATAACTTTATAGGTTCTCAGTTTTGGCTGTTGGGTAGAGTCATTAATTTCAGCTAGTATATTCCTGGCTACTAATATTGTGTTCTACTCTGATGAAAAAATAACTCGTCAAATCTAAAAGTTATTGAACTGAGTGGGCAATGTAAAAAAATAGTTTCACTGAAGAGGTTTCCATTTTAATTTCTGCATTTTCAAGGATTCCTGGTTTTGAAGACTTGAAGACGGACGATCAACACCTCATTGTGAAAAGTGCAAAGAAAGGAGCAATGTATGTATGACATGCTGTGTGATCTGTATGATACGGATCCTTCATTATGTATAAATATGATTTTCTGATATTTTTTGTTGTCTCCAGTAAAAGAACGGCTGATGACAATCCAATTGAGGGAACTTCAGATTCTAAGAAATCCAAAAAAGATGAACCAGAGCAGGAGAAAAAGTTAAGGGTAAGTGGAGTTGCTGTGGTATGTTTATTACCTCAAATGGTCATTTTGTAATATACAATCTCTATTCTGGTGGCTATTTAAAGAAACCTCAGTGATTTGATCAGACCAAAATGAATATGAGGCAAGACATCTTGATCAATGAAAGAGGAATTTAAATTTCTTCTTTCACAGGAACAAAATGAGATGCTTTGGAAGTATCGAGACACCCTGAAAAGGACAATTTCTGTTGATGTAATGAAAAAACTACTAGAGGACAACGATCAAGTGGTGCCAAAGAAAAAGAGAAATGTATGTTGTGACTATTTCTTTCTTTAAATTCAGGCTGGCAGAAATATTGAAATAAAATCACAAAAACATTTTTTTTGAGGGTGTGTTGGAAGTGGTAATTATTTATAGATCAGTATAGCTAAACTGTTCTTTAACCATTGTTTTCTATGTTTTGTTAACTCTTGTTCTATATTTTGGTGAAACCAGATACTGGATCTTCTAAGTGACTGTATGGTGTTTGGTGCATTTGGGCCGTGTGAAAACTGCGAAGGGACGAATTATCTTTTCTGGTGATTTTCCATTTTAATCTTCAATGCTTGTTTATGTCTTGTCAATTACCAATTTGGTAAAAGTGATTCAATGAATGTTCAATTTTGTGTACAGTGAAGCAGAGAGCCACTATATGTGTGTCGGCCTTGGCCATGATGGAAAGCCATGTGACATTAAGACCAGCCAGCCCACCAGGGAGGAATTTAAGATTCCAGAGGATTGTCAGGAGGCTGACTTTCTGTAAGTTGTGCAAATTCTATTGTGCTGCCTGTAATCAATTCGACGTTGCCTTTAAAAGTCTTGGGGGGCCTCATGGCAAGGTTGGTAACGCTGTGCGTGACGACATCTAACCCCAGTGGCCAACACCCTGTCTGCGTAATGCACACTCCCGTTATGCCTGTCTAGGCTAGTAGCTGTCCCATTATCAACACAGATTTGAATGTACCTTTCTAATTAACACGTCATTAGATAATTATTAAATCACTTCATCACTCAACTGACATGAAGTTATACTGAAGATCAATTTCATGATTGTTTGAATTTAATTTGGCAGGAAAAACTACAAATATGTAGCAAGGGAAAGAGTGTACCCCGAGACTTCAGTAAACCTCACACCTCTAACGGGACTGAGTTTTGTGGTGGGAAACAAAACATACGCTTTAAAAGAAGTCATCGCCAGCCAACTGGCGAGCATGGGAGCCAAAGTTGTTCATAACCCTCGGCTGGGATTGTCAGCTTGTATCTCCAGTAAAGGTACCATTCATACTTTTATTGATTTCTTTGTTGTAACTATATCACAAACAAGATTTATCACAGCCACCCAAATAAAGGCTGTCTTAAAAAATTCTCTTGCTGATAAGTGACTGTATGTCTGACAAATAACCCAGTGATGTTTTTTTAACGCTTTTTGGCAAAATTGCTTTTATATTATTTTTTTCTCATAACAGTGTCATGTGCTTCACAATTTCAAAAGTGTAAATTAATTATTTTGGTGCAATTAATAATTGCCCTGATGTGTATTTGTCTTTCTGGTGTGAAAGAAAAAAAATATTCAAAATGTGCATACCTTTCCCATGACCATCTAAGCAATCATACCAATGGTTGGCCCAGCTGTAAAGTGCTTTAGTTCATGCTCAAGCCTTCTCTCTCTCTCTTTGTATTTCAGATGAATTTGAGAGCAAGAACAGTCGCATTATAAGGGCATGTAAAGCTCTAAGAATCCCCATCATAAGTGAAAGCTACCTCCATGCCTGTAAAAATGGAGATGCCTCGGCTATCATTAAGGCACACACATTCACTACAGATAAGTGAATTTGTCCAATAAAAAAAATTAATTGGAAAGCTTCTGTTCTTTTAGTGTATGGACTTTAAAAAGGAGCAGTAGATCAAATCTTTGAAAATAGCTTTGTTAATCAAACTGCATAACCAGGATGATTTTGCTGTTATAAAGTAGTGAATTTATTAGAATTTACAAGTATCTGTGATTGACTGATTTTGCATTAGTTACTCATCTGTGATTGTGAGGGTTTAGTTATTTCTAATGGTATTTGCTTACATATTTTTTACCTAATTGATTACATAATATTGATATGTTTGTAACCTTATTTTTTAATCATTAGTTGTTTTTTGCTTACCATCTTGGAATGGTATATCTTCACTTTTGTCTTCTGCCATTTGTTAGGTATATCATTAAAGCAAACAATTTATCATTTTCAGATTTTACTGTCATTATATCATTATATGTAGTCCCAATATATATAATCTTTATTCATACTCTTGGTATACTAATACAATACTAATACAATACATGGATTACACTATAGTAATAAAAGTGCAAAAATTAATTGAGACACATGTCCTCAATCATTGATATAACTTCATTGAAAGTAAAGTCTAACTCTGCAAGTCCATCTCTCACCATTGACATTTCACGTACAGTGTGTGCTGCATGTAAATTAACAAGTGTTTTGCAGTCACATGTACATACTGTCCGAACACACTCTGTAACATCTTTGCATTTTGCAAGAATCTCAGTTAAAGAGAGAGACAGTTTTGAGCAGCACCATTGCATATTGTTAGCAATGATGAACCCATGTTTTTGAAGGAATTTACTATAGTTGTGCACACAATTCATTGCTGCGCAGTACTAACTCTATTAGACTATATATGTCATTGTAAATAATTTTCAGGGGTACACTTTACAATGAATATTTTAAGTGTGAAATATTTATAGTATATATATATGATTTTATTGACAACCTCAATTTCATGAGTTGATACATGTGTCAAAACAGTATGTCAAAATAGTATGTATATGAGCATGCATTGTGTGCTTCATGAAAGCAATATTAATTTTCTTAATCTAGGTTTAACCTGGGCAGTCGTTTTGTCTTCATGCTGTTAGACATTGTTTCAGGATAAACATGGGATTGAAAATTTGGTTGCTGAGCCTCTATTACTTTGTTTATCAATACCTAATAGTTGGTTGTGTACCATGCCATATATATAATGTCACGTATTTTAAAGCCCAGTTCCCGCTTAAACGACTGTCTGGGAGTTGGTTAGCATGTCGGTACCTAATGACGACACTGTGACGTCATCAGAGCCGATTCCACTACACATCGCCCAGAAATGCTGCGAGCTGTTAGGGAGGTGCCCAGGTCCACTAAGAATTGCCAGGAAAGTGGGATTAATCTACACAGATTAGCCAAGAAAGTGCTAAGAATAACCATGATTTGCTAAGAATTTCTGCAATGTATCGTCCCTAATCATAGACAAATCAATACGAATCGTTGACGAATCAGTATAATTCGTTACGATTTACAAAGAGCTGCTCTGTTTTTCCATATAAAAGCAGTTTCTACTTTGTTTTATAATATGAACAATCTTTTGCCGAAGTGTCCCGACCGTTTTGTGCATGCATGAAACAGTCGGCGCGGATTGTAAAAACAGCCCAGATTGCCGCTACATAGCGAACAGAACTGCTCTGATCACTCCAAAGCGCCAATCAGCAATGTACGGCGCAATTCTGGACTGAGAATTGTCTAAGGGGGAACTGGGCTTAAGTTTGTTATCAAAAACCTTTCGCTGTACCTGTTGTGATATTGAAATATTTAATAAATTACATATTACATGGTTAGCACTCTTGATTCTTTTTTTACTATATCTTGTGCTTGTACTGTCTGCCTTATTGCCTTATTGTTTGCCTGAACACCGTGGCAAGAATTTTAGGAGGTTTGTAGGGAATATATATGATTGCAGTTGTGTGATGACATGTGGGAGCTACAATGTGTGCATGGCATACCATAAATTTCCATGGCTATTTTGTTTTTCATGCCTTGAGTAGGGTGAATTCTTTCACGATTCTTTGAAACAGACTGCTTTGAAATTGTTAGTGATCAGTCTGGTTGGTGCAAATTTGTCCTATTCATTGAAGAATTTACCATACACAACATTGTCTAAGGTTCATACGACACCAAAGGTATTTGGCATTACCAAATTTATTAGACATTCTAAATTTTGCACACTAGTAGAAGGTAAGCCGGTTTATGCTTGTGTCCTGGGAATATAATACTGAATATTTGGTTTCCTTTAATTGTAACATTACAAATTGGTGTAGTTAGTAATGAGGATTAATGTACATGTATTTTCAGAATCAACATGCGGGAAAAAAGGTAAGTAGCTTGAGTTACGTGTTTGTCTCATATCTTTAAAGAATACACCACTTGGCAAATTTCATTGTCTTGGCAAAACTGTGGGCAGGTGTACTTGAAATTATTTCTTATTTTAGGCTCCTGAGTGGTTCCATTTTCACTGTTTCTGGTTCAACACACAGTATGAATCGGTCAATGTGTTGGATATAAAGGGATTTAATGCACTTCGATGGGAAGATCAGCAGAAAATAAAGGACATGATTACTGGTGATTAGTCTTCTAGATCTCTCAATTTAGTTTAATTGGTAACCAAATATTGTTGATGTTGTTATAATTTAAATGTAATGTCAGTACATTTTAAAATGTTCCGATGGAAGATTAATTTGTTGGGTATCACTCTTGGATGCGCCTTGACACCTATGACACATTGAAATGGCAAAAGGCACATTCTAATACAATAAACTAACGATAAAACAATATAATTGCAATTGTTGGAGACTGACTCTTGCAAGCAAATAAACCCTCATGCCTTCCCTTCGAGTGAATTGCAATCAAGCAAATGATAAAAGATTTTTTCATTGTTGAAACTGTTCCGTTACATTATGGCAAAATTTAATTAGTGGTCTGCACTTTCCAATCTATACAGACCACATGCTGCCAAACCAAAAGAAAAAAAAGAATAAATAAAGAAAAGTATACATTTTTAGAGGGTATGTTCATGTCCGACTTGATAAATTAATACACTTTGCAGTTAGCATAAATACAGATATTTCAGGAAAAAAAAGAAGAAACTTCTTGATATTGTAGTGGGCAGGCGACATTAGAAGACGTATGAGCCTTTTACCAAATATCAATACGGCACATTACATGAAAAGGCACATTGATGTGTGTCCCCCAGTGTGCCCAAGAGGCACATCAAGAGTGCATCGAGGCCAGAGTGATGCCCGATTTGTATTAGTTTTTTAAATGGAATTTCACACATAAATTGATGAACCCAACTTTACTCAAGATACATTTTAGAAAAATACATTTTGGAAAGGTTAAAGATTGAACTTATAGTAACTTTAGTAACAACTAAACTGATGATTTGAAGCTTTTAAAATACTATTATCTTTCAAAATACATAGATATTTTCCCCAATTATTGTTTTCAAAAAGATTTGCCAATTACTTTTAATCAAAATATTTCTTTTATCAAAAGATTTGCTGATCAACCATTTTCAGGGGGACGGGAGGCTTTGGAGAAAGTAGAAGTGAAAGGAAACTACAAAGAATATGCAGTGGAATACGCAAAGTCGAGCAGAAGTGGGTGTCATGGTTTATGTCAGAAAAAGAGCAAGGATCCACGAATTCCAAAGGTGGGGGGATTGCATTCAAATTAAAAGCGCAAAGTATGATTTTCTTTTCTTAGTTATTGTGGCCCCAGAACGTGAACGTAAAGTCACTGTGCGGGGACCGACATCATATCTATTTATGCAACTCTGCATCACAATTTGTGTCGGACATTCTGAGCTACAGGCACTGATAGAAATGCAGAATTTTATTTGACCAGCAAGTATTTTGATGACTGTCGTATTAGTTATGTAAGATGCATATATTTCACAGGGTCACCTCAGAATTTCACGTCTGGACTATGACAGTGAAGGAGCATATTTGTATGGCCCTCAAAAATGCTGGTATTGCCTGGATTGTTTTTTGGAGATGCGACAAAAGCTTGGATTTTTCCCAGGAATGGATCCGAAGAAGTAAGCATTATTTTATCTTTATTGAAGTATAATGGTATGTTTAATTTATGTGACAGTGACGAGGGCCAGGACAAGGATTTGGAAATCGCTGAATTGGTATCAGTAAAGAAAAAAAAGTACAATCATGTCATTACTTTCTTAACATTTAAAAATATTTTACGGTTGGATCACTTCTCTCACTCAACATTAGAATTCCAGGATTTGGCGTACTTGAGAAAAAGGACCAAGCTTTCATAGCGGACAGTTTTCAGAATGGACCAGTGTGAGTATGACCTGCTCAATCAACTACCACCTTTAGTAGAAGCTGAGTTACAGCAGCTGAATTGAACTCTAGATTTGTATATATTTGCTTTTCTTTTCAGCAAGAGGAAGGCTGAAGATGATCCTGCTGAGGGCACTTCAGGAACTAAGAAGTCCAGAAATGAGACAGACAAGGAAGGAAAATTAAGGGTAAGACCTGACAAGATTGACATTGACACGACAAGATTGACATTGACACAACAAGATTGACACGACATGATTGACGTTGACACCCTTAGAAAAAATATGAACGCTTTCAGCATTCCACCCATCTCTATGTTGTTTAAGAAACTCAATTAATACTATAAATGACTGCAATCAAATATATATGAGAACAATTTGCCTGTTTGGTTTGCAGGAACAAAATGGATTTCTGTGGAAGATGAGAGACAGTCTAGAAAAAGATGTGTCTGTTGACATGATGAAAACCCTTCTTCAGCACAACAGTCAAGTAGTTCCACAACAAAAGAGGAATGTAAGTATTGACCATTTTATTTTGGTTCTTTTCCAGAAATGAATGCTTTGAAACATGTTGCAATGGTCTCGCTTATAATGTACTACAAATGAGACTCAAAAACATCAAAAGTGCTCGTTATAACTGGGTTTCATTATATGTAGGTCTGATACATTTTTGGACAGTGACCAATAATAACTGGACTTCCGTTGTAAGTGTGGCCGCTATATGTGAGTCCAACTGTCTGATATGTATTTTAGGGGACAAACACTGATAATTTACTGTGTACAGCATCATTTACTTCTAACATGCCTGCTCATGCACAGGTTTGACTCTGTAAAGTGATAAACACTGTCAAAACAGCGTAAAAATGTAGCTTTGCAGGGGTGATCATACATGGTTTTGCTACGACAGCAATGATACTGTTATGTTATTCCTAACGATTTTGTGAAATGCAAAAGATGCTGGACCTTCTGAGTGACTGTATGACATTTGGAGCATTCGCCCCATGTGAGAAATGTGGAGAGAGGAACTTTCTGTTTTGGTAACTTGCTTTCTTGTAAATGTCTGAATGAGCATGGATTTAGTGATTACTTCATGAAAAAGTCTACCTAAGTAAGAGCAATGAAATTAATTTTGTGCAGTGAAGCAGAGAGCCAATATTTGTGTGTCGGGGTTGGCCAGGACAGAAAGGCTTGTGACATTAAGACCAGCCAGCCCAACAGGGAGGAATTTAAAATTCCAGAGGACTGTCTTGAGGTTGACCTCCTGTAAGTTTTAATTCTATTGCTCTGCCTGTAATCCAATGGAAATTACACTGAAGATCAATTTCATAATTGTTTGCATTAAATTTGGCAGGAAAAACTACAAATATGTAGCAAGGGAAAGAGTGTACCCCGAAACTTCAGTAAACCTCACACCTCTTACGGGACTGAGTTTTGTGGTGGGAAATAAAACATACGCTTCAAAAGAAGTCATTGCCAGCCAACTGGAGAGCATGGGAGCTAAAGTTTTCCATAAACCACAGCTTGGATTGTCAGCTTGTATCTCCAGTAAAGGTAAATGTTTCTCTACTTTTCTGGTGTAATTGCTTTGAAACATGAGCTTGTTTAGACCAACTGACAGTCTAACAAAGATATAAATATTTTTATATCAATAAAATTCTTATTCAACAACATTTTGCTTGCCATGTCTAGTTCAAGTCACTAAATTATCATTAATGTATGGAACCAAAAATGTCTTTATTTTTCCTTGCAGAAGAGTTCAAGATAAAGAGTAGTCGCCTTATGAGAGCCTGTAGGGTTATGAACATTCCAATCGTAAGTGAAACTTTCCTCCAGGCCTGCAAAAGTGGAGATGCCTCAGCTGTTCTCAAGGCCTACACATTTTCAACCCACAAATAAACTGTTTGAAGTTACTTATGGTATTTCCTAATTTAATCGTATTATATTCGGGTCAGGTTTTGTTAATTTTAACAAACCACAGATTATTATTTTCGAATATTAGCATACTATAATTATTACATCTCTGTGATTTTCTGGATTGTTTATTCCTGTTGGTGTCCATGATTTGTCGTGAACCTATTTTCGGTAGAAATCACTTCATAGATTTTGTGTTTGCAGTGTAGTTTAAATGCACTTATTATTTAGGGCTGTTCCATTTAAAAGTTTGGTGATGGGGACAGTCCTGAAGATTTCTGAAAATGTGGGTTCTCCAAAAGAGAAGAAGAGGGGGAGGCTGGTTGACCCATAGTTTCTTAATACAGAAAAAAGGGGATCCCCCATCCCCTTTTTATCCTTAAAAATAATGTGGGGTGGGGTCTGAATATCTTCATTTCCATCTCCACCCCACACTTTTTAAAATGGAACAACCCTTACTTGTATCGCACCATTCCGAGTTGTAGCAATCAGGAGTGTAACATTTAAAATATATTTGCAATGTGATAATGACATTGAATTCTAGGTTTTAACTCAGGAAATGGCTGCTAAGGGTAGCATTTGACTTGGCAAAGACCAAAACCAAAAATTACTATATTCACACTATAGTTCTTTTTAGTTTTGCTATTTATTGATATTGTACAGTTGTTAATTTGTGAATGTGAATTACAAATACTTTACGAGTCTCTATTTCTATTTTTATATTGTGTGATATGGCTTTAATACATTTAATTGCAATAATGTGTTAAATTAGGTCAGGATACAGAAATCAAATTATCATTCTTTTTGTTGCTGCAACTATTTGTGTTTTTTTTGTTGCTGTTTGGCAAAAATATGTCAAAACCGAATTCAGAATCAGTTCATAGTGATTTGAAAAACATAAATTGGTGCTATAAGACAAACACCATTACATTTTATGCTTTATGTTATGAAATGCACCTTTGTTTTAATTTATTGAATAATAAATTACAGTATGATACATAATTTACTCTTGTTATCTGGATTGCTTTTTCTGCTGGTTTCAATTAACCTCTGAATGGTAACTGCGGTCTCCATAACTGCACGTGCGGCATTGTTAGGGTCCTCTGACTGCACTGCACAGACCACATCAGCTGTTGCTCTTGCTGCAGCAACCTGCCAATCAAATTGCACTATTTAAGACAACTTTGAGATTGATTGTACATTTATCTGTATACCCTAAACATAATGATTAGTTCAGTGGTAAAACTGGCAGTGAAAAATGTCAATAATGTGCAACCAGTGTGCTACAGTTGTCTAGAATTTCTTTCCATTAAATGAGTGTGAAAGTCACTCTGTTGCCTTATCTCACTGAATCCCTAGTGAATACAGAATGATGTACCTTTTTTAATGTGGTGAAAGTGAAATACATCCTTTTAAGTGATCCTACCTGAGCAGCTGTAACAACTTGCGAGTATCCATGGTTATCTTCATACATGCCAGTAATATAGTCTGCCGCAGCTGTAGCCATCACTGTTGTAATAAAACTTGTGGCTACTTTGGTCATTTCACGGTCCTCCTGTTCAATGCCCCATGCACTGTTCTTTGTAATGGAAAGTACACTTTCTGAGGAGGTTTGTCTTTTCATGTTGGTGTGGCCATTTTGTAACAGAGCCGTTTGTTTTGGTGGTGACACTTTACGAGGAGGGGACCCATCATCCAAAGACCATTTCACCTCGAATTTCTGAAATGGGTTTGAATGAACTACATTAATAATGTTCTGGATTGAATTGAATTGTTGGAGAGTATATAATATCATGATGGTTTGCAAGCTGAAGTATAAGAATGAAAAGAAGAGTTGGGTTTAGTGCAGTATAGCGGACCCAAATTTATGACCATATTTGGCGTCCAAAGAATATAAATGTATCATTATTTTGAGCAACCCACACCATGTTTTGAAGGTCTTGTTGAACAAGAATAACATTTGTGTAGTGTAGCCGGAGTTTGGGGGCAGCTACCCCCAAGAAATACAATAAAATTTAATGTCGTTCTTGCCGTGAACATGAAAACTGCCGTCATTTGTTTGTGAATTCAAGCTTTTAACATCATATGCTTGGCAACGAGGCTAGCTAAATATGGACATAAATCTGGGTCCGCTATACTGGAATTTTTCCGAAGGGAAGAAATCACATGGTTGGTTTATGTTATTGTGGTCTATAAATATGAAAACCTGATGAGAAACATAATATTAGGCATAGAAATTTCTGGTAATTTTATAACAATAACACTATTTTAGAGGGTGCTATGCTGTTTGAGTGGCCCGAACTGATGTCCAGCAGCCCAAGGGCTAGCAAAGCAGCACAAGCGGAGCAAGGGCTGCTGAGCAAGCCGGAGGGCTGCTGAACATCAAGTGAGGGCCACTCAAACAGCATAGTGCATTAATGACAATAGTGTTATTATTATTATCACTTTCTGACGTAGTGAGCCACCTGGTGATGTCATCAGCTAGGCCAGCGTGCAGGCAGTTATTAACTATTGGCCTGCTGCCAACTTTGATATGCTCTACAGCCACCCTCAAAATTTAGCTTTTCACCAGGTAACAGCCTTGCAAAGTGATAATGAATGGTAATAAATGGTAAGGGTAAATAATGGTTCTATACTGATCAGACTTTAAAATTGAAGTTGAGCGCCTATGGGGTACGCAAAATTCAATGAAGATCCGATTATTGACGCTACCAACCGAGTGAGGACGATACCTCATTTATTAGACAGACGCGCTAAAAATTAATTTCGATCCTAAAACAGGCCAAAGCATAGAGAAAGTTTAGTTGTATACGTATGAGTTGAGACTTGGATGTGCCAGAAATATTTCGTTTGTACCAACCTGTTTCCTAATAGAGCTCTGTTGTGATATTATAGGCTTTAATTGGATGCTCTCATTACTGAATTTGACAAGTGGTGGTGAGTCTGGTGGTGACAGCTGTAGTAGCATGACGTCATCTTGGCGTGCCATTGTCTTTTTTAGCCATGAGCATAGGCTTCCACTTTCCATGGCTGCAATGAATACCGAAATTAGTAATAATATGATTCTGGAAATTTTGGGAGTTATTCTGGGATGTCATTCTGTTCTTGTCAGACCATTTCAGTAGCTGCAGTTTATAGCTTATTACTTCAGCTATTTTTGATGGATAAACATATTACTCTTCCTAAACTGGCATTCATATCTTGGTTGAACTAATTCATCCAAGTTCATATCATTGATTTGTATTGTATTATTTTTCTGTTTGGCGTAGTGGTTAAAGCTTTTCTTGGTGATGTTGTGGTCAAGACATTTCTTTGTGATGTTCCGTACACATGCAATTCGGACAATGAGCATGAGATTGATCTGAGTCTTTTCCTAAGCAAGCATGTACATTGAGACCAGTAAATATCCAAATTGTTATTCCTATTCATAGCAAGTGTTCCTTTGCAAACCTGGTTGATATTCATTATGATATTGTCACTGCCTGCATGCACAACTTCAATTTCAGTTGGTTCAGTTTCAGTCATAACATCAAACTTACCATCAAAGGGAAACAGCCGATCAACATCTAATGTCTGTTCTACTCCACTTTCAACAAATGTTAGATGTGTTCCATTCTTCAGGGCTGACCAGCACTCACACAAAGTGAAGTAGTGGTCATTGTGAATAATTGCTCCTTTGAAAAAGTCAGTACCAAAAGCAGCGACTGATACCTGCAATGGATGTGATTTAGTATTTAGTAATCAAAAACAAATTTGAAACTGAACAAGCAATTCTTTAGTTGGGAAAGCAATGTGATTGCTCTGTCCTGATAAGGAGAAACAAGTAATAATTGATTGGTCATTCATCCTGCCCTAAAATTCTGTTCATTCAAGGTGTCTTGAAATTCTATTGGCCTTTCAAACAAACAATTTCAGTAGAGAGAAGCGCTTTGGTATAAAAGTTATTACAGGTTTTTTGTAGTTGTTTGAACCTCCACTAATCATCAAACTTAATCATCAGGTGTCACAAAATTACTTCATAAACCTTTAACCTAAGGTTCATCTTGTTGCTTTACTTATGAAGAATTAGTCTCTTGCTGGGGTTATTAATATACACATTCATATACATGTTCATTTACTTCAGTTATGGAAGTTTGTGAGAGAGCAAGAGTATCACCAGCACGTGTGATGCAGTTAATAAGATTGCCATGCGTACAGAAATTCTAGATGTGTTTTAGTAGCAGTAATTTGGGGTTGCAGTAAGGTTAAAGACATACCTTTCTGTAGAGACCAGGCCAGTTGTTCAGACAGTCCTCAGCCCTAAGTATAAAGGTTCCAAGGACAGACCAGATGACCTCAATGTCGCTGCTTGCAAGGTCATCAGGGTTTATCCGACAGGAAATGGTGAAATGGCTTTCGTCAATGCACAGGCAGATCATGGTCTGTGAATTATAGTGTGGGATAGAGCATCAGTGATTGTTGCTTCAGTTTAAAACTACATTTATTTGTAAAGACTTCAGCTCATAGTCATGTTTGTGAGTTTATAGTGACCCCTTGAGGGACAACACAAAAAATGTTCACTGAAAACAACCTTTATGAAAATTTACTCGATGGTCAGTTAATATTATTTGATAGCGTAACTATGTGCAGAAGGGGCCTTGCTTTAGGAAGATGAGAGCAAGAGATAGTTAGTCTTGCTAATCAGGTGGTCTTATAGTGGGATTTCGCCACAATTACAAAAGATTTGATCACCTCTTTGATTCGTAGAAGCACACCATCCCTCCAGCAATAGCAGTAGCGGTCATTATGACAAGCTTGGCGACATGATGTTACCAAAGTTGAAAGTAGACTCTGACTTGGTGGATCCACTTCATACTGCCAGCTAACTTGGTAGTCACCTTCAAGAGGTTTTTGTGTCCAGTTGAGTTGCTGTTTGGTAAATATAGGAATATATATTATATTTCTAAGAGTACTGTATGATGTGCAATCTATATCAAAGTAACTTTGTTGACATATAGGTAATTTGTGACCCCTATACATGTCGATAAAATTCATTCATTCGTACAGTTTAGTGGCTCTTTATATTTTATCGTTGCCAGAGGAAAGGTGTCAGCTTTGTAAGCTTACTGGTACTGGTGTATTCAGGAGTCTTGAAAGAGGCAAGTAGTAAGACTGAGACAGAGATAGGTTCTGAAAGAGTGGTATGGGAAATCCCTTTACAGTTGCATTTGAGTCTTGTGTATTTGGTCTGGGCATCATCAGTCCCATCAGCTGGAGCACCTCCAAAATGTGCTGTAGTTCTTTCTCATCCACTGCTAGGTGCTGAAAATAGGTTATGAAGTACATAAATGAGAATGTGTGATAAGTAAATAACAGTCCTTGAGTACTACATTTCATTGACTGAACTATGAAATTGGTTCTAACCTTCCATAGGAGAGGCAGAATTGCTGCTCGTGCCAAACCTTTCTGGGGAATTTCTTCAAAAAGTTTCCCCAATTCATCAGGATCGGGTCGTGAGTCCTTGTGTTTTGATGGCCAAAACTGTTTACTTTCTATTCGGAATGACTGAAATGTGAGATTTACAATTACTCTTTATATTTCATTCCAGCCACTGGACTGCAGAATTTATTTGTTTGTATTAATTGTTCTGGTTTTACCTTTTTGGAGTTTTCCACATGCATTTCACAAAGAGTAGTGGCAAGAGTAGACGGCAGGATCCATAAATATGTAATCAACTGTTCGTCCTTCTCAAACTGATAAATGGATTGCAGAACACCCTAAAAATAGGAAATCACATCATTGTTTCATATGCTTCTGGCAGATGGCCATATGTGGTGCTTTTTTTATACAGTCATTGTTTTGCTACTCTCTTATTCTATTGTATTTAATGGGTTTTATAGTATACTGTTTTGAGTGTCTCATAACTCTTATAGAGTGGTTTGTTTCTATTATACACTATGCTATTCTCATGATTTTATGTTGCCAACAAAGTGAGACAAATAAAATATCTATCTATCTATGAGCTGACTACTCTCAGTACCGTCCAATATGTGAAGCCATGTCAGATCACCAAATAGATAGTGGCATAAATGAGTGACCCCATTCTATTCTCTTAGACTGATTAACTTAAGGTGTTCTTTTCATCATTATTCATGACCTCGAATTGTTAATTGAGAATTTTACAAGGTACAGGGTGCGGCCTAAAAACTTGCACCAGGCATCTCCTCTTTCGGGATAGCTCTAGGTTACTCTAATGCTTATGAAGTCTTTCAAAAATTTTTCACATCTAGTCAGGGATGTAAGCAATTGGTCATTGTGATATTTTTGATCTTATGATATCAGACAATATCAGTATCTGAATTATTGAGAGGGTTCATGCTGCAGGGCTTGTTCTGAGTGACACACATCACAGAAGTCAAATTTCTGTCTGCATGCATAGTGTCTCTTGATGCAGAAAGTTTACAAATTAGAGATTTCCTAGTTACTACACCTCTGAGGCCACAGAAAATATAATATTTGCACAGAATCCTCCTTCAATGTTTTTTTATATGTGCATATATATATCAAGGTATTAGATGATAAGAAGGTTGGTTCCAGTTTTGATTCAGCAAGGTCATGAAATTAAAATGGAGAAATATAATGGCATTCCAGATGGACTTTTTGAATCTACAACTAATCTGGAAATAATCAAATGATTTTCAGGAGGATTGGCCAGTTAATTAAACAGAAAATTAATCAAAATCCAAAAGGGCACTTTCCGCCTCAAAGGTGTAAATGCTCTACCTTCTTATTAAAAATGAATCGACTTGCCCTATTTTTTGCGGCAAAGGTCAAGAAAGGTGTCTGTAACACTTCTGTATGATCAGTGACATAATCAAATGCTTGTATTGCAAAAGCCAAGGTGAAAATCACCCGAAGGTGTGATAAATGTGCATGTGCTATATTTAGATCCATATTATCTATAATTCTTGAGGAAACAAGAAAATATATTTATAAAGATAATAAAGGACTATTATTACTTTTGTGTGTATAATTGCAGCTGCATGCGATCAGTGTCAATTGAGGCAATAACAAAAGAGGTAGCAGTAGCTGCTGGTGCAAGTTTTTATGCCGCACCCTGTACATGAAAAGTCCTTTAACGCATGGACTTAAATCTGTCTTTGTGCTAAAAACTTGAATAAAGTTTAATGGTTTAAAAATATATATATGTAGGAATATCACTGCAGATGTATACAATAATGGTATCATAGATGTAGTGGTAGAGCCCTCAACTAATTTGTGTTTCAATGCTTGGTGGGGCATAGTTCGAAATCAAATAGACAGTATTTGACAAGTTAAAATCAATGAAGAGTCCCTATTCATCACTAAGTCTTACCGACGACAGGAGAAAGCCACATAGGTCATCATACACTTCCGGTAAATGAAAACAGGTGTGTTGGTGGGCAATGTTGTGAAGGTCATCAAAGGTGATTAGGACTGTGCCTCTGCTGCGAATGACCAAGAGGTCTGAAATTACCTCAACGGCTTCAGGGGAAGGGGTGTATAATAAATGGGGGAAAGTATCACAGTTCAAAGTGGTGGTAAGAAGAGATCGCTTGAATTCATCAATGCCCTGCAAATCACCAACATTTTCCATTATTAAAATAGTTTTGCTTCCATATCCATTTCAGTGGTTTAATCTTCATAAGATATTGTTGTATCAAATGTTAAGAAACCTTACCTTGCCAGTGAGGCAGCTAACAGTGTGTACTCTCTTTGGCAGTTTTAATTGGTTTTGTAAAAGACCTTCAAGCCATTCTATTCTTTCTAGAATTTTTGGGTCAGCACGTAATTGTCTGACATTTATGAAAATAGAAAATGAAGTAAAAATGTATACATACATCGTTGAAAGAACAACAAAATAAGTAATGAATGACTGAGAAAATGTTCGACAGCAATTATCTCTTACGCAAGTTGTGTAATTTCATCTTTATAACTCTGAATACATTTCTTCTGTTGTTGTGATAAACTGGTAAGGATGCTTCGTGCTCTCCGCCTTCGCTCGTCATCTGTGTACAATTTATCTGCTCTTGTTCCGACTAGCATCACCTCCCATCCAGGCACCTGCAGTTAAGACCCAGAATACTGGTTATTGCCATTAGTGAAGCTGGCTCTCTGACCAGTTCTCTTTAGGTTTTGTTGTCACTTAGTCGGCGTTGTTGTTGTTGGTGTTGGCATTGGCACCACTTGGCTACATTAGCACCTTCTCCTGCTGGTTAAGGTCTTTCTTTGAGCTCTTCAATGGAAGAAATACTCATGAGTGAAGGACACAGTGCATGGGGTTTATTCAGGGTTGGGGTTTTGAAACGTATATGGTTGTCTTGGGGTAATTACCCTATGATGTTAAAATGCTACAACTTCTGTTTAATTGATTGGATTTGCCTCGAATTTGGTTTGTATACTCTACAGGGTGTTAACACCATTTTTAGGGTTGCTGATGGGTAATTACCCCATGAGAGGTAAAATGCTATAACATCTGTTTGGGTAATCGGATTTGCTTCAAATTTGGTTTGTATACCCTTCAGGGTGTTAGCATTCAGACTCTTTTAGGGTTGTTGGAGGGTAATTACCCCAAGATGGGGTGAAGTCCTATAACTTCTTTTTGGGTGATCAGATTTGCTTTGAATTTGGTTTGTATACTCTGTGCAGGGTTTCAGCATCATTTTGCTGTGAGGTAATTACCATGATGGGGTAAAAAATGCTATAAGTTCTGTTTGGGTGATTGGATTTGCTTCGTATTTGGTTTTTATACTGTACAGGGTGTTAGCATATTGTGTCATGTGTATTGTTACCATGGAGTAATTACCCCATGAGGGGTAAATTGTGATAACTTGTATTTGGGTGACGGATCTTCACCGAATTTAGTTTGTATACTCTACAGGGTGTTACCTTCATATTGTAACACTTTTTACGGTTGGAATGGAGTAATTAGCCCTTTATGGGGTAAGATGCTATAACTTCCGTTTGGAAAATTGAATCTTCATCGTATTTGGTTTTTACACTCTACAGGGTGCTACGATCATGCTGTAATACTTGTATGGTTTTCAACTGTCTCTCATAGTCTTCATCAGCCTCATGCCAAACTCAGATCAGTAACATGACTGCCTCAACAGAGACTAAGGCCTGGACCTCCCTTCAGTGTACTCTCCACTCTTGTCATGTGACTGATCTGAGTTTGAACATTTTTTCATTATCATGAACCAAGAATGAAACATTGTTGGACCTGTATGGTTGTTTTCGATACCCAAGAAGGGGTAAAATGTTATGAATTTTCTTTTGTATGTTCACTTTGCGGTAATAACCTCACAGAACCTGAAAGAGCAACGCCCCTGAACAATGTAAAGCAAGTAATATGCATACATATTACCGGTACAAAAATAACGATATAGTTATTGATAATCGTCATTCATAATAACAATACATGTAAACGATATGTAAAACGGCGTTTTTGGGCAAAAATCACATGCTTTCCTGTTGTTTTGAGTGCTTTCAAAGCAAAACATGCCCAGTCGCTAATTACATGAGAACATAAAACAATGGTCTTAAGTTATAAAGATTGGTTCATGAAATTCAATAGTCCCTTTTTGTTTTATAAGGTTTTATAATAAATCTTCAGTTAGTTCTGACAGACATAGTTTAACGATACATATCATGATACGTATCATATCGGCTTCACTGTATCGTGATACGTATCACATCGTTTTGAAGATAAAGGTGTACAGCCCTAATATATTCCAAATAGTGCCCAAGGAGGCTAAAGGAGCCATCAGGGAAGTGTGAAATAGCTTCTAGAAAGTTGAATCATGGGGTAAAGGAGCCATTGGAGAGCCAACATCGCCATTTTGGAATCAGTTGAGAAGCTAACTTTAGAGGATGATGGGCATCATTTCATTGCATGCTAACTTAGATTGAAACATATTACAAGTTGTTAACACTCACCTTTGCCTGGATGGTGTTGACTAATGTAGAGACTGATTGACTGGCATTATCATCAACTAAGTTGAAAGTGACTACAAGGAGACTCCCGACGGCATAAAAGTATGGGTGTAGCCCTTGGTATATCTGTGAACATTGCATGTATATCATTGTTACATTAATTATTTGTAGCAATATCCTGCACTGCATGCATGATGCCAATGGTTGTTCATTCTGCAATCTGCACATTTGTTGTTACACTTTCGAAATTCATTGGCATGCTTTACTTCAGGATTAGACCAACAGTAGTTGGTACCTTGCAAGTTACAACTAATAAAAACTGCATTGTAGTTTGTCAATTTTGCTGGCACCAGATGCAAAATTGCACATTCGTGAGTTAATGAATTGTAATATACATCTGTTACACAACCAGCAATGTCAATGTCACTGTATCAATGCTATTTGGTCTGAAGCTTAGTCAGCTTATATGAACAGCTACCAGAGGCAGACATAATATTCATTACACAACTATTCTCTTCCCTACCTAGAAAAACAATTAAAAAGGTCATTGACTTACTAACCTTTTTCCCTGGCATGTCCCATAATTCCAATGCAGTTTCTGCTTCAGTGTCATTCAGGTTCATATCCAAGAGTTCCACTGAAACAGTGTGGACAATATTTGTAAGCAGTTCTTGAGGTCAAGAGGCAGATAACCTTCCCAAACATTCCAACCTAAGCTGCTCAACTTATAGCTACCTTTGGTATAGCAACTTACCATTGTGCTGGTGCCTGAATGGATGGTACTCTAGCACAGTGACGTTTGAACTTGGTTTGTCCACTGTTTGGGTGTTTCCAGTGACCAGAGACTTGAGTAAACTGGACTTGCCACTGCCTTCCTCCCCTAGACACATCACTCTGACCCTGGGACAAAATAGTACTACTTATTAAAACAAATAACGTGTCATCACAATGTAGGCCCAGCATTATTTGGCAATGTCAATTTATTGGTGGAATTGGCGGACCGTCATCATCAGTTTCAGCACAATTTAGCATGATGTCAATGGACCAAAGTGGCTGGGAAAGAATCATAGTGATACTCAGTGAGAATATCATGTTTTTAACTAGGGCTGTACACCGGTTCTCGATATATCGTTTGTACCGGTACAAGGATAACGATACGGGTATTGATAACCGTTATGTAATAATAACGATACATGTAAACAATATTTTAGCTAATAGGACACCTGCTACCCAGATGTTCCAGTGATTTTGAAGAAACATATCAGCCCACTTTCATTGCAACGACGTTAACCAACATTCTGGAATTATTCCATCAAGATTTTGTCTACTATATTTCATTGTGAATTGACAATATTGTAGGCTTTGTTTATTCTCCTATATAACGATACGTATCATGATACATATCGTATTGGTTTTACTGTATCGTGATACGTATCGTATCGTATTAAAGATAAAGGTGTACAGCCCTATTTTTAACATAATCAAGGTGCTGACCTGTAACATACAGAGCTCTAGCTCTGTATATCTTGTAGTAGCACACAGTGTATCTAAGGTCAAATAAAAGGCATATTTGCTTGATGTGAAGTATTATAGAGTATGTTTAGCATGACAGATTTTGCCACTGGTCGACTGTTAAACAGGACCAGAAACAATTCTGTGCTTTACTTACCTCCTCCTAAATGGCCCAGTTTTTGCTCCATTTTGAGGGAACTGTGTGGTCCTTTTAACTCCCATACCTTCTGGCAAAGACTGCAGGGACATGGTATGGTAGGAAAGAGGACATTTAGCACATCCTCATCACAAAGCCTTTAACATTTCACCTGAGGGGTAAATCTTGGAACTATCACACAGGGGTTAATCTTTGGTGCTGTAAAATCCCTTCAGAAATCCAGTTCAATTCGCTATGATGAAGCTAGCTGTACTTGGTTTGTTTTTAATTGTTCACGACCTGTGGTATTTTACTGGTGCCCAACTCAAATATTAATTAATTTAAACAATCGCGTACACGGAATGTAATAAATCCACACTTTTGAGATGAATACGGACAGATGAAACACGCAGAAAAAACATCTGGTTCTCTTCAATTAACAGTAAATGACTAATTACCAGTGTCCGCTTTGTCTTTTAGTTCTCAGATGTTTTTTTCAGTATCCTTACAATATATTCCTAGGGTATAAAAACGCCCTTCGTGCCTAGATTCTGTGTAGTAAATCCAGTCTTGCTAGTAACTGATGGTCTAATAGTGTGGTAATCCACCAATCCTATGGTTAAATGGCTAGCCAGAGTCCACAAGTGGCGTTTTGATACTTACAATAACACTAACAGGGACCACCTGGCAGTACATATATAACGTTGTCATAGCAATGCCTACTGCATCTGACACCTTATTGTTGCAGCTTCCTCTAGTCTGACATGAGCCCCACCTGGATGCTGATTATGACAAATGCAAGCAATTGGCGCTCAGTCTACAGCTGTTCTTTTTTCTTTTCTTTTTTTGTGGTAGCCAAACGAAGTGCTGTTCATATTAATGAATCCTCAGGGCAAAATTAGCACTGCTATGCCCGCTCATAGGGACACAGATTGGCACTTTCCCACAGTTTCCCTGCTGCAATCCATTCTGCAGGTCTTATACAGGTAGAGCAGTGTCTTACAAGGTGATTCATGCTGTGCAAGACCATTCATCAAAGCTTGTGTTATAATTCCTCAATGGATTAATGATGTTGCTCAAGTCCATTATAGAATGAAATGTATTTATGGCAACCGTTCTAATACATGTAGTCCTGGACTAATGACCTTTTCTCGATAATTTATTTTTTTAACTGCTCAATTTGACTTCTTTACTTTTTGTCTGTTTTTTTAACAAACATTTGGCTCGCATGTTAAGTGTAAGTATAAAAGTACATCTTCTGTACCAGATTTGAAAAAATGTAGGTCCTACAATCGAAGGTACAATGTGTGTTTAATAGAAATGTGATGAGTGTCGCTGATAGGTAGGACCTATGGATTGTGCGTCTTTATCACCCTTCATGATCTCCATTGCATAAAGCTTTCTTAATGTTTATGAAAAAGCAGACGAATGTTTTGCGTAGAATGCCCCTCTCTTATGCCGTGTTAAACATCATCGCATTTGTTGCGGCTTGTTAAACAAGCAATTCCCTTCACGGCATTAAAATCAATCTTCTCATTGCATAAATGGCCAATTCTAAGGACTGATATTTATGAAACCACATTATGTAACTGCTTGGCCCCAATGACGTCACGTTTTGCAAATTTATGTAAGTGATCGTTTGGAACGAAGTGGATAGCCAATCACAGTTTATATTTTTTGTAGTAAATTTACGCGATTTCCCTTTAAATTGAATAGTTTGAAAATCGATAATTATTATTTTTATCACTAGGCCTATAGTTATTTTATATTTTGCAACCCACTGTTTACGATAATTCCTTTTCTTTTCCATCATCCTCTTTTGTCATTTGGCATTATATATCTGGTGAAATTAGCCAAATATAGCTCCCTATATATCTGTATTCTAACAAGCAATTTTCATTTTCATAATTATAGTGAGCTATAGCGCGAGGTAGCGAATGTAGGTTGTGCCTAAGTGCAGGTCTGTGCACTCAACTTTGGATTGAGACTGGGTAGCCAGGATGGTTAAGGCATCAGCCAGTTAAAATTATTGGCCACTGCTGAAGGTCCTGATTCGGTCCCTGGCTCAGCACTCATGAGTATGGATATCAGGTGCATGAGGTGCATGAGACAGTACAATGGTTGTGTTTGGACCTCAGTGTCTATGCTTAAGCAAATAAAATCCAATAAAGTGGCTGTTCATGGAAGTTGACTGAATTTTAGGCGAGTAGCACACTTTTGATGGCTGACACATTTATAACAACTCATATGGTGACTCCATACCAAAGAGTTGCTTAGAACATGCTTGTATAAATATTGGAGAAGAAACCAATCTTAGAGCACCATCTGTTTAATAAGTAATACTGTTGTTTGCCCTATTTCTGAGAGTCATAAGTTTGAATTGTATGACTACTTGGCCAGCCGGAGAGTGGGCTGGCTTGACTTTGGGTTGGAATGTAATGTTGGCCGACGGTCTGACAGTAGACTACCGCCAATGGCAAAAGGTTGCCAAACTGAACTTAGGTTAGGCCAATATTATTGTAAGGCCAACTTGGAGCTGACATGTCATTTGGCCATGGGCCAAACTGACATTGGGCCAACATCAGGCCAACTTTGAGCTGGTATGTCATTTGGCCAATGGTTGTATATCAGTGGACCTACTTTGGGCTTAAAGTGGGCCGAGCTGACGTAGGGCCAACATTGGGCCAATCTTTGGGCTGACTTCATATGGCCAATGGTTGTCCTATCTGACAATTAGCCAACCTGCTGTTGTCCAAAAGTAACTGACATTGGACCAGCCTGACGTTGCACCAAATGTGGGCCAACCAGGGTCAGTCCTAGCACTTGTGAGGCCCAAAGCGGGGGGCCTTAATTTGCGTCCTAACTAACCTAGACTCTCCCAAGTGAAGACCTTTTTTTTTCTGGCACTTCTATTATGAGTGTGGTTTAATATTACTGATTTGCAGGGCCTATTTAGGCGCGGAGCTCAATGCAGCTGCCTTGCTTGCGTTGCCCTAGGATCGGCCTTGGGGCCAACATTGTATATACATGTATTATTTTTATGCACAGCCTTATACATAAAAGTAGTAACATAAAAACATACTAAATAGTGGACAACTTGACTGTGGGCAGCGTGGGCTGATATGCCTTTTGGCCAATAGTGGGCCGACTTGACCTAGGCAGACAATGGGTCATCTGGCTCACTATTATATACAGACAATGGGCCATCCTAACAAAGGACCAACATATGTACAACATTGGGCCGACACTGAACAGACTGAACACTGGGCAGAACGTGCAGTAACACATACAGGTGACACTCACTATTCTGTAAGAGTGCCAAGGGTGTCATTAAACCCTCAGTACAACCTTTGAGCTGACCATTCATGTTTGGCTGCAGTGGTTCTGGTGGGTCTTGTTGGAGGTTACTACTCGGAGTATACATACTTTATGTGGAGCTACCCACTTAGTAACCAGCCTCCTTTAATCATCAACAAAGGACAGATGTAATGAAGTGATGCAATTAATGCCAGATGTGCTAGAAACTAATGAAACTAAGCTTTAAATTTTAATTAGCCATCATGTTACTCCAACATTTTAATCCTAACTATACCAGGAATATTTCTTTCAATTTGGTTCGAGAATAATAACCACAAATCACAAATTTATAAATGTTATATAATTTTATTTCCTGTATATTAATGTTAGACCAATTAAGCAAACCTTCAGTAATTAGGTGAGATCAAAAATGTTTTGTGAATGGTAAATACATAAAATAGTGATCCACTTCATGCAAATTTGAAAATGCTGTATAAATATATGCATACAGGCTATGATATGCCTAATATATAGCATACACTTTGTGTATAAAAAGTACATTTTGGTATAGCTTAATACGGATGCGGACCATAGCAGTTGACAAATGCTTATAAAAATACATAGATATACTTTAATATTTGTAACCATAAATCTGTGTAAATATACGTAGTAGCAAAATACACATTTGCAATATAAACAGCTCGCAAAATGTAGCACCAATTGCTTAAATAAATAATACATTAGTAATGTACAACAAAATAAGACATCCTTCAAAATCTCCTTGAGGAATGAATAGTTCCATAACTGGTTGACAATATTGCTTATCACATACTGCCTTCTGCCTACTAAAATTAACACACCAAGACTAGACATTAACAATGGAACCACAACTCATTTAAGGCACTTGAGATGCAATCTACAATTCTTAATAATCACTAAATCTCATGTAATATAATAAATATCTATAGTAATTTGTTAGGTATAAAATTATACAAATTTTGGGTATGGAGGAGGCAAGCGGTACAATGGTGGAGACATGTTAGGACTACTGCGCTGCGATTTATACTCAGGTGGAGAAGATCGATTCGATGAAATGTCATCACTTTCAAATGCAAAGTTATACACTCCCTGGATCCCGTATGGAGGTGGTTTCTTTATTGGACTCTCTGGATAGAAACTTGGTTCAAAAAAGTCGTTAAAGTCTCTGGTCATTTCGATTGCTGAGGCAGCTTTCATTTCATTCAGCTCGAGTTCTCCTTCCATCAGGACTGGTTTACGATTTGCAGCAAAAGTGGGAGCATCACCATCTAAATCCATTTGACCTTGCTGCTTTCTTCTGGATCGGCAAAAGCCACAGAAGCAAACTAGTAGGAATAATCCAAGAAACAGGATGAACAAAGGTACCAAGATGGACACCAGTAACATTTTTGTATTTGACGATGACTGTGCAATTTTCACTGAACACACTCCCATATATTCCACTGTCACTTTAAGAGGTCTGAATGGGTGCAAATGTTTTCTAAAAGAATCTGTGATTCCATCCTTATACAGTTTGTTATACAGAGAATTTTGGACTTCACTCTCACAGACAGTATGTGACAAAGAATTGTTTGTCCATGACAGTATCACTGAACCTTGTGTAACATCCAAAACAGTCAAATTATCTGGTGTACTGTCTCCATAATAAGAACTCATTACTTTCACAAGATCAAATAAGTTTTTGATCGAGCTCTTGAACTCCGCATAATCATAATCAATTGTGACATTGAAGCGATGGGATGGTTCCTTAACATCAGAACTTCTAACATTAACTGCTACCAAACTTACTGCTCTTCTGTTCAAGGAATCTGTTGCTGTGAGGAGGAAGGCATGCGTGTCGTTAGCCTGATCACTCATCGGCAGTCCATGAATGATCTGCTTCTGTTCATCAAACACCAACCAGGAGTTTGATGACAAATATTTGGCATCATACTCTAGCAAGCTTAGCTTGAGTTTATCTGTTGAACCGTCTCTGCTAGAGTAGAAAGTGTCTCTAGGGATCTGATACTCAAAATACCTCCCTGCTTCCACCTGGATCTGCCCCAGTGGTTTGATAAGAACTGGTCCTTGTGCTGGCTCTGAAATTAAAAATTGTCAGAATGTCAATTTTTAAGTTGAACTTGCAGTAGGCTCAATCTGAAGTGTTGTTTCACTACAATAGATGGTATATTACACATTAAATTTTAAATTAGTAATTCTCAATCAAAGCAAGCAATAGTCATTTTACATGTGCTGTTGCTGCTTTGTGGATGATGCACACAACAATGATATTAATGTCCATCTACAAAAGTTTGTGCATTGATCTGTACATTATAGAAGCAATTATCAAACTGCATCAAACTATTAAATTTATGTTGTGATATCATATGAAATACAGCTGCAGTTAAAATACTGTGTAAAGTGTGAGTATAATATTCTTACCAGTAGACCTTGTGGGTAGCCTAGGAGTTTTAGTTGTTGAGAATGTTGTCTTTTCTGTGACTGGGAACAGAGATGCTGGCCAAGTGGTTGGAATTTTACTAGACACAGACGATACCAGTCCTTCATGCTCACTCATTGTCGCCATTGTTGTATCAGTTTCAGTTCCAATAACATCAATCACAGAAGAGGCAGACAATTCAAATATGAAAGTGGATGCCTCAATGGCACGGTCCGTTGCAGACTCATGTTGAGGATGTGAATTGGACAAGAAATCTGTCAATAATGGGACGTGCGCCTCACCCCATTCTCTGCTTGTCCAGTCAGAATAAGATTGCGATACCATACTCACATCATAGCTTACAGTTAAGGATAAATATGATGATGGATGTAGATTTACATCATCTCCAAAGTTTTCAGTTGCAGTTGTAGTTTCTGCAAACAACACGGAGCTTCTAAATGGATAGGACGATGTCAAGATGAGTTCATGGTCAGTTGTTGTAACACTGTCTCGAACAGGTGCTTCAGTTGAATTAGCTGAATATTGGGTTGTCCCCACAGTGTCATAAATTGATGGCGATGAATCATTTGTCAGACTTGGTGTGATATCATCTGATGGTGAAATCAATTGGCTACTTTGCCCACTCAAAGTTTGACTAATCACACTGTCAGAGTAAGGTTGAAATGATTCTTCGACATCATGAGTACTATTAGATGTTGGAGTAACAGTTTTGCTGGGTTCTGGACCAGCTATGGTAGGGGGCAATGTGTGTACCAAACTTTCAATTTCAGAATTTAGTGATGTCCAGATTGCACTACTTGTTGGCAGTGCAGGTGTAGCAGTTGTAGCAGTTGTTTGAATCGAACTGGTGCTGAAGTCCATTAATGAAGTGACAACTTCTGCATCAACACTTCTGTTCACAGAGCTCGAGTATGAAATGCTATTACTTTCATGTACTTGCACTGTTGCAGTAATATGTATTTGCTGTGAACTTTTGTCGAGATCAGCAGATGGATATGTGAGATCATTGTCGTTTGCTAATGTACTGTTCGTGGTGCTTAAGACACTTAAACTGCTGTGTTGAAATACTAAGTCATATACACTACTCCTAGAAATAGCAGACTTGTCGATTTCTGTATTGCTGGTGGTGAAAACTTCAAGCATGGACTGTGACACATCCATGCTTATTGAGATCGTTTCAACATTCATAGCACTTAAATGGGGGGAATTAAATCTGAGATCAGCATCGAATGATGAGCTTAACGGAACTGATGTTACAAGATCTGATGGTGATATTGTTGCATCTGATATCACAGAAAACTTTCCTTCCAATTGAGAAGATGGCTGGGCTTCTTGCCATTTTGTTGTAGCGGATTGCAGTTGTGGTGTAGAGGTGGAGAGGACTGCATTGCTGTCCATTTCAATAATCTGTGATCCAGATGTCTCTCTCACTGACTGTGATGGTGATACAGCACCAGATTCATAAAAAGGCACTTCTGGTAATGATGGTGTAATGGTGTAACTGAATACACTTGGAATGGACAAGATGCTGAGGATGTCAACTTTGCTAAGAAGTTCTGATGAAGTTGATTGGGAAAGTACCTCTGAGTTGTTGCTTGTTATGTCATATTGGGAAGACTCAAACAAATGTGAATAGATGGGCTCAGAGGACACTATTTCTCTGTGGGTGTCACTATAAAAGTCAACGGCAGATATTACAACTGTCTGCATGATATCTTTTGAACTGTCTATAATGTCAGATGATGGTGTTACAACTTCAGTAACATCCAGTTTGGAGTCTTCGGTATTTGATATGAGTGAATATGTGAACATAGGCAGACTTGGTGTAACAACAGAGTTAAGTGGTGCAGACGTTCCTTCTTCGACATTCAATGTACTAAAGTCAGAGTCAGTATCGTATATAGATGATGTTCCAGGAAGTTGGCTTTTCATATGGGTTGCAATAACATCATAATCAACAGTTGATGTGGGTGCAATCATTTGTGATGGGGGTATCAAACTCAAACTAGGAGTAGCCAGAGGAGTCTGATTTATCGCCACAGCCCTTCTTTTTCGAGAAAGTGTTCTCAAAGCTGGTGGTGGCTGAACACCTGATATGTGCCATCCAATTACATTGTGTTGAAGCTCAGCAGTAAGTCTGCCTCCTTGGACATTGTGTTCTAGAACATTAGCAAGGTCATTGACCTTCGTGCTAGTCTGGCAGCCTACAATCCAGCTCATTTCAGTCCCTTCAGATGAAGGTCTCCCTTGAATATTTCCTGGTCCTGCTGCTAACATCTCCTTATTTAGTAGCTTGGTAATTGTTTCATGCCTTTTTGGCACAAGTTCAATCATGTGCGTACTTCGTGTAAGAAAGTCACTCATAACTTGAACAATATTAACTCTCTGCTTAGCTGTGAGATCTGAATAAGTTATATCCAAGACAAGGGTAGCTCTGATGACATTTTGGTTCCAGTTACAAAGAGGTTTACTATCCCAAGGCTCATTTTGTAGCATCTGTATTGGGTTTGCAGAATGATAGGAGAAAGACCACCAAGCCAAGTGGTCAGTCCTGCTGGTCACTTTAATGATGAAATGTGTGGTCACTCTGATGTCCTGTTGAATGGCTGTGACTTCAATTGCACATGGACCCAGGTCAAGGGGTGATGGTATGCCCAAGAAAGACTGATCAGACTCGTTGAAGTAGAGCCACGATGGTAGCACCCTGTCTCCTGCCATCTGCACCTAAATGATTGCAGAAAATAAGGAAAATAAATATTAGCCACTGATGTCACACAATGTACTTGTGTTATCTATGAATCAGTCTAATATATGGCATTTATTTTACAATGTACTTTTTTCACCTTGGAGCATGAAGTGAGCCATGATGACAGTCGTACAGTCTTATTGTAAACATCTTACTATAGTTTAACATCCTGAGTATCTTATGTAAAATGTTGAATTTTATATATTGTTTTTAATGCTGTCTTTAAAAAAAAATGTGGTCAAGTGGCTCATGGTGCCCAGACCATTGGGCACCTTGAGCCAACTGTACAAACACCTGGAATTTGCTGAAAGAGGCTTCAGTTTGCTTCATTAGTGGCACAAAAATGGATTGCCAAAGACTTAGAGCAATAAGCAATTAATTATGAATCATTAAAGCCCATTCAGGGATTAGTATGTTGAGAAATAATACCATTTATCTCATGGTGCATGGTTTTTTGGTAGTTATATTAGGAAATACTATTTAAGTCCATACAAAATACATAAATGCAGGGCTCAACCTTTTTTTGCTTGAAAATTACCAAACCGAAATAAAATGAAAATTACCAAGCCGAAATTATATAATGTCAAGCCCTGAAGTACAAATATGCCTACATTTGCTATGTTAAATGAATTTATATTAAGGCTTATTATGTAATTAAAGGTTTATAATGTGACTGTCCAAGGCAAGTAAAGTGTGTTTTGGTTAAGCGGTAATTGGAGGAAAATCACATATTTATAAAATAAGACTATATGGCATGTTAAATTAAGGCTTTTAACATAATTAAAAGTTTACAACATGTTATATTATGCTTTTAACTAGTTAATGTTGTTTCATGGTCAGGCCCAAGGTGACCGGTGTAAGCTGGCTCAAGATGCCCCACATGCAAATTCCACATAAAAACTCATGTCTGCCATGTGGTCAATCTGTGGCATATATTTGCCCAGTTCATACTGACAAATTGGCTACTTGATTATACAAGTAATTAAGAAATTAGAAAAATAACAATCTTGCCAGGTTTTATTACTCTATAGTAGTGACAAGGGTAAATTCTGTTGACCATGCCATGCTTTTTTTTAATAAATTTCCTTTCATTTTGTAATATTAAGTATATTCTGTGTGAGGTGCAAACAGACCATAGCACAAGACCAATTTAATGTCTAGCAGTGCGCATAATAATGTGATACCATGCATGCTTCTCAATTTCCCTGACATGGTTGAATGCACACAGAAACAGCTGCCGCCTCCAAGGCATGGGAATCTTTGAAGGCGGCAATTTTAAAAAAACCCCCAGGGGTAATAAAACAAGGGCATGAGAATATGTGTTATGATAAATTGAGTATGCATTATTAACATGCTAATATATTCTTGCTTTAAAGAACAATTTGCACAAGCCCTTTGTACCATTGGACCATACACCATGTGCACCTGATTAGTAAACTTCCATGCAACAAATGTGTGTTTTAGCAACAACAATATATATATATATACATATATATATTAAAATTTAATGTTGCATCTTTTTTTTAATATTGCCTTCAATTGTATATGGAACAATGAGAAAGCTTTGCTGCTTAGAAATGTCATAGCATCTGGTACAATGACAACTTTTAAGTAAAACTATCACATATACACAGAATAAATTTTAGAAATATAAATATACCTGATATCTTTGTACTTTTCCTTGGAATGCATTCACAGGAATGGTGAGCATGAAGAGGGTCCCAATTTTGGCTTCAGTATCAGGGATGCCCCACAGAAGGGTCAACTGCTGAGGGTCATGAGATGAGGGCTGAGGGACAAGAGATGAGGAGGGGTCATGGTGGGTTGTGTCTAGGCTGTCATGTAGCCCCAGGGGCCTCAGCATCATCTGAAACCAGCTTGTCTCCTCACAAACAACTGTCTTTTTGCATATTGCCCCAAACATCAAAATGGCCACAATAAGGCCTATGGGGCAGTTGACTGCCATCTTATCTCTGATTTTGATTTCAAAAGATGTCAGCTGGTGGCATTCCTTGTTAGAGCAAAACCAACAATGCCACTTTGTTGCAGTAGCATCTATCAGAGCAGTGGCCTAAAAGTTTCTTCATCATCTCGAGTTACAGTTAGTCTCATACCGTATATGACTTTGTAGTTTCCTGTCAAAAATAAATAACAATTTAATGGCTGCTTGCTAAAAAAAATGTGTATCCATCTTCTTTTTTTTTTCAACCCTAATTAATAACTAAACTAAGTAATCATAAAATACAGGGATGAGCTGTAGATAAAATTACAAAGAAGAATATATATAAATATTCAAATAGTTTTATAATAAGTTTAATTACTTCGAGGCAATACACCTACTACCAAACAACTTTTCATCATAACTAGTTTTGAATGACAAACTGGGCATTGCTACATTTATGAGTGAATTTAACAACTCCAGTCATTATCCAGCCCTTAGAGTGCAGACACAGACCATATGCCCAACACAATGCAGGGCCAGGTGCTACTTGGAACAATTAGTCACTGGCAACCCCCTGCTGAGCTCACCTGTGTTGACAAGCCCCATTCCCTTGATGGCACTCATATTCGTAGGACATCTCATAAATTCCACCTGGAAAAGATTAGTAGTCTAATATTATATAGTCAACACATATATGTATACAAATTACAATTCAATATGGTTTTGGAAAAAATAGTTTCCATGCTGTAAACAGCTATATACATGTATCTCAAAATACAGACATGTCCATGCAAGTGGAAATTTCATAGCAGGATCATATCATAAGTTCTCAGCTTTAACTTTAAGCTAAATACCGTGTAACGGCCTATATATCCAATGTATGTACGTTTGCAATTGCAAGGACGGTAATGTCAACTGGTATATATACTTCTGGCATAGGGATTACAAAATGATTAACAATCCGAACGTGAATTATGTATTGATCTGGAACTAACCTGAGAGACTCAACGTGCGAACCTGGTTCAAATCTTGCCGCCCAGCACACCTGCGACCGGATGACCTACCTGGCTGACTGGCTGGCTGGCAGGCACTCAACTCGCTCAGGTGAGAAATGTCAACAAACCGCCTTTCTCTGCATCCACTGATTTCCAATAGGTGGCGCTTAAAAAGTATATTTTATCAAAAGAGGGCGCTGCAGCATGAGGCGTATAAACTATTTCCGGTCATCTCTGCTGATAACATAATCATCCCAGTTTTGGGTTTTCTTTCGAGTTTTCTCCCCTGGAATATTGTGTAGGAATGTGTACGACGTACCAACATCAAAACTAGTCCGAGATCGGGTAAATATTGGTAGTTTCAATGCAAAATCACTTCTTAGGGGGTCAAATTGGGTGTGAAAGCACTGGTTTGATCCAATGATTGATGTAAGTTACAACTTACAGTTGTACTACTGGTGAATGACACAACCCCCCCTAGCAGCTCCTATCAGTTATTAGTCCAAACTATAGCTAACTGTATTGTGAGTTATTCTGTCTGTTTCGTGGCTGTTTCATGTGACATGAAAGAGGTCGTCAGCATTAATTACAGCTGCTAGTGAATTTGTACCAGTGTAGCCTCTTTCCAAGAATGTAAGTGGTCATAAAGTGAAGTAAATAAGTATGCTTACTAATATTTTGATGTTACAGTAATAGCCTGTGCAGATCCATTAGGACTTACATTCATCAAGTTAAATCTCAACACTCGCTATGCAATGTTACACATCAAGCACATGACACCTGCTTCACTGTAATCCAAATGAAATGAAACCTAAATTTGTGCTCTTTTGCAGCTAGCTTTTAGGCATAATGGCCAATACTGAGGTGCGAGAGGGATTTCTCTGCCCTGTTTGCATGAAAGATTTGGGAAGTATTGCCGATCTACAGGAACATTTTGAAGAAGAACATCCACAAGAAGATAAAGCTGTTATCCAGCAACTTAAAGGTTCTTACTTTTAATGTTGTAATGCATAGTAGTACTCGTACTGTTAAAGCAGAGATTGCTGCATGTGACATGCTAAAGTAACAATTTATAATGATAACTAAATTGCACATTATTTTGTAACTTTTCAGTTGAAAATCGGTTGTAGAGAGTACATGTATACACCTCTGGTGTAGAGAATATACAACTCTGTTGTGGAGAGTACACTTCATATATATTACTTAATTCATAACAAAATGGTTTTGTGATGTCTGCTTTTAGGACTAATTGGTAAAGCCAAACGAAAAATTCTTGGAAAAGAGAGAGAGGAAGGACCAAATGGCGAATTAAATGGCTTATCTGATGCCCCAGTCTACACAAAACCAAATCTCAGTGCAACTGGTTATGATCCAACCTTTTGGGAAAAACAAGATCCAGGTAATTATCTCGATAATGGTGTGGTAAAGAGCATTATAGTGTAGAAGATACATATATGCCTCAATGAAGCAAAAATACTTTACACATTTCAGGTGCCAGTAGGAACTATACTGAGTATTTTAAGAATATCAGGGATGCCAGAATCGACAGATATGTAGTAGAAACTAACAAATTACTAATTAGGCTTGACAAATTAATTGCTGACGAAGCTCCTACTGATCCTGCCAAGAGGAAACGTAAGTTCAAAACAAGTTTATTTTGAAGTGTTTTGAAGTGTCTGTATAATAGTGTGCTGTAAATTTACCTGGATTCTTTTACATCTCAATTTGTAGACTATGAAAAGCAGGTTGTTCCCTGGGCACCTGACAGGGATGTGAATCTATGTATCACTTGTGGCAAATCATTCACAATTACAAGGCGTCGTCACCATTGTAGGCTTTGTGGAGGCATTATATGCAACAAGTGTTCCCAGTTTCTACCCTTTTCTTATGGACGTAAGTCATGAAACTAATTGCAGACTGTTTTGAATAGTTCTGTGTCTTGCTCACGATGGTTTCAGCAACTTAATTTCTATAGTGTTTGTTAACCAAGCTATAGAAAGTTCACAAAATGTAGGATTTATGTGATCAACAACTGATAAAATTAATTACCACCTAAACCTATATAAAACATCAATATTTGAGACTTTTTAAAAACATCTAATGCAGTGCCTGGCACTTTCAGGGAAACTGACAGACCCAGGATTTCAGTATGATGGGGAAGGTTTTCGACGTTCCAGCAGCAACAGTAGTCTAAACTCTATCATGAGCCCAGAAGGAGAACCTCAAGTTAGGACATGTGTGGAATGCCGCAGTTTGTTGGAAAGACGGGATGTGCAGATAGTACAACGAAATGCTAAGCCAATTATTGTTCAGCTTTATGATGTATGTCCATGTGATATAGTCAATAAAAATAAATTAACTCTAAAAATCGCTAGCAAATGAAAAATTCACTGTTTATAAAAGTTTTTTTTTTTTCAGAGGATGAAATTATACAAAGATGAGTTAGAACAGATTCTCCCCACATATGAAAAGATGTGGCAGTCACTGCAGTAAGTTTACACACCCGAGCTATTCAGTTGCCAACTTCACATTTTGTGAAATAACAAAAACGTCCCTAGATTTGTTTCTCTACAATACAACTTCCATTTTTTAGTGCTGGTGAAACAACATACAACCTTGGAGAAGCTACAATTTTGAAGACCAAAATTGCCAAACTTGCAGAGAGTATTGATAGTATCAGGTAGGAATAATAGTATGAAAGTATAGTAAATCATCTTGATGTGTAAAAATATTTTGTAGCACCAGTAGATGGATGTTTTGTAATGCTTTCCCATGTAATTTCAGTAAAAGGATAGCTATATTAGGTCTTGACCATCCTGACCCACCACATGCCCGATCCCTCCAACTGCAGCGATCAATTCGAACGCACATCACCAATTTCATCCAATTTAATGTGATGGGACTACAAAATTTACCAACTCAAGAAGAACTGGAAAAACTGCAAGAAACACGGCGTATTGAAATTCAGCGCAAGATAGAAGCTGAACGCCGTTTAATGGCAGAAAAGGAAGCTCGAAGAAAACAAGAACAAGAAAGAGAAATGGAAGATCACAAGGTCACTTCATCTGCGCCAGCCAAGAAAAATGCCAAAGAACAAAACTTAGCTCTTGGAGGTGGCTGGAAGCCTTCAGAGACTAACTCTTTTTCATCTGATACTGATGATCCAATGATACAACAAATGAATATCATAAAAGGATATATAAAACAAGCAAGACTGGCCCAGAAATTTGATGAGGTCAAAATGCTGGAGGACAATTTAAAAGAACTTCAAGTGGAATATTGGCATCAGCAAAATCCACAACAGTCTTCTCGTCAGTTCAGTACTTAATAGATAGTCAATCAAAATTATTATGCAATTTACGTTGGGATATTATTGTACAGTATTTTTTATTTTGTTTGCTGGCAAATAACGTTCATAGCTTTGTAGGGCACTGCAATATTAAAGCAATTTCTGACATTTATTTTCCTATAGCTTTTGGAAAATACTGTGAAGATAAATGTTGATTGCAGTTAATTTAATTCTTTTTTCTCACTTTAGTCCAGTGCATGTATGGATATTGTTATTTAACTAAACTGATATTTGTCTGTGGGCCCATTTTTCTCATAGAACTTTTGTGGAGATATATGTTAATTGGCCACTATGTTGATCATTAAAAAAATATTAGTAGTCTATGCAAAATGCCAAACACATTAAGGAATTATATAATTCTTTTTTAAGTTCAGCCATATATATATATTGTGCAGTCTTTTCCTGCCCATATACATTGAAATGTTTTTCAGCCTTGTCAGTTTACTTGATATATATTTTCTAGTGCACAGCCAAGTTTTTTTTTGTTATGTTATTTCTTGTGTGATAATTGTTAAATTATTTCAACTGATTTGTCTAGTCAATGAATTCATTGCTGGGTTACTATTAAAAAACATTGTTAGAATGTACAGTACAGAGTATATACTATAATAATAATAATAATTAATCAAACCACTTTGTAACCTTTATTTTTATAATGAACAATGTAAGGCATTCCTTGAATGTTGAACATGAACCATTCAGTATGATTGTCTTATTTGCATTTTGGCATGAAGTCATAATTACACGTGTACATCATTATTTCAAGTTGTCTGTGACGACATTTGGAATAAAATTTTGTTAGAGAATCAGTGGTTAATCTTTTGTTCTTAGAATAAGTAACAAATTAGTGACAGTTTAATGTCATATATATATACACCTGTATACACACACATTAACATCATTTCACCACCCCAACATTTGACCTCTATCTGAATCGACTTATTCAACTTTAGACTAATTTACCATCTTGTGCAGAAGCTCCCATATAAAGCAACTTTCAGTTTTGACAAGAGAAAACCTCAGGCTCAGGGTTCTCTGTCATTGCATTCAATGAGAGTTGAGCTGGTGGATTGTTTTGATAATGTTGTAATCCAGCCACTGTTTGGGGGCGAGTTAGAGCCACTTAGCGGTTATTCGGCGGATTTTGAAACCAACAGCCCTTGAGAAAATTGGCAAAAATAATATGGGTATTTTTGCTGTATTTTATGGCTCTGAGCCTTGAATGCAGCCCAACTAAATGCTGCTGGTGACCAACATAAGAACTACTGAACAGAAACTCGGTGTCAGTTAATTAATGGCAATTGGGGAAAGTTCTGAAGGGGAAGAACTAGGTTAGTTGCCTCAGAGGTGTTAATGGCAAAGAGACTAGCTGAATGATTCAAATATGAAAACTTGTTTCCAGCAACTGTTCAAAATGTTGGAGATCCAGTGATGTTGAATTCGATGGGATTCTATTGTCTCAGCCATGGTCAAAAGTCTTTGTAGAATTAAAGTCAGTAACACTATACAATTCTTCAGCTATTCACTCCTCTTTAATTGAAGGGACACATTCAGCTTATCTGTTCCTCCATCATGAGAGTCCTCAGGTCTAGTTGTCTAGTGAAGTTGTGAGATCAGTAATTTAATTTAATTTTAGGCCTGTGGCTCGGAGCAGCAGACATGGCAGGAAATGCTGTGAATTGGATCTCCTTGGATCCCAAGTTCAAACCCAACTTGTCAGATCTATCTGGAGGTGTCCTTACTAACTCTTACTATTAAAATGACAGAACATGAATTCCAATTGGAGCAATTGACCATGTGGCTTGTATAAACATATTTTAATTGCACTTGAGCTTAGTTGAGAGCATGCCACCAGATGTGCCAAGGGTCAATGCAATTAAAGTCATGACAAGAATGACAAGAATCTGTTAAAATTGTTCTGAGCTACCAAAGTGCTTTATGATGAGAATGTTGCACTTATTCACACATTTCATTGAGTGATAAACTGTAATTATTATACTGAAAAGTGGCAGTAAAAACATATGTCAGTAGTCTGAGGCCTCAACCTTGTTTGTTTCTCTGTTATGAGAGCTGTCAGGTCTAGTTAACAATATAAAGATATATTCACAAGTTTATTTCACATGTAACCAAGTATGTCATAGCACATCAATTAAAATCAGTCATACTGATCATGCACCACATTCACTTCAGGCAGAAAATTAGACCTAAAACAATATATTTTTTTTTAGTCTACTTCATCTTCAAGTGCTTTCTTCCCAGTTTTAGGAATTGTGTCGTCTATATGAAGTTCTTCTTCCTCTATTTCACCCGCTCTGTACTTGTATTTCCATTTTCCTCGCATTGTACGTGGCAAGGGTTTCCAACCTGGACATGGTACCTGTCCAGGAATTTCACAAATACAATGTCTACTAAAGTCAGCACCAAAGTTTGCCACATTCTTGGTCATTGAGCTTGACTCCATGGCTTCCAGTTCTAGCATTTCTCTGAAAGTAAAAAATATAAAATATATGTAGGCCTATACCAAAGAAAAATATTACAGGTTTGACTAAATTTTCATTAACATTAATTTTGGTATTGGTCATTAAAAGAAATTACAGATTTTCCCATCCATGTATGACTTACTCTGTCTTTCCTACTACATTTGTCACATGACCCTTGATGTCTTCTCTTGTTCTGTCAAAGCAGTCAATCAACAGCTCATCATCAGTGTCTGAAACAACAGTTTAAACTTGCAAGATTAAAAGCTCTGCAAAAACGTTATTATGCATAATATGCCTCAAGCCCTAAACTGTCTGTTAAATAATTTTACAGTCAATTCAGAAAACAAGTGTGGTAAAATCACTAAAACCAGTAGGGTTGAATAATCAATAGTGTCATTGACATTGAATATCCAAAGCAGCAAATTAATATAGACAATACCTAGGTACACCTTGATCCATGGCGTGGGCGTCAAGTTCTTGAAGACTACAAATTGTACATTCGGGTTTTTGTAGCGCAACTGTGGCAGGTGCCAAAATACGAATTTGCTGTGGGGGAAAATAACACACAAAATTTGCCATCAATATCAATTCATGTATTTCATATTACAATAGACTGTTCGATCTATAAAATAAAATATCATATTTTGTAGTTTTGTCTATTAACTGTTTTAAATTTAAAGGCTATTGGACTAACCCAAACAACTAAATGACTTAAGCTTCGATCCATACTTACTTCAAACCTTCATGTTCTGTGAACTGCTTCTTTTCAGTTGAAGGACTATAGTTAAATGCAACAATTCTGACGTTATTTCTCAGAAATATGTCACCCTTCTGTAACCAATCCACAGTCCGCCTAAGTGCAGCCTTGCCCTTTAAGAATGGCATTGTTTCCACCTATAAAAAGGCTTTACAATTTTAGCAATTCACAGACATGTGGCTTCCAAAACAACAATCAACATGCCCTTCTGACAGCTCGGTCGTAACTGATTACGACAATAACTTTGGTGCTTCTTGTTGTTTGCTCGTCACATGCGCAATTTATTTGAAAAGAATCATTCTATGAACAATTCTACGAGCAGCTATGAACTTGAATTAATATTTTAATAAAGTTTAGTTAGAAATGATAAATAAACTACTTAATTTTGCGACATTGTCCGGATGTTTTGGTTGTGGATTGGCGAGCATGATCATATTATGATGATGTCGATTCGGAGAGCTGCCGCGGTCTTCGCTGTCATTCTAGGCGGTTTGTTTCTCTCTATGGCAGTTCATGTCATTCAAAAACAACGCCGCAAGAATTCAGGTATGGTGTTTTAATACAGGAGAAAATCTCTTGTGGTACAATAATGCAGTTTATTGTCGGTCTACAGTGACAGTGTACATGCACATTTGTACCACTCGCCCACCACTACAAAATAGATTTATAACTCATACTGACCTGATGTGCAGCATTATTTTCATCTGATGTGATCAGTAACCTTTGACCAGAAGGTTTATCCATATTCCAGATGAGGGGCACTTTTCTGAGCCACACAATGAAGGTTTCAAATGCATTTTCATAAGAAAAATATTAGCCTCTTCCACCAGCATTTCTTGCATGACAGTGACACAGAGTCTGCAACTGTGACGTCACAATGGTTAATTGCAGGGGGGGGGGGGGGGGTTGGAACAGATTGGCGGTGCCACTGTCTCTGAAATATGTATGATGTCACCAACAATCACTTGGCTCATTTACTGTCAAAGAGACATAATCTCAGCTCCCTTGATCACTCACTCACAATAGGCCTACACTGTAAATAGACCTATACTATAGGCCTATCTAATCACAGTTGTTTAAATTTCTGCTCATTGGTTACACAAAATTTAAGTCAAAAGGCTCCCATCATAGCCCGAGTCCCAACTGTCTCGCAAGAAAATTGAAATCAGTACTGGTTTTATAAAATAGGCTGGGACTAATTTAAACAGTCTTTCATGTTCATTGCAATATAGACTCTAAATGATTTTGTTAAACCCAATCAAAATAAAAAAAAATTATTTCACATTCATATTCTTTGTAAACTTAGGCTAAAACTTATAAAAGTTCATTTTGTTTAGATCTGCAGGCCTATAGGCTATATCTATTAAATGGGACCTGTTCAGGATGTAGCAGTTATTAATTTATCTTGTATAGCGTTATCTATTGTGACGTACACGATAGTGCGAGCATACAGGCCTATGACCTCACCAACTGAAGCGCAAATTTTAGCCACTTTCCAGCTTTTCAATGCCTTCTGAGTGGCCCAAACATAGCCGATTTTCTATAATAAATCGTGGGGCAAAGAAAAGGACTGCACAAAAAATATTCATTGGTATTTAGTAGGGTCTTTGTATGTTATGAGGAATGTCCAATATTAACATGTGAATATTCAGTTCAATTATTAAGCATGTCTTCATAACTCTCTACACATCCCCAAAAAATACACTGTAGTCGTAGTATACTGCTGTTACAGTAGCAGTCGTAGCGAACTCCATGCAAAAACGTAGGGAACACAGATTTGTGTTAAGACTGCATACGGCTGTAATATTGAGTATATATATAAAGGTATTCATTGGCCATGCCGATTAAATTGCATTTACCCTTGGCAGCCCCCCAACTTATGCCAACACTTCGTCAATGTTTTTCTGTGATAAATACAGCATGACATAGACTGTTAAAGCACAGAATTGTCCCAAATATAGTTTACAACTGTTGTTCACATACCAATATTGTTTTAGGCCTTCCTGTGCTGCTACGAGAGGAATGCCTGACTAAACTTCCCCTTTTAGTTAAATGCGGCTCTCTTTGAAACTGACGTCATCAGTAGAAAGGCTGAAGGAAATACTGCTCTCTGATTGGCCGAAATGTGGAAATTTGTGACGTCAGTGCCCGTTTGGGCTGGAGACCTCTGTTATAATAGATCGAGTGTTGAAGTCGGCGAATGGTAATTTGGGCTTGTGGTTTATCTTACTTATTTGAACACTACAGCTCCTCTGCTACAAATTTCGACAGTTGCAATAAATGGTAACTCCGTGATGTGAGTTTTCCAGCCATCGAAAGGTGCTTTCCTCAAATTTTTGCGCCATGGTAATGGTGTCAATTACAACGTCTTTAAAGTGCCCGCGCAACGAAAAATGTGCGCACGTCGTCGAAATTTCGGGGTTTTCTCTGTCGGAATATTCACTGCAGTCACTCCCCTGCCTAAGTTTTTGCTACGACTGCTTTAACAGTATACCACTGCACCAGTGAAATTAATTATGTAGCCGTGGTACAAATCCTCATGTACAACGATTAGTGTGCCATGCCGCTTTGGGATTGGCCGACAGCCAAAAAGTGGGCATGGCCTAAAACGTCTCCAGTGTCACGCTGGAAATCGCGGTCTGACATACTCGTATATTTTATTTATTAACGTTGTGAGTTTTCACTAAGAAAACTTTACCTGAAATTGCATGCGTGCTTCGACCATTTCCACACTATGTTCAAAAATGTTCTTTTTTCGTATAATGACTTGTAAAAAACTATGAAAATGGTTGAATTATTGGCTGTTCAGCCAATCAGACGTGGTGATTCATCAAAAAATGCATTGCATTGCAACCACCTTTTTTTAGGTCGCATGTTTTCTAAGTGATTTTCATCTCATTTTGTAAATTCTAGCATTTTCTGAAAGCTAAGATCGCCATCTGTCTAATATGTGACCATTTATTACATGAATTGTATACGGAGCGAGAATCTTAATGGTGAAGTAGACTAACTAGTAGAAATATTTGTTTCTGACACTTGGATGGGGTTACCAGGTACAAAAAAAATTACACAATGATTACATTGTGTGACATGAGATATGTTCACCCTCAAATCGACCTCGTTGTACAAATGTTGATATTTTCGGGTGTAAATATCTTAATGTCTCACATGTAACCATTGTATAATTGTATAATGTACGTGTCATGGTCTGTGTGTTAATCTTTGTTATTCATCCTCATTGAACAGTGAAGCCCTTCACCTCCACTGACCGCACTTGATGAAACACCATATCAAATGGGATGAATGGACACTCTAAGTGAACTATTGTGAAATTATGCCTTTTTTTTTGTTAAGACTGAGCACCTGATGCAAAATTATTCTGTTATTATACATATATATGGGTTTAGTGCAGTATAGCGGACCCAAATTTATGACCATATTTGGCATCTCTAAATATATTAAATATATCATTATTTTGACCAACACTGACCAAGTTTTGAAGCTCTAGTGCAACAAGAATAACATTTGTGAAGGGCAGCAGGGGTTAATCACCCTTTGCTGGAGTGGGGTTAATAACAGAAAAACAACGTTCTTGCCATGAAAAATACAGTATCGAGGCTCGCTAAAGATGGTCATAAATTTGGGTCAGCCATAATGCACTTTTCCATATATATTCCACATAATACTATGGTAATACAAAAGCACAGTTCTATCTGTATATATATCTTTCTATCATTCTCAATCAATCAATCAACTATCTGTTTTATAGCAATCGATTAATCAGTCAATCAACAATCAGTCAACAATCAATCAACAATCAATCAGGGTGTTACTAATCAATCAATCAATATCCAGGTTTAGCTGGCTAGTGTTATAACTGAATCTAGGCCTGTATTCAATTATGATTCAGTCATTATAAGTGTTCTTGTGGCTCCATGTTATTTAACAGTTAAACCTGTTATTTTGAAAATTCCTTTAACCCAAACACAGCCTATAGGCTGGCTAAGATATCTGGGGCACCTTGCATATATTACTGCGTAGCAAAATCCACCAAACCTTACGCTGGAAATCTGATTGGCTGGTCATTAAAACTGGGTTGGATAAATTATAGTGGCCTGTGTGGGGCTTGTGGGCAGTGTAGCTGCATGGGAGTATGGCTGTGGCGTGATGACTCTTAACAGTAATAAGGCATTAGCTCAAGCATCCATGGGTTCAAATCCACCAAGATAAAATGATTTTTAGGAATCTTTAGGAACCCTGTTCAGGTCCTCCAGTAAACAACAATTTTGCTATTATGTCATTATAGGAAGCGTATATGTAGGTACCTATTTTACAGTAAGAACATGTATTTCAAAAGTACTGTAATAGTTACTATCCATTAATTACCATCTATAATTATTTTTAGCTCTGCATTTTAGTCTAATTTCCCTTGTTATTATTTATAGACTCAGATCAGATTCAGATCACATTTATTTGCTCTATTTTTCTTTTGTACTTAGCAATTTAACATTAAAACAGTGTAGAGCTGGTGGACTCCTCCAAGATTATGTTCATAGTGCCCTGTGAATCCACACACTCAGTGAAACATGCAATTTGCTCAGATTTAATAAAACTCAAAATCAATAACAAAAAGTCACTTATTTGAGGAATTATTATAAGGCTAGTCTTTAGAATATGATATAGATCAGTCAAGGGTAACACGATCGTGGTTCAATTAACAAAGCTGTATGAAGGAGTTTTTTCGGAATAACTACGGACAAGATATGCTTCTGAAATATTGGGAGAGCCCTATGTTCTTGTATAACAATTCAATTGCTCATTGATACAACCGCTTATCATGTGACCTTAAGTTCTACAAGAGAAGCACAAGAAGAACATTATTTTGTGATCATAACTTTGTGGCCGCAGTGATTGCATTGAATATGTGGGATTGGCTAATCCTTGTAATGTACAGACGTTTAAAATGTTTATATTTTACATCCACACCCATTAAAAAACCTGTAGTAGAGATAGTATGAAACAGCAGAGAAACATTTGCAAATGTATGTAACTTGATCATGTGAAGCAGGAGACTGAACTTTCGTATTGGTCATGCAGTTCAGTGAATGACACATTTACGCACGTCACGTGGAGTGACGTCAGGAGAGAAGGTTGCTGTGACAACCAGTTTAATCTGTAGTTAGCAGCACTTGGTAAGTTGTATCGATTGAAATGTATTGGATTTCCTAATTTTAATTTTGGTAACTAGGTAGCGTCCAATTTACTTTTCACGAACTAACTAGGTACATACAGGTTAATTTTAGAAATTTCCGTTTTTAATTGGTTTAGTGTGTCATGTTTTAAAACAGAATTTCATTGGTTTTCAACGTACAAAACGTCATGCATGCCTTGCCACATGATTTTATGATCAAAAAGGTCACAAGTATTATACATCAATCATGTAGGCTACATTGTAATGCCAAGTGAACTAACTAATAAAACAAGGCTGTTTGGTTACCTAACAACAGGGGCGTCGATTCAGGGGGGGGGGGGGATTTGGGGGTTATACCCCCCTCCACTTTTAGGGAAGGGGGGGGGGGGGGATGATCAATGCAATCATCTCCCCTTGAAATCCACAGTGAAAATCCTTTTTTCTACACATTTTTCTTTGGAATATTTCTATTAAATAGTTTTATACTTCATATCACATACCGGTACAATTAAATGCATCTAAAAATAGTTTGGCATCAAGTATCCGCACGTTAACTGCAGCCACTTTTACGCGAGTCAGAAAGTCACAGCGCGACAGACTGAAGTACATAGGCCTGCATCCCCCCAACCTGTCAATAGAAATCGACGCCCCTGCCTAACAACCTGGATTTTGTGAACAATTCGGTAATGAAAAACACTGTGTACTTCGTTAGTAAAATGGCAGTAATTGGTTCTTGTTCTGATTAAACCCTTGCTTAGGTCAGTCTGCTACAGTTAGTTTCATTAAAAACGGCCTGTCAAATTGAACCCAAACAAAGCTAGACAATCTGATGCTACCTGCCACTAAACGAAAATGTCTGGCTACTCAAAGCCGGATCTAAACCGGCATGGTGCATAAGTTGAAAGTTAAGCATATTTGTATTCCTATTTTTAAAAGAGACATTTCGATTGCTCAAACATATTTATGATATATTAGATACATTTCTTACATTTGCTAAGGTTTATATTTATTCATTGGTGGTAGTTTAAGCCGATTGAAAGCTAGGAGTAGACAGAAGCGGCTGGATTTAGCCAGTTACAGTTACAGCCAGGAATAGGTTGCTAGAGCTGACTAGAGTTTACCATATTTTATAAAACTAACTATCTGGACAAGTTTATATAGGCCTAATGCCAGGTGACTTGTGTCCAGTCGTGTGTGTGATAATCTGTGTATTTACACGGTGGTGCCAGCCACGAGTGTTTGATCCCAGGCTGCGTTTTGTCCTAAACAGATTATTTGTCAAGACCAGCTTGGCAAACTTTTGTGAGAGGATGAACAACCAAGAAGTTTGCAGAAGGCACGTTGCCATGGTTACGAGATTGTGACTACCGTCTTGGCCTGCGTATTTGCTATGATTTGAAGTAAGAGCTGTTGTGAAATTAGATGACTGTTGTCTATATTTCCTTTAAAAATGTAAAAAATAATATTATGATAGGCATCTGTTCTCTTTTACAGAAGGGTTATTTACGAACACAGTTTTTTTTTTTTTAAATCAGGATTCGAATCCCATCAAGATCATCATAAGTATAATTGTTATTAGTGAAAAATTGGAAGTATCTGCTGCCCAATTGCAATAGAAGTATTGTAAATCAGGGTTTATGATCAAGTCTGTTCAACAAAAGAGTATCAACAGACTTCATTCCAGTCTTTCTCAACTCCCTGGGGAGTATTTAGCCTTGAACATGGGGTTAACCGCAGGGCTCTAATGCCAAGTACCCATTGCACCAGGCGATTTTTGAAGAGGATCTGTCCAACTTCTTGATGCCATGGTGGGGTTCAAATCCATAACCATGCAGATAACAGGCGAACACCTTAACCACCAACTTGCTCACAAGGGGGAGTGCAAGACGGGATGAAATGACGGTAGGAGAGAGGCGCTGCGAGCAGCTTGCTTAACCACTAGACCACGGCATCCCATAAATCATGATATATCTACACAGCAAGAATTTTTGCGTCAGTAAATACTTTAATTTCTAAGCTTATATGTGTATATGATTTGATGGGATGCAGCGGCAGTGTTCTAGGCATGTCCTATTCCGTGTCACCAGTTAAAATACATTAAACCAAATTGGTCTAATTGTACAAAAAAATTTAGGCACATTTGACATTATCCAAGTTTAGTGTACATTGATATTTAATTGTAGGTGCCGTGGTCCAGTGGATAGGGGGTTGGACTCATACATGCATGGTTGTGGGTTCAAGCCCAGCCAGCCACGGCATGAAGGAACTGAGCAGATCCTCCTCGAACCACTGCTTCGCTCCACACAGGAGGTGTAAATGAGTAATTGGCTGCAGGCAGTGATGGCAATTATAGAGTGCTCGACCAACGGAGCGCATTAATAGCTCTACACTGCATGGGTGTATACTCCCCAGGGAGTTGAGAAAATCTCAAGGTAGAACACGCCTGCCTGCTAATGATGTATATTGTAATGTCAGCTGACATTGTATATATGTAGTTGGAACACAGCGACGTTTTATGGTACCTAAGTACTTTGTTTCAATATGCTAGTAATTTGTCTTAATATCAGTGCTGTCCAGCAACCCCTTGTGTAGCCCTGTCAGTATGGGTTACTCTTTAGTGTATTGAGTGTGTAGTACACAGCTGATCGGAGGGAGTGGCTATCACCATGCATTGATGTAGCAGCAGCAGCAGCAGCAGTAGCGCATCAGTTCTAGGCATCCCCATCCCATGCACAGCATTGCAGGGAGCTATGCTGCTATGAGTGAGAGTTTCTGCTCAGCAATTGCTCAGCTGTCATGATGCACTGGGGGCGTGCAGAAAATCCATAGAAGGTAGCTGGCTCAACTGCACATAGCATTTGTGTAGGGGGCCTACTGCCCACAACATCTCTGCTAATACCACTGTATCTTCATTTGCTCGGTGCATCACTGCCTCTCTTGGTGTCATGCTGAGTGTCTCAGTACCTACTACCTCAGGTGAGTCTGTCCCATCCATGGAGTTATTGGTTCTGCCTGCAAATGTGTTGTTTATGCATTTGATGTGTCGTGATTGCAACACTAGATTCTTTAGATTCTAAATGCAGTTTTGTACATTGTATTTGGAGATGTCATGTATCCTTGTAGCCTAACATCATGTTATTTGTGACTGACACAGTGTTGCTATGCGTAACATGCTCCTAATATTTATGAACTCTAATTCCGTTTAAATTGTTCTGTTGAATAGTTTTGAGAGTTAGAGTGTATCACACATACAGTATCACTAGCTAATGTTAATGTAATCTATAAGTAGGCCTAACTGTATTTCTTTCTTTTTTTAATACATTGTACATACATGGATACCTAGGGATGTTTTGTATTACAAGAGTTATACTCAATAATTTATAGACTCGTGTATGGTAGTAAACTATTTATTTAATGCCATAATGAATTATACATATTTTAGTGTCAGTTACATGTTTATAAATATGCATTCATTATTGGTGTGTTTAAATTTGTTATATTTTAAAACGCCTATAATGCAGCGCATGCGATTTTCTTTATGCTATGATATCATGTGTTATGAAAGCCACCCTCCCTTTGAGGCTATTAGCCTCACAGCCATACAGGTAGATTAAAACCTCAAAGTGGTCCTGACAGCATCTGGAGCTGGGCTATTGCATGACATAATCAGAAGGCTTTGAGCTGCTGGCTTGTTCTCATCAAGATCTAAGAGTCTCGAAGGTTGCAGCAGTCACAGAAGCTCTGATATAGCTGCACTCAATTTAATATGATATTTGATTTGGGTATGAGATTCATAACTCGTATGAAATGTTAGACGTGCATTTGTAGCAATTTATTGAATTTACAAAAAATTGGCATTGGAGAGAGAAATGTACCATATATGGATGTTTTGTATAAGCACTGGTCGACACGAGCTTAATTTTTATTGTTGTAAAAACTTTGTAGAATTCCTTTCAATTCACAGCTGTGTTTGCTTAAATTTCATGCTTCAATTCCTAAAGAACATAACAATACTCAAGCCAAACAAGATACCATTGTAAACGCCTATCTGACATAATTATTACAACGATAATAACTCACTTCAGCGTGCATGGTTCATATTTTGGTGTTGAAATGGTGTCTGTGGTAGGACAAAAAATAGTCAAACCACTAGCATAATATATATGCATCATTACGTCTGCCTTGGTATTTTTTTTCATAAGATGATCAGGTTCGAACCATTTTCGTATGCTATATCCATTGGAACAGTTGAAGTGTTGAATTCACTCTAAATAATAATGTTCGTGCAATCCCAACACTGTACCAACAGGGTATTTGGTTAAAAGATTATTGAAGTCATGTGTCTGCATTTATATGTTGTGTAAGTCAAATGTGTTAAGTTATAGAAATATGAAGCAAGAAGTGGCTTGATAAGTGATTACAGCATTAACCTTTGGCCTGATGTTGTAGAGGAAGGTGGTACCGGAGGTACCGCGAGTAGTTCATTTGTACTGACTCAATATCCGTGCCACTTGTAAATTGCTTTTCCTGCATGTAAACTTAAAAACCTTTTGATATAAATCCAACTAATTATTCAGTATATTGTATAATTGTGTGAGATTTAATTTGCAACAATTCTACTGTTGCAGTGAAGTACTCCACCTGCAGTAACGGGATGGATGAGTGTTACTGCAGTCAGTCACTTGCCTTTTATGCAAAATTAGCTGCTTTTTAAACTGATATAAACATTATGATTTAATTGAATGAATATTATTCATATACTCTGTATTATTGATTTAGTAGATAGTTATTTAACCAATGGACTTATTTATGTCATTCGGCTGGCAACCTTAGTGATAAATAAACTTGCATATGCAAAATGGATAAAAGACAACTTGAAAAGTTTCAAATAGTGATGAGTGTTTTGTAAATGTTGCAGGTGCCAAAGAGGGGAAGTCAGGTGAAAATGAAAGGTCAACTGCAGATGCAGGAGATAATCCGAAGCAGGACAATGATGGTTCCTCGGACGACAGCCTGGAGGACACATTTGTCAAGATCAGACTGCAGCCAGCTGGATCAGTTGAGGGAGGGGAAATTCCCCGGGCTCCTCCTCCCAGTCGCAATCTATCTCGCTCGGATCTGCCGAAAGGTGACAGCTTGGAGGAGGAGACGGGGCGTTTGCAGCCCTTCACCCCACCTCCATCTCGCAGCATGTCCTCAGGCGAGCTCTCCTCCTCCGTCTTCACCATCAATGAGATCGAGGAGTCCGCTGGACCTAACCTGGCTCCACCAGGGGAAAGATATGAACACATAGCATCCAGTGGCTCAGGCGAACCCATAACAGATGAAGTGGCTGCGGCCATGAGTTTGTCCTTGGGAACCCAAGGTTATGGTGATCTTGAGGATGCTCCCTCTTTCTTTGTTATTCCTAATGAACAGGACTCTTCAAATAACAAAAGTGCAACAAATTCAGCCTGTATTCCAGTACCTCAGACGTTTGCGTTTATAAAGCCTGATGGTGCTACACCTCAAGAATTGTCCTCGAATCCAAGCTTAAATTTTTCCTCAGATTTCAGTATAGTTAGTGACACTAGTGTCCAAGGACCTTCCCTGCAGCAGTATCAGCCCACGAGAGAGGAAATCCAGACCACTTTCCAAACTCTAGCCTCTGGTGATATCAGTTCAATGACCGCAAGGGACGCTAAGGTCCTCACGTTCTTGTTGGGATCCTCTAATTCGGACCAGGAGACCATCCTTGTCTATGTGGCCAATGCATCAACTTTCACACAAAACCAGGTGGGTGCAGTATTAAATCTTTTTTGTTCTAACTTTTATGAAATCCTTAGATGTAAGTCAAGTATTTTCATACCAAATGTTCTAAGAAGTAGTGGCAACTTGGCCAAGAGAATTTCTTACATCCTAATTTATGGCTTGTAGGCTTGCTCAGGTGCCATTTAATGCCAAGTAAGGACTTAACTCGAGCCGTGGTGAGCATTATTGTGTTGCTTCTTTCTCCTTTGGTATGGGTCTGGGTGCTGTGGTAGAGGCCAGCTTTTATAGTTTGAGAAAAACTCAACAAAACAACAGGTGTCGCCACTTCAAATTCAATCACAGACCATCAGTGTTTGGATATTGATTTGCAAGGCAATAGGAGAGTGCGGTGGAGCCTTTGGCTTAGAGTTAAGCTTTGGCTTTGCTGACCTGCATGCAAATCTAGGGGCTCCTAACCTAGACCTCATGAATAATTTCCATGTAACTACCCTTGCCCTGCTATTAGATTGCTCTGACCTTGGGAATGTAACTGCCTTATCTCTGTTTCCACACTGAAGCGTGCCTTAATGGCAGTGTTTGTAATTACACCCATTTACATGCGTTAGCTTGTGCATTTATGCCATTATTCTAAGGGTGTCTAGTGTCTGGAAATGTCTGTTTTGGCTTCTACGGTGATTTAATGTGTTAACCACCTTTCCTAAAAGTATCCGTGTGTTTTGGAATGCCTTTGTGGAGGTTGTGGCATTGCTGGTTTCAAATAACTTGTTTATCTGGTGATTAGTTTTGCTTCCATAACAGTGTAAGGTTTCAAGGGACGTGCAATGAATGGTGATTGGTGTGAGCTTCTACTTGAGCTAACTACTTCTGGAGGTGAGCCACTGCATTATGTCACCTGACTGGAAGAGTGGGGTGCTACACTTTGGTATTAGTCATTGGATTAGCATCAGGGAGACCAGTTATTGAGAATACTCTTTGATATTATGGAAACAAAACATTGTGTTCAACAATGAAGGTTCACTGATAAACGGATTGTAGATCAGCAGTACAGTGTATCTTAATTTATATTCACTAGTTCCTGGTGTACACTAACACAATTAATGGAAAGGTTCTTTAACAACATAATATCTGACTAATTAATCTCCATTCATCATCGAGGAACAGCTTTATTGTATCTAGTTATATGGAGTGATCAACATGGAAACTTAATACATTCTTCATTTGTGATTATTTTTATGAACTTGAAACAGTTGGTGAGTCATTGATTCCATACCATAATATTATATCCATTCTGTGTACTCAAAAATTAATGTACGTTATAGCTAGGTAACTTAGTTAATGTTTCACTGTATTAATCTATAAAAGAGCTTAAAAATGGACCAGATAGAAGTTCTTGTTGGAATACCTACTTAATGTGTGTAATATTGAGCATTCGACTTGCGGTCCAAGAGGTTGTGGGTTAGATTCTCTGGTGGGACATTCTTTTTCAGAGACGTAACATCTTGTTCCACTCTGCAGAGTTAGTTACAATTGTTTGTTGTACATTCCTGACGGAGGAAATAGATATAAATTAATCCTAAATAAATGGAAGCTTGTCGATCCAAACGAGGTGCAACATTTTCAGGTATCATGGTTTGTTATAGTCATATCACATATGCAAAATTCTGAGGAGATCGGATATTGGTCACTTGTTCTCCTGGAAACTGATTTGCTTCTATTCTATTCTATTCTATTCTATTCTATTCTATTCTATTCTATTCTATTCCATTCCATTCCATTCTATTATATTATATTATATTGAAATTGAAAGCATCAATGGAAATGGCCTCTGTCGTGATGGGATATTTGTTTGGCAACATATTTCTGATCCTTAAATATCCATAAAACGTTGCTTGTGGAAACTATTGTATAGATCTGTGACGTATGTGGGAGCTATATATAGACTAACAACCAATATCAAGTAATTTTATTTGGAAAAGGCTTGAAGAAGATGTTTTTTCTTGGAAAAAGACGAAATGGAATGATTGTTGTTTTCATTCATGAGTACATGAAATGAAATAATGGAGGCAGTATTTCAGTCTGAAAATATTAACTATCATATTTCTTGTTTTCCCCACTGGAAGTATTAAAAGCTGGTATTTCTATTACCCAATGGGCTGGATTAGATTTCTTTACGTCATGATACCAAATGCAGCAATTTGAGTTTCCATTAGTGACATTTCCTAACAAAAGGTGGAATCCTCCATTGAATATCAAGTTTGCTTCAGTGAAATTCCTCAATATTTTGTGGACTAACTCACTCCAGGGAGTTGTTGGAGCGAGTGAATAAGAATAACAGGTTTTGAAATACGTAAATATTTAATAAGAAATCCAAACTTGAAACAAACAATTCTGTATCTTAAAAAAAAGCACACTTTTCATCTATGCCTATAGGCTCTCACCATCCAAAAGGGCTCGATGTACACCTGAGCAAAGCTAGGTCTCAGGTAGATGCCAGATTTCATAGACATGGAAACTAAAGGGAGACGTTGAGTTGGAGGTGCCTTGTACTCAGTGTCTCTGCTGAGGCAAATGTGTAACATGGTGTAGAAACAAACCTTATCATCTCATCATTATGTCTGCCTCTGGCAGCTGGTCATATAAGCTGGCTGAGCTTCAGACCATTAGCATGGAGACATTGAACTCTAGAGGGTGTCATCTGACTCCCATTGGCTAAGGCCAACCAATGGGAGTCTTGGATTCACATGACGTCCTGTCCGATTAAATAAAAAAAAAAAATCTTTGAACACAATAATAGTCAGTCATGAACAATTTTCAAGTCAATATGAGGTAGGTCGTGGGAGTTCCATTGGTTTGCTTGAAGGAAAATATTCTCAGATTCAGCAATGTTGATGCCGCTTTAAATTTATATTCTTGTTAATTGGTTCATTTGGGGATTTTGGAGGAAAACTGAATCATTAATTTGGTTTCTCTTCCATTACTTTTGACATTATTAGCAGAAACGAGCGCTTACTTTTTGAGACGTTTCTCTGACAGAATAATAGGTTGTCCCCATTCTCCATTTAATGCATAAATGATGTTTAAAAGCCCAAGTAATTCAGACTCATATTCCATTCAACGAAAATGGGAGTGTTTTTAAGAGGCTAATCTCCAAATGGCTGCACAATTCAGCCGCCATAGGTGGGTGTAAGTGTTACTTAACTGCATTAGGCCATATTTGTTGCCATGAATTTTGCATGGCTTTTTGCAACTTCCCCTAGGCGCAGGTGCATCTGCCGGACACACAGTGCATACCAACAAACCATGTTGTGGCTAAGACATAATTTATAAATATGTTAAGTATAAGGGTAAGTCTAAGGCAGTCAAAATTTGTCATCGTGTATGCCACGATGGCTTATTTACGTCAAATCCAAATACTTTCAAGTTATCTTGTTGTTTAAACGTAGTATAAGGCAATGTTGAGGATATCCATTGGATGTAGATTGTAGAAGTACTCGCTGTTGCTTTTGCTATTGCTGTGGTTCTGTTCAATATCCATTGGCTTAGTAAAATGATTGTGGTCAGAAGTTCATTTTCTTCAAAAGGAAGTGCATTGTATGACTGGGTTTGCAGTGGGAATTTCTCTTTTGTTGGGGTGTACCAGTTGTACCATAAAGTGGTAAATACGTTTTGTGCACTTGATTTTAATATCTGGTAGATTAACAGTATTCAGGACGATGATAATTCACGACCTGCTGAGTTTAGAGTTATAGAAACTTGATTAGTTAAATTTGCTCATGTGGTATTGGGTGAATATATATATATATATTCCACATTGTATACATGTATGTCGTGATAGTTTTGACACAACCTTGAACTCGTCAATACCCAATCATTAGAGAAGTATAGGTGTAACATGCAAACCCATTGCTCCATTCACGATATAGCCTGTTCTCTGTCCTGGTCACATTTAGGACCTTTGCACCCAAGACGTGAGACCTTTGTGTGTGATGGATTTGCGTCGGTTGCCATGGATACGGACACTTCCGGTTCAGCTGGGGTCACGTGGTCCATAGTGTGCCTGGCTTATGAGTTTCCTGAGTAGGTTGAAGAATGAGGATGCCCTCTCCATCCATTCTTCTGGGGCTTTCCACCAGACTCCCGGTCATTCTGCTTTACAGGTTGATTATGTCCAGTTATCACAAACAGCTGGTCTTCTTTCCTTTCTCTATTTTTAGAGTGGAATTGTAAAAAGGTCAAGTAAAAGCCAAGGGTTTTGTAGTAGTACTTGTAGTAGGCCTACTCTTATCTTATCTTGCTGTGTCATAACATTGATCATGTTGAGTTGCTGCAGTGTTTTCGAATTTTTCTACCAGTGGATATGAAGATTTGCGTGAGAGAAACTGTATACTGTTAAGCATCATTTCCCAAGGCTATATATTGACACATCAAAGATCTCTCGTTCCAAGTCACGGTTGCTGTGTATACTCACTGCACACAATTCGAATTCCAATTTGTTTATGCCTGCCTGACTTTATTGATGGGCTTTAGTATTTTCTTTGCGTTTTTATTTGGAAATAAATCTGTTTTATAATATTATCTGAGTGATTGATGATGGTCTAGTCTGTGGTGTGTCATGCAGTAGTCTGGTGTACATCTGCTGAATGTTTGTTCAGTACCATCCACCGTGAAATACACACAGACCTGCAAGTGCAAAACGCCAGGGATATCATCATCATCATACACAGACAAGTGCTACACACTGCTACAGTGTGACAAACAGTAACATACACTCATAGTGGTCGAAATAGAAGTGAAGGTTTGAAGACATTCAAATAGTTATTTATTCTTAAATTAGCATTTGTTGGCAGAATGAGCGTTTGGGTTTTAAGAGGATATGTCCAAATTCTGCCCTTGGTATATTGAAACCCGACCGCTTGTTATTTTATATATATAATCTTTATTCATACACCATTGGTACAAAGTTTGAGTCATGTAATCATATCACATTTAAAAATTTGCAATCGAATAAATTAATTGAATCATTGTGAGCAAAGAGTACTTAAAAGTTCAATAGTCTCATTTCTGGCAAGAATTGAATCAAATAGTCCATCCCTCAAATTTGCCAATTCTGATATAGTATGGGAAGTACTGCAATCATCCAATATTATTAAGATCTTCAAAACCACTTTATTTGGTCCCAAGACTGTGAATCGTTGATGAACTATTAAGATTACCAAAAACCTAGATTTAAGACCAACTTCATGTTACGACAGTTTCATTGGTACCCAACAGTGGTCTTAGATGTGGGGGTTCAGCTGACAGCCCGTAGTACAAGGTAAACCTTTACCTTCCATTTTCTGTCTTTTGTCTTTCTTTACTCTTTCTTTCAAAGCAACGTGCAACTAGTGACGTCACGCAAACTCACGCCTTGTTCCCCAACAACAATCAGTGCATAAATCTGTTGTCCTGGAAACGAGGAGGCGTGCTCATCAACGCCACTTTGATGTCTTATGAGACGGTGGGTGCTCATTCCTAACTGAGCTGCTGAGGCTGGCGTGTAGTTTGCTCCAACTACCGACTTCTTTTTATTTCCATTTTCCCAAGGGAAGCAATTTTTCATCACCAATTACAATGTCTGTCTGCTGAAGTGCAGTAGTGGTGTCTCAAAAAAGATCTAATTCACATTAAATTTAGATGATATTGCAGTTTCTAAAAAAAATCCATCGTTGAAATGACTTCTTTGCCTGATAATACTATCAGGTGTAGTGATATATGTTCCAAATATATTTTTGTAATATGATAGATATTACAGAGTGGTCCGTGTACTATGTTTAGTATAGCGTGGGATGAAGAGGATACCAACTTATGTCTGTAACATAGGACAGCTGGTCAATGTATTGTCCCATTGGCAGATCCTATGTACGAACACTGAGTATTCTCTTTTTTGTGTGTGGCCACACAAAAAATTCTGTTCACTATAGGTATATAGTCTGGTTTTTGTGTGTAGAGGTTGGTATTGACGATACAAGTTCTGTTGTTCTGATCAGTGGCCATTGGTACAATGGTATATTGCAGTACTGTATTTATGCATAGTATAAACATTGATATCTATAGGACATACAAGACAAGACAACACAGTTATTAGCATCTGACTATAATGTACTCATGAGATTTAAACAGACCTCATGTCAACCAACGGCAAGTGCTCTTTCTTCACAACAAATCATAAATCTTTCACAACAACAACAGCGCGAATATCAAGCAGCAGTACTTTCATTTAATGCGTTGCTAGCCGAGGGAGTGTCTACAGTGTTGCCATGGATACAGTTGCATCAGTCCCTTGGGAATTTCGAATCTGATGCGGATCCAGCAGCATCAAACGAATGCGCTGATGAACTGGCCCATAGTGACCAGAGGGAGGGTCATTTTACTACAGCTGGGTGAATGGTCATTTGGAATTAACAGATTAACTGGACAACCCAGGAGTCGTTGACCGCTTGCTTTGCAGCATGACACTGAACAGGTAACTTACTGGACAGACAGACAGACATAATTATCATGGATGCACAATATAGATTGAGATGCACATTCTAGGCGGCACAAGTCTTTGAGTATTACGTGCTTTTAATCATCACAGTAACTTCCTATCTTGACAATTTTTTTTGTATTGTTTCCTTTCCAATTGTTGTAATGTTGTTGCATGTCATATAACACACATTTCAATTAAACATTGCATTCACTAAGTATGGCCTCTGGACGCCGTTGTATATTAGCTGCTTATGGATAATTGATATATTCTAACAGGTTGACCCTTACACCCATGTCAGACTGCCCAGTCTGGATGTTTCTCAATTATGTGGGTTATATCATAGCGGTTAATACTCTATGGTAATATCAATCACTTGAGCTTTGATCACATATTTGTTGATTGTTTTAACCTCAGGGCCACTAGAGTTCACGCCAGTGCCATCAATAATGCTCTGCAGGGCTCAGTAGAGAAAGGAAATGTTTCTATTCCAGTCCGTTTGGTCAGAATGGAATCAATGCCTTGGGTGTGTTTTGAACCTGCAACTTCTTGGGGCCTTAACAATTGCTTAACATCTTATACTAAGTATAGGCATGTTAAAATGGTTTTAAGAATGTTAAAGATAGGTTGTACTTGTACAGTGTATATTATGAAAATAGGCCTTTTAAAACATTCAAAGCTGTATTTATATGAACGGATTATACTTTCCTGGAAATGGCGTCATTTGTCTAGATGCAAAGAGCACACTTGTAAATAATCAGTTCAATAATCAAAACAGTTTCACAATGTGCTACTTTCGATGTATTAATGGTGAAAAGCTGCATTTAAAATCTGCTGGCGTTTGTTTGTTTATATAATTATGAACCAGCTGTGATTCGTAATTTCACTGCAATGTTGACAGAAGTTGTCCCTGGGCAGCTGACAGAGGTTTATGGGTTGTGAGGTATTTCACATTTGGCACTGCATGGGTATTTATATTACTAAATAGCCATTTAAAGGAAGATGGTTGAATGTAAACATGACACTGTTGAGGCTACACACCACATGAAGTGTCCCAATACTAATCATTGATTATGACAAACTCCATTTGGGTGTGATAAACAATATGTGACCATATCTTTTCAGATTTTGTAATTACTGATCCTACATGTCAATCCATTGGTATGATGTAGGCCTATAATATGAAAGATGAGGAAAAATTACTTAGCCTAAACATTTTTTTTTTTTTTTAATATATATTTTTAGTTCACTGAGATGCTATGTTTACCGTAATGTTTACCTAAGAGGTAGCCCTCTTTAGGTGGCCATTGCAACATAGAATGACATATTTTGATGGTGCAGCTTCTGTTGTCGGCCTAAACTGCTAAACTTAAAGAGTTAGATATAAATGTACAGGCCTATACAACCAGCGTAATTATTAGCGTTAATCAAGTGTATTGTTAAGCCCCACTTAATTTTCCCCAACATCGCCCAACCCTTGCTGGATGGGTCTTAAATGCTGCAGTGTTCGGGGCCTTCAGCTGTGTTTTGAGACTTGAGTGGCTGCTGATGTGACGGGCATCCTAAATGACCACATTGTATGCTGTCTGGATGCGGACACATTCCATCAGCGGGGATTAAGGGAAAAGCCTTGTAACCAACTGGTGGCAAGGGCATCCCCGGCATCCCTGCTGTTCCAGTTTTATTACCTGTTATTTTAAGGTCTTAGAACAGCAGATATCGACTGACTTGAAATCGCGAAAACATGTTGTTTGGACCTACCTTGGTTTGATTTAGGAAATCTGCTTGATCCTGTATTTGGTATGTTTCAAGTACACGAGTTGCGTTTTAAACATGTTTGACCAGGTCAATTCCGTTTAGAACAGTTTATAAAATTAATATTTTCGTCGATGCTTCCAGTTCATTATTTGTCTTTTCTTAAAATAGGCTGTGTGGCCCATGGAGACTTCTTGAAGCAGATTCTCCGAAATTGTATTTCGGTCTTGGCCACTTTGAGTAAAAACTTTATCTTTGTTTAAAAGAAGACGTGGAAAATCGTTCGTCTGCTTTTGAGCGATTCCTTTGAGAAGACGCCCACGTTTTCTGCACGTGCGTATGGCGGTCTCGCACGCCCTCAGCGGAGACTAGCCGAGTGCTTTGGCAAAAGTGTGCATGGAGAGGGCACATGGCTTGTGGATGTTCGTGAACCGATCTGGGTTGTTTTGAGCATTTTCTTAGTGTATTTCTGTAAAACATTGGGTAAATGTAGACATATAACGGGAATTATTCGTATCAAAACCAAGATTAAAAATTATTATTATTATTTGTGTAGTAGTGGCTACGTCTTATGGTCTTATGAACTAAAGACTATCTTCAAATCTATTTTCCATAAAATTGTTAAGGGTCTTGTAAGTATCATAAACTAGAGGTCATGTCTATTACTGTGGAAATGCTACCACGAAGAGGTATCCCACTGAGCCAAGTCGCATGAAATGCTTCTTACAAGATCTTTGATTGATCTGAGAGGAACCCCTCCTGGGTCCAGGCTTTCTCTTGGGCCTTTAAAAGCTTCTGCCTTGATCCCTCGCTCTCAAATGATCCTTTGGTCCTCTGGAATGTATATATGAAACACTGCTGCTCTTAGATATATGACTGATCTCTGATTGGCTAAATGCGTGAGTATTAGGACTATTTGTCAGCTGTGATTTTTTAAATGGCGTCCAGGATTTATGGCATAGACCTACGACTCTTTTTCGTCGCTGTCTCTTGTAAACTTTCCTTGGAAACTCTTTAAGCTTATTGGTAAGCTTTAAATATGTTGTTCACTCTAAATTGAGCATGGGATAATTCAGTCTGCAGATTCTGAGTTGGTGATCCCGAGTTCGATTCTCAGCCAGAACCTTTCAATTCGCACCTAAGGTGTGTGTGTGTGTGTGTGAGACAGAGAGAGAGAGAGAGAGAGAGAGAGAGAGAGAGAGAGAGAGAGAGAGAGAGAGAGAGAGAAAATATTAATTTGACATAATGGCAAATGAAAATACATACAATTGATTTCAGTCGACAGAGAACTATTCGTTATATATTAAAGTTACCTGGATAATTGAATTTTACAAAATTGTAATTTCATTACACATTACATCGTAAAAATTATCATGTACTGCACCATTGATATTCATCATATTCATAGGCCTACGTGAGCAGTTATTGGGGCTGATAAAACAACATTTTAGATTGACTCGAGTGTGGACTTCAATGCCTCCAGAGTCTCCCAGGGCCCAGAGAGTCTTTGTTTCTTTTAAAAGCCCTTGTTAGATACAAATAACTTTTGGCAGTGTTGAATCGATACTCCATTAGGCTCTCTTGTTGTAATATTAGATTACTGTTAGTTTTGCCAGCAGTAATTAACTTCAATTAAATACAAATTACATCACAGACCATGTTAGGCTATGTGGATGTTCAGCTCATGGTATTGTATAACACTTATTGATCTGAATATGTTTTGCTGTGCAAGTTATGGAGCTCTCTCATCATGTTAAACTAGGACAAGGTATTACTAGGCAACAGCAGTTGCTTATATGGTGCATAAAAATTAAGCCAGTCGCACAGAAGCATATGACATCATTTGGATGACCCATTTTAAGTATATAAATTCACCTTTAGTCTATATCCTAGGGTTATATCAAGTGAGTGATCCTTCTGTATATTATTATGCCATTAATCTGTTCATTCATATCATCAGTGGCATCTAATGTGGTCTCTCATTACTGTATGATTCCACTTTATCTACCTTTTTCACATAACAAGTTCTCTACATACTGCAACTGACCATTGGTCAGTGATGTGGTGATGATGGTGATGATGGTGGTGGGCTTTATACACAGCATGCAGGTTACTGACACATCAAGAAATTTCGTTGTGCCTGTATGATATTGACTCGTGGTGGGATACCTCAGTCTTAGGTTATATTGCTGTTATGTTGTGGTCTCATTTTGTAATCAATACATTGTGTGGTGGTATTTGCCAAATAGCTGATATATGTGTATGTTGTGTATTCCCAGGGCACAAGTGCACTGTAAGAGAAATGATGTTGAAATTGCTATGTTCTGTACAGTTTGTAGTTGAGCCATCATTCATGTCAAAGACAGTTTTCAAATATAGTACTTACCAGGTGAAAAACAAAAAATCAATTCTCGATACATTGCATGATTGACAAAACAAATGAAGAAAGTCAATAAGACTTTCAGAGTGATGTTACCCGGTGACAGATTAATTAGATAATGACAATAATTTGATATCTTGTAAAGGCTCCTTGATTCCAGGCCCTTATAAACCACTTAAAGAAGCTTTCAAAACTGGGATCTGGTTTAGGTTCAGTCCTGGCACTGTTCTTTTAATGTAAGTAAGGTTCCAAGTCTTTAATGTAATGTTTTGATACTTTCAGAATTTCCTGAGAGAAGCGGGCTGCTTAACAAGGCTCACGGCCCTTTTGAGGGCGCATGAAATGGCAATGCGGGTGAGTCAACAGGTCACCTACCCCACCCTAGTCAACAAGGTCATCAGTGCGGTGAACAACTTGTCAGCAAATGAACAGAACCAGAAACAGTTACAGGTAAAGTAACCTTGAAGAATGTTGTAAATTTTAGTGAATAAATATATGATTAAGTTGTCATAATACGAAGATATGCCATGATGTTACAACTGGTCTGCCTGCCCAAGGGTCCTGCCTGAGATTTATAAACTGTAGACATATTGTGCTTTTGACATTTTTGTAAAGCTGAATTACCAGTCATTCGCATTTTGATTTGGAAGTAACTTGTGCAAGGCATCTATACTGAGGAAAGTAGTATCAAACCTTGTGATCTCATCGTTATGTCTGTGTCTGGCTGTTTAGCATACAGTTAGTTTCATTAAAAAGGGCCTGTTAAATTGAAACTAGAACTAGACAAAGCTGTCATAGCTGGCTACTCAAAACCGAATCTAAAAGTACATATTTATAATATATTAGGTTAATTTCTTACATTTACCAAGGTTTATATTTATCTGGTGATAGATGTAAGCCGATTAATAGCTATAGAAGTGGACAGAAGCAGCTGGCTTTAGCATGGTTAGACCACAGCCAGGTACAGGTCGCTACAGACAGCTAGAGTCGACCGTATTTTATGAAACTAACTGTATAACCTGACTAGGCTTCAGCCCAGCTGCAATGAAGCAAGACATGTAATATGAAGTTGGGATAGAGTTATTCAATATGAACAATGCTTTTCTCTAAGACGCAGGATAGTTTATGCTGTAGAGCAGCGTCTTGGATTCATTCTGTTGGTGTATTGACAGTCTTAAAAGCCCTGTCTTCTCCTGCTGCGGAAACTAATCGTCCGGTTTGATTTTCCAATTCAGGAGTGCATCCCAGTATTGATAAACTTCGCCACGGCATCCAACACTCCGGAGTCAGTGCAGCTCAGTTCGCTGCAGGCACTGACAAACCTGTCAACCAGTCCTGACAACCATGAGCCATACACGAAGGTCATTCAGCAGCTTTATGAGGCCCTGGATCAAGGCTCCCCAGGCATCCCGCAGCAAGCCTTGAAGGTCCTTGTGAACTTGTCTACCAACCCTGACATGGTACCTCACTTGCTAGCTGCCAAGGTAATGTGAACTAACATAATATCTTGTGGTGCAGCATTAACCTACTGCCTGAATTTCGTGAATCTCACCTTAATGCCAACCATGCATATAATGAGCCTAGCCATCAATAACTGCTGTTAAACTTCAGCATTTCTCGATGTTACAATTTACCTTTATTAGAGTACAACCACTGGCATGGTCACCCTGCAATATCATAGGCTGTTTACATTGTAACATTGTGTTTTACTTAAAATATTATTTTAGATAATTTTAGTTAATCATGTATACTATATAGTGGAGTTTACTTTTTTTTTCAATGAATACATTTTATACAGAATCATGTTATTCTTAAACAGGCCCCTGGAAGTTTATTGGATCTGCTGGCACCCATGGCTGATGAAGGTCTCGTGTTGCGCTGGGTGACTTTCCTTGCAAACGTTATGACTCAAGTGAGAGAGAGAAAGATCACTGCGGAGGTTTTGCCAACAGACTACAAGGCTGCCTCTCCAGAGACTATGTTCACCGCACTCTATGGGGTGGCCAATACTGTCAAGCTTCGAAGCAAAATATTTGTTCTTAGTAAGCATCAGCATGAGGACATTCGGCAACATGCTGCTCGAGTATATGCTTGTCTCGGTTGATTAAAATGTATGGTTAAAGAGTTTGGTCGCATATCTGTACAAGTTGTTATTGAAGCAATTATTGTTGCAATGTTATGCTACATAATAGATGAGATTGTTGCATTTGGTGTATAAAAGCACAAGCTACACTTGGCATTATGTAATCATCTACACGTGAAATTGTCTCAAATAAATTTTGTTAGGCTGTATTTAGTCTGATCATGAACCTGTGTATACATTTAGATTATTTTACTCTGTTCCACTGGAACTTGTTTAGCCTAAAGTTATTGCACTATATATGATTATTAAAGTAGTATATGCTTTACAAAATACATGTAGTATTGCAATTAATGTTAATGAAACAATTACTGTAGTGATTGGAGGAAAATGTGAATGTACTCAATTACCAAGTGTATGTCATTAGTCATTTCAATTTAAACACTGCAATGTCATTTCATGATGGAAGATAATACAGTGGGATAAATGATTAACAATTCATTTATGTTTGAAACAACTAATAAGACTGTTCGATATGTTACTACCGATGAAGTAGACTGTTCAGCGGTAAGTATTCAGCTGCGCAGCATGTCAATAAGCTTAAAGAAAATTATTGAAGGATCAGCCTCTCAAACTATTTCATTAACTCTTAGACTTAAGCTATTTGGTGCTGATATTTCCTTATGCTGTTGCTGCTATTTTTTCCAATGTTTCTTGTGTTGAGTGGAATATTCCATTAAATCTACAATTATTTTTTATTTGGAATTAGTTTTGTATGAAACTCTGGTCCATTGTTTAGCAGTGATATTGGAAAGACTGAAAGTCATAAATCTTAGGATTGCAAGATTATCAAATGAGCATATATATGTTGTTGCAGCTAATTCCTATATTTATTTATTTATTTTCTTGTACAAAATAGATCATTTATTTTTCTTTATAAGAATGGGATAGACAGGTCCGTCCACTGGCACAACAGTAGACAATCAGTGTAGTCCTGATTGCGTTTTGTAAAGTGTGTATATTGATTAGTGAATGCTGATAGGTGTATGTTCATGAGAAAGTTCAGATCTTGTTTATTAAGTTTATCAGTATATATATGTTTTCATGAAACCTGTGATAATATAATTCTTTACTACATGCTATAACTATTTTCATTTTTATTTACATTCACATACTTAAAGGTAAACCAAAAGTGTTACTGTATTTGCTTGCATGGTTACAATTCTTTGGTTGATATTCTCTATTCCACATACTTTAAAATATGTATTTTAGTTGTTAGAATAAATTGCCAGGGATAAATAAAATATCTTGCTTTTTTCATTTTTTCCCCTTATAGGCAGTTTGGGGGGTTTGGGGTGTCAGGGTGGGATTTTTAGTAACTCATTTACATAGGTATGACAAAATTTTTTACAACAATACCTAAAAAAAGGTGTTCGTGAAAGTACAGGTAAAAGCAAGTACTTACAGCCCTGTCCCCTTGTAAATGGGAGAGGGCAACAGGAGAGCAAGGCAGGAGAGGGAGCGGCCAGTGTTATCGCCGCGTGTTACTTATAGATGGCGCCACATGTTCTCCAGTCGCTGGTTCCTGATGGATAGTAAAGAGCCATTGAGAGTGTTATATAGAAGCACACCCACCAGTAGCGACATTTTGTATTTTAACTTTACTAATAGTCAGTATATGTAACGTGTATGTGATCTTACCAATTATTCATTTGTATAGAGTAGGTGCAACAAACGTCAACACTTATCCCTTTGAGCCCAGACCCGGACCATTATCATGGAATGTCCAATAACATAAAGGCATATTCAGCTCAACTGTTGGCAGAATAATAATAATAACAATTTCTGGGGGAGATAGACGCCTGACACAGGATGTCGCCGGGTCTCCTAAACATAAATGAATGATGGTTTGATGCTGAATCTATGCTGCAATTTAGGCTGGGTTATTTTTGAAAATACCGCTTGTGCTTGGGTCGGAATGATACATGAAGGTGTATTCTTTGACCATTATACACTAATGGACTTTTAAAAACGCATAGGTAAAACATGTTGTACCACCCCGCAGTTATGGGCTTTTTGAGATTTCCTTGTCCTTCCTGGGTAGTCTCAGTAGCGTTTTTTGTTATCCTCCCATTTAACTTATCAATTCCTTGGTTTTACCAATGACTAGCCCCTGTCACTCTCTTATGTCCTCCCACTGACATCACTCCATCGAATGACCTGCCCTCCACTTGGGGCGCTAGATTTCACTTAGGATATGACCATATCCTAAGGAATATCTACCACTCCATGCTCCGTGCAGGGGTTAAGATATGGGATAGAGTTGCTTCCTGTCTCTCATTTGGCAACTCCTTTGGTTCTTTAAGATATTTACTAACTCTTTCATACCCCAATTTCTTATTAATAGATATTCCTTGCCCTTTCAGGATATTCACTAAACTCTTTCTTACCCCGCTTCTTATTAACTATCCACATGATGGTTTATAGTGATGTTTCCTGAGCAATCCCATACCTAATTATTCAGATATATGCATGTACATATGAAGACCACGTAGTATTCAATCAAAATTTTTTTTATTCAGTAAAGGCAGTGACTATAGTCAGTTACTGGAATGCAGGTGGTAGGAGTCATCAACAAATGTTGGGTTGTCTGGTATGTTGGCCATAATGCTGGCCATGGAAGTGGCTTGGTCCGCTGGGGTGTTTCTTGTGTACAATTCGGCTGAAGAGTGTGACGACCATCCCACATGGTTCATTATGGGTTCCAGGTTCGTTGATGACACTTTATTGCGCATGGTTATGGCACACCTTGCTCTGAGACTGTGGGGTGTTTCCCCTTATTTATCCCCAACCCGTTCAAGTAGTGTTTTGGGCGGTCATAGGTGGATTCATGGGAGAGGGCGCAGTCCATGACTTTACCTTCACTTGTCACTGGTCTAAACAAATAGCCTGTTTTCAGGTTTATGTCCAAGGAAGAAGCAAATTCCATGTAGGTGGACAGGCCCAGAACTGGGCATATTGTAGTATCGGGACATTTGAACAGGGTGAATACATTGGGCCTATCACAGCGATGTGTCTTTCCCCATGTGTGTCTGATGACCATGCCCAGTCCATCTGGGAGGGCCCTGATTTCCTGGCTAAGCATGCGACCTGCATCAGCTGCCCTGTCCCCACCAAAGAACATAAATTTAAAAAGTGCTTGGTCTCGGGCCAAGACATATTTTGATCGGGTGTGTGTTTCTGGTGAGAAAAGGTGGCGATCAATATACATGGCAATGAGCCGTAATTTTGACGAGAAAATTGGAATAGCCTGTTTTGGGATAAAGTGTCCCTTGCTTTGCTCCAGGCGGATCTGTTTTGTATACATTCTCACCTCTTCAGACAGTATAGGGTTCCCGGATGCAGTAGTTTGTGACCAGGAATCAGTGTGCCCCAATTTATCAAATGTAGTTTTCAGTTGGGAGGTCTTTGTCTGGACGGTGCCATATGCTAACCACCTGACACAGGCACATGTCGGTGAGCATTTCCCTATGTCTGGGCAAGTTTTCTCATGTACTGGTATTTTCCCTGATAAATCCTTCCAGGCGAGGTCTAGGCAAATGTCATATGGGGAGCATGCCTGTAGTGATGTGCGAATTTGTGTCAAGAAGTTATTACATTCCTGCGCACCTTTAGAGCATTTTACTTGATAGGGAGCACTAAATTGATTTGCAAATAATTGGTTCACCCGTTGATGCAGTCCAAACAGGTCAGGGTTCTGAAAAGTAGTGAAAGAAGACAACATAAGCACTGCAAGTAAAAAGAGAATCACTTTATTTCATTCAGACAATTATATTTCAAATTCATCATAATGCACTACACGCATGCATTACATGATGGCTAAATGTATAAGGTGTATTCAGCCCAAATTTAATAAGGTCATTGTTCTAATATGGTAAATAACATCACGTCATGAGTGAACCTGTTAATTTTGCCCTTGGTCATCCTATTGCTGACTCCCTGTTGTTATTAGTCCTTAGTTTTACCAGTATTATTACAGTACAAATCTGGCCACATATAAGTCAAAGCAAAGGGAGCATTTTTTGGAGGGCAAGTATGGTGTCGCCCTTCTGTGCCAGTAATGTCACTGTAGCCTGTTGGAGTAACACCAGCCACCAGGATGGATGGGGTGATAACATCGGTACTATCAGAGAGATGCTGAGTGGTCGGGTGGGGTGCTCCAGGATGAACTTTATAAGTGGTCCAACCATACAGAATGGTGGGTAGCAGTAGTAGTTTTCTTGGCTTCTCAAGGTTTGTGCGAATACGTTAACCCCACTGGATGATGGAAGTGGGTAAGGAGTGAAATGTTGTAGAGGATTCCCTGCCACATCTCTCATAGTGTTTGAATCCAGAGCCATGAGGTCGAAAGAATGTGGTCCATGCATTGCTTCAATTTTCTGCCAGGCTGCAGAAGCCATTGTTGCATCATTGGGTGATAGTCTACGTGAGGGGGCATCTGCTGGGTTTTCCTTTGATTTGATGTAGGTCAGCCGAAGGTCACAATTGAGAGAGATGACTGTAGTGCAGATTTTCTTGAGGATGGCATTGAGTTTGGGGTCTTTAGCCCCTTCCTTTTCCCATGCATACACTACTGCCATGTTGTCTACCTTGGCATCCACTCGGCAGTTCTGTAGTTTTTTTCCCAATGGCTTGAATGGTCTGTAATAGTGCATCAGCTTCTTTGATGTGGATGGGCCTGTTGTCATCCTTCGACCACATATCAGAGATGGAGACTCCCTCAATGTGGGCGCCCCAAGCAAAAGTACTGGCATCAGTGGCTAACGTGATGCAGATGTATTTTTCTTGTCGCCAAGGTAACCAATGTGGATGTTCGTCAATTAATTGCCAGGATCTGATCTCCTCTTCCAGGGCACCCGTAATGGGGATTGGCTTGGTACATTTGGTTGCTTTTGCCACTGCAGCGGCCATGTCACGAATGTAAAATTTGCCCCCTGCAATGCAGAGGGAGAATGACACACATTTGCCCATGAGTTTTTGTAGGACTTTAATGTGGGTAGTAGGCTGGGAGAGGATTTGTTGTCGGAGTTCCTTAAATGCCTGTTTCTTGTCCTCTGGTATGGAGAACTGTCTTTTGTCGGTGTGGATTGTAAGGCCCAAGAAGGTTTGAGTTTGGGTGGGTTCCAAGCAGGACTTGTTCAAGGCAATGGTGTAGCCCAATGAAGAGAGGGTGGCTAAAATAAGGGCAGTAGCATTGGCAGTTGATTGCTGGTGACTCGAACCATGAGAGGACTTACCAGGACCGATGAGTCTGTCATCCAGGTATTGCAAAGTAATGACACCTTTGGACCTCAGGAATGATGTTACCTGCATGCCTACCGTTTGATGTATAAAAGGAGACATGCTCCACCCAAAGGGTAGTGTCGTATATTGCATAAACCAGCCTGCGAACTCAACACCAAAGTATGTTCTGGATGCTGGGAAGATTGAGAGTCCATTGTATGCTGATTTTTCGTCACAGTTGGTGATAAAGGCACCTGGTGGTAGAATGTTGGGTACAAGTTTGAGCGTGTCTAAGGTGAAAGGGCGGTTTCCATGAATAGGTTCAGGAATCTCTCATCGTGGCACAATCGATTCTTTTTCTTCCCTGGAACCATGACGAGAGGCATTACCAGCTTTGGAGGTGTTACTTCCCCTACCCGTCCCAGCAATTGTAGTGATCCATTCCTGAGCCTGTCTTCTAAGTGTGCTGCTATTTCGGAGGCATATGCAATGCAGGATGTGTGATTGGGTATCACAGTAGGGGGAGGGATACTGCAATTGTAGGCTTGGCCACGGAAGTTACCCTTAAAGTGAGTGAAATATCTGGAAATCTCCACCCCCTCTGTTAGCCAGCCTTGGACAAGTTGCCTTTGTGTGTTATTGTTGTTGTCCAAAATGAACGACCAGTTATGTAATTAGAATGCAGTTGCCCAGCTACAAGTGAGTCAGGGTTCCTGAAGGAAAGATTTGGTGTATGCAAGGTGCCCTTTTGATAGCACTCCCAGATTTCTTGAGTTGACTTAGTTGTGGGGGACAGCGAAGGAGACCCCTTGCAATCAGTCCACTGCAGGTGGTGCTTGTTTGCTATTGCTTCCAAAGGTCTGAATTTTGTGTTCAGCTCTCACACAGGGATTTTTATGCTCTGCAAGATAAGTAAATGTTACACCGTTATCTATGCTATATGAAGAAGCTTAGCAGTAGAGCCGATTGCAGGGACTCCCTCACACATCCCCCAAGTGAAACAACTAGGTTTCACTAGAGAATCAGTGTCTCCGGGGAGATAAACAGTAGTAATGTTTATAAGCTAGTTCGAACTAATCTATTTTATCTGACGTAGTTCAGCAAAGCACTGAATTTTATATCTATTTGTTCTTCGGGCACTCAGCCACTCAGCAGCAAAGTGGTCCAGGGATCTGCATACATAACACTGTTTGTTGCTGCGACTACCTCGACCTCTGCCTCTTCCACGGAATGTACCATGAGATGGGGAAAACCCTGACCACATTGGTGGAGGGCCCGGGAAAAACCCGGGGTAGAAGGGCATGGCAGGTCCTGGGGATTGGAACTGGTTCTGGGCTGACGGGTTTTGAGAACTGGTGGAGTCCTGAGTTGTGGTCTTTGCTATAGACTTTTTTCATGTCTCTAAACCTGTGGCCAATAATTTTGTCACTAGGGTGTTGAGTGGCCCAAGACTCTCATGCTCTCGACATGCTTTGAGCACCATCTTATAGTGTTCTGCATCGGGGTGTGTATGGGCCATGGCTGCATCTGCCAGGGTTTCAAGGGCGGCCACTAGGGTGGCATTACTTGTAACTGCACGTAAGGCCAATGCCCTCACCTGGCCAAGTGAAACCTCCACTGTGCTGAGCCCTGCCTGGTCCCGTAGTCGCTTCAGTTCGCCCTCTATAGTTGACAGACGACTCTCCTCTGTTGCCGGCTGCATCAAAGTAAAACAAACCTGTTAACGCCAGTCCCACTTATTTCCTTATTTATATAGGTATCACATGTATAAGCAGCAATAGTGATTTGTATCATAGTGGTTAACTTGAAAATGCTAGGTGTGTATGTATTGTGAGTTGTAATAGGATACCTTTGTACATTTATTATTATGTCATTTATATCCTTTTGTATTTATTTTATGTTGTCTTTTCTCCTTCTATTTAACAAGAAATAAAGAGAAACACTAACCCTCTTTCTGGATGTTTTCTCCTTTTGCTCTGTTGTTCCCTCATCCTGTACAAGGTCTTGAGTACTAGCTGACCCTGGTTGGGGATTTGTATCTCGAAGTATTTGTCCCGTGGGTGCACCTGCATCATTAGCCTGAAGGATAGCACAATGGGCGGACAGACGTCTATTTTCCATAGAGTCATTTTTCTCTGCCATTCGGGGGACATTGTATGGTTAATAAATAATTTTAATAATTTTAGCATCTTTCTCACACAGTGTAAAAACATTCGTAAAAGACCCACATTAAACAGGGCATTAAAGCAGGTAAACAGTTATATGTAAGGATTATTTTCAGATGATATATCATTGCCTGGACATTATCAGCACCCAATTTAATTATCACTGTCAAGTAAACAATTACGCATATTAACCAGTTACTGATTAAAGTGACGTAATGATTATCTGGCAAATGCATATCATAGGAATGTATGCAGCTAATTTACAACTTATTATTAAGATTGGGTATTGAAACAGGTAAATTATTTGGGATGAAGAAAATAGTTAATAATGGAATTGCCTTTGTTGTAATATTGTACAAAGCCACTCAGTATCTAGTTCCAAACGAAAACTCAACAAACTATTCGATCTGAGCATTTATACATTGCTTAGCCACTTCCCAACTCCATGTAATAATTGTACAGTGGGGATCAAAGTCCCTTGCATGTTTTTTTTTTGTTTTTTTCCCCCCCCCCCCGATTGCATCCCCCCCCCTCTAACGGGGTCAACCATCTCCTCCCTGGTCGCTAGGTGGTGCCCCTGCCGTGCCCCCTGTCAGTTAGGAGGGGGGGGGGATAGCAGATCTAGAAAGATCGCTCACTTTCATTTTACATGTGTAGAAATGTGTAACTGAAATTTATACTTGAACTATATGTTAATTACTGTTGAAACTTAAATAGGCTTAGACATGAGCCTCAGATTCCCAGTCACTCATTGGTACATGTTTGTATATTTGAAGGGTTACATATTAAATATAGACATCGGACCAACTGATATGATACATACCATGGCCTAATCTGTTCACATGGCAACATTAGCAATTTATTGTGTCCGCGTGAGGTCTCCTTGGTTTACTAATGTATCTAACCTGGATCATTGGGAAGTTGGATTTGCCCTTATTAGTTTTCTGGTTGTTGCTCTGAATTCTTTGCACGAAGTACTTGGTTAGTTAAAGTTAACGACTGTAAGTTGCCAAGGAATTTTAAATGTTAGACTTACTGAAATATTGTAACCTGTTAGCCTCTCAAATTCCCTTGCTAGATCCTCAGATGAGTAACTTGACTGTTGCAATCGAAGCACCACAGGTAACACATCCCTACCCTTTAGACAATGATGCTGTTTAAGCACGATGCGTTCCTTGTCATCCATAGTCGAGTCAGAAAAAAAAAAGTGTATCTCTCACTGTATAGAAGCAAGGACTGTTGAGCATTGAAAATCGAATTTTCCCTGCCAGATAGCGGCCAATCAGTGACCTTAGCATGACCTTGTGATTACAGGGTGTTCATTAATTGGATGCCGTAATCCCGCCAAATGCCCTCACTGCAGTACTATGTACTAGCTAATAGGCCGATAACAATAAAATAAACGAATTCAGCCAATAATTATACATGAGCGTATGAATCAAGTGTTTCTAGTGACTTGGGAATACATATGTTTCTATAGCAATGCTCAAGACAGAATTATTGCACAGCAGTATTTTCCTATAAATTGTCCAACTTCATGATTCACCTTATACTGCCCAAATATTTAAATGACCTGAGTCTGCATCTACAATACGTGCAAGTACATGTCAATGCACTTGGTTCAATCACTGAGGTCAATGAGTACTCTTCCAGAATGCCCTGGCCCGATGAGTGCAAGCCAGAACGCCACACATGGCGGAAAAGCTGCAGACACTACATAATGAGTGCTAAAGATGTTTTACCTCTGGTTTCATTGCATTTCTTTGTAAAACTATAATCTACCATGCAAGTAGATTATCATGGTTATCAACACATCAGGGAGCTAGCGTGTGTAGTCTAATCACGCCAGTGGCTAGTGAGCCGATCGAGTGCAACAACCTGATCTACTACATGTAGTATAGGTGATATTTAGCACAATATTAATATATGTCAGCCTTATTTAACATTACGAATGTGTTTGTATGGGTGCTTCTTGACTTACGGCCGTTTCAATTAGACATGTAGAGCTTGTAATGGTGTCATAAGGTTTCGCACAAGCATTCGACAGCTGTTTACGCAAGGTCTCTCCTACTTCCTTAGTCAGATTAAACAACAACCTGGGGAATATGCCAATTACACTATATATTGTATACCGGATCACACAAAGCACCGGTTTGATTTACCAGATCACACAAAGCACTGGTTTTATGCCAGGTCACACTAAGCACTGGCTGAAAGTACCAGATCACACAAAGCACTGGTAACAGATTACACACATTAAAAATTGATTTCCAGATCACACAAAGCACTGGTAGATGCCCACAATATAATTACACATGTGGCACATAGATAGTCTATGTCCCAGTGTGAGCCACGAGGATGTCTAGGCAGTCCAGCACGGAGCTCCTGTAATGTGCATGCTGCTGCCTTGACATAACTCCATCGAATGACCTGCCCTCTGCTTGGGGCGCTAGATTTCACTTAGGAAACGGCATAAAAACTTGCACCAGCAGCTACTGCAACCTCTTCTGTTATTACCTCAATTGACAGTGCTCGCATGCAGCTACAATCATACACACAAAAGTAATTATAGTCCTAAATTATCTTTATTATTATATTTTCTTGTTACCTCATGAATTATTGATAATATGGATCTAAATATAGCACATGCACACTTATCACACCTTCGGATCATTTTCACCTCGGCTTTTGCAATACAAACATTAGATTTTGTCACTGATCATACAGATGTGTTACACACACCTTTGTTGACATTTGCCACCAAAAATAGGGCAAATAGGTTCATTTTTAATAAGAAGGTACACCATTGACACCTTTGAGGTGGAAAGTGCCATTTTGAATTCTGATCAATTTTCTGTTATTTCTGTCTTATTAACTGGCCCATCTTCCTGAAAATCATGTGATTTTTTCCAGATTAATTGTAGATTCAAAAAGTCCCTCTGTAATAATTTTATGACCTTGCTGGATCAAAACTGAAACCAACTTTCTTATCATCTTATACCATAATATATATGCATGTATAGAAAACACTGAAGGAGGATTCTCTGCAAATATTATATTTTCGGTGGCTTCAGAGGTGCATTAACTAGGAAATCTCTAATTTGTAAACTTTTCTGCAACTAGAGAAGTCTGACTTCTGTGATATGGGTCTCTCAGAACACACCATGCAGCATGCACCCTCTCAATAATTGAGACACCGATATTGTCTGACATTACAAGATCAAAAATATCACAATGACCAATGCTTATACCCCTTACTAAATGTGGCAAAACTTTAAAAGACCTCATAAGCATTTGAGTAACCTAGAGCTATCTCGAAAGAGGAGAAGCCCAGTGCAAGTTTTTGATCTCCAAAGAAAAGTTATGAAAGCATTACCTCACAAAAAACAACAAAGAGACTGACATAAACTTCTATATAAAAATTTATTAACAAACAGGATAATTGTGGGAAAAAATCTTGTGCTGCAAGAAACTTCACTAAACATAAAGGCAAACATTTCTGAAATGTGACATGTAAAGTACAATGCATTCCTCAGACAAGCACACATATTTATTTTTCACTCCATTATGCAATTTAAATATGGACAGAATAGGACTTGCATAATCTGCGATTGATAATAGTATTTCGTTACATCCGGCACTTAAAGACTTTCTGCGGTAGTAAAGCAATGATATAAGTCTACCTAATTGTAGGCCTACCACTAAGCTGTATACATTAAAGAGACTTTGATGATTCTAAATCTTGATGACCAGATATGTACCACAGTCTTTCACACATACAATAAATACAGTTACCAAGTTAAAGTAGTGCTCTACACTGAAAATCGACACATGATACAATGAGATTCACCCAGAGATTTCATTCTTAACTCATATAACTGAGATTCATTTTCTACAACTCAACACGAAGAAATTCACAACCATACTCGAAAGGAAAAACCTGTTACAGTATAGAACAATGTATTTCATAAACACTAATTTAAGAAAATATTTACAAACTTAAGAAGCTTAAATATTAAAAGTAATTACACAACTGCAGCCAGAACATTCAAATCTCACACACCGTGATAACAAAAACTTGCATTGCCACTTTTCAATTGACCCATACACATACTTGTTTATTTTGCATCAAATTTCCTAGAACCAAATTATAATTTTCTTACACTTTCTGAATTATGGCCAAAACATACCCAAGACAAAAACCTTCAATAAAAACAGAGCAACCAAACTGATCTATTGCATAAACCATCACACTAATATCCATCCTCACAAGTGAACTTAAAAATTACCAGCATTGCAAGGATGATGAATTATAATTGCAGCACAAGAAGAATACTTGGCTATACTACCCCATTCAAAAAAACAACTGCATGCACCACACTTTAAGTTACATTCATCCAAAAAATACAAATAGTAAATATGAACAAATGTTAATTAATTGATCAGGTAGGATATGAGATTCAATAAAGATTAAATTGAAATATTTACAACATGAGATAAGGACATAAATATGAATTATTTGCAAAATTCATGTACAATACCATTAAACCCACAAAAAGACAAAGAAAGTTTCAAAAGCTTTGGGCAATTAAATCACCATCACATTATTCACATACAAAACCAGAAATAAACATCTTTACATGTACTTAAAGGATTGGATAATGGTGCTAATATAATTCATACACATTGTTGTGGTACACTCGCAGCAGCCTTTTTCACTCTCGGCTAAGGCTACGGTTCTTTATTGCACGTGCATAATAAACACAATTTGTTAAGAATAGTTATACAATTACATGGATGGCACAACATTTTTTCAAAGATTCACTGAGCAATTAACACATTTACTGTATTTAGAGCTTATATTTGACAATAGGCGTTCTGCAAATTTACATGTACAAAAGAGTCATCTGTCACATAGCACCATTGAAAAGCCACAAACTATTTAAGTTGTGATAATTTATCTGGAACATCTCTTGTCTGCAGTTTCATTAATGAAATTAGCTTGATCAACAATAATTAGCCTACATTCATCTATTCTAATCATAATCTCCATGTTTGTCTTAAGTGGAAGACCATTTAGAAAATAAAACACAGCAGCGACCAGTATAAGTTCATTAGCAATTTCACTACAACCCAAACTACATTAAATTGGGATTTTCAAGAAACTTTCTGAATTTCTCTAATCAAGGACAGTAGAGATCATTGAGTACGAATTTCTCACTAGTGCACAACACAGTGACCAGCTTCAAAATGGCAATAAATAATAATTGCACCTAATCAGTTTTTACTAAAACTTCTCAATTATATTAATGTTCATCCAAGATGCAAGTAAAAGACAAGACATCTTAAAGTTACTCAGTGTTGTCAGTAGATAATTGTACAAAATTACTTTCAGTACTTCAAACATTTGTGCATAGTGTAAATTCAATATAGCTGAATCAATCCTGATAGAATTTCATTTTGCATCTAATAAGCAAACGAAAAGCAATCACGTTTAAGGAATAAGGTGATGAACGAAAGAAAAGTCTTAAGATTTCGACATGAAATTACAAGTGCAATTATCTAACTAGCGCTCCATTAATCAATGCCTGACAAAACAGAGAAGCACCATTAAGAAGTTGCATGAATTAAATTAAATTGACTATCACAAAAAGATCACCGTCTACATCGAAGGAACTCGCAGTAGTAACAATCTTTAAATCCTGCATCATTGTTTTACAATAATCACACATTGTCATATTTGTAGCTGTCTTAACTGGATGAGCATAAAGTTCAAACTAATGTGAGAAAGAATAAAAACGGCACGAGCTGCACGCAAAATGATGCACAAACCGTCTGTAAAAATATACCATCTAAGTTGTGTGTATATAATATATACAGTAATGTACAACATGTAGATACAGTTAAAGTCATGGAAAAAACATTAATGATTACAACATTTAACAGCATATCATCTTTTACAAAAAGAAAATTCACAACTGGTTATATAAGCGAATACTAAGAGCATAAAAAGATCCTGCTGAATAAAATTACAGGCTAAATTAATTCGACAGAGAATCAGCTCATTACCTACCAATGGGACTGTAAATTTGTGATCAGTGACAACCCTTTCATTATAGTAAATCACCAGGAACAACAGAGATATCACTGACAATGATAGCAACATAATCATTCACTGCAGCCCGATTAGTGTATTCAATTTATTCAATAGAATGTATTCGCGCATCAGCCATTTGCACATATGACCTCATTTTAGTGCATTTGAGCAGACGTCACTAAACCGCTCATTGTCCACAATGACAGTGATGTCATCACAATTGTATTGAGGATTTTCATAATGGTGAATGCACTGAAACATGTCATATATGTGCTAATTGCTGAGGTTTGCGGAAATTCTATGAAAAAACACCTTAATTGGTCAGGGATTAGCCAACGAGGCACTTCATTCAGTTAGGTATTTAAGTATTCAGTTTCATATTGGAACCGCCACTTGGGCGCTTATTCCAGTATACACAGCTGCACTGTCATCCCACCCTAATCAACACATTTATAAGAAAATTTCACAGTTTGCAAATTGCAAATCAACAGTAGAAATACGTGAAAAGAAGATATAGCACATTACACAATCTGAGAAAAAAAAAATCTGTAAACCAGTGGGAGGTCAAGAAACTTGGTGATAATATTAAATACATAAACATTGCAATTTCTGACATATCTGACATACAACTAATTTTAGCAAGCTTGGTGTTGGAAATCACAAAATAACTCAACTATTTTCATATTTAATCATTGTCTGAAAACCTGCATTTACAGATAATCAACAAATGTGTGCAATATTACTAATCCAAAGGTCAAATTTATTTGTTATTGTTAGTCCAATTTAGTCGAGAAAGTTTAATGGCTAATTAGGATGAATTATTTTATCATATCAAGCTGTGCTAATATGGTAGAATGATTATTTTGGAGATGTTTCACAGACTAGAATTCTTACAATTCACCAGATGAAAGTGCAGTGGTCATGATCCGTAATAAAAAAAGTGGATATGATCGCCAAACCAGATATTACAAATTTGACAGCGAAGAACGGACGGCAATAGCAAGAACAGTTAAAATATAAGTAAGGACTAAATTATGTAAATATAAATAAGGACTAAATTATGTCATGCAATTGGATCAGTAACTAAGCATGTAAAAAAAGAAAACCTAAATGATACGGAACATTGGTTACATTATTACCATAAGACTATTATATCTCTATGATCTTTGCAAATAACCTGAAGACACTGGCAAAATCTGTGTGTAAACAAACACAGATAGTAATGAGCTTACATTGAGCATTCTATATTAACACTACGTATCCAAGATAAAACCTTTACGAAGTACACACAGCGGAAACTGATGTTTAAGCTCATTCTCTTATTCAATTTTTAATTTGGCTTTGTGTATTAAAATATCCTTTCTTCCAATTCATCTGAAGGTTGATTTTTTTTAAAGGTACATCAGAGCAACACTTGAACATTTAAACAGTTTGCAAATTAAACCATTGATTTAAGGCACAGAGACGGCTATTGAACCAAGCTTGTTAAATGAATTGTAAGAAATCTCTGAAAATGGCCATTTGGATGCTGTCTGAGAGATACAGTTTGCAGGCATTACAGGTTTGGCAAAGTACATCAAGACGTCACAACGTTTCGTGCAGGTGCAGTGACGTCATGAAATCGCTGAGCAGAGGAAAAAAAGGTGTGCCTTGGTGTGAGTCAAAGGTGCAATCCAATTTGAACCATTCCACGTGAATTGGCTTGCATGGCATATTACTCACATTCAATCTTGTTCATTTCACCATCACACTAGTATGCCACCATTGCAGTGCTCCATAGAGGCTGCTTATGTCAACAAATTTCGTAAAAGGGAACCTGCAAAAACTGTCCACTTCCCACTCGAGAAAAACGTTGGAACGCAGGGACGTAATGGAACGCTGACTTTGGTCATCTGAGGACGAGGCCTTTAGGGATGAGCTTAAGTTCTTTCCACATTCAAACAATGTGAAATAAATCAATTTTCCAAAATGACTAGGGTCAGCATGTCCTGTATGACTGCAACAGGGCAGCTAAATATGCCATCACAAGCACTAGCAGGGTGGGTGCCATGATGAAAGCACCGCCGCAATCCGTGTCATCCTCCTGCAAGTCATAAACAGATAAATCAAACATGAATCACAATATTAAGTTTACTGCATTCACTTTTTAACGAATGTGCAAAAATGTGTTTGCATATTACAAGCTCACCCTCTGATCTTGATCATAACATGCCTCGGGTTTCGTTCGATACTTCATCGTAAAATTACATGACATTATTCCAGTTGTCGTGTCATTGACTAAGAGAGGATCAACATGTATGTAAAGTCAAGGAAAAGCAATTTATCATTGCTAACAATACATCTAAGCAGCTTCCCTACATTGCTCTCAAAAGTCAAGTATATTGTAGGTGACCTGTTCTATATTGTTCAGCCAACAATGGCTCTGCTAATTACAATGAGTCATTATATAACAGCTGCAACATATTCCCTTTTTCAAATAATCAGGCTGCAGTTCTAAAAATATTGAATTACTTGTCCAAATAAATGAAACAATAAACGAAACTGTTCTTTATGACACTAAACGTCTGAGCACCAAATTACTAATTACCAACAAAACCACTGAAAAAAGGATATTTTTAATTTCCACTGGAATGGACTGCGATCTAGGGAGGCCACTATTGGGGGCCATGCAATCCAGCTCCGCCATAACCAAAAGCAAGTTGGTGCCAGGCAAAGGCGCTGATCCAAAGTATCTGAAAACAAAATGCAAATAAATAAGAATGTTTAACATGATTTCAGCCATGATGACCATGAATAAATTACGGCTATCATCCAATCATATTTGATAGCCATGCAACATAAGAGACTTTCCATTTGTACTGGTTTGTGCAACACGAAAATCAATTGTAACCTATAGGGTTGGAACGAATACATTTCACAATACAAAATATGGTATATCGGACACATTAAACTATCAGACACCCTGTTTGTCATGTTTGCAGGACATAATATATTGCTGTACATAATTCCTTATCTAGTGTTGTTGAAAATTATCTCAGTAGTGTGTATTCAAAAGAACATGAGTGCCTTATTGTACAGAATGATAATGGCAATAAAGGCTTCATGACATTAAGCTTGTGTTGGCACTCTGAAAGAGTCATTAGTATTAGAAAAGGACTCATGGAATGGGAGGTGCTATGTAACCAGGAGATTAGTGATTTAATTTTAGAAATTTGTTTATATTAATTTATTTGATCTTTTGTTATGTTCTTATTGCTTTTACCACTTTTTTTTCTTTCTTTTACATGTACAGCAATTAATTATGGCTGTGAATAAAGATAATATATAAATATGTCATTTAATGAACTGAGAAATTCCCTTGTGCACTAATTCATTCTATTACAATAACGGTAAAATTAATTATTCTATGATTCATTTGTGAGGTAATTAAAATTAAGATAAGCTAGCTAACATGTCCCAGAGGAAAGGCATCATGTAATAAAACTGTGTTATTCTTCATTACATGCAGAATATTTTCATTCCTATCATTCTGCTGTAATCAGCGCAATAACCTACCTGGTACAATTGCCGTCATCTTCACTTTCCTTCAAGACCAGTTCCTCACCATAATGATACTGAGTCATAAGCTTGATGCAACTACGATTTTTAGCCTCTTCTGTTGGTTTTGCCTCCGCAAAGCCAGCTGCAAAGTTCAAAATAAGGATCAGGTGAAGCAACACCCCAACACAGTTCCTGTTATTCTTCAGTGTCAGACTTAGACACATTGCGCTAAGTTATGAGCAAACATCTGCACGTAATCATGAAAGAAAAATACTGCTGTCGAGCAACAAAATATATCAAAATTCATGTAATTTGAACCTTAAAATATTTTCGAGAAACATACAGAATGCCATCAATTGACATTGTTATTATTCCCACAGCCACACTTGTATTTAACATCATCCAATATAACAAAATACAAAACATAGTCATGACTTACCATGGTCATATCCTGAATACCACCAACTGAAAACGACAGTTGTTCAAAATTATTATTTGGGTGTAGGACATGAGAAAGGCATCCATATCGTACCCAAACTCATCACAATGATTCATATATAACACAGGGTTTCTTAATAGATAGCTCATGGGCAAATCTGTATTCAGGGTTACATTTAGGTTGTCGGCAAAAGTGCAGTATAGCGGACCCAAATTATTGACCATATTTTGCAAGCCTCGTTGCCAGGCCTATGACGTAAAATGCTTGAATTCAATGAGTGACGTCACAAACTAACAGCAGCGGTGAGGCAAAAACGCAAGGTAATGATAGTTTGTTTAGCTTATTCTTGGAGGCTGCTGCCCCCAAACCGCTGCTCTACACAAATGTATTCTTATTGTGTGACAGAACGAAATTTTGTCAAAAATAGTGATTATTTTCATGTTTCATGGATGCCAAATATGGTCAACAATTTGGGTCCGCTATACTGCACTAAACCCAGGTTGTCTTATTTTAGCCACATATAATTTATAAAAGGCATAAGATGCAATAGACTATACTTACTTGTAAATGTTGAAATTCATGTACAACCTACAAGAGTAAAAAATTAACATTTTAAGTAATAGGATATAATCACTAACTTCAACTAAATCATCAGATCCATTTAAAGACTTCAACATCTCCATTGATTAAAAAGGTATACACAATTAAAGCACGGTTAACCATTACACTAAAGCATATTTTGCAGTTATCTTACCAGGCAAATTTAGTTGTCCACCAATTCAAAGTCATAATTTCAAAGAGCATATTAGGTACACTAGGCTGAAATGAAAATGGAAATTTATTAGTTAAATACACAATGCATACATATATGCATATATATATTATAGCCATGCATGAAGCTATCCAAACTATCACTCACCACAAAGTATGACCTATGACCAGCACTAACTTTGGTTTCATGCACTTTGCATGAAGCTTGATAATCATACATTTCCTGCCTAGAAATAGAAATAATAGAAAGGTTTTGATCACTTCATGAACCTCAGTGGATACACACGACTTTTAAATTATCAAAAATATACTGATATGATGGTTGAAAAAGTTGTGATATGGTTTGCAACTAGTAAATCTGATTCATGTCTATCATCGATTCAGATCTATGCATTTTGGCATAAATGTAATGTTTGCAACAAAAACTTACTTCATAAATATGTTGTTGTGAATCAGATAATACATGAGAAAATTGTCGACATCTCCCAAAAATTGTCCGATCTGAAATCAAACCGAGAGATACCAATATTAATGGCATTAAATGACCCACCAAAATTACGACTTTCAATGAGTAAATATAATCTGGAAGGAAATTGACTTGTGGATGGCATTAATCTCACAATGGTAAATTATCAATTAAAAATATTTCCAGATATTATTCCAAATTATCAAAATTTTTCTTTTAACTTCCATTTTATAGTATAAAAATTACTTTATTCAACTCTGTTTTATTATAATTTCAATATAATTTTAATACGCATGTAATTAATTATCTCAATATCACAATGTATGGTTTTAAATACTCTATCTTAATTTGTACCAGCTCGATAAGCATATATGTTTCTTCTGGTTAATAAACTTACAAACAAACAAACTAAATGACTTTTACCTTTTGTTTGTCTTCTTCTTCACTAGATGCCATGATGTAGCCTCCATCGTCCAGCAAATAACAAACAATCTGCGATCCAGCACAGTTTGGCACTCGTTTGATAATAAACTCTCGTAATTTAGAGGATTCTAGCCGCACTCCAGCCACTGCAACAATAATTATTTGAATGTATCATGGAAAAAGAAAAATATATTTCAATGCAAAGTTAGTGGAACTAATGCATACAATTATGTAAGTAAGTGTATTCAGAATGTCAGATGGCTGAAAAAAAATCTGAAGTATTGATCAGATCACAATTACCACAACACTTGAATTAGTGAAAATAGTCCAGCTCTTACTATTCTGCAATCCCAAAAGCATTTTCATTCAAAAGTACAAATTTTGTCATTTTGTCATCATAAAGATGTTCCACTTATACCAGGTCTTAGGATTGTTCAAACCTCAGAATCATTTTCATTCAAAACTCAGTAAATTTTTTAGTTATTATAAAGATGTCCCACTTTATACATAGGACAAGAAATCAAGTGCCATTATAAAACACAATATATCAGTCTCTTCACTCACCTGCCGCCTTGTGGTTTTCTGGTGCACCCATACTGACAACATGAGCAGCAAGAACAGAGGGCCCTGTATCATTTTCATTCGTCTTTTGACCACCAGGGTTGTAATGAGCAGACAGAAGCCACAGCTTCTCATTGTCAAATGCCCTCTTGTAATACCCGGCCTTCCAAGTGTCTCTTACGTCAGTGAACACATCTCCGGCACTACAAAAGATATCGATATCCTTCATCATCTTTTGAACATTGACTGACATTTATCAGTTTGTATTGGAAGATTAGTCCTCAATACCTGTGGACCTAATTTGATTTAAGAAAAAGAAGTGAAAACCAGTTAACATATATAGTTAAGTTAAATTACAGTACCACATCCATTTTCCCGACGGCAAAGATCACTGTGGAGCTGGCACAGCAACCTTTGCCCTGATGGCCGTAATTTGTTTAGTTAATATCTCCTTTCTTATTGGTTGCAACAGAAACTATTGCACAATCAGAGAAGGCCTTGCCATATGGAAATGGCGTCATAGCGTCATGTTGTAAGCTGGAGTCTGATTGGCCCATAACTCAGTTTTTTCCACTAGAGGACAGCACCTGCAAGGCCTTCCATTGGCCCAGCAATGATAGTATGCATCGCGAGCATGTCAGGCAAAACTGAGTCCGTCCCGTGTATGTAAAATAGGACAACAAACCAAGTGGACATTTATTATGGATCCTACTACAATACCATATCACAAACAGGAAAACCTGACTTTATATTATGATTATTGATCACAGCATGGCAGATACATTAAATAAATAGCTGAAGTTACACAACACAAACTGCATGTATACCTGGGAGGAAAAACTCTGGTAATCCCAGCATTGGTAGCGATGTAGCGAGCAACGATTCCATCTTCCGCAAGCTTTTCCCATGCAGGGACAATACCTTCTGTTACATTCGCATGGAAAAAGAGCTCTTGGACCAAAGCACGACCTGAAAATTAACTTCGGATTCAGCTGGGAACAAGACACTTGTTTTAACGAGTAAAGCATGCTTTGCCAAAACCTGGTGACATGAGGAATATAATTATATAAAAAACTTAACAAGGAATAGATGTACATCTCTTTCTGGACTTTTAGAGTCAATATTGTATCATGAACTTGATCACTAATTAAAACTGATATGCTGCCAATCTCTTCTGTATGCACTCAGTAAGACTTGTTCATTGCATGACCCAATTGTATGATTTGACAAGAATGTCACAAGTTGTGATATGGATAGCGCTTTGGTCATCATCATCATCATCATCATCATCATACTTCAAAAGATTCATCCAGTTACTTACAAGAAGCATTGCCCTGTACCAAAGCATCCATCAGTTGTTCAAAGTTGCTAGTTTCATTGTTCTCTGCTGCCGTATCATTGCAATATTCCCTGTAAAAGCAAAAATTCAAGAGTCACTATCACATTTGACACTGGCACATTTTTCAATAGGAAACTCCCATTACCTGGCACTGCTAAAAATAATATCGCAGAGCAGAAAATACAATGGGAAAACCACATCAGTTATAAGTATGTAACAAAAAATATATTTGCTTAATTAAAGATTTTACTATATTTTGTGTAACTGACTCCATGCCTGTCGCTGCTGTTAATGCTTAGTTATCAAATTTCCATTGCTTATAACATTGCCTAAAAACCAAGCAGGTGATACTCTGTTAGAGTGCTTAGCTTTACTAAAGTCCTAAACCAAAATTTCAAAATGAGCGGGAACACCAGTTTTGCAAAATTGGTATTACAAATGAATAGGACTCACCAAGCAGCAACCAGTACTGCTGAATTATTATTAGCTGTCAGGAGAGATAACCCGTCTGCTGGAGAAACCAATGTCTTAATGGCCTTCACAAAATATTTGTGATAATCTGGGATGGCTAAGGCCAAGCTGGAAAAAAAAGAAGTGATGTTAGTGCATTTCTAATTGATAGATGAAAATCCAGAAGCCATAACCTGCTTTATAGTCTGTATTCATAATTCACATTATTCAGAAAGGTGGGTGCATACCTGAAATTTGAAAATGGCACACCAGTGTAAAAGTATTTACGAGTGCCTAAGTCCACATGAGTTTCATCAGCTGACAGAATCCAGCCCTTGACATCCAGGGACCCAGTTTCATTGTTCACCATGTTACGCCTCAACTGCAAGCAACATTTAAGAAATATAAATCAGCAAAATATTTCTTTTTTTACTAAGTACTCCAGTATTTTACTCTAGTCTGATAGTGTACAACACTTAGTTGCATTACAACATTCATCAAATTCATGCTCAGAAGCAATTGAAATCAAGGAAATTCAGCATCAAATTATATTTTACAATACTTCCGCAAAAATGCAAATCACACAAATCAAAGCTAGTACCTCAGAGTTTTAGGTTCAAGTGGACATGCTTTTGAAAAATTTCATCTCTGAGATCATTTTGAATAAATTATGGCTTCTGCATGACAACTTTTTACCTGTTCTTTCTCCTCACTGCTGATCTCAATATCCAGTAAATCTATGTTTGGAGGTTCCTTAAGCCAACCCATCTGTTTAAAAAGAGAAAAATATATAAATAAATCAAATTTATTATTCACAAAAGACGTTAGAAATTCATTACTAAAATAGTTCAAGATCTAGTTTTCATATAAAGCACCAAACAAACTCTGTTTGACAAAATACCTTACCTGGGCCTTTAAGTTAGGATGGAATATGATGTAACCATTGTTGTTAACAGAGAAAGCGTAGCCATTCGGGCCAAGCTATGGAAAGATGATAAAATTGAATTAATTTTAACAATAAGGAGTCTAGTGTCTGAATAATAAAACATCTAAAAAATTTTATTAACTAGAAGTGAAGTATTATACCTTTCTGACTGGGGCATGTTTCTGTAATTCCAGTATTGTTACGTCTGTTCCCATTACTCCAAGAATGGTCTGATTACCCTACAAGGTGAAATAAGCAAGGTCAAGGTGAAAGTTCATTTCTGAAGAAGCAACATCCCTGTTTTAATTTAATCTTTTTTGGGTATAATATATCTTACACCAGTAAATATAATGCAGTCTTCACATTTAATTGACACAATTTCAACATGCAGTATGACTTTGCTTACACATTTGACACATCTCAAAATATGTTTACCATAAAATGATGATTACACCTTAATAGACACAATTTCATTGTATATTGTATGATGTTGATTACAAGCCAGGGCCTCTATTTTCTTGCAGTGTATCCTTCTAATCGAGACCAGTGTTTATTTCAGACTACAAATCGTGTTATCTTTAAGGTCACTCCAGCTATACATGTAAATGAGACCAGCCTTTATGTTTCTATAAGATATATTCAGGCTAGTAATCAAGAAATTCATCTTATAATATACATCATGCAACCTACCACATCAGAGGTCTTCTGATAAACTGGCAAGGTCGCAGTGGTCATCATGCCGAGGCCCTGCAATAGTTACAACTCATCAGCACTAAAGTCATTAAATGAGATTAAAATTTCACTGAAGTTGGTTGAATTAAGTATGTTTTATAATTAGCGTTGAAAGTTTGTTACATAAAAATCACAATCTACCGTACAATTGCATGCAATTGACAGGTCTACAATGACATAATTTACAAAACGTAATTAAGTTGACAACTATATACACATCTGACTAGACCATAAAATCAAACTATATGCAATAATAATGTTTTGTTTTTTTAAATAATCTCTTACTACATGTACTACAATCTTGTGCAGAATAACCACACAACTAAAATGTGTAAAACATCATTTAACAAATTGCATAAAATAAATTATGTAAATATCATCTTATATAGGTGAATGGAAAATTACAGCTACAAAATTAGCGTGAATGTCCGGATTTGGTGCTGGACACAAAATAAAAGAGTAGAACTTAAAATAAATTAGTAAAACACTTGAACTAACACAAACTACAACCACCACTTACGTCATGGTACTATAAGCAGGAAGAAAGCCGCAAGAAAAAGGTTAGTAAATTAGTTTAAAAGATAACCACAACCAAGATTGTTATATTTCATATTAACAAGTTTACTCAGTATACTTGCATTTTCTGGTAATAGATATTAATGAAATTACCCATGTTATGCACACCAGATATGTGTCAGACCATGATGGTCTTCGTATAGTGTAATATACAAGTTGACGTACGGAAAATGCAAACACAACACATTAAGAATATCCAACAACTGAACAAATTATCAAAGAAAAGGTACAAAAATCAATACTAATTTAAACAAGAAGTAAATTTTACAAACAGCATGTGGTACATTCATATGGAGAGAACACACATGGCTAAAATGAATAAAACAAAATAAATAGATCATTATTGAAGTAAATGAACATGCAAGTATGTTGCATATACAATATTATGATGTACTCACTTCTATATAAAAAAAATTATAATTACAGTCAAACCTGTATCAATTGAACAACTAAGAGAATCGATCAGGTTTGTTTAAAACACGCAGCTGTTTAGAGCCAAATTCATTGAGTTGGAACAAATCTCGGAGAATTGGAAGCTAAACTCCAGATAATGTCATGTGAACCCAGGACTCCCATTGGCCAAGGCAGTCCCTCAACTAATAATAGTCCTGGATTCACATAAAATCAACGGGAGTTTGGCTTCCACGTCTCTGAGATTTATTTCCAAGTCATTGAATTGGGCTGTAATAGAGACTACCTGAAACTTCAGTTTGGGGGAATTGAGAGTGGATGTTCCATATAGGTAGTCATTAGGGCAGGTTTGACTGTGTCATTAACAAACACATATGTAGTCAAGTATTTTCTTAGGGGGGGGGGGGGGGGCCTGGTCACTGGTGTATTTAATACATATGTATCCATATTTATTAAAGGTTAACAGACTCTAAAAATAGCAATCACAAAGTAAAAAGTGACTTCAGCGAAACCTGGGTTACAAATGAGTACATCATACTTATTGATCTTAAAAAAGCGGACAGCACATGTAAACAGTGTGCAAACCACATGCAAAGTGAGACATATTCCAGTCAGCTATCATGGTGAAGCCCAAGTATCGAATACAACAGCTACCAATGAATGTGCTCTATTATTGGGTCATTAAGTGTGAATGCTAATGGAAACAAGCTGCTTTTATCAGCTGTTACGCTGTTTATTCCACGGTGCAGTTGTATTCGCTACTTGGGCGGCTACATTGACTCTTGCTGTTGTGACTAAACAATTGTGCCACTCAGCACAATGCCACTGTCCTAGCCCACTCAAAGATTTAAATGGAAACCTTTTTTTTCTTTCTTTAATTATTATTATTGCACAAATTAAATAAAAGCAAAAAGTGTAATCACAGGATGTGAAGTTTATTTTGAGTAATGATAGCTGACGTGAAACATGCTAAAATATCATAATTATTAAAAAAATGATCATCAATACATGTATTGTCATGCAAGTACATTGTACTACACTAGCATTAACTTCACAGATGCCCATCACTTGAAAAACAACAAACATATTAAGCTATTTTTGTCTAAATGGCAGTCGTTCGTCATGAACCAGTTATTCTAAAAAACACAGCTCACAAGATACACATTTTCTTTTTAGCTCAAAATGGCGTTCAGTAATTTCCAACAAAGTGACAGGCACCTATGATGTAGGACATCACGAAGAATGGTTTGAGACACCCAGTAAGGAAGCGTATATAGATGAAAATATTAAATAAAATAAACAAACAGCATGCAATTGGTCACGCTAAATCAAAGAATTATAAATTTTTCCAATATTTTCAGTGATTAATTTTTCCTTTTCAATAAAGCTGAGTGCAAATTCTTTGAAAAAGCATGACCATATATTGAAAACAACACAGGTACAAATAGCCATTGTACTGCATAAATATCATATATATATATGTATAATATGTTCGTTTTTCCCAAATGTGTACCCATATAATAATGTCCTTACTGGTTAGCACCCAAACACCATCAAATTATATAATACAGGGACATAGTGGGTAATATCATTGTGAGATGCGAAGTAAAATTACTTTTGAGGTAGGTCCTGAATAACTTTCGGGCAAAAATGTCTCCGCTAAATGAAGACATAACTTCAATAACTTTAGTGATTAGATGATGATGAGGAAAATATTATCTTTTGGATATTTGTATTTCCCACTTTGATTTCATTTGCAAAATTACCCCCATAATCTGTAAATTTACATATGGCTGCAGACATACAAGATCACAATAAAGAAATACAATGGCTGGTTTGTATTACCCTTGGGTCATGGATCAGGTAACTCCATTGCAGGGAATTGTCAAAACTCAAAGCCTTCGATCTTGCCAAAATTGAGACGTACTCCTTTCAAGCATAAAGGAAAATCACACACAAAGTTTAGAATAGCAAGTTATTAAAGTTATCTATATTTTTTAACGATGCTGTTAGATTTAATTGGAACCAGCAGCGAGTTAAAACACAACTAAAGTCATAAACATGTATTCACTACCACAAACAAAGCGATGTTATTAACAAATTAGTCCGATCTAACACAATGCTTCTCTAAACTTTCTCAGCAAATATGGCAAGTAGACAAGATGCAATTAGTTCAGAACGCCAGCGCAGCGCAGCGTTACAAACTTGCAATAACCCACTAAGACAGAAATAGAAAACATATGCCTGTTTCATTAATTGCTAAGGACAGACTTGGGCCCACTTTTTTCTGGTGGGGGTAGGAGGTTCATGTTTTCGTAAATACTGGAGATACCTAATTAGGAAACATTTGTGCTGGCCACAGTGAATCTACTTAGGATGTCACTTGCAGAATTGTAAGAGCACTTCGACAGGACAATACCTAAGGACCCATATCCACTATAGAATATTCTATTTTTGAACAAGCTACTTTTGGAGGCTTCACCTGCATTGAACTTATACCAAACTACACATAGCTTATTTCTTCAGGTTAACATAATAAGCCAATTTCTATGAATCCCACATTATTTAGTATGGTAATACTAAAATAGCTAGAGTGGGTGCAAAAATTGCCCCTACTTGACATCAGTTGAACTTATTATATTTTTGTTAAGTAGGCTAATTAAATTAATATTCTCAGAGACAATGTTATCAAGACTTAATATGCCAAAAAGAAATTAATATTAAGGGTACGTGGAACAGGTTGTCGTGTCTGGAAGCAAATTAAGAACTAAAGAATATCCATCTCAATGTAAAATTGATAGAATTTGGTGAAGTTCGAGAAAGGTATAAACTTAAAAAGTGCATATTCATTAACATAAAGTGAAAAGGGGACCAACGATATAATTTAGGGTCAAATAACGAGGAAAGGGGGGGGGGGGGGGGGCTGAAGAGTCACTCCTGTTTACCATAAGATCTTGATGGGGAACACTCATATGGAAAGGGTGTTCCCCAGTGGAAGCTATACCATCCGGAAGAGCGAACATATATTCCTGTATGAGAACACAACACATTAGCCACATGGAGAAAGACAGACAGACATGATGCAAACGCTCAGGATACCTGAAAAATAAACCTGCTGATAGAGAAAGAGAGTTAGTCAATTACGCAGCCTCAGACAATAGCTTAACTGTTAACAGTAACAGTCCATCTGCGTGAAATTAAATCTTATTGACAGCAGCCAGTCATGCAGAGAAGCTGACACGGCTGAAATGCAACTTATACCGACATTAAAACCTGAACTGCCATGTTAGGTATGTCAGCAAACAAACTGCAGCCTTCACACTTCATTCATGCTTTTTTGCTCATACTCCACCTCAATCGACAACCAAAAAAAAAATCAAAACTAATTTGTCAGATCAATTCTACGTCAGAAGCTAAAAACCTAGATTATTATCACCTAAGCTGAAAAATCCAGTGCAGCAGAACTAAATCTACAACGATTTCTATCAGATACAAAGAGTAAGTGATAGAATCTCCCCTTTCTGTCCCTCTAACATTCCCTAGTTAGTATCAAATATATACATCGTACGACGTATGTAACTAAATGCTCCAACCATGCCAAGAACGTATTGATCAAGTCGAGCAATGGGTCCTACCATTGAGTCGCTGTAGGCCGAAGTGAAAACAGATTCGTGAAAATTTCCTATTGCCCGTGGTTTTGATAGCACACGGAAAAATTGCTGCAAATAAAGTCTTGGTATTTAAATGACTTGGACTCCGGCGCTAACACAAAGCATAAAACTGAGGCGCAAAACACACAACATTATTACAATGCAGAGCAATAAGACTACCATGTTCTCCATCCCACCAGAACAGACCTATATCATTAAACATCAATGCAAAATACTACAAAAGAAGGTGCACTGAAATATTATTTGGCAGTGATTTTCATCCTGAAATAAAGTAAAAATATTAGTCTGACATTTAAGTCACCAGTTGCTATTAAATCACCAGTTGAAGGGACCTAACCCATTGAAGAAAAGGTTGAGAGAGCAAATTAAAACACAGCACCCCAACAACAGTGCAGACCACAACATCGAAATTGAAGGATTATTCAAAGAGCCAGCCATTCCCCTTAAATTCAAGGAAGAGCAGTGCCAATTCAATCACAAGGTTTAAAGTTTAATGGTTGAGCAAAGGCATATGTTCGTACTGAATATGCTTTTGAGATGATGATATCGGACGTGTTGAACTGTACCATCATAATTACACTGTGGATACAAATACACTCAAATCAATTTTGATCAAGAAAACCTAAAGCTAAAAAACCTTGTGATGGAATCATTCCTGCAGAAACAATGGTATCCTAACATCCATTCAACGTTAGGGTGCAAGGGCCCTGCCTACCAATGAATCCAAGTACACATCGCTGTAGCGCAAATTGCGCACTTCCATAATTGCTTTTGTTCTGCCAAGTACGTATGTATAAAGCTGCAAAAGACATTGACTATGATAAACTCAATTAAATGAAACGCTACGATTCTCATATCATCACTCACTAACATAACTAGAGTTAGCCAGCAAGAACTAGTTTAAATTTTCCTGGTAAATGCAGGTGCCTCGTAATGTTAGACTGCAAAGCAAACTCACCAGTTTCCTCATTTTTATCACAAAGACTGGCAGCATTTCCAGCCAGTTAAAATCACCTACTCATATTTAGGCACTTTATGTTTAAAGCATATTCCTTATCACTAATGCAAGAGCATATCTGAAGCATCTACAAGCGGTATTAATGGCCATATCATTTTGCTTTATTGTAAAGTGGTAGACTCATCAAGATGCAACGGAGAAAGTGCAGTGTAGCGGACCCAAATTTATGACCATAGTTAGCTAGCCTCGTTGCAAATCATTTGACGTCAAAAGCTTGAATTCAATGTATGACGTCACAATCAAATGACAACGGTTTTCATGTTCACGGCAAGAGCAATGTTTTTTTGTGCTTTTTTTCTTGGGGGCTGCGGCCCCCAAGCCCTGACTACACTACACAAATGTTATTCTTGTTGGACAAGACCTTCAATACTTGGTGAGTGTTTCTCAAAATAATGATATATTATATATTCTTTTGGGTGCCACATATGGTCATAAATTTGGGTCCGCTATACTGCACTAAACCCGATGCAACTATTCGCTGCATCGTCTTAGCCATTAATGCATAAATATTTATGGACAACAAACCTAAATTATTGTGAATGTTGCTGTAAAAATACAATGAAATAATACATACACGGGAAAGAAGACACATGTCAAAATATTTAAATGCATTGTAAAAATTCAAACAAAATCACATTGTAATTTATTATCACAATAAGAAAACCTGCAGACATTTTAAATAACCGTGATATTCCTGTCAAATATTTTATGTTTTAAGTAGTTTTTTACCTGCACTGTAGTTCTAATTGCTCCCATAGCTGGTATTTTTGAGAAGTAACCTGAAACAAAAAGTTAATCTTTATTACCATTCACATCGCATCAGTGAAGCTCACATCAATGAAAGCAATACATGCTTACTCTCCCATGCATCAGACACCTCATGCAATGCCGTAGCACTAATATTATCAGCAAAGTAAATCTTGAGTTCCATCCACTCACAGCTAATCATTCTTCTTTTTTTTACTATAAATTCAGTCATTGTATTATTATTGTTTTATTGCTGCATAACTATGTTTTTTCGGTACCCCTAGTGACATAAAAAAAATGTTATCCTGTCATATCATATCTCATCTTACACCCAAATTTATGGTTCATAAACTGACATACATCTAATTTATTGTTGGATTTAACCCTATTTTCTCAAAAGTATTACACAATAAAGATAGGCAGAAGGGCCAAAACTTGCATCAGCCGAATACACTTTATGAGAATTTGATTTGTTACTTGCGCTACTCACATGGCTTTCTAATTCTAACCCAAATCTCCCTAATAATTCTAGTCAACAGCCCTACCTCGATTCTGACATGCAATCCATTGTGCAGCTGCGATTGGAGAAGCAGTGGGGCCAACAGCATAGGAAAATATCCTGATCTATGAGAAACAAGCAAGAGAAAATTACAAAACATAAAATAATACTTTATCTCGTTGTCAACTTTATATCACAACTGCCCTTTAATAGATAAAATGTTATCTTATTTACACTTCACTGTAATGCAGTCTACTGCAAGCATAGCATCCATTCATTTCATTTAAATGGAATCTTGACTATTCAATAACCAACGATTACACAAGTATTGATCCGTTGTCCCTGTCTGAAAGTATTTACTACAACATTGTATGACAAGTTGTATGAAAAGAGTTATTACCTTCTTTGGGATTTAAACTTTATTTATGTACTGTGGATTGTGACGAGAACATTAAGAAATATCACAAAACAGACAGACAGACAGAGACAAAGACATTTATTTACACAAAGAGAGACACAATTCATATACAAACACTAATTGAACATACATAGACAAATACACAAGTAAAGAGATATTTAAAAGGTATGGAAAAAGTGCAGTATATCGGACCCAGATTTATGACCATATTTAACGAGCCTCATTGCCAGGCCTATGACGTAAAATGCTTGAAATTTAATTATGACGTCACAAACTAATGTAGTTACGACAGCGGTTTCATCTTCACGGTTAAGACAGTGTTTATTTTTGCTTTTTCTTGGGGGCTGCTGCCCCCAAACCCCTGCTTATCTACACCAAATGTTATTTTAATTGTGCTATAACTTAAAACTTGTGAAATATTTGATAAAATTAAATTGTTAATGGCCGCCAAATATGGGCATAAATTTGGGTCCGCTATACTGCAAAGGTATTATTCTCTATGTATGGGTGGCCTCTCTGTAAGGTCTTAAGACCGCTATCGAGAGGCCGCCCAGGCATTTAAAGGTAGGCTGAAATCTCCTGACAAGGCTACTCTCTATTACCTTCTTAGTAGGGTTATACAGCTGGAAGAGTTCCTCTGGCATTTCTGATCCACCATCTGTCAAGAACATGATGATCGGATTGCAATGAGCTCCTTCCCACGATTCGGATTCATTCCAGTGCTGAAATCAAACACCATCAAATAATATTGTGTGCTGAGATCTCATAGAACATATCACACCTTTCATGGTATTGTTTTACATGGACAAAAAATATATGATTTAAATTTTTGTTATCTATTTGTTTCCTACATTGGGTGCAATGTTCGATATATAGAGTAAAACATATCAGTATCATAAATATACGTAGCACCACGTCACGACGCAATTTACAATTTGAAGTCACATTGAATTATGTCAACTGGGAGTGGCATGTAAATACGCACAAAAAATATATCTACTTCTGCTCATGGAAATATAGTTTATATAATGTTCAATATCCCGCAATAGAGTGTTAACCTGATAGAAAAACCATAAGGTTCACACTATGAGGTTCATTGTTGTGAACCTCATAACATAAATTATCCCTTATACAGAAAACAGCCGTAGGGACGAGTGGGTTCTCCAGCCCAACCTCATCACTCATGAAGTTCAAAGCTCTGAACCACACAGTTATTAGGTTTTATTATAGAACATACCTTTTCAAACTGCTGGAAAGCAAACTTCAGACCCAAATTATAGTTGGCCATTCCTTTAGCTTTCAATGTATCAACGAAGTAGCTCAAAATCTGAAGCAAATAAATCATGAAAATAAAGACAAAGGTGAGAAGAAGAAAAAAGCACATATAAATTTGTTACGAACTAGTGAATACATGGCTTCCAGTGTTAGACTGAAACACAGTCATTTGGTATAGAACTGTTACTTAGCAACCTCAGTAGGAGGCAAATCCGCATTATGCATGTTTCAACATCTATAACAAGTTACCAACAGTATATGTCATCAATAAAAATCACAGAGAGTCTGAAATTTTAGAGAGCGCCAACCGTTCCTTATATCTATAAATAAGATTAGTATTTAGTAGAGATTGAAATTATGCAGGATTCATTTTGTCTATGTTAATCTGTTAGGTAACTACAGACTCCTGTTTTTATCATACTGAACTTGACCTACACATTAGATAATAAAGTTAATTCTCACCTGTTTATTTCTGTGTGTTGCTTGCACAAATCTATAAAAACAACCAGAAAGCTGCGCCTCGTCTGCAAACTAAAGAATCAATAGCACATGAGATTAAACACAACAGTAATATTCACTATAAACCTTATCTTTTTTTCCCTTTTTATTTTCTTAAAAGTAAAAACACAACACCTACATTGGCTATATTAACGAAGTCATTTTCACCCAGAGTAGACAGCAATGACTTGACAGACTGCTTCATCAAAGCTAACGTTTGGCCAAAAGAACTGCCACTCCTGCAAAAAAATACAATTTCATGAATATGAAACACACTAAGATAGTTGGACTGGTCAATAGTAATTTAGGATAAATTAGGGCAATAGGCGTCAAAACAAAGATGCTACTTACGTGTCCACTAAAATGAGCATATCTTTTGGCGAACTGGCTCCCTGAGTGTACCTGCGAAGTGTTAAATTTTTTATTAAATCATGTAGTACATCATAAATTTTGGACTAAAAATCAATGAAAACTTTCAAGCTAATTAAGAAAAGATTGACATACCAAGGTCTTCTCCTCACATCATACAAATCAACTTTATCACTGAGCCATTTTTGAGCTAAAACATCAATAAACTTCCTTTAAGAATTAAATCATAACAAAATTAACAAATAGCAGTGCAGATTTCAATGACGCTACATGTTCTAAAAATAGATTTGATAACTACATTGATTATCTCAACACACTGGAAAACAAAAGAGGCCACAAATTTCTAATTTCATTCATCAACAATCCTTCCTTAGCTATAATTTTTCTAGTTTCTCTCCTCCCTTGCATGCACCACAACAATAAATGTCAGTGTATTTTCTGTAATGATTAGGGCTGTACTCCGGTTCTCAATATACTGTATGTACCGGTACAAGGATAACGATACGGGTATTGATAACCGTTATGTAATAATAACGATACACTAAAACCATCTGCAGATCGGCGTTTTTTGCATACAAACACCTGCTACCCAGATGTTCCAGTGTTTTTGAAGAAAAATATCAGCCCGATTTAATTGCAATGACATTAAACAACAGACTGGAATTATTGCATATAGATTTGTTCATGATATTTCATTGTTAATTGTCTTTTACTGTAGGCTTTCTTTAATTCTCCTATTGATACAGCTTAGCGATACGTATCATGATACGTATCGTTTCGGTATTGTGATACGTATCGTATTGTTAAAAAGATAAAGGTGTACAGCCTTAATAACGATTAAGTAAAAGATCAATACAACATAGCGACCAATTATATACACATGCAAATGTTTGCGAACAACAGTTAAACTAGAGATATCTTGCCATGATTCATGTGCATTCTGACAATGACTGTTTACAAACTCATAACAGGAAGTCCAGCCTAGTCCAGTGGAGCTGATATGCCACTGTTGTGCACAATAAAGATCTTTACAAACATAAAATAAGTTCATAATATACATTTAGTTCTATGTACAGGTAAACAAAAACATTACTTAGGAACTAACACAACAGCCCAATGTGTAGCTAATAATTTTTTTTTTTGCTTTTTACAAGTAGTTGTTTTACAAAACATGCTTATTTAATGAATTTTAATCGGCAAGCAGTGCAATAAGCTGACACTGAACTGAAATTTGAATAATCAAAGTTTTGAAAAGATAAAAATATATTAATTGTCAGATAGAAATATGCATGCGGAATAACATGATGACACAACACAATGTGTACACTAATTTTACTTACAGCAACAAATAAATCCTGATGGTAGTAAACATATCAGATTGAAAAAATAAATATACCCATATATTACATTTTAAATTTTAACCACCTCTGAAATTATCAAGGGCAAAACAGAAATACCACAATTCACCCAGCAGAAAAAACAGCTCAAGAACAGTTTCAAGTTACCTGGATAATTCCTCATTATTCCACTTTGGCTGCCAAAATATTGCCATAACAAATCTGGATCTTTTTGGTAGTTTTCCTTCCAAACTTCGTCCAGAGCACTGGTCCACCTCAGAGCATTTAAAATGGGGACACCTTTGATAATAAGCACAAACAACAGGATTAATGCCAGAATGTTCTCAAACAGCGCAATGTTTATCATGTTTATTAATAATTAATTAATTAATTTGTATAGCGCCTGTTTAGGAAATGATTTCTGCTCACCAGCGCTTGGATTACAAAAGCCTATTGTTCATAAGCAGTTCAGAATAGATGAGTTTTTAAATTTTGTTCAATATTACTTCGCTAAAATCTTATTATCGTTGCAATAATTATGTAGAATCACTGTTCAATTTTCTCTTGATTCTAAGAACATGATGTCACAGTTTTCTCCTGTGTTTGCACTATAAATTACATTTTCTAAAGAAACAAAACAGAACTCGAGCCAAACAAGACAGCATGGAAAATCCTACCTGAGATAACTAAGACTTAATCAAAACAGTTCAGCAGTTAAAAGATTATGCTACATAATTATTACAACGATAATAATAAAATTGATATTTTGTGTGGCACACATTTTTATACTTCAGATAGCGAAATGATTATATTATGTCAACATTTACCACTGAAAGGCCACAATTCATAGGCAGTAGAATTGATTTTAAATATCCATATGTTATGCATAAAAAAATAATTAAGGTATTTATACAATCGTGAAGCATAAAAAGAGCATTTCCTTACCTCCTTCATAAATTTCAACAGGAATGTGCACACTAGATTCGTCAAAATTAACTCTCTGTTTGAACTTTGCGCTCTCTGCAAATGCTGGATCATCATTTTCTACATAATGAGCATTGGTGTAATTTACACTACCGATCTGAAAATCAATTTATACGGAACTTACAATAATTTTTTAAGTCATTATATTATGAAACCAATTGCAGCAATACCTAAAATGTACAAATCTTTCAAGTAAAACATTTTATTTTGAAATAAATCTCAGGAAAAACAAAATAGCACATCTAGTTTGGACAATACACCGCATGCACAATTATTATGCAAGTCGCTATTTTGAGGATATTTTAGCAATAAAATGTCAGTGTGACTTCAAATCATTTTTATTTACTTGTTGAGGGTGTACGGACAAAATTTGTAAATATTGTTGCTATGTAAGCAGGGGTTCCCTATAAAGTTAATTTTTGGTCAAATTTACAGCTGCATAATTATTATTCCGGTTATGTGTAGTGAATCAGAAATAACCAATAAAGTTTGATGAACATTGGCATACATGATTAAATATTGAAAAATACATATCAGAAGAGCAGAACAAACAGCAATTTTTAACAGTGATGTATATAACTCAGATTTCTGTTACATAACTTTGTCATATGGTGTGATAAACAATTAATTTTGTATTATATTCAAAATATCAATCTAAACTGTCTACAAATTCCACTCTAATGTTCTAAGAGCTTTTTAGCATTTTTCCCAATTATTTGTAGCATTTTAGAAGACCAGGCATTCACTGCCAATATTCATATATCCAGGCATTCACTGCACATATTCGTATATCCAGTCTGACCACCAGGTTTCAACACAATTTCAAGAATCAAATTGATCAGATTTGACCATTCAATGATATCTAAATAAGTGAAAGGTAAATCAAACATAACGAAGCAGACAAAAGCAGATTAATTGATATGTAGGAAAATTGTCCATAAGTATAAAGTAGACAAAAAATTGCCTCAGCTTATGAAGCTCAGTAAGGTGGGGAAATGGGTATATTAATAAATTCAAAAAGTCAATGCCACTGTTTCCGACAAAAACATCTGAACTAATTGATCTGAAATAACATAAGTTGAAATGACCCATATATAGGGAATTACTTTTAAATAAAAATATTCTTGCCACTGCTTGTGTAGCCAGAAAAACTTCTAAATATTTGTCAATCATAGCATAGGCTCATTTTATAAATGGTTACTCCAAAGTGACAAGCAAACACCCATAAAAGGTCGGAAATTCATCAAAGAGGGCCGGAATTTGACATTCATAATGAAGTCTTTCAACTTCTTAGCCCAAAACTGGGACTGGAAATTTTTTTAAAATCACTTCATCCCACTCTGAACTGAAAAAGATACCACAATACTGTGATAGTAGAATGATATTACTATTCATTTTGAAATTTTGTCGCTGTCATAAAATATTTTAATATATTTCAAGTATATATAAAGTAGAAGTGATCAAAATTATTTTGAATGCTTTTATATATATGTTATTACATCACTGTCATGCTATTCAACAAGTTATCATTCCATTAATTGTCCAAAATTTAGTGGACCAGTAATGAGCTGGTGAGTTGCATAATAATCGTGCACACTAAAATTTTATAATTTTTGCTTTATTTCACATAATACATAAGCAATGTGAATTTTTTGTTACCACATAAAGTGTTTCCTTAGGTAGACCTTTGGATTCATTGCAGACACCATTGCTTGTTAAATATTAGAATTAAAATAAATAACACTTGCATAATAATTGTGAACAGTGTAGTGTGTATGTCTGTTCATGTGATACAGTATAATTCTGTCAGCCCCGGCTATGTTCATATTGATATTGTACCTTTTGTTAAAGTTTTCTTTAAATAACAGGCAGTTTGCACTTAGTATCATACTAGGTCTTTACAGCCTAATTCATTGAGTTGGAAACAATTCTCATAGACTTGGAAGCTAAACTCCAGATGATGCCATGTGCATTGGCCAAGGCAGTCCCTCAACTAATGCGAGTCCTGGATTCACATGACATCATCTGGAGTTTGGCTTCCAAGTCTCTAAGATTTGTTTCCAACTCAATGAATTTGTCTGTAATGTTTAGATAAGTCTTTCACAATATATTTTTATTGACCTTGTATGCAGGACACAATGTTGAAAATTTGCCATTGTTTTAAGTTGGATTACTGTCCTATGTTAAAAGGTCATCCAGTTAGTTACACACATTATATCCAACAGAGCCATGGTGAGCTAATATAGTTCCCAAAATTTGAAAATATGCCTAGACTTAATGTAACTTTTATCAATACTCAGACAGTGAAAGATAATGTTGATTGACGTATCATGTGAGCCATGGTAAGCTCCTGAAAGTGGAAAATAATGCCTAGATTTACCGTCAGTTTTTCTTAATCAGTCAGTCATTGAAAAGTCCCTTTGTGACCTCCCTTTTTCCTTTACACCAACTAACAAAAATAAACTTCAGTTATCTTTATAAAGTTGTTTCTCTGACAAAGTCACTGCCAATAGCTGCAGAACCAAGCCAAGGGTAAGATGAGAGGAGTCACTTGCGCAGAAAACAAAAGATCATTCGGAGCCTGACATTGCATGACTGTCCTCATGGTTCAATCTCCACGACAAGTGCAACGCGTAGGGTCCTGTTAGCTCAGCTAACCTGAGACTGTGAGGAGAATTACATTAACAAGAGCCTTTCTGACTTTCTCTTGTATTCACATTCTTGCGTTTGAACATCGTGTTCTTACAGCATAACACAGCAACAGCTACCAAGCTCTTCCAGCTTAGTGCCAGATACAGAAGATACAGTACAGTATGAATTATTAAAAAAATACATTATGAGAGCCCATGGATATTTGCATTAAGGCACTTGATGCCGCTAGCATGTGGGCCACCATAAAGTATGATTATCTTAATGTGTTCTGCAGTTAATGCATATTTAGCATTTTTCCTAATTTTTTGACATGTTGAACAGACTTTATCGATAGATGAGAAAAATGATGAACATGATGCACAAAAAAATGTTTCCATAGCTGAAAACACTTTGGATATACACATAAATCAAAACACAGCAGTTACAACTCACATCGACAATTATTAACAGTGAGAGCAAACCCATAATGTCCCATATCATATATGACTTTATGGCCATACCAAGCAGCTTATGATATGCAGGTAGAGTCAAGTCATATTAACAATCAGTCATGTCATATCAACAATCAGTCAAGTCATATTAACAATCAGTCAAGTCATATTAACAATCAGTCAAGTCATATTAACAATCAGTATTCGTTCTGTCAATAACATACAAATATATGATGATGTATGAAAAAGCAATATATTCACCTCAAGAGTGTCATTCCAGGTGTAAGCCTCTGCTAGGGCCTCAGCCTTCTTAACAGAATTCTGGTGAGCAAAAGATCAAAGTAAATTTTATTGGAGATCAGATGCGTTCTGGTTATGTAAGTAAACAAAATCTATGTGAAATTTAAGAAAGATCAATAATGCAACGTAATAAACCCACGAGTTGTGATGTGATTACCATAGCAAACTTGGTCTGATGCCAAAATATGGTTTCAAAACCTCTGCAACTAATTAAACTGGATATGTACAAGTTTTAAAGAAGATAATCAAAATTGGCATACCTCTAAAGCCCTTAATTTCTTCTCAAATATCTCCCCGAGAGATTTGGCCATGGTTTTAACCATACCTTCTCCATCCACAGCTTCAAATTCTAAATCCGGCTTGGCATTTTTGTACGCCTGAAAAGATTACAACATATTTACTAAAGAAAACATGAGACAATTCATCATAAAGATTTCAGAGAATGATGCGACAAAAAAGAAAAATCAATCTCGCATCAAATTTACTCTCACTGAGCATAAATAACAGAATCTATAATAGAGGGAAATAATCAAACTCTTACCATTTCTATATCTTGTAAAGCACTTTGTTCCTGTAAGAAAGTTACTAATTCTAAGTCCAAAGCTCTGGCCTGGCCCTCCATTCTGCAAAGAGACAAAAACACAATATCTTCAGTATTAAAATAAACACATCAACATTTCATTTCATTCACATACTTGCACCATATCAATTACAATTTAAAATTCAACAGCAGCAACGTCTCGCACTTGCATGCATACAAGTAGTAATATCACTTCCAACTTGATATTAATTCTTAAGTTATCTCATCACAGTAAATCAAACTGCCCAGGTTAAACCATAGTTTCAGAACACCTACAAAACGTCAGCTGCAGAGGACTTAAAACGTGTCACAATATTTACACCACTGTTTAGAAACAGCGATGGGTCTTACACTCTTACTATTACAAGAAGTCACAAGAAAATATATTGATAAATGATAAAATGCATTGATAAAATGTAACTAAATGTTGCACAATATCCAAACCACATTTCTCATCAGATGAGAGAAAGATGCGACCTCAGTCGCAATCATTGACATTAAATCATTGACTGCCATTTTACACTAGTGTATATGTAATATATACCATGCATAACAGTTAACAAGCCAACAATATGCTTTGCAAGTGTACTGGGTACAGATATGTCAACTTAGCACAACGTATGAGGCAACTCATGCATCTTAGATGAAGCTGGCTAGAAAAACAAATCATCACAGCTGGCTGGCTAGTGCTACAAAAGAAATGATAATGGAAAAAAGCAACATTTCAGAGAATAGAAATACAGGAGACGTGTGGGACTAATGAGATTGAAAGAATGATCCAGAGGCTGATGTTGGATGACAAGAAAAAATTGAATGCAATTGAAGCAGAGGAGCACCCAAAAAAGCTTTTTCTTTGTGAATCCAGATTGTTTTGACCCACACCATCAACTTTAACAATAGCGCAATAAAGCTCCCTCCTGAAGGGCAACCTCGCAGACATGACACGAAGGTCCCAGGAGCAGTCCTTCAGCCTTTTGCACTTCTTCGCCAGTCATCCAAGGAGACAGACGAAAATCGACACAGACCACCAGAGGCATTTCTTGCGGCATTTTCAATTTGCCTACCAGCCGTTCCTCTAAAGAGCTGAGTTATCTCCCTCCTCCTTCTCCGGTCAGCCATAATCATCAATTTCAGAGGGGCCTGCCTTCAATCAATGCAAGATCATTCAAGGATAGAAATGAATGACAGACTGACTGCCTACTTGGGTGGCTGCAATCTTGCTCCTGTGAAATACTGCATCAATTCCACGCCCTGATATTTAGTCAGATTCACTTTATGAAAACCAGACTGTAATTTCTTTATTAACTTCATTTGAAACAACAGCTTTGTAATTTCATTGAACATTTATTAATTTTAGTTATCTGAACTACAGTTGTGCAAATGCAAGCAGTAACTTCAACTATTGGCAGCCCCCAGAACATGAGACTGCTAAGAATAACACCTCATTACTGCAAATCATATACTTTGCCAGTCACATCCAGCCATCCGTCAAATCCGCTGAGGACACAAGCGAAGAGAATGAGCAAAATAAACACCTCCATCAATCTATATACGGAGAGATGAGCAAAGCAAATATCTCGATCACTCTATAGAGAAATTCGGTCAGTGACGTCACAAATCTGCTCAAGAATACATTCCATAGAATGAAGCCATTTGCATTCAGACCTCCCTCTTTATTTGGTATCTGACTGCAAATGTTTGTCTGTATATAAAGGCTCTTTTCTGATTGTATTCACCGTATTCACCAAATTCACCAAATTATGGTGATATAAGGACTGAATTTGTTGGATAATGTTGACTGGCTTACGCGCAACTGGATGGGAATTGCTCTAGTATGGAAATCTACGATTCCCATCATAACAAGAACAGAAAGGTCATATTTACGTTGCTTCTTGCAAAAACTCACTACTGAACCTCATCATATGCTTATTGAGAGTTAATCCAGATGATCATATGCTTATTGAGAGTTAATCCAGATGATCATATGCTTATTGAGAGTTAATCCAGATGATCATATGCTTATTGAGAGTTAATCCAGATGATTTCGGGGTTTTCAGTGACCAAACCACATCAATACACAAACCATAAATAAGTCATGATTTGCTTGATGTCGTTCAACGACATCTTGCAATGCATAACACAATACTCCGAACCCTTTTGTACAATAATACCAGGCCCTAAGCACCTGCCAGCTGAGCCGCTTCAGCTTATCGCCCAAACAACACGCAAAGGTTCTCTGCAGACTTCAAACAAGATCACCTGCCTCCAAGGACTTGGGTCAAATCTGCATTGAATTATTTAATAGCTCTTGAGGGCTGACACATGGCTAAGGCTGACACATTGCTATGGCTCACATGACAGGTAGGTATATCCCGAGAAGGAGGGAGTTAACATTTTTGTTACATCCCAGACCCAGTACTAAAATGTTAGTCAACTCCCACATAACTAACTTATACTCCAATATAAATTATAGGTATATTTACTAATTTGTTTGATTGTTTGTGTTGTTTCTTCACTGCCCTTATCATATCCCTCTCTCTCTCGTTGCCAAATTAAAATATATTGCAGCGACCACTAATTTTTTTTTTTAATGTACTAGGCGGGTTAAACCCCCAACACCCCCCCCCCCCCCCCCAGAATCCGCTACTACTCTGATCATAATAATCATTAGTGATAGTTATTAACATAGTCATATTTACTCATTCGTTTGATTTGTTAACTGCTATTATTCAGCAATTAAAGTAGTTATCACTCAGGAGGGAGTCAACACACATTTTCATTGGTTATATACCTCTCAAAACAACAGGAAAACTGTCTGGTATAATGACTGCTATTTATGATTTTAGGCAACCCAAAATTATACCATTTGACCACTTTTCTGGCCAATCACGAGCCAGTGTTTGGAATCTATGTCAGCCATAATCATTGCTTTCCATTTATAGTTAATTGGAAGATATAAGGCATGTTGTGAGAAATGGCCAATTTGAATCACCCCTCCACATGCTACAAATTATGCCTGACTGCAGTTGTCATTTTTTTTTAAACATAAGAAAAGAAAAGAAAACCTGTTTTGAAATGTTACTATTATAAAAGTTGTTTATGTTCAGAATTTCGCCGTAGCACTGAATTTATTACTTCTAAAGTTAATTTTATCTGTTGCATTTTGTTTTAGATGTTAGTAATCCACTGTTAGGTTCTGTTTCAGGCTTTGTTTTTGGTCATGTTTTTCATAGCATGCCTTATATTCGTTCTCATGGGCAATATATTGGACTACAATGAAAGCTAATGAATATGGGTATTATCGAGGCCAAATCCTGGCCTGTAATGGCTGGAAGAGGTGTCAAGTGCCACTTGACAAGTGGTATAATGTACCATCAACATTCACGAAATGCTACGGCTATTGTTCTCTGGCTAGATTACAATGGCTACGTACAGGGACACATGGAGGCACATAGCCATTGAGAAGGACAAAACATGGCAGTGTAATTATTATATGTTTACAAATAATACGATAGGATAGAGCAACTTTCCTCTCATCATATTTAATCACCAAGCTCTATTTGTTATGAAGCCCTGATCCAACATCATAACACACTACATATACTTTTATGGCTCAGACACCATCATATGGCTCTCTCAAGCCCCCTAAAAAAGACTTGCTTTCGTTGTAGCAAATGGCTTTCTGCAGTATATACAGTATACATTTTATATATTTTCATACGTTAGCAGTACCCAGCCCTACGTATCCAACAAGTATGTAAAATATTCAAATGAAAAATTGGCGTTACCATGGCAACACGTAATGCAGCTTTAGAGCTATCTCTTATTCAATTCATATTTCTGCACAAAAAAAGAAAGACATATTGCAACAACTTGCCAGCGTTAGCTTTTCAAGCCATCTTGCAAAGGCAATATCAAATTTATAGAACCTGCTTATGCTTTTCTGAAGCAAGGAACACTTCCCTGAGGCACCTGTAACTCTGTGATGTTGTAGTGTATGACTCTTTACACCATTTGAGGAAAGTAAACCAAAATCCCACAAAGGCAAGTAAATTTAGAGTCTAATCCCAACACGAAATGAAGTATCACACTAAGGTCACTATACAGAAGGAAGCAACACGCTATGCCGGAAATCAAAGGGAAGGCAAAGCAAAGAAGTTCTGGGAAATATTCTGGAAGAAAAAATGTGGAAGAATTAGCTTCATGAAGCTATAATAAGGATTACTAGTCAACTCACCACCTCTACCAACTCACCGCCCACTAGGTTTAGTCAACTCAATGCCCATATTTAGAAGTCAACCGCCTGTATGGTCAGCCCACCGACAGCCTAGTTAAGGTACTGCCGCCGCCCCGAGGCAACTCACCGCCGCCACTAATTACAATCATTGCGTTAATTTCATATATAAATAATGTAACTGTACTAATTTGGCGAGCATAGTCATATACAGAGTGCTCGAGTGTATGAATTCGCCCACGAAAACAAGAGGGATCGTGAGGGGAATATAAATAAAAAAACAAAAATGTTTAGGGCGGTGACTTGACTTTGCTTTTTGCTAGTCAAGTCACCGCCGATAAAAACTGACTACGGCGGGCGGTGAGTTGACTACGGGCGGGGGTTTTAGGAAAAAGAAAAGACATGACAATATGACGAATTGTAAGGAACAACAATTTCTCAGATAATGTCACATTGGTTTGACGTCGGCCCAACGTCATCTACATTGGATAGACGTCGTGCTAATGTTGGGCCAACCTGGCATGAAATCCTGGTGAAAAATTTCTCAAACTCACACTGCTCTGTCCCGAAATATTATAGCCCAGTAGGTATTATTCTTTAAGACTGGTCAAAGATTAAACCAGACATGCCAAGTCTCACTCTGAATTCACTCATTCAAAGTGAGTCTCACTCATTTAGTTGCTGTCTCACTCTAGACTCGAGTATTTTCTTCAAATTTTAATTAGTCTAAATCTAAAAGAACAGGAATAAATCTATAACATTTTAATGTGAACTGGTTGGAAAGGGCCAAAACTCACTTATTAACCACTCCAGAATTTGGCATCTGAAACATAGTGGGACAAATAGCACAGACCCATCCTTGTGTGTTTCACATTCATGACTACTCAGGAAAGGACAAGCTATGATGTAAATCCAGGAAATGAGCAATTCATTACAGCAAACAACCTTGCCATTTGACACAGACATCCATCAATCAATGTATCACAACGATCATTGGGCGCTTATCCGGCAAATCACTTGGTCACATTGCTCGAGTTTGTCCAATATGCTCGATCCAGACCAAAGAGGCATAAAATCATAGTGATCCTTTATAGATGATGGCAATTGGCCAGAATATGGTGGGAAACAAGATAGATAGATAGATAGATAGATGAGTGGATAGGTGGATAGGTAGGTAGATAGATGGATGGATAGATAGATAGGTAGATGGATGGATGGATAGATAGATAGGTAGATAGATGGATAGATAGGTAGATAGGTAGATGGATAGATAGATAGATAGCTAGATAGATAGATATATAGGTAGATAGATAGGTAGATAGATAGATGGATAGATAGATAGATAGGTAGATAGGTAGATGGATAGATATATAGATAGATATAAGTTTATTCACTGAATATAACATAACATGAACAACATTGACACACAAACCAAAGCAAAATCAACAGCCTTGCAATATTCAAAATGGTACATTAAAAAACACATATATTCAGTTAGGTGCGTGTGAGAATCTCGCAAGGGATTGTTGATGCTCGCCCTAATGTTCGTAAAGTAACTAAAGGGTTAAGAAAGTAATTAATAACAATAGGGTAAAAATAGAAAGATTATAATTATAGAGGAAATAAAATGCAATGGGTAATAATCATAATATATAGTGCACTAGTCTCTCTTTTCTAACCCTGAATTAAAGAAATATTCGATTTATATTTAGATTCTCGACTTTAAACATCACATGAGCTCCTGACTACATCTGACAGCAAGATCAGCATTCTCAACAACATGAATTAACAGAGGTTCTCAGGTGTTAGATGGTTAATGCATCTATAGCTTGCATGTTTCCCCAAAATAACTCCATTCAGAAGCAATGCCAACTATTAAATAACTGTGTATATACACTGCATACATCTGACACTGTCAATAAGGAATTCAGTTACACATGTAATAGTATAAATATTAATAACATGACATTTAACTGAAACTAACTTCTAAGTTTTATTACAGTAGGTGGTATTTAATGGAGTATATTGTACTGTATTCACACAAGCACAAAGGGAGTTTCTGCATACAATGATAACAATCTCCTATGTACAGAAGCACCTGAAGGGATGCAGTAACTCATATTTTGACCATAAACCTCGTCTTCAGTAGTGGATCCAGGGGGGGGGGGGGGGTTTAGGGGTTTAAACCCTCCACCCCCCCCCCTCCTTGGCCTAGTACATTTCATTGAAAAATTAAGTGGTCCCTGCAATATATTTAATTTTGAAATGCCCCCCCCCCCCTAGAAATATTTCTGGACCCAACCCTGGTCTATTAAACGAGTAACCAAGGTTGTGATAAAACAACTAAAAATGCAGTCAAATTACGTCAGTGATCAGTCAAGAATTGACTCCAGATATGTTGTTTATGAGAACATTGAGAAGTCTGAAATAATTGAAACATGATTAGAATGTCCATCGATTTGAGCATGGACATCTTCCAACTGGGTGACTTTGTCACTAATGGAGCTCAGTGTTTCTCTAATTTCTTGCCAAAGAAAACCAGCCATAAAATGGGGTTGAACACAATGTCTTGAAGACATGAAATGATCCCCTTGGTTTAAGTAAGACTCAGAGGATAAACAAGATGTTTAACTTAAGAAAATGGAAAGGACAGCTAGGAGACAGGCAGATAATTGTTACATTAGCTGGTGCTGCTTATTTGGAAGTCGCACGCACAATAGTAATGAACTGGGATTATATGGAGAGAAAGGCTGAAAGCAATGGAGATCACAATTTCTGCGATGAATGATGATTACCATAATGATGAGATAAAATGGTAACTCCTGCAGATTGCTTCCACATACACAAAATCAACAACAAAAGGGCAAATAGATTGCGGTTCAAAATATCAGCTTGAATGACACTCAGGAAGGTCTTAATTCACAATATTATCGTTGTAATAATGTCATAAGGAATTTAGTCAAACAACCTGTTAACTGCTAAACTGTTTTGATTAAGTCTAAGTTATGTCAGACAGGCTTTTACAATGCTATCTTGTTTGTCTTGAGTATTGCTTTGTTTCTTTAGAAAATGAAACATGTAATCTATAGTGCAAACACAGGAGAAAATTGAGACACATGCTCTTAGAATCAAGAGAATATTGAAGAGTGATTTTATGTAATTATTACTCTTCGACACTTGTGTTTCTTGAATGAGGATTACCATAATTGCATTTCATATTTTCTCAATATAATAACACTGCTCACCCACTGCCTACAATCTTGCATTTCATGCATCTATGTTAGTAGTCTGTTTGACAAATGTCATGAGGAATACCTGAGTTTGCCTCATAACAGTACAGCCTCTGTCACAGCTACACCATGCATGTAAAAGGTAAAATTACCACTTGACCATAGACACTTGACCATACATAGGCACTTGACCATAGCCACTATTACACCACGAGCTTGCCACACTGAGAACTAGCACCCCCACTAAACAAAAAATACTAAAGCTGCTAGCAGCTAAAGCCAAGTGGCCAGACCAATTCAGATTTGACAGTCAAATCTCCAGACCTCTCAAGATCTCGAGACGGCAGTCACCTACAGTTGTTCAGACATCAGTTGGAGCAGACTAGCAGCTGCCGGGCATGACGCTGAAGGAAGCTGACCATCCACCAGTCTGCCTGCTTCAGCAGCCATTGATGCAGTTGCCATCACAACTGCTCACAGTGACACAAAAGCAAAAACATCACAAAGGAAGGCAACGGCAGAGAAAGGAACTGCACTTGAGCCCCAGCTGTCTTTGCCGTCTTTCGCCCGCAGGCTAAACATGGCAACACTGGTTCCCTCTGACAAGCCATCAAGCAGGTAGAATGTACCCCAGGCTATGAGGCTGCAATCTATGAGGATGTACAATATCAAGATCCCACCATTGAGATAAACAATATCACTGGCAATGCTGATAACTAAATATTCTATCCACAAAAGGTTGTCATGGGCACAATGGTTCAGAGTAGTCATATACTACACCCATTTTACCAACAAATAGTCATACTCTTGATTGACACTTCTGACTAGATTAATAAGTTACACAATGGTACAACTACCAACAAACCAGACTTGCAATAAATTACATGTGGTAAAAAACTTGTTGGAGCATAAACGAGTACCTCCCCCAACAGCCTGCAATTACTCCAACGAGGTAATTGCTCCACATAATTAAGGCACAAAGCCTAGCAGCTCCTAGCGATGCAATCAAAACCACAAATACTGCAGATGTGTTATCGTGATTATGTTCCAATTAACGACTGCCAATGAACGCAAAACTATAGTACACAGCTGCTGACCATAATGGTTTAAAAAAAACCACAACGGATAAGCACAAAAGCTGCAGGCCAACAGGTGTACTTACTACAAAATATCATGATGAAGACCAGGGCACATGTGCACACCTGGCTTAGTACTAAATTGCACATTGTAAGTAAATACATTGTACTACAATACGTACATTGCATGTCACAATGTATCAATAAACAATGGATCTATACTCCAGTATTGCAAACAAACTAATGCTGGATATTACTTCCCAGGCTACAATTATACACTGTATAAGCCCATACATATAAGTGCATCAATAAATATTAAGCCTATAACAGGGTTTAATTTGAAGTAAAATCATGTGCTTATGACTCCATGGTAAAATCAAGCTTCGAGGTCATCAGGGGTGCATACCATTTAATAGGTCAATACTAGTGCAAACCCAACACAGGATGAAATTTAGGTATTAAGTTTGTTACATTTGAAAGGTATTATTTCAATGCAGTCACATTCTTCTTGAATATAATAGAACCTTTAAAGGAAAAATCATTAGCTCTTACTTACACAATGATACCCATATACGGGTATGCAAAATATACAATGATATATATATGATATTCTACAGTGGATCCCAGCTACTTCCAATATTAGAGCCATACGATCTGCCTCTAGTATTTTCTATGTAAGCAATGATGGTCTAGCCTTACACTAAGTCATATATGCAATATTGTGACAATGAGAGAAGACCATGCCACAGCCTTTGAGAGGAGAGCATGAACAAAGTGTCCATTATTTATGAAACATGCAGCCATTAGGCTGAAGGATGAGCACAAAGGCATGCAGCAACCCCCTGACCTGTCTCTGCTATGACACAGCCACAACATGCCATGCTACTGCAGGCAACATAGCTGACAACTTTGCTGCACAAAACAGACAAAATATAGGCCTATACATATTAGGTATAACACTGTGCTGCTGTGTGTTGTCACCTAACCGCCCAGCGACCTAATTATGGACTTTCTGTGCTAGTTTACCTGGTTTAACAAAAATGATTGGTTAAACTATGTAGCCGATAGGCTGAGTATAGCCTTATGAAACCTTCTCTTAAAAATACAATTCATCTTTTTTGAGTTTGGGCAAGTTTTCTGAATTGCCATCTTGTCAGAACAAGAATTGCATAAACGCAGCACATGAACATCTAATTATTCTGTAATTTCATTGTTAGACCTATAATACCATAAGCCAGCCTATAGACTAGAGGAGAAATTGATTAATTTACTTTAGATGAGTAAACGAGCAAAACATGTACATAATAGGTCGCTGGGCTGTGAGGTGAGATACACAGTGATAAGAGCAAGCTGGGCAAAAACGATGGTAGATGATTAGACGAAATTGCAATTCAGTCACCATGCACTTTCAATCAAGCTTGCACCTGCTATACCTAGTGTGGATTTAAACACCTTACTAAGGATGGAACCCGAAATTAAGACCATCTTAAGAATCACATCCCTTAATTAAATTTGGACCAAGTTATATTGAGTGGTCTTAATTCTTAATTGAGGGGTTCCAGAGTATATTATCCATATACCAAAGTTGTAAAGCCGGTCTTGGCAAGTTTCTTATGACTCCCTATGATAACGATGACTTAGGTTTAAAAACAGGTTGATACTTAAGCAACGTGACTAACGTGCTTATGACTGTAAAGTAGCCCACTGAAGTGGAACCAGACATCTAATCAGTTAACTTTTTACTTGTTAATGGCCAATGAAATTAAGTTCAAGCCTGACGTACCAAGCCAATTACACTGATATTATGTGATATGAAATTAACCAGTGTATACGTGGTTATTGAAATGGCAGTAATTGTTTAATTTTCACATTCGCGAAGTGCCATTGCTACGTCACTGCTCTGGACAGCCACCTAGTCATAACATGATCCTACTTTTTTTGGCAATTTTCTTATGACTCCATATGAAGTTTTTATTTTATTTTTTACATTACCATCTGATTAAAACAGTCAACTACGTCACATGAATATGCTAGGCACTAGCAATAATCGCAAAGTGACGTGCCTATCTATTTTCAGCGTGCCTTTACAAATATAAATATGACAAAAAACTTGTTACCATTTAGTTCAAAGAGACTTCTTTATTTTGCTAATATCCAGAGCTATTTAAGTTACGCAATGAGTGCAAATAAAGCTGTTCGAGCATTATTCAATATAAATAAGAGAACAAGACTTCAACCATACTACAGAAAAGCAAATATTTTGACAATAGAAAGCCTTATTGACCTGTCTCTACTTAAAATTTCTTATAGATATGTTAATAATATACTCCCAAAACGCATAGTAAATCTCTTTGAAATCCCAACACATAACTATGCAACTAGAAATAGAATTGGCCTTGAAGCACCTCAACATACCTCACAAATATACAATAAAAGTTTTCTGGCAAGATCACCACATTTATGGTTACACTTGCCCATCAATATTAAAAGTAAGAACAATATTAAATTATTTACTAAATGTTTTGTAAAGTACAAATGTAATTAATTAAAGTTGTAATTAAATTGTAATTTTATCAATAATTGAAATATTGTATTATTTTGTAATGTGTTATGACACATACTCGTGTTGTACTGTTTTTTTTTTGTTTTTTTTCTATTTTTGTTACTTTATTAATAATAAATTCTAAATGTTAAATATAATAGGGGATACATCCACCCTTGGGTAATGGTATTTTGTAAATACTCGGATGTATCCCCTTCCAACACATTATATGTTATTTTTATTCATGCTTTTTGTAACATATACTTGTAAATTAATGTACTTGAGTGTTGGAGAATAATAAAATGTCTAATGTCTAATGTCTAACATTAAAATCTTTGCATTGTGCTATGCATTCAGATGTTTTTAATGTCCAAATTAAATATCAATTCCAACATTAAACATTTTATGAATACTGAATAGGCCTTTCTTCAGGCAAGCCAAGAATATATAATTTGAGACACCAGAAACTTTCATCATTGCTTTTTTGTGTATACATGTGTGTTCCAGGAATTAACAAAAACCATGGGCTGGATATCACGATGATTAATTTCTTTAATTTTAGTACACGACGAACAAATTGGAGTTTTCCCAAAGCAACTATTATGACGTCAGCAGTGAAACAGTGAAACGTTCGGGAACGCACGTGACGTTGGAAGGAAAGCAAAATGGCAAATGCGTGTCCAGCCTAAAGCAGTGTTCCTGCGGCCAACAGCTTGTCCCACCAAACACCAATGCTCAATCAAGAAACATTGGCCAAATAAGGGTTTTATGCCAAAGCAGTGTTATAGCGAGGCTGCAGGAAACTCAGACCAGTGACTATACTCTCACTATAGATGTATTTTACCTTGACTATGTCATCATTATCTTGTATAATAAGACAAAGATGTTTAAAACTCAAGTTTTCTTCATACGTTTCCACCAATGCATTGAAGCAACGAGCATGCAACCAACCAATTAAGGTTCTAAAGAAAAAGAAATCCCTTACCTGAACACAAAACACACTGTTGCCATTGAATTACTCAGTGAGATTCAACTAGACATTACATGCACAACCTAACTAGATAAGACTAGTATGGATTCTTAACAATAGCAAACCCAGATAGCATTCCAAATTAACCCGATGGTCGGCAAATAGTCGTTGACAGGCGTTGGCATAATAACGAATATACTGTAACATTTAAGCATATTACAGCATATCCTATAATATTGATTTCCTGGTGATTTGCCAGCCTGAAAAAACCTTTCAAAAAGATTTGAACCCACTACCTGAGTCATAAAAAGCATACATGATCTAACTAACCAACTGAGCTATCCTGGCAACACTTCCTAGTTATCCCACAGATGTCATGCAGTTTTATTATGATATATACAATGTATGATACAAACACATCCTTAACTAACTACAGCAAAGAAATGCCATAATGGTCTGCATTGTATATATAAAAGAAACCCCCAATAAAAAAAAATAAATAATAAAATTAAAATAATAAAAAGTTGCAAAAGTTAATTTACAAAATTAAAAGTATTGTATTTTAAGAAAAATTATTCCCCACTAGAACAAACCAACAAACTACCTACCTACCTAACGCTCTAACCACTTCACTAACGAGTCACATGTGAATTGGTCTTGGTATGACCATAATTGATGCAGTTAGTAAAGGCAAAAACAGTGAAGCTGCTATACCTTTATTTCATTGACTTAGCCTATATAACAGATAAGCATATGGCAGCATGTCAAAGATTACTGATTTCTTAGTGACTTGCTAGCCTGGCACCATCTTTTCTAAAAGATTTGAACCCACTGCCTCAGCCATAGAAATGCCTCAGCCATAGAAAGCAAACATCTTACCAACTGAGCTACCTTGGCGAAACTGCTGTTATGTTGAAAGTGGCCATTAAAAAAAACTATTCTTAACTTGCTCTCCTGCATGGTTCCTTGAGTTATTATCCGCAAATTTCTTGCAGTTTCAACTTAAGAAATGAGTTATGCCGGAATTATGAATTTACAGTGTAGAAAACACGTATTTTTCAATGAGTGGCATTCTTTCTTCATATGCAGGTGTTTCTCTAAGTCCCGAGTCTTGGTCAATGCCAAATTTTTTTAAAATTTTTACAACATTTATTGTATAAGCCAATATATGTAAATATACTTTAAATATCTATTTGCAAAGCATTACAACATCAGGATTTATCTACAGTTAAGGTGCAACTGAAATCTACTTAACTGTAACAAGCATTACAGCCTACTGTCTACACTGTGGGAATTGGCAATATCTGTTAAACCTGGTGATCAGCAATGAGAGCTCCTTATGCCCTTAGCTGTGAGTGCAATGCTCAACAATGAATGCAACATCAACCTGATATTGCAGTTCTTGTTAAGTCCTTAGGACTTCCATGCAACCAGACATGGCTTCATATCAGAGTTTCCATGACAACTTTCCAAAATGTTTTCCCATCAAATTGTCTCTCCAAAAGCTCCAAGAATTTGGCCTGTCAGAACATCTGGGGAGCAGGAAGTCTTGAATCTAAGGCTAATTGCTGTCAGTTCTTAAACCACTGACAGTTACCAGAACAAGCAGTTTACTGTCTGTCTCCATCTACACAAATTTCCCATTCGAGCGCCAAGCGTAAGGACACCCAACGAACAAGGTGGAATTTACTGAAGCCGAAAGATCTGTAAAATTCTCAGCATTTGTGATAGCCTTATTAGGTTCTTGCCAACTACAGTAATGTTTCGATTTTCTGGTGCAGGATAATTACTGTATGAGTGTATGTCTTCTGGAGTAATTGATTTTCAGGCATTTATTTGTGTATCATATTATCCTTCTGGACTTTTCCCATTTGGTATTGCTCATTAATTAGCATTCAACATCGTCCATTTTAACCGGTTATAATCACAACAGTCCAGTGTTCGAATAAGGGTCTGTCCCTCGGTCCTGACCAGCAGCATTAAGGCAGGACCGACAGGTTTGATGACTTCCAAGTCCTGGGGATCGGTAGGTCTGAATGATAGGCTAATGTTATGGCCTGCTAGGGACCGGCAGGTTTGCTCAAGGACCGGCAGCTTTCCCACACAGCTTGTCCTTGGGACCTGCAGCTATTTTGTGCTTACCATGAACACTGCAACAGTCTATATAATATCTTTATCAAATCAATTTGGATGCACCAACTTTCGCAGGATACTGAATTACTGATGTGCCTGGCCTGGTCAAAGAAAGTGTATGTGGCACTTTCCCAATGACAATTTTTGCATTTTAAATTTTTACTCAAAGTATGCTTACAGGCAGTATATAATAGCAATGTAGCCATTCCCAAACTCATTAAGAATTTTGAAATGCAGATTAATTGAGGGAACAATTAAGAGCCAGGCAGAATATCCCTCCATGCATCAAAGCCAACTGAACTTCCCGTGTGTCCCCTGACTAGGCTGACTGGCAGGACAAGCAAACATTAGAGGAAGGACCTAGGGGCTTATCTGAACCCTATGCCAATCAAGGACAAGGTGGCCTCTGATCACGATTGTCCATTGTCAGAGCAGTCTCCATAGACTGTTTGGCGTACAAGCCAAAGAAGGCAGTAAGGTGACATGGACTAAACTACCAAGGCTAAAAGGGATGCCACAGTGCCAAGAAAGAGAAATTGACAAGCCACACGACAGATCAACAGACTGATTCTCTACATGAACATTATGTGTATTATTGTATACGTTGTAGAAGAGAAGTACTTTGTATAGTAGACCTGGTGTGAGCAGAACTTTGCCCTCACACCAGAGAGTGACTCTTTGATACAATGGTTAACATTCTGGCTTTTAGTCTCATGGACCAGAGTTCGATTCCTGCTCCAGAAGAATTGTTACACCTTGTACTACACTGCTGATAAATTAATGTCGTCAAGATACAGGAGCGTCAATACAGGGTGAAGGGGGTATATATACTCCCCCCCCCCCCCCTTTTTTTTGGAGAAGAAGGGGATGATCAAGAAAATCACCTTCCCCCCCCCCCCTGAAATTCACAAATGGAATGGACCTTTCTTTGTACAAAATTTTGTTTTTGAACATACATGTGTGTTGTAAACATGCTTTGTTGTAAACATCATGAATATCACAAGTCAGTACTTATGTCTAACTGCAAAAATTGTTTGGCATCGACGATCCACCATTATTTAACCTCTTGACAAGTGTTCACGTTGACATGGGCTACTTGTACAAGGCCACTTGTAAGAGGGAAAGCCACGGTGTGACATACAGTGTGTGACATGTATCATTCATACAAAAGTCATTGACATAGTGTCACAAAATGAACATCATCTTGTACCAATACAATCATTATTACAGTATGGCACTTTACCATGCACATATAACATGTATAAGATGCATGCTTTCTCCTCTCTTATCATCGTGTCCTCTTGCTAAATGTCAGTTCAATGCTACCAATATGAAATACTTGCATTTAATGTTATTGTTTTACTGCTCTTAACTTTATTACAAGGTTATATTTCAGAGGCAGACGTAATGATGAAATGGGGCAGCTTCGGTTTACCATGGAGCCACCAGAACATACTTAAATGTCATTGGCAAAATGAAGGACAGCACACATTGGACGTCATTTTCATCCTAGTGCAAAAGTTAGTTATTTATACTGTGCCATAATACGCTGAATGTCACTTGTGCAAATTGTGCATTGTACTGGAGTGACAGACAAGCCACTGCACCACATTATTATATGAAAGCTACTCATTATGTCGACTGTTTCAGTGTTTCCATCGACACACCAAAGCATTTAAAGGTCACAGGAAGATACCTGAGCCATTGAAACCTTCTGAATTGAGGAAATAATAGAATCCTATTAACCTGAGATGGTTAAACCAGATATTCCTCTCGACCTTTTATTTCCGGTCTGTTATTTAAATCAGCATTTTATGAAACTAATTTCATATCTAAAACGTAAATAAGACAAGTTAACAGTCCATCATAATTTAATTTCAATTATATTAAATTAGCCTATTTTTTATTTTATTTATAATGTAAGGGGTGTGCACAATTTTACAGCTTTTTAGTAAGCTAGTGCACATCCCCCACAGTATGCTAATGTCTTTTATTGTTTATGTAATGTACTAACCGTATTTAAATACTACTACATACTGTGAACAAATAAAACATCTAAAACATCATCAATATTATGCTGCAATGTAATTTTTAACTGCCATAGACCTTGGTTACTTCAGCATGGCATTACAAGCCATCCTACCAGACAGCCTTTGAGGGAACTAATGAACTGGAGCCTGGGCAATGACCAGTCAGTAAATGGACATCAGACTGACCACTCAGTGGAAAGCAAGTTAAGGAACAGGACCTGAGGAAACCTAATGACCAGTATCAATGAGGTCCAGGCCTTCTGCTATCCTTAATGAAGTCATCAGAAGTCTTGATCAAAATGTCTCGCTGGTCAATTGCCATCCCTAAGCTTGTAATTCCCTCTCTGTACTGCTAAATAAACATGGCTGAAGTCAGTGAAATGACCCTTGAGAACATGTTACAGCCCAGAATGACAAAGTGGCCCGCAAATATTCAGCAATATTCTCAAACAGCTTTACAGCAGATTTCATAGACTTGGACTAAACTCCAGAAGACTTATGTGCCTTTGTATCTAAACCTCAGTATCTATTTCTAGCACTCTATTTTTGTTCCCGAAATAATTTTAAGCCCTTACAGTGTATTAATTTGCATCAGTCAACCATGAAGAAATTTAGTTACTCTTTAGAAAGAACTTAGGCTTCTTCAATCATAACTTCGACCAGTACTAGATAAATCGTAAAATTGTGCATCCTACAGCCTACAGGTAACATTGTATCTGTTACAACAAACTGGATGAATGTAGATTAAATGTTTTGGGAGATGCCCCCCCCCCCCTATCTCCCCTCATATAAATAAATAACCAAATAAAAGAGCTAAAAATAGAGAAAGAAACGGAGTCATTCATTTTGCTCTACCAAACCAATTTCTTTATATATTTAATAAAAAAAATCAGGAAAAAGAAACAATCAAAAAAGGTAAATTTGTAAATAAATGCTCATGTCCAAACATTCTCATGGATCCAGACCTACCACTCCTCAAACCATTCCTAGTGTAGAAAATATTTGGAATTTTCCAAACTACCAAGAACCACTTATTAGTGATCACTTCAAACTGTCTTCAATCATGAAAAAAAAGTTTTGCAGTTAGCGCATACTAATACTGCAACTGGTTGAGCGAGGGGGCGAGTCACTACACAATCAACACAATTTACCTCACCTGAAGTTGAACATACTATTCAACACAGACTGACAGAAAGATATATCATGCATATACATGTAAATGTCAGGTAACTTTTCAAACTGATGACATTAATAAGTCTCCAAATCAAGTATAGATCTTTCAATTGAGTCTACACCATATTACACATTTACCCCATGGGTGTCTTTTACTTGCCTCAGCATAGACACTGAGTACAAGGCACCTTGTTTAACATTTTAAACAATCGCTGGGATGTAGCTCATGCAGAGTGCCCGGATTGGGGTTCGAACCCGGCACCTTCAGCAGAGCCTCAGGCCACCCAGATTTATTTGTCATATATTGACTGAACATTAACTTAATTAAGTAAATCATAGTCACTTTGAAATTAAAAGCAACAGTGGACTGTACCACTACAAATAAGTTTTGAGCTGAAGTACATGTACAGAAAATACAGTAATTCTGGCCTATAAGCACCTATCAATAATCACTATTTAAATACTTCTTTTCAGTAACCACGGTTGTCATCCCACGACACTAGCTGCAGATAAATTTAGAGCAGTTTTGTCAGCATGCCAACAACACTGCAGCCTATGTACCTGAGTGAGCAGCAAAAAAAAAAAAAAAAAAACCCCCCGATCTCCAAAGCTCGATGGCTAACTTTCCTTGCAACATGACACAACAAAGTCACGGACACGTTTCAAACACGTAACAACGGGTTACAGATTGGCATGAAAAATTATCACAGCAGCTAGCAGGCTGGCAGGCATGTTGACAGCTGATGCACTGATGCTAGGTCTTACTTTGCACTAGCTGCAAGGCTTCGGTCGGCCTCTGCATGACGATCATCCCATACCGAATCCACTTTCACCTTCATCGCTGCCATATTTACAAGAATCTAAACACTTTGAGATACTATAAAACATGTACTCACATCCCCTTGTCGATGAATGCAGCTCTTGTGCACGTGTAGAGAAATAGCAGCGTTAGAATTAGGGTCCCAAAGGACGACCATCTCGTCGCCATCTTAGTGATGCTAAATTTGTTCGGGGAAAAGCAACAGGAACCAACCAGTCTCGTTCTGGCCACTTAGCAGACGAATTTTTTTTTTCCTGCTTAGCAAAGTTGCTCTCACGCTCAAATATATCCTTTATGAGGCATTTAATGCATGAAATGCTGAAACTCATTTATTTTTCCGCTTTCTGTGTCAATAATTCTCCCATGACATCAACGCATCAACGACAACTTCTGTGAAATTAACTTTTAGGCGACTGAGCAATAATCGGAAGATGGCGCCAAGGTCTGTCGACGTTTGCAGCGCCCCCGTATTTAGGCGCGCTGACTCAGGCGCCGGCTGCCCATATTTGCAAGGTCCAATGTTCACAGAGTCATAGGCCTATAATTATCCTACATTTAAAAATATGTGGTCCAAATCAATAGGACGCCTAGCGTAAACTTACTGATAATCATTAGAAGTGACTCTACATATAGTATATATATATATATCGTTTTATTGACAAGCCTGATATCAGGAATTGATACATGTGTCATACAACAGTGAGTGATAAATGTAGGATTGAGATGCCGTAATGATTGTTGGTGACGTCTTGAATTTAAAGACAGTGGCGCCGCCAATCTGTTCCAACCCCCATCCTGATCGCAGGGTTGCCAGGCCAGGATGCACATAGCCTGGCGGGGCTTCTGTATTGGGCAGCTTTGCTGAATGTCCCAGATTCGATGGTAATTGGAGACCTGTGTCTTCAGTATGCTGAGGCAAAGGACCCAACCCATGAGGTAAATGTGTAGTATGGTGAGGACTCAAAGCCTATCATCTCATCATTATGTCTGCTTCTAGCAGCAGCATGGTCATATGTGACTAAGCTTCAGACCCAGTACAAATTTTGATCCGGACATTCTGGATACTGGACCAAGAACAAGATATATTGCCATAAAGCCCACTTCACACTTAGCCGGATTAGACGACGGAGTGTCCCGGAGTATAGCTCCGGCAAACTCCGGTAATAGCGTGTAGACCTCGTGTTTATTTCCGGCATTGTCCGTCATTGTCCGGGATGATCCGGGAGCACCTTGGGACTCCGGGGAAAAAAATTAAACATGTTCAATTTTTCATGCCGGAGGTCCCGGAGTATTTAATCCGTGTTGATCCGTGTAGACGCCCAGTAGACTCCGCCGATCTCCGGGAATCTCCGTGTTGACTCTGGCATATCTCCGGCTACTTCTGGCGTCAACCGGGCATGAATATTTCCCGCCACTAACGCCGGAGAATACAAGGAGCAACACGGTTCCACACGAATGAACACGGTGTAAAGACCGGTTATATCCTTGAAGGCACCATGAAAATCCGGTTCACTCCGCACTCTCACGGGACAGTCGTGTTAACTCCGTGTTGCTTCTTGTTGCCACCGTATTGCCCTCGTGTACCCACCGCCAAACATTTATTTTGATATTTTCAGCTCTTTGATCCCGGAACCCCCCCCCCCCCCCCCCCCCAGTGAAAGAAATTTTACTCCGGGACACTCCGTCGTCTAATCCGGCTAAGTGTGAAGGGGCCTTTAGGAATAGACAGATTCTGGTCTATATCATGCAGCCAACAGTGGATGGTGCATGCAACATACTTCACTTTTGGCCAACATGTCTTTTGGCTAATCAAGTTGTCCAAAGTGGGCCGAACTGACTTTGGATGCCGGCATTGGGCTGACATGTCATTTTATCTGACAGTGGGCCGATTTCCCTGTGGCCGAAAGTGGGCATTGCACTGACTGTGGGCCAATTGACTGTGGGCCAACACTATATAAAAGTAGTAACAACAAACATAAAATCCAGAAAGTGGGCAAATTGACTTTTGGGCAACAGCCATTTGGCCAATATATAGTGGGCCGACTTGACACTTGGGAGACAGACTGAGACATCTCACCGTAGACAATAGGCTGACTACACATATAGGACAAACACACCATTTGGCCAGCACTGGACATATCAAATACTGACATTGAATGCGCTAACATTGCTTTATTGGGTCAGCCACTATTGGTTTTATTGATAAATCCTTTGTGTATATAGATATTTATATGCTAAATAATTAGGGAAAATGAGCCAAATATTCATTGCTCTGAATAATACACAAAGGTCTCTGTCAATGTACTAAAGTTTACCCCTGCTGTTTGGCATCAATTAAAACCATATTCCTTTATTGTATAACAACCATATTATTGTGTTCATTGGCTATTTGGACTGACAGATGTATAACCCTAGGTCAAGCATCAACTTTATAAGAAATGCAATATTCATTTTCACCTCAACTAGCAAATAGGTGTTGATTAATTTTCAAAAGATTAAAAAATATCCGAGCATTAAGAAAGGCCCTAGGTTTAAAACTATAAGGCATGCATGATTACCTGGTAGACCACAGGAAAACTATGTTTTATCATGGAGCCATCCAGTTAAATTCTCCCAAACGGCAGTGACACTGTCCGGTGTGTAAGCAGAGGCTTTTCTAATAAGAACTGATTTACTGCGGAGAGAATGTTTACTGTGTCATCTGAATGCAAACATTTCTACACATATGAACTGTGTTCTTGTGTATAAGGATACTCACTTCCAAATTATTGCAACTAGTTTTTATCACCAAATTATACGAGGATGAAGCATTTAAACAACTTTTCCAAAAAAATAAATCTATCCATTGTAGTAGGTACTATTTTTGTGAAAATGACTGAACAAGCGTTGCAAATCGTTGCACAGGCTACAAACACTGTGGTAACGATCTTTTTGGCATGATGATATCTCCCAAGCTTTAGAAACTGATTTGCTGATCACCTGAGTGAGGCTGGGGGACTGCGGGTGGCGGGCCGCCACAGACCACTGGAAGCTTATAGGCATCTAAGGTGCTCTGTGGTGCATTCTGGCATTTTAGATACTAGTGTTTCCAAAATAGTTAAGATTTATGGAACTTAAATTGTAATTTTGCTACCCACAAATGCACAATAGATTTAAAATGATTTAGATGGTGATCAAACAGTATTTATGATCATATAATGCTCGGGTATGTGGACATTCGCTGAGGGTTTGCTGCCGCGCAGCCTTTGTTTTTCTTGTCAAGTTGACTGTTTCGCTACATAAACGCTAGATGGTGGCGCCATCGCTGTCAAATACCGTTCGGGGATTCCGACTATCAGCATTAGACACGCCGTGCATTTGGGATATCCCTGCCAACATTTTGGATTTCGCCGACGATTTCAGTCTGGAGAGTCTGGACACTTGGATGGTTTGCCGTCGGTAGACACCTGCTTGGTAGCGGTGCAACCACAAAGTCACTCCATTTGTTAGTAGTGGTAAGTAAAACGCCTCCAACACGTCTGAGCTGGTCTAGAGTTTGCTCTGAAGTGACGACATATGTTGCTGTATTCATTATTCACTTTACTGTCTTCAGACTGAGCAGTGTTCACTTGAAACTGAACTTTAAACTTATACATAAAAATACATTGGAAGTTACGGATATAGTTATAGCCTTGGCAACCAGTCTAGCTGACGACCTCATATTTCTATTATTGACATTTGCTTTGTTCAAATTATTGTTTTGACTTTTAATTCATATGTTTAAAAAAAATTCAGCATACCAATTGATCTGTCAAGTTTTGAAGTGGGTCTAATTAAGTCAGTGTTCAAGCAAACACATTGCAATTTCATTGCAGCTGAAATTTCAACATGACACTTCACTGATTTGCTCTTCACAAGGATCGTGGGTTGAGCCCACCAGGTGACATGTCAATGATGGACGGGGACTGGGGTTATCCTGGAGATGCCATGGACCAAGACTTGATGTACGCTGAGATGCCGGAAGAGTACATGGAACCGGGCGAGTATTATGGGGACGACGAATATGGGTATTATTACGACGAAGAGGATGATATGGCGGTGTACACCAGAATTCCATTCTCTGACCTCCTCGATCAATGTGTTCTTCCAACCCTGGAGCAAGCAACAAGCAGCCTGGCACCTTTACTGGGCATTTGCTTTGCCTTCCGGATCACATATCTTCTCTATGGTGGTGAATGTAGGCTATTTACTTAAACATTTTGGTGAAGGACTGTAAACTGTAAAGGATAAGGGTGTGGTTCTGTCGATTTGTAATCAATGTTTTTCATAGACTGACTTGTGAATTGTAAAACAGACTTGACAGCTTTGTTAATCTCATTTCAGCCAAGGAGGAAAGCTTCCTACATATTCCGCCACGGCTAATTCACATTGGCAGCATCCTTGTTGGAATGACTGCCACACACATGTTCTTCCAAGGGTCCATGCTCTACTTGGTCTCCCTCATCCTTCTGACTTATGCCTTGCTTGTCGTGGCCAATCGTCTTCAGGTGGTGCTAGGTCCACTCGTGGCTATTGTCACTGTTGTTTACTTGTTAACATGGTATGTATCATGTCTGACATTTCTTCTCATGTAACTTGTGGTCTTTATCACAGAATAAAACATTAGAGGTTCAATTTTGCAACATTTAGATGCTTATTCTTATCTTTTCTCTTTCAGTGAATTGTTTGTGGTTGAGCCTACTGAATGGCACAGAATAAGAGGTAATCATGTTGATTTGAAATGATTTCACTGAGTTGCCCTAATACAAGAAGTTTGATATTCATTATGACTGACTTGCTAAATATTGTAGTCATTAGAATTAATGTTTTTCCTGAGGCAGTTCAACTACCTGCTTTCATAAGCTGTAGCCCTAAGGGCATGTTAAAATGCAGACAATTAGCATTTTAATGAGCTTCTCAAGGATTAATTGGATCAGACATTTGGCTCTCAGGTTATGACTTAGTTTTATGACAGATAATGTGAATATATCCCATTTCCCAATTTTCTTCTTTTGTGGTAATATTAAATGCAATACTATTATTCACAGGTCCCCAAATGGTGGCTGCTATGAAAATTATATCCCTTGGTTTTGATCTGGACCAAAATGGTCTCCATCAGCTGCCAAATATAATCCAGTTTGCTGGCTATATCTTCCACCCTGGGACGGTCATTTTTGGACCCTGGATCTCATTTCAAGAATATGCCAATCTAGACTTCCATGCTAAAAAGAAAATGGTGAGGGAAAATTTCTAACTGAACAAATTACTGTCAATTTATAAATCGTTTTAGTGAAGCTGAAGACTTCTTTGACAAAAAGTTCTGTGAGAGGACCCATTTGACATGAAAAACTTATTATATATGAAAATTTTTGCTGGTTTTATTTTTCAACATAATTAGCTTTTCTGTGAAAATAAAACATAAATAAAATATACAGCAGGTAATCAGTACTTCTATTTTATTCAAAGGCTAAAAGGTGTTATTATCATTGTCAATTTCAGAGCCCCTGGTGGTGCCTCAAATTATTCAAAAGTTATTGCCTGGCGATGTTTAGCGTCACTATGTCTACCTGTCTAATACCATGGTTCATTCTGGATTCATGGGGAAAGTGAGTTATAATGATTCATTTACAGGGTTTTACAGACTAATTTTACAAAAGAATAGATTGTACAGTAATATTATAACGATTGTTGTGCAATGTGTACTTAACATATAATAGTTCATTGCTAGTGTTTTTATCATAGATTTTTGGAACTACATGTTATTGTTGATACTGAATTAATACATTTTACAGACCTATAAATCTAAAAGGCTTGGTCTAATTTTGAAACAAAATTATTATATATTGTGTAAGTGCTACTTGGTGTGTTTTCAGGTGGTCCATAGCATACAGAGATGCAATGGCATTCCGCTTCAGTCATTACTTCATATCGTACACTTCTGAATTAACTGCCACTATGACAGCTATAGGGGCGTCAAAAAGCAATGGTGATATTAAATGGTGAGGAAAAGTGTCTGATTAAGCTGAAAGTATCATCGATCTGTTATAACTATTGCACAGAGTATGCTATTTAGTTTTCATCTTTCCCTGATAGAAGGATTTTGATGTTAAATTCATTGACTTTGTCTGATATATTTAGATTAATGTCCATAAAACATGAGTGTACATGTACAGTGTATATCAGTCTAATCTCATTAGAAGATGATATTGGACCAGTACATACCTAAAATTATACATGTATTGCACTTAAATGTCCAAATTTGTGTAAATCATAACATATTGTCAATGTTTTGTGTGTATGAGGCGACTTAACATGATGCTGCTGTAATGAAAAAAATATATTGGACATTTATTGTATTTGTATCTTTCTTTGCATTGAAATCAAATAATTATGCTTTTTCAACAGGGATTTGTCTGTGACAAAGCCTCTGCACATGGAATTTCCGCGTTCACTTGTTGAAGTTGTCACTAACTGGAACCAACCAATGCATTATTGGCTCAAGACATGTAAGAAAAAATGCATTTATCCTAATTTAAAGAAATCAACCTCTGTATTATGTAATTTTGTTAAGTTGTGTCTCTTGTAGAAAATTCATAATCTGTGACTATTTGTATTTGAAGATGTGTTCAAGACAGCCAAGGTGTGGGGGAACTTTCCTGCAATCATCCTAACATATGCAGCCAGTTCGCTTTTGCATGTGAGTGTCTAATTGATCACGAATGATTATTTTTTTAATGTGTGGAACTTAGACTGAAGTATTGGGGTTAATAGGCCTTCTAGATTTTAGTATACATGATAAGGTACATTTTAGTGGGTTTTAACTTTGAATCCATACGGGTTTGTAAACGAAACTTAATTACAAGGAGAGTGTGTTCATAATGTAGATTGCTGCTATACTGCATGTCTCATTGTCTGTGTTAAAACTATATAACGCAGTAGACATATATAGTGTATAGTTATCATGTAGATGCATTTACTTAGGTGTGACCTAGGAATTGCATTATATGTATTGATTTACATCTACAATATATGTATGTGATAAGTTTTAATGGAATTTTATTTATTTCCAGGGACTGAATTTTCAACTATCTGCTGTGTTGTTATCTTTGGGTTTCTATTCTTATATTGAATATGGTAAGTGTGTGGATTGATATACTCATTTAGTTACCTGCAGTATCGGAATGTGTTAGAAAGGGCTGTTGCCTAATTTTACCAGAAAGTTGCGATGAATGGCTGTCTCAGCAAACTACCCTCTCTTTAAGAAAAGATCTGGCTTTTAGTGTTGGAAGTAAATTATATAATTGACAAATGTTAAAAATGTGACCAGTGATTTGCGAGCAGAAATAAATTTTGTTTTTATACTTGTAAATTGTGTGACTTATATAACAGTAACACAAAAAATTATTTATTATTACAGTGCTGAGAGCAAAGTTGTCAAAAGTATTTGATGCCTGTATTCAAGCCAAGCGATGCAAAGATTGCTCCCACACGTACACAGCAGTAAGTGATAAATTATCAGTATATTTTAAATTTATTATTTCTTTTTGCTCTAGATATCATATATTAGTTCGAGCTTTTTCTCTTGCAGAAACATCCGTATGTGATACTGGGCAACATTGGCCTAGGCTTAATGTCTGTGTTTCACTTGGCATACCTCGGTCTAATGTTCGACAGCAGTGAGCAAGAGGAGCAGGTAATTATAAATATAACTGAATGAATAAAGATCTAAAATAAATGGTGAATTATATAACTATATGCTTGTCATGACCTTCTTTGTCAAAAGTATTGATCTAAGTTGCGAGATAGTAGGCATATATTACAATGGTGACAATTCAGTGATGTGAATAGATATGTATGAGTATTGTTAAGTAAATCTACTGATCTGGTATCAGTTTGATAAGTTGATTACAGTCTTGCAGTGATTTTTGGGGGAGTCGAGAGGAAGCTTACATGAAACATAACCCTGAGCTAGCTATATTTTAAAGCCCCCAAAGAACTCATTATAAACTGGTACAACAGGTTTAAAAAAGAAGGGGAAAATTTGGTATATTTATTGTTTTAAATTGTTCATCACAAGAAAGCAAGAATTGTACAATTTCGATTTATCCATTCCTAATTAATTTTTTCAGGGCTACACCATGCAGCATACTTTGGGAAAGTGGGCAGCCTTGGACTATGCTAGTCACATTCTCGCAGCTTTCATGTTTGTTTTCCACCTTCTAATATAGACACACTGCAGTCTGCGATTATCTGCCCGATTCTGCATTTAGTACACTCCCTAGTTAAATTCTAGCCAGTTTCTTAGTATTGATTAGGTGTTATATAGAAAATATGGAATATGCAATACAATGTATTAAAGTGTGCTTAATCATGGAACTTGTTTAGAACCATAGGTAGAAGCATCTAAAAAACCAGATAGAATATAATTGTCAATCATAAACAAGATAATTATTATATTCTTTAATATTCTGTGTAATATTAATACCAATGCGTAAACACTCTATGATAATCAATGCCTAACAAGATAGTAAGCGAACAAATTGTTTAACCAGCACAATAGGACAATTGTAAGGCCTACAAAAAAATTAATTTGGTTCCGATCTGACTAACCTTATTATAAAGCTGTGAGCCTGTAATTTATTGAGGAGGGGGGGGGGGGGACCTATTGCCCATGATCGAACATAAGCAGCAGCCGCAATTTAGTAATGATGTTTGTTTAAGAGACATCTGGTATGCCTCGAAACTACCATAACTTGACTTCTTATCACCATATTTACAAAATTTATGGTTCTGAAAGCTCAAAATTTGATAAATCAGATTAAGAGGTCAGAAAAAAAAGTTTCCTCCACCCACTTTACCCTTTTTTATGTTGGCCAAATCACGGAACCCAAAAAAGTTTTTTTCTCAGCCAAACCAGTTTTCACCACAGACACTATTTAACAGTAAAATCCTTTTTTTTATTAGACTTAAAACATAAATGTTTCGTTCTACTGTTGAAAAAGACCCTGACCCTTGCCATTTTATTAATTTTCAAAATATTGTTCTTACTTTACTAATATATTATGTGTCTTACAAGTGTAAACTGTTACTCTATTTGTTATGTGGCACAGCCTTTTTTAGGTTTCAGATGTAAATGTAGATGCAATTTTTATATTTATTTTACAATACGCAAGTTAGTACCAATATTTGAATCATTATTTACGGTGATTTTAATTTGTAGGTGTATAATCGTTTTGTTATATCACGGTGCTCATCGGTCAAGGACAGAAAGGTCGCCTTGCTCATTAATCTCTAAACCTTATTGTTTTGTGTTCAGATATTTGTTATGATATGCCAAAGAGATGTATGCTTGGTGTTTGCGATGATCTCACATCTAGAATGAAAGTACTTATTAACATGATTAATTAGATTTTAGGTGTTGATGTGGATCAAATTATCTGTGATACTATGTTATGAAGAGTCACCACAATTGCATATTATAGTGCTAGCAATTGGCATTAGGCTGTGTAGTTTTTTCCCAAATGTTACAGAGTTCAGAGGGAGGTGTGTGTTGTAGAAGCAATTAAGTTATTCTCAAGTTATGTGATGCATGTTGACCTCATTTGCTCAGTTGCAAGAACAGGTGTATAATTTTTTAACGGACACCAATGACCTAATGGGCTCGATGGTTGTATAAAGTGCCTGTATTAACTTTATTGAAGGCCAATATCCAAAGTGTAACATTTGTATTACTAACTTGTGAACACGCTAATATCTGAAATTTAAAGGGCAGATAGTTTAACACAGATTAACCAGTGAGAGTTGTTAGATATACATCCATGTCTTATATTGAGGGTCATATTAATGTGGTTGTGATGTGGGGTTTATTTTGAATGGGAATAATCTGGTTTGATATTTTAAAGGGTCCTGAATTTATGACATTGTGGGGATTTCTGATGTATGGTGTGTTCTATATATACGGCCATCACTGCTACTGATGAAGATATAAGGCTGGTTAGATTTTTATGATCTGCCATAGTATAAGTATATATTATATAAACCAATTTACAGTTATATAATGTCAAAATTTTTACTGTTGATGCTATGAGAGTATCAATATTTAGACAAACTAATTATATATTTACCTGTTAGTATTTTCAATCATTGAAAACCAAATTTTAAGAGCATTAAGAATTTGGCCTCAATCATGCATGTAATTGGCATCATACATGAATTTATTTTGTAAAAAGCTACTAATACCTTTGATTAGTATTTGGCTTTAATCAGAAGTGAACACTATTAGGGTTAATCTGATGGTTCAGTTATCTTGTGAATCAGAATGGGATGGTGTTCTGTGGGAAAATGTATTCGTTTTAACTTATAAGGTTTGACAAGAATTGTCATGGGTAGACATTGCAAAGGAATCGGCAGATCTGATGCTTATGATAAGTAGATGTGCATTGGGCAAACTAGTTCAGTCTGCTGTAAGTATTAACTTCATTAGTTATCTTTATTTATCATTACAAGCTTTAAACAAATGTTAGAGAGAATCAGAACAGTAGATATCAGTAATTTAATTTATCTAAATTTGATTGTGACGGCTCATAATGTACATGTTATTTAGGCTCACCCACTCTCCACACTCGCTGAACTTCAAGATCTTATATATGGTTGTATACATCGATCTGCTTGTAATATCTTGACCATTGCATTTATATAGGCTGGTCAGTTCTCATGTGACCTTGTACCCGGAAGTACTAAAACAATGCATGACGTCGCTACAGCCCAATTATTGATGACGTCATCTAGTATTGTGCCTTGTTGACGTCATGTACTATTTTCGGTACATAGGCCACATGAGAACTGGCCGGCCCTAGTGATACCCACTGATTTTCAGCACTAATTCCCTTTCATGTGATGACTTAGTAGATATTGAATTCTTGGTAAGTTAGTAAACATTAAATTCAACCCTTGCTTGCAACTTTGACCAGCTTATACATGTATAATTAAGTGGTCTAGTTCAACCATTTTCCTATTCCAGTCTCTCCAACTAATCCTAGCCTTCTATAATGCATTGTACACTATAATGCTTAATTACGAAGATATGCCCTTGACTCAACCCATCCCCCTTTCCTGCCCCCTAGGACTTGTAACCTCATTGATCTGTAAACCACTTTATTTATCCCTTTATACACTAAATTCTCCATTTATATGGGTGAGCCTTTTTGTTGGGACAGTTATAATTAACCTGAACATAGTGCAAGTGTTTTGCCTTTGAATACACTATACTAGCAATACGTTAATACATTTAGCAGTGAATTGCACATTTTGTTGACAGATAAAATCTGCGCTAAACCTGATATTTTTATACTTGAATTATCTTAGTATTTTATTGTGAGTTGGCTCTGTAAAAACAATGGAGGCTTACAACTAATGTTTGTGGGTATGTTGATATGGAAATATGAAAAAAGGGTGTAATAAAATCAAGTATATTTTATCATGAACTGACTTTATTGTTAATTTTGTAAACATATCTGCAAAACTTGTATAAATATATCTCAAAGTTACTGAAGTTGGGGATAGAACAAAATTCTTGTGTGATATAAGCTATCAAATAATAATCATGTTTAAAACCTTCAGAAGTGCTAGGCACACTGAAATGTAAATATCCCAACATGCAATGTAAACAAAATACAGTTTCAGAATTGATTGCCATTTCTATGTTATAATCATGAATTAATGCAATGACATCCAGCAAATGGAAAAACAAATTGGTTACATTTTGAATGTAGTCATGTAAGCCACAAATACCTCTTCAAAGAGTAATAGTACAAAATAGTCATAGTGAAATATCACAAATTTGTTTTTGATCATCACAGGGAAAGGTCGATATGACCCGCAGCCTCTCAAAGAAGACGAACATTGATTTCATTTCTGTCTTTGTAAGATTGTGGCCAGCCTTGTGCTTTTCTTTTATGGCAATTGAAATTCCCAGGTCCATGTCTGGTCCTCACTAACATCATTTCGTCAATGACAGCTCCATGCTGCAAACAAGCAATTTTCATATGTATTTGTATGGTGTCACAGTGTATGCTCACACTAGGTAGATAGATTGATAGATATTGAAAGAGCAGATCTCTAAGGCAAGTTCTTGCTGCTAGCAAGGGTTGATTGATGAGGTGAAAGAGAGAGGAGTCTACCCATGTTACACATTTACCCCATAGATGAGATCTTTTACTTGTTTCAGCACAGACACTTGAGTACAAGGGACTGCCAATTTAACGTCTCATCCGAACACAGGCACAAATTACTGATCTCACAACTTCAGCTGACGAAAACGTGGCATCCTGTATATATTACCCAATCAGAAAAGCCGGAAACCTTACTGCGGAGCTGTGGGATGTCAGAGCCTCTTTGTGCATGAAAGAGGTTTACCTTGTGATTATGAATAGATCGAGTGCCGAAGTCAGTAAACAGTAATTTAGGGCTGTGTTTGAACGACACCCAGATGGGATGTAGCTCATGAAGAGTGCCCGGGCCAGGATCAAACCAGGGACCTTCAGCAGAGCTGGCCAATAAGGAATTGTCCCAATAACACTTTCAAACCAGAATTCTGTCAGAATATGATTACATGGAACCTAAGTTTTGAACAAAAGACTGCCTTACAACCAGACAGAATTTTATTGTAAAAACAGTCTTTCATTCTAAGTTACACCCAGATAATACCTGGACAATTACAACATTCATAGGCAGCGCAATTAGTGTGAGCATGAAATGAGTAAATGTGTTATGTAAAAGAGTATGACAGACTGATTACATCAATTACATCTCACAATATGGACATAACTACAGGTATACCCCAGTACAGTCCTCTAAGCACAGAACTGTGATACGTATGTGACGGGCTAATGGTGTGTCCAAAAATAATTATGCGACTGTTTACCTTGTTGGATGATATCTGTTCAAGGTGCAGGTGTGTGTTGTTGATCACTTTGATTTTCGTGTACCCGTAATCATCAGAATATGCAGCAGTCCAAGGGTACACAATGGGATCGAAGGTAGTCTGTCCTTCCCGGTCACCCTATAAAAAATATATAAATCAATGGTAAAACATTATTGAGGGAATTCTAAACAAGACAATTAATACTAATTAGCCAGCGATATCAACCAAAAATTATATGGGCCTAGATGAGCAATATATCCATAAAACCTCATGATTAAAACTAACCTGTGCTACAGTAAGTTAAAAAAACGACCTGTCAAATTGAACTGTGGTAAAGCTAGATAACTTCTGCTATACAATGCTACCTTCCACTAAACGGAACTCTCTGGCTATAGCTGGCTACTCAAAGCCAGATCTAAAAGTACATCCAGCCCTATTCCTTGCATAAGTTGAGAGTTAAGCATTTTTGTCATTTCTTGTTGAAAAGGTGCATGTCTATTTACTATATATTGGATATATTTCTTACATTTATGAAGGTTAATTTTTTTCAATGGTGGTAGGTGTAAGCCAAATATAAGCTAGCAGTGGATAAAAGCAACTGACTTTAGCCAGTTATAGCTAAAGCCAGGAATAGATCGCTACCATAATTTATGAAACTAACTGTAAATGCTCTAGTGGTGAATGGTTACAGGAGTTAGCTCCAAAATGATGTGGTCTTGATAGTGGGAAGGTACATAAATAAACCAAATACTTCAGAAACTTACTGCAGAGCCTGTGGTAATATGGACAGGTGCCTCTGGATCAATGTATGGTCCTTTTGTTCCATTGCAAACGACAGCATTGTACACTGGAAAGTCTCTCTCATATGAATGCTCATGAGCATAAAACTGCAAGTCCACCCCAGCATTATAAAACAGATCTTCTAAGCTGTATTCACGGGTGTGAGGATCTGGACCAACTCGGACCTGGTATACAAAGATTTAACAATACATTAAAATATGGAAGAAAGATATCTTTTTGCAAATTATATGCGATGGAATAGATTAATCAAAGAAGGAGGAGAAAAAAATAAAAGGCAGTTTGACACAATTAAAATACATAGTTAAGATAAGATAATACTTTATTTCCAAATAATGGAATTGGTTATGCATTTCAAATACAGAAAAAGATCATGTATACACACTGAGCCGCATTCAAACAAACAAACATATCACAGACAAACATGAGCATTCATGTCACAGACATACCTACAAAAGGCATAATCATGCAAACAATCACAGACATTCATATCACCGAAAAAAGTGTGGTGGTTTAGTCTTAAAGATTCAAGTGCCTCACACTGGCAGGAACAAATGAGCTCAGATAGCGAGATTTCATGCACCTAATGGATTTGAGACGCCTTCCGGATGGCAAGAATCTGTATTTTACATGTAGCGGATGGTGTTCGTCCGTAAGATAACATCACATCGTTGCACAGTGGCATTTTGATATCAGGTTTCTAGGCTTTCTATATTGTTAACACCCATTTCTTGGCATATTTTGAATTTGTTATACCAGAACCCATAAGGATATAGAGATTATAGGTTATATACAAGAGCAAGAAAATATTATGTTTACCGGATTCCATGGATTGTTACAATGCTCCTCGTAGCCGTCATTGTTTGAACAATACATGGGTCGATGACCAATCACAATTAGCCATGGATACTTGTCTCTCACATTGTTCGCTTCCTGTAATGGATCAAATATTGGGAAAGTTGGTCATTGTTAATATTAAATAATAATGTGGACAAATTCCATGGCATAATGACAATATCAGTACACCAAAACATTATCGTGTTCACCTGTAGCATTTTTTTCAGGCGCATATATTGTAGTTTCATTTCCGAAACTGTTTGTTCTGAACTGAAGAAAACCTCTGTTGAAATGGACACTATCTGAGCCTTACCAGCTACCATTCTGAAGCGAGGAAAGCAGATAATTGTTAGTTGCAACTCAAGGTGTACACAATTGTGATGTGTTTATCATTGCTCTTGTAGATATGACTGCTCTAAATGCTGTTTACATGCCCTCAATGGCTTGTTACCATTCGGACGACAATTCTACAGAATCTATTCAACAATTGCTATTAACTTACCTAAAAAGCATATTATCCCCTCCTGGCATTGTGAATCTTCTCTTGTACTGACTGAAGTTGCTGAAAGTTAATAATTTTCATAAATCAAATTCATACAGAAGCAAGAGATAAATCCTGTATTGTTTGGGGGAAGGGGGCTTAGGGAGCAACTGTAACACATTGCATTTTGTGTATAAATATAAATTTTAAAATGACGCCATAATAAAGGGTCAATAAATTCACTGTTAGCCAAAGTTAACTATCAATAATTGTTATATTATATCTCCTAACTAAATAACATTGACATCGGTAATGTCAGCCAATTTCAGACAATGTCAGCCAATGTTGGCTCGATGTTGGCCCAGCTTTCAGAGGCAGCTCAACATTCAATGGTTATCGGTTTGTAAATATCATTCGTAAATTGCTTTCTTACTCTTAAAATGACAGTGAAATGTTTGAGGTGATGACATTGCCAATGTTCAGCCAACATGACCATTTGATATCCTGTAGGTCAGGGCAATGTTGACCGACTATACTCACCAAAGGTAGATTTAAATATAGTCCTAGTATTTATAGAGATATTTTATTTACAGTCCATAGCTACTTGTTCATAGCATCAGTTATAGACTGCGGAAAGGCATAATGACTTTCTGTAAGACCTTACTGAGATAGGATAAAATAATATACACTGAAACTGTTAGTCTGTTATAGTTGATGCATGAGCACTTAATATCAGGGCCGGTCCTAACACTTGCGGGGCCCAAATCAGGCCTAAATTGCCTCCTAATCATCCCTCATTTTAGAAATTGAAGACTTTTTTTTTTGCTCTTCAGTTTTGAGCGTGGCCTAATAATAAAGTTGTACGGGGCCTAACGCAACCACCTTACTTTCGTTGTCCTGTCTAGGACCAGCCCTGCTTATTATGGCAATAAAGGCAATTTGCAAAAAAAAAAAGGCAAGGAACACCTGATCCCACTTACTATTTAGCTTCATGGTTTCCTGGACATGTCATGTAAGGAACATAGGCAGCTATTGGCTCTATTTGCTGCATGAATGCATCTCCCACATAACCATCATTCTGCAAAAACATGATGCCAGTTACATTGTGACAATGTGTGGAATGTTGCCTACATAATGCTTTGGGCACTTTTGGCGGATAATTTCAACAAGTAAACATACCTAGAAAAATGCTATACTTACATCAAAGAGATCATAAGCAAAGTCACCTGGGAAAGACAAGTAAAAAAAGTAATCGAAGTTATCTCACTGTTAATAAAATTATTATGCACAATTAAACTCTCTGCCAGACTCTGGAGACAATCATCATGGACAGTGTAAATAAATTTTTTTTAAATAATAACAATATTACCAATGTGGAGAATGAAGTCAAAACCGCCTCCCTGTGCTTCTTTTTGCAAATAGCTGATGGCTTGTCCGTTAACATTTCCCATATCTCCGTAAACAGCAATAACAGGACTCCAGGTAGCATCCAGTGGCTTAGCAATAAACGAATACACAGCACTCCAGCCACTTCCCCCGCCAACATGGTAATCTGAAACAGATTAATGTCCTCATTTTACAGTAACCAGGTTATTTATCTAGTTGTAAAATTTGATATATATAATTGAATTACGTGATTAAATTCAGTATAATTTTATTCTTACAATATCTTGTTGAAGGCTTGAGTCCTACCATTACTGCGGAATGGATCCAGCTGTAATGGGAAGATGTCGGAGTGTGACGGAACTTTGTCACATTGCCCTTGACTGTTGATGTCAACTCATGAAACGAAGAACCATATTCAACCATGCTGTCATTGTTTGCTCCCTCTGTGACCCATGTTACAACCATCTGTGTTGGATCATCTGAATTGATACAATCATATATATATCATATTTCTATAATTAGAAAAAAATTCCAAAAAAAAAGAAAAGATGATTTCCATTACCCTACATTAAATTAAAAAGTCAACTACAATATGTATAGATATTATGTTACTGTTAGTCATGTCCTGTACATGATCTGATCATGCAAAGAACAATTCACAGGAAGTTAGTTACATATATGAGGCACAAATAATAGATATCTAATAAACAAGTGATCAGGAGATCATATGACTTGTAAAGTAACAAACTCTTACATAACTTAATTCTTCATATCATTTGTAATATATAATAAAATTATATTATTAAAGATACTTAATGATAATGTAGGTATACAATACCAGAATATGAGAGATGAACTTGCTGGGGTTGAATCCATAACTGGGTCCTGGCCAATGGGATCAAACATACAAAGGCAATGTACTCCCACATCCTGATAAAATCATGAATTCAGAATGTCATCTCTTTAGTCATGGCATACATCATGATTAATTTGTTGTGCTTACAGTTACATACAATATCTCTATAAATACTAGGACATTTAAATCTACTTACTTTGAGGCTGTCACTATTGATTACCAATGTTTTGCAACCAGTGACAGTGAGCTGTCAGTGCACAGTGCATTGTTGTTTTGTAGTAACCACCAGAGACACCTAGCGTTTTGGGGTTCCCTAAATATAAGAGGCCCCAGGCGGGTTACACGATAACTTGTATGCCATAACCTGCCAGATCAGATTCTGTGGTCAGACTGGAGTTTCTGTATAGCCAGTAATCCTTAAATAATCCTTTTCTGGCTAGGTATGTTTTGCATTTTTACTTCATTTAAATCAGACATATTAATTTAACTAGCTCAAACTGAATCTGACTAATGTCCAATGGTTGAAGGTATACATGCTATTTAACTTCTGGGATAATCATGTAACCGTATTTAAATTTCCAACATACATAGTAAACGTGCTGGTAGAAACCCAATTGATTGGCATATAAAACTTCAGATAACAATAAAAAGAACAATTTCATAACAGATAAATTTATTTGAAACACATGCTTCAATATAATATACAAGTTATAGGGTAAAAACAATTCATCACAAGTCCATGGTTGCTCTTAAAATTATGTTGCCTTTTTCTCAGGCTCATCCAGCAAAGCTGATCGAATTCCTACTTTTTGCAATTCATCAATCAGTTCCCCATTTTTATGCATGTCCAACATAATATCGCATCCACCAATGAATTCACCATTGAAATAAACTTGAGGAATTGTAGGCCAACTTGAATAGTCCTTTACACCTGCAACAGATCAGAATAAAATTACTAAGCGATATAATGACAGAATTATTTTACAGGAAGAAAAGCATGCTCTAGAGCTGATTTCTTTCTGTTGGACCATTTTGCTATACTGGTACACGTAACACCAATAGTAATCATTTACACATGTTCTTTGCCTGTTAGTCTTAAGGCCCCTTCACACTTAGCCGGATCAGACGCCGGAGTGTCCCGGAGTAAAATATTATTCACTCTGGGGGGTTCCGGGATCAAAGAGCTGTTAAATGTCAACAAAAAAGAAATGTTTGGCGATGTGTACACGATGTCAATACGGTCTCAACAAGGAGGTAACACGACTGTCCCGGAAGAGTGCGGAGTGAACCGGATTTTAAACGGTGCCTTCAACGATATAACCGGTCTTTACACCGTGTTCATTTGTGTGGAACCGTGTTGCTCCTTGTACTCTCCGGCATTAATGGCGGCGAAATATTCATGCCCGGTTGATGCCGGACATAGCCGGAGATACCACGAAGTATACCCGAGTCAATACGGAGATTCCCGGAGTCTACACAGATTAAATAATCCTGGACCTCCGGCATGAAAAATTGAACATGTTTAATTTTTTCCCCCGGAGTCCCAAGGTGGTCCTGGATCGCCCCAGACAATGCCGGAAAGAAACACGAGGTCTACACGCTATTACCGGAGTTTGCCGGAGCTATACTCCTGGACAATCAGGCGTCTGATCCAGCTAAGTGTGAAGGGGCATTTAGCTTCAACAGCTTTAGTAGCACTCATAGCACATGGGTGATAACTCCACTATGCAGTTCAGCCACATCACTGTAGTATGTGAATGTAGCATGGTGCATCAGACAGGCATGCCATTCTAAAAATGTATCAATGCAATGAGTGGGATCGATATAAACAAATAGGCGTCAGAACCTGGGCGTAAGTCAAGCTAACTTTTTTTAGTCTAAATGTCTAAGTGGAGAAGGAATTGGCAGCGTGTTTGTTTAGGGAGATTTTCCTGCCATTAATTATTTAAATAATAATAATTAAAACAGGATTATGTACACTAGATCTCCTCGCAAGCCAAGTGTCAGGATGTAGATCTAAATGGAGCATGTACATAATCCAGTTTAATTATTAATACTAAAGCTTGTTTCAAGCGCAGTTACATAACAAGAGAAGATCATCCATCATGTACATGTATTACCCTATCATGACACTTTGCATCTTAAGCCAGTTGGAATAACTCCGGGAATTCACCCGAATGGGGCCTCATTTTCGGGAAACCCCCCCTTGATCCCTACATTACATAAACAAGGACAAAATATTGGAGTAATCTCTATTCATGTACAAGACCATTGGATTCTTTACCTTTGCGTAAATCCTCGTCGGACAAAACGTCATGTGCATCATATTTGTCAACACCATGGAAGCGCAAGATCTGAACAACGGCATTGCTGAAGCCACATCGTGGTTGCTCAGGGTTGCCCTTCATGAAAACCACGATTTTCTTGCCTTTCACCAGCCCATCAATGCGCTCCTTGATACCTGCACTCGTGGAATAGCTAGCAAATACAGATCTTATGGTGTTGTGCCTTAAAGTACACCTGCCAGCGTGCATAAACGACAACATTATCCTATTTTTGTGGAGATGAGAGCGTTAGCAGACAACAGCAACCCTCCCGAGCCTCAGTGTTAATGTTAGTGGCTTATCCATGCGCGCTCAATAAAATAGGCCTGAATATAATGTGGCCATAATAATGGCATGATAAAAATTCAATTGAATTTGTCTGATAAATTTTTCTATTTTATTTCATCTTGGTTAAAGATTGGTCTTCTATCGTTTGAAATTTCATTTTGTTGTAAATGTGTAGCATTATTTACAAATTTCATGAGGAGTAAGACAATTTTGGTTGTTGCGAAATTCGGTCATCACCACGTCCTCAAAACTTCCGAAGAAAGGCTGTAGAAGTTTTGAAGAGACATGGACGAAGCAATAGACAACCTGATCTCGGCTGTGGAAAAAGAAAGAACAGATATCGTGAAGTCTATAATTGATGCGTGCGAGAATTGTAAGTGTATACTTGACTTTAATTTTAGTGTTAATTGCAATTTCTCAAATATCGCTCACCTAGAACTAGGCTAGATATTTTATATGCCTATCCATCTGACGGAGTAGAGTCAAAACGGCCAACGGCCAACTAGCCAAAACGGCCACCTCCCATAACGGCCAATCGACCAGGACGACCAACTCAATATTTTTTATTATTCATATAAATATATATATTCTGTTGAGTAGTTTGATTATATTTTCCCTTATTATTACATGCTTTCTTGGGATTATTCTATTTCCAAATATCTTGATATGATCGTGTCCTTCCTTCCCAAGATTACAATACCCACCAGATTTTAATAAAATTTCTGATCATCAATACTACATCACTATTGATATCAATGTAAGAATAATTTAAAAACCTCATAAAATCAATATAGTTAAATACAGCCAACAGGCCATAGACAATTTTAAACATGAATTGGAAACACAGGATATCATTACAAAATAAATAGCTCAAAGAAAAATAACCCAAATGATAATTATACAATACTAAAAAACATAATCACAGCAGCTAGGCAAAAACACCAGTTTAAGAAAGATATTAAGAATACCTGGAAAACAATCAAAGATATAATAAACCAAAAAAAAAAGATAAACAAAAGTGTCCAAAATAATTTAATTTAGAAGGCACAATGACCTCTAATCTAAACGCAATAGCAAATGAGTTCAATCAGTTTTTCAATAAAATTGGCCCAAAACTAGCTGCAACTATGCAACCCGAAAACACTAACTTTAAATTTCAAATTTGAAAAAGTCGATAGATAAACTGCCTCCATATATATGTATATATCAATTGATTACATCCGCAGTGTAGTGCTGGTTTTATGTTAGATATGTAATAGCAATCAGCCGTGACCGTTATGTCAATTAATTGATATTAGCATTTTGAATGAGGAAAATAATGGCATTGATCACATTGAAACTCTGAATTTCAACTGATTCCTGTTTATTATGCATATTAAAGAGGGAGATTGTACAACTACGACAAAATATTAATAATTTATATAAAATGAAATAAATATCTAAAATTAATACTGTAAACTTCATATACAATTAAGTAATTCATATACAGCCTGCACATTTTCAAATGAAACCAGTCACATTTATATGGAGAATACAGCTTTTTGGTAGGAAATATGACATTTATTTATCATTTAATATACACACTAGATGTATACATACAGGTTAGAAGAAGATAGATAAATGAGAAAGCATATATCCTACAAAAAAGCTGCAAATAGTACAATTGGCCGTTTTGGTAGGTGGCCGTTTTTTCCTTTGGCCGTCTTGGTATAGTGGCCGTTTTTGCGATTGGCCGTCCTGGTATGTTGGCCGTTATGAATTTGGCTGTTTTGACCAGACCCCCATCTGACAGCTGGGTTTTCTGATGTCATAGTGGTTAAGACGATTACCGGATTATGAATCATATAACCTAACCCTGGCACTTTGTTTAATTTGTGGCGCCTTAAATAATTAAGACCCATTTTCTATAGTATGACTATGGGTGATTATTTAACAACTGCAGGTTTAACATCTTATCATTACGTCTGTCTTTGGCAGTGGGATAAATAAACCAAGACCGTGTGCTTGTTTTGTTGCATGGCAATAATTATGGTACATGATCTGATCTTCCCCTATTTGCTAACTATCAATGTTTGAGACTGCTGACAGTGCTGTCTTTCCTATAAATTGAAAAATAAATCTGAGCTTTACAAGTGGTGAGATTATATTACATGAGGTGCAGCACTGCTGTTAGCATGTTAGATCTGATTCAAGACTTATCATTGCTAACTGACAAATTTGACGCCTAAATGTCTTTATTTCAGGTGAAAGAAATGATGAAGGGGACATCCAAGTTGACAAACTTCTTAATTCCCTTGTCACTAAATGTGGTACTGTTTTACATCTTGCCAGTAAGGTAGTGTCATTTTAACTATGCTCTGTAATTTTTCATCTTTAAATGGTGTCCACTTTGGTATCTCTAGGACTCTCTTGATATCATTAACACTATGACATCTGTCTGGTTTTCAGCTTGGTCATGCAGACATAGTGCGTGCTTTGTTAGCTGGAGGAGCTGACCCTGGAGTCCACAATAATTTAGGAGAGACTCCTCTTGATCTTGCATTATCGGCTAAAGTGTATGATGTATTTGGAGAAGAGCTATTGCAAGCCACTGCACAGTCTAAGTATGTAATAAGATTACTCTTTTGGTGCTTTTTATATTTTCTTCAAAGTAAAAAAAAACTGTGCTGGTGTATTTTGTTATAGGGCGTGTCAGTCATGTGTTATTTGGTGCATGCCTGTCTTCAAACAATTGATGATGTCACCAATGGTTCAATTGCACTCAGTGACCTCATCAATTGACTTTTGGTGACATTAGCAAATGTTTGGAGACAGGCATGCACCAAATATGGTCAACTCGTCCGCCAGACGACTCGTCCGCTACCAACTTGTCCGCCGTTCGACCGACTCGTCCGCTGGCAAAGTCAACTCGTCCGCTGCCGAAGCTTACTCGTCCGCTAACCGATACCGACCCGTTCGCCGGCCCCCCGCTGGGCAAGGGACCATTTACCGACTCGCCAGCCAGAAGAAAGTCAATTCGTCTGCCGCTGGAGAGAAGGGAGATCGGGGCGGACATGCGGCGGTCGCAGCTGAGCGTTTGCCGGTGGTAGCCCTAGCTCCCGCGCTCTCCTCTCTTTATCATTTGGGTCTTTTAAAGTACATGTATGGCTAGCGTCTGGCCCGGCGGGGGCCGGCCGCACCCCCATGGCTGTGGAATAGGCAGCCACCCTTCACTATAAATGGCGGACCAGTTGACTTTTTCTGCAGAGGACCAGTTAGTTTTCTGGCGGACCACTTGACTCTTAGTAGCGGACCAGTTGACCACATGTAGCGGACCATTTGACCGGACTGGCGGACCAGTTGGTCAGAGGACCAGTCGTCCAGCGGACCAGTTGACTAGACCCCACCAAATCACACATGACTGACATGCTCTATAACAAAATACACCAGCACAGTTTTTTTTATTAACACCCATGGTAAACTACTGTTTCTTAAAGTAATTTGTAAGATGTCTTGGGTAAAGTTGGTTTAATGATGTCTTCACAGTGTCGGAAGAGTGTGTCAGCTTTTAGCTGCAGGTGTGAGTGTGAACCTGCTGGACAGCACAGAAAGTCGGAACACGCCTTTGCACTGGGCAGCCACTTACAGCAACAGAGATATGGTGCAATGTCTATGCAGTAAGTCTCCATTGTAGTTTATCTAGTATTATATATCTTTTAGCCATTTGTTTGGCTCATAAATTGAGGTTATATAAGTGAGATGCTTAGATCACTTATTCAGCATCATGAAAACTTGTAAAGCTAAAGTAAAGTTCTGAACTGACAATGTAGTTCCTGGAAAATGATATGCTGACAAACTTGTCATGTTTCATGGCATGTTGTATATCAAATGCACAATGAAATATACAATGACAACTTCTCTTCTGGATTAGATGTCCTATGTTGAATATTGAGGACAAATTGTCATTACCTTACTTGGTGGTTTATAGTTATGCTTACCAAAGTGACGATCCTTACAATCCTTGTACATTCAAGGTTATATGACTAAACATTAGGTCTTTATTACAGAGAGAGGTGCACTTGTAAATGCCTTGAATGTGGATGGTGCCAGTCCCATTCATGATGCGGTGAACAGAGCTGATTGGGGGATTTTAGAGGAACTACTTTTACACGGAGTCGCAACAAATATTAGGCCAAATAATGGGTGAGTGCTAATGCTAATCGTAGAAAGTGAAGGTTGCGGTTTTTGCCTCAGCGTTCTGAGTCTTAAAAATGTAGCAGACAGCATGCACTTGTGCAAAGAATCCTCGACAGTTGCGTGTGAAACCAAACCCATTTTTCCACACTGAGGCTCTGCATGCATTGCTTGCTATTTGTCTGATTTCTGTTTTCCAAATATTTGGTGAAATTTCCTTTCGGAATTTAGCATTTCATTTCCTCAGTGTTTTAAAGCAATCACGTCGCAAGAAGGGGGTAAATTTACATGGTTCATTAAAGGAGTCAAAGTTTATCTGTGCTGGAATATATACATACTTGAAGGACATATTTGATTCTCATTAAAAGTACCTCTATGGTTTTTATTAACAGGAAGTACAAAGGAATGTCTGTGGATGCTTTGGCTGCAGAAATACCTGAACTGAAGGCTGTCATGGAAAAGGTCAAGAACAAAGGACTCACTAATGGTCATGCAAAAGAGAGCAGTGGGTATCCCATCCTTAATTGACAATGGCTTGTTATTGATTAAACTGAGTATCATTTCACCCAGTACAAATTCAACAATTTTATAAGAAATTAAAACATTTTCATATAGAAACCAGCTATTTATCCTGCATGACAATAACCTCTGATTTTAAAGAAAAGTTAATTTGACTGACCAATCCATGTGAAACTACTGTGTTTCTTGAAATTCAACTTTTACGTGTTTATTTGTGTGTGACAGTACTTGTTAAAAGAAAACATTAAATATTTGAAGTATAGTTTGTTTGAACAGTTAATTTAGAAATGACATTGAAACAATGAAAAGAAGACAAAATTAATGAATGTTACACATAATGATGTACGTTCTTTTATTGGAGAGAAGTATAAAATTATAAACATCAGAACTATATTGGCTGAATAATGAGAATTCACGATAGTGCGTGCTAATGTATACATTCAATTTAGCTTTGATGTAAACCTTTTGTATTTTTAGGTGAAGAAGAAACCAAAGATAATGTTGCGAATGGACCCGTACTTCCTCAGTTGATGAATGGTGAATTGGAAACACCAACAGAGGAACAGTTGCCACCTCTTACTCCGCAATCATCTAAAGATGAAGGCCCAACTACTCCTAGCAAGGTGTGTGTGACAGTGTGGCCACTGATAGTCCAGCATACAATTCAGCAGTTTAATTTAGACAGAGCGAAAAAGAATACATATTTTAATGTTGAATATGTCATGATTGACAGGTTTTGGATCCCTTGGGTTTTCCATCAGTCCCTGCTTCGCTTGACCCTTTGGTCACTGATTCCCGGTTGCATTACCTTTGGCCACGTCCTCAGAAGGTGATTCAGAGACAAGGAGAACCTTTCCATTGTAAGGAAGATTTGGTCGTCTTTGTGTCTGCTGCCCCATCAGGTATGCATGTGGTGATTTACCTCATAGTGCTAGTCGTCTCATGTAGCTTAGACTGAATGTACTGGTTATGGAGTTATTATATTTATGAAATTTTAAAATTATGGATTAATGTATCCGGGTTAAGGTTTGTTGCATGATGCTTGTCTGAAAAAATTGAAATATTCCAATGTAAATCTTTGATGGAGTGTTCGTATATCTAAGTTCCTTAAAAGTGTTTAGGACACCCACATTTTTGTTGATTATACAGAAAACAAATTCTGGATCTGTCCAAAAGTGTTTTTTTTTATTGTTTTCTTTCAAGTCTACTTTGATATTGTTCTATAAAAGTAGAAATCTGCAATAGACTTGACAAGACATGATGTCTTTTGCCATATTTTGGCTTGTTAGTATTTTCTTTTAAGTTACTTAAATAGCTGGTAGTATCTAATTTTATCTTACAGATGAATTGCATGCGGTTTGTGACACATGGCGACGTCAACTGGATATGGTCAGAAGCACTGGAAGGAGGTTGATGGTAATGCCAAGGGTTGCCATGGTTACAGAAGAAAACAAGGGTAGCGTTCTATGTGAAATTAATGCCAAATTGTTTTCACAACCAGAAAGCTACAAAATTCAAGTCCGTTCATCTCAGGTAAGTTGACCCGTCAGCTTTGAACATTTGCGATAATAATATTCTTGAAAATTGTATTTTCGAATTTATATATAGTATGGATATGAATTAATAAACATTTTTATTTATTATAAAACCAGGTAAAAATAGTTGCCAGTGATACTAGGGGCTTATTTTATGGGAGTCACACATTTCTGCAATTGCTGAGGTTATGCGGACAAGATGGAGTGCCACCCTTGCAGGTAAATTTGGTTTATTCTTCCCTTTTCTGTAATAAATGTTATCCTTATCTTCTTTAATTAAGGTGAAACTGTAGTCTTTTGCCCTTTTTCATTACAGATCCATGACTGGCCTGAGTTTCGGGACCGTGGCTTTTTATTAGATTTGTCAAATGGACGAGTACCGCATTTGGTAAGTTTAATGACAATTTATACAAAATTTGGACTCTCAAACTTATTTCTTGACAAAACTACTTTATGCGGAAATTAGTACATTAAAACTAAATTAGATTGTAAAAGTTATTTTATTATTTCAGGATGCATTGAGGTCTTTATTGGAAATGCAAGCAGCAATGAAAATCAACCAAATTATGGTGTACAACAGATTTAAGGTTTTAGGGGGAGATGCGAAGAGTACTTGGCAGCTTCCTTACACTCCCAGGTAACTATTTCCCTTGGATTTACTTTATTGCGTATGTGTAGTGGTATGAACAGATGACTTACTAAAGATTTAAAATTATTATTGGATATTGTATTGTATGGAAATATATATATTGTTATAAAATGGCTTCCCTACTAAAATTGTTCATTCCTTATCAATGTTACAGTGAACTGCTGAATATAAGTTGGTTGTGTCGGGAACTGCAGATACAGCTGATACCAGTTGTGGACATTGGTCCACGTGTGGACCGCACAGATTTCCAGGGTTCTGCTGATTTAGTCACATCCATCCAAGAGTTTCTGGAATGCTTTACATTACCTAGGTAGTTATGTTGCCAGGCAGTTGCTTGAATAACAAACAATTAAGAATATTGTTACAAAACATTTTGTAGTTTTATTCTCAGAAATTCGGTATAATGATATTTTATTATAATTTTTGGACTTACAAATTGCAGTGCTATTGGCATTGGCCCACGTTTGGGGACTCTCCTGGTGGATGTCAGTTCTTCAAACCGATTAGACCTGTCATTAGTGTACCAAGTGCTTCAGGTTGCACCGACGCAAGTCCTACAGATATGTTCTAGTATATTTCAAGAGATTCCTGAAGTATTGCCCAACCTGCCACCGAATGTCACTCTCATGACATATGGCTTCAAGGTATGACTTTTATGTTTATGACTATCTTGGTTGTTTAGGGCTGTTCCATTTAAAAAAAAGGGGGGGGGGCTGGACCAGAATATTTTTGAAAAAGGTAGTGGGGGGGGGGGGGGGGAGAACCAGAGAATACCTGTTTTTTGACACCCCCCCCCCCCCCCCCCCTCTTTCCTACATTAGGATTTTAAGAAAATACTGGTCAACCCCCCTCCCTCCCTCTTTTTCTTTTCTGGAGAACCCCCACCATCCCCCCCCCCCGTCTTTTTTAAATGGAACAACCCTTATGTTTAGCAATTTTTAGGTTAACTGGCATTTGTAACTAACATTCCAAATGGCATTAGTCAGCATTATTCTGCCAAATAGCGCATCCAGCTGTGTTGTGAGTTATCGAACAGATGGAGCTAAATGGCAGATAGAGAGAAAAGAGATCTTTGAGACTTCATGCCCCAGATATGGCATCAAGTGCGATTAGTTTCTAACAACACTAATAAAAGTTTTAGCCAACTAATGTTAAGTATGTTTGTTTTGTGCATCAGTTGTTTGAAACAGTCGCGTCGAATATTTCTTCCAGACAACTATATACAGTGAACCTCACAATGAAGACAACCTGATATTATGTTTTCCTCAATTCTAAGACCATTTTGTTGTGTTCCTAATCTGTAATATTACTATGGCCAGAATATCAATATGGAGGCCGCATCAATGATTTCCAAGTTGTTAGGTTCTGCTGTAAGAAGTTTATGAAACTATACATTTTATGAAACTATACATTTCAATTGTCTGTATATATAAATATGATTGGCAATAATCTGCATTTCTTTCCTTTTTCTTTCACAGGCAAATTATGACTTTGACAAAATTGGGAGGGAGTTATATGAAAACGGGTAAGCCTGGAAAATCTCTGTTTTCACTCATTGTAATTTTAATTGTATTTAACATCCTTGTCTTTCGTAAGTGAACCTGGTATGTCTGATGGTTGGATAATTCTTATTCAATTTCAGTGCGCCATTCAGCATTCTGGCTGGAACAGCTGCGTGGAACAGGTAAAAAATTAATGCATTTCTATTACATTTGTCTTTACTATTAAATTTACCATCCAGAATGGACCTTGATGTTCACTGTTTAGTTCTTTAAAAAATTCTGAATTAATACAGTAATGCTCCACATTTTATTTATCTTGCAGTTTGTCAGGTTGTCCCGAAGCAACCATCAACAACATATTTGGTGCGACAAAATGTGCTTCAGCGCACGGAGCACTGGGTCTCTTTGTAGCCAACTGGACGGGTTTTGCGCACATGACACCTCTTTGCTTTGCTTGGCCAGGCTTTGTGGTTGGAGCTGGTCTTGCCTGGAATTCTAGTATCAGGCTGGTGAGTGTTTTGAATGCCCAATGGAGAGAAAAATACCACAGGAGGTCAATGACACTAGCGGATAAATATTGTTTGATGATGCCGTCATCTATTGTAACAATTAAGTAGTGACGTCATCCTATTGTCTTTTCATGTGCTACTGTCGTAGTGCCCCCTGTAGGCTCTGTTACTTTTCTCCCCATTATAATTTATTATTTGCCTCAGATACTAAGTTTTTGATAACAAAGGCCAATTTGCTAAAAATTTTCCCATCATATCTTTTGGTGAAGATAACATCTTAAATGATAGTTTAATTTTTATAAAGGTTATACTTTCAACATTCCACATTTGAGCTTATATCATGACAAAATAAGTTGACCCATTTGTGTGCCCTGAAATATACACTCATACAGGGTAGACGATATTGCCAATACATCATGTAAATATGAAATATTCAGTTTTGTAAACCGTAAATTTGATATATTGTACAACAGGATTTCCTGCATGCAAATGTGGCTGATCTGCTGAACCAACATGTGTTGTGGGACAATGGTCGAGTGGCCGGTCAGGTGCTTATGGAACTTGGTCGAGCTGAGACTTACCTCCTACGTAGTGCGAGGGACCAACATTGTGAGTATTGCATTTTGTCTTAATTTTCTTGTGTATATCATGCTATGCTATTAATGCAGTCTTGGAGTCGATATTGGGGCTATGTAAGTTGTTATTAACACTTTGTGTGAGTATAATACTTATTCATGCTCAACTCAGAACTCAGAATTGTTTTATTATTACAAATATATTTGAGTACAACATTTCTTTTTTCACAATTAGAAACACACGATGGTGCCATAAATTATATCATAAAATTCATATACTTGTAATAAGGATGATACTCCCAAGATGAAAAATTTCACGAGAAGGCATAATGTCTGTTAGAACTTCTACATTAGCACATCTTTCTTGACCTGATTTCAGTAACGGATCAAAACAACTTGCCGGCAGAAGACGGCTCCACTTTGCTACAACTTCTCATCAGACCAGACAAAGTGGCCTTGGAAAACTTGACCCTTGACACATTCCAGGTAGTTTATTACATTATGCAAGTTTTGATTCAGCAATAACTGTGTGCATTTAGCTGAATCATTACAATTGGTTCAATGTTTTAATGGAGTTCTATTGAGTCATACTCACTAAAATGGAATGAGCCTTGAACTGATCAAAGAACCCAATACAGCAACAGAAAAAATGATGCTACAAATATAAATTGGTTCAGTTAAAAAACCTTGAAACCTTACACTGGTGCCAACAAGCATCAAGCTAATTGTTACAACTGAAATGGTCATATATTGAATTGTCTATATATTTATCTATGAAAATGTTTTGTGGGATTATTGTTTTGAGATAATGTTTTGAAAATTATGTTGAATGCAGTTTATTTGAAAATGCTGGTGCAACTGCAAATGCGGAATCTCCAACACCGAGGGTTTTCTAGTCTTTTAAGTAATAAATTAATGTGTGTTTTGGGATGAAGCAAGGGTATTGCAATCAGTGCAAATTATTATCACAACAAATTGATCAGTTTGTGTTCATTCTTCATATATTGCAGAAAACCATGAAGCACATTAGGAAGTGTCTTTCCGAGCTTTCAAAATCTTCTTTGGGCTGTGAACAAGCTATCGAAGTACAGGCTGAGCTTCAGTCAGCTGCTGACTTGATGATAACAGCTTGCAAGTGAGTTGGGTCATTTTCAGTGATTCGTTATTTGCTTGCTGTATGAAATTTTTTGCCAAATTTTGATCAACATATTATTAATTCCTTGCTTTTACACCCATACAGAGTTGGGAGGGCGTTGGTCTACACTGGTCGTAACCCATCTGGACATCAAACAGGTTTTGCTGTCGTCAACATGGGTGTCACCAATTTACCTCCCACCCATAAAACAGATCTGGCAAACAGGTAAATGAAGAGATATTAATCTATTGTGTAATCTGATGAAATAGAGATTTTGGATGGATAATAGGCCATGCCTCGTGATCTGGTGCATGCCTGTCTCCAAGCAATTGATGACGTCACAAAAGGTCAATTGATGAGGTCAATAAGAATGATTGGATCATTGGTGACATCATCAATTGTTTGGAGACAGGCATGTGTGACTTGCATACCCTATGGATTGATGGCAACATAGTTAAGTACAGTCTGACCTCCATACAACCCGGTCCTTGGGAGACAAAATATCACAGCCGCGATATAGCAGAGGTTCTCTAATTAACGTGGCGTACCTGCCACGGCGTACCTGCCACGCCCCCTCGTGGGGATTTGGCCCATCTGGCATGTTACGCAATAGCTTATGTTGCTCATTTCAAATCTTAGTGATCATAGTCTTAATTGCACTCTACAACTGACACTTGAATTGCACTTTACAACTGACACTTCATGGGTCAATGCAAAGAGCTCCATTCTCAACATTCAAGTGTGAACTGCTATTGGGCTAAAAACTTGAAAAGGTAATTAATAGTCCAGAACTATTCAGCCAAGATGTTCACAATGGCATGACGGCAATGTATGCCTCGTCGACGCCGTTTAGTCTGTATTACATAACATTACATAATCTATGTCTGGTCAGTTGGGGAGACATGCGGGTATCGAGAATAAGGGAGGTTTGCATTAATTAGAGGCGCAATATAGGGAGGTCTGTAGTTCATTGGATTCGTCTTGATTGCATTGTGACTAATTATTACATCAAGTAGTTGGATTATGACGTTGTCTTTTAATATGAATTAATTACCTTCCTCTTGCAGAAAGAAATTTTTTTTAAAATATAACATGACAATATGAGGCAAAGCTTCCACAAAGTCTCTGTAATGTTATTTTCAATGTCATTTTCAGGCTTTTATCTCAAATTGACACATATCGTAAGGTCTGGCTGATGCGACAATTGGACTTTGGCATGGCAGACTCTCTTGGACGCCTTACTGACACTTTGAAACAATTTATGCCAGAAGGGCAGGACCCACCTCAGGTGCTTCAAGCAGATTTGTGATAAACGGTAACCATGGCAACTGGATTTAACATATGTTGTAATTTTTATGTAACTGCTAGGGGATCAAAGATATGTGTTTGTACTTCAAAGGGGCTAAAATGCAATTGAAGCATTATAAGGAAGCATTTATATTATGCATAAAGTGGGGACTTTTTTTAGAGGTGTTTACTGTTGCTGTTTGTGTTTTATAGTCATTCCTTGCTGCTCATTCCCTTAAAAAACATGTTTTGTATTTATACTTTGTAAAGCTCTTTTGGCAGATACTCTTTCAAAACTGTTTCGCAATTCATGACCAAATCAAGTTTACTTTTTACTTAATTGTTCGGTAAAGGCAAATTAAATATATGTCAATCTTTGTTATCTGTAAGGCGACACTCTCTCTTTTATTTTTAGCTTCTCGGATTAGCCGATATGAGGAGTATGTGGACAAAAAATAGCATGATAGGTCACAATACTACTTAATTGGTGATTTTAATTTTATTTTTAAATTTTTGACCACGTAATGCCCTGAGATGGTCCGAGAAGTTAAAGAACACATAAGTGTGCTCATGTTTAAATTATTTTGCATTTACTGAAGGTTTGTTTCTGGCAAACTGAGAAGCTTGAAAACTCAATATATGTGAACCAAGCTGTTCTGTTGGTCAGCCAAGGAGTCGTTGGTCAAGGCTATTATAGGACTCCAGTCACATTTTTACTCCACAGTAATAATCGATTGCCCAATTGTGAACTTAATTATGTTCATGTGTTGCTCTTTGGTGTGTCTGACACAGCTGAATTGTTTGTTGTGTTCTTGTTATTTTTTTCCCTCGGCCATGTTAATGCCCAAAGATATTGTATTGACCAGTGCTATATTTTGTCACAATTAGTTTTTGTCAATATTTTGTGAACCTACCAAGAGTCGAACGTTGGTCAAGTATTGATATTATGGTGGCCCCTCAGTAGCGATGTACCTTAACATCTTAGAGGGGTCACCCAGCTCTACTGAATAATAATAGTATTACTTATATGTTATAATTATGTAAGACTGAGCAAAATAAATAAATGAAATTGAAAAATTGGTCAATTGCTGATATAAGTGGGCATTTTCTGGCCTTATTTGGGTTTAACATGCTAAGCATGTTTTATTTTTTTTGTAATTTTGCCGCATGTGATCATCCGTTACCAGCTGCTTCCAAATAATTGATGGTGTATCAAGTCTGTTAAGGTATATAAGACTCTTAATCAGCTGCAGTGTGACTGTAGGAGTGTAGGAATGATGAATTTCCCAAGACAATCATGACGTAATCTCAATACATGTATCGTTGCTGTGTTGCATTTAAACTCAAAATTCAACCATGATAAAGGGAATTATCAGTAATGATAATTGCCACATGTTTGGGATTGCAAAATGCCGTTATAATACAGAAACTTGAAATAATTTTAACATTATAAGGCACTTGCAGTTTTTCTGTTCAGTTATTTGGATGCTTCTATGCAATGTTTTGCTTTTTTTTTTTTTCTTTTACAGATTTTTGTTACAAATGTACAAATCAAAGTTATTTTTTCAGTTAAGTTTATCAAGTATTTATTAAAAATGTGTACTGTTCATCAACTGTACGGGAGCTATATAGTTATATATTGGTGGAAATAAACAAATTGAAAGTACTTTCCATTGTCTGCAATATTTATTCACAGAAATGCGCATCATTTTTATATACAATTTTCATTGTAAATGTAGGTCCTTTTGAAAAAATCTTTAATAAGAAAACACAGACACTGCATGGTCACACATGGTTAGGCAACTTATAATTACTGACCAGCAAATGGAATAGCACCATCATCACATAAATTATCTACACAAATTAATGACACTAATGCGTTATATGTTTAGTTATAGCCAGTGTTTGTGTAAAGCTGGAGCCAAGCTTTCTACAACTCCATATATAATGACAATTAATGAAAACTCCGATCACATAAACATTATAGTTGTTTTTAAAAAATCTTTTTTAGCTAGCAGCATGGAATAACTTCCATAAATAAAGCCTACAAATATATATAAATAACAGTTTGATTTGCCATGAACTGCATTACATAAGGTATAGTATAGGTGAAGTACAAAAAGCAGCATTCACAACCGTAAATTCAGGACCTTCATGATTAATAATGCACCATATTGATAATTCCAACAATACAAATGCAGTACACATTATCGTAAGACACTACTGCTCTAGTTTATGATAATTTTGCAACTCCAGTGCTGAATTGTATCAATGAAAATACATATATGTACCATACTAATAACTATAGTGTACTTTGACTTAAGTACGCAGCTGTGGTGCACCTCACCAATATGCACAGCCTTATCATAAATACAACTGGTCTATGTACACATGCAAATTGACCAATGAAAATATATTGACCTAATTGCTCTAAATTGGTGGAAATGCACAATGGTGAATATACAACCAATACAAATCAAAATATCTACAACACTATGTAACACCAGGCTATAAAAGTTAGTTTTTAGTAGTTAACGAGTTACTACTGAATGACTAGAATTCAATAGTAGTGCACTGCAAAATGACTACTGAAGTTTATACTGAACATAGGACTATTACACCAGTCTGAATGTCAGGTCAGACCCCTCGATCACGCCTATCCGTAGGCCTACGACTTGGCCTGAGGGTCTGTATTCAGGCTGATATTACACCATCAAGAATGCATAGGATTAGTCTCTGGAATTAGTCTCTTGACTAAAAAGTAACAGCAATTATAAGTTTAGGATGATTGTGGACCGGGATGATTGTGGACTTCTTGTAGTTCATTATATCATTCCTTTGCTGGCCAATTTCGCTTTCTGTAAGAAAGTTGATAAAGGTACATTAGTGAGTGATACAGTATTAACATTTATATAGGGTATGTAATGAAATATTTGGAGGCATCATTGGTTAACACAACATACCAGGCCTTTCTTATTCATGGGTGTTGTGGCTGTCGACACTGCTGCCTTCTTCTCCTCTTTTATTTGTTTCACTTTCTTCTGGGCCTCTTCAACCCTAATAAAATCAACATATTTCACTTTTTTAATAATAATAAGAATTATGAAGCTGTTTTTGAAGCTTGATTGTATGCTCGACAACATACACCACAAATTTTTAGCAAAACTTTATCTGGTTCAGTCAAATGTGCTATTTCCATGAGACAGTACCATTGGTGCCTTGCCTAGCACTTATTATTACCCTGAAACAAATTTATGTAAATATTTAAAATCCCAGATATTAACATGCCACACATTGGCCTAATGCCAGCACTGTCGGCCTAATATTTGCCCAGTGTAAACTGATTAAGCCTGCATTCATGGATCATCTAACCATTTTGCATGCTTTGACACTGGTCTAATTATGAACAGATCAACCCACTTAGGAAATTCAAATGAATTGTGTCTAACAAAGTATGTACTCCTTCTCGGTCAGTGTGCCCTGACTTGACAGTGATAGATGCATGCTTAATTTGCAATTAGAACTTAATATTAGAAGCAAGGAGAATGAACATACCTTTCTTTGATGATGGCCTGTTGTTCACGTTTCCACAGGTCCTTGAAATCTTTCGAGAAGGCACTCCACAGGGAGAAAAACTCTTTCGGGGTAGCATGTTTCTCTGTTTTTGGGATGAATGAGAAATAGACGCAGCACAGCTCAAACCTCTTCCTGGATTCTATCAAGTTGTTGTCTTGTTCAAAAATGTCCACTTTGGCTGAAATAGGAAAAAGAAAAATGTTTTGTCTGTCAGAAACTGTATTTGATTTATGTTAGTTTCATATATGTAATCATATATTTATTATGGAGTGTATTCATCTGATTGAGTTATACCTGATTCAATAAACTTCAACATGATGGTCTTGAAAGGCTCCCCGTTCTCAGGACTTGAGTTTCGCACCACAAGGCCAATCTTCTGTTCACATTCTGAAATATATCATTGTGCACATGAATTCAACATGTCCATCGAGGATATCAATCTTTGATACAGGCCTTAAAAGCTCGATTTAGGCCACAGTATATAAATGCTGAAATAGTGTACCCCTGGCATTATAGAGATTAGCTGAATTATTATGCCTTGAAATGAGAATTGAGTGGCCTTAGGTTGAGGTTATTCTTGTGATAATAATAATAATATGGCAATCCAAATACAGCAAACCATTCATTCAAACGTGCTTAAGTTGAATTTTTGCAAACTTAACACAGTATATAAATTTTTTAATGCTACCTAGTTATATATATTTTCGCTTTACTCAAATTAAATCAGGATTTACATTTTAATCTGATTTAGGCAAGGTTAACTGCATTAAAATATATTACTCATATCACCATATCTTGAAGTACTTACGTTTGATTGAAGCTAGCAACTTCTTCAGCTCCAATTCAATTTCGTCGAAGTTGACCAGTGCAGCGTTTTGAATATCACTTGGTTCAGGAGAAGGCAGTTTTGCTTTATCTGTACCAGCGTCTGGATCGTGTTTTCTCACGTAAGTTCTCACTAAATACTTCAACAGGCTCGTTGAGTTGTCCTGGTAAAAATTAACATACAAACTTATAATTAATAATTAAATGTGGCAGTATTCTTAAAATAAACTGGATCATCGAAAGACTAGAGTTTATAACACGCGAGTGAAGACTGTTTTCTTACTTTGCCCTTCACGTCTCTAAGTTTGGACAAAATCTCCAATCCAAATCCATCAGCTTGACCACGGTTTGTCCCACCATTCATAAAATTGCCAAAAGCCAGGACCAGACCAATCACGATTTGCAAATCTTTGTTGTTCATGAGATACTGTAAATGATGACACACAATGTAATCATTTGGATACCACGAGTTAATTAATATATATTTAAATGAGATCATCACATCACTAATTGCATATCTGTAGACTACCTGACACGTCATCTTAATGTTGGACAGATTGCTTGCAATGGCACTGAGACTTTCTGTAAAAGTTGACTGGAAAATGAGACAAAACGTTCGCTCAACTGCGGCCGGGATTTGGCTCATCTCATAGAGGAAGCTGAAATGAAACGTTTAGAATGTTTGATAAATAACATAAGAATAGAGACAGTAACCTTGCTTTTAAAGGTATCCAACAAATATGGGAAAGAAGATATTTGAGGCACAGCGTTTCTATTATACTGAACTTACTTCTCAGGCTTATCCAAGGGAAGATCAGGTTTATTGGTAACATGTTGCTTGATCATCTCCATTTCACTTGGTTCAGGACACTGTAAAAATTTTAAATATCACTTACTAAAAGTACAGATCAGCCCACTCAATACTAATAACTATAGTGTCATTAAATGTGTGATGGTAGGTTAATGAACTTCACAGTCTCTCTTGATGATTACACTTACCTGTTCATATAGGGCTTGCAATGTTTCCAATGGAAGGACAGATGTGTCAAAGTTAACCAAGGCTGAAATATAATTCCAAAATGGTGCATAAGTTAAGAGCAGATATATCAAAGGATTTAATTACAAATGAATTAAATTAGATCTATACCTACCATTTTCAAGTTCATTGATATCCAAATGCGTACTGGAAACAAATATACCAAGCGCCTGTGACCTCTTTGGATCTAATAACTTAGCTACCTGCAAATGAAGACATTTAAAAATTAAAGGCACTTTTCTACATTCAAAAATTATTTTTCCATTTCATGTAACCTTTTCATTTATCAATTACTTAAAATATAATAACTGCAAATTGCAGGTAATAACTTGTTCTCACTATTTTAGCCTTTTTGCTCAGTTTGGAGTTCTTGTTTTCTGTCACAGCTTTCTTCTTTGGTGGAAGTTTTGAAAATACCTCAACGAATTCATCCTGGTCAATTAGTGGCTCTTCAATATTTTCCCAAACATTGTCCAAGGTGCTAAAGAAATTTAAGCAATTGTTACTCTTAATAACATTGTATTAAAAATTATACATTACTTCCAAATATATGGTATTCTTGAAGAGTCAAAAATAGATACACCAGCACTTAGGATAAGACAATGCTATGACAATGCATTCCTTTAAATGAAAATTAATAAACACAAATACTTCAAAACCTGCACCTTGCACACACATTCTTGGATATATTAGCACAATTTTTTAGGCTGAAAACATTATCATCATTTACAGGACTCCGTATTTATTTTTTGATCCACAGAAAGAACTCAGAAATATATGATAATACTTGGTGCAAGAACATACATTTCGTGCTGCCTTAATAATGTTGATAAGAATTAAAAACAAAGGTGTGCAACGAACAAGACCACACAAACAAGCATAGAATAAACTTAATTAAATGTGTGATGGTAGAATAACAAAAGAATTTTGAGATATCAAGGCAAGCAACATATCAGTGACACAAAACTGTTAGACGCATACAAATTAAAGAACCAAAGTATACCACAAAATGAAAGTAACTTTCGTGTATAAACAACGCCAAAAATGTTATAAATATATCCCCAATAATATACCAAGAACACTTGTAGTATGCCTACCTCATTTCTCCACTATGAATAGCAAAATGACCGAAAGAGTATCACGATTAGAACAATGTTGGCAGCATTAATTTAGTGAGTTATGTCCCATAATAGATTTGTAATGTCAGAGTGTAATTAAAAATATCCAACAGTAAACGACTGAGTTAGCACTGGTGGATCCGCACAGGTAGCCTTAAATTTTTGAGTTGGACTTAACAGATGAGAATTATAGAACTCTAGTTAATCAATTTTGAAGCCCATGACACCAAATTGGAAGGACCCCTGCTATTGTGATACTTTACATTTTTAAGGGCCCGTGCCATATATTCTGAAGGGTTATTTAATTCGAAGATCTAAAGGCCATAAATGATCTGCCAGTAAAGATTGTTAAATAGTTGTTAATCATCATGGTCATGGTAAGATGTAAATTACACAGCACACATGTTAATGATACATGTTAATAATAGAACCACTAGCAGAACCACTTCACACAGGTCACAATGCCAGAACCTGTACTTACATTGCTAAGTTGATAGTTTTACCAAATATAGTTGTATGTTTTCTGAAATTACCATAATTTTTGCACTCTCACACTTCTTCAATACATGTATACATCTGAGGTATTGATATCCTGGTTTGATTATTTTACAGAGCAAAACTGGACATAAAAATAATTTTTCTACTCACTTTGTTTCTACGACATGCTTCTTAATTTGGCTTGTTTGTAGCTTACTCCAAAAAAGTGGCTTCATCGGGGCTGGTGGTTTAATTGCAGGTTTCCTTGGAGCTACAGAGGAAAAATGACGACCCATTAAGGCAGATGCAAACAGAATTGCGAGGAAAATTCCTCAGTACTTTCTTTATACTTTTAATTAAATAATCAAATCATCCCACCTGCTGGTTGCTGAGGCATGCCAGGCACCGGTGGCGCTCCACCTGGAGGTGGGGGAGCTGGAGGTCCACCAAGAGGTGGGGGTGGGCCTGCACCAGGAGGTGGTGGGGGAGGAGGCACACCACCAGCCATAGGAGGTGGAGGAGGGGGTGGAGGAGGCGCACCTCCAGGGACAGCTGGAAGTGGAGGAGGAGGAGGTACAGCAGCCCCAGGGACTGGAGGAGGTGGTGGGGGAGGGGGCGGTCCTCCTGGAGGGGGTGGGGGACCTGGTGGGGCTGGGGGTGGCACACATGGAGGAGGTGGAATCTGACCGGGTGCAGGAGGAGGTGGTGGGGGAGGCGGAACTCCAGGGGCTGGTGGAGGGGGAGGGGGGACAGGAATACCAAATCCAGGTGCTGCAGGTGGTGGTGGTGGTGGAGGTGGGGGAGGAGGGGGCACTGACCTAGTTTCACTCGGTAATGAAGGTGCAGGAGGTGGAGGGACTGAGGCATCTGACAGGGGAGGCAGTGGTATTGGAATGGTGGATTCTGACGGCAAATCTGTTTGAGATTCTACATCAATAGTCTTTGAACTGTCTGTGCTTGGTTCATCAGTTTGGCATGAAGATGAAATGCAGCCAACTTGTGGCTCAGTTTGTGTCTCATCTTCTGTGAAAACACCTAAGAGTTCAGTCTGAGATGAGTCATCCTTTTGAGACACTTTAACAACCTTTACTTCAGGGATCAAATCTGGCTTCTCCTGTTTGTCTGTTTCTGGCTGGTCTTCTGTTTCAAACTTAAGACTTTCAATGCCAGCGAGGACCTGGTATCTTTCGATCTGAGTCCCTAGATCTCGGAGTTTGTGTTCATAGTCAGCAATGGCAGTCGCTTGCTCTCCCTTCAATGCAAGCAACTGATGTTCATGCTGTTGTTGCATGCGAACCACTTGCTGTCTCATCTCTTGGCGCAGTCCTCGCACAAGTGTCTGCTGGGTGTCTGTAGGTAAGGAAAAATATTAACGTAACCCAGTGTTCTAACAATAAAATAAAATAAAATATATATGTATCCACATCTTCAATTGCAATGACCTAAACCACACTAAACCACACAACAGACCCTTAAGCTAAGAAGCTAACTTCATGGTTCTTCATCATGCACATTTAGTGCACAACAGCATGGTGGCTCATCATCAACAAAATTTCCCCTAGGTACAATAACCTGCAACATGTTAACTTCAGCTAATGGTGCAAGGCTGTTAGTGTGCACCTACTTTTTAGTGGGCTTTCTCAAGAAATAAAAAATAAATAAATAAAAAGGATAATCGCCGTATTGTCCATTAAAATAACTCATTTGTAATAAAAACTCAGAAATGCATGCATGCTGAGATACACATATGAATTTCTACCGTATCAGTATCACAGGAGTAAAATATTTTCAAATAAATAAACATCCTACTACTAATCAACAAATCTGAATGCACCCATTAACAGTACCACGTACCAACCACAAAACACTAACTTACCATACGAAGTAAACTCTGAAATAATATTACCAAATAAGGAAATAGTACAAATCAATAACTAAGCCTAAAAATCAGACATTTTACCCAAAGCAATGAAATCTGAAAGAGTATTCGCCACAGATATGCTTCAGTTACCACCCGTGATTTCAATAAGAAATGCCAGACAAAAGAAAAAAAAGTAAAAAATGGTATAATTAGCTCTGACAATTCCTGTTGCCATGGTGATGAGACACCTGCACTAACACTATGCAAATTTAGACTTCCAACTGCCATGCACATTATAACAAGGGATTTTTTGCCATGGTATAGTCACTAAATCCATTATCATAATATAACCTGCACCTTGATAGACGTCAATTGGTGTAAAATCCCCTGTGGTTATACCAAGCAATTAATGGAAGCGAAACATTATTAATTAAATGATAAAGTCTGTTTCTCTGTGAAATTTTTGGCCCTGCCTCTCCAAACATTGAGTCAACTGTAAAAAGCATACTGTAAACCTGAACCGACAATTATCCCAGTAAATATAACATGAATCAGGAAGCAACCAACCTTCATCGACAAGTTTGTTCTTGTCCTTGTCCCCCTCTTCGTCCTCCGATTTCAAAGGTGGCCAGCTGACTTGGGAAATTTTACCGGGCAAGATTTCCAGGCTCTGGAGGATGGGTTCTGAATGGGCCCAGTAATACATCATATCAGGCTGAAATTTTAAAACACAATCAGTCAGGAATGCCTGTGGGTGTATTCAATTATGAAATGAACATCTGATAAGGTCACCCTGACCCCGAAAATTTGCTTTATAAATACAATACCTAGCTAATTATAGTGAAATGCACTATATTAAGTGGATAATTTACAGGTATTTATACTTTTAGAAGTATACCATGTAATACATGTATAGTATAACAGGTAAGTGGTGGAAAATCTATCATTTGGATTCCGGTATTCAAGCTTATTCAGACTCACCTGAAGGAATCTAAATTGGTCATGGTTAATGACTTTAGTTAGAAAACCACTGCCTCTAGGATCCATAATTGTAAGATTCGAATAAACAGCCAGCTATATTGTGCTTCCTCAGATTTAAAATAAATTTTTAATTGCAAATATCCATTTGAATAGTTAGACAAAAATATGGCAGTAGTGATGATTGGTAGCCAACCCAAGACATATTTTACACAATCCAATGTGTCCCAAGTGGCACAGAATAACACCACGTGGTGTCAAGTATAGAAACTGTGTCACTGTGTACACAAATATATCTAACAGTCATCCCTTAGGTATCCAAAGCCTCAATGTAAATGCAATGAGTAAAAGACAACACTGTCTGTACGCAGGTAGGCAATGCAAGTCCAAATATGTTTATGAGTCAGCAGGCACTGAGTTGCAACCAAGCATTGATGCTAGGAGACGCAGCTACTCTCACACCTGGCTGCTGAGGCAGAGGATTCCCCATCCAGCTCACCTGGCCAGGTGTGCCCCCCAGTCATTAAGCATCTCATTGACACACTGATTATGGCAAAAGTAATTAACTGCCTAACTTTAGCACAAAAACACACACACACACATGATAGCTAGATAGCTCCATCTGATGTAGGGACATGTAATGTTAAATGTTATTGATTTGAACAACTGTTCAGTTGCTCCACAGGCAAAACACACACGCACGTAATAACACATTGATGCGACTCACTCATCACATATTTATGATCTCTATTGATTTGGTTAATTATTCAAGCTTTTTGGTAATACAATTTTTAAGCCAAATTTAAGGAAATAAAAAATAAAATTAAAAAGTTTTGTTTTTATCACTATGAAGAAACAGGTGTAATTACTTAAATGGCCTATTTCTGACATTTTTGAATATGTGTAATGGTGTTAGGCCATGGAAATAATTTCCATACAATTTGTTAAAAAATTAAAAAAAATTAAAAACATTACTTTGAAGATAGGAGCAGGTTCATCGTCCTGTTCCAGCCTTTTGACAACTCCTGCCTTGAGCAAATGAGTGCAGAACTGGACAGCCATCACCTTCAAATCACTGCGCGACAGCAAGTAGTACAAGTAATGTTGCTCATCAAAGGTGGAGCACAGCCACTGCACCAGCATATGACCTGCAAATTAAGGACAAGAATGGTTTTAAAAAAGGCTACATCTTTAATACAAGTCAATGAAAAAATATATATGCCACGTACAGAATATTGTAAATGGCATCCAAAAATAAATGTGTATGTCAAATATAAATAAATAAATAATTTATTTATTAACTGATGGAAATAAAATATTAAAAGGTCCTTACAGACTCAGTGGATATAGTACAAAGAATAGTAAAATATTTAAAGTGTGGAAAACAAAATATAGATATATAGAGAAAGGTAAAATAGAATGTATGCTTCTGTATCAAAGCAAGTATATAGGAAGAACTGAAAAGAAAGCTAGCTTAATAAATAAATGTACCCGTTTGTATGTGAACATGATAGAAATGTTTCTTAAAGAAGATGCAGCTATTAAAAAATAAATCAGCCACCAGATTGCATTAATTAACATACAAAATGCTTATAGGTCTATTAGTGTGGCCTTGTCTGTTGAAATGATTGAAAGCAATGTACTGCAAGGCAAAATTAATTAAAGACATCCTATGTTATCACAAAGTTATGGTATAGTTCATTATAAATATGGGGTTTTTAGGTTGTAACCAATGTATGAGTCATTTGCAGTAATCAGTAATTTTAGAAAATAATAAGGAACATCCCACGCAAAGTCTTCGTTTATTTTTTCTCATTTGCACTGAGTGAACAACGCAGTTGCGTCTTGTTACGTAAGTGGAAAATCTAGGGAGGTCCAGAAGTTTTTCCATTTCGTAACATACAACCACATGATTCCGTTGCCTTGGTGATGCTATAACAACAATGCTTCTACCTTGACATTAGTGAAGGTCAGTGTCACAAGAAAGTCTGTTTTTTATTTCTGATCGTTGGGTAAGTGTGGGAGGAGCCTGGAAGTTGCACTCTGGTGTTAAGGAGATGGTTTAATTGCTGGCAAGGGATTGCAACAGCCACTGGCGGATCCAGGCGGATCCAGGGGGGGGGGCATCGAGGCCATGCTCCCCCCCCCCCCCCGTACAAGCCTTAATGTCTAAAATTTGACTATTAAATTACTCAGACATCTTACCCCCCCCCCCCTCCCAGTAGATTCGTGGCTGGATCCCCCCCCCCCATAGAGTCAGGGCTAGATCCGCCAGTGGCAACAGCAAGATCTACAGTGTCATCAAACTAGACCAGCTTAGCTAGAGGCAGACATAATGATGAGATAATGATATGCCACCAATTTAAGCCACCATCATCTGGCAGTGCAGGGAGTGAACACGATTTTACCATGGAGTCACTAGAGAGTGACTCCATGATTTTACCAACCGGTTTTGTCAATCAGCTTCAGTTTCATTTAGACCATTGACTGTGAACACTTGACTTTACCACTTGCACATTTTGCACACAAAGAGAAATGTAAGCTGTGGAACATGACAGTTATAACATAAAATTGCAAGGAGGTTGTCAACTCAGAGTCAGTGACACACAGTTGGAAATTTTTAGTCACCATCACTTATATAGTGAATTGACTACATGTGTAGCTGGTGCACTTTCTGTCATACTATCAGGCAGCTTAAGGAGGACTATTTTGAATTTTACCCCAATTCAATGACCCAACCTTTTGGGAATGATTTACTATGATACTTTGCTAGACTAGGGATCCTAAAAAAAAACAATAAAACTAATTTTTACTCCTTTTTTTTTTTTACTTGCTCCAATTCAAGTGATTTGTGGAAGGCAGGAACGAATATCGAAATATCAAATATGCAATAAATCTTCACACTCATAGATTTTAACGAGATCTCCTGACCAGTGTGAATGGTTTTTTGTTTGTTTTGTTTTTTTCTCAATGAAATGAATTAAAAGTCAAAGAAATGGCTAAATGCCCAAATTTCATATTTTGGGACAGAGACCAATGAAGAAAATAATGTAGGCATATGATCTTGCCAATTAGCTTGCATTATAAACATTTCAGAAGTTCAAGGCCGTTGTCACGTACCAACAAAAACGTTCCTTCTGTGTTCGTCGCTGTGAAACATGATGACGTTGATCAGATTCAGTCTTTGGGAGTTCATTTTGAAAATGTGTAATCCAATCGGCTGTTCAATAACCAATCACCAATCGATAGTTCAATAAGTTTACATTGCAAGTCCTCTTTATAATGTCAGCCACAACCTGGACCTCTTTAAAAAGGAACATTACACTTCGTAAAAGTTTCAAGAAAACATCAGATTTCCAAACAAAGCAATGTTGCTCATTCAAACTTGTTTGCATAGGTGAACATCCTCACGGTTATAAATACCCCTCATGGGGTAAAGGATGATTGTGTAACATGGTGAAGGAGTCCATAGATCAGGGACAAAATCCGTTGCATAACCAGCTAGAACGCACTGAATCACAAGACAACTCGGTTAGGGATTTCAGCTTGCTGGTGCGCATGGTTTTGTAGTGGCAAAACATGCCCAGACAACATGCCCAGACAACAATGCTTTGGTCAAAACAGTCCCAATCAAAGTATACTTCTATTGATAATACAGCTTAAAAGCTTTTAATTTTCCATAGGATTTAATTTCTTCGGATAATGCCTTGTCTTTGGTGATCCTAATCGACTTAGATATGTCTATTGCTTATGCTGCTGCCAAGGACAAGCGTAATGATGGGATGGCAGTCGTTTTCACGACGCCTAATAACTGTCACTCACTGTCCCTGAGCCAGCTCCAATGTACGGCGATCTTTGCCAGGGGGAAATGGCTTAGTATTAATCAATCAACCATGACAGTAGATTTAAGGTACTTAAGGAGTCTCAAGGTTATTAGATCTTTTCTCGGTTGGCTGAATGTGATAGCACTGACTGGCATCGATCTTAGGATTAGCTATACATGTTAATGAGTAATTCAGAGAAGTGCGTTTGGTATTTTTGCCACATTTACTGCTCATTTTACATAAACGCAAGAGATTTAATACGGATTTTTTTTTTATAATAATTGAATTAGGCCTAAGTGCAGCATAATGCGATAAACAAAGCAGGAAAACAAAATACTAGCCATTATTCTATTAGTGCATCTGCAATGTGCATCGGAGTTAACATCTATCTCCCCTATATATTTTACATCAATCATTATAAGAGTAACGGAGTAATTTAATAGATGAGAATGGGGAACCCAATAATTTTGGAGTATCTTGAAATCTAGTATAGGAAAATGGGAAATTTTAAAAGGCCACGAAAAACAACAACATTATACTGTGAAGGAACTGGCGAAGAATTAGAGGAACTGAGTTTGCTCTCTACAGAGACTCAGACGGAACACCAAAGGAACTAGCGGAAGTAACGTAGTTCACTGTGGAGCTCAGAAAAGTGGCCTGGGTTTCAAATTTCCAATATTGATTATTCCTTTGCTTAATATTCTCCTGATCAGCTGCTGACAACCAATCATGCTTCAATCATCAGCATTACATGAGCGTATACGTTGCCATAGGAAAACCACATATAAATCATTGTGTGCTGTCATCTAAAAGCCAAGTGACCTGATTATGTACATGTTTTGCTTATTTACTCACCTAAATTAATCAATTTCTCGTGTAGTCTGGCGTATGGTATTAAAAAAAATACATATAAATCAATTTCTCTTGTATTTTTATGTCAATACAAAGCCTATCAATTACGTAGTTTAACAAATTATATTTTTTAACTAAACTAGCAAAAAATCTCCATAATTAGTTCGCTGGGCTTTGAGGTGACATCACAGTGTCATCTAGATAAGGTTAGTCTTTCCTGCCATCTTTTTAACTAAACCTCCAGCTGACAGGTGGCGTTGTGATAAACAATGCTCTTAAGTTTTTCTGAATTATCTGCCCTCTGGTGGAAACACTTAATAGTTACAGAAGAGAAATTCCAAATCAAGCAATCATTCTGTAGCAAAACTGCAAAATGGTGCAATTGTGTTCATGTAAAATATAGCAATTGGGGATACAATCTGTCATTTGGTAGGTACATTATAATGTAGACAGCAACCAATGCAAAGGTTTATGAATAGCTTATAAGTAAAGAATGAGATCCATACCTCTGCATAAATGAAAGTTACAAAACAAACACGTTACTTACCCTCAAAACCTGACATTGGTGAACAATATAATTAGTGTAATTTTGAATATGAAGATGGTTTGGTATTTCCTAAAATTACTTCGTGATGCAAAGCAACATGTAATACAATACATACCTTCAAATTTTTCCAATTGACTGAAGTCCAGCTTCTCAGGAATACTAATTGGAACTTTAACAGTTTGTTCGAGGGAAACAGTCCGAGACGGTGGATGAGTGAAGACATCGGTAGCACCAGTCGGGGTAGATGGAACACTCTGAGCACATTTCCTAAAAGGATTTTTGGGAGAAGAATCATCTTCACTCAAGTGGCGCGATTTCTTTTTACCACCTGAGAAGCTATTGTTTGGGTCACCAATGGACCTTCGTCTTGGTGCTCCAATGGTGTTGTACTTTACTGGCTGACCGGCTTCATGATCAGGTGTCCGGCTCCTCCGTCTCCTCCGACCTGACTGCAGCAATGCTTCCTCTTCCTCCTTCTTTTCAGAATCTGTGGAAGACTCTTCGCTGGGTTTCACTTGCTTACTCCCGCTTTTCATAAGATCTTGCCGACTATCAGTTGCAGTCTCCAGTCCAGAATCCACAGATATGCTATGCTTTGGCGTGTGAAACTTTTCATCACGATCATCTCTTTTCACAGAACACCCAGGCTCTATCATAGATTGTGACATCTCTCCTTCGGTCTTGCCTTTGTTTTGAGGAGTCATACTACTCATCTCGGCACTGTTCGTTGACATTGTTCTTATCCTAGGCGACTCAGATCCAGACAGAATGCGAGATGTGGCAACAGTATACACGGCTGCTACAGGCCGATGAGGTCTTGGAGATGAGCCCTCGACTTTGCTCAGACTGTCAATACTAGAGAACCGCATGGTTGGAGTGCTTGTACCATCTAGGTCCTCCTCATAATCAACCTTGAGAGTGTCAAGGTCATCAGGACTAGAAGTGTCCTCCCCAGAGGAGGTCGTGTTATCATTGCGGCTCTCTGGTGCTGACAAGTATGGGCTATCCAATGGGCTAGGGTCAGTTGCAGCATCTGTGAACACATCATCACTCGGACTGGATAATCCAGAACTAAGATTTTGATCAGGAAGTATCAAGCGTTTTTTTCGCATTTGTTCTGGAGATGAGGCACTTCCTGTAGATTTAGTCCGACTGTGTACAGGGGCTATGTGACTTTTGTGATTCATCGAACCTTCCTTTTCTGCCTGTCCATTATGATTCGTCCCACTTGATGAATTCAACCTGGCTTTGTGACTGGAACTGGAATCATTCAAATCAGAAGATTCTGAGTTAGAACAGCTTTCCACATCCTCATAAAAGAAGGCATCTCGGGCTTCCTTTACTCTCTGATTACTAGACCTTCGGACAACAGTCATTTCAGGCTTTGATGACTTTTGCTCACCAGAAGGTGCATCCGGTGTGGGCTCCCCTTGCTCTTTTATAGCAGTAGGTATCTTCTCCAGAGGTGCTTGCGTAATGAGATGATGAGGATGATGAGACAGGTCAGCAGAGTCATCCTCTTTATTAAGCATCTCCTCTGGATACACTGAGTCATAAGGTTTCGCACGAGGTGTGCCAGGTACATTGAACGAAGAGATATTCACTGGTGTGACTCTCGTTAAGCTCATTGACGGTTTTGTTGGCGAATCTTTCTCATGCGAAGGGCTCTTCTTAGATTCGTCACTACTACTGGATGATTTGGTTTTTCGTCTCGGTGGTGGAATCCTACTTCCAGGGGCTGGGGAGGATTCTGACACTGTAGAAGCTATAGATACAGTCTCTACAGTTTGAATAGTGGGAGACACCATCTTCTCAACTTGGGATGGTACGGCAGACTTAGATGTACGACGCTCCGGGGTAGTAGCCACCCCTTCGCTGCCAGAATCTCTTGGTGACCCTTGAGCAGAAACAGCTTGGTATTGCTGCTCCCTCTTTCTTCTAGGGTCCAAGGCCCTTGCTCTGGTCAACAGTTTCTCCATCCTTCGGTTGGGGACACCACGAGGTGTCGAGTCTCCCACTTCAGTCGTTTCTTGGGAATGAAGGTCAGCAGCCCGCTTGACCAGTGCAGGAGAGCCTCCTCGACTCTCCTGTTGACCCATCTTGATGCTTTTCTACCTGGTTTCCATGGGAACAGACAAGCAGGGCAGGTGGGGCGGAGGGGTGTAAACCTGCAATAGAAAGGGGAGTGTCAGTCACATTTCATAGGCACAGCTGTGTAATGATATTATTTTAACACTCTCAAGTGGGAAGGTGCCAAACACTAAATTTAAACCCTTCACAGCAGTCAAAAAATCTAAAACCAAACAATCAGAATGCACCAATAAACACATCTTGATAGTTTTTAGCCAGTATTTCAAAAAATCTGTAGTGCAGCAGAAATTCTCCAAATGGCTCAGCAGTCTCTTGTGTTAGTGGCAGAACTGCCAAATCAATATTACTGATGCGGTTTGCTCCATAATTTTCCAGCCAAGGTGATAAATGTCAGTGACAATGGGACAAAGGAAGTTATGAATACCAAGACCCTGACCCTCCACAAAGCCAGGGTATTATTTCACCATTACATCTAGCTTTGTTGATGCAGTACAGGTTGAGCATTGCAAGTAAATGCATGGTGTCTATGAGGAAACAAAATAATTCATTCCCTCGTGGGTTTTTGTATATTTTAGTTGTGAGAAGAGTATCAAATTATAGGGAGTACATTGGTTAAAAAAAAAAAACAAACTTGCATACAAAAGCCCCTTTTAACATTTTGGGAACGACTACACACAATACACATTATGTACTACTATACTATATAACTTATAATGAGATATTTCCCATGGCATTTTATAAAAGAGCCCATTGTCCTCTATACAGCTAATTTAAACTACATATGCGAAGTTGGGTGGGTTGAGTTCCAACATTCAAAATATATACAGTGTACGGTTATTGTACAACTATTAATATAGTTTATAATTTAATTTAGTACTCCTAAAATACCAATGCAGCACTTGGCAACTAAAGTCTGGTAATTAGATATTGGGCCTATAGGACAGGTCAATGATCTTTGAATGTCATATATGTGCTGAACAATAATAGCTCTAGTTGTTGTGAGAAAGTATTAGTTTTAAATCAATATTCATGTAGTTACATTAGGTGCAATAGTAATAATGAGTGATTGGTGGTTGGTATTGTGAGGAGGTGACATAAATGTTTTAGCTATGCTGGCTGCCAATTTGGCCAATGCAAAGAATGCATTGTAGTCTCAAAATACCTTCATGGGCAGCTTCAGAGGCTGGTGGGATGAGGATGGGGGTGTATGTATGTTTATCTACAGGATAACTCCATGTTTTTTAGCATAATAGGTTATTTAGTACTACCTTGTGATAAAGTTCGTGAGAAGTAATCCATCTCCTGGTAATGACGTGTTTTCATAGAAATGATAGAAGATACACCATCCACAAAATATGCAAGTAAGCCTTCTTCAAAAGTTTTTCTTGCACTACGCATCCTCATCAGAACACCTGACTGCCCAACCTACCCAGAAGCCCCTGCGCTTCTGCCTTGTGTTTACACCCCTCAAAACCTGGCAGGCATGCAACCGTTGCTATAGTGACTATGTAACCCATAGCAACAGTATGTGTTCATTAGCAACCAATGGTATCTATAATCTAGTGAAAAATAAAAGAAAAGCGCTGAAATTTTCATTGCACAAGTTTCCCTACCACATTTACTGAGGCCAAACGCAGCTAAGAGATGCCAAACAATACCAGTTTAAAACAAAATTTTTCCTCTCGTTTCTTATAGTATAAATAAATATGTAAAGTGAAGATAACGTGCAAATAAGAACATTGTGTTGTAACAAACACTTACAGCATGGAATTTTCTCTCTGTTGTAACGTATCAAAATGTATTATCTAGAAACTTTACTGTAGAGAGGCAGTAGCTACACTGCACTTTCTTCATGTTTCTTGATTTTTTTTTTTTCATGTCTGCTACACCCTGGATTGGCCCACTATGGCCCCTGGACAAAATCAAATTGTGGGCCCCTACTTAATAGTATTTATTAATTAAGTTTTTGGAGAGGTGGGTCCTCGGGCACTGCCCTAATACCCACATGGCCAGTCCACCCCTGGCTACACCTAAAAATTCCAAATCTTTCAGCACATGAAAATTCTGGAGTTGCTGTACCTGCCCCGTCCTTTCCTCTCTGGAATAAGGAATGCGATAGCAAAGCTCTCCTCTTGGGCAAGTAGCAGCACAAATAATGCGCACTTGGTTAACTTAGATATTAACTCCATGTGTGGGACCTTTTACTTGCCCATGAAACTACAAGCCTCAAGATTGAACAGCATACATCCTGAGGATGGAACCCAGGACAAATCATTAATTTTACATGGTCTGACCAACGCCTTAACCACTGGCCCTTCCATCCAATTATCAATTAAGACACTCTGATCGACTGACCAATGTGACTTATAATGATCACCTTCAAAGATGCTTATATTCATTGTACATATTACTGCCAAAATGTTCCAACCATCTCTCAATAATCTCCTAAACCGCCATATATATCAAACCTTCATGAGAAAAATGGTGTGTGGAGTGAGTGTTGTCTTACCCTGTGAATCCTTGGTTAAAACCTAGAGCTGGCTCTCCATCAATACATATAGCATGCACTTAATTTTTCCAAGTCTCTCAATAGATCTAATTGCACAATAATATTATCTGCATACACATGTCCACCCTTGACAAAAAATGTGTCATCCCATGACATTTGAAACAATACACATCCTTTAACGTTCAGCTTATAGTTCATAAATCCTGCATCACTATGACCAGACATGTCCAAGTCATCATCATGCCCACCTCATATGTTGGTCATTCCCAGCCAATTATAACTGTATGGTCAGTTAAAAATTAATCCTCATGTTTGGTTAGTATGTATGGAATGAATGCACCCAGTAACCAGTAACCTTTACACACTCTAGCTAGCAAAGCTACAATGCATCTGATAAATTGAGTTACATGAGGTCATCCTCGCATACAAAAGGTCACGGGGTAGGTCATATGATAAGCCACACAATGCGTGATATGATGATAGCTGATCTACCCTGGAATATTACACCAAGGGTATAACCAATAAGGGTTATACACACTGGTATTAGCATGCATGATAATAAGTATGATCATGGGTTCAATCCATGCAACTATTAATTACTGAAAATCTTACTCTGGTTAAGATCTAGCCTAAAGCAATCTGACTGTGTGTAGATTAACTGCACTCACCCCCTCCCCAAATGACCGTTTTTATTAACAAGCTAGTCACCTTTACCTAACAATATTGACTAAGGTGACATGCTTTTGACTCAGACATTTATTTTCAAAATATCTAAAAGGTTTATTAAAATGTTTTATAGGTTACTTTTATAGTAGTCACAAGCAAGGAAATCACTAAGTTATATAAGTCATATATATGCAGTTGAATAAAATCAATTCTGAAAGTTGTAATCATTCGTTATTCAATATATGGTATTTTCAATATACACCAAGGCCTCTTTACTCAAAGTTACCTTTGTGATATAATGTTCTGTTGGTTTCTTTAGCCATCACCCCAAGTCATGCTTAAGCCTTCAGAACAGGACTACTTAACCAAACCAGGGCCAATTTATATTCAATGTAGTTGTATTAGTTATAAGCTCCTGATAGACAACTACCCCATCTAGCATATGTATAGCAGTAGCACTACAATTAGCATGTATTTAGTGACCATCGGTGTTAACCTTTCTATTATAAACGTACCTAGGCATTTTGGCGTCATTTCATATGTCTGTTTCTTCCTTGTATTGTCATGTAATATTACATCCTAGCTGTCCTGGCTGTGTTTTGAACTGGACAGCAAATGGCAATGTGCACACAATCAATGTGGTGAGCATTCGCACTTGAATATTTAGTGAAACACAAACTGATAATCAGATTAAATCCCAGCACAATGTGCAGTAAAAGTTGCTCTTTATCATCTCATTTGGTTACGAGATATTCTAGTAGCTTCTGCTAGGTATATTACTGTATCACCTTTGTCATGAGGTGGATGTGTTTGCCATTCTGTATGTTTAAAGAATTGGCTGTTAAGTTAAGAGGCCAAGCATTTTCCTCAATTTATTGATATTCTGATCAACCGCCGTCTGGTTGTCCAGTTGGAACATGCCATTCAGTAAGTATAATGTAAACCCACAAAAGCATGGGTTGAGACAACAAAAAGACTTCCGTGTTGCTCAGTAGGCCTATTCTTCACAATAACAGGCACTATCATGTTATCCAATCCATTAAATATAAAAACATTATTTAGCAATATATAAATATGCATATACATGAGAACTTAACTTCAGGCAAATATTTCTTTCTTTGAATAAAACATAATACACATATATACAGGGGCGGAGCCTAGCTCAGTGGTAGCGCACTGGGCTTCCAACCACTGGCTCGCGGGTTCAATTCCCTGTCGAGCCTAAGTTGGATGGCTGTTTCATCCATCATTTCATTACCATGGTTCCTGCGTGTCCCGCATGCATGGGCCATATATATGCTATGGAGTGATTATAGTACACGTACTGTAGGAAAGGTTCATAATTACTCGACAGTGCAATTCAACAAAAGATGAATATATGTGCAGTACCAACAATCTAGAAATTGTATTTGAAAAATAATGGTCCACATTATATCATAATACTATTATTTAAAATAGATATAGTATGAACATTGCCATAATGAACATTAAATGCTTCTTACAATCTCCATTAGATTAGGTGGCAAATTACAAACAAAGTACATATATTGGTAGATGCAGCTGCAGCTGTGCACATGGATCATCACGAGCTGCATCATCCGACAGCATCCATGGCACCATACTATCATCTTGGCACTAAATCACTAAACTGCTGCTGAACTCAGAGGTGCGTTTATTTTTATTGAACAGAATTAATAGGGCGACAATCCAAAAATAGGCATCCCATAATTGATATGACTATATTTACCTCCGTTGCTGTGGCTACATGATGCTGGAAATCCCTTATCCTAGAAGAGCTGACACACATTCTGTGATGCCAAGAATTCCCTGCACTGGCTGCTGCCATTTTTCGGCACTCTAGCGCCCTCTTCTGATTATTCCAGAAGCTGTTGTGGCAATGGCGCCAAGTGTTCCACGTGCGATCGATGGATGTTCCAGAATCAATAGAACTCAATCCGCTGAAGTTACCAGGTCTATATGTTATTATATATTAATGCCGAAACTGAATGGGACCATGACTAAAGTCTTAGGCTTAAGTATACTTAGGCCGAAATTGAGTGCTGGTGACTTCTTTCCCCCCTCATGACATGAGGCCTCATTTAGATCTATGGTAGGCTATGTATGCTATGATGAATTTTATCCACTACAATATATGATGGAGATTCAATCATACATTGCAACATTGGCCTAATAAATAAAGAGCAATTAATTAAACCAGTCCAATTTGTGCTGTTTCACTTGAGAAACAGCTTAATATCTACTTACATTTTCATTCCTAAGCAAAATGTGATTTGAATATGCCATACTTATGTGATAGAAGTAATGCATTGTATAAATTTCACATTATTGATTATGAACTACCAACTTGTAGTGCATACCAGCCCAGTGATGGAAGTGGGGGGGGGGCGAACTTGGTGGAACTGAGTCCCCCTGTCCGAAAAACGGGGGGAGTTCTGCAATGCTACAGCTCCAGGGGCGGATCCGGGGGTGGGAGCGTGCGCCCCCCTTTGAAAAAAAAAACGAGAAAAGTTAAAAAAAAATGGCACTAGCAAATCAATTATCTCCCCCCCCCCTTTCACCAATTTCTGCATCCGCCCCTGAGCTCCCCCACATTGCTATATGTAGTCTTGTACAAGAAGTGGCCATTGATAAATTTTGCTATTGACACTAGGTATACATACAGTGGCTACAACAGTTTAGCTATTGACACTGCATATGGCTACAGATTTTTTTAAGCTATTGACTGTTGATTAAAAGGCCTCCTTTGGTGAGCGGGCCATCATTTGGTGAAATTATGTTTTTTGCTTTGTTGACCACTGCCAATGGCACGAGCCTACCTTTCATGGTGCAGGTACCAGCCTTGCTCAACCTGGGACTATATATCTTCCTGGCACAATCTCTGGTGAAGGGCCAAATAAGATCTACGTATGACCATGTATGAAAATATTTTTTTACTCTTGCTCATCCTTGGCCATATGTTGTTCACTTGCCGAGCATTTCAGACTCAGACTCAGACTCGTTTTATTTCCTAAATATTCAAACGGTATATACAGGTGGAGACACCCCTAAGATAATTTCTTATCGCTACCGGGGTGCCACCAGAATATTCTTCATCCCGATCCCAGCAGACCCTACCAGACAGATTTCAGCATTTTAAATAAATTTATTTATGATAAGATTAAATATCTAGTTTGAAGAAGGCAATGAGAGACACTGTATATCATGATGAGATGCCACTTTGAAGATTACACTTAAGTATATATATATTTGTGTATGTCACAGTTGATTAAGAGGAATGGCATATATAACAGTTTCTTACAGAGCAAAGTGTTTGATACATACTTACTAATTGAGTTTTGATGTAATTTACAAAACTATGGAAACTATGTGTGGTAATTTTATTCTTTATATTAGCTGGACAATTAATATATATATTGGGCAAACGAAATCTTATACTTTTGTTTGTGAAATAATGCTTACTCTGTGGGGTGACCAAATTATTTGCATTTCTGGTTTCATATTGGTGAATTTCAGAGTGTCTTTGATACATAGAATTCGTGAAATAAGATGGAAGAGTTCCGTTTTCCAGCTTGAAGGCAAACTTGAGTTCCTGCAGAGCACACAGATCTGTTACCTTCAGAACATTACATTTTTTGAAAAGTGGGTCGGTATGGGCATTATATTTGGAATTTGAAATAATTCTGACAGCCTTTTTTTGTAACTTGCATAATTTTGATGCTTGAGTGCCCCATGTTAAAATTCCATAATTTAAATAAGGAGTAATTAGTGAACTATATATTGTTTGTAAAATAATTGAAGGGACAAACTTTTTCATTTTACACATAATACCAATTGTTTTTGCTATTTTCTGGGATATCATATTGGTGTGTGACTTCCACGACAGATGTGTGTCAATTATGATACCTAAATAATTAAAATGAGTGACAAATTCAATGTCAATATTGTCAATTTTTAAGTTCATAGGTCTTACAACTTTATTTGGGGAGTGAAAGTACATGGCCTTTGTTTTATTTGGATTTAAAGAGAGTTTATTAAGCTTAAACCAATCATTTATGTTATTAAGTTCTTGATTTATTTCTACTTCAGCATTTCCATTTAAGGAGTTAAAAGCATTTAGTGTTGTAGAGAGGGCAGTGTCATCTGCATATACTATTGGATAAAATTTGTCTGTGGCATTAACTAAATCATTTAAATAAATTATGGAACTACTGTCGTTATATTAAGATAGTTAGATATAGTTTCTCCTAATTCAACATATTGTTTACGGTTTGTTAAATAACTTTTAAGTAGATTTAGTGAGTTTCCAATAATACCATAATGGTATGGGCATTATATTTGGAATTTGGAGTGAAAGTACATGGCCTTTGTTTTATTTGGATTTAAAGAGAGTTTATTAAGCTTAAACCAATCATTTATGTTATTAAGTTCTTGATTTATTTCTACTTCAGCATTTCCATTTAAGGAGTTAAAAGCATTTAGTGTTGTAGAGAGGGCAGTGTCATCTGCATATACTATTGGATAAAATTTGTCTGTGGCATTAACTAAATCATTTAAATAAATTATGGAACTCCTGTCGTTATATTAAGATAGTTAGATATAGTTTCTCCTAATTCAACATATTGTTTACGGTTTGTTAAATAACTTTTAAGTAGATTTAGTGAGTTTCCAATAATATCATAATGTTTTAATTTATATATAAGAATTTCATGATTTATGGTGTCGAAAGCTTTGGATAGATCTAGATAAATATTTAGAGGGATTTTTATTTTGGTCCATTTTAACAACTATTCTATCAATTAATTCAAGTGCCGCAAGTTCTGTTGAGTGTTTAGTCCTAAAACCATATTGACTGTCAAAGAAAAGTTTAAGTTCAGTGAAGTGATTATATATTTGATTATAAATTATTCTTTCTAATACTTTAGAGATGGTGGGAAGAACTGATATTGGACGATAATTATCCAGAATATTGTCATCATTTTTCTTATGTATAGGCAAAACTTTGGCTAATTTTAATTTATCAGGGAATATACCAGTTTGTAATGATTGATTAATGATCATTGTTAATGGTTTGGCTATTTCATCTTTTATACATTTTAGTAATTTATTGGATAATCTATCTACCCCACAGCATGTTTTAGGTTTTAGGTTTTCTATAATTTCTTTAATAGTTTTTTTAGTGACAACTTTAAATTCAAAGTTAGTGTGTACTGGATTCATAAGATAGTCATTAAATGATTTTCTAGTTGGTGGCACTATGGATTCAGCTAGAGTGGGACCTATCTCTATGAAGTAATCGTTAAATTTATTTGCAATTAATTTAGGGTCATTAACATTAATATTATCTATGAGAAAGTACTTAGGAAATTCTTTGACATTTTGTTGTGTATTCAAAATATTCTTTATTGTTAGCCATGTATTCTTGATGTCTTTTTAAAAATTTTCAAAACAGGAATGATAATATGTCTTTTTTGCTAAACGTATATTTTGTTTTAGTATGCGGTTGTAAGTTTGTAGGTTTATTTTGTATGTATTATATCTTTCGGAATTAATATCAGTTGACTTCAGTGTTTTATAAAGTTTATCCCTGAATTTGATAGATCGAATTATACCTTTAGTAATCCATTTCAAGGAACTCTTGCTGATCCATAGGATGCTCCTTCCTTCCCATGGTAGTGCTAAATCATCCGTGACCAAACGTGGAGAGTGCAAACATTTTTTAAAAGGTTTAAAACTTTGGCGGACATTCTAAAGCCACTATCTCACATAGCCGAGTGACGATGCAGAGTAATGACGATCGCTGGAAAGCAATCAAACGGCTTCACTCTTGGTCATTTGATGACTAGAAAAAGCAAGTCAGCAAGGTCTCGCCGATCGCTCGCCGATCACTCGCAGAATGCCCGTAAAACACAGAGTGCCTCATGGATGTCTCATGGATACCTGACGGATGCTTAGTGATGGATGTCCGACGAGCATTTGACGGACATTCGGCAAGGGTTGTCCGGCGAGCGTTTGACAGACGTCCGCTGAGCACTGAACTACCCCACATACGCTCGTGAAAATAATTTATAATTAACAGAGACATGAGTGAGCATGTATAGCCCATTTTAGACGTACGTGGTCACTCGTAGGTCTTATGCGTGACAGTGTGAACGCCCCTTGACTCAGGCCAAGCTTCCAGGTGAAGGTGCCAATCTCACGTGGGCTGGTGCTTCATGGAAAGGGGCTCGTCTTCCTGGTTTTGGTTGGGGCGAAACTTATCCATAAAAGGGCTCCAGGGTTGGGGCCATATGTCCAGGTGAATGGCCTGCCAACCCATGTCTCTGCCATTGAATGATGGCCCTTCACCAGTTCGCGTTCATCGTCCACAATTTTTTATGCAGTGCCAATCTCCAAATTTTTAGGTAGCAATTAACTGTCAATGACTATAACACCATCTATGAGTTTCAGAATGCCCTAATTCACTGGACTAAAGGGTGCAATACCATTTAGTCAATAATACAGAGAAAGGTTTATCACTATTGAATAAATGTGAAACATTTGATATTCAAATCACAGGCATTTGCCATCATGACAGCCCTTAGCAAGTTAGTATACTATAAGACCAAGGGTACTGACTTTGTCAAGAACAGCTTATACTCCCCCTGTGCAACTGCCTTCAATGATGGGGCCAGTTTCAGTCAATAATGTCATATTACACATCAAACATGGCTATATTATACACAAAAATAATTTTCCTTCTTATTCTAAGTGATAACTTCCATTATTTATGGGTATTTACCACTTATATGCAAGGAATTCCTTGCCTGTACGCTGGGAATTGTTCAATTCTCATCTCTAATGGCAGCGAATTTGCATATTTTACCATCTACACACATGATGGTGCTTTCTGATTGGCTAATATCTCCCAAGCACAGTGTGCTGCCAGCTTTAAGCCAATTAAGTGACCTAACTAAGTAATCTTTGTTTAAGAATTGAGTGTAATCAATGCAAATAAAACAAATTGATATGCAATTTCACTGTTAGACATTCAATGCCATAAGCCACAGGGTTGGCAAGTTTAACCCACCCACTGGGTTTAACCCGGGTTAAACCTGTATTATACCTGGGTTGGGCTAAATAGACATTTTGCCCAAAGTGGGTTAAACCTGGGTTAAAACCCATAATTTTACTTATAATCAGTATAAAAGGTGCAGGAAATACAAAACAATACTTAAACTATTGTATCTGAAACATCAAACTTTGCACAGATGATGCTACATGATGGTAGGACATAACCAAGATCAATGGTTGTTACCCCCAATTTGCAACTGTTAAAACACTAAATTACATGATGGTTTAGCAATTTTTGCGCCATTGTTGTTAGCTTTAAAATTATAATCTTTGGAATTCAGCAGACCATAAGATGTGTAAAGCTCAGTGATAGCCACTGAAGTTTAAGAAAGAAAATCTTCTATTTCTCCATATATTCACTGTTATATGTATTTCTAGGGGCCAATAGTAGGGGGTAGGCACCAGCTGGGCTTCCAACCACTGGGTCCTGGGTTCATTTCTCAGTCGAGCCTTATTAAGTTGGATGGCGCTTTCATCCGTCTCATTTTCATGGTGCAAAAATACAGAACGTAACACCCTGGTTAATCCACCACCCTTATATATATATATATATATATATATATATATATATATATATATATATATATATATATATAAATATGTTTTACCACTGATTTGGAATCCCATTTGTGAGCTTGTAGGAGGGTTTTTGTCAGGTTTAACCCACTTTTGGGGGATTAAACCCATTTTGCCCATTTTATACTCAAGTGTATAAAGCTCAGTGATAGCCATTTAAGTACAATTTAAAGCAATGAGCTTGTAGGAGGGTTTTGGCCAGGTTTAACCCACTTTTGCCCGGGTTAAACCCATTTTGCCCGGTTTATACCCAGGTTTTACCCCCTGGGCTGGGCAAAATTGATTTAACCCGGGTTCAGTCAATAATATGACATTATTGACTGAAAGTCCAACCCTGATAAGCCAGCCTATATGCTATTAAGCTAATTTGTTTGAATTAAGTCTAACTGGTAAACTAGCAAAATAATTGCCATCAAGCTCAGGGCATTTCCTAATGTATTCAGCTACAATCTGATTGGCAAATGACATTGCTGCCTCTTGAGATGAGAAGCCAATTAAGGCTGTCAGTAGCTTGGTATTAGTTACAGTATAAGTGTCACTGAGCAGTGTCATATATGTTGGCAAACGCCTGTGTTCAAATTATTGAATATTTGAATGTTTTGTTTTTTTAATCTGACAACACATATTGTAATTTACATTTTTGTGCAAAGACGATCCTGTGTGGCAAAGGCTGCTGGGGTATGAGTCCCCCGACCGACATTTCTCACTTCCATCACTGTGTAACCAACCTTTATATAACTTTGTACATCTGCAAAAGGTGTGGCTTCATAGTAGAGTAGCTTTTTCACAGATCTCATCCTAAATTTCTGGGAAACAATCTTTCAGAATGGGCTGCATATATTGTTAATTAGTTGCTCTGTGTAGTTGTGCTCATGAAGCCACACCAGCCTCCACTGACCTACGTATCAGTGCTTCCATAAAAAAAAATATATTCTGATTCAGATCTCATTAGTTTTAATGAAATAAAGTGAATATTTTTTTTATATAAGCTTTTGTAGAATGATAGCAATTGCTAGGCAGTTTTACATTTGGAGCTCCATGTATTTGTGAATCTCAGAGGTTCCAAATGGGTTTCCACTTCTATGTTTACTATATTTTGAATGTTCACAACTAATACCCCTAACAGAAAAGGGCCTCACTGGGTGCATTTTGACAATTTTGGAACAGAATCTTCAAATACAGTATAGGCGTTTCAGAAAAGCCTCTCCTATGATTAAGATTTTTCTATAGGCGGAGGCCCACCTACAAAAAATAGTGCAAAACTACATTTTCGAATATGGAGCGGAAAGGACGAAGTCCAACCGACTTTATAAGGATTTAAAAAAATATATAAGGTCATGCTATGCCTGACTACCGATTTAGCTCTTGACAGGAAGACGCTTCCAAGGCTATGTCTGAGCAATGAGCAAGGACCTACCATATGAGGTAGACCAAGGACAATAAACCATAGGCCCATTAGACGTCGGCTCAGTGAAGTTGGACAATGTTGGCTGACTGCGGGCTGACATGTTTTTTTGAAACATAAATTAATGCCATATCCCAGGGCGGAGTAAGCATCCATGGGCCTTTTCCAAGTTTTGTCGGGTAACTTATATATTTGTAGTACATATATTGTTTGACTGTTATTGGGTGGAGTTTCACCACTATGAGTATGAGCAGCTTACTTAAACTAAACCTTTTGTAGATTAAAACACTCCTTGCAATTACATGTTGGCCTAGACAACATGTCAAGAACAGGTCAAACAGTAGAAATGGAACAGAGATCCTACACAGATTATGAGATATTTATTGTTTTTTTTATTTAATTTCATATTTCAACAAGTAACTTTCAATTCCATAAATATTGCAGCAGTTTTCATCTGGATTAAGTTATTATTTTAGAATATGTAGGACCTCTATAATTATTGTTTCATACAATACACACACATTAAGGACAAAAAATATTAAGCATGACTTCGTGCGGGTAACTATTAACTACTCACTGCTATGCATGGGTATTTTAAATAAAAATGTAAGCATTCATAACATATCACAGCTGGTGCACTTTGAATAGATACATTACATACAGTAATACAAGAAATTATCATAATAAACACTATAAATATGACTTAAAACAACTTCAAAGATTCTCTAATATTCACAATTTCAGTTTAGAAGTCATGAAAATGTCTCAACAACAGAGCATGTCTAGCATCAATGCAACAAATTTTAACTACGAAATAATAACATTATGCATGGCACAAAGAGACGCTTTGAAGGTATACATATATAGAGGATAATATAAGCATACATTGCAAACACAGACCAGTCACCTTCAAAAGACATACACACAATACAACATGGATGCATAACAGGTGTACATCACTACAAAATTATAGGATGATCAAACTGAGTAATCAAACATTGCTGTAATAGTGATATAACCTGCTATCGTTAGGATTTCCATTGTAATTATACATTTCTAATATCTTTCTCAATTTCTGGTTCTCTGCTTCCAGTTCTAAGATCTTTTGCTCTAACCGGTCAACTCGATCTTCAGAAAATCTCAAAGAACCGAGTTTCTTTCGAAGATCACTCGTCTCTTGAGACAGGGATTGGTTTTTGTCTTGAAGCTCAATAATTTTGTCAATAAAGACCTTAGTCTTTTCACTTTTTGTGAAAGACTTCAGTTTGGTTGTGATAGTTTCTGTGCTGGTTATTTTGAGAGTGCGCAGTATTCGATTAATTTTCTCATCCCGTGTGTCACCATTTGCAGTGGATGTAGAGTTTATGGAACTTATGGATTCGTCAAGATTGAAATCAGGAGCATTTCGACTGCTCAATGGCGTACTGCAATCATTGATGTCAGAGTTGTGACTGGTATTGCGACTGCAAGCGATCGGCACGGTGTCTGACCCGATGCTTCCAGTAGGGGTAGTGTGACCGGATTGAGATGGTGTCTGGACTGCTGAACTGACTGGGGTTTCTTGCATTGAAAAATTGCGAGAAAATGTCTCTTTAGGTGTGTGTTGAGATCGGCGTTCAGGAGGGCGATAGACAAATTTCTTGTCAGGCATACTCTGCCTTAGTCGGTGTTCACGGTTGAAGTTTTGTGGATGTTTCATGGGAGTTATAGTGATTCTAAGGGGGTTGTGTCTGTTGAACTGCTGTGGCATCGGTTTGTTTGGAGAAGATGAGTGAATAGGCCCTCTTGATTTACTGCTTTGTGGCGTTTTAAAACCTTGATGCATCACATCTTGTGGGTTGACAAACATGGACTGAGGGCGACTTGATAACTTGGGTGACCTTGACACTTGTGGGGATGGTATGGTTGTGCCATTAGACTTGGAGTTGGGACTGTGTCTGGTTTCATCAATTCCAGAATCATACCCTCCATTCTGATTGCTCAACTGGTTGTAATTCTCCTGGAGCTGTTCATTGGCCTTTTGGAGCTGTTTGAGCGTGCTTTGAAGGTCATCTATCTGAGTCTTAGCTGTCATTTGTACGTGTGTAAGCATTTGATTTGCAGAGTCTCTCTCCTTTTGCATGTTTTCAGCAAATTTGTGAGCTTGCATGGCCTTCTTTTGAGACAACTCCAAATCCTTCTTGGCCTCTACTCTTTCAGATTTAGCAACATCAGCCACTTTCTGCAGTTCAGCAATTTCTTCCTTCAACACCAAGTCTTTCTGCTCAGCCGACTCTTGCCTGTTCAGTTGCTGTTTTTCTTTCCGTTCCATTTCACCCAACCGCTGAATCAACTCTTTTTCTCGGATCTTCAAGGACATCAATGTCTCTTGGTGGTCTCTGAGAAGCCGTTTGACTTGCTCCTCCTGGTGTTTCATCTTTTCCTCGAATTTTACCTAAAATTAAATAAAACAAATGGCTGAATAAACAATATGATTTCAGAAGTGATCCCACGCACTTTAAACTGCACTAATAAGGACTATTTACCCTATATTCATTAGATAACTCCTGTGACAGTTTGTGTCTGATGGCACTGGTTTCAAGTTGTAGCTGATCTGATTTGTGTTTGTATGCCATTTCAGATGTGGATAGTGTCTGTTGTAATTTTCTTTCCGTGTCCATCAATTTTCCTTGAGATTCCTCCAACTCTCTCATCAGTTCTTCATTTTCCATTTCTAACCTTGACGCTTTTGTTAGCATGGTGTCGTTGAGTTCTTCGGATATTGGGTTACTGTTTGCTGGAAAATAATGGAAAAGTGTAACATTGGTTGAAAAACATTGAGTCTTCCGTTCACATTTCAATGCATATTTGGCAACTAGAGAACACCATGTTGCCTTGGTTTCCTTTCGCAAGTATTTAGTATGATCTGTTCAAGGTTTTATTTCGCGTACAGTCTGCTTATGTTACTGCACTTTAGAAGTTAATGAGGTTGGCTTTTAAAACGCCTTGTAGTCAAGAAAAAATTGTGTGCCGCAATTCTCACCCCCGGCCAATCCAGGCAAACTGATCTGACTGCAGGTCAAGAAGCGAGAGGTTGATTGGAACCGTCTCATTCCTCCTTCGCGGAGACTCGTTTTCTCCATCTCCAGAGCAGCATTTTCCTCCATCAACTCTTGCAGCTTCTTGTTAAGTTGTTCTTTCTCCTGCAAAAAGAAAAATTAGGCAGTTTTATTCTATGATCTTTCAAGTTTTCAATCTCATGCTCCACAGCAATGGAAGAATTCTTACAACTGTGCAAGCAAACAAACATGTCAAAGGTTTTCGGGCATTAAATTTCTGAATGACATTCATGGTCTAGTTCACCAATTAAATCTCCATTATTTTTTGTCATGTACAGATGTGAGATCAACTAAGGGCATTCTTTCATGATCCTAAGTGGTCATTAATCATGGTACCTGTCAGCCTTTTCCCATTTTCTTGACCCATGAAGTTGTAAATGGCAACAATTCAGGGATTTAGAACATTTCGAGGATTGTCAACAATTCTGGTTATTTTATAGTTGTTTGTTCGGTAAGGCCTTTACATTCTTTCCGTGTAGTGTTGGTTTAGTATAGTTAATTAGATGGATTATGTTAGTATCTGCCAATTTGTCTGTCAGCAGCTGACCTGATTTCCTTCTTCGACCTTGAGCTGCAGTTGGTCAAGGTCACCCAGGAGGGACTCCAGTCGTTTACTTGTGGTCAAGGTTTGGTCCTCTGCCTTAGCTTTGGCTTCACCAAGCAATGAGTTATCTTCTCTTAGTTCCTGACGAAAAGTAATTTCATAGTATAATATCAACAGAACAATGGACTCTATTGAGTACGTGTCATTTTAACTTTCACACAGGCATTGGTGTCAAGTCAGTTGGTTTTTGTTTTATTACTAAGGCAAATTTTTGGACCATAAATAACAAACTTACCTCAACACGTGACTTAAAGAAATCGAGTTCATTCAGTTTTTCCTTGTACTTGCTGATCTCCCTTTCAAGTTTTTCAGCTTTCATTGCCTGCATAAAAAGAACACCAGAAACTTGATACTTCTGTTTTTCATTAACCAAGCTGGTGCAAATACATTTTAACAAATGCTTTCTTGGGCAAATAATGACTTGATTTTGAATAAACACCTTCCCACTCACCTGTTCTTTCAAGTTATCCACCTCATCCCTGTAGGACCTGGCTGATTTGGCGTCTTTTGTCAGCATCATATTCTGCAAACAAAGATCTTTCATGTTGAAGCAAACATTTACATGGAGTTTGTGTGGACCTGAGAAGCAAATAGGTAAATTTGGGGAATGCAGAGAAAATACTATTCATTGTGCTGTATTATGTCAACATGGCCATACAATAAGACCTCCTTGGTTAGGTCTCATCTATAGGATGACCTTAATTATGAGAAAAAGTGCAACTACACATAATTTTGTGATTTTACAGCCTATCAATGGGTGGCCTTTAAACGCAGTTCAAATCGACCATACACATACCTGTGGTACTAATTAGATAGATGGATATGGAAAGTGCAGCCTGAAGGCAATTTCTTGCCGCTATCGAGGGTTGATTCATGAGGTGAGAGAGAGGAGTCCACCCATATTACACATTTACCCCAAGAGTGGGATCTTTTATTTGCCTCAGCATAGACACAAGGGACCGCCAATTTAATGTCTCATCCGAACAACATCCAGCTGGGATGTTGCTCATAAAGGGTGACTGGGCCTGGGATTGAATCCGGGTCCTTCAGAGGAGCAGGCGAGCGTCTTACCACTAGACCACCCAGCTGCTAATTAGCAGAACAGGCAAACTTTAAGCTTAAACTTTAAGGTGGACAAACCACAATGCAGTAAATGCACTGACGTAGCCATAGCTCCAGTTTTGAACTTATTTTAGCGGAAAGTACTTGTTGATATTTATTTATTGTATATGTTCAAGAGTACTCATGGCCTGGTTATTTGTATTGTAGTACCATTGCCTTCGGGCTAATGAACATGTAACTGATCGATGTGTCTGTTTATGAACATGTTTTAATACATCCAACTTGATCCAAGTGCAGCATTATATCTGTGCACAATAGAATGTCAGTCATTTTCTGATTGACATGTATGCAGCCTGGGGCCATGTTAATACATGCTAGCATGCATTGTGTCAATTTTTTAAACTTTTTTCTCCATTTTGAAATTTTAATGCTTCAGGCATTTTGTCAACTGATATTTAAGTCCCATGATCAGCTGGCCCCCATGGGTATGTTACGAAACCACAAAATAACATGCAAAAACATGAAAGAACCCTTTGTTTAGATTTTCCCTTGTGACCTTCAAGTTAACAGACTGAAAGCAACTGCATCCATTAATTCCCCTTGAAAGGTAATTTTATACAACTAACTAGTAATAAGCTCATGTCTTCATTATACATGTAACTTATGCTAATTAGTTTATATTTCAAAGAGATTTAAGTGAGTGTAGTCATTTTACGACAGCATGTCATCAGATGGTGTAAGTTCTCGTATTTTTATCCAAAGGTATATAGGCCTATATTATAAATTCTCCCATCCTTACCATGGTATATGGTAATTTAATTCCAGTATGTAGCAACGCTAACCATAATTTTGTCTTGATGGAATAGCATACAAATTAAATCAAGACAATCCTGTGATTTCAGTGACTGGAAATTGGCATATCTGAAGAGAGACTTTCACCTTCATGTAGATATATACAATGTATATATATATGTACATGGAATACCAATTCCCTTTACCTCATCAGCATTATATCTCAAACCGTTAGTGATCCAGTAACATTTCAGTTAAGAATTTTCTAAAAATAACTTAATACAAAATTTCGAAATTAAGTAGAGTCAAATTCTCAAGTTATATTTTTATCATTAAGTTGATGCTGAGTTGCTGAATTGCCGAATGCTGATCAATTGTTATTGGCCAATAATTCATGATAAGAGACCCAGATTTTCATTCTGCTGCAAGTGTGGGCTTTGTGTGATAAGGAATGTTGATTAGTGGGGTTCGCATCTGGTGATTCATCCTTAGATCATAGCAGCAGTTTGCCTTCAGCAAACAATACGACTGCTATTACTCTAATAATGAAATATGGCTGCTCAGATAACTGACCCAGCAACATTACACATGCTGTCTAACTGAGCAAATGCCTTAAAAAAGACCAGACAAAATGACTCGAAGCAAATGAAATAATCACAGTTATTAAGATGTTTAACGTTTTGTCCGCATCTGACACATTAGTGATCAGTGGGGTAGTTGCTATGGAACTGTGGTCGGTCTTCATTATTTTCACGAGAGGTCACTTACTTCTGTAGGTTATAGAGATTCAGTGAACAATGTCTCATAATGACCACGTTTCTGAGAATTTCCAGAACAGCAGGCATTATGAACCTTTACTTGGTCTTTCATGTGCATGCCGCATAAAGGAATTTTCACAGATTCTGGTAATCAATCACTGTTGCACTCATCCAGCCTAATGTTATGGTGGTCAAGTCACAAGAGACACTGGCCATAGGACCACCCAATGAAAAACTCCGGTTGCAACGTACACTAAGTTATTTGTGACAGTGCTAGGGGTGGGTTACCTGTGCAACCTTATATTTTTGCTGGCCACCCCTTTGTCCCTTTGCACCCTCTAACCTTCCGCATTTGGTGTTATCTTTTTCTACCCCAGGCCATTCACACCAGGTGTATTTGTGCAGTTGTACCCTCTCCAAGTGGCATTTGCTTTGTAATGTAGACTTCTCCTAACTACCATACAGTCCATAAGTCTGTGATATATCACCGTTTATTAGACCTACACTGCAGTTATAATTTGGTGTGACAACGTCTCGGAGTGTATTATTTTACTGAGCTTAATTAGCGGGTAAATGATGCTACTAATTGGTACAATAATTGGGCATATCACTTGTAAAACATTAAGCTGTTTTGGCTAATTACTCAGGGCTGGTGTGTTATTTAATCAGCCTTAATTGCTGAACAAACTACAGGCAACATCTAATTAAACACCATGCAGCTGGTCAAGTTGATCAAGTTGATCTCACTGTATTAAATTATGGAGTGTTTCTCTTTAAATGTTAGCGAGTGTAACATGAATACCATTTAGTCTCATGGGATAGAGAGGGTGAGGTGAATACCCAACTCAATGGTACATCTATCTCCAAGTCTCCATTGTGCCTCTTTGTTGGTCCCCAATTTCATGTGCATATTGTACTCTTGTGTAATTTTAAGTCTGTGTTTATCTGTGTGAGCTGTTGCCATCCCTGACTGACACATTGCACAAGGAATCTTGATACCATAAATATTTGTACAAAGACAATCAGCCACATACCTCTTGTTTCAGCCTAAGTCTTTCCTGTTTCAAAGACGACAGTTCCTCCTTCATATCACCCAACTGCCTGGCCTTTTCCTCCCTATAAAAAAAACAGTTAGAAAAATTAATACTTCACTGACCCTAATACACATTATTCTGGCACGCCTTGTGCTAAAGTTATGTACTTCAGTTACAACGGGAAGCATTTGAGTAAACGATAATGGTTAGATATGTTTAGATATGGTTTGATATTAAAGTCTCCCACAAACTGCAATATTACTTTTGAAGAGTAATTTCTGATATACCAGCGTTATTACTATGGTTTTAAGCTAAAAGCAAACGTAATGAGGATATGGTAAGGACGTGGAACCATAATAAATCTATATGCTTACACTTCTTCAGAGAGACTGTTAGCCTGGGTTTTGAACTTGGTCAGTTCTCTCATCATGTGACGTTTCTCAAGGGAGGCAGGGGGCGTTAAGGGTCCTCTTTTAGTGTCTGCCTCGACTTTGTGGTAATCCCTTTCTTGTGTCAGCTTGGTGATTCTCTGCCAAAAGAATTGGTCGCACAGCATTAAATAACCATTGCAATTTACCTTACAAAGTATACTAATTCATCTAACAAAGTAAACTAGTGGAAATGTGATGTAAAAATTATTAGTGAAATATCTGCAGTCCTCAGTTTTGGTCTGTGATGCTCAGACTATTCACGGGGGTACATCAAGAAACACGAAAATGTTTTTGTTGAATATCTGTTATTATTTTTTAACATTGAACTAAGGCTTTTTTTTCTTATTCTTGAGTTCACGCAAGTGCAGTGATAGTAAAACCCATTTGAGTAGCCTCAGAGTAGGCCTTTAATTCGTTTTTTTCACAAAATATATAGATGGTATATACGTGATCAATACTCACATTGATGCATGATTGATTTACTCATTCTTAAGGGAGGATTTTGAGTGCTATTCGGTGATATGTATTGAAATATGTAATGCATTTTTCATAAACTTGTGAGCGTGCAATAATGCAGACCTGCATCTGTGCAGTGCTTGATTAATAAACGGCTTTCAGGGATAAGCAAACACAGTGCACGTGCATAGAAATCATTGTATACGATGCATGTCATATGTAAGCAATATTTGAGATCCCTTTTACAATACTATTTTCCAAACTGTACAATTATGTCTGAAATGGCTAGGTATTTTGATATTCAGGTTTTTTCCCAGTGCTGGTTTTTCCCCCTCAATATCTTTATGGCTTTTTAAGAATTAAAGGTTAGATCGTAACCATCCCAATAATTAAATGCCATTTTCTCACCTGGGAGTATTTGTCTCGCTCTCTGACCAGGGACTTAATGGTGACACATAGCTCTTTGTCACGTGACAACGTTCCCAGGTCAGCAATGGCGTCTGCATTGACGACGACAGAATGGCCATCCGTGATCTGGAAAGAAAAGGAAAATATTTTTAAACTTAAATTTCATGCAAATTTTCAGGCTCTCAAACCATTTGCCTGTATTATGGAACAAATACAAGTAAATTACTATGGAGATGCATGGGTTATTCAATTTGCAGTGTTCCTTCCAAGTAACAATCAAATACATTTTCCACGATTCCACAACTGTTGCATTTTGCAGACGTTTGGCTAAGTTTGAAACCAGTAAAAACCGATTCTCCACCATAAAGTCTTTTTGCAATGAAATAGCCTTGAATTTGTCAAGACAGAAAGGACCATAGTGAATTAAAATCATAAAAAGGTATTCTATTGATGCAAGTACAAGGCTATCATTGGTTTCATTGTGCAGTATATGCTAAGTGAGTCACCTTTGCCTGGCTGTGAAAATTTGTGAACTCAGTGGTAAACATGTTTTGATTTCTTTTGCTGTTTTAAGGAAACCTTTCCTCACAATATTATAAACATGATGACACATCCCTAACTCTTTCGTGGGCATTATTCTATTGACACTCAACAGAAAGACAACATGTAAAGCAACTGATGGCCTCTCTTTGTGAACAACATGTATGCAAATATGAGTAGGCGCTCAAAAATGCTGGTACATGCTTCTAACTGTTCTTCATATTAGTGTGAGGTAATTTAAAAAGAGCTCCCTCACTAAAAACTGTAAATATCGTAGGTGTGCCAAATCTTAGTGAATATTGCCATTTATGTGTTGAGTGGGCAAGTGTGGGGTGTTTGAACTTCACAGTGGCATGACCACAACCGTTTGTGTTGTAATTTCAATAAATGATGATTCACCAATCACATGCAATATTGTAATATATTTTAATTATGTTTTGGTGGCACTAAAACCCCTTTAGTTGGCAACTTGTTGAACCTAGCAGCAGTATGGTAACATATGTTGGTTGCTATGAAGACTTGAAGTGCCAGCAGTTTTTTAACAGTATTTAGCCACCCACATGTCAGGCTGAACTTGAACAAAACTTATGGTGTCCTGTTTTAAACCAAAACATCAAAAGAACTTCCTTTTCTCAGGAAGAGACTGAGTGCACTTAATGCATGTTGAGTATAAAACAAATAGTAACAAAAAGATAAGACATGTAAATAGTGTCTAGAATGGCCGCAGTGACGGATCAAGATTTATACCAAAATGCAGGTGCGCATAAGCCATACATTTACAAGGTGTTAAGAGTTAAGAGTCGAGTCCGCTCTGAATACAGATACTTTCTACCATAATCTTCATACTAATGTTAAAATTACCCCTGGGCATTGTTTCTGAATTTGCAAGTTAGAAGCATGAATGGCGGTTGTTACAGACCTTTTTTTTTTTCACTCAAGATGACTAATAATACACCATATTGAGACAGTATTAACAATTTGATATCTATGCTATTTATAATGAATATATCAATATGTTTTCTTCTTGTAATAGGTCACTAATTAACTTCATAATATATCACTGCTGAAAACGCTGGGTGTAACATTCGCTCGTAATAACAGTATTCAATCAATGATCCAAGTCAAGCTATAAATAGGTCAGAGACGGAAATCCCCAGCACCATTGTGCACCACTATTGTCAGGTGTCACCTGCATGCAGTTACCAGCTATTCAGGACATGCACTGCCAATGTCTGTCGTTTTCCCAGCTATTGATCCAGTCAACTGTGACCAAGGATAGCCAGGGATGCTACTTTTTGTCATTAAAACAAAAAGTACTTGCATTGTTAATGTGGTGGATATGTCAACTCGCACGAGAATGTAATGATCTGTGATATTATTGAATTGTTAGTGTCATTAGCTAGTTGTCATTCAAGTAGTTGTTAACTTCAGTGTCCTGTCAGTCCATTCATGGATTGAATCCTTGAAATAGTTTGGTTGGTCGATGATCCAAACTCATGATAAAAGGGTCTGGACACCACTCCTTCTCGATTTATTAAGTCTCTCTTTTGGGTGTGACATGATTGTTGTGACAAGGATCCTGAAAATTATAATTCAGTTATTTAACATTTCTCACCATCTTGACCACAACTGGTCATTCTTGTCACTCTCAGGCAGTTTGAGGAGATGGCTTCCTATCATGTATTTTGCAAAGTAGTTCCCCTTTATCATAGATACAGTTGCAAACTGCATGGACTAGATCAGTCTACATACATGTATAAAATTATGTTTATAATTCAAAGTGATAGCACTTAAGAAAAGATAATGGTGACACAAACAAGATACTAAAATTATGTTTATTTGGGTGACCTGAAAATTTTTTTTTCTGCGCAAGAACGCCACATCAAAGCAGACCACGAAGAGCCCAATCACCTTGTAATCGTTTTACAATAACTGTAATCTTCACTTTTCATGGGTTTGTGCACCTTTTTGTGGCAACTGCAAAATCACCCTAACATCATAAATTGTCTAAATAAAAGTTGGAAGTGCACTCTTTTGATCTTTTATAAACCATCTGTTTACTAACTTTTATGGTCACCAGTTAGTTTAGCTAGGTTCATTACTTCTTAATATTTAGAAAGCTTACTGTTGGCTGCTTGTGGATCTTGTATTTATACAGACATGCCCTGTAGTTATGTTACACTATGACTGACTTGGGCCTACACCTCACTGCATTGTGATTGCCCATCAAATTTGCAGTCCACATTGTACATATTTAGGATACATGTGAATACTCCAAAGCCAGTACCTCCGCCATGCGGTGCTCAATAGGACCTTACAAAGATCTTGTCATTCACCCTGAGAGGTCAATTCAAGTAGAAATGACCTTGAAGTGACCTCATGAGCTCGCTCCATTTATCCTAGTTGGACCATGCAGATTTGTGTGCTGATTAGCTCCACATAAGTATCACATTCCATCAACAAGTTATAATAGGTGAAATCTCTTCAAAATGTGAAAGTAACCTAAGCCATTCATTGATTGATATATATTGAATACACTTTATTATGCTCCATCCATGATATGTCAATGGAATTGAGGAGGACTGCCGAAGGGTGCACCTGAATTAGTTTTCATACACCGTAGGTGGTCAGTTGAACATTTTGCAGCACAGTTGTGCTGTAAAGTACGCAGTTATCACAAGGGACAGCAATATTACTATAGGTCTACAAATCAACCATGTTTAGAAAATTAACTGTTCAATTAACGTCTGGTGCTATTTTCCTCACTGTAATTTATTCAAATAAAATTTTTGTGGTATATATATATATCACCGAAAAGGAATCTTAAAATTCACTTAGATTCCCCATCTCTTTCAGCCTCACATCTCAGCGGGCTATTTCCTGCTTTGTTATGTAACACAATCAAGTCCACACAGAGCCCTCGTGAGCGAAGGGTTCTCAAGCAAAATGTCACATTGGGGACATGGTGTCACTTCACCTGTCCAATGACGTGGTATTGGATAGAGATAAACCCCATATCCTATTCATTTCAATGAAACTCTAATCACAGCATTAGGTTTTGTATGCCCATTGCCATGACAACGCAGTATCACGTGCCCTATCTTGATTTTTTTTTTCTTTTTCGTTTTTTTACAAGGATTTTTGAACCAGTGAGATCTACTCTATTCGATTATATTTTACCAAGCAACATGACCTATAAAATGCTGCAAATTTCCCTTTTATGGGACAGGATGGATAAATCCATTGCCATATATGGGTAAGGGCATTTAGTCCTGCGACATTGACTTTGTGGTTGTCTGTGATAATTCAAGTGTCCATGTAGCAAAATCAATATGTGTGCACTACATAACCGATATCAGTAGTAAGGCGACAAACAATTACTGGGAAATCCCAGGCTCATTGCTGAAGAGTTGGAAATGAGGTCTTACAAGTTACATTCTTATCAGAAATTGCAATCACAAATGTATTATCTATGTATAGCCTGCATAATTAGCAGGTGATAAAAACGAATCTGCAGAATATCACAATTAATGCAAAATCTATCCCAAGGAGGATCAAAGTCTGTTATTGATCATTGATCTGTTTACTTATAACAAGGGAAAGATCACGTAAATGGTTTCAAAATCAAAACAGCAATATTCCGATACAGTTATAAGATATGGTATACAAAACACCCACACTTGGAGAAAGACCTTATATAAGACCAGTGTAAATTTCTCAAGGCTTAATATCAGCTGATGTGACCTGAAAAGTATCGTCTCTAGCAGAAGAGTTTTTTTAAGTTGACTAACCTGCTTGATGTATTCCATAATGGCTTGTTGGGTGTGGATGTCCAGTCTTGTGATATTCTGAATGAAGCTTTCCTTCCCATGTGACTGAATTGCACATCCCAAGAGAAGAAGCAAGACTCGTTGGAGGTCCTTGAGACTTGCATCTGGAAAGTTACAAAGTTTTGTATAATATCAGTCATGCACATTTTTACAAGCAAATTTCGCCATTTCTTTACTATAATTGATTCAAAATACCCTTACAACATTATATAACATCTGTCATAATATATATAAACAGTAATGTTTAAAATTAAATGTGCAATTAGTGCATAATAATGTGGGAACTGGTTGACATTTGAAAATAATCTTTGATGTAAGTTGGCATAGTCCAAACAAAGCAATTTGTGAATTTGCAAACCAGTTAGCCTGAATAAGGGTTGTATTTAAACTTATAACGTTTTAATTCGGAAATACAATTTATATAAGAGTCATAAATATGTCTGACTCTACCACCATTGAAACTTAGGTTCAGACATTTTGAATTTCCAAAAACCTAATTAAAATCTTCTCTTGAAGTTTGCTGCACACGTGGCAATAGGTGTACAGCTGTGTATGCTATTCCATTGATTTTTACCTCTATTGCATTTCGATCCTTGCCTTCCGTCAATATTTGATGTCACATAACATGACTTTGGTAACAGGTGAGGGTGGATCATGTAAAATTTAATATCTTTTCCATTCAGGAAACCAAATTTGCAAAGCTTATGTTATTTGTTAACCTATAATCGACTTCTCCAAAGCCTTTTCAGCATCTGTCCAACTGCATTGCAACATGGTATAATGTTATTGGGTGATTTCAATAACACTGCACAGTAAAGAATAGAATAGAATAGAAAATAATAGAATATATCTATAGAATTGAATTGAATCCTCACACTACCATATAGTAGCTGGAATGTCTTCACACAAATATAGTGGCTTAAATGTGCAAGTACATTTGAACAATTTGCTAGCACACAGTATACATGTATGTACAATATTGTAAATTTTTTGCTCTCATTAGAAAGGCAGCGCAGTGGTGCATGCATTCTCACGGTGAGGAAGTTGAACGCCTCATGCAAATGACTTCTTTGTCACAGTTAGTTTAACGAGGAGAGTATGCCACAAGCTAAGTGCATGTCTCTGCACTTTCAAAATATCAATCATAATTTCATTCATCAGGTTTTTGACCTATGTTTAAGTGGACGAAATTTAATTACCATTAAAACGCTCATAGGATTCACAAGTCATAATTTACATCTACTCTTTTTGCCCGTTAGTGCTATATTGTTCACTACAGTTATGTCTCCCAAAACAAACATGGTGTTCACTGAAAGGTTCTCAAAATTCTTTACTGTTCACAGTATTGTGTTTGAAGGACAGATTATCATAAGTCATGTCAAACAAACTCCTCAGGGGCTATTCAAGGCTTATACAAGTTGTCTTATGACATCTAGATGCTGATAAACTTTTCATATTCGCCGTTATGGCTTGCTAAAGTGAGCTGGATTTTAGTCAATATTAGCCAAGGTTAACAAAGCCACGTTTGCTTACTATAGTATATCTGGCATGGTAAGATGTCGGAGTCTTCCAAATGCAAACTTTGTCTGGACAGGGTGTCTCGTAAGGCAGAAACCCAGATACGTGGCACTGGTGTCATGGTATGCCCTTCACATTATATTTGCACACATGGGTTTATGCGTAGATAAAGGTCTACATGGTATTGGGTGATTTTCTAGCTTAAGTTTTCCCATTGTAAGAGCCCATTCTCTGATGGCTTCTGAATGAGTCAGACAAGAATTATCTGGCAATGGATGCTTCATTCATTTACCTAATTGTTTGCCATGTTTCTTCAAGGTCAAGTCTTATACATGTAGGATTCAACTGTCCCTCTGCTCAGTAGCATCAAATTATACTAAGTTAACAAAACCAGCCATTTATGTGAGAGGGCATACTGGACAAAAATGTCAGCACTCTTTAGCAAGTATGACATCAGCTTGAGAATTCCTTTTGTGCAATGTTTTCCTTTTCTTTTTTCGCGTGTTTTATTTTTATGTTTTTTGCATATTTTCCCCCTTTCCACTTTTTAAGTAAAATAGTTAAACTTGCAAAATTACATCAGCCACTGAGTTACATAAACGACACAGCAAGCCATAAATCGTAATTGAAAGTCAACACAAGACAATGACATTTATCATCCCCTGATGTTGTCAGTTGTGCACAATAAATCTCCCAGTTTATATGCAGACAATAGAGTGCTTCTGTACATCCACGTTTACAAGTCAAATCCCTATGTAAATATTTACAAAGAGGACACTGTTCCTCTAAGATCATGCGGAGATAATACTAATAGAAAGGATCTAAGGTGAGCCATAATACAGGAGCACTACAAAAATCCTATTACAGATGTTGCAAATTAAACAGTTAGATGGTATTAAATGGCTAAGATGATAATATCACATAATTACCTTTTGTTGGTTCTTTGACAATGCTTGAAATATCAGGCAGTTCCAATACAACCATTTGTTGTAAGACATCCTGAAATGATAATAAAATTCAATTTCGCACTTCCAATTAATATTATATACTTTATATAGTGGTCACCCTTATTAGTATTTTATAACAATATTCTGTGTCTGACTTTTTTTTTCTTAAAATATCCTTGATTTGGTCGTTCTACTTAACATTTCATAAAAATATGCTTCACGCGTCAATTGTGATCTTACAACGAGGGTAGATAATAATTTTTTGTCAACTGCTTAGTCTGAGTTCCTTTGCCAGGCTAGACTCAAGAGCCATACAAATTCCGTCATGGCTTGGGGAAAGCACCATTATCGGGTAAAAATGCTAACTTGATGGACCACTTGTGTATTCATGGCAAGTTGAGCATGCAATTAAATGTAAAAGACCTACTTGATAAAATGCAAGGATGTCCTTTATAAGAGTATTCCAGTTCTGAATTTTTGCATTGCTGTCTTTGGCCATTCTGTTGATGTTGCTTTCTTGGCCCCTCTCGTCTCTGAAAGATCAAATGTTAATAATTATAGGGTAAACTATGAAGTTAATTATTCTAAACCTTGTTGGATTAAAAACCATGAAGGCTGTAATTAGCCATACCCGTGACTGTCAATTTGCAAAAGATAGTGTAATGAGACTACATGTATTATGCTGCATTGAGTGTATCTGGCAAACCCTCCACCACAATTACGTTACTGAACTGGTTTATGCTCAATGGTACTGGTCTAGATATTAATTGGCCAATATAACCACAGAAGGCATACATAATGATGAGATGAGTAGGCTTGGAAGTTGGAGCCCAAGCCATGCTACCTACACATGTATGCCATGAGAAGACACCAAGCTGAAATTGCACTAATTTAATGGGCATTCTAACCTAGGACCTTTTTGAACAGTTAGTCAGTGCCTTAATTACAGCAGATTCCATAGACTTGGAAACTAAACTCAAGAGGGCGTAGTAAGTGTTAGTTTCTAAGTCTATGAGATCGGCTGTAATATCCAAAATGGTTTTTTTTTTAGTTGGGAAAAATCTAGAGGAGAATTTGCTTCATGCTTTGTTTGTTAATCATAACCCATTAACGTCACTTCCAAGCCATTGTTTCGGCATAAAAAATGGGCATCCGGGCACCCTGTTGTCACTGTGACCTTGACCTTGCGTGTGGTCAGTGACCTTGGGCCGTACACATGACCTTCGGCCGTACCATTGATGCCTGTGCTGCTCGGAGGTTTGTTACAATGTGTCAGGTGCGCTTTAATGCACTTCACATGTCATGGGAACATTCAAAGCATGTCAAAGCCACTTTGATCAACACACATGGATGATGTATGTAGGCTTGGAACACATTTTGAGAATTGCTTCCATTGCCAAGATGTGACTACCATCCATCTGATCAAAGAGTATATTCTCTCTGATCTGATCACAGATTGGTCGCTCTAAATGTTTGTATGGTGCCAAAAGGGCAGGGGTGTTCTTATCATTTTACTGCAGTGATAATTCATCAAGCAATTTTTGTTGTGGTCAAGAACTACTGATAAGACAATAGTGAGACCCGGAACATTTGGAAACAAAGGGTTCTTCACGCTTTTTCAATGTAATCTACAAGTTTCAGAAGTTTTCCATAATATATTATATGCAACTTGGACTGGAAGCTCTGCCATATGCTTGCGGATGGTAGCAACTGCATTCGTGCAGGCCCTTGACAGTTTCCAAAGAGCATGCAATAATGGATTACCTGCATGGTGAATGCATTTTCATATTGACTGGTGCGTGCGTTGCATTTTGACATTGTAAAAGCTGCACTTATACCTGTCAAGGAGGGCAACATGCAAAACCCTCATTGTCAAATTGTTGGTGGTTAGCAGTTTAAGCAGGGTGCGTGGAACAGGGGTGGGATTCTGGACAACACTCTGACAAACAATAGTAATTAGGCCAATTAGTGACGTCATAATTCACCCACGCTTAATAAGACAATAATTATCAACAACTGTTTGCCTCTTCAGCCATTAGGAGCACTTTTTATGACAGCAATATTGATTCATTTGATAACAGAATAATACTGGCTAAACACTGATCATGTAATGATATATTTCAAATTTTCTAGCTCACATGATATAATAGAATAATACTAGATTAAATGATATATTACTAGATTAAATGATATATAGATTCACAACGTACACTAAGTTACTATTAGAATAGTAACCTAGTATTTTGTTGATACCATGTTACTGTTCCAAGTATATATATAACTAGTGTAGTAACCTAGTACATGCATATATGGTGTAAATATAATAATTGTAACCTTGATATCCACTCAGTTCTTTTTAACAACCAATATTGATAATTTTAACACAAGTTTATAATGACCTTGCAGTTTGCCTGATATTTCAATCTAAGTCAACATTGGTAATATTAACATCCACTTACATTTGGATGAATACATCATGGAGATAAACAGCATCAATTAAATCGTTAAACTCCACAGCTTCTCCTGCGCTGAAGGTCCGCAACTGAAAAAAAAAAGGAAACATTTCCTATTTATAATATGTTATGCCATATATATGTTAGGTGTAAAGCTACACATTTTACCACATAAACCATATTAACTGAACAATTAAGAAGCATAGTGAGGGAAAAAATCTAGATTGTCTTGGCAGGAACGTACGAGTATTTCAAGGATTCTTCGAGTAAAGCCATTGTTTTTTATTAGTATAGTTGTAGGCCCTGCGGCGGATCCAAAAAATTCCAGACATGGGGGCGCCATCATTCAATTGCCTGTGCCTCTCCTTGATGGCTCTTATTGCAATGTAAAATCGGCGGCGCCCCCTCTGGATCCGCACCTGAGGCCTGTGTATTTGCTTTCACAAAAGTTTAATTTAATGACGTGTGTCCCTTTGAGAATGCATGTTTGTATATATTTTATTCGTACATATATAATAGTAAACGTGAAATTATATGTAAAAAAAATTAAATTAAATTTATATATACCCATGGAATGAAATCAATTTTAATTGGAACAATATACATAAATCAATGTGAAAATGTAATGCAGTGCCACTTTCAGTTCAACACTCCACATTCATGGTGTGACATACTGGTGTTTCAGACCTTTTTATCAGTTTCTGTGGCTATTGTAAACCCTATCTGATGATTACAAGATTGCAAAACACTCCACTCATGGCTAGCATAGCTCTCAGGATGGTGTTATCATGAGACGATCATATCATAAATTAAACATGCTTTACGTGTTTACTGTCTTTTTGTCCATGTTTTCCCATGCTCGTGTTCCAATAAAATATGAAAATTGTGCAAGTTGAACTGTTTTTAATTCTTATATGACATGGACTGTAGGCTTTTAAATGGAATGATATTCAAACTGTTCAATCGAAGCCTGAAGCAGTATACAGTGTACTTTTCAAAATTTAGGGTCATGGAATCATTAGACAGAGGAAGCCCCCTGTAATTGGTCTAATTGACCTCCAGAGTCTTCCCCCAGGTCAAGGGGTGTTTCTACAAAGAGGCCTAGTCCGGGGAGACCTTCTACCAGTCTACTGTAGCCATTCATTGAACAATATAGGACTCCTGGAAACCTTGATGCAACTACGCAATTGTCCCTATGAAACCTTTAAAAGGATATAACCACATGTCTAAGTTTTGAAAATCATGAATGAAACTTACCCAGGTGACCAGAGAGCTTTCCATAAAAGTTGCCACAGCCATCGTTGACGTTAGAAAACTTTCGTCTGCTTTCTCCAGTTAGAATGAAAATCCAGTTATCCTCGACTTTGCAGGCCAAGGCCCATACATATCACACAATGTTTACTTTAAGATACTCGAGCAAATAGCTCTTGACAAGGCTGAAAAGCAGTGTGTGTGTTCAACAGGTCCGAACCGTTAGTTAGAGAAATGTTCATTGAAAAGGCAGCATTATGAACGGAATTCCCCAGCCATGAGATGCCAATACAAACCCCACAATGGGATTAATATCCTTGGTAATCCATATTGTCTTACTGCACTAGTCAAGTTGTAGCAATCTTGGTGTTCTCAAAATTCCTGACTGGTTGAACTTTGCATGGGTTTACATCCGACACGCCTCAGTGATTTGATGAAAACGCCTCAGAAATGCAATCGCTGAGCCGTGACCCAATGAACAAAGCTCGTTGTAAAAAAGGCGCCTTCAAAAATTTTTCATCAGCCTAAGCCAACATTTTAGCCTGAGTGAGTTAAAGGCGTCTGAGTGACAACTGTTGTGATTAATTAATAGTTCCATGTAGTCTGCTGCACTGCCTCATTCACAATGAGTCCATGTGCTCGACTGCCTGTAAACATGATTTGAGTTAAACACACCTGGCCAATAGCACCACTGCAACAATGACATCACCTGGACAAAGTGCACGTGCTAGGTGGCAGCACCAGGTGAAGTGTTACCTTCGCGCCCTCTGGTAGTAGTACTTGATAGCTCTTGATGTAGGCTTACATTCTAAAAGCATTCTAAACTTGATGTTGCACGTGCATACATGGGTATGATTTTTTTTAAAGGCCTATGGAACAATTTGATGGACTTAGCATTAAAAAAAACTTAAAATATATATATTTTTTAATTAAAATATTAAAATTATAAAGCGACTAAAATTATATTTTGCATTGCTGTTCATACTCAAGTTTCAGGCATGTAGTAGAATGATGAAGAATCATCTTATATACATAAATTAACAATCGTAATTTTTACAAATATGTCCAGTTATCATTACAAAATATCAAAATTTTGCTTTTAACTACGTTTTTATAGCATAAAAATAACTTTCTTCAACTCTGTTTCATTATAATTTCAATATAATTTTAATACACATGTAATTATTATTTCAATATCAAATGTATTTTTGTTAAGCATATATGCTTCTTCTGGTGAATAAACTTACAAACAAACAAATACAAAAAAAAGTGCTAAAATGGCAGTAAATGCTATCCACTCCTTCCTTGTGGCTTGTGCTACTAAGCCATTACATGTAGACGAACCAAGTTGTGTAAGTTCTTATTTTTTTTACGAGCGCAATACAAGTGGTATTAATATATTTAAATTTTTTGACTATTATGTCAAACATGACATATTTGTCGCAAACATGAAATACATTCAAATTCAACAGAAGATTTTGCAAACTATGAATACATTGATTAAAACAAAATAAAATAATAAAATAAATAATTAAATAATAGCAATGGTTCCAGCCACCAAGTGAAAGTTATTTACATAGATGATTATAGTCAACATCATACCAGTAATTCTATGTACTATATCATATTGTTTTACAAACACTTTACTAATAACAATTGCAGTAGGACACGTCTGTTGCATTTGTCAATATAAACATTTTTTCTACTTGTTTAGTGAAATCATCCTGACAAGCCATGCGAATCCTTTCAGCTATTGCAGGAGAGTCCGGACGATCCCAGGAATAGAGGTGGCTCACCAATTGCCTGAATAGCCATAAGTAAAACAAACTATATCAAATGTTTATATATTCTGTAGGCTTATAATAAATGGAGGTCACTGTATATGCTGTATATGTGGTGGCACTTGTCTTGAATTGAGCTTGTAGACAGCTTTATGATTTGAGGCTTTGAGGCTTTGGTGTTGAGGTAGCCAGTCGGAGACACTCTCTGCTCTTCTAAAGTGAATAATCCATAACCCAAAAAGGTCCATTACGCAAACATACACAATTCACAATGTATGACAAGGTAATGTATTCGTAAACAACACTTAGTATCATTAAGATGATGATTTATACCAGGTCCGTTCGACCTTAATTTCAAGGGAAACCAGACATACATTTGTACAGTATAACATTTCACCAGATATCCTGTTGCATGTTGCACTCAAACATTACTCAACCATTCATGTCATAAAATATAATTGCTATAATTGCTATTCAAGGTAATTGCCTATGTATTAAATATCGCATATAACTCGTCTTTGCACATTACACGGCTACATGTAGATATATCTACAGGGTAGAAGGTGTGCTTTTTGCCAGTGACACAGTGATGAGATAATGTGTGATTTAAAGTCCACACCATGTTGCAATTATAATGCTGTGAGGTCTTTCTAACTTCACCAACTACGTAACAAATCAGGTTAAATAGATCCAACAATTAAGGGCCCGACCAATAGAACACTCAGCTTCTGTGGGTGATCATCATTGCTTAAATTGTTGAACTTACTTCGATCCTCCTTTAATTTGTCCAATGTCAATTGTTGGGTTGAGATTCCTCCCAATTCCCATCACAATATCAATCCTGAGGACCTTTTTGAAACAGGAGAGACAAAATTGTAAAACATGGTACAAGAAAATATGAAATGAAAAATCATAGGATGTTTATACATTGTGATCTCCAGTGAGACAATCTATTTCCACTTCGGAGTAAGCGGCTCCGTAAGTGAAGTATGCGAAAGGATGAATATTGGGTGTTCTGTAAGAAATATATGAAGAATTTTTGTGTTAGCAACTCTTATAAAATACGGGATTAGTACTTATGTTTCTATGCTGCAGCAATCTAAAGAACAAAAATTGTACAGAACTGCGGACACTAAACCAGATACATACATATGATAAAGATATCTGATGTCATATTATATGTGATGCTATCACATAAATGCAGTCATAGTAATATCCCGAGTAGCACGGAGTAACCAACATTTTTGTTGGTTATATATCCCAATGGTGAAGACATATTTATTAAATTCTTTGATTGTTTGATTTGTTTAACTGCTCTTAATAAGCAAGGAAATGTTTGCACTCACGAGGGAGTTAACTAACATTTTCGTTGGTTATATCCCTCTCAGAATAAAAGGAAAACTAACTAGGTGGAGCATAACTTTACTTATTAGTCATGGTGACTGATGGCATTTGTCAAATTCAAAACTGCTATGAGTGAATCCAAGATTCTCATTGGTTGAGGGACTGCCTAACCAATGGGTGGATTCACATGACGTCATATGGAGTTCAGCTTCCAACTCTATGAGATTAGTTTCCAACTCTATGAAATTGGCTGTAAGCTGCACACCGTCAAAGCTTTATTACAAACTCAACAAGATAGAAGTGGACTTACCAGAACAGCCATTCCATTGAGGTTCGAACTCACCAACGCAGGTGTGGGGGAGGTGTTGGGCACTGTGGCTGTGCTCGTCTGGCTGATGCGGATCTTTGACATAGGGATCCGACTTGCTACCTGTTGTGCCACAATGAAGTAGCAAGTTTAGTCAAGTACAACAAGGATATTAGCCGATTTTAAGCCGTGATGATTGATGGAGGTCATTAATTATATATAAGTGTTTTTTCATTTAAAATGTTATGATTTCCTAAAAACAGCATGCATATGCGCATATGACTAACATCGCCACAATTGGCATATGCAGCCGCCAATGACATGTGCAATTTCCATTGCATATCCAAGTGCACCTAAGACCTGCACGTGCAGTTATGCCTGGAATGTCAACTAAATTTGCTTACTTTGGGATATGATTAGAATTACCATGATGCAAGTCTCCAGAAAAGATCAAGCCCCTTTATTGTGTTAATTGGCAGTTACAACTTTTCAAAGTGCCAGGCCTTGTCTAGCACTAACTGTAATTTGCAACCGGCTATGATTCAAGATCAAGGTGTTTACGTTTGCTGTTCAGCAACATTGACAAATGCTACCTTACCAGGGTGCCGACAGCAGTGAACTATAATATAAAAATATATTACAGCTATCCAAAATAAATTCCATCAATCAGATTTATTTATTTATTTATTTTTTAATCGGATTTTTTAAAAATTTTAATTAAATTTTTATATCACCAAAGGAATGTTATTCTGAAATGTTACAATACCGAGTGTTATTATAATTTTTTGCAATAAATTGCTGAAAGCAAGTCATAAAATATTTTGGAAACCTGTTACAATTACATCAAGCTAGTTTTAACATTAAAAAGATGTTAAGGAATACACATGGTTTCTTTCATTATAATTCTAATCATACATTTACACAGTTATGGCATGGGTTTAATGCATTGATTTCAGTTTGTTTATTCACATCATAAGAAGCGAAAACCTGACGGTCAGTTTCTCAGTGATGATTTAAATTGATGGACCAACTCTGTTTGCTACTTTGCTGTCAAATTTCTCAATCTCGGATTAAAAATTGGTGAATACACTGTCAGTCTTGTATCAAAAGTACAGATACAGATCCTCACCTCAATTGTAATTTATCATTGAACAATAAATTAATAACACCATGGACATTACGTTACAACTACTTTAATATATCTACTTTTAATAGACTCAATCCCAAAACATTATATTTAGAGGCAAATGTGTCTCTAGTTGTGAAATGAAAGTTGGTAAATGATGTTAAACAATAATAGCTGTATTGAGAAACCTGGGAAAAGTAAAGAATTATTTTTCCTGGAAAATATGGGCACCCTGTACTGGTTTGTAACTGTTTTGGAGTAATGGTAGTAGTACATATTTTATTGACAGTAATAATGAAGGTCAAATTTGACCTATTTGTCAAATACAATAAACAAGCAGTTTAAAGTAAACTATGTGATAAATATCACCAACATCCATGGCCGAAAATACAGCTAGATCATATTGTAGATGGATCAATGATTATATTGTAAAAAACCAACTACAATTCATAACTTATTTTTTTCAACAGCTAGTACATCACAATGCCTCATTTGTATATTTAAGTAATTAATACAAATAAAGTGCCATTTATCCTTGCATATATATGGTGAGACAGATTTCCATTTAATTTCAGTTGATGTTGATGGATGAAGTTCCAAACGAGAGGGCTAACTTGTTTTGCAAACCGAAAGAAAAGTCCCCCTGAAGAGCCTTCTTCTGCTTATGCTGCACCTGGTATGTTATGCGTAAAACCAGTTTTTCTTTAGTAAATCTTGCTGCTGTTGTGCAGGTATAGTTGGCTGTACATATTTTGTCCTCTTGTCAATTATGGTGTATATTTGTATATGAATTTTATATTGATGTTTTGTGTTTTGCAGGTTTTTCAAATATTTAAACCTGTGTCACAGTCTCAGCTGCTGCAGTTCTGGCTTGGATGGCAGAATGTGAACAAAAAAAATTTGGAGGTAATTTTTTAACTTTATTTAAAAAAAAAAATGCTAAACTGCTTTAATTGAAAGAATGCTTTTATTGTTTGAAGTCACAAGATACATTAACCCAAGGGCTCAACTCAGCTTTTCATTGCTTAGGCCAGACTTGTTAATTTTTTGTTTTACAGACATTTTCGTCCATCCAGGCAATGTCCTAATTAAGAATAATGTTTAATGAAAATAAATCATGTGATGAGAATGACAAATCATGGACGCGCGAAATGCTTCAACTACTGACTGGAAACTTGACTGGAAACTAAATGCACTGATTAGGCAAATTAATAATGAATTGATATGGCATACATTTGCTGCGGTTATGCCTGACATTTATATTTGTGTAATTTAGATAAGTAGACTAGTAGTAGATCTATGCAAATGCACTTGAATTATCTTTTTAAGTGTGTGACACAGTTACAATTGGGATATTTTTTAATATTTTCATGTCTTGTTTTTGTGAAATTTTTATTTTAGGCCACTTGTCAGACACAAAAATCTGAAGTCTGCAGATAAATCCACCACACGACTGCTTCAAGCAAACTATGGTTAACTATGGATGGCTGCTTCCTTGAAAAAGGTCTCTGTTCTAGTGAAAAATTACTGTAGGCAGCTTTTTCATAACTGCTGTCTTTGTTAACTTCGTACATATCCAAATACATTTGTACAGACCTGCTTCTCATTCATGTTTGTCCCAGATATCCAGAATTTGTTATGTAAGTAATATTGTGTCACAATACTATCTAGAAATCTTATTAGATAGACAAGTACATTATAACACAGATCAAAATTTGTGACTAATGGTTACACACAGTTAAAAAGTTTGTGCATGATATGTCACTAAAATTGAAAAATGAATTTGCTTATCATTAACAAATACAGCCTTCCTTGGAACTGTTAATTTTCACATTAAAGGAAACATTTACATGACAACCAAATTAAATTAGTTCTTCCCTGAATGCTCCTGGCCTCACTTATTGAGATTTAACTTAATCAATTTACTAAAGAGATCAACAAAAAAATTGAAATGATCATATGTTCAATTTGAGTCAAGATGTACAGATAATTATCTTAATGTAATTTAACATTCCTTGTACAATGGTTACATTCTGCTTTTTATGGATAGTTATTCTGAGGACTTTGAGTGTCTATATGATAAAATCAATCCTGAATTAAAAACTGATATCTGGGGAGGGGGGTTGGTTGACCAGTATATTCTTAATATTTTAATGTATAAAAAAAGTGGGGGTGAGGGGAGTCTGTCAAAAAATCATACTTTGTCAAATACAAATGTCTAGATGGAACAACCCTAATTATTTATGATATATTTTCCAATGTTCCTTAGATAACCTGCCTGGGTGAATGAATTTTGTCTGTTATTAGTGATGGTGTCTGGTTTTTGATGTTCAATATTTAATTAAGCGTAATTATTTCTCATGTTATTATGTAGCCTGGGAAACACAATTTGAGAAAAGTAACTTGGAAGATTCTGATGCACCAGTTTATAACAGAATTTAAAATTGACCATATCTGACTATTCATAGTTTTTCTGAAAAATCTATCAAAGGTCGCAATATTTTGTTTATAAATGTTAATCTGTACTATAATAGAGCATACAAAATCGCCAGTCACTGCTGTGGTAACCTCTTTCTAGGGCTTGGAAAATTTTTGCATTTGAAAGACGTTCTTTAAAATTTAGCGGCAGCTATGAAAGCTATCGACTAAACATGACTAAAGGCCAAAACGACTAGCTGTGGCTAGTTTTGGCGGCACCTCTGGGGTCTATCATATATGCTGGCATAGGCCTATGGCATGTGCAGCGAATTGCCGTCAAGTCAAGTCACGCCGTCATGTAACTGATCCAAGTTTGACTGTGTCATGGCCTTAGAAGGCTGTAAGAGAGTCAAAAGCTCCCTCGTCAGTTACAACTCATTGTATTTGACAAAGTATCAATGATGATAATATCTTGTTAATAAAATTATATGTGTAGGCCTATCTGCAAATATTGGGGCATGGCTTCTTATGGAAATATATGGCTGCAGGCTGGTCATCAATACTACATTTTAATGGCCTTTAAGAATATCTAGGTGGCTCTTCTGGTAGTTGTAGTTTTCATCGATGAGACATGTTTGATTTGAAGTAAGTTAAATATCATTTACTTACGTAAATTTGGTGAATGACGGTCGCCTTATTGGAATCTCTCTCTCTCTCTCTCTCTCTCCTTAACACTGGGCATCCGCTTCCTCATCCTGGCCTTACCCCTCTCTTGTTCTATCAGAGGTTGGTAGGCCAGGCGGATTATATAGCTATGTACGCAGGTCCTCGTCTCTTTTTTATTCGTTTGACTGGTCATCACTATACATTAGCACAGCACAGAGGTCTTGCATCACAGGCCATCCATTGTCCTTCTTCCTGTTGCCCACAGCTTGCTTGAGGAGTTGAGCCAGAATTGAGCGATTGTATGGAGTCTAAGCTTTTCAAACCTTGTGGAAGCTGTCGTCACTTAAGCCACTACTGAGTCAGAATCAACTCTAAATATCTCTGCATGTTCAGCAGGAAGGGCAATTCAACAAAGTCAATTATAATCTTCCATTGAAGTTGCTGCTTCCTGTAACCTCAGGGCAAGTGTGCGAAAGTGTGATAAGTAACCGTGTCTCTGAGCCGTAGTAACATTACTATCTGCCTGCAGGTCTGTCAGAAACAATGCCTAGAAAGAACCGTAGTTGCACCGTGTGCGGCAGGGCAGTCAGAGGGCATAATGGCCCCAATGGTGAGGGAAAATGCAATGAGGCGCCCACTGTCTGACGATACTGGACGACCGAGGCAGGATGGCAGTTTTGGTTGGTAATAGAGACACGGGTACTAGCCCAGACCAGGGGAGTAGAGACGAGAATGTGAACCAAAATAGGCAACCACGGCGATATTATGTGTCTGAGCAGGCAAGCGTCGCTGCCGAATCGCGTGGTGTCGTTAAGTTTAATTTGGTTCGGGACAGCGAGGGAGGCTTGTTTATTGTTCCAGCAGGATTTGTGCAAGGCCGGCTCCAAGTGCAAGTGACGTCACGTCTGCATCAACTGCGGAGGCCCTGATAGCATCAAGGGATGTTCCAAGCTGCCTGCGTAGGTGTTATTGCGGTCAAATGTTATATCAGGTGTATGACCCGTCCAGGGCCCAATGCCTGCTGGATGGCCTCTCTCATGGCGTTCACATAGGGAGGCAGCCAGCCGTAAAGGTCATCGACTCTCCTAATTGGCCGTCTGCACAAGAGATTTTTGAGCAGGTCTCCCAGGTCATTGCCTCTGATTGTGGTTTAGGAAGGGTGTTTGGTCCATTTCATTCACCCCCCTGCGACATGTATGTTGTTTCACCATTAGGAGCTTTCCTGAAGCGAGATGGTTCCAAGATCCATCTTATTCATGACTTGTCATATCTGGCCTTGGATTCTGTTAATATAGGTATCAATCCAGACGATTTCTCCTATAGTATCTCCAGATGACTGGCACTTGCTTCGCCTCCGTTGGGCTATGCAGGGGGAGCTCCCGTGTATTATTTTTCCAAGGTTTTGAATTTCGGGCTGCCCTCGGTGCCCGCATGTATTCAGAAGGTGTTCGCGATGTTGTCATTCGATATGTTGATGATTTCTTGATAGTAGCCCCTGGACAGGACGACTGTTTGTCTGAAATGCTTGCCACATGTCACAAGGCCGGATTGTGCAGTCCAGTCTTCCAAGGTAACAAAACCAGATAGAGTCATTGAGTTCTTGGGTATAATTATCGATTCACTTAAAGGTGAGCTTAGGATTTCCGAGGAAAGAGTGTTGGAGACCAAGGCTATCTTGGCTACTTGGGCTAATACGAAAGTCGGCACCAAGAGGCAGTTGCTGAGTCTGATAAAGCTTGCCTTTCGCTGCTCGGGTCGTTAAATCAGGAAGGGCTTTCTTGGGGCATCTAATTCACATTGCTAAGCAGCCGAAGCATCTTCATTTCAGAGTCCGTTTGACACGTGACACCATGCAGGATATTGCATGGTGGGCAACATGCCTGGACTCCCATAATGGTGTTTATATGTACTCGGCAGATTGGTCAGCGGGTCCGGTGGTTCATGTCTACACGGATGCCAGTAATTTCGGCAACGAAGTCATGTGCCAGGACAGCTGGTTTGCAATGGTGTATACAAAGTCCCATAGCTTTGCCGGCCTCTCAATCAATTGGAGAGAGCTGCACGCGGCCGCTAAGGCCCTAGCCACCTGGGGCCCAGATCTCCAAGGCTCTAAGTTAATATTTCACAGTTCCTCTTATTAGCCGCAGGAACCCCGATTCGGGTTTGGCCTGCCTCGTTCAAATTATAATGGCCTGGTTTAGGATTTTTTTAGTTTTTCATTTTTCTGAGTTGGACCAGCATGTTTCCCACCTGGTGGGTACTGGCCTGGCCTACAACTTGCGCAAGTCGTACTCCATGGCCATTCATAGGTATATTCAGTTCTGTAAACATTTTCACCTGTATCCTTTAGAGCTCTCGGAGACTCGGATCTTGCCTACCTGGCTTCTGGTTCATTGCAGCTATCCACAATTAAAGTCTATCTGGCAGGGCTCCTTGCCTGGTTCATCAGCATGGGTGGCTCTCCACCTGATATTTATTCACCCAGAGTTAGGTGGGCGCTTAGGTCAGTTGAGAGGGCTACGCCCGCCCCAGTCTAGGCTCAGCCAGTCTCTATTGCCATGTTGACTTCAACTTATTATTCTATTCCATTCAGTTTTGATAAATTGATGGTTTTCTCCGCAGCACTGATCGCATATTTTGCATGTTTAAGAGCAGCTGAATATTGCTTTCAGCCCGAGGTTGCACCCCCCTTTATTAGCGTCTGCGGTGGTGTTTGTCGAGCATGCAAAGCCTCCTTATTTCTTGCTTCAAGTTACATCTTCAAAAACTTCATCTCGAGGCTTCCAGGTCATAGTAGGATGTTCGGGGGTGCCGGTTTGTGCATATTGTATACTGCAGGCGTATCTTTCCATCCGGTCCTTCCCGGCGGATATGGCCATCTTTAGGTATGAGGAGGGTTCCCCATTGACTCATCGGGCTCTGTCGGGGGGCTCTTAAGGGTTTCTGTGGCTTAGCAGGACTTTTCCTCTGTTTCCTCACTTAGAGTTACTCCACATTTGCTACGACCAGGAGCAGCCACTGATGCAGCTAATTTAAGATTCACAGATTCCGATATCCAGCAGTTGGGGAGATGGCATTCCTCTGCCTTTAGAGCTTACAAGTAGTAATTACAGTACGATACTGTAAATTATGGAACCTAAAATGCACACCAGCCGGCGGTAAAAGCACCCATACCCCAGGAGGTGCTGCCACCATACGGTACCATAATATAGTGTAGTACTAAAATGTACACCAGAGGGAGGTAAAAGCGCCTATCTGTGTAACAATTAGGAGGGTAGCCACCTTACGGAGTAGGGTGTAAGTAAACCTCTGTTATTATTGTAATATAGGTTAAATATACCTGTCTATATACTAAGAAGATATTTCACACCATCTTTATAAAGATGACTAATTCTAACATTGTGCTGCCTGAGGAATGGATAAAAAGAATATTTGTGATTAACAAGTACCTGTGATATTGTTTGATGTTCTAACATAGATCTAATACTGCATGACTGCTTAAGTCTATAGTGATCTGCATCACTACACAAGTCTATATGATAACAAGGCATTAAAAATGATATAGCGCAATATTTGAGGGGTAAAACTATATATACAGGTTTCCAAAAGTGTGTGACTGGTTAAAAACATGTAACAGAACCTATACAAAGAACCACTGCATATTAAATGAAAAGTCTTTGCCAGACACTGTACACTTGTGCTGGTCATGGCGTCTATAACATTTCCCAGGATATCTTAGTAAAATTTTAAAAGGAATGTTTCTTTCTGTAATGTGAACATGTCTGAGCCACCACCTGCTAAAAGGATTGCAATGGAGGAGGAGGATGAGGAGGAGGAGGAGGAGGAGGATGTGGAGCCCTATGTAATTGAGCAGGTCAATGAGAGAAGAGCTCGAAAATTCGGTGTTGAGGAAGTAACATTCAGAGCTAAATTTAAGGATGACCTCCAAGGGAGGAAATTACTTGATATTACAAATGATCTGGGTGATATGTTTGGCAGTGTTATGGATAGAGTGAGAGCAAACCATCCAAATCCTGATGACAAAGCACGCCTATCTATCAGACATACAGGATTAGACAGAGAAATAACAATTCACTGCCAACCTCAGCATAACATAACTACTGAAGTCATAATGGAACGGTGAGTGTTGTTGCAGTTGTTTATTTTGTAGTTATGTGTAGTAATTTATTTGTCACACAAGGATATAATAAATAAACCCACTGTCTGAGATACATATTGTAACTGTTGAGGACATATAAATAAACCCACTGTCTGAGATACTTATTGTAACTGTTGAGGACATATGACACTTCTTTTTAAAACAGATTTGAAGCTGTTCTGCAGTCCAACAAAGACCTTACTGTAGACGACTCTTTCGAGGTCAGTGTAGGAGTCATGGAAGCATCTGATTCTGGCGGTGGACGAAGAGCCATAGTAAATGTAGACACCTTGTCTGACGATTGTTCAATCAAGAGAAAAAGAAGCATGGTAACCATTCCTGAAGTACCAAATGAGTTTTTGTGTGCTGCACGTGCAACAGTCACTTGCTTAGCTAAACTGAACAAAATGCCTCAAGCTAAGTTTAACATGTTTGTGCACAAGAATTCGGTGATGAGTAGGATGCAACATTCACAACGGAGTCATGCTTTGAAACTGCACAAACAAGCAGGCTTATCAACTGATGCCCCTGTGCCTGTGCACGATCTACACAAATTTGAAGATGTGCTTAATGTTCAAATAATTGTAGTGTCTGGTGATACTGGTGACGAAATAGTGTACACAGGTAAAATGGAGCGAAAAAGAAAGATATATTTGTATCTGAAAGATCAGCATTACCACAGCATTGTTAATATCAAGGGGTTCTTTGTGTATAAAAAGTTCTGTGAAGAATGTTTGACAACTTATAGTGAGCACTGGAGACATAGTTGCGAAGCTGTCTGCGCAACATGCAACACAAATAAGTGTTTCTATGGTGATGATTCCCTAGTGTGTGATGCGTGTAACATGGTGTGTAGGAATGCCCAGTGTTATATGAGACATCAGCTCTCAAGAGAGTATCAGAATAGTGCCAATAAAGGTGAGGACAGACTGTCCCTGTGCGACACGTATTACAGGTGCCTTAAGTGCTACAAAACCATGGACAAGACCAAACGCGATGTCGCAAAGCATGTGTGTCATGAATGGTACTGTTTTTGCTGTCAGGAATTCGTGGTGGGTGAGCACCTGTGCTATTACAGAATCAGGAAGCCCAAAACAACAGAAGGGTTGTTCATATACTACGACTTTGAAACTTCCCAAGACCAGCGCATAACATGTGACAAGGGCTACCTGAACAAACCTAAAAGTGGTTGCAGTGATTGCTTACCAGAGCAGATGTGTGTACGTTGTAGGAGGTGTGTCAACTGTAACAGGAGTTATTGTGGGCTAGAGAGACATGTACCTAATTACCTAGTGTGTCAGACAGCCTGTAATATGTGCAAAGACGACTCTTTCACTCCTGACTCAAAATGTCCAAATTGTGGTCATCGATGTAGAAAGTGCAGTGTTAAGTGTAAGGATGGCTGCCTTAAAGATCTATGTTCCGAGGAACTGTGTGGGCGTAGGGAAATGATATTTAAGGGTCCTGATACATGCGATTCATTCTGTAAATGGCTCATTACGCCTCAACACAAAGGAGCCGTAGCCATCGCTCACAATGCAAAGTCATTCGATTCGCACTTTATCCTTAATCACTGTGTGAACAATGGCATGTACCCTGAAGTTGTGTATGCAGGTAGCAAAATAATGACAATGACTATCAAGAAAGGAGTGGATATACGCTGTATTGACAGTTTAAATTTCCTACCCATGGCATTAAAAAAACTACCTGCTGCACTAGGTTTGAATTCTGAACTCAAGAAAGGTGATTTCCCCCATTTTCTCAATACTAAGCAATTTCAGAACTACGTTGGTCCCTTCCCAGACCCTAGCTACTATGGAGTGAAGCACATGTCCAGAAAAGACAGAGAGGCTTTCATGGAGTGGCATGGAAAGCAAGCGGATAAAGTGTTTAACTTCCAGGATGAAATACTTGCATACACACGTTCCGATGTGAACATATTAAGAGAAACTTGCACAAAATTTCGCGCACTTTTGATGGACATGACAGCCCAGGGTGGGAAAGGAGTGGATCCATTCGCGCACGCCACAATTGCATCAAGTGCCATGCAGATTGTGAGGGAGCTGCTTCTCCACGAAGAGCACCAAGTGAAACTCCTCGATGGAACTCATGAGAGAGCCATTCTAAGAAATGGGCAGTGGAGTATTAAGGGAAATGTAATTGACAGCCAGCAGATTGTAGAAAATAAATTTGTTAGTTCTCCCATTCCACAGATTCCTGTCAGAGGATACACTAAGCACCCCAACGACAGTCACAAGGCTGTTGCCTGGATGGAGTGGGTGGCCAAAATCACAGGTCATAAAATCCGCCACAGTCGTAATGGCGGGGAGTTTAGGATTCCTGGAACGTCCTACCATTGCGATGGACACCGTGAAGGCTCAAATTACGTGTACGAATTCCTAGGGTGCCGGTGGCATGGTCATACCTGCCGCAAAGACAGACATGCACATGACCCGCGAACAGGTGCTACTCTTGAGAAGATCTACCAGAGAACTCTCACCAGACTTAAAGAAATCGAAAACAAGGGCTACAAAGTTGTGCATATGTGGGAATGCCACTTCGACAACATGGTGAAGCGTAACGCTGAACTGAAAGAGTTTGTGGACTCTGTGGATCTGGTAACACCTTTGAAGATACGCGATAGCTTCTTTGGGGGGAGGGTATCCCCGGTATCCCTGTTTCATGATGCAGCGGAGGATGAGATGATCAAATATTATGACGTGACATCTCTATATAGCTACGTCAACGTCAGTACCGATTATCCTACTTGTCACCCTGAGATCATAACCGAGCAGTCTAAAATGGACTACACACTAAAGCCCTACTATGGTTTGGTGAAACTTAAAGTAGCGCCACCGAGAAAGCTCTTCATACCTGTGCTCCCTGTTCGGTGCAATGGCAAGTTGAAATTTCCCCTGTGCTCACAGTGCGCAAGGTTGGAGCTAGCAGACCCCTGCAATTGCAGTGATTCCGAGAGAGCCATTGTGGGTACTTGGACAACCGAGGAAGTTAAGGTTGCTCTTAAGCATGGTTATAACATATTGAAGATATATGAAATATACCATTACCCGCAGACTACTCGCGATATTGACTGCAACATATTTCAGGATTATGTCAAAATGTTTTTGAAAGTCAAGCAGGAAGCCTCAGGCTACCCAAGCTGGGTGGAGTCAGAGGAGGACAAAGATAAATATGTGAGGTATTACCATGAGAAGCAGGGGATACTTCTTGACAAAGAGAAGATAAATTACAACCCCTCCCTCAGACTGGTCTCAAAGCTGTATGCTAACACACTGTGGGGCAAGTTTATACAGAGAGGTGACCTCCCCCGCACCCAATACATTAAGACCAAAACTGAATTCACCAAAATCAGAAATGACCCCACCAAGGTGGTAACAAACTTCCACATTGTCAGTCCAGAAGTGCTTGTGGTAGAATTAAAATGTTGTGAAACCTTTGAGGCTGAAAATACCTTCACTAATGAGATAATAGGTACATTCACAACATCATTAGCACGTCTGCACCTTTTCAGCATACTAGAAAAGACATGGGAACAAACTTTGTACTTTGACACTGACTCTGTTATTTTTGTACAGAACAAAGATCAAGAAGACATCTTGCAAACGGGAGACCTGCTGGGAGAGCTTACTGATGAATTACCTAGTAACGCGTACATAAAGACATTTCTCTCAACAGGGCCCAAGAGCTATAGTTACAAGCTGACTAATGGAGAGAGCATCAGCAAAGTGAAAGGCATAACCCTTAATTATGTTAACAGTCTTATTATCGACTTTGACTCCATGAAAGAAGTAGTTATGGATGCAATAGAAAAAATTAAACTGCCACCTTCAAAGCAAATATGTAGGGTAAAGCATCTTGGCATCATTTACAACAGGCCCTACACCAAAACATTTAAGAAAGTGTTTACAAAACGTGTTGTTGCAGCAGACAGCTTTAAGACTTTACCATATGGCTATTAATATGTAAAGTACATGATGCTTAGTGTAAAAAACAAGGGTAGGGAAAAGTAGTTAGTGAACTGATTATGATATAGTTTGTGTGTTGTTGTATATTATGTTGCTATGTACCAATTCTGCAGTGTATATTGTAATTAGTACTGGAAATTAATAATGTTGTAACGCTTGTGAATAATTAGTTATGTAATTAGTGTAGTAGTAATAATGTTATATATATTTATATATATTTACAGTTTATGCAGTGTATATTGCTAAAGTTTGGTTAGTGTATATTATCATGTGTTGTCTTTGCTGCATATCACCAGACAGAATAGAACATTGCCAAAATGAGCATGGTGGGTTTTTTGTTACATTGACCTAAACACAGTTCCGTGAATATTGGCTTATGTATCTAGCTAAAGAATTACAAAAAAAGGAGAGTGATAAGGTGACACAATGCGCAGGGGCAGAAAGTGATTTTACACCATAGACCAGTTGATACAAGCAAAATGACAGGCTTGATAATTTGCATCTCCCTCTCTTTATTTTGCATCATGCATACCTGTACAGCGGATTATTCGTTCTCATGTGGATCCTTACCAGAGAGCAATTTGTTTGACCTCTGCTCCTGCAGCTACAGTGACAGTGTGAAAGTGACTGCTTCATGCGGTAAATCAGCATTCCTTGTAAAGACCCCACACTTCCCAAAGAAGCTCAAAGTTGTGCTAGGAACAGTGGACATGACAGGGACAGTGTTCTGTAATCACACACAGCCCCAACCACCTGTAGTGTGTGCAGAATTCGATCTAGGTGAGTAGGTCCTATTTTATGGTCTGTTAAGCAGACTCTCATGCGTTGTTTTTTGTATTTGTGGTTTTAGCTTGAGATTTATTGTATTTTTATTGCATTGGAATACTGCAGGTTTGTCCAGTACAGTCTCCACACACCAAACAGAACGGGACACAATGACACCGGTGTCTGTAAATACAGCTGAAGCAGAAGTGCACACATTGTCTTCCACACAATTGTACACATTGCATACCACGGGACCGCACACTTTGCCTACCACACGACAAAGCGTGACTACAGCGGACACTGTCAGCAAGAGCAGCAGAATAGAAACTAGCAGCAGAATAGAAATCACTACTACAGTGGATTCTGGCAGCAAGAGCAGCAGAATAGCCACCGCCGCCACCACCACCACCACCACCACCACTGCAGATAGGGAGGGCTTTTTGGCGACAACAACATTGGCGCAAACGGGCCCTTATGTCACACTGTCACCGGTGGTCACAACTGCCACGGTCACACTGTCACCGGTGGTCACAACGGCCACTAGGCTCACACCCCAACCACCTGAAGCCGACCGTCTCACATCCAAAACTAAAAAATCCACGTTTTCTACTAAAGTATCTCTGGACACATGTTTTCTGATGGTTCTAGTAGGCTGTACATTTATAAAGGTGAACATATATATAAAAAATCGTACTTTATAGCGCGCTCCAAATTATCATAGATCTGTAGAAAATATATGCACAAATTTTGTACACATTGCTCATGTTTGTTTATGTTTTCTATTCGCAGGCATTAATGGCACTAGTGAAGCTAGTGTGTAGGAAAATCAGGAAGAAGAAGTCCAATGATGATGATGATGATTGGCGTGTGTACGACCCTCGCAACAACAGGAGCCGTCGCAGCAGCGCAAGATTTGTAAATCCTGCGCACTGCTTCGAAATTGAAGAGACAGACTCTGCCAACACGCAATTTACATCTTTCACTTAGTTTTTTGTTGTCCTTTACACCCAGGTCTGAGGTTAAATGCAGTTTTGTGTTGTTTTTTTAGCTTTAACACATGTTTTTCTTGTATTACTAATATAATAAATAATGATGATAATAATGTTTCATATAATACTTATGTTGAACTTAAAAAATGCATGTTCTTGTATTACTAAATATAATAAAAGATGTTTTTCATATACTACTTTATGTTAAACGTTTGTACGCTTTTATTATCCATTGCGATAGTTGCAAAACAAACCAGACCAGCCAAACAAACAACAAAAAGTGGCGAGGCCCGGTGTGCCGCACTACATTTTGTCTTAGCGGCACTTAATACCGCACGGCGTTTAATGCCGAACGGCTCTTATTGCCACGTGGCACAGTTTACCGATCGGTACCTCCGCAGCCGCGGCACGACAAAAAAAAACAGGCGGCTTCGCCGCCTGCGCAAAAGAGAGAGAGAGAGAGAGAGAGAGAGAGAGAGAGAAAGAGAATGAAAACGGAGATACTGAGGCTCTTAACAAAAAAGGTGAGACATCCAGAACCCTTTTTTAACGACAGATTGTAAACGATGGGCGGGGAACTAAGGTACTACGCAACTTAGACAAAGCTCGGAATGAGACACCTACTTTGAATGCATAGGTTACCATTCCTTATATAACCCTACACATTCTCTGTGCCTGCTTCGTGGGTCGCAATGAACAGAGACATGCGTACAAACATCACACGTGCCAACTGTTACTCAAGCTTTTTACTATAAGTGAAGATAATACTACACAAATATACCGATTGTTTATCTATTGTCAGCTAAAATCTTCTCCTAATCCCCCCACGCGAGACACTATTAGCACTATTATCATCATCAGTTAAATTAGCTGTGCGGTTAAAAACATGTATGATTATAGAGGGCTCTGCATACCAGAAATGGCAGCATTGCTATTTATAGATTTGTCATAGACATATGACTGCAGCGCGGTGAAGCTTCACACAAAGCGCTTTTACACTAGGTACGCGCTAGATATATATATTGTTTCAGATACTAACCTAAGGATAACGTAATGCTGAGATGACATGTTTTAAAGATAACCTTGTTTTGTGTGGTGTTTTGTTGGCTGGGAACTTTTATGATATTCACAGATAGTAGAAGGTTTACGACTGAGCACCACAACAACAAAAAACAATTGTCTGACAACAGTTTGCATAGGAACATTTTTCGTAAACACGAAAAAGCATCATTATTTTTATTAAGTATAAACATGTAGTGTGGGTTATTAAGTATATATAAACATGTAGTGTGGGTACAACAAACAAGCCCTCACTCTACAAAACTTACAAACAAATAAATAAAATAAATAACACAGAAAAGTCCTACAATTATTATTTACTGTTCTCCTCAGAGCTCATGGACTCTGTTGTGTCACCACCACCACCACCACATTTAGGTGAGACTGAAGGAGGAGGAGGAGGAGGAGGAGGCGGAGGAGGAGGAGGAGGAGGAGGAGGAGGAGGAGATGGTTGCTTTTCATTGGTCCCAGGCGAGTTAGTACGGATACCCATGGAGATGGAGGTCACACCTCTAGCAGCTGATGTTGAAAAAGCAGGTGGTGTAAACATGCGTGTTCCATGTGGTCGGGGTGGAACAGTGGGCGTGCTGGGCCTCACAGTGTGAAGACTTGGGCCTCGCTGGCCTAACGCTGGGGCGGCCTGGAACATTGTCATGAAGCCACCCATCACACGTCCTACTTCAGCTGTCATGCTGAAATATCATTGTATATGATAACACAAATAATTAAATACATAACAATACTATTTTCAATTTATGCATTCTCTTTTTGTTATGTTTTTACTTACAGCTCTCTAAGCCTTGCAGCGCCCTCCCCATCGATGAAGGCATCGGCACCATCGTTAACAGCCTGAACCATTAGGCGTCGCAGCTCAATGTCCCTCTGGAAAAATAACACAAAAATCAGAAAACTCTTAATACTTTGTAATAGTTTGTGTGATTTGAAAAATGAAATATGAACAGCACCACTAATTGTTCCAAACAAAATAATAACAAAAAGAGAAAAACTAAAACTCACTCTGTACAGGGCAATGCCAAGAACCACACCAACAAGGACGACAAGGCAAAGGGCTACAGCACCTGTAGCTACCCCAGCAACATCAGCATAGTGTATTTCAGGTGCAGCCTCTGTAGCTTCCAGGTTACCCCCACTGTTATGCACTTCGTTGCACAGCACTTCAACATCTTGCTCCTCCAGCAATTTCTTAGATGAACAAAGAGCAGTCCCCCTCATGTCCACCATCATCAGACCTTGGCTAACAGCCTCAGAGAAAGATTCGAGGGGTACATGGTCCAGTTCAGGGGTTCCTGTACAATTGGCGCTGAACCCACCACCTCCCAGCGGTGAACATTGACATGGGCCGCAGTCGAAAATGTAACTGTCGCACAGTGCAAACAAAGCAGCTTTCCATAAGAACTTGTCCATGCTCCAATGAACGGGTCATACAAAAAACCTTATTTATATCAAAAAGAACTTCCCACGGTCTACCGTGTTGTGTTTTTTTGTGTAGGTATATATAAGAACTCCAGGGGCGGAGAACACAGGGGGGTCGGACTCGGTGCGCACACCATAAATCATTCGCAGGAGGCTTTTGTCAAGACTGAGCACCGCTCTATTGTATCTCAGGCGGCGTCAGGGGCGGATCCACTAAATCCTATTACAGGGGGTGGGTCCAGAGGCCTAACCACTCGCCATTACGCCTCGCGCAATTACAAGCAATTAGCGTGAACGGCGATAACATGCAATAGGCAGTGTATGTAAATGCTTTTTTGTGGCATATGAAAGAAGAAAAGCCCCCATTCTCTAACCGACTTAGGGGATCCACCCCTGACGCTGTTATGCCTCACACAATTAAAAGCAATTAGCGTGAATGGCAATATTATGCAATAATCACTCTATGTGACATAATATTCGTTAAACAAAGTTTCTAATACGTAGTTTGTAATGCGTATGTTGTTATTACAGCTTTTCAACATTAGCAGCATGGTTCTATGTAATGATGAGTTGCTAAACCACAAAATAAAGCGCTTGTGTTACATATTTCTAGTAGTAGTAGTAGCCTCCGCTTTACATTTTAGGGTACATTACAGGTATTGTGCTACGTAATGATGAGCTGGCAAGCAATTTCAATAATTAACGTCATGGTGCTTTGTAATGATGAGCTTGTAAAACACCAAAAACTTTCTAATACGTAGTTATGTAATGCATATGTTGTTATTACAGCTTTTCAACATTAGCAGCATGGTTCTATGTAATGATGAGTTGCTAAACCACAAAACAAAGCGCTTGTGTTACATAGTTTCTAGTATTACTAGTAGTAGACTCCGTTTTACATTTAGGGTTACGCTACAGGTAGTGTGCTACATAATGATGAGCTAGCAAACGTTTCAATAATTAACGTTATGGTGCTTTGTAATGATGAGCTGATAAAACACCAAACCAAAAGTGTATGTGTATGCCGCAATGTTAAGAACACAGATTGTCAATTTGTACCAGTGTCTTTTGAAACACGGAAAACTGTTTTATTGTTTTTCCACTAAAAAGCATGCAATCAAATATTTAAACATTAATATACTTAATTAAACATTAATATACAATTAAATACATTAAACATTAATATACTTAATTAACATTAATATACAATTAAATACAGTCTTCCTTTAGAAAATGCACTAATTGCTTTGTATTTTTTAACACTGTGGAAATTGTTCCCTTCATAAAACGTTTTAAATATTTTTAAAATAGACAGTGAATGGGGCCATAACTTTACAATTGTATCTAGTTTTGCTATGTTTCCTTAATACACAAGTATATATTATCTACTTTATATAAGCTGCTAAAAGCTACATGCTGCATTCTACAACAGCCTGCTGTATAGGAAGTGAAGCAGACACCTTCAATGAAACTTCTTATACTCAGGTAAAACGTACCCCAACAAATTTACAAGCATTCTGAACACCTTTCGTTCTTTTCTTCATTTTTTAAAAGGACACAGAACCTTGAGTTGAGGCCATTCACCCACACATAACAGGCTGTTACTTGGTATTTTTCTTTTTTAACATAGATAACTTGTTTTTTTTGGGAGTCAACCCCGAGGTCTGAAGGTCCCATTCATCATTAATCAAAAGTGGTGAGACAGCAGGTTGTTGTTCTTCGGTGGAGCTACCACTGTCATCCGAGGAGTCACCTACATCTATTGCATGCTTCCTCTTGTCACCACTTGTGGTTGCAGCACCTTTGGTCAACACCACCTTTGGCTGAGGCTTTCCCACCACGGTTTCGTCAAGGTCTTCTTGGCGTGCCGCTTTAGCGGCACTCTCTTTGTCGTTGTTGGTTGGAGTGGGTGTGCAGTGATTACATTTTAACTGCTGTATCTCACTGTGGTGAGAAAAGGAGCACTCGGATAGGACCTTCAAACCTGCCCACTTGTTTTCAAGAGCAGGAATCTGCTTCATTACATTAGTAAACTCTTGGAAGCTTAAATTAACACCCTTCCTTGTAGGATGTAGGGATTTCAGTGATTTATTGGTGAAAAAATAATGCCTTAAATCAACCGATCCATACTGCTTCTTAGCAGTGGCGAACAAATTTTTCCCCAAATGAACCTTAAGCTCAGCAGGGACAAAGTCACTGCTTGCCTCGGAGCAAGATTCCTCCTGGGGAGAATCGTCATCTACCGGTGTTTCATCCTCTTCAGCATCAATGTTGCTACTTTTGGTAGTGTCGTAAAACAGTTCGTCATCGCTTTCATCAGATTTACCCTGCAAAAACAAAATAAACCCCAAATAGTGAAGTGTATGTATGATAAAGTGTGATATCCACTACGCATGAATAAATATACAAAAATGTGTTTCATATTCATTAGTGTACACATATGTACATGTGCATCATATTCATTAGTGTACACATGTGTAAATGTACATTTGCACAATACAAACATATATATATTACTTTTACAGAACTACCAACAAGTATATAAATAATAATCTAAAGTACTTACTTTTTTAACTACTTTGAATAGGTCAACAGTAGCCTGGATGAAATCCCTAGTTTGTTGTTTGTCCAGCGTGACACCTCTCGTGGTGGGTATCAAAACGAACTCCTCTTCATCCAATACATAGTTCCTTAAGTGTAATTTCACTCGCCCCTGAAACTTCTGCAGCACCATAAACTTGCGGTGCCCAAGTTCCCGGAACCAGAGGAACTTGCCACGGACAAGTGTCCCACTGCTGTTGTAGTAAAGCTTCATGCTATCGAAATGGTGAAACGAAAAGTGTTCCCTTGTCAAAACACTTGCGAAAGCGAAAGTTGAAACGAAAGTTGAGAAGGTACAGAGTATGGCCTGCACCTTCTATTTATATGAACAGAACATCAGTGTTAACTTATTAGAATGGACTGGTTAGCTGTATATCCCCTCTAGAGGGCACTGCATTTCCTTCACATCTTGTCCAATAGGACACTCGAGATTTAGACTAACTTGATATTTACGTTTTGTAGCACTCGGCACCTATTTCAATTTTTCTTTTGCTATTATTAAGACTTTATTATTTCACCATCCAAAATCTTTTGTTTACAGTGGTTCTATGAGTACTTTCCGCGTTTGTACACAATTGGACAAAACAGAAGCAGTGTATGTCCTTAGCATGGTAAACAAGCCGTACCATGCAGTATTTCCATTATTTGCTGACAACTGTTTGCTAGCTCAATCAAACAAAACACAAACTCTGCTTATCGGTGAATAACAAAGATAATACCCTGTTTTTTGTTTATTACGACGTAACTATTATACATTATGCATAACATAATACACATAAGTTTTTTGTATATATAAGAGACATACAATAAGCATGAATAAGCTCTCTACACAGTGTTACTTAAAAGGTTAACCAGTTCTTTTTAATCTTCTTAATAACGTTATTAACTGTTCTCTTCCTGCGAGAGTCTTTTTTTGTAGTTTTTACAGATTTCAGAGAACTTCGTTTGGCTCCTTTAGTTTTAGGTTTTTTGGTCTGCTTTTTTCTCCCACCACTAAGTAAGCGCTGCAGTTCTTCTGGAGTAACCCCTGGAGGGTCTGCAGTTGCATCACTGGGGGGGTTTCCTAGTGTGATGTCATCCCTTGTCCTAAAGGGGGGTTGTTTTGTGTCGTGTATGCTTTTCTCTGGCTCCTTCTGAGTAGTTTCTTGACTGCTTTTGGTGACAGAAATGCTATGATGTGCATTTTCGGTTGGCTTCTCTTCAACGTTTGTCTTGTTTATCTGCTGCATGAGTCTATTGTAGCGTTCACGAGGTATCACTATGTGTTCTTCGGCCATTTATTTGGCTAGAGCTAGCAGTCTTTTTAGGACAGCCTTTATGAGTAGAGATACAATGTCAGATGAGGTCACAAGAGTTTCCAGTCTCTCCTCATGTGACACTTTGTTGTCTGCTATGGAGCGAATGGTGCCTCTGTCTTTGGTCAGCTTGATTTTATACTCTGTGGGGATTCTGATCACGCCCCCAAGAACATTTTTAAATACCTCTGCTATTGCAGTAATCTGATTCCTATCTGCTGTTTTCAGTAGTTCCTTAACTTGTACATCATGCAGACTGCCCACAGCTTGCAGAAATATAATGTTTTCCTTCATGATATTCATTTCTTAGGCAGATATGCTATGGTTTCTTCGCCTGGAAATATGGCACTTCTCAATCTGAGTCTACTGTCAATATTTGATGATAGATCTATAATCATGTAACCATAATTTTTGGCAGTGGCTAATTCGTAACTATTCATGAAATACTGGACCTGCCCTGGGAACGCTTGGCTACCTAGGGTGTTCACCTGTCTTGCACTTCTATTGTTCCTAAACAAACATATGTACTGAGAATTCAGACTTATCTCTCTCACTGCTTTACTGGCATGGAAAAGGTTTTGAAGAGTTATTATACACGACACGTGACAATGGTGGCATAGGACACATACAATATCAACAACAGCATTCCCCATGGCACTGTCATTAAGACTACTCATTTTATCATCAAGAACTAGAAGGGTCTCCCTGTGGGTCTCTTGCCATATGGCTGTAAGCTCTTCACAGGTTGGAATATCTGATCTAAACTGGATAATTTCTCCCAGCTCCTTTTCCAACACATCATATTTGTCTTGCCACGAAGTGTAACAGTAAATAATTTTACTTGGAGCTGGTATGAACATCTGCTTATACTGCAGTAATAACTGCTGAATGAAAAACGTTTTTCCACACTGCGTGGATCCGACCACAGTAAAATTTTTAGGTAAATCAAAGGGCATACAACATTTTGCATACGTTTCCATCGTGTGGGGAGGTAGGGGAGTTTACTCACTCTGAACCTGTCACTGCGGTGTCACACAAAAGAATGCTCACACCTCGTGAACTGCGCGGTTTTTGTCTATTTTGAGAGCGGCCGGAAATTTCGCAAAGATAATCAATGTTGTAGGCTGTGTAAGCTTCTTTTCAAATTTCACAGACACCCTCATATTACCACGGCGCCTCAAAGGGATGACATCATCATTGCCTCCAGGAATGGCTTCAGAGACAAACCTGTAGAAGCAGAAACCTTCTGGGTACTCCTTGCGTGTTATGGGGGCACTCTCATCAAAACCATTTATACCACACACAGAGCTGTAGGCATCTATGTACATCCCATCTTCAGGCTCATCACCATAACGAGGTTGAAGTGGGGCCTGAGTCATGTCTTGACCATCAACAGTAACTTGAATGAAATTGAGGTGATTATGCTCAAACAGAAATGGGTTTTCTTTCACCTGACCATGATTGGCAGAATCTGACACCAGACCACACACCATTTCATGGGGTACTTCCCCACAGAAGGGGTCATTTACCTCTCCACTGAATACACCACGTGCCAGAGTGAACTTTTTTACCTCTGTTTTGGTATATGGAAACACTGCAGGTTTTTTCTGTAATGTGGCAGCATGAGAGGTTAATATTACAGGGTTTACATCCACCATGCACACGCTTAAAGACGCTTTGGTTATGACCACCTTGTATTGAGCAGCACCAGAGTCTGGTGACATGAGACAGAACTCTGGTGAACTAGGGTACAGTGTGACATTTAGGGGTATACCATAAGGGATAAACCTATTGATGTCAAGAACATCACTGTAAAGGTGACCGCTCATGTCAACTTCCTTTGAATTTTCAAAGAATTTGCTTCTGGTCTTCAAAGCTGCATTGTCACCATACAGCCAGTTGTTATCATGCAGATTTGGGGGCATATCCCTAAAATACATCTGTGTCTGTAGTGCGGTATCCTGCTGCTCTTTTGGGGTGTACAGTAATGCTTTCATATATGCTAGATAGGGGTAGGCTTGGTCGGCATGAGTGAGAACTTTGTTTTGTAGTGCAACATCCACGCGACTGAACATACTATGCATAAAGTTGTTCACAACACCAACAATGCCTCTTTTAACACCTTGCTCTGTAGCCGTGGTGGTATCATCATCCTCATTACTCTCAGCTGCAGCAGCATCATTAGCTGGAGCGGATGTTGCAGCAGCTTTTATGCCACCTACTGGGGGTTTTACTATGTCACCATTACGTGCCACAATTTTGCAGGTTACATTAAGCAGAGTTTTCTTCAGATCTATATAAGATGACGAATTATTCTGCACAGAAAATTGAATGACTCCTTGATTGGAAAAATCATTTACAGGGTAATACTTAGTACAGTGGCATCTCTTAATTCCCACATTCTGGATGGGCTTCTCAAACATGGCCAATTCCTCAGGATACCCTACATAGGCATCTGCTAGCAGTGTTTCACTCATGATTGTTGCCGTATGACTCACAGGTAAGTAACGAGCTCCCACAAGTTAATTGCCAAAAATGTCGCTGTTAGAACTAGAGGTGTGTTTTACTGCTGTTTTCTTCTTCTTCTGCTGCGTTGTAGATGTGGTGTTCCTCTTCCTCTTGCTTGGTCTTGAATGAGTGCTGGTGGTTTTGTCCGCCTCTTTATTATGAACTTCAGCAACAGCTCTTCTTCTGGCACCTTCGGCGGGATCAATTACTTCCAGTTTGGCCACTGTAGCACCTTTGGCAAGTTTATTGTTGTCTTTGCGGGTGTTAATGAGAACAATACGTCCGCGACCCCCGTTGTCTGACTTGCTGAAGGTAGCCATATTGGTCATATTTTGCACCAGTAGTGGCTTATTTTCGCCCTCTGCTTGCTTCATGAAATGGTCAGCAAAGGTTTCGTAGTCAAATCCTCCATCAGTGGCATAATAGCTTGTGTTAGCCATTCCTTTGGTTTGCAAAATAGATAACTAACTTGTTTCTATGTGAAGTGTACAGTATGAGTGTCCACTTTTGAATGAGGGTTCCCCTCCTTGGTCATCCGTTAAGTAGATGCTCAGTGAATCCAAGGAGTCTGCTGTGACAGGAATGTAGCGCAGGTGGTCGAAAATGCATGCACCCTTTTTTTTCAGCTGGTTATAGTACAACCTTTGTAAAATAGGTGCCTGAGAGCTATTGCTGAAGCTGGGTTGGCATACATTGGTGTTAACTGTGATATATCTAGGTTTGTAACTGTCCAGCAGCTGAGGTAACTCGATATCCAGTATAGCTATGGTCCACTTTTTCGATGGATTAAGGTCAATCCTACGCGGTAGTTTTATTCTGAAGGCTGTGGGCGAGTTTCCATGGTAAAAACTGTCGCTCTGATCACTGGAGACATATAAGTACATTATTTACTAAGGTACTCTTGAATGCTCTCTGTAGGAATGTAGCTATTAAATTTATCGCTGTAGCCGTACCACTTTATAAGGCTCAGTTTCTTGCCCCTGACTGTTTTTGTTGACACAACACTCTCTATTTTGTACACTATGTCATCAGGATTTATCACATTGACCTTGAGAAGTTCCTCTTCATAGAATGACCCCTTTATAACTTCATCTGTGAGATCCTGCACTTTGTAGCGTGGTGGGTGTGATGGGAGACTCTGAATTACCCTGAACAGCTCCTCAGTCCAATGCTCTTGATAACCGTGATCAAAGGGTGACTCTTTACGACTTAGCCTCACCAGATCACCCACTTGAAATGAATGCTTGGGTCTGTGGTTAGCCCTTTTGTTGAGTTCAGGGACATAGACGCGCTGGTAAATATCAGGTGTATTCACACTGTTCACTTCCGCTGGGGGGATACCTATGCTAGAGTGCTTGGTATGGTTGTATGACCATATGATGTCCTCTAATATATCAATGTACCGAAATGTTTGCTTTTCATAAAAGTATTTGTATAAGCGTTCTTCTATGGATCTGTTAACACGTTCAGCATAGCTAGCCTTGTGGGCACCATAGGCCAACATGTGTGAAACACCTTCCTCTTTCAGTAATTCTTGGAAGGCTGTCCCTGTAAATTCCTTCCCTTGATCAGTACGGAGGATTTCACACTTACGACCTTCAGATATGACATGCTTAAACCTGTTAGCTACTTCAGATGTCCTCTTGCTTTTTAAAGGTTGTACCCACAGATATCTAGAAAAAAGGTCAATACATACAAGTAGATACTTGTACCCATCGTTATACTCTGAGAGACCGGTCAGTTGTAGCAAATCACTGTCCCACTGCATGTCAGGATATTCCACTATTATCCTTTCGGTAGTGAAATGCTGTTGAGGTTTAGTGTGTATTGAGTGGGTAGTCTGCTCTTTCAGCCATCTTTTAACACCAGCAAGGTGGAGGTTGGTTGGAGCATCTTCCCTTGTTTTAATGTAGTCCCACAGTCTTTCTGCTCCATAATAGCTTGCTGGAGATTTTGGTGAATAATAAACAGCTGAAAGATATTGGTCCAAATCTTTGTCATCCATTTGTTTTTATACATCCACTTGATTTTCATGTGCGGTATGACAGGGGTATTGTATGTGTTTTGCAGGTATTCTGGTAATTGATTTGACCCGTGGGTTCGGCAGAATTGCACCAACGCAGGTGCTGACCAAAATTAACCACGTTTCCGATGTATTCCCAATAGAGAGATTGACGATTGAGGCTATAATGATGGTGTACAAGATTAACACCTGACTAAAAAAGACAATTTCACTCTTCGGGAGTACTCGTCCAAGAAGATACCACTTATCTGATGCTACTGAGCTCTGAGTGGACAGAGAGCTTCTGTTTACCTCCATGTCTGCAACGTGAATGATTACTTGTAGTTATGATGTACTTTGATATCACAAGTAAGTTGCTGTACCAGAGTTACACTAAAAATAAAATGGTGTGTTGCACGCCCTCTTACGGATTGTCAGCACTTTACTAACAGGGTTTTTGTCTATACAATAAATATGACAAAGTGAAATAAGGAAGCCAACTTGTCTGGTGTTATACAATATTTATTAAACATAGATCACTATAATGTATATCAATAACCACTTCACCAATCCTCCTCATATCCATGAGGATTACATTCTGCACACATGAAATATCCCATTTGATTTTGGTGATCCTCCTTCAAATAGCAAGGAATAATTAAACTAAGCTCCGGTATAACGTCTTCAATTTGTCCGAAATTGTCCGCTATTATTGTAAACTGTTGTCTGGTTAGAACGATGCTCTCATCAGTACAAATTAAATCTAAACCCTTTTCTGTTTTCTCATACTTGGTGATGTGTACATTGTCACTATTGTAGAATGTCTGAACGTAAAAACCTCCTCCAAGGTGTACCTTGTGATTCGTACCAATAGCACACATCATGACATCTGCTGTATGTACCAGTGCAGACCAACGTTGAAGGATTAAGCTGACCTCATCACACTGGGAGTCTTCATCATATGTCTGTACAAAAAAGGTAATAATATGCAGTGAAGTCTTTGGTATATACTAATATATGAAACTACAGTAATTAATACTTTGGTTATGCAACATACTAACACACAATGGCAATTACTAACCTCCATTTTCATTATCTTAACGGTAACTTCACCATCATCGGTCATCACTTTCAAGAAATCGTTGTGCCCCAGACAGAGGGAGTATCTCTGTCCACATGAAATTTCAGGAATCATGCTGCACAAAACCGGGTAATCGATACGTAGCATTTCAAAGATTCGTGCTATGGCTTTGTGATTTTCTTGTGCAACCAGCTGGTGTACAAGTTTCAACGTTTGCTGTTTGGCATCTTGGTATGAACTTAATGTCAGGTATGATGCCCATTTGATGTAGCCATCTTCTTTCAGTAGTGATAATGTGTTGGGACCATCAATTGTGTCACTTATGATGGTTGCATATTTCATCAAGATATCCATGTTTGATGTTTGGTGTGCATAGGATGAGTAATAGCAAGAGCAATGTACAGTATTTCTATAACAGTTCGCTAATTGTCTGAAGGTCTCTGATTGGTCCATTTATAATACAGTACAAGTTACTATTGGGGCATTGTATGAATACATATAATTCATGTCCAACAAAACAGGTTCTATAACAAGTCTAGACATGCTAACAGGCATTTTTATACATCAGTGTAATTTCACAAGGGGCTTGTGACCAGTTTCTCCCTATATTTTGCAGCAATGCATTTGGGTCAATGTATAGTTATTTACAATAAATGTGTAAACGCCATTGTGGGTGACTGCAGCATATTTCAGACAAATAATACTCTGAGAATTCATATATACAATCAACCATATCAAGATGTAACTGACTGTGTGTACTGTGTAACAGGAAATGGTTGTCATCTCCACACTTGGTTTTCTTGTATAATTCCCACCTCAGCCATGGCTTTATGATGTCATTAGAATCTACCTCTGCAGCATAAATATCGGAATCCTCTGAATCTGATGAAGAATTCTCATCATCAGAATGACACGCTGCTATTCCATCAAAGACATAAGGCATTAAATCTCCTATAACTGGTGGTTGGCAAAGAATTCTAATTGTGTATTCCGTCCCTATGTAGACAGTATCCATGTTAGTAAAGTGTTTAATATTAACTTTACAAGCAGTCAATGATGTAAACTGCTCTATGTTATCATATAAGATATAATTATGTTTCTCTCCAATTTGGCATTCCACATGCCCAATAAGTATCCATCTGTAAACCAATGCCATGTTATTAACCTTTGTAGAAATAATCTATGGCGGTTGTTGAGGATAAGGTGGAGTGTGACTGTATGATTTGAGGTCGTTCTTGTCCCTAAATATGTTAGAGTCACCTTGGCACCACCTAATAATGACTCAACTTGTTATTTGCACTCATGTCTGGGTTAGTATATATACCTTTAATATTTACTGGTATATTACAATAATAACAGAAGTTTACTTACACACTACTCCGTAAGGTGGCTACCCTCCTAATTGTTACACAGATAGGCGCTTTTACCTCCCTCTGGTGTACATTTTAGTACTACACTATATTATGGTACCGTATGGTGGCAGCACCTCCTGGGGTATGGGTGCTTTTACCGCCGGCTGGTGTGCATTTTAGGTTCCATAATTTACAGTATCGTACTGTAATTACTACTCTTACATATGCCCTTCTCACGCCCAGGCTGCACAGGTGGCGGCAAGGCTGGCCTGTGATTCACGAATCTCTCACTTACTGCACAAATATTCACATCATGACTTCCTCTATTTATATTGACTCCCATGCTTCAGGCATGTCAATTCACGCGCCACTTTTGTGTCCGGTTAGAAATATATCAAGACAGATTTTATTTCCAATTTTACATAACTTTTTTTTATGGGGTTTTTTTAAGGCTCTTGGGATGGCTCTGGGTATGTAGGCTTCCTCATGCCTTTGGGGTATCTACTTGAGCCTCTTGTTTTACTGTCTGTGTGTCCTCTTTCTTTCTATGTGCCAATAAAGGCAAATGATTCCAACAATCACATACTGGCTTTCCGAGTTGTTAAATCATTTACTTACGTAAATTTGGTTGATGACGGTCGCCATATTGGAATCTCTCTCTCTCTCTCTCTCTCTCTCTCTCTCTCTCTCTCTCTCTCTCTCTCTCTCTCTCTCTCTCTCCTTAACACTGGGCATCCAGTTTTCTACTCAGTTTTATGTTAGAACTGTATGATCTCTGTAACCTGGTGGGGTCTCACACGTTTATGTCCTCTATCATGGCCTTTTCATTGGTTATCACCAAATCAAGGATCGATGGAGTAGTATTTGTGCCTTGGCTGCCGGACTTGTTGGAATCAGCCAGAGTGTTGGATTTTGAGGACAAATTCCTGTAAATGGGGAAGTTGTGGATCCCAGTTGATCTTGGGGTAGTCACCAACTATCAGTAGGTGGGTTGGCTGCAAGAAGGATATTGTTCACAGTCTCAATGAGTTTGTTATGTTGTAGAAGAATGCAGCATATCCTTCAATTTTGAACTCTGCAGAAGTGAGCAGGAAGTGATCAGTTTTAGGTTTGATTTCAGTATGCATTTAGTCTTCAGCTAGCCTTTTCTGAATGGTTAGGGCAGTTGCTCAAAATCTAGCACATCTTTACAAGCAGAAATGGCATAATATACCATTTTAAGGAATTTAATTTTCATAATCTAAAATTATTTTATTTTGTGTCTGCTCGAATTTATACAGGATATGTACATCTTAAAAGCTCAGTACATAAAAACCACTTGTTACCTTTATATTTGGTTCTTTCTAGTTGCACCTGGCAACACTTGGCTAAATTAAGCAAAATATTATCACTTGAAATAAATTTTATTTATTTGAGTTAAGTTTATCAAAAGTGATAAATGTTCAGTATTTTTTGAAAATGGCCAGTTGAAATGCCCCTGCTTTAGCAGCTTGGGAGGTGTTAAATAATGGGCAGTTCAACCCAATGGTGTCATATTCTATTTGTTCATTAATGTCCAAGTTCTACGCACTTTGAACCTTTGAAGTGTCTGGGTTTTCAGTCCTATTTTATTATGTTCATGACAATATGAAAGGGGAAAAAGTAAATATGGTTTTAAATTAAGGGGGTTGGTTTTTGTGCCCTTTGAAGAACAGGAGGTAGTCTGTAAAGACTCAGTATATTCTTCTATTGAGATGTCATTAGTTGGTAATAACTCATGGATCTTACTAGCTAAGTATTTTATAAGAGAGAGAACCTGACCCCACATAGGTGTTTATTAGGTTGCACTCCATCGTAGATGTTTTTGGCTGTGAATTTTTGGACGCCACTTCCCCCCTCTTTTCCTTTACAACCAAAATGATGATTCCTTTGCTAAATTGTTAAGACCTACTTGTTGGATGTTAGACTGTCAGTATTTATGATATTACTGTTATGGTTGTCAGTCTGAATAAAGACCTTCAGGCCACGTCGTTAATGAGGGTTTGATGGATATTGAAGCACGGCAAGATATGCAACGAAAGTAGGTCATTCACTACACTAGTTAATCTTTTCATTGGTTGTCACCAAATCAAGGATCGATGGAGTAGTATTTGTGCCTTGGCTGCCGGACTTGTTGGAATCAGCCAGAGTGTTGGATTTTGAGGACAAATTCCTGTAAATGGGGAAGTTGTGGATCCCAGTTGATCTTGGGGTAGTCACCAACTATCAGTAGGTGGGTTGGCTGCAAGAAGGATATTGTTCACAGTCTCAATGAGTTTGTTATGTTGTAGAAGAATGCAGCATATCCTTCAATTTTGAACTCTGCAGAAGTGAGCAGGAAGTGATCAGTTTTAGGTTTGATTTCAGTATGCATTTAGTCTTCAGCTAGCCTTTTCTGAATGGTTAGGGCAGTTGCTCAAAATCTAGCACATCTTTACAAGCAGAAATGGCATAATATACCATTTTAAGGAATTTAATTTTCATAATCTAAAATTATTTTATTTTGTGTCTGCTCAAATTTATACAGGATATGTACATCTTAAAAGCTCAGTACATAAAAACCACTTGTTACCTTTATATTTGGTTCTTTCTAGTTGCACCTGGCAACACTTGGCTAAATTAAGCAAAATATTATCACTTGAAATAAATTTTATTTATTTGAGTTAAGTTTATCAAAAGTGATAAATGTTCAGTATTTTTTGAAAATGGCCAGTTGAAATGCCCCTGCTTTAGCAGCTTGGGAGGTGTTAAATAATGGGCAGTTCAACCCAATGGTGTCATATTCTATTTGTTCATTAATGTCCAAGTTCTACGCACTTTGAACCTTTGAAGTGTCTGGGTTTTCAGTCCTATTTTATTATGTTCATGACAATATGAAAGGGGAAAAAGTAAATATGGTTTTAGAATTAAGGGGGTTGGTTTTTGTGCCCTTTGAAGAACAGGAGGTAGTCTGTAAAGACTCAGTATATTCTTCTATTGAGATGTCATTAGTTGGTAATAACTCATGGATCTTACTAGCTAAGTATTTTATAAGAGAGAGAACCTGACCCCACATAGGTGTTTATTAGGGTGCACTCCATCGTAGATGTTTTTGGCTGTGAATTTTTGGACGCCACTTCCCCCCTCTTTTCCTTTACAACCAAAATGATGATTCCTTTGCTAAATTGTTAAGACCTACTTGTTGGATGTTAGACTGTCAGTATTTATGATATTACTGTTATGGTTGTCAGTCTGAATAAAGACCTTCAGGCCACGTCGTTAATGAGGGTTTGATGGATATTGAAGCACGGCGAGATATGCAACGAAAGTAGGTCATTCACTACACTAGTTAATCTTATCTTGGCGGCAAACAAAATGGTTCTTTAGAATTTGTCCGGTACGTTATTGCATCGGTGTATTTAGTACAGGGATGTGGCGTATTGTAATCTTTTGATTAAGATAAACCTGTCTTCACTGTCAAATTCCTTGCTCCCACACTAGGATCCTGGTTCCCCCAAATTCCCCAAGTCCCTCTTCTGCACAGAGGTATGATAGAGCATCTTGCATCAAGACTGCATGGTTGTAATGTCATTCAAGTGATTTTAGTTGCTTTTGTAGATCTTGTGGCCTTTTGGCCCTCAGTGTGATCCCATCACAGGAGGGCCCTTGTCATCATCTAACACCATATTGGTTTACAAATTTAGCAGACAGCCATGCACCCTTGCAAGAAATCCTCACCACATGCGTGGCCTAACCATGCTGCACTTCGGAGTATTATGCATCAGGTGGTTACCCACAATGTCTGACCCCTTTCTTCATGTTATATGTGTTCTTTGCAATGTTCTGGACCATTTTTGTGTGACACCAGAGGAACAGGGTGTATCCGATTTGGAGACTCACTGCCCTTCGCTACAACTATCCTCACTCCATATAGTTGACATTCGCGATCGTGCTCTTACCAGCTCCGCCCTTTGCTACTACAAATCGAATCCTCCTGGTTCGCACAAAATTCTTGGTACTATGCAACTATGCCAGGCATCACAATGGTACGGTGCGTAGCCCCCTGGCGGATTTCAGGCATACCGATGCCACATCCTTGTCTCCTAGTTATCACAAGAGGTAGGCCCGTCCACCTATCCAGATTGCTCAGTAATTCTGGAGCGTCATTGACCATCACCAGGTATAGCTTTTGCCAAAAAATAAATAAAAAAAATGTTCTGCAAGCATTGCCCTGTTTGTTTTTTGCATGGTTGAACTGGTATGGCAGCCAGAGTGATTGTAGCTAAGATGTTAATAATAGAGCATACTAGCTGAGTCGATGTGAACAGATTCATAGTGCAGTGACAAATGAAGCCAAATTAGCACACCACGATTATATAGCATGGCCACAGACGTCTATATGGCAGCTCCAACAAAATCTGCGGGATCTACAAACCTTCTCAGATGCTTAATAATTGGTCTATTTTTGATCTGATACTTGTAAAGAATATGACTTATACTTTAAGATGAACTACTGCCTTGTTTGTCACTTTTAAAAGTTGTGAATCTGGCAACGATCTTCGTGAAGTTGGCCATTATACGCTCGACAACCTGCTTTTCTGCCTTCTCAGATACATATATCACTTAATATTTTGGTTTATTTTCGATCTGTAAACATATTCACTATACTAAAATTGATGAATTTTAATGTGTTAATCTTTCTCTTTCACATAAAATCAACTGAAAGTTTTGAATTGATGATACTCTTCATGACATTGGCCATGACGTTCATGAGTCTCCTAAAAAACGTGAATCCATAGTAGAGAATAGCACATACTTGAGATCATCAAAATATTGTGATTCTTCACTTATCAGGCAGTTGCCGCAACCTGGTGAACACTGGCCAATAAAGTCATTCCATATCTGTGGAATAAGTCGTACTTGTACTTTAGTAATTATTTGTAGTAAGTACACAGACCTTCTTTTTATCTGAGTGTTCCTTTGGTTGTTGAACTGGTTTTCTAGATTTCTTGTATTTTAATTTTCATATTAGTATTAAATAATTTAAGTTAAACATTAAAGATATATATAACTTATTTGCATTGTAAAGTTGAGAGCAGTTTCTCTCAATGTTGGACATTTTCATATGAAGATCTAGTCATGATTTGGTCTTAAAACGAATTCACAAACCAACAGTACGGAAAAAATATTTTTTATCGCATAATTGTTGCTGGTGCCATTTAATAAATTTCAAATGTTCAGGGAGTCTGTAGACTACCATACATTGATAACATTGGAAACGGGTCTGATATACGATTGATATTCAGCAGGTTCTAACTTGATTTTGAATTTAAGGTAATCTTGGGTTAAGCAGGGGCAATATGGGTTAGGTGGGGAAATCTGGGGCACCATGGGGGCAGGCATGGCAATCTGGGGGTAAGCAGTACTTGGACCTGGCTCTGGTTGTGGTACCATATTTGGCTCATTCATATCAAGAGGGGGCAGCTCAGGCAGTTCAAAGTTTTTGCCGTATCCGCTGATGAATAAAACCTTAATTTTTGATGGATCATCAAGGATCTTGATATTTATTGTGCCTTGAAAAGGTCTGACTTTTTCCCAGATATTTAATATTTTCAGATCTTAAGACACCTTTTCTAAGTCATCAGATGACATACACGCCAACCCCTATACCATGGAGCCACCAGAACAGGAGAGAACAGTCTTGTAGATCAAAAGTAGAATCACTGTCTCGCTCACACTTTTATGACCATGCTAATTGGGGGTACAATGAACTTTTGCTCAGTGGAATTTCACCCCTTTACCCTTGTTTTCCCCATTTTCGGCTATATTCATTATGTCAAAAAAAGACAAAAAGTCACTAAATGTGCAAGGTAATATGTTATTATATAATAATTAAATAATTAAAAGCTACAATTGATATTCACCTTTAAGAAAAAATTCTGTTTTAATTTTTTTTATGATGTGGCTGGCCGAACAGCAATATCTCTATATAGTTGACAACAGAAAATGGGAAAAAGATGAATTATTAAATCCATTATTTTGACACTGTGTTGCAACTAGACACACCAATAAACCATGCTGTTATCACAATCTACATATTTACTTTAGATATAGTTATTTTCATTTTGCGATCTCTTGTGGAAGTTGCTATAATCTTAAAACGAAAAACTAGTGATTAACTTGCCTATTTAACTCATTTTTTGCTTTTATTTGTCATAACTCAGTGAATAGTTGGACAATTTTAATGGGAAAAGTTATGCCTTGTTCAGTATTTAAAGGTCTACCACATGAATGTCTGGCAGAAGTAAAACAAACTGTTTATATAAACAAAAATGCACCCTTTACTGGACAGTCCCTGCAGAGGACCCGGGAATTTTGAAAACCCCAGTTTGCCTAAGCAGCAAGGGGCGAGACAGTGATTCGCATCAAAGGGTTCCGCTGAGTCATTAATAGCTCATATAAGGCGCCAAGTTTGAATGAAAAAGGCCTGGTTTCTCTGACTAATCCAATGAAAACACATTAAATCACAGAATTATTTCATAGAATTTTTCCCTGTTCTCTCCTGTTCTAGTGGCTCCATGCCTATACTACTTGGCAGAATGTTGCTGCATTAGTTACGGTGACCCTCAGTGCCATTACACGGGATTGCACAATATGCCTAATTGTGCCTCCCGAGGCATCATTTGGTGATTTCCTATGACTTGTAGCAAAATAATGCCAGATAATTGGTAGGGTGCTTCTTGCAAGAATGGGCATAATAAAGCGGTTCTCATACTGTGAGCTAGGATCGTCAGTCCATATGGACACTTATGCCACTGTAGGATGAACTTGGATTTCTTTCAAGATTTCATAAGTATAAGCTAGAACAGCTTTTTATTAATGCTCAAGGTTGTCAGAAGTGATCACTTTAGAGTGTATCTTACCTCGGTGGTACCATATGACAATATAGATAGTGATTTGTCTTCTGCGCCAATGAGCTGAAGCGATTTCGTCCTGAAATGAGACACTGAAGTTTTTTTAGAGAAATCCATTTGTAACAGAGCAGTGGTGGCATCTTTACTCATAGTGGCAGCCTTTTCATCATAACTCTGGCTCTGACTGGCTTTGATGAAACAGTGGGGTTTAGTGCAGTATAGCGGACCCAAATTTATGCCCATATTTGGCGGCCATTAAAAAATTTAATTTTATCAAATATTTCAAGTTTTAAGTTCTAGCACAATTAAAATAACATTTGGTTTAGATAAGCAGGGGTTTGAAAAAGCAAAAATAAATGCTGTCTTTACTGTGAAGATGAAACCGCCGTCATAACTACATTAGTTTGTGACGTCATACTTACATTTCAAGCATTTTTACGTCATAGGCCTGGCAATGAGGCTTGTTAAATATGGTCATAAATCTGGGTCCGCTATACTGCACTTTTTCCAAACAGTGCCATAGAAATCTTGGCAGCTGACCTTTTAGCATATCAATTGCCATTTCCAAGGGCCCATCATGTTTCACCAGGAAATTTTCCTCAAAGAGCTTGAGATTTTCACAAGCCTTACAATCTCCAGTCATACAAACCTCCTGATTGATGTCACAAACTAACTTTGGCAGAAATTCCTTTCTGGAATAAAGAGGGAAGATGTCTTGGTATTTCCTGTACAAGGTCTCAAGCAGAAGAATGACATTGTTGTGGTACCGACATCCACAGACGTTGTTGGGTGTATCCGAAACAAGTAGAACATGTTTTGGCCTTAGTTTTGCAAATTTGGACAAACGTATTTTGGCATTGGGATGTTGCTCTTTAAAAACATTGAAGGCTTCTTTGATGGACATGACCATGTGCTGCTTCTGGACTGTTATCTTCCCTTCTTCTCCACAAATAGACAAAACATCAGCTTTCCCTGGAGCTATTCTAGATATTTCACTGCTATTGTAGAAAGCTACTGCAGCAGTTTTGGTCTCTTCCGACAAGGCATTTGGACGTGTGTGACTTGCTGGACATCATGCTCATGACTGGTTGATTTCTCCATTAAGCTCTTGATAACTGCATTTTGTTTGCAAGGTCTTTTTGGAAGTGTGCGCATAGCTCTGAAATTGGAAAATATGCTCATAAACAATATCTTATAATATAAGGCAAGCAACTGACTTGATCAAACCAGGGAAATTGTTTTAAAGTAGTACCTAGCAACAGCTTTTCCTAGCGAATTTCTGGATGAGTATCCATGTCCAGAAACATGATGTTCATGTTCTTCATCATCTTGGGTTTTCCTTTAACGCCACCTATGGGTAGCTTCTGCACCTTGTCTACGAAGTTCTTTGAGTTTACCAGAACTCATGCCTTCACGTTCCAAATTCTTTCTCTGTCTATCTTGTTCTTGGTATAGATTATGCAAGTCTGGATTGCTTCGAATGCGAGCTCGGTAAGCTTGCGTTCATTCTCAATAATCAATATTATTATCGGTTTTTAGTAAAACAATAGTGACCAATACATTGCACGTAACGGAATCACAAAAATTTAGTGATTTTGTTACATGCGATTCCGTTACATCATTTTAGCATCATTCCACAGATCTAGTAACACTTTTATTTTATTTTTTTTATACATGAAGATTTCTTAATCTGACATATTCCAAAAGGCCATTTAATAAGGTTGAGAACTTAGGGAAAAAAATCTAACAAAAATAAGTTTTTGTCACGGAATCACAGAATCAATGGAGCTGATTTATCCATTGTTTACATAATCAAATACGCAAACTTGCTATTTAGGTTAAATAAAATTAGTTCCTTGTTATTATCACGTGATGTGATTAATTGTAGAGAATTACTACAAAACTGTTTAGAGAGTGACCAATTAATTGGTGTTCAAATCATGGAATTATTTCATATCAGGGCTGAGTTGTCTGAGTAAAAAATATATCTGTGATATTATAGAACATTTAGCCACAAATTGATTATCTGGGGTTTTTGCTAACCCTCTTTTTTTTGTGCAAATTATTGTTTTTAAATATTTTGTTTTTGTTATTATGATTCACCATCACTATGGTGAATCATATTGATTTTGTTAAAATTATTATTATTATTCTTCGCCACCAAATTTTGATCGTACCGGGACGAAATTTGGTGGGTAGGTGGACCTTAGTTAGTACTTGGATGAACTAGAGAAGGATTGAACACTTCAATACTTCAAAGGTTCACACTGCGTTTCGCTACCGTCCTAATGACCAATTTATGATGCTCTATTAGACGCACGTTTTATAACTCCCCCTCACTGATTCCACTGGGAAACAATAGAAAGGGGTGCTAAATATGTATTCATATAGGCTGACATGCATATCTTTCCTCTGCACACAGTATAAACTTGACATTTTTTCCCTTCTTTGTTTTTTCAGACTTAAATTTTATTTCTGTTGGCAACACAATTTTGAAAATATATTAATAGGCAGGTTTTCATCAAAATTTTGCTGAAAATAAGGCATCTTTGAAGGTCTGTATCTCCGTTCGACAACTTTCGACGATAAAGGCATAATAACCAGCATGAAGACAAGGTTTTCAGCTTTTCAATGAATATGGTCTGATCTTTGGCTCTTTACGGCTTCTTGAGTTATCACATGATTAAGATAACATGTTTCACAAAATATTAGTTCCAATCTGGCTAATTTTAGTCCATAACTTCTTAATATTAGGGCTAGAAATTTGGTGTAAACACTTAGAATCCTTGGATCATGCCGCATTCACTGGCAGCGATGTCAAGAATAGACAATAAGAAATGAAGAATTTCGACTTAGAAATTTAGGGAGTTAATTGCTGCGAATGCAGGGCATCACTGATGAGGGGTGTGCTCACTGAAGCGCAGTGTGAACATCAAAGAATTTATATATTTAGGGAAGCAGCAGGGGTCCTTGGGCCAGCTCTGGGCGAATTTGACTCTTCTTAAATCACCTAATAATGAATATTGTTTTATTCCTTTCCGAAGTGTCCAATCCTTCTCTAGTTCATCCAAGGTTAGTACTACAATTCTATAGAACCAAAATGACCTTGACCTATTTCTCAAGGTCACAGGTAATTTTAAGTCGATTTTCACAAAACTTTTTATTAAAATATCTCAAAAACGGGTAAAGATGCAGCTCTGAAATTGTAGTATGTTTGCTTGTGCTTTGAGGTCTTTCAATCTGAGGGGTCATTTTGATGCTCTGTCAAGTGGAAAGGGGTGATCCACACCCCCCCCCCTAAAAGTCAATTGGGATCCGGAATCTCAAGAACCGCATATGGTGGGAAACAGACAAGCATAGATTTATGTTGTGTTATGACCAATTCAGTGCAGCCGAACTTGTGGTGGCGATCGGGTGAAGGGTTGCTGAGATATGGGGTGTTTTAGATTTTGCTATTTGCCCCAAAAAATTTAAAGCTTAATAACTTTTGACTGGGTAACCCAAATTGGACCATCTTTGGATCATATACAGTACTTGGATAGGTAAAGGTTTCACATCAATATAAATGACCTCGGGTCAAAGGTCAAGGTCACAGTTGACCTCAAAGTTACGAATTTAAAACGGCTGTATCTCCCTTAATTTTAATCAATGAGTTTCTAGCAAAGTGTCATGACATGATGCAACAGAGGGCTTATAGATTATTATGGGATATTTGACCTTGATGCGAATAAAGGTCAAAATTCAAGGTCAAATGTGAAAAACGAGCAATTTTGACAATTTTTGTGCACAAAAATCAAGACTGTCTGCTAGGATGTTTAGTGACATCTCCATGACATCTCAGATACCTCAGCATAGTTACCACCCATAAATGGGGTAATTACTCCCGAATGGGGTAAGTACTATAGCTCCACATCGGACTACCGTATATTAACCAAATCCAGGTTATGTTTGGATTTGGCTGATCTTTGGATATGATGTTGCCCTAATGCCCTACACACAATCTGAGCAACATGAGGTCTCCAGATGAAACGGTCAAGGTCACAGAGCAGAATTAGTGTCACTACTTTGGCATTGTCATCTAGCTGAATGAAACCAGTGTCCGCACTTCCATCGGCTCTAGCTCCGGTTCTAATTCTACAGAGCTGGCATAGAGATATTTAGAAAGCTCATTTTCCCCTCTTTGAAACGAGTTTAAAAAAATCCAAAAGATTGAGCTGAAAATTCAAGTTGTCATTTTGTTTTCTAAGAAGGAATACTTGGATTTGACCCATATACATTTTGCATTTAGTACACGTGTATTAGAAAATTCCTGCAAAAAATTAGGTCGAAAGGTCAAACGGTCAAGGTCACAGTGCTTAATAACGCGTTTACCTTCGATCCGCTCTAGGTCTAGCCATAACCAACTTACAGAAATGAGACATGGATATTCTGAAAGCTAAGTTTTTTTTAAGTCCCACAAATCTGCTAAACTTTGAGCCACCATATCTCAAAGCTGCTTGGCTTGACACAGTTGCCCTTTTAGCCAGTTTAAGAAATATCTTGAAACTGCTGATCTGCCAAATTTCAGCCCTCTGGCTGCAGTACTCTTAACAGCCCGTTTACGCTAGAGTCGCAGAACGCCTCCCATAGTAACTTTCTGATGGGGATGGCTCCAAAAACGGTACCACATGACCAGAATTCCTCAAAAATAAATTTTCCATTTAACATTTTCACATTACTGAATATGTTTTTTTTCAATTAATATAGCTATTGTATGGTTAGGGTTAGGGTTAGGGTTAGTGTTAGGGTTAGGTATTTTATTTCTCATCTTCTCTATATATGTGACGCACCATGTAAAAAGGGGGCTAATGGGTGGATTTTTCAAAAATTAGTTTTTGATGGCAAGTAATTGTCTAACATGTGTAGTTTATGGAAATGTAAAAAATTTCCAGATATCTCAATATTTAGTGGTCATTTGGGGTATTTGAAAATTTGATGTTTTCGCGCACATAACCACTGAGACGTAATGAGCAGCGACACAGGCACTTGTTAAACTATGCATTACGTTTTATGGCATATTTTCGTTATCTGTCGTTCAAAACTTACGTGATTTGGATATGTGATAATGAGGTAACTTTTCTATACTCAACTAAAATTGTGAGCTGCTACAATAATCACTTTTTGTAAAATTTAACATTAAAATTGGCGTCTTAAAAATCCGGTTTCCGACGTAAAAACAACCTCTGTATTTGGTTTTTTATCTCGGTTGCTCATTCACCAACAATTACCAAAATCTAGCATTGTGTTTGTCATGACATTTTCTAAATTTTTCTGGAATTTCATCATTATATGTGCAACATTTTTAACACAATTGAGCATCAAACATGGGCTACCAGCTGAGGTTAATATTCTTACTATAGAAGCCTACTAGTGCCACACACAACTCCTTTTTTTTTTAAGTTTTTTTTCTTCATAGCATCTGAATGTTTCTAGATTTGTGTTTTTTGATACAATTTTTTTTAGATTTGCGTTTTTGCTGCATAGAAATCAAATTTTTTTTAACTTGCGTTTTTTGATACATATTTCTTTGGATTTGTGTTGTTTGATACATAATTTTTTTAAATTTACGGTTTTGTTGCATAACTTTTTTAATTTGCGGTTTTTGATACATAATTTTTTTCATATGCGTTTTTTTCTACATAATTTTTTTTGCCATTTTTTGGTACATCATAATTATTTTTGGTGTTATTTCCCACATATTGTTTTTCAGTATGCATTCTTTGCTACATGATATTTTTTCATCTGTGTTTTTGGCTACATAATTTTTTTTTCCAGGGTGCATTTATGCAAAAATAAAATTTTATTTTGCAGTTTTTATCATTTGTGACTTTTGCTAAATAATTCGTTATTATGTGTTCTTTGCTACATGATTGTTCATCTTTTTTGATTTTTGCTACGTAACATTTTTTCACTTTGTTTTATCCAACATAATTTTTTTCAGCATGTGCATTTTTTTATACGCAATTTTTTTGAGTTTGTGTTTTTCATTACATAAATTATTCTAAATTATATATATATTTTTTACATTACATTTGAATCTTTTTTGCTATTATTCGCAAACATTTGCGAATAAACGCAAAACTATTCAACTCCTTCTAGAACCAATTGAGCAGAATAAAAAAATTATGTAACAAAAAAACACAAATTCGGAAAAAAAATTATGTGGCAAAAAACTTTAATATTTGCGAATAAACGCAAATATTTGCGAATAAATGCAATATTATTTAACTCCTTCTTGAACCATTTGAGTGAAAACGAAAAAAAAAAAAGTGGCCAAAAACGCCAAAAAAAAAAAGTTGTATGAGGCACTAAAAGGCTTCCATATATGAGAGTTAGAACATATAGAACTAAAAGGGGACAGCACTAATTTTGATCTAATGCTAAAATTATGACAAATATACCAAATGATAGCTCAAAGGCTCTACTTTAGGTATATAGCTAATGATGCTCTGAGTATTATTTTGGACAAATTGGGGGACATCATAAAAAGGTCAGTTTTTCTAGAAAACAAGCATGGTGACCCCTCTTTTTTATTGTCTCATATAGATTATTATAATAAGTTACAGTCGGGTACAATGTTATATTAAATTCATATGGCTGGACATTTTTTAATTGCAAGATTTGTAAAAAAAATTCCCTTAAAAAATTAGACTTTTTGAATTGGCTTGCATTTTCTTTGGATCCCCTGAAATTATTGTTCTCTTTTGAGTTTCTAATGAAAATGGTCTCAAAATGTTCCTGAAAGTCCACTGCATGCAATAACATCACCTGCTTTTATAGTTATAGCATTGCAATTAAATTATTAATTATTAGGCTGGATATGAGTCGGAATGAGTGGGGAAAAGCACAAGAATAGAAAACATCCAATAATTTGAAAATTAGCATGCTGCAGAACTCCAACGCTATTGTATATACATTGATATAATTTGGTATCTTATTAGTCTGTATGGCCAAGTTGTGACTTTTGATAGTCTCATTGACATGTCTCAACTTTGTTTGAAGGATTTGGGAAAACATTTTTACAGATTATTTTGCTTTTCCAAAGCAGTACTCGAATACTACTGCACCTACATGCTTTGTTATTATATGTCTAAAATATTTTATTTGTGCCTTTTGGTGTCCTTATGGCCATAAATACTATAGAATATTGTGAAAAATTCATGTTTTCTAAAGCCTGTATCAACGGGGTCTCACCTACTAGTGTACCTAAACACATGTTATTTGTCTTCTAAAATGTCTATATCGTAATACTTTAAATTTCGAAGCTTCATTTTGACATATATTGCCCTTTCTTTTTTATAATTGTGGAAATTATGCAAAAATTGCTGAACTTGTGTTGTTTGCTACATTTCATAACCCCTGGTACTCTATATCACAAACCTTTGGAGAATCAAGCGTACAGTGCCTTACAGAGGTATCCTGGACCATGCATGCTAGCAAATATGCCCCCCATTATAATTAATTCTTCTCATGACATAAAAGACACATGCATTAATCACACAAGTTTTTTCAGATGAATATTTAATGATATCAATAAAAAGATGCAGAAAATCAACTATTATATACAGCTGTAATATTATGCAATCACATGCATGCTAAATCCCTTTAATCAGGCAATTTGATAAGATGCTATTGTTGAACCCAGAATTCTTTTTTTTTTTTGTTCAGACATACCCTACTAGTCATATAGTGGTTATACTGGGGAACTTTCATTTGATATTTTCGGCACTTATCAGGTGAATGCAGGAATCTGATAGCAGCTGTTGATAACTTCTTCTTTCTGCCCCACCCAGGTTGATTAGCCACTGTACCTTTAGCTTTGAATTTGCGAAATAATGCATCCAACTGTGTCTTTTGAAATATTCAGTATCTTAGCTATTTTTGTATCATTTTCCTTGCTTGTGCAATGCCAAAATCTCTTCTCTGATGTTTTTGTGAGTATTCTCTTGTTTGAGCCATGTCTCCAGTTGACAATGACATGAATCTAATGATTTAAGGCAGTGATTAAAACTGGAACACCAGCACTCAATAACCCAATTAAAGCTGCTTGTTTTCAGTTTTTGTTATTCACTATTTGAACTGTTTGAACAACCCCAGATTTGCTAATCTGCTCTTTTATGAGTGATTGCATGTAGGGGTTGAATAATTTTAAGAAGACAGCTATAATTAAAAGTAGTATATCGTGATTCATCAGAAAAAAAAAACCTTGTCTCGTATTTGTTTAGTTGGTATATTTAAAGCAAAAAAAAAACAGCTAATATGCAAAAAAATCACACAAAATCAGGTCATGCCTGCCATTTGAGTGCACGGTCTGACTAAACTTTAGCCATTATTTTACTCCCTGGGTAATATACTTGAAATAAAAAAATCTAATATTGTAAAAAAAAAAAAGATAACAAGAAAGGTGTGGTGTCCTGTATATGCTGAGGTAAAATACCCCACCCTTAGGGAAAATGTGTACCATAGTGTGGACACCTAGCCTATATCATCTCATCATTACATCTACCCCTGCTAGTTGGTCATGTAAGCTGACTAAGCTTCAGTAGCATTGAGGCATTTAACAAAAAAAGGATAATGCATGCCTGTTATAATGAGTGAATGAAAAGATTAGAATAATTATGAAAATAAATCATCATTTTCCAATTTCTGACTGAACTGATATCTTTGAGGTCAATTTATGATTATTATGAATAAATATATTTAAGAAACACATGTGATAGGTCAAGTCAAGTGCAATCCCGGCAAAATTTTGAGACATTGTTTATGTCTGGGCCATTATTTCTTGATACATTTTGTATTGTTGCTATTTTTTGTTACATGGTAGACTATTTACAACAAAAAATGTCACAAAATAATATTTTGTCAATCATTGAGATCATTGAAATAAAAAAAGCCTGATTGTATCCAGGTCAGCAGGTGCTTTCTAGGCCAGAACAGTCTTCAGGCTTAAGACTGGCCCAAATTTTTTTTATAATTACACACGCGTGGCTTGCTTGCATTTTCCCGCCAATTTCGCAGTTACGACGTCACCACCCGTAAGCCCCCTTTTCCCGTGGCGCGCCACATATACAAAGATGACTACGCTACAGTACAGTGAATCATTTCTATCTGTTCCTTGGAACAGAGTTGATTCTAGTTAATCTTGAATTTATACTGTATATTTTATACGAATAAAGCTTATAATAATATACTTCAAATTGAAAATAGTTTTTGACCTACAGATAAGCATATAAATACAATCATGTAACAAACCTCAACATTTTCGGCAAAACAGACGAAAATGGAACAGGTGTCACAAGAAAATGAGACCATATTGAAAACTTAAAACAAATTAATTGGAATATGTATTTCTTTATTTCTTAATCACCAGAACTGTATTGTAAAATTCAAAATTACACCTTATGTCCCAATACTGTGGAATTCATGAGCTCTTAAATAATGAGGGGAAAACTCCTTGAATAGTGACAGGTGACAGATTAATATTCCTTGTTATTATTCATCTAGTTAAAAAGTGACAGGAGACATTAGATTTTTTCTTGAATGGCGACATGGGACATTGCTTCCTATTTTTAGGACCCTTGTAAACCTAGCTCCTGGCGCAGGATATAATATAATATATTTCTTATATTTGTGACATATCAAAGCTGTCGGAGCAGCCAAAGTCTGGGGCTAATGTAAACCCGCATATTATGGTGTTTTTGTTTCAGAATCTCAATCCATAACATATCCTATAATTAGCAGAAGATATAGATACTTACTAAGATTGGTTTTACAAATAATCTTCTGAGCCTTGTGAAGATTGCCAGTGACATCACTGATTTTTTTACCATTTAAGCTGTGGCCAGATCATTGATCTTCACATCCTTGAAAATGGCTTAAATAACCTCACTATGGCACATATGCCTTCTTTGAATAAAATGAAGCAACTTTGAATTGAGGACCATGTCAAAAGTGCCTGTGCCAATAAAGGAGTAAATACTAGAAATCCGATTGGAAGAACGATGTCCATTTATTTCCGGAAGTCACAGACCCAAACAAAAGTGTCTCGCGAAATGTACGCCGTAACGAAAATCTAACGCTGTGGCGTCACCAATTTTACTTTTTTTTTTTTTAGAACAAACTAGAGACTAGAATACTAAGAACACACTAGAGACTAGAATACTAAGAACACACTAGAGACTGGAATACTAAACACTGAAGTAAGTTGAGTAGGCTGATAAACAGTGTGTAGGTGATACAAAACACATAACAGTGTGTAACGAAAGCAGATACAAGATACAAGATATATATATATATATATATAGATAGAAGAACAACAAATACAAACATACAACAACCACAAGCAGGAGTGATACATGGTAAGCAATGAGTCACTTTGGTTGGCTAGTCAGTCACATAATCGTCGAGATATTTTGGAGGCTTCCTGTTGCGAGAGGGTCGCACTGGGGGGGTCGACATGTCAGGGAAGTGCCAGGCAGCAGAGGAACCGGGGTCCTGGTTGTGGTGACAGCCAGGGGTGCTGGGTACAAGGGGTTCAGACAATTGCAAAGGAACAGGGGACAACTCGGGTAGGTGATCATTCACAGGAGGCGGAATGTGATCAGGGACTGGAGGTGGGGCACTGTCGAGCGGATGTGGAACGGAAGCGGATTCTTGGCTGTCGTCCTCGACTGTCATTGGGTGAGGAATTCCCGGAGACAGAACGCTTGGTGGTACGATGAAAATGTCTGTCTGTCTTACGCGGTATGATGTGTTCCGCAGCTGTGAGCCCACAAATTTACGAATTGAACACCATTGACCATCGACTGAGGTGACAATGTACCTGTCTCTTCCACAAGTTTTGTCTTTGTCTGTGAGTAGGTACACTAAGTCACCGATAGTAGCCTGAGCACTAGGGGCACAGGGTTTCCCACGTGACTTGGAGATCTGGCTGGGTAGGTGGTTGGCACTACGGCGATCGTGCTGCTGGGCAATGATGGTATGGTCATGGAGTGGGATCCTGTCATTGGTTTGTTGGTCGCGATGAAACAATAGCTCTCGGGCAGAGAAGCCCGGGGCTCTGATGCGAGAATTTAGGAAGGATGTTGCTACAGCTAATGAGATTGCATTCAGATGGTCGTTGGTGGGAACCACTCGTAATAACTCATTTTCTAGCTCTTGGATAGCTCTTTCAGCAACAGGGTTTTTGTTCTTGTTTTTAGGATTGCCAAGCTCTAATCTAATATTGTGGTTGAGTAGTACCTCATCGTTGGCCAGGGATGCAAAGCCTGGAGCACCATCGGTTCGAATGACAGCAGGGGGACCTGAGATAGGTATAAGGTCCAGGCATAGACATAAGAGGGCACCACGAAGTGATTCATGTCGTTGGTCAGGGAGAATAGTGGCACGGGTGTAAGAGGTCACGGTTTCTTGAACCACCAGCACTGATGTTCTATCACGTTGCATGACGTCTGCGGCAAAGAATAAGCCAATGGTTTCTGGTGGCTCCCCAGAGGATTGTTCAGTTGCATGGTGTGGAACTTGGCGGAGAGAGGCACATTGATGACAGCAATTGGTTGTATCTGCCACCGCGGAGTGTAGATCAAGTGCAAAGAAGTTGCGTTGGAATGCTAGTGACAGTTGGTGGGAGGTAGGGTGATTGAGCTGTATATGGAGTGACATTAACAGTCCATGTAGTACAGAACGGGGCACTACAATGCACTCACGGGAAACGCCCAGGGGCTCGGTGCATTTGACGACTATGAGATCATCACTCGATACGGAAGCGTATTGTAGGTAACGCTTGATATCGCGGATGTTGGTGGCCTTTTTGGAAGGTCGAGTACCTTGTCGCAGGTGCGCCTTTGTGCGTCGTAAATCGGAGCATTCAGCTTGAATTGAACTCCATGTGGCGCGATTGGTGTAAGGTAGCTTGGTAGAGACATGAAGGCGCAGAACACTGGCACCGGTTGTATGTACAAAGGAACAAATTTGACACTCAGGAGATGTACAGGGGAGGGCATTCCGACTGGCGAAGTCCGAGGGAAGGTTAGCTGACCCAGCAAGGTGTTGGACAACTGACTGATATCGGCTGACAGTTGATAGAAATGAGGTTAGTCGTGGACTGGCAGAGAACTCACCCCTGCATAAGCGCTCATAGGCTTGAACACAAGGCTTGCTGTCAGTTAGGATCCTTGCGGTTTGTTTAGACTATATAATGTAGGGGCTGAAATGCTTTACTGCCGCTGCGATGGCAAGGGCCTCCAGCTCACAAGGTAACCAGGTCAGCTGACGCTGGTTGAGTTTGAGACTGAAAAAGCCAGCAAGAAGCAGTTTGGACTTGCGGGTGACATACAGCGTGGCACCCAGGCCAGGTTGGTGCGGCATCTGTAACTATCCATAGTTGGTCATCTGAATGAGGTAGAACTACAGTCTTGTTGGTCTTGATGATGTCCTGAGCATGGCGGAAAGCACTGATGTGATCTTCTGACCAAGGAATCTTATCAGGGGACTGAAGACCAGATATCAGATTTTCGAGTGGGGCCAAGACAGTGGCTGTTCGAGGGATGACGCGAGAAAGAACTTTGTACGCTCCGATGAAAGATCGAAGTCCTTTAGTTGTAGCTGGCAACTCACACGAAGCAAGTGCGGCTACGCGGTGAGGGCTAGCTGAGATGGAACCCTCTTGCCAACCGAGGATAGTGGCAGACTTTGGTCAGATGACAGTCTTGTTTGCAGACAAATGTAATCCACTTGTATGGATGGCTTCAAGCATCCTTGTAAAGTTGTAAAGTAACTCGTCTGGAGAGCTCCCACCACAGTACAGATTATCTGCGATTTTAGCGACGACTCCTTCTTGTAATAAGTGACCCAGGATTCGACACATCAGCTCCTCGAGTGCCGTCTCAGAGCCGGGCATGCCCATGGCACATCGGGTGTAAGCCCTGATTCCCTTGAAGGGTGTGGCTACGCCACAGTATTTCATGGAGGCCTTCGAAAGAGGAATCTGATGGAAAGCACTGGTTAGGTCGGTCACAGCAATGTACTTCCACTGAGCTATTGTGCGTAGGGTGGAGTTAACGTCCGGCATTAGTGACGGTTGAGGCTTAGAATACTGGCCGACTTCGGCGAATGCGGTGACAAGACGAAAGCCTCCGGACTGTTTCTTCACCAAGAAGGAAGGATTTAAATACTCCACAGATACACCCACCTCTTCTGGCTTAACGAGAACACCCCTGGACTCAAGGTCATCCATCTCACGTTGTAAATCAATCAGACGGTCCCGATTGTACTGGGGTATTCGGGGTTGGACGGGACCGATGTTTACGACTGCTTCGAAGGGACCACAAGCACCATTGTAATGTTCGATCTTGGGGTCAAATACAACGTCGTATTTGCGGAGGGCACTGATCACCATTTGGCGGGTGGTGGTCGGAAGGATATTGGCAGGATCAACCAAGACAGTGTCACTGTGATAGGGATGAGCTGGGATCAGTGGCTTGGGCTTTGGGGGAGGGCATGTTTCTGTGGCTGCTGATGGAACAAACACCTCATGTATCTGGCAGAACTGCTCATTCTTACGAAGGAATTTTGGCATACTGTCCAAGTTGGGAATTCGTAGAGCACCCGACACACTTTGTAACACAGTTGGAGGGGGCCACAGGTCCTGTGGAACAACATATCTAGCAGATGGGGCATCGGCTCGAGGTTCAAGTGCGACTTCAGAATTGGGTGCTATATCAGTTGGGATGGATAGTTCGACATAGTCACCAGGCCAGACGGTAGTGTTGTGGGGAGGGGCACGCAGAACAAATGCTCTGCGGGCTGTTGCGGGCCGTTGTAGTGATGTGGTGGAGCCATAGGGAAACATGTCGCGATCTCCTATTCTGACTTCACATTTGGCAGGCCGGGTGTGGATTTCATTTAGTTCCATGAATGGCTTGCCTGCGAGAATGGGCACATCGAGCGAATCGACTACCAGTCCATGGAAGAATAATTGGTGGATACCAATTGTCACTTGGAACCTGCACTCTCCAGTTACTGTTAGTTGCGAGTGACCATCAGCTTGGCTGGCGGACTGGCTACTGCGTGTGATGGCTACACCGAGCCATTCAGCGGTAGAGCGTCTGTGGCACCGGTGTCCAATGTAATCCTTGGCCTTTTGTGTCCATAGAATACATCTAAGTAAGGGGACTGGCTAACCTGCCCCTTGCGGACTGAAGCTTCTGCAGCTGGCGAAGGGTCGGTTGGACAGGTATCGCAATCATCTTCCAATGATAGGGATGGTACTTTCTCATAGTCAGTGTCATCCATAATTTGGGAAATAAGTCGAGCACGGGAGAGATATTTGCGATCGTGCTCAGGTAGAAAGGTGCACTTGCTCAAGTAATGGGAGTGTGAGCGTTGGGCAGCCTTGCACAGGGGGCACGACCTGCGACGCTGACTGGGGATGTTACTTGTAGCACGGTTAGGGTAACGGTTGGGGTTTGTAGTACGGAGCTGCTGATGAGACTGCTGATAGGATCGATACTTGGACTGACCAGATGTACGTAGTACTTTGGCTTCTTCGGAAGATTTGAGTTCCTCTAATAAGCAGTCTAAAGCTTGGGAAATCTCCGGCTTGATGCTGGCGAGGGTGCGCGAGCGTAGTTCGGTCCCATACCGTTGTTTTACTAGTTTGGGAAGGCCGGGATGTAAACGGGACAGCCATAGGTACACGATGGTGTTTTCTAAAGATGGGGACATATCTTCGTCTTCGGCTACAACCTCAACAAGGTGGGAGATGTCACTATTTGCTCGAAGTAGGTTATCTTCAAAAAGGCACATAGGCGTTGATAAAGGTCCTCCGGTCTTTCTTCTGGGCCAAGGTTGATATCACACAAGTCAAGGAAATGGGCACCAGACGACTGGAAACCAAAATGTGCTCGAATCACTTGCCATATGGAATCCAATGAGGTGGACTTTCAGATGATTTGATTCCGGGCAATAATGGGGCAGTAGTTGGCAATCTGTCCCAACATGAGTGTAAGCATAGATGCTTTCTGGGCTGCAGTGCGTCTTTTGTTTTCAGGAACATCATCGCTATCGTTCACAAAGCCACGGTTTGGGTCTTCTTTGGTGAACTTTTGCCATTTAGCACCAGGAGCCACGAAAGTGGCAAAGTTACTGTCAAGTGTTAACGTGTAGATTAGATTTTGTCTCCAATTTTCAAAGGAGTTTATAGACTCTGTCTTGGTGAGACACCATTGTTTTGGCACACGAGTGGTTGCCATGATACTTGCGAGCATGTGTCGGAACGAACGGACGTCAATACTGGATGATACGGAAGTAACCACCTCGTTCTTGGATCCAAACCGGGTCTAGGAGATTCACAGAAGCAGGGTACGAGTAATCAACGCTGCCACCACACCAATAAAGGAGTAAATACTAGAAATCCGATTGGAAGAGCAATGTCCATTTATTTCCGGAAGTCACAGACCCAAACAAAAGTGTCTCGCGAAATGTACGCCGTAACGAAAATCGAACGCTGTGGCGCTGGTTTTATTGTACCAAGGTATTTATTAAATCTTAACAGTTCCCCCATCAAACATCAATGGACTCATCCATGTCACTCAAATTTCCCAAAAATTGGCATGGTTCATTTTGGTCTTAGGGGTGAAAGCTTGTGAAGGTTTTCAACAAATATCTGTTGGAGGCCCATCATGTAAAATGCCTAGCCACTCTACAAAAGCTTAATATCTACTTACATCATACTAATGTGTTGAATGGTAACTATGGTGCTTTGGCTGTTAACAAAAATCCATCATTTGTGATGCTGCTGTTGTATGTCAGTAACAGCGCAGGTTATACACGCGGCTGTGGCCAACAGTGGGTACTCTATCCATTGCAGGCATCTAGCTATGATTGGCCAGTTGAGTGGCACACCCACACTCTGACCTATAAAATGAATGAAACTGGCCACACACACTCACTGGTCTCACTCTTTCTTAATTGAAACAGGGTAATTACACAAATTGGATTTGTCAATTGCTCTTTATGTTTCTGATAGCTGATTGCATTTGAAACTGTACTGCTGTACAAAAGGCGAATGTTGAAATGAAATTATAACTGTTTTAAACAGCAGATATGCAGTTAAAAAATGCTACACTCACTGAACCTGTCAACTATGTATGTTAATGTGAAAAAATTAACATGATTATATATTTTTTAATTTGGATCTGAATTATTCTATTAGATTGCAAAACATGTCACATTTTTCTGAAAGACTTTTTTTTTTGCTGTGGAAAAGTACATTTTATAGCACGTTCGGCAATAAAGACAAAGGCATAAATCTGAATGAACTATACTTGATTGAAATTTTGACGATACCTTGTCATTTACCTGCAACTAAATAGTTCAATTAATTAATTTTTTTTTGCATGTCTAGACTATGTTAACCATTCTGATACAGGTGTAACAGGTCTCTTTTTTAAAGAGAACACTTCTTGTTATTTTTGTTATTACTTATATATATACGCTACATGTAAATCAATACGACCATAAAGTATGGCTTCATGTTATTAATTTTGAAGCTAATTTAAGTGCAAAAAACAATACAGCTGTCTAAATGTGCCTAACTCGAATGTAGACCAAGATATTGTACATATAATATATTGTACAGTGTACGCGAATAGCGATTTTACTTAAAAATCTTCAAGGCATATGTACAAGGGGGTTACACAAGTCTGATTTTTGTTGTCTGAATTCTCTCCATTTTATTCTCAGGGGTTAGACTTGACAATATGCTGAGACATATCTCATTGCGGAGCATTGAGCTTGGAGCTTCGCTGCGCGAGACCGCGTTGCCTTCCGGTCAACTTGCCTGAAACGTGTTTCTTGTTTAATTTGTTGATCGTGGCAAAATTGGTGCTGCTCTGAAATGAGCGCTTCAGGTAACTGTCTTCACAAAAAATGTTGATGATATATACTAATTCTTTTAAATGAACGACTGTGTATAAAACTAAGCCCTAGAAATTGGCTGGGTCGGGCAAAGATCCGCCTGAATTAAGTTGATGAACGTACTTGACAATGTTGTTTGCAAGTTCCCAGAAGTTAAACTGGTTGTCAGTTGTTGATTGTGACGCATAAATATACGTCTCATTGTTGGTTTAAGCTTAACCAGCTCATTTAAACAGCTAGAAGACGTATACATATGAGTTAGTAAAGTTTGGAGTGCGCACCATGATCCATTATTAGTTTTAACTGTTAAACGTGTATACGTATTTACCCTTTGTGAGGGAGGGGGGGGGGGGGGGGGTGGGGTCTTTTACTTAGCTCAGCATAGACACTGGCAGAAATGCAGATCTTCATTTCTTTGTATCAGACATGCCAAGTCTCACTCATTCAGTTGCTGTCTCACTCCTCTAGACTAGAATATTTTCCAGAATAAATCTTTAAAATTTTATTGTAAACTGGGTGGAAAGGGCCAAGCTCACTCATTCACCGCTGGCGAACTTGGCTTCTCTGTGTGTATATATATATATATGAAACTAAAAGTTTATATCTGCAGGTGTAGCTAGGTGTCCTGTAAATGTAGAGTACTTTATAGACACGTCCCTCATCTGCAATCTTTGTCTGTCAGAATGTTTGTATCCGCCCCTGGCTGTCGCTATTATTGCCTGCAATTTTGCTTATGAATATGGGTGCTCCTGATTCAGGAGCTCCAGACTGGCTAACACGTTATAAAGTTGACTCCGCTTTTAGAATTAAGGCATATTATTTGGTGTTAGTCCTTGTATGTCCATATAAGTAAATGACTGTGTATATATCAGTAGTCTTTTCGGTTTTCAGAAGCGAGTGGTGCCATCACCTCCTTTTGGATCAAATTCTTCATTGATGCAGGTATACCTGTTGGCGATGGGGTCAACTATGCTGTCATCTTCACCGACAATCGAATACAAAAGGACATGTTGTTGGATCTGACAAAGGAATACTTGCACGACATGGGTATCTCAGTCATGGGAGATATAATTTCTATTCTCAAGCATGCAAAAGTTGTTCAGGCTCAAGAGAGTGTGAAGGAGAGAACTAAAAGAGGTGCTCAGTTTACTTCCACAACGATGCCATCCCAGAGTCGGCCAGCCTCTCCTCTTGTTATGGGTTCAAATTCAAATTCGCCAAGAAGATCAACACGTTAGTTAATTTTTTTTATATCACAGTGTTCAAGTTGCAATTGTTTTGAAATTGTAAATTTTGATTGTGAAAAATAATTTAAGTAACGACAATGTTGAGTTTATCATCTCATGCTATATTATTTGCTTACACAATCCTGGGGTGTACCATGTCTGCAATTTTAAGTGTATGTTTCAGCGGCAAGTCGAATGGCCAACTATTACCTCGGGAAATATCCGGAAGCAAGACCAATGAATGAGCCCTGTCCTCCTCCTGTTCCAAAAGTTTCAGCAAAATTGGCAGCAAGACTTGGCATTGTGACCCCTTCAGGTAAATATTTAGTCGTAATCATTCATTTATTCTGACATTGTTAGTGTATTATTATTTTCCGGGATTATATGTAGTTTCTATAATTTCAGAACCAGAACCCAATACTCCAGTTCGCTCCACTTTATTAGCCAGACTAGGTGCCAAAGAATCTCCAAACACTGCAGATTTACCTAAGGCACATTCTACCCCCAAAATTACTGTAACAGGGCTTGATAAAGTCGTGATTAAAGGAACAACCCCAGCTCCTGCTGCACAAGATGTGAGTGTTCGGCTGATAATTCAGTCTGATGAAATCCTGCATATTCAATTATTTATAAATTTAGATGTATATGATGTTCAATTTACTCATGCTTGAATTTCTTTGGCAGAATCCATCAGGAGCATCAGTGTTTGACCGTCTGGGTATAGTGAAGCACCCTGCGACTTCAACTATTCCTGACTCTGACGAGGAGGAAGTTCGTCCAGGCCCTGCTCTGGCATATGCAGGTGTACTCAAACCAGGCACAGCAGCAAAAGCAGCAAAACGAAAGTCATCAGAAAAACATGTCACAGTTGAAAAAAAGAAGATGTCATTGGAAGAACGATTGGGTGTGTATCTAAAATTGACTACAATTTCTGATCACTCATAAGTTGTGTGATACATGTCATTTCTGATATCATGAATAATTCATGATTGCTATATATATATATATCTTTGTTGTATTTGTATTTGTATTAGAATACTATAATGTATTTAACTCATCCCAGCTACTCGTTTGAGCATGCCATGCCTGATGTCCCTTGCCCCATGTCCATTTTTGTGAGCGCCATGCCCAAAATTAAGTGAAGAGCTTTTCTTTTGATTTTTTAAATTTATTTTCAACTAGCTTGGTGCCTTATATACCCGAAATTAAGTGTAGACATTTTAAATTTTTTTCAACTAGTTAGGCGCCCTTGTATGAGTCTATTTAGGTGTCCTAATATCCTTGTGTGCCATGCCCAATTCAAATCCTAGCTGGAACACTGCCCCCAGTGGCAATGACATGAGCAGCTATTGTACATAGCTTGATAGATTCTAATTGATTTAATTGTTGAAAGATTATGAACATCTTTAGATCAATCTGTCAGATTTGGTCACACTTAGTGGCAGTACCTTGAAGAACCTCTTGAGAATGTTTTAATGTTTGATGTTCTAGGTCCGAAGAAATCGGAATCCGCATTGTCATCAGAAGGTATCTTTGCTGCTGAAAGTCCACCTGTTGGACAGCAACTAAAGTGTAGGTTGGGACCAAAAATAAAGTCCGCAGACTCGACAACTCCTGGCAAGAAAAAGACGCAGACAATCCCCAAAGGTATGACCGTGTATGGTAGTATTCAAAGTTAATAAATTTTGGGTTTTTTTTAAAGTTAATTGTAAATCTCATCATTCTCATGGTGGCGTTTTGTTTTGCGGTTTGCAGGTGTATATGCAAGACTCGGCCCAGCAAAAGATGGCCGACCTCAAGTATCTTCAACATCGTCATCTGCAGCAGCATCCAATCAGAAATCATCGATATTTAATCGGCTGGGCAAGCAACTTTAGTGCCTGGAACTGGCAGAATGTTTTTAATGCTAGTCATTGTTTAGAAACTCACTTAGTAACTTAACTTGTAATTTTACATTTTCAAGATGCAATAGAATCGAATAGATATTACTCAGGATTTTTCATCTAAAGTTTATTTTGTAACATGGACTTACAATGTTTATAACTGTCATTTATGCTCAAGAAGATTACTTATCTGGAATTGCATTATTGGAAGAAGGGTGTAGAATTTGGCAGGATGAGAAACTGAAATCATTCATTTACTTCATCACTAACATACATATATTATCAGTTATGGTTGAGTTATGTAAAAAAAATAATTATTTTTTAATGTAGTTCTAATGTGGTCTAGCAGAAATATTCCCCTTAACCCGCTGTACATAATTATCTTTCGCTAAACAAGTGCCTTTGAGATTTGTGCTCAGATCTGCTGTTAATATAAAGATGGGAATAGATTCTAGGATTTTTTAATTTTAAGAGCAAAAAGTGCTAATATGATAAGTTGGTATTGATAATTTCATTGTTATAAATGTCATAATACATTGTACATAGTGTTAATTGTTCTCATTGTTAGTGGTTTATTTGAAGAAATTTTTTGAAACCATCAAATTAGTGTTATTGAATTTGGTTGTATTGTCATTAAATGAAGAATCTTAACTCTATGATGTGCCTATGTTTTTTTTCTTTTTGAATAATTTTTGACTGAGTGACCTAAAATCATAAGTAAAATACTGTTTTCATTAATAGACTGAGACAAACATGTATATTTATATATTTACCTGAAGCTGTTTGTTCCGATCTGCCACCCTGCCAGAGGCTGATGTTAATGTAGGGTATTATAATAAGACCTCAATGATTATGTGGTATGTTTTTATATTTCCCAGGAGTGCATAGATTGCCAATCTGTCCACAAGTGAGGGAATATCAAAACATACCACATATATCCACTAGGATCTTATTTGTATCCCACAATTTCTTTAGTATTTTGGGTCTATTTTGCAAAGACTCGTGAATATTATTTATCTATTAACCAATCGGATCACTGCATGACGCTACAAAACTTCAATGCAACGTCATCCCCTCCAAACGTTCTCAGTAATTTTAAGCAAATTATATTTACAAACCAGTTGTCAGAAATTGTTTTAATAGTAGATTTCGAAAGAAAATGGTTTATTGTTCAGTTTATTTGATTGTATTACCGAAGCGATGATGCTCCTATGACATTGCCCATACAAACACAGATACACAATAGCTTGTACCGACCATTGACTTTCTGATACGTTTTTTTTGGCTCTAGAGTCGTTAATGCTGGTCCAATTTCAAAATTTCAACTTTCTGAGAGAGCTGACAATTTTATCTGTAGAATGATGGTCAAATTGTGACTCTGACTATGGTTTTGGGGCAGTGGCGCTCGTTTAAATAGCGAAGCGCTTAGCTGAAAATAGTGAATTTTATTGTCACTTGCCTGCCATACATAGAAGTATGTGGTATAAATTTCCCATCCTTGTAAGGTAAACCATGTGGTATAGCCCATAGGCAATACCGCATGGCTTTTCTATGTGGTATGCAGGTTATTGTGGGATATAGAAATGTATAAATATATTGAATTTGAGTCAGCTTATAAGACTTATAGTTGGGCCTCCTAATGGTCAAGGGTTCAGACCCAGGCTTGGCATGGAGGAACGGAGCACCAGACCCTGCTTTACTTAGCGTGGCACCATGTGAGGCGACTAAGTGTTCCAGAGAGAACAGCCTACCAATCGAGGTCGGCTGAGGGATGTGTTGTCTATGGTATTATGCACCTAACAGGCTGATACCAGACTATAAACACTGCCTTTACCTTTACTAGCGCTTGGAAAAGCTGGAACAAAATCTAGTAGCAACTAGCAATAGCACTCAGCATTCATGTCTATTGTCTAATACAGCTAATCTAGGCACATAACAGCTGATATTTTCACCAGCTTATTAGACCCAACTAAGAGTCTGCTGAATCAGTGTATCGGTGCTCAAAGCACTAACTTTTATTCAGATGTTCAGCCTCAATAATGCATTATTTGGACAAAATAAAATAAATGACTTGGTATGTTGTAGTTTAAAACTTTATTTACATGTAACTACACTAACATAACTTAGGAGCATACCACATTTGTTCCATAGAAACCACTATAACTTTAGTGCACACAATAGCAGTACCTGTAAGGTCCTAATTAAATAACATCACACTGGATGACTATGTGGAGATGGCTGCAAAACAGATAATTGGGAAAATAAAATCAGATAACATGCCACTTTGGTGCAACATAGACCAGATCCTGGCAGGTCATCTAGGTTTCACAACCAATTGTGGAAAATTAAGGACACATTTTGATTGCTTTGGTGTAAGGATTCTTAACAACCATTTAACATCGTAGAAGACCCTGTTCCTCATGAAACAAATGTGGTGAGTGCATTACTGGATCAACAGAGCCATACAGAAGATTTCTAGCATTAGGCCTGCACATTCTATATCAACTTGTAATTTTCCTTCAACAAACAATAATTCCTATAACATTTTTATAGTGTCAACAAATATTGCTGGATATAGAGCCAGATCATCCATCATATTGATTGATAATAAACACAAGTGTCCCTAGCCAGCACTGCGACACAACAGGACAGTCCTGGTAATATTGATAACTTGAGTTAACGGCATGTTATGACCCCATACATACAATGAATTCCACCAAAACATACCATTCAATTTTATTAAAAGATGATGATCTGGCCATGGACGTGTCAATAGATGTGCTCAAGGATAACATTCAAACTCACGGATCAACAGTTGACAAATTGCTGTCAGTTAAGACTGCCTTTAACTGGTCAATCTTACATTATCATAACTGTACCACAACTTCAATCACAGTTTCAGAAAGAGTGAGGAAGGCCAGCAAATATCATTTTCTTGGATATATGGCTTTGTGTCAGTAGACAAAGTATTATATAAAAGATGCAAGTTTATGATTATCATCTCTTAAAAGTACATGCCACACATTACTGCAGAAATGCATAGTTATATATATATGTATAAACTTAGGTTCACTAGTCATAATAAGATATATATAATGTTATGTCAACATTCACAACTTAGAAAGTGAGTTCTTAAAAGGTGGTTTAATTTCAGTTCATCTCTTACAAATTTTGCAAAAAGGCACTAAAAATGGAAATATTGCATGTACAAAACTTCTGTACCCATCTCCAAATTTAAGATAATTTCTTGCTTGGTTGATATCTACAGGCAGGACTTGTGATTCATAACATGATAGCTTAGTATATAAAGTAACCTAGTAGCATTGCAGGATATATGTTCTATGTAGCTTACAAATAAGTCAACTGCCGTGTACCCTAATTAGTAATAGCTTACTACATGTGAAAGAAGATTTTAAGACTAATTTTAAACAATAATTATTATAATCAATAACATGAAAAAGCATTTCAAGAATTAAGTTACCTCGTTCCTTAAATATAAATTCAAATGCACCAAGTGTAAAACCTTAATGAAATCATCTACAAGCTTACTGCAGTATCACAAACAGGAGAGACACGAGTCATGCTGATTGTCCAGATAAATTCTAAGCATGCAAATCCTGTTCATTAGCTCTTTGATGTGCGCAAGTGTTTCACAGCGAAAAAGGTTCCCACTCCAATTGATGCTAGGACTATTACCCCTAACAATAGCTTCATGCCTGAGGAAGATGACGAATCGGATGGGAGGACTGTTTGGTTATCTGCTCTTTCCTGAAAACATAAAACAAATTAATATAATATCAATAATTTATTTAGGGTTGTCATCGACATGCTGTATATCGATAAATAAAAAAAAATACTGATATCGAAAAATCTACAAAATCCATGTTTTCAATTCTTTATTTATCTTCTATAATTTTACATTTGTGCAATGACAATGACAGATTTTATTTGCTCCTTATATAACATATTACAGTAATTTTAATATAAAAATTAATAATTTTATATTAGAGTGGAGCAAGGACACTCCCTCTAAGGCCGAGCAACACTTGACTACACATCCCCCGCCCCAAATTGCAAACTGATTAACTGATAGATTGGCTTAATAGTTATCATATTAAAGACTAATGGTTTCATAGTGACATGGGTTTTATATTCCCTGTGACTAAATTGGTTCCATTTCTAACTGGGAATGCTGATAATACAAAATTAATGCAATTTTGCGATATTGAAAGTTGAATACTAATGTCGATATCGAATGAACAATTGTTATCAATGACAACCCTAAATATATGTTTATTAAGCCATAATTGTCACAAATGATAAACAAAATAAACAATCTTAAGATTAAATTACATAGCAACATATCAATTTCATGCTGGCTAACACAGGGAAAGCTGTGCATAGGCCAAAAATGTCTACTTGGACTGTCAACTGATGCCTTTAGATTAAGAACACATAAATGCCTTGATCTTCTTTAAACTAAGACTTTTAACAGATGCCTCAACAAAATTAATTTCTAGGTCCACTTAATTATGAGAGAACCTCTTGCCAACTAATAGCCAACTTTTTAATTTTATACAGGCTCTGTTTACACATATTTTATTCATGAATTCAAGTTTTGGCAAAATAAACATTTGGAGTCTTAAGAATATTTTATCACAAAACTTCTGTTGGCCTGTCATTTTATTAAAGTTAAATATACAATCAATCAAAAGACAATCTGAAGTAAGATAATACCATGATTTTCCTTGCTGCTCCTGGTATCACCTTCAAATGCACATTTTCGCCAGCTTGCAAAAATTTGTTCACGGCATCTACATGAGTTACATTAGTTAAGTTAAATCCATTAATCTGAAATTAAAAACATATATATATATAAATATAAATTTAACTAAAATAACACTAAGAATACAGTCATACATGTTTGATCACATTTACCGCAGTATAAGTCCTCACCTCTAAAACTTTATCACCCTCCTTTAATCGTCCATCCTTAAATGCTGCACCATCTTCTCGTATTTTCACCACAAATATCCCATTATCCTCAAGAAGGTAGGGTGAATCTACTCCGCCTCGAATGTTAAACCCTAGACCTGCAAGTATAGAGAGAAATATACAAATACAAGTCCTGCGACTACATTTCTAAGACACTCATCACTACTTCGCCAAAATACTTTCAAATTGAATTCTTGACCTCTCCAGGCAGACCCATCCCTGACTTATTTGCACCAAGGAAACCCAAGTGCCACACTCAATAGGATTCATTTCTGCAGAGTCAAAGTAGTGATGGCATGAGCATGATTAATGAGCACAGTCAGGTTGATAACAAGTAGTAACAACCACCCGGATCAGTTGTTCCTGCACTCTAATTTGGATAATAAATTGAAAAATTAATTGCAATACAGCAGTCCCTGACAATTTCTACATTGCTGATGTGATCATGCAGGTTGGACTGGATATTTTTTTCAAAATCCTGCAAGGAATCAGGTCCATGCAGTCGTCCTCAATCATACATCCAAATCAGCTATGAAACATTGGGCATCTATATCGGGTTTAGCCTCAGTGCTTGGCAAAATCCATAATCCATTTAAGCTATAGGAATCATCTAGTGACCCCTAATCACCACTCGAGATCTGTGGTCTCTAACCTAGCTATAATTAGTGATGGCCACTTATATCAGCTTAATTATTGATATCAAATAATATGAAGATATACTGAGCCATATGAATACTCCTATCTAACATAACATCAATATTGATTGGCTTAATTCTGCCATACTATACTGATGCAGTGATGGATTACTTCATATTTTTTTGTCATATTACATGAACGGCTTGCCATAGCATATATCAACATTATTGTATAACTCTACCTACTCCGCTCCAACTGGCTACTATGAATTCCTAACAGATTTATGTATTTATTCACCAGCATGAGCGAATTGAGACCAGTTCCTCCAATAAACTGCACTAACAGTACATGTACATTGTAATATTCTACAGGTGTATCAATTTCATAAAAACATTGACACAGCACCTGTGCCAGGCCGTGATCACGTGCAACCAACTTCGGTCTAAAGGCTAAGAATACAGGATTGACGCAAAATAAACTTCACTGAATCTAGGAGCAATGTGGATAGTGTAAATACTACACCAGTGCACGTCATTCATTCATTTACAGAAATCCAGCACACACAGCCAAAATTGGCAAAATGCAAAAGGCGACGAAAGTGCACGACAAATTTATAATCACCACAAAGTCAAAGACACCGACAAAACTCCGATCACAAGATAGTTATACCTGCAGTTCCACGTGAAAGTTCTACTTCTACCACCTCGCCCAGCGAGTCTCCGTTCGTTTCTACCATGTTATTTGCTGTTTCTGAGAAAAGCACCGGCCTGGCAACGTCCTCCACTTTCACTATGGTCAAGGACGCGAGGTGGCGCTACGGTGCCCTTATGTTGAAAACAGGTCAATTCGTCGACACGCAAATTCGTCGACAACCAAGTCGTTGACACATTAGCCTGATACAAATTCGTTGCAAACCAACTTGTAGAAACAAAGTCGTTGACAAATTTTTGACCACAACAAATCGTTGACAGTCATTACCATCTCGTTGACATATCAAACGCACTGACAATATGCTCCATCTGCAAAGCGCCGGTGGAAATCAACAAGGGCTTATAATAATATAATCTACTGAATGGACCACAGAAAGGAGGCGAGGAGGCACTTAGCTGCCCAATGACCATTTCGTCGACACACACTTGCTCGGTTATTAAAGCTTCCACAGCGCTATACTTGCTACTAATACATTTGTATGAAAGGATGTCCATAAAATGTCTTTACTCAAAGTATTTGTAAACAGAGATAATAACTGCAGAACCAACTTATCGACATGTCAACATTTTCTGTCAATGAGATAGTAGGGCTCAGGGCGTTGATGGGGCCGAGGGTGTGTCAACGATTTTGTGTTTACCAATCTACTCGATACCCTTATGTTGCATGTTATCTGGTGTCTGATTTATGTTACTGTTGTAACCCCAAATTCTTATAGCTCACACTCGAAGCAATAAATAAAATCTTTCCGACCTAAAATGACATCATTTAATATTTTTCCACGGAGATCAGATGAATTACACCCGGGAAAGGTACAAAATTAATTGGAAATTGTATCACTAATGAAATAAAATGTACTGGAGTGATGAATTAAATTTAAGGAAAAAGAATGGCATCATCAAAATTGAAAAAAACCTTTATTTGCAGTAGTTCTTAACATAGATCCACACATGTGCACAAATTTATTAACATATATTAATTAATTTTGTGTTATGCAAGTCCTGCTTGGCGAAGTAAGGATACTGTTTTTTGATTTCTGTTAGCATGCACAACTTTTAACTTGGCTTGATAACCAACAGTTTTCTCAAAGACTCTTTTTCTTGGTGGTCTGATGTATTCCACTTTTCCTCCCGTGTACAAACGTTCAAAAGCTACATCAAGATCTTCTTCCTCATCCACTAATTCAGTCTGAAATAATTACGATAAAAATATTATAAGCAAACAACTATTTCCTGGGATAAAATAATTCACCATACTTCATTAGGCTACACCTACCTTCTTCACCTCCTGGGTAGATGGGGTTGCAACAACTTCAGGCTTGTAATGTTTTTCCTTTCTGAATTCTACTACATGGTATCCCATTCTATCAGCCAGATCTTGATGAGTTTCCTGAAATTTAACAGTAATATGTCTAAGTGTGCAGTTCAAGTAATTCAGATAAAAATGTATTCTCTATTAAATCCATTATTAACACGTTTATTAGTTCACACAATACCTGATTAGCTAGAGCAAGGAAAAAACCCTTGGTGAGAGCTTGTACATTCTTGGTGCTGCCTTCAACCTTACAATGCAAGTCTGTTATACCAATAAGGTCACACATTGTTTTGAGGGCACGATGACATCGCAGACCATATCCTATTAAAAAGCGAAAAAAGACATGAATTCAGGACATAAATACATAAACTTTTTATGGCATGGGAGTGGCAACAAAATTTGCATTATGCATAGTATTGTCTATTACAGAAATATGCCCAAACCACTGCAAAAAAAGGTTTAATGAGTGATCAGTTTTTAAGCATTTAACTGAAATCAATTTATAATTTGGGTATGTCACTAATGACTAATACTGTGCAAGTCCTTCATGCACTAAAAATGTCATATTAGATTAATCATGAATGAAAATTTCATCATTACCTTTCTCTTTCTTGTGAATGAAAATTTTTGTCCGACAATATTTGTTATACATGTCATGGTACACTGAAAAGAAATATCAAATTGACATCATTAACTGGCACAACAAGTTATTATTCACCAAACCAAATATTTCTGCTTGAAAAAATATAATAACCAATATTGTGTTGCCAAGAAAATAATCAATTATGACTAGCATACCTGTGGAATTATCGAATCTTTCAAAATACTGCAATCGTTGTGCTGCTCTGTTCTTAGCCTGCAAAAAAAAATAAAAATATTGTAATATATATGTAAGACTCAGATCGGGGGCCAGCACCAGAACGGGGGCCAATTAGTTTGTGATGTCACCAGCTGCTATTGTAACTGTGTTATGCAACAACCCTTTTCTGTCGGTCTATTGATTAATACATTTACATTTATTAATTTTCTCTGCATTTATTTGAAATAATGTGAATAAATAAAATAAAACAAGATATTTCAAATAAATGCAGAGAAAAAAAGGGACAAAAGGAGAGATGTGATAAACATAATTGAAAAAAAAAAATGCTTCAACTAAAACTCAAGCTTTTATAACCATAGCCATAGTGAAAAGAAGAAGTTAAACAGAAACACCCCCCCCCCCCCCAATTGCAATATCAATGCATGACTGTTACAGTTTCCTTCAAGGTTACGTCAATTTCCTGTATTTAACTCTAAAAGAAAAAAACAAAGAAACAAAAAGAAGAAAGTAAGAAAGAACTGTGATGGAGAAAAAAATGGTGGAATTTTCAGAGTTATCCACTGTTTACAGGCTCTAGAGGTGAATTTTTTAGTGACGTAGTGAACAATGGTCTGGCCTTTGATTAGGGAGTGAGCCCTGATTTGGGGCTGGCCCCTGATCTGAGTCTTACATTTATAATACATATTCCAATCACATCGTGTGGCATTTTGCAACTGAAGTCATTTAACATATTTCATGACTAAATTAATGGAGACAAGCAGCACTTAGTGAAAAACACTTACCAGTCGTATAGCAGCACGACCCATTTGGGCTTTCCCTAATCCATATCCTGAAAGTAATCACACAAGTAATTATTAAATTTTTATCTGTGTGATTTAAACTCTGAATAAGCACTGCCACTGTAACAAATCATGCCTTAATTATGAGGGATATGCCTGACTTTCATCCATATAGAAATGTTTTACTCACACAGAATGGAAAGAAATAGTCTTACCTGCCAGGCCATTCTTATTCCCCACAACCACAAACGCTGAGAAACGCATCTTTCTTCCAAGTGTCCCAGTCATATTGGTCACCATTTTAAACTGAAATGAGAAAACAAAACACTTGTCCAAGGATCTATGCACCAGACTATTTCAGGTGGCCATACAATGTATTCACAACTACCAACTTACCTCTAAAACCTTTGTTTCAAACCCATCAAAAACATCTGAAATAGTAGAATACAATGTACAATGAAAATGCTGACTGACCCTTGGATATCAAGGACAACAATTTCATAATATTAAGTATCCATTAATTTAAACCACTGTTAAACAGTAATAATTATATATAATTACAGTCAGCGACAGGATCGGGTGCACCAACACTCTGTCCAGGATATCGGCCCCCAGACCAGCCTCTTAACAGAGGCGGTGGTGATTGGTAACTGATGCGAGCCATTTCATCCCTAATTTTGACCAGCTCTTTCTCATAGTCAGGGTTTGGTGGCAATTTCTGCATGTTTAAGACAGAGCGTCCCTTAATGACAGGGGCATTTAAGCCGGGCCATAGAATGTTTTCTCTGCCTGCAAGAAAAAAATTGTAAATTTCACAAACATGTTCAGGAGACAAACTTTCTTAGATAACTTTGTGACAAAAACAAAATTCCATCATTATTAAATTTTTTCGTCTTGTCATCTCAATCCAACAGTCCTACTTACCTGTTCCCAAAACTTGGCCTTTGTTCAAGTCTGTCACCTTTTTACGCCCAACTCTTTTCCCTCTTCCTTTCTTTTTTCCAGCATTACTGACCCCTGTGACTCCATCCCAAAGGTCTGATGCACCTTCTGCAAATAATTAAAGTCGCTGTTGAAAATCAAACAGAAAACCCAAAATTTCAATTATTATAAACTTAATGATACTCATAATACTTACTAGAAGTGAGAAAATTGCTGATAGGTCTGATGGATGTGTCATGCCAAACGATATTGGATGGTGTTAAGAGCGTGTTTTTCTGTCCTGGTTCTTTTGGCAAATGTAACGATGTGATGCTGCGACATGCATATTTCAGTCCTACAACTAAAAAACAAATGAAGGCTAAAATAGCGTATCCAACATGAAACTATGGATAAAACAGCTTCATAGGATAATCCCTGTTCTCTCAACCAATCAAAACATTCATTCGTTGATCATGTTGAATACCTTACTTGTGCCAGGCTGGTTCGGTTTTATGTATCTGAAGGGGCACAACATTCAACTGCTGCATTGATATTACTTTGTTTAAATATTTGTCATTATTGATTGAAGCCTTTTAGGTACACTGCTCTGTCCGTACGTTAAACTACCTGTTATCGCTCACCATACTACAATTCTAAGGTTGCACCCTCGATAATGGCATTTGTACATCTTTCAGAATTACCGCAGCATTAGCGCTATAATGTATTATCTACGTCACAATCACTGTCATCATCATGTAAGGTTACCATTAATCTGATGACGATAAACTAAATGACACAGGCCACCCAGCCGCAAGGGCGCCGCCATCTTTCTCAAGCCTGGAGTGATAAAGAGAAACGCCGTGATTGGTGTATCCACATGACCTTGAAGAAGACAACCAATCACAACGACTTTCACAATTTGCGACGAAAGCGCCATCTCTGGACTGAAGTGTATTTCATTGAATGTCAACACAACATGTGAGAGTAATGATATGCCAGGCATCATAACATTTAGTAAATGTATATTCTATGTGACGACTCTATAAAACGCTATGAATTGGATGCAGAGGGCATCGAAAAACCACTTCCTCAAATTCGGGGTCCCATTCTTGGTAATTAATACAGGAAATAAGTTGAGCATAGACATATACTGATGATATAGATCTATAATTTGATATGATTATTCAAGAGTTGCTGTACTTGTCTATGACAATTGACTTTTCCAGATGATGCTTGTTGGGGGTTCATTTGGTTTGAAGCAGTTTGCACAACTGCGATACACTTTTTCCAAAAACAAAGAGGTAATTGATTTGTACATAGATCCAATTGTTGACTCGTATCATCGAGTCATATGCCATGACACTGTTTTACTGCAAACTGTGAAAGTATCTATATTATCCTATATAACAAATAATTTTTTAAAAGGTAGGGTATAATTAATAAGCTATATATATTTCGTATAAAGCAACAAGCCATAAGTTGCACAATTAAGTTATATTGAGGCAATCATCCAAATGAACAAAATGTTCAATTGTATATTATAAATTCACTAGCCCACAGCCTGACACCGAAATTACATGCCATATCAGCAGGAAGTTGGTCGATCCATCGTCAGCCTACATCGGTCCTAGATTGGTCTGACACACTATGAAAACTTTACCTGAACTTGCATCCATACCTTGACCACTTCCACACTATGACCAATAATTTTCTTTTTTTGTATAATGACTTGTAACAAACTATGAAAGTGGTCAAGGCACAGAATCAAAAAACAATTCATTTAACGGCCGTTGAACCAATCACACATGGCAATACATCAAAAGAAGCACCTGCTGAACAGCGCGAAAGTGTGCAACCACTTTTTTTAGACCAGCAAGTTTCCTTAGTGCGACATCTACCTGATCTGGCATGCTATGGGTATATGCCCCACTTTACCCCCAGCCAAGGGATTCTATAGAAACAGCAGGCAATCATTGACCAAAGACATTAAATTGGTAGTTTGAACTCCTTGTATACATATGCTGGGGCACATAAAATACCCTGGTGCAGTCTCAAAGCTTAATCATCTAAGCTAACTTACAACAGTAGTGTCTCAATATAATATAAAATACAATGCTTGTAATATGGTATTTTTCATGATCTATTTCTGTCAGATATCTAAGGAAGAAGCAGCAGCATTAGGAATCAACATGAAAGAAGAAAAAACAGATATCTACCAAGAGTATCAGGCAAGTTTCAACTGGCTCCATTATGACATTAATGATTTAGAGCCACCATACCTTCAGTCAAGAATATTTAGTTTTTACATATGTGTCACATTACCACATTTACTTTCAGAAATTGAAAGAAGCTGACCTTGATACATGGCAAAACATTCGTGGTCCTCGACCATGGGAAGATTCAAAAGAGATTCAAGAACAGTTGCGGAAACAGTAAAAATGACAACTCTGTGATATTGTGATGTTTTTATTGATACCTTTTGTAAGTTCAGTCATGACTACATTCATTCAACAGTTCATGTAATTCAATGGTGTATGTACATTATGCAAATGAAGCTAAATACAATGTGAGATCAGGCATTTGCCAATGTGAATAAAATTCACTTCTTTTTCAATAATTGCATTGCAGTTATATATTTTTTTCAAAGCAGTGGCAATATCCGGATATCCCATGTGTTGTTCTTATTTGTTTTAAGAACAGATATATGTCTTCAAATTAAAAAAAAAGCACATAAAAATGTTCATGTTTAATATTTAATACTTGGTTCAGAAAAGTTTGTTCATTTGTAATTTGTGATTGCCTAGATGCCCACTACTTGGGCTGTTGTTGTTGCAGTGTTGGGGGGTCTGTGTCTGGCACTTTTCTGATGTGCTCGTAATCCAGCTAATTGGCTGTAGGCTCTTTCACACATGTTGCATTTGTAAGGTTTTTCACCTGCAATAGAAGATAATTGTATAGACAGCTATATAAGTATTCAGGATTTGGACATACCATGCAAGCAAAATTCGTCCTGAAGAACGTTTTGGACTCACAGTAGTGCTTGTTTTGTTGTTTGTTTTGGAAGTCCATATTATTGCAGTTTTAAAATGCCACTCTTGAAGTTTGGCATGTGATTCTCATCAAATGATCAATTTACTGAGTTTGACAAGCATGTGTTTGTAATTGGTATATTACACTGATAGTTATTAAAAGGTCTCCGAGCTCTCAATTCAATATATAAAATGCTACGTTGGTACAGCATGTGACTTTCATTCAAGCCAGGTATCTGCCAGTTGATTCCATATTCAGCGTTTATAGCTGTGAAATATTTCATTTGCATCTTCACTTTGTGCCGCTGTGTGCTTGCAGATTAATGGCAGTAAAATAGTAATAGTTCCATCTAAAACGTATTGCATGGGAACTTTTGTTCTATTATTATTTACCTGTGTGTAAACGAACATGGTTTCGTAGTGTGGATGACTGACTGAAAGATCTGTGACAATACTGACAAGAAAATGGCTTCTCCATTGTGTGAATTCTCATGTGTGATCTTAAATTACTTCGACTGTTAAACCCTCTCTGACATAAGACACACTGCATCTTGCTTGGTGAGGCGTTTGTGCTTTGGTTGTTGATGGCCTTCGGTTCTTCGGAAGCTGTTGGGAAAAATGTTTTTACATTTACCAAGGAAATTTTTAGTATAATACTGTTTCATTGCATTTTAATTTTAAGAATTTTGCGGTACTTACCATCCTGATTAATGGTCCTGTAATCATCATCAGGTCTAACTCCTGGTATTCCGAGAAAGCTGCTCACTGAATTATTATACCAAACCAAGAGTTCCTCTTCAGGGTGGATGTTCTGGAAGGGAAAGTTTTCATTGAAACTCCAGGTGGCAGCAGTGTACATGGTTACAACTCCATGAGGATTTGATACTGAGTCTTGATAACTTATATTAAAGGAATACCTTAATTGCTCTGTAGAATATTTCTGTTCCTATCTGCACAACTTCCAAATTCTGTTCTTCGACTGACCTTGCACACTGGACAAAGGTCAACCAGCTTCTCACTGAAGTTGGACTTCCATCTATGAAGTGCAGTATTTCTCCTCTTGAATCAAATACCTTAAAAAATATTGTCGAGGTCTAAATTATAATAACGCAATCCAATGATTGAGTTACCCCAATGGCTGTTTTGCAATGGGAAGAAGATTCTTTCATTTATAGAGTATAGGGACTTTAAATAGGTATCAAATCAAAGGCTGGGAAGAGCAGATTTGTTGCTTGACCACCGCTTGCTGTATTATAAAAATATCAATATAAATATATGAATATACGTATCTGCTTGACTGGATGAAATTCATACATTAATGGTTATAGGCACTTACCTCCCATACATGGTTATTATGTGCAGTGTAATCCAGCTGGGAGAGGTGAAGGCGTCTGCCTAAATAGGGGCCCATCTCCGTACCTTGTTTGATCCAGGCTGCTGCAGCAACCCCCGTACTGGCACCCGGTAGCCCTGAGACCACCAGCCGGACCTCTGGAGGAGTGGCTGGCATTTCATTCCCTGAAACGCAAGCAATAAATTTTATGTATGGGCATGCAGTCTTAATATTTGCATGAACATAGAGAATATGCATATTGGTCTAATTTAGTAATTCCCATGATCAGGACTTCATTTATTTACAATTTTTTATTTCCATGATAAAAATTGATGGGAGTAAAAACTTGAAATGTTATTCAGAAAGTGTTTACAAACTCCAAAGACAGGGAATTTAATTTGATATCCAGTTCATTTTTAACAGTGACCACGGGCTAGTAAATCGCTTAAAAATAATGATTTAGATAATTGTGCATTGCAAATCAATTAGGATCAGGTATCACAGCCCTTGTGGTCATTGCATGGTTTGTGTCACTGCGAACGGTAGTGGTGTTTAGCTAATGACCTCTGACTCCCGCTGAGTTATCTGACACTTTAATTGTGCAAGGTCATCTGACAGTGCTAAAAACCCGTATGGCTGAGGCTGGACATTCAATGGACACTGGTCAAGTCTGTAATATGAGTTTGGAACTCTTAGCAGCAAGAGCCAAGGGACGGGGGCGGCAGGTGGTCTTCCCGCCCAAGAGAGGTCGCCAGACGTCTCCCCTGGTCACGATCGTCTGAACGTTCCTTTCTTCCAATTCAACTTAATTCCTACCGTGAAATATGCAACTGGATATTATCATTAACTCTACTTTTAATTCGTCAATTTGATTCTAACTGGACACTTTATATTTCTGTAACTAATTATTAAAGTAGCGTTCGGACACCTTGTTTCCAACTTGATGCTCCCAACCAAACTGGGCGAAAAAAAAGAAGGAACTACATCTATACTCATTATTAATAGTTTTCTGTTGGTCAAGATGACCGTTTTACGGCACGTGCTGTTCACGTGCATCGTAATTGGTGTCGTGTGCTGAGGTGAGAGGGCAAATCCCATTGTGTCTAGAAACACACTACCCTTATTATAAGGCTTATTGACTGACAGGCACATCTATCTATCTATCTTCCCCCCCCCCCCTATCTTTTTTCCTTCTCTTTCGTTCGTCATTAATTATCAAAATCTTTCAGCTTTCTTTTTTAGTGCTAGTCTCCTCTTCTCATATTCCTGGCATCCTTAAGCCCGTATCACTAAACCCCGGCTCCTCCTTCTGCATCTTTGACATCCTCAGGAGCTGCAGATAGCCATCTCGGTGCAGTGATCCAATTAGCTCCAGCCACAATAAGATCAAGAGGAGAGAGGCAACAGAAAACCTGGATATGCATGAGTGCCCCTGCAGGTGCTGAGGCAGGCTTTTGTTCCACCCTCTTCTTGGGGGTTTCAAGGGGCTAGAGTTTCCCCCATTCATCCACGAAACCTGCCTTTTGATGCAAAATGTTGAAATCATTTGAAGTGACAGCCACACAACAGCCCTGGGCTTTGTTAACTCTTGGCACTGTTACACCTAATAATTTCCCAGTTTCATTTTCTGCCCACTTCTCTTTCACTTTTAAACAAACAACTACCCACCCTGTCCGCCTTCTCTGTCCATTGTTAAATTCACGATAGCCTTGTCTAATATCGTCAGTCAGTCCGTGCTTTGCAAATCAAACGAAATCAAAATATTTACATAGTACATGTATATGGACAGAATTAATAACATGACTTTCTATGACCAAGTGATTGACGTCAACAATTTAGTGTAAAATAGTTAGTTTCATTGCGGATGGTTGTGGACTTGTGGTTACACTGTTCACTGGTTCCCGCACCTGTGTCAAGCACCCAGCCAAGTTACACTGCGGATGGTTGTGGATGGAAATGAATATCCGCGAAGTAAAGAAAGTTGTGCATATGGCTAAATCATGTAGGGGAATGCCAAGTTAACTCGAAATAACTGGCATCTTGTGATTTTTGTGCACTGTTTGCAGAGGCACTTTTTTTTTTTATTGAATCTGTTTTTGATGAACCTTTTCATAGTTTGTAGAAGACACCTGCAGGGAATCTGGGATACATGGCCCTCATCCGCTCAAACATGGCCATAATCTACTTCATAGAATTGTTCAAATATGAAATTGATTTCAAAATTGCAGTTCAAAGCAAGCATGTGGGTGAGGGATTTTTGGATTCTTTTGCCCCTCACGAGGTGTTGGTTGAAGCACAGGGAGGCTGCAGGGGTGTAATGGGGTAACTTGTAAGTGTCTTTCGTGCATGGGTGTTAGGATTAACCCTTGCACCCTTGGGCTGCCACCAACACGTTCTGCAAACTGCCTGCTGTGGGGTGCGCTCAAAAACCAAACAGAGAAAAGAAGGACAGAATGGAACGATTAAACAAGTCCACAATTCCAAAGGTGCCACTCAGGTCGTACTAATATTAGTTCTATAAAGAAACTGTTTCTCGATCTAGTTCATAGGTGGCGTAGCAGTCTGACCCACGTGCTTGACAATGGGCAAACCCGTAGCACCAGCCCAGCGGCAGGACACCACAGGAAAGGCAGGGATTAAGCCCCACCTTCCCTCTTTATTGCAGGATTAAGGACATCTAAGGCATGTCGAATCAATTAGCACCAGATTTGAGATCAATGATTTTCTCCTGTCCTCCATTGGCCTCAGGAACTTGCAGAGCTTGAAGCATATGGCTACTTGGCCCTCCACACGACTTGCCATGTTTACCTGCAGTTTTTCTAACCTCTCAACTTTTTACTCCTTTCCCCTTGCTATTCTCACCTTACCCCCATTTTTTAATGTCTCCCAAATTGTAACATCTGTTCTTCTGAGGCATTTTTTTCTCTACTTTGTAAAAGTAATTGTACCAAAGATCACATTGCTGTGTCTTCATGTTCTAAGAATATTTGAACCCAGGGCACTGGAATTCTATATCAATTTGAAAGCTCCCAACATTAAACCTGCTATAACAATTATAGTATCAGGTGTAGTTTTGTTTTATTTTATGGGAATGAGTCCAAACAGGTAAAGTGTTAAATTCAGTGTTTACAAATCCACAGAAATAGCTGCATTGAACGTACAAATATGTAGCTGGCGAAATATATTGCAGGTCGTACATCTCAGTATTTTAAAACTGTGATCATACCTGATCGGAGATCTTTCTAAAACGCCCCAGATTTTTGTTACAAAGTATTCTAGAATTGAGACAATGCGGGTAAGATCAGTCAAAGCAGATGTTTCCTGGAAGAAAGAAGAATTACAAAGGGGGAGTAAGACGGCTGCTCTTTTGAAATGAGCCTAAGATTCTCCTGTTCTGGAGTCCGGTTGCCATGGGACCAGCACCTGCCCTCGTGCCCTCAGACGTTATGGAACGTTTTCTAACGATACGCTTCAACGCCTGAAGTTGTAAATCCGTGTTCACACAATGCCCCCCCCCCCCCAAAAAAAAAAAATCTGTGCTCCACTGATTGTATATTGTTTTGCATTGATGCTGGTCTGACGTTGAGTCAGCTAGTTATTGAAACTGAATGCACAATCCTGCATTTTATCCCATGGGTGGGATTCTTGCCGAAGGATAGACGCTTAAATTGGCTTATAATGTGTATTACTCTACACCTAAATTGTAATAGCTAATCAGCATGCGCAGAGGACATCACATGACGGGACCAATAAATCCTGATATTGGTAGGCATGCGCTGATATCTAGAAAAGCCATTGGCCAATTCGATCCCTAGCCTGGTTGAGTAATTTTCAGTCGCAAGAGATGTTAAATTGGTGGTGCCATGTACTAAGTGTCTGTGCTGGGGCAAGTAAAAGCATCGATAGAAGACCTTTGCCTAACCTAATTTCCAAGCTATAGGCAGCTCCTAAGTATAAATTTCATGGCATAATAACTAACTTTAAATGCCGGGTTGGGTTCACAGGTAAAGCTCAGGCCTGTGCCATTGATCAAATGTAACTCCAATCTTTATCGTCCCATTATTACGTCTGCCTGTAACAGCTGGTCATACAAATTAACAAAGCTTGGTCTTTCAAACAATACAATGATACACTACAATACAATACAAATTATACAATACAATACAATGATACTTCACTCAAATTATGGTACAAATTACTTGCGGGGCATATTTAAAACTCCTCTTTTTTGTATGCGTGCTATTAAACTGAAAATCTCTTTCGGCTAATAGAATGTTACATATAAAGTTAAAGCTAGGCTCTATAGATATTCCTTGGTCAAAGCTACTAACTTTTTAGATAATTTGACCAACTAATACGCAGGGCCGTAGCCAGAGGCTGAAATCAGACGAGGTGAACTCCATAATGATAGTTTGAGTTATAATATCACAGGAATTGTCTTGGCATGACAAAAAAGAAAAAAAAATGACCAACCAGAGACCTCCTCTTGCTACGGCCCTGTTTTACAGCTTCAGACATTTTGGCTGAATTAAGAGTGGCAGTTAGTGTCATGTATGCCATTATAGTCGCACTGACAAAGGATGATGAAAATTTAAAAAAACGGACATACATTTTATTGTAAATATGTATTTGTGGTCAAAATAGGATATCTGGATCATTCATTAAAAAAAAATAAAACGGAGATTATTAGGCAGCTGGGTGGCCAATTTGTTAAGGCATCCGCCAATTCCACATTAACCAGCTCTGCTGAAGTTACCTGGACCCAGGTTCGATCCCAGGCCCAGCACTCTTCATGAGCTACATCCCAGCTGGATGTTGATCGCATGAGACGTTAAATTGGAGGTGCCTTGTACGCTGTGTCTATGCTGAGGCAAGTAAGACCCCACCCATGGGGTAAATGTGTAACATGGTGTGGACTCCAGGCCTTATCGTCTAATCTTGAACTAGTTCATCCAAGGTCTAATCATTACATCTGACATTGAGACATCAGATAAATTAAATTGTGGAAATGCTTGTTCATCATGGGAAACTTGAATGCTGCACATAAGCCTAAGATTAATATCATCCTTTACCAAGCTCAGGATGTGTTACCAAGCCTCAATATATGTTTAAAATAGAATAAATAAAAATACAAATCAGGAACCTAAATCTATTCTGTAAGATGGCACCATCCTTCTTCTTTAGTGTGGTTGCCAGGGTTACCTGACTGCCACCCGTGGTGCAGGAGTTCCACTTTTTAGTGGTTGTATGTCAAAAAGGCCACTTTCCATTTTACCAAAGCCAGATCTTCTGATAGAAGACCTTATCGCCAAGCTATAGGCAGCTCCTAAGTATAAATTTCATGGCGTAATAACTAACTTTAAATGCCGGGTTGGACACAGGCAAAGCTCTGGCCTAAGTTTGATAAATTTTCACGTTACTGGACATCTCTGCTTTAAGAAATATGCCGCCTAATGCATTATAATTTAATCCACATCATTGCATGCTGTCAAGCAATAATATGTCAAAAATTTTCTCTATGGATATCTTTCCTCATTCATGACATTTAGATGAAGGTAAGCCCTTACATATATTAATTACATTATTAGACAAGATGTAACTTATTGTAAGATATTGCCTGAAGTTCACATTAGTAAATTCATTACAAAATAAACGAATTATCTCCTATATATATGCTATCTCAGAGTAATTGTTCTCATGTATTTACGGAATTTTTTCATTTAATAAACATCGGATTAAATAGATAAATATATACTCACTTTGATGCAGTGGTAAAATGTTCAAATCAGTCTTGGTAGGATTTCTTCCATACAAAAAAGTCCGTAACACATCTGCTGAAATCAAGTCCATACATTTCTGAGGGTGATAATTGTTTTCTCTTGGTGCTGTTGAATTTTCATCCATTAGTAATAAGTAAAGTTCCTTTGTAGGAGTGCTGAATTTTAACTCCGATAAATGCTTCATAAATTGAATGTGATCAGATAATGAACGAGTAAAAGTTCTGAAAATCTAAATGCTGAGGGGGCACCGGAGCAAAGTGAGACCCCTCTCAGTTGTCTCGACTTCTGATTGGCTGTTAGTGACACAAGCCCCACCCCTCTCTGCTTGTCCCTCTGCGTCCAGCATTTACTGGGTAGTTCCACTGATCCCCCCCCCCCCCCCCCAACCTCTTCCCACTGACTGATCATAGGCCTAGACCAACACATAATTGATTTTATTTATTTGAATCAAATGTGTATAAATGTACTCTTGTGTTAAAACGTAAAAATCAGTGAGATATTTACTTTAAATATCTGAATGGGGAACCCTTCCCCCTCTCCCAAATAATAAGTGACGACATAGCTATTGTATAGGTTGTCCTACAACCGTATTATAGGCCTGTATGTATACATGCTATCTTGAAGCTATCAACAGAAAATTAATTAGTATATAGATGTTACGTAAAAAAAAAGCTGCCACTGATATTTGTTGGAGCAAAAGGTCGACGACAGGAAATGTTGACTGCATGCTGCACCTGCAAGTTAATCATATCCATGGGTTTTGGCTCATTAAGATCATGGCGCGGGTTCCTTTGATACCTGAGCTGCCCTCTTTCAGCTGTTTTGTGCAACTTGACAGTCGTCTGCGTGTGTCTGCCTCCCAGTGCCTCCTAATAAAAGGTGACTTTAATTACTAGAATGAACAGCGTTATTAGTCCATGCAGTCAGGCTCAGTGGTTAAATTCATGCTTGTTTTCAATTCACATATGACATGGTCAAACAGCAAGGAAGATGATACGTATAGGCTAATAACGTTTAAATTTTCTTTAATAGCATTGTTTATACATTGGACAAACATCAACTCTTACTTTGTTAAATAGATGATTATCAATATTTCATGAAACGAAACACACTGGCTCGAATAGGCCTTGGCCTAAGGAAGGCTAAATCAGGGTTTAGACCTAAATCCATATACACTCGGCGACAGTCAAATTCGCCACGACACTGAGATTCGTTACTCCTCTTAAACATGAATATAAACATTGCAAGGTCTTGATTTGCTAGCAAACTGATTGTATAAATCATTAAATCATTAACAGTGTTGTAAAATTGCGGCAGCCATCTAAAATGGGTTTATTGTAGTTTTATGGGGGTGGCGAATCTCAGTGTCGTGGCGAAATCCACTGTCGCCGAGTGTAAGGTTATTATAAATGGGCATTGAATTGTTTGCTTTCCGATGATCTGTTCTATATTAACGTACGATTTATTCTCTTTCTCAATTATGTTTTTGTAGGTGTCACTGCGTATGGGGAGCTGTGGGGGTTGCAATCAAATCTTCACATCAATTGATTGAAGTGTTTTCCAAAAGACAAAAGTTGCCAAAAACTCGGCTGTTTTCCTCTCACACCAGAGGAAATTGATTGGGAGTGATTTGACAAAAGAAACAAGTCATGGAGGGTTAATGACATGTGTTTAAGACCAGTAAATTGTTTCTTGTGAACCTCATTGACCCGCCAAGGGCCTCGATCATGTTTACACAGTGTCAGATTCGGCAGACGACACACGGCAATGGAAACATGGACGTCGTCACTGGCAGTCATGCCACAATTGCCTTTTCAACTGATTATGAGGTTTGTTAGCAGTTTTTTGGGCCGTTCTTCAACAGCCTATTGCTACCAGTGTTTGCCTATGTTAATACTAGCTCTTGTGAAAGGTCTTTTTGGAAAATTAACAACGCCAGGTGCCCTTTTCACACAGCAGCGCGCCCTGGCGACAGCCATGCAAACTCCACGTTGGTCTTTGGTGGGACCTCAATAGATCTGCAACTGGACAACATGAAGTTTGTTGATTCATGTCATTTTGAGTGCCGGCTAACGAGTTCAGACCAATTTCCAGCATACAGCAATGCATGGACGCCAGGGCCGAATTATAAGCCCTGTTGGTACCCTATAAGGTAAGTACTGTGCCCCCACCACCCTTGGGTTTAAGGGCTGAAATGAATACACATTTATTTAGAGCTGTTTATCATGTATGCATGTATAATTTATTTACTGTCGTATATGATCAGATTACAAGGTAATCAAGTTACAAACTTCTGCACGACAATATGAGCAGATATACCTACAATGAAATGAGGAAAAAATTTAAACACAAAAGCCCATCAGAAAAAAATAAAATATAAATTAAGTCCATCAAATATAATATTTAGTCAAATTCAAAGTTCATCGAGAATATCCTTTGTTTAAAGTAAAGAAATGACATCAACATTTTGCAGTGACATATAGGTTAAAGTTAGTAATGTGGGCATACTTTTGTCTCGCTAATGCTGTAATGAAAGTTAAGCCTAATATGGAAAATGCATTCTTTAGGAAATGAGCTATAAATCCAAAGCATATATATGCTTATCCATAATAGTTTTGTAATAGCATGGTTTGGAAAAAAATAAAAAAAGTTCCCATATTAGACTACAGTGGGGTATTATCGGCACGTCATTCTGAAAATATGAGCACTGCAATGCCCATAATAAACTCTTAATAATTTCAACTATAAATGTTTGATATAAGCCGTTCTCATATTGAACATCTATGGGCCCATATTAATTTTGCATACTTTATAATCCTACACAAAAGCAATGTCTCACTGTGAATCTGAACAGTACATATATATATATGGTGTTATCAAAATTTGATAGTTTTTTACATTTCACTCCTTACATGATATTTTTGCTATTATTGAAGAATGCATACAGCACTGATGCCCATGTTACCTAACTACGTGTGCCTTTAATATTAGGCTGCTCTGAGAATTGCTTACATCACATGGCATTTGCAAATGAGCGAGAATCAAAGAAAAAAAGTATTTCACTATCAAAAATACAAGGTTGACATGTTTACACCAAATTACCATATTCTCCTGGCTTTTTCCATGACAAAAACAATGTCAACATATCATAAAAACAATAGCAGCCTCATATAGCATATGCTGTCTGCACTATTTAATGTGTTGTTTGAACTTGTTTCTCAAATTTTCGTTTTTACCCTCAACCATAAGGGTTATTGCAATTATCTGTGTGCGTCTGTCCATCTGTCTTGCTATCGCGCTGATTACTTGAGATGTATTGATCTTAGGATCATGTAATTCACATGACTTATGCTTAGGGGGGAGACCTTGAATGAGTTCGAAGATGGGTGACCTTGGCGTATTTTTTAGGTCACAGGGGTCAATCATTCTTAAACTTGTAGAAATGATAACTTCAGAAGTTCAGACTGAGATATGTTGAATTTGCATCATGCAATCAACAGGCATCATGTCTTGGAGAAAGTCTTTACATGTATGCGTTTGAAGATGGGTGACCTTGAACTATTTTTTAGGTACCAGGGGTCAGAAACGTGCCATTGTGGATACAATTATGTTGATGCTAGAAATTTTAGTTAAATGTGACCTCTGACCTTGAGTCCCATACTTTGGTCAAATTGTTTGTGTCACCCCAAGGTACAATCTGACCAAGTTTGGTTGAGCAACTAAAAAAAAGAAGTGCTGACAGGCTATCGTAATTATCAAAGTTGCTCAAAAGCATCAGAAACACATACCATTCCGAGTTTGCCTTGGAATTATTTTAGTATTATTGCGATTCCCTTCAAGAATAATATAACGGATAGCTATAATAAGTGCTACGTTTGTTACAGATCTAGCTTGAGGTATCTTAAAAAGGTTGATCGATGATGATCTTGTACCATGTGGGCATTTGCTGAGGGTTTGCTGGTGCACAGCATTTGTTTTTAACCCTCAGTAAACAAAGTTTGAAGAGGGTTATTGTTTGAAAAATTCATGTAGAAAGGACCTATCTGTGGCGGATTACTCCTTTGAATTTTGTCCATGTGACTAAATGCAGCACTAGGGTAAGTTTAAAAATTTACACTTAGGCCAATATTTAATTTCTGATTTGCCGGGGGTATGCTGCAGGAGTAGCCTATGTTTTTATCATATTTAGCGTATGTACGGTGGCGTCCTCTGCTGTTAATCACAAATTTGTACGCCCTATTCGTCTTTCAAACGTTATCGCGCGTCAAGTTGTGAGTGAGTGAAAATGGAAGAAATGAATGAAGATAACGTCCGAGAGCAAGGTACCGGTGAAACATCGGCAGCATCGGGGCCGACGTGGGAGGCAGTCCCCGAAAATAGTCAGGGACAATCTGTGGAAAGTGTGGTCGGTACTTCAGATGCTTCTCCTGGTTCTAAAACAAATAACCAAGGTCCTGAAAGTACTGTCACTCATGAAAGACTGGAGCCGCAGTCTCCGCAAAATGTCCCTGCTGCTTCTACAAGTGCAGAAAGCGATCAGAAAGTGAAATTCAAGGTTCCAGATTTGTCTAAAGTTATACGCAAACCTATAACTTCACTGTCTAAACCAAGTCCCTCTACCTCCGATGGTAGCACGGACCTCTCCGGTGATAGCGCAGACCTCTGTGCCAAGCCCACGAATACTGTTCAACCTCCCTCATCATCGACAGCGAAACAAGTTTCACCTAAATCCTCAAGCTCAAAGTTAGATAGTTTGTCCCCTGCTGAGAAATTAAAACCGTTAGAAATCCCATTGGTTTACAAGGAGCCATCATGGGGCGGACCATGTGATGAAAAAAATTATGGCTTTGAAGTACTGAAAAATGGCACTATTATTGAAAATGTAGACTTGACAGTGAAGTCATTTCATGTATTTGGCAGATTACCATCTTGTGATGTGACACTTGAGCACCCATCACTTTCTCGTCATCATGCTGTCGTGCAGTATTGTGTGAAAGCCAATGAACAGTATAGCCAAGGATGGTATTTATTTGATTTAGACAGTACCCATGGAACATGGGTCAATAAAATAAAAATGCCTCCCAAGGTATATTACAGGCTCAAAGTTGGTCATGTTATCAAATTTGGTGGAAGTTCACGCCTATTTATTATGCAGGTAACCACACTAATCATATTTTCTGCTCAGTTCATATGAGGTACATGTTTTTCAAAGTAATCTCCTATTTAATTGTAACGTCTTCATGTTTTACACAGGGCCCAGAGGAAGATACGGAGGAAGAGTCTGAATTGAGTGTAACTGAGATCAAAGAGCAACGCCAGAAACAAAAGTTGGAAATGGAGTTGCGCCAGAAGCAAGCAGAGGAGATGAAGGAACTGAACCGTCTGCAGGAAGAGCAAGAAGCCCAGGACAAGGGTTGCTCTTGGGGCATGTGTATGTATTTACGTGGTCATTATATGCCATGGCTATATCCAATTGAAACATGTCATGATGTGAGAATTCAAGGAGAATACTCGGCTATGTTAACCACTAACCAAATCATCAAGTTAATTTTATTGATGGTCCTGCTGTTGAACCATGGCCTAGCAGCAGAAGAATCATGCATCAAACAGATTTCAAGTCAATTTCCCATTTGGCAGTGATAGTGAATTTTATTTTTAATTGCACATGTTTTATCATACTTTTAGTTGATGGCGAGATTGCTGATGAAGCACCAGACAGCGAAAATCCATTTGCCCTGCCAGATCTTCAAAATGAAGACTTGTATGCAGACGATCCCAAAAAGGCTCTGAAAAATTATTATGAAAGAGAAGGTACGATACAAAAGAAAATTGTGGTTTCAGTGTTTAATTGCACAATTGGTGTCTTTTTCAGTCACGTATGGAATGGCTGAGATTTTTGTGGCTTCTCAAGCTTAGGTCTTTAACGTAATATTTGAATTTATTTCAAGGACTAGATATTCCGGAATACAACTTTGAAGAGGCGTCTTACGGACAGCACAAGTGCACTATAGAGTAAGTTAACCAGACATCGCACCTTACCATTTAATATTGTTAATCATAACACTTGGTAAAAATAGTGGTCATTTTCAGTTTGTAGTGTTCATGATGTAAACATGTTGGAATTACTTATTAATAGGTTACCTATAGATGATTCGAACACAGGAAACCCAATAATTGTTGAAGTGCAAGTCAGTGGCAAGAAGAAAGAAGCTGTTGTGCAGTGTGCATTGGAAGCCTGTCGAGTGCTAGATCGATATGGGGAACTTCGGAAAGCAAACCAAGGTATCAGACCAACTCATTAATATTGTTGGATAGTCATTCATAGACTCATTTTGTGATGGTGTTCAGTATTGAGATATATTGGAGTTTGCTATTGGAATAAAATCTGAACCATGTTTAATTTTTAAGACTGGAAGAACCACAACATAAACAATTGAGAAGAAAGTTTAAATTCTGAAAATTCTGAAATACTTGATATTCTGATGTACAGTTTTATGTTATCTGCAGAGAGTAGGAAGAAGAAAACAAAGAATTGGGAAGAGCAGGATTTCTATGACAGTGACGAAGACACGTATTTGGACAGGACTGGAGAAATTGAGAGGAAAAGACAACAGAGAATGAAGAAAGCTGGAAAATTGCAAGAGAAAGCTGAGACCTATGAATCATTGGTATGTTATATTTACACACTTTTTAACATTAGCTTTTTTAACATCAATTTTATTTACTTAAACAATATATTCCCTGCTAAGAAAACATTTTTAAGTAAAAGAAGCAAATGAGTCTGCCTAAAACTCGGAAACAGCAGATAATCAATAGGAGATCCATTAATACACGTAAGTTAAAAAATTAATGCTCAACCTGTTGTTGTTTATTTAGGTTGAGAAGTTGACAGAGGTACAAAACCAGGTGAAAGCTTTGGAAGAAAAGATATCAAAAGCTAAGAAAGGTAAAATGGTCTTATTTAAATTATTTGAAGTTTAAAAAAAAAAAAGGTTATTGTAATTCGTCTTTGAAGAATGTCATGTTTGGCATATGATGCTGAAGATGAGCAGTCTAGTGGTTAAGGCTCTCTAGCTCCCTTGAAGGTCCTGGGGACAAACTGAGGCTTGGGTGCCCTCCATTTACTCTATTTCTGCTGGATGACGGTTGCATGAGATGTTAAATTGGTAGTTCTTTGTACTCACTCTCTATGCTGGGGCAGTTGAAGGACCCCACCCATGGAGTAAACTGTGTAACATGGGTTGGACTCCAAGCCTAATCATATCATTCATTATTTCTGCCTCTGGTAGTTGGTCTTATTAATTGACCAAGCTTCAGAGATTTGCTTCAATTTGGACTATAGATACATACAACAAAACATAAACAATTCTGACAGTCAGTCCATTAACCTGTCAGGCTCTTTAGCGGTTGCACAACTTCATTTCTGTAATATTGGTGCCACTGCTATTAGGAGAATTAAATTAACATGCAGAGAGAAGAACGCCTCTATTCAGTTTAGTGACAAAAGGAGTAACCCAATGTAAACAAAATAACTCTTACTAGTAGTAATCAATGTGTTTAATCTATACAGTATTATTTTTTTTTTTCCACAGTTGAAACGGATTCCCAAGCTGATGGTCTTGATGCCTTGGATGCTTTTATGACCTCAATCAAATCAGGAGCCATGGACACTAAGACGCGAATGAAACTCAAACTGGAACTCTTAGACCTGCGCAAAGAACAGCAAAGACTGGAGAAACTGGTTAATATTGCTAGGCCTGCATCTTTACCTCCAGTTCAAAGGTAGGGATTTGCTTCGTCAATATATATGTTCTTAGGGATTTGCTACGTCAATATATATGTTCTTTGCATACAGGTTTATCATAGTGGTGAATTATTCAAGGACTGTAAACCTGTAATGGAATTCTGTGCTTAGTGTCATATCTACTTCTCGCTGGGGGGGGGGGGGGGAGTGTTATATATATAAATTATCACCCCCCCCCCCCCCATTTACACCTGTATTGATGCCCCTGGACAGTAGAGACACCTGGTGAATTTGCCACATGTGGAATTTAAGGACATGCCAAGGCTCTTGGTTATGCAAAAAAACCTTTAAAGTGGAAAAGTAATTTAATAAATTTATTGATTTATATATTTTGTATCTTACATGTACATGAATAGTGCTCTTCTTATATTTTTAACTACTAAGGTTTTTTTAGAGTGTTTCTTAAATGCTTATAAAAGCCAAACAAGACAACCATTGGACCACATCTGGTTTTATAAGACAGTTCAGAGAGCAACTTTAGTTAGGACATAGTCTGTTTTATTGATTCGCTGAAGCTCAGCGAGCTGGCGGGAATCATTACGATCGGTTAGGGCAGATATAATGAAGAGTATATATATGTATCATCCTCATAAAATGGGCAGAGGGCTGCAGCTGGGCTCTAGGGGCTAAGATTGAATATGTTATTTTTTTATTGACATTTTTGGATATCATCATTGATACATATGTCACAATGTTATGGAGAATAAAACATACATACATATATATATATATATATATATATATATATATATATATATATATTATTTTATTGACGGACGATGTCAGACAAGACATATACGTCACAAGTACAAAAGATAAAAAGAAATGAGAGCAATCAGAAAATAATCAAAAATAGATAATACAGTACAACAAAGACTATAGTTACAGATGGTTCCAGCCACCAAATTAAAGTATTTACATGAAAGTTAACAGTAGTTTAGCTGTTTATCCACACCTTATAAAATCCAATCAGAATCTTTATGGGATGGACTTTTTATTAAAGTAACTGAAAGCTCTTCCAGCACTAGCATAATGGCTAATAAAAATGTTATAATAGGAAACAGTTACAGACCTCCAGGTCAAAATGTTGATGTTATTAAAACCTTTTCAGAGGAAGTGGTTCAGTTGTTTAATTTACTCCAACGCTACAAACATGTGATTGTTGCAGGATATTTTAATCTAGATCTTTTGAAAATTAAAGAAAATATTCATGTTAGTAATTATTTTGGATCTCTTCTTTCAAGTAGTTTTATTCCTAAAATAACTCTTCCCACTAGGTTAACAGAGACTAATGGTACACTCATTGATAACTTCTTAGTTAAAGTATCTGATAAATTTTCTGAAAGTACTGTTGGTATACTATTACAAAATATTTCGGACCACTTGCCTTATTTCATTACACTAGATTACTTACCAAAGCAGAATTGTCCTGATAAATATATCAAGGTTTCATCTAGAACAGAACAGTCAATATCAGATTTTAAACAATATTTTCGAGATATAAATTTCTGTCATAAACTAAATTATAATTTAAACTCAGATCCTAATGTATGGTGGCCGAGGAGTTCACTTCTTGGTGCGAAGGTTCGCCCCCCGACAGTAGAGGTTTCACCCCCCGACAGTAGAGGTTTCGCCCCCCGACAGTTGAACCTTCGCCCCCCGACAGCACCTACTTTCGCCCCACGACACCTTCGCACCACGACAGTGATAGTATACTGTCATACCACAAAAGCAATAGGTGTAGGTTTCGCACCACAAAAGTGAAGGCTGATTCACTTAATAGCAGGTATGCAACTTTGTAAGAGTGGCTAAATTTACTCCTCCTCCTCCTCCTCCTCCTCCTCCTCCTCCTCCTCCTCCTCCTCCTCCTCCTCCTCCTCTCCCCTCCTCCTCTCCCCTCCTCCTCCCCTCCTCCTCTCCCCCTCTTCCCCCTCCTCTTCCTCCAATCCCCTTCCTCCTCCCCTTCCTCCTCCCCTTCCTCCTCCCCTTCCTCCTCCCCTTCCTCCTCCCCTTCCTCATCCTCTCCCCCTCCTCCCCTCCCCTCCTCTCCCCCTCCTCCTCCTCCTCCTCCTCCCCTACTCCTCCTCTCCACCTCCTCCTCTCCTCCTCCTCCTCTCCTCCTCCCCTCCTCCTCCTCTCCTCCTCCCCTCCTCCTCTCCCCCTCCTCCCTCCTCCTCTCTCCCTCCTCCTCCTCTTCTCCTACTCTCCCCCTCCTCCCCCTCCTCCCCTCCTCTTCCTCCTCCCCTCCTCCTCCTCCTTCCATACAAGAATGTATTATTTGTCACATCAATAAGAAACCTTTCAGGTGTGCATTATGTCAGAGATAATTCTGTGGATCAGTATGAAATCTCTGTACATTCAATATTCACGGTGATTAGTAGCTAAAACTGGCCGTGAGGGGGGCAAAGTTGTAACTTTCGTGGCACGAAATTGGCACTGTTGTGGTGCGAAATTCGGGACTGTCGTGGTGCGAAATTCGGGACTGTCGTAGTGCGAAAGTAGCTGTTTCCCCACGAAACCACGAGACCGCGAAGTGCACTCCTCGGCCATCATACTAATGTGAACTATGACAGATTGAATGAAATTATCGTGAAAGACATTACAGAATGTTTTCCTACAAAAACGGTCAAATTCAACAAGTACAAACACAGGAAATGTCCTTGGGTTACTCAGGCATTCTCATTTCAATAAAATACAGAGATTCATTATATAAGCAACTAAAATGTACACCAATCTATGATTCTAAATATATAACCAGAAAAGTAAATTTGCAAATGTACTGTAGAATATTAAAGCGAAGTATAAGGCAAGCTAAAATTAAACATTATCAGTATTGTTTTGAAAAATTTAAAGATGATGCCTAAAAAACCTGGGTTACAATAAAAGGAATTATAAATAAAACAGCTGACAAAAAGGAATTTCCAAATTACTTAAAATAAATGAAAGCAAAATAAGTGATAAAGATACCATTGCGAAAGAATTTAACGAATTTTTTGTGAACATAGGACCTAAATTAGCAGAGAAGATAGTTACACCCAATAATTCCAGTTATAATGATTATTTAAATAACCCAATTAACCAAAACTTACAATTTAAAGATATTAACTGTGAAGAGGTAATCAAAATAATAGATGACCTAAAATCTAAAACAAGCTGTGGTCACAATGGCATTTCAAATAAAGTATTAAAGCAAATTAAACACGATGTAGCAGAACCAATAGCATTGATAATATTCAATAAATTTTACAAGGACTGTTTCCGGACAAATTAAAAAAAGCCAAAATAGTTCCATTATATGAAGCAGGTGATATTCACTCATTCAATAACTATAGGCCAGTCTCTATTCTTTCTGGTATATCTAAAATTTTGAAAAGTTTCTATTCAATCAAATATATAAATATTTTAGTGAAAATAATTTTTTTTATCAAAGTCAATATGGTTTTAATTCCCAACACTCTACTGAGATAGCAGCATGAGAATTCTTGGATATAATTACAATAGAAATGGATAAAGGACAAGTACCTCTGAGTATTTTGATTTGTCAAAGGCGTTTGACACTATAGATCATAAAATTTTGTTAAACAAACTAAAATATTATGGAATTAACAATAAATCTTTACATCTTGTAAGCAGTTACCTCTCTAATCGATATCAATATGTACAACTTGATGATAATAAATCTGATTCATTATTAATTAAAACAGGGGTTCCACAGTGGTCAATTTTGGGGCCTCTTTTATTTTTAATCTATCTTAATGATATGTCTGCAATAACTAGCTGTTTTCATCCTATTATGTATGCTGATGATTCTACGTTAATGACAACCTTGAATACAGTGATATGACTAATACAATAGAAACTAACTTTAATAATGAATAAGAAAAATTTGACAAATGGTTAAAAGTGAATAAATTTTCCCTAAATTGTAATAAAAGTAAAGCAATGGTATTTCATATGCCACAAAAGCGAGTAACCCAAACATTATGATTAATAACACACCAATTGAATATGTAGATTCTTTTAATTATCTAGGTATCTATATTGATAAAAATTTAGCATGGAAATCCCACACACACCACATATCTACAAACATTTCTAAAGTTGTGGGTGTATTAAATAAACTGAAGCACTTCCTCCCTAGGTGAATTTTACTGGATATATATAACTCTCTTATTGTTCCTTTAAATTATGGTGCTCTGTTATGGGAAAAATATAATGATAAATTGTTCAGGGTACAAAAAAAAAGCAATACGATCAATAACTTTAAGCAAGTACAATCCTCATACTAGTCCACTTTTTAAAGAACTAGGTTTACTAAAATGTAAGGACATATGTGCACTACATGGTTTCAAATTTTGCTTCACGTTGGAGAATGAGATGCTTCCTGGTTATTTTCTGTCAGGCATTTTTCAAAAACGAATTTCAACTCAAGTTCATGGTTATAATTTTCGATATAATAATATTTACAATTTACCAATGGTAAGACATGAATTTGCTAAACAAACTGTCAGTTACAAAATTCCATTTTTTTCTGCAAGGCTTTTGCCTTGTCAGCCAAGAGCACTATATCATAGCATATGAGTTAAATAAGGTTGTTTATAGATATACCATTAGATTTGTCTAGATGCTTTGGTAGATCAAACAGAAATTCATTGAATAGTTTAGGACTAAGAATTCCACCTTGTAAGACATCACATCTGCTGTCAATTGAGTTTCCAGTACTACCCATATGGTTAACTCTAGCTCTAGCATTATCATACATACTTATTATTACCTTTAACATTTTATCACCAATATTTTGTTGTGTTAGTTTGTAGTATAGGGCATTTCTGTTTATGTAATCAAAAGCTTTGGTGAAGTCTACAAAACATAGGTACACTGGTTTGCGTTTATGTTGGTAGTACCTAATCACAGTGTCAAGCACAAAAACACAGTCAGACGTATTTGCTCCAGGAGTAAACCCAAACTGGCAGGGGTTGTCAAGGACCAAACTCCAAAGCTTCATTTTTATAATTAAGTATAACAAATTATATGAGTGTACATGATTAGACCATTACAATTTATAGTCTACAATCTAAAAGTGTCCCAGCATATAGTTATTACACAACGTAGCACCAATCAGTCTTTGTCTACAAATGTAGTTGATATAGCACATTTCGTACATAAAAAGAAGAATTAAAAAAGAAAAAGTAGAAGCAAATTCGTAGATCTGTAATTATGTATCTATGGCATATAAGCACATTTGCACATATATAATATATAACTATGAGATAAGTTTAAGCAAATTGTGCACCAAACATACATGGACCACTACATGACTGTTCTGTTCATGTGTTAATATGAGGAGTAACAGATTGTATTAACAAATGGCAGTATCTTGATATTATTATAACATAAATACATATCACGTATTGAATTGTGTATCACACATAAATCATATCTTGGTACACCAAACCTGTGGCTACACCAACAAATCACACACTCTATTCAGGTCATCTTAACAGGCCACTGATGCACCTAGCGGCGGGGCTTCAGATGGCAACATTGCGCTGACCCATCTTTGGGCTCCACGTAGGTGCAGCGGAGGGTATGACTCACAACATCTTTGAAAAAGGAATTACTTCATAACTGTACCCAAGTTCAGCTGTCACCTTAGCGTTCAATTTAAGATTATTATCTGTCTAAAATTTTAGTGTCATTTAGGTCATTAGTAAGCATTTATGCATTTTGGTTCCTCCTTCTTGGCTGGTCATTAGTGCTATGAATCAGTCTGGTATACCTAAATTCATGATGTCTGTGTATGAAGTCAGATATATTTTGATACATTATTACTCTTATCTATCATTAACAAATTTAGGCAAAGTAACAGTTTTCTTCATAAAGAAAAAGTGAAATTGAAGGTATGACAGGCACCTTTTGAGTCTTTTCGCAGTTGGATAGGTTATTAACTCAAACCGTTCAACCTTCAAATTTTGATCAAGGCAATGGCGGGCAAGTCACGAGCTGATTTACTTATGAACTTGATTTGCTGTCTTAATTTACTGCAACCTAATGTACAACCAACGTAATCCCGTGGCTCAGCTCAGCAGGATTACAAATAGCATTCTGGGTGAAAAAAAAAGGCCTACTAATTTATTTCACAAATGGGGTTACGTCCATTAACAAGCAAATCATGCCACATCGTGCAGTTGTTGTAGTTTTGTGAACCACAGTCCAGAAATGTGCATGGAGATGGACAGAAATGAAAACATACGCTGCTGTAGCAGCACACCCTCAGGAAATTTGAGGGAATTAAAAATGAATATTGGCCTACGTGTAAAATTTGACAATTTACCTGTGAACTTGTTTATGGTAAAGGTTAATATTAGGATACATTTTGGAATGCTCCATTGCACAGACAGTAATTAGTGAAGTGCCTATGAATAGCAGGCAAAATGGCAAATCATCATATTTTTTGCCGATTATTTAGAGCATGAAAGATTTGTTGGTGTCTCCCCAGAAATTTGAATAATCCTTAAAATGTTTATATTCAAAATACTTGTTTGTGGTTCAGGGTTAACGTTTCACATTATTTTGAGCTTGCAGAAATATGACAATAACACACTTACAATGACATAACTTGTGATTGTTATCTGTCTTCAAGTTGACCGCTCGCGCCATCTATCCTGATTTTAATTACCAAGCAAGCGTGCAGCGAGCGTCAACAGATTCTCATTAAGAGCAACTCACCAAATGTCCCACACAACTAACCCAGCCACTTTTGAAATATGGTCATCGATTCAAAGTTGCTCAATATTGTTCAAGGAATACAAAACTGCCAAAATTAGGATGTTATAGGCTCTTTGCAAAGCCATCTAGAGCGGCGAATATTGAACTAATTTTTTCGGTCAGCAATACGTTATACGTGCGTAGCAATCTCGTAAAAGTAGGTCACTTCACTTTTTAGAAACAAAATTCAGGGTCCCGAGCAGAGACAGGATTGTTATGCTTATGAGGTAATAGTTTGAAAGTGAAAGTACTATGATTAAGACATTTTTAAAGCTAATTTTCATGTATGTAGGTGTAACAGTAGTTGAGATGGAGAGGTCTAAGAAAATGTGAATTTTCCACTTATCACAGCATCCGGATTTGTATTAGTAATATGCCAAATAGGAGGGAGTTAACTGACGTTTTTGTTGGTTATATCCTGACGCCAGAGGCAGAGGGATATAAGCAACAAAATTGTTAAATTCCACCTATTTGGAATAAAACTAACTTATGCCATTTACTAATTTATTTGATTTTTTTAAACTGTTCTTGCCCAGCGAATCTCCCAACCCATGGGTTCTAGTTGAATATTAAATTGGTTGCTGGGATTTGGGAAATTCCTGCTGGTTTGATATTTTTTGGTCTGACTAAAAAAGATATCCAATGTTTGTTTGTTGAAGCATATATTTTATTTAATAGTTCTTGTTTACAATCTACCCCTGGGAATTGTGACAGAACGGAACTCAGAACTCTTCTGACCTGTTTTTCAATTGATTTTGAAGTCCATATTAAATATGGGAAAGTCATGTTATTTGACATGGTTTTATTTGTTTCTTTACTGGCCCTTTTTGTCTGATTTCTATCGTGCAAGTGAAATGTAAGACCGACCTAAAGTTGGAGCAGAAAGGTTAAATTACAGAATTAAAAAAATACCGTAGATTAAAAGATGACAGAAAGCAACTATCAGGATTTATAGTAAACTGTCTGTGTGTGTGTACGTGATAGCTGATATCTCTCAAGTTTCTTGTTCCTTCCTTTTGCAACTTTTAAGTACATTGTATAATGAATTTCTGCACCTCACTTATGTCTGAAGCATTATCTTAGCTTTTATCTTAACACTGTGGCATCCCAACCTGTCTGAGTTGTGCTTTCAGGGTCTTTGAACACCAGAGCATAAAACATTTTTGTATGGTAGGAAAGAAAATTTTATCATGTGGGACTTGCAGTGTCATATAAGATAAGATAAGATAAGATATCTTTATTAAAGTGACATGTGACTCAGTCAGAATAAATATAAACTTTAACAGGGTTTCACCCAGCCCTCTAGTGGGCTTATATTTCACTAGCTTATAACAAAGTACATAGTTTGGTAATTGACAGCAAATTTTAATATTTCTAATTATTGTGTATACATTAAATTTTGTCTTAGTATATATATAATTATATAGGCAATGGTTGCGGCAAGTGGTTGACCTGTGTTTATATGAATTTATTCTGTTTCCTCATTTGTACTGTCACCATCTGATCATTGGTTTGATGACTTTCTGAATCTGCTCATGTACTTCCATTGATAAATTATTTTATTTATTTATTACAGGTTATCTTCGAAAGCTGCTTTACCAATGGTCGGAAAAGTCAGAGCATTGAATAAGAACAGAGTAAAGGTAAGGCTGCTGAAGTGAACATGATCATTTTACTCTTTTAGTATTTTATTGGCTATATTTACTGTGCACTTTTCTTTGGCACTGGCGTCACAGCTCTGCATGGCTTGGCATCCTCGTTTTTTACGACAGACCTCTAGTGTCCCTTCGTCATGCATGAGCGATGTTCTCCGCAGTGTTCATGTGATCCAGTTGCAGTCCTGCAGGTTAGCTGGTTAGATAGTGCACTGTGATGTCATTTCAGGCTGTCCTTAACATTCACAAACAAATATGGCATTTATGTCACCATGATATTTCTTATGATCAAATAACCTACTATATATATATATATACATACACTATAGTCTGATGTGAAATATATGTGTTCCTTATTTGGGGGCACAGACCAACATTGTCCCCGTGGCAAATTGGAATTACCAACGTGTCTTCATAACTGTTTGGCAAATTTCTTTTAAATTTAATTAGCCATGGGTGGGTCACTTTCAGTGATGAGCACTGTTTTTGAGCCAATTACATTTTACTACTTTAAACTTTATTGTGTTACATAAATTGACTAGGATAATCCACTGGAATATCCACTGTAATCGTCAACTGGTGGCTATTTTATCAGCAGCTCATTAAGTCTATTACTGGTCTCGATCATAGACAACTACAATGCAGAATGAATGTGTCATTGCTGTACGTATAGGAAATAGTTAAAGTGAAAAATATTTACAGATGAGTAAAAAAAATCAACTTAAAAAGAGAAGTGAAGAGGGGGGGGGGGGGAGAGAATAGAATAAACCTGTCTTGCGTCTTTGTCTCACATTTGCAATAATAAAATGTGGAAATATATTCGGTCAAGCGAAAAATAAACTAACGTCCTCTTTGTGTGATCATAGCAAAAAATCTAAAAGAAATTCCCTATGAGAAACTCGTGTAGCATTTGTATCATCATATGTGTTTTTTAAATGGGTACGTTTACCTTGAACTGAGAATGATTTATGCAAAATGCATGAGAAGTTTGTTTTGCTGGACTGATCAGTGAAGGTCACGGCCGTGAGGAGAAATAGCAGTTAATTTCTTAAGGCTGTGCGTGACTGCCTTTTAAAAACATGAAAAGGCAAGTTTTTGTCTCTGCAGATATTTCCTCACCCGCATTTAACAGACGTAACTGCAACTAGAAAACTGAAACTGCTGAACAGTTTCGAGGCTTCACGTGCATCCTGATTGCAGAAAGTATAACTTGATGAAGAGAAATAAGTCAAAGAAGCACTGTTTGCAAGGCAATAGATTTGTTGCAGTGGTTGCACCAGCATGCTACCATTGAGCAAGGGCCATCGCCGAAGACTTCGCCGCGATAGCAAAACCGCCACAGCAACCACGACACCCCACAGGAATCCAGCCGACTTCCTGCCGCATGGGGCTTTTCAAACGGCATCAGAATCTGTGCGGTACTAGCAAAGATACGCACATTCAAAGTGGGCAGCTTCGGCCAGACCGCCAACCTTCCCCTCATTCCAGACGCCCCTTTACACATGTTTTACTCATGATGAAGCTTTGGATCTGCCCCTGAATTTAGTGAAATGAAATTTATGACATGACATTAAATGATGCATTTCACCCCACCTGCTTGCCTGCTTGCCTGCTTGCCTGCTTGCCTGCTTGCTTGCTTGGTGCACACAATTGAAAATCAAAAATTTATCCAATTTATCCAAGATCTTGTCATTTTAACAGTATAAATGAGTATAGGAAAACATGCTATACACATTCCAACTCATGCCGCAACCATAAGGTTCAGAGCATCATGCTATACCTTAATGTAAGGGCTTTGAATGTGCTTTCCAAAAATGTTTTCCCCATTAAAAAAGGTTGACTAGGACTGGAGTTATGAATTTTAAAGTGCTGTGACCTTGACCGTTTGACCTTTTGACCCACATTTTTGCATGAATTTTCTTATACTAATGGGTTGATACTCCTATGGGTTTGGGTCTAATCCCAGCATTCTGTCTAGGAAAAAAAAAATTAAAACTTTCAGCTTGTTTTTTAGGATTATTTTGATCTTGAAAATTTCAGGGTCAGGCGATCTTTTTAAACGAACGGCCTACATTACCACGCTACATCTTGTTTTAAAGAGGGGAAAATGAACTTTCTAAATATCTCAATGCCAGTTCTGTAGCTCAATTAGAACCGGAGCTGGAGTCGACGGACGTGCAGACACTGGTTTCTCTCAGCTGGATGACAATGCCATAGTGACACTAATTCAGCTCTGTGACCTTGACCGTTTGACCTGGAGACCTCATGTTGCTCAGATTGTTTGTAGGGTATTAGGACAACATCATATCCAAAGATCAGCCAAATCCAAACATTACTACTATCTTAAAAAAAATTAAGAATTCAAAATATCAATTATTGTAGAATGTTTGACCTTAAATGGTATACACATGTAATTCATGGTTAAATGATGCTTTACCCATAAGGTTCAGAACATCATGCTCTACCCTAATAAAAGGGCTTGGAATGTGCTTTCCAAAAAATTTTCCCCATTAAAAAAGGTTGATTAGGACTGGAGTTAGAGAATTTTTTGTTTAAAGTACTTTTCTAGGTCCTTGACCGTTTGATCTTTTGACCCAAAGTATTGCATGAATTTTCTTATACATGTGTATTAATACTCCAATGGGTTAAGGTGAAATCCAAGCATTCCATCATAGGGCGATCTTTTTAACCAAAGGAAAATGAGCTTTCCAAATATCTCTATGCCAGTTCTGTAGCTCAAATAGAACCGGAGCTAGAGCCGATGGAAGTGCGGACACTGGTTTCGCTCAGATAGATGAAAATGCCAAAGTAGTGACACTAATTCTGCTCTGTGCCCTTGATCGTTTGACCTTGAGACATCATGTTGCTCAGATTGTTTGTAGGGTATTAGGGCAACATCCAAACATTTCTACTATTTAAAAAAAAATTAAGAATTCAAACTTTCAATTATTGTAGAATGTTTGTCCTTAAATTTGACCTTGACATTTAGTTCAAAGGTCAAAATTGACAACAGATTCTGAAAGCTCATATGTGAATTGTGGGGGGGTCACCAATGCTTTGCATTTGGCTAGAGTGAATATTTCTCATTGAAAATGGACATTTTCATTATGTTTTCACTAATGATTCCGTTTTCCATATTTATGAATTTTTTAAAAATTAGCTAATACAGTTGTGTCAAAATCGATTAAATTTCGTAATAACACACATAAATGTCCTTTAACCAAAAAAATTTCTGACGAAAAACTTGATGTCTTGGTATTTTTGAGATTTATTGAAAGTATACTGTTTTTAGACTTCAGCGGTCAATTTGACCTTGAAAATGACCTCCAAGGTCAAATTTGAAAGTTTATTTTGGGGTTTTGGGTACATGTTTGGGGTAGTTTACTATATCATGTCATGAGCTAAAACCAATATTTCATGGTGAAATACCACATGTCACCCATTTTTGGTGAATTTATAAAACTTAAAAATTCCATATTTCACAAACTGGTGTGACAGTTGCCAAAACACTCCTTTCAGCACGCGACATAACTATTGCGCAACTCATGGCTCCATAACTGTAGCTGTATGGTTCTTAGTGTTTCTCAAAACCGTGCGATTTGGCACTAAACCGGTGAATCGCATGACTTGAAACTTGACCTAATTTTAAGTATATAGGTCAAATAGCTTTAGAAGTTTATATGACATAAGATTTAGGAGCATTTGGCTGTAGCTTCATTGGTTGCTGAGATATGCCAATTTCTAGTTTTTTGAAATTTAAAGTTTAAATGGCTGTATATCCTTAAAATGAATGTCAAGGTCACTCAAAGTCAGTCAAGGTTATGGGGTCACCCTAGGCTCCATTCATAAATGTTTTGCAAATTTTTCCGGGAAGAAAAAAAATAATAACTTTGACAAAAACAATATGCTTCACCTATGGTAATAGGCTTCACCTATGGTAATAGGTGAAGCCTAATTATGGGACAAAAGTAAATGCAGCCAGTGCTAATAGGTCATGGCATAAAATTCAGTAATCTCACTCTCTCATCTCAAATGGTTTCTTCACACAAGTTATGATGAACACCCCCAAGAGATTAAAAACTAGTTAAAGGGACTCGCATGCAATTTTGAATTACACTTTAAGTGTCAAGCGGAAACTTACATTATTTTATTATGAGCAATGTACATGTAAATGAGGTTAATTCCACACTAACCCAAACCCAGTACCAAATTTATTTATGTAATTACAAGGATAGCACACCTTGACTTAAATACAAAGATTTATACTTGGTAAAAATAGGCAATTTGAATTTAAAATTTTGGTTCGTGTTGTGCAAAGATTAGACAGCAGACCCATTCAACTTGGGTAAGGCTCACCTTAACTGTATGTAAAAATGGAAGTGTAGTGAACGTGAAGATCAGCACATATTTCAAACAATTGCGTGGTTGCTGTGATTTCAAGAATGTGGATTTCACAGTCAGTTCAAGACATGACAATGCCTTATTTTCAGCATGCTTCAAATTAGGGCCATTTTCAGGAATGCCATAGCCTCAGTCATATTATATTATATTATTACAATTAATTTAATTTAAAAACCATCAACCACTGGTGGGCAGCAGTAGCAAGGGATTATTACTTATATAATTATTAAGTAATACCGATGGGAAAAACATTCTGAACCATGTAAATAATTTCTAACTGGCAAAGCAGAAATTAACCAACAAGCAACTCGGGCAGACCTTAAGATTCTGAGATTGCTGACATAGTTGACATGACCTATACTTGGAACTGCAAATTTTAACAGCATCTGCAAACTTGTAAGAAAGTTATTTACATAAATGAGAAAAAAATAGCTTTTTTGTACGTCTCAGGAGATGTGTGTGATGGTTTGTGTGTGTTTTTTGTTTAGCTCAGTGATACAGACTTTTATCACCCTTGGGTTGGTTATATTTGGGTGAACCTATGTGTTTGTGTATGAAATCATATGATGACGTATGACGATTAATAAGTGTTTATGATTATATAAATAGAAATGGTGCGCATGCATTACGTCATGGAGAAGTCACCCAGGCATTTAGAACGGCGCACCTTATGTCATGGTTGATGTGGTGTAAATGAAATGTCACTCGTGAAGTTGGTGCATTAGTGCGGATCGCTGCAGGCCACTGATGCAAAAAGCCACCCACATCTGTGCATTATTATTTCGGTAATCATATGTTTAAAAAATTCTCCGATATTCCATGGAGTCTCTAGTGACTCCATGGATATTCACAGACATAACACACGACATTTTAATAGATATCAGTTACCACTTATTAAATATGCCTTTATGAAAACTGGTCTTCACTTTAGAATTCCAAACACTTATAAATAATACACCTACGATTATAACTAGTAAAATTCTTACCCATAGCCTATATGGCTTTAAGAAATATATAAAGAGGTCTTTCATCAATTCATATGACACGGCTTGCCATGTACAAAACTGTTATATTTGTCTTAATTATATCTCGGCATCTATAGTGCGAAGGTGCAACAGCATCATCAATGATTCACCATCTCTCATCATTTTAATTAACACTGCCATTTCATTGGTGACTGTACCTATATACATCTGCAATGACATTACTAAAAAGTCTTAAAATTATCATGATTTGAATTTTTTTAATTTTGTTCATTTGTTTATTAACTAGGGTGTGGCCCTTGATAGCGGCAGAATTTCTGCCTTAGAGGGCCACTCCCGAATTTACATATTTTAATATGTGATATTTTTAATAAATTGTTCTGAGTTCTGATGCAGGGAAAGGTGGGGTACCATGTGAGCCTATTTTGTTGAAGTGAATTTATTTTTAATTTTTATGTAAGCTGTACATCAAGTAGGTAGAGAACATGAAGGGCTTGTTGCCTCGTTCCTTGTAAGACCTGGATCAATGTGACAGAAAGAATCTATGATTTATGGTATTGATACCATGTACTGAATCATTGACAACCTAAAGTATGCCGTTCGGGAACTTCGGAAAGTTGTGGAATATTGTATGCTAGTCCGATAAATGAAGTTGACACCAACTTCGAAACGACTACTGATATATATTTTACATTAGGGAGGGAAACACTTTATTGAAGAGCTTTCCAATGTTTGTCTGGAAAAGTTATGTCTGTCTACTTTCTACTAATCAAGACCAATAATATTAGTAATTGATAATGATATTGATACAATGATTAATTCTGTAAATTATTGCATCCACTTGTCTTTCATGAGAGGTGAGATTTTGGAGTGTTTTGATTTTGTTGTAATCCAGCCACTGTTTGGGGAGCAAGTGGGAGGGTCCCAAAATGGTCTTGAACTGAGCCACTAAGCATGCAGATGGCCGGTTACTGGACGGATTTTCAGCCCTACTGTAGTGGTCCTGGTGGTGAAAAGGATGGACAGATCCTAGCACTGGTACCGCATCTCATACAATGTAGGGAGACTGGTCGCTAGCAATTCATACATGGGTTATGAATGGCCGAGTCTAAGCCATGCTATGATTGGTCATTGCGTCGAGCTCTCTGGTAGGTAGGTTTGGACACGCCCCCAACGAATTAGCCAATCAAACACCAAAAAAGAATCGGCCAATCAGCAAAATGTCAGGATCCTGACACAGAGTCACGTGATAATGGCGGCCAAGACCGCCTCCTTTGCACTCGTGCGGAGGAGGGGACCAACTTAGACAGATCCGAACTTATTGTGAGATATCCAAAATTGCACTTAACTTGCAGGAACACAATGAGTGATTAGAAAGTTACCTGACCATGCGACATTCATGTGTTACACTTGAGAGCATGCCACCAATTAACTGTGGTAAATTAAGTTCCTACCATGATAATTATTAGTATGTCATTTCTAATTGCATTTAGCTGCAAAAATACATAAAGCTGAGAATTTAATGTTGCACTTATAATTTATATTATTTCACATTTCATTTAGTGATCAACTTCGAAATATTTTATTGAAAATGTTTTCAGTGGTCTAAGACCTTAGCATTGTCTTGTCTGTTTCTCTGTCATGAGAGCCGTCAGGTCTAGTCTGTTTAGTGGTGGCTAGAAGTTCCTCGACTGGTCGATCATACTCTCACAAGACCCTGCAGTGACCTTATATTTATATACAAAATGTAGTAATATGTATGGACTGTTTTACGCACTGTTGTTCCGATAAAGACATTTATTACCCATGTAAGAATTACAAATAGATCTATTTGAGCAGCAGCTGATAGTACATTACATGGATTTAGTTTATCTTGTGGAATTCTTATGTGGTCTGTAGAGCTGTAAGGGTTCTCTATATTGATGGAACTCATTGTAACCATGGCTCATGAAGCCTCACTTTCTCCTACTTTAGTGAACGTTTGATAAACTCTCAGTGGTCGTGCCACATCACATGAGACCCATGTGACTGTCTGCATGTAACTGCCTGCTCACAAACAAGGAAGTCTAAATGTCTCGTGTTTTGCGTCATGCGTCATGTAGTGTGGAGGTTTACATCACTGACATGCATGGCTGACTCTGCAGAACATCAGGGTGTTGCTATCATTCCTTTGGATTTAAAAGTAACCAAGATAGAGGTCTTTCGTAATTGGCCTGTTACACATGATAAATTGCTTAGGAATTTTTTTTTCCGGACAATAGGAAACCCCTCCTTCAGCTGCTTTATACTCTCTCTTGTTTTCCATACTGGGATGGACTGAGATTGTGACTTGAGATATTTATCAAAGGCCATGAAAAGGATTTCCATTAGCTTTTGTGACTTATGCCGAATGGTTTAGTGATGCACAAAAGAAAATCCACATATTATTAGCACTGGCATCCTAGACAATTCCTTGCAGAACTGTCATCTATTCTTTTCATACACCAGATGGAACCAACTGTAGCTGATAGGCCTTTTAATGTTTAAGGCACATTTACCTCTGGTATCTGTCTCCATGGTGATAGCAAAGATCCAGTGATAAAACAGTCAGCCTGTTGTTCATGCTCATGACATCACACATTAGATGACGCCATAATTACTGACAGTGTCACATATTGGCATTTTAACACTTTCGTTTCCGGAGCAGAACTAATGCACCTACCCTAACAAAATTTTGCACAGCAATAATCTATATGGCCTAGTGGTGCCTTTCGATAATCACATTGACATATATATTGGCAATATTTAACAAAATTTAGAAAAAATAGAAATTTTCGTTCTGGAAAAGAACTCCGACACTACTGCATGCTTAAAACTTTGTCATAATATGTCTAAATTAGTGTAGTGGTGCCTTTTGGGGGTCTCATGCCCGTAAATACTATAGAATTTTCAAAATTAGGGCAAAATAGGAAAATTTCCTACTTTTTCAATCCTCCATACAAAAGACACTATTTACCTCACATGAATAAAATTGCATCAATAAAATATCTAAATTATAATAATTTCACTTTTCAAACTTCATTATGATGTTCATTTCATGCTGATTACATACTAATGGAAAATAAGAAAAGAAATGCTAAAACTCTAGCACTTGCCCTAACATTAACAACATTTTATATGTTATTACTCTATATAGCTTAGCTGTGCATTTTGTAGTCACATTGACATATCTCAGTGTTTTAAAATATTTAGAGAAAAATGAAAAAAAAATGGAAAAATTTTCGTTCCCAGATAAGGACTCTACTGCACCTACATGCATACAAAACTTAATAAGAACTTGTCTAAAATAGTGTAGAGATACCTTTTTGGGGTTTCATGACCATTAATAACAGATAATTTTATATGAAAATTTGGTACTCTTTCAAACCCTCATATCAATGACTCTATGATCCTTACATCAGTAACATTTTGCCAATGATATATCTAGATGATAGTACTTTCACTTTTTATTTTATAATGAAAAAACTTGGAAAAGATGCTAAAAATTATGATACTTCCTTCATATTCCTTAGCATCCCATACTAAGCAATGACAGCCATAAATGTTGTACAATTCATGTGCATACAATTATTAAATATTTGATCATAGTATTGCCATGCTCAGCCCATTCAACAGTTTTTGTTTATAATTAGCAATTTCATAATAATTAGTTGCATAATGATCTATGTTACTTTCACTTGACTCCAATACTTATTATTGTTTTCATCATATACACCTGTTAAGTGTTCGGTTATAAATACTAATTTAAATGACATAGATTTAATCCAAATCAGCAACCCAACAATTCAGTAACTGTTGAAGCTTGGATGAACTAGAGAAGGATTGGACACTTCGAAAGTAATAAAACAATATTCATTATTAGGTGAATTATAAGGAGTCAAATTCGCCCAGAGCTGGCCCAAGGACCCCTGCTGCTTTCCTAAATACCTTAATTCTTTGATGTACACACTGCGCTTCAGTGAGCACACCCCTCATCAGTGAGAATCCTGCATCAGCAGCAATTAGAAACTTTTGTCCTGGAGTCAACATTTTTGCTTCTTTTTGTGGATCATCCACACCATCACCAGTGAATTCTCCGGTATTTTAGAATTATGTAGGTGTTTTTCCTGAATTTATTGTACTAATATCAAGGAAGTTATAAGCCAAAACATGTTAGCAGAAAAGTCTCATTCAGTGTACAACTTAAGTTTAACTGACAATAACTCAAAAAGCTGTAAAGAGCCAAAGATAAGGCCATATCCATCCTAAAGCTGAACACCTTATCTGCATGGTGGTTATTATGTCTAATGTGTCGTAAGTTGTCGAACGGAGATACAGACCCTTAAAGATGCCTAATTTTCACTATTTGTGCATATTTTTTTAATTAAATTATTATCCCAGATATTCACATGCCTGTATATATACACAATTTTATATTCTGAAATGAATCAAGTCAAAATGTCAAAGTTATACTGGGAATAGAATGAAGATATGCATTTCGGTCTATATGAATACATATTTTACACCCCTTTCCTTTGTTTCCCAGTGGAATCAGTGAGGGGGAGTTGTAAAACCTGAATCATATTACAGCATCCTCAATTGGTCATTAGGACGGTGGCGAAACACAGTGTGAACCTTTGAAGTATCGAAGTGTCCAATCCTTCTCTAGTTTATCCAAGGTTGAAGGGAATATGGCAATTGATAATATATAGTTCCTTCAGTTGCCGGCTAAATGTAAACAGCGAGCAAACAATATTTTGACTTATAAAGGCATTAAAATGGGTGTGTTGAGTATCATTCATACAAAATAAACCTTTAAGATTTGTATTTCTTTGTATTTAGACTTAATTTATTTAAATACAAGTAAATACAAACCTTAAAGGTTCATTTTGTATGAAATTATACCAAACATCTTTATGTGGTATAACACTGTTGCGTTGCTGAATTTCATATATTATTCCTTAGGATCATTGCCATAGCCCATATATGACTATTTTGGACATATAAATGATAATCTTAGTTGTAGATTAGTCAAGGGAACATGCTATTGTGTTGATAAATCTAGCAAATTTAATATTCCTTATTGTGTATAAAATCTTTGAAACAGAACAATTAAATGGCAGGAAAAGGATAGACAATACTTTTTTGCTCACTTGGCTTTACTCAGAACAGAATAAATTGCTGTTAATAAGTAAGATATTTATTTTATCTGTATTATTCACACTTAACAGAATATAATGAAGCATGGAAAAATTCAAGAGTTAAAAAAATAGGACATCTTGGACTCTAATTAGCATTGCGTAACAGGCTATGTAGGCAATTGTTTCGGTTCATTGCACACACTATATAACCACTCAAGAAATAATATTTTTCCAAATTTTGTAAAACACAGCCAGAATAAGTCAGTGTGGCTATCACAAGGCACCACTAGGCCATATAGAGTGTTACTGTATAAAATTTCATAGGCTAAGTGCATTAGTGATTAGAGTTCTGCTCTGAAAATGAAAGTGTAACGCTCGCCCTCCCGCCTGTCGGACGAACACTGCAGTGCAGCCTATGTTTTTAGAAGCAAAAACCAACCATGCATAGAGTTACTGTGTACCTGGGTCTTTTTGAAAAAGTCATCAGACTGCATGGTAAAAGCTATGATGGTGTTTCTGGGCCATGGGAACTTGGAAGTTACAGTCTGTGTAAAAAAAAAACACAAAAAACCCCCCATTCAGGGGCTGCCCTTTCATCTGTGACTATAACTAGATTATACAGTATAGTATTAATTGGTGGTAAAAGGTGTGGTTTAGAATTTCTCTATTTGTTTTTTTTTTTTTGTTTTTTTACATAATCATAAAGGACTTAGCTCTTCCTTTATGGTCAGATAAAATAATGTTGTCATTAAAGAAAACATGTTAATTTACAAAATACTATATTCTGGTAAATTATAAGCCATGCAATTGGCTTAGTCACACAAACTATTCCTCAAAAGTCTGTGCTTTCTATAGGTATATGATAGATTTCAAATTTCTGAAGGGTCACCTTGTTGATATGCTGAAATGAAATGTCTCAACTTAACGCAGATGTTTTTGTACATCTGTAAAGTTAAACATTACTGATCAGACAATATTTGGTGCAAAATTAATTGTCATTGTGTTGATGTCTTGGTCTAGTGGTTAAGGCGTTTGCCTGCTAATCTAAATCATGAGGCAGCAGGTTCCTCACCAGGGCATGTACGAGCATCCTCGCAATTTCATTTTTGAAATCTTGCTCAATATGTAAATGTTTGCGATCGACTGTGTTTGCACTCAGCTTTCGGTGGACTTATGACCTGGTATATTTGACTTGAGATGGGTAGATGCCTGCAGAAAACTATGATCTCAGGTCATTCACCTGTAAACTGATGTCAGGATGGTCTCTTCTGTTTTGTGCTTATTGTTCAGCAATTCCCACAAAGGGTACTGTCAGCTGATCTGTCCTTCTAGTGGTGAAGAAAGATAATCCCTTTAACTAGTTTTATTTTCAATTTTAATTTTGCCTGTCCATTGTGGGTGGGTGGATTAGGGCTTTATGGTCTGCATTCTGCACCTTATGGGCTAATTAGTACAGACAGGGACCATGGCAATGAAATGATGAATGAAACAGCCATCCAACTTAGGCTCAACCGGGAATTGAACCGGGGACCCAGTGGTTGGAAGCCCAATGCGCTACCACTGAGCTAGGCCCCCACCCCTTGCCTGTCCAAGTATTAATCATGTATTTGTAAAATGGCAAACAATTACTATTTCTTATAACCAATTCATTTCAATACTTATTTGCATGACTGCATAAAAATACAGGAAAGGTGGTAAGAAGTGTTCCTTATTTATCTTACATTCGAAAAAACAGTTTATGACTACATGAAGTGGTACTTTTGAAAAATATTTATCTTCACGCATGATGATGGATTTAATAATAACTGATTTTTTAAACTACTAAATTCCTACAATTCAATAATGAAAAAACAGATCGAATTTCCTGTTATTTTGTTAATTTACAAATAACTTGTAGCCTATGATAATTTGATTATTTTGGATAAGGATCAATGTCAACCAAATCTGGAAAAAATGCACTAACTTCGAAAAATAATTTACACAATGTTTTTCAAATATTTATATATAGCTTACAGCAGAACTTGAAAACTAAACTGAAGAAGACGATCCAGGGCTGCCATTTGCACATGACGTCCTTGAGTTTAGAACGATTTGTTATCTTATATTGTGCATGCCCGAGCAGCATGATTTTCTTTGGGAAAAGTCGGGGTAAATCCGAGAATATTTATTCTGTCATTTTACATAACAAATAGACATGGGACGATTTGTGATTTTGACAAATTTTAAGGTCATTTGCTCAGTCTCTTGATTTGCCTAAGGTTTATCCAGGATGTCGGGAATATTTGAGTAAATAGGTTTTGTAAATTGGTATATATAGCAGCATTGGAGTTTGCACACCCTAAAATATAAAGTGTGTGATAACTATTTTTCCAGACATGTCATGATTGGCGTAGTACAATACGGAAAACCTGGTTTGTAAAGTATTCTTTTTGCTTTGCATCATATTAGAGTCTTTTCACTGAGTAGCCCTGAATTCAGCAAGACATAAAAGTCTTTCCTTTCCTCTCATTTTGCTTTTCAGACATAGTAGCGTCATAGCTAATTGACTCAATAATTATAATCTTCTCAGGGAAAGAACAGAAATCAGTTGAACGATAAGATGTAAAATATACCTTAAAATGCACTAAATCCACTTATATTGTCTGCATGCCATAATTATTGCCACAGGTACACAAAACGATGATACACCTTGGATGGGTCTTAATTTTACTTACTCCTACACAGAGCAGATGCCAAATATTAGCAAATACCAGTTGTATATCAATTGTAAATTATTTCTAGTTACATTTTACGTGCCTCAATTGACTGTTCCAAAAGACTATTATATCCAAAGAATATTATACCAAGTTAACCGCTGAATTCATTGAGTGGGTTTACTATAATTGGAAGGGTAAACACCTCAGCAATTTTGGAACTGCTTCTGATGCAGTTTTGGGGAAACTCTTCCAACACTCAATGCAGTCATCTGTATGGCGCACAGTCGTGGAACCTGACGGACAAAAGTGTAAAAGAGTTTGTGACCATGTGTTCAGATTGCCCTTTCGCACACACACAAGATTTTTGAATGCCCCCCATGTATTTGAACAAGTTTTTACTAGATTCGTGGGCATGCTACGAGCTATGCAAAATAACAAGCATGTTGTATTTTCACCTACAAGCATTACAGCACGTAACCTGTACTTGATATCTAAAATGCTGCAAATAGGGAGTGAGGAAGTGATGAATATCAAAACATTTCGCAATACTCTCTACCATGTGACTGATGAGGATACTAGCATCATACAAGTAATTAAAGAACTGAAGGACAATATGTGTGACTTGCTAAATGATGAGGAGCAAAATTATTTAATGGACTTTCTCTGTTCAAAATGACACTTATATTTATTTTAATTTTATATTATTGTAATTAGCTATACAAACTGATACTCATTTAATGTAATATATCTTTTACTTCAAGTGGAAGTGTATAAATAAACATATGAAAAACATTATATATATATATATTGTAAGGCCTCATTAATGTAACTTGTCTTTGGTTCTGAATGATCATGTGATGGAGATCTTCATATGTGTTCAACTGGACCCCATTTGTCACTGACTTGGATATTTCACAAACTGAACGAAAATCTGGTAAAAACAAGTATGGCAGCGAGGCTTAAAATTTGATTTATGTTTACACTTCAGAAGGAAACGAAAATTTTTGAGCTATGGAAACATAAGAAATGTCCACTCTTTATGCCCTTTAAATATTTGAACAAACCTTTGCGCACTGGAACGTACTGGTATCGGGACATTTCATAAATGAATGGTTGCATGGTGACGGGGTAAAATAAAAATAAAATAAAGAAAGAAACGTACTGTAGAAAGAGAATTCTATGCCTGACATCATTCACGTAATATTGACTGAAGCATGAACAGCTCCAGTTGGCACTCCTTATTTACAGAGCAAGTAAGTCAAGTTCCTAATTCTTCTGGTTTTGTTTGCTAATGTCAGCCATATCGAAAGTTTTTGACCCTGGTGGAATTGTTTTTCGTGGAGCGGTAAACTGCAAAGTTGCGAAAAGAAGACTGATTAAAATCGTACAAACTTAAATATCACAAAATGCTATCAATGTGAACTAATCCTAAGTATACACCAAGGATTTTGTGATTGCATAGGGTCAATGGAAAAACTAATTAAAACATTCTCCAGCATATCAGTTAGGTTTCCAAATTGTATGGGTCCAAAAAGCTTTACATTTCTGCTCTGATGCATTTATGCTTTTGAGGCAAAGTTTACTTTTGTTTTTTAACTCAACTTCAAACATTTTATGTAAAACTTCTCCACTTATCACCTGATAACGTCACTGGACGATGTTATGTGCAAACATATGTATCTGGGACTGGCCTTGAAGAGAGAATCACGATTTGGCACTGCCAGACTGTCCAAAAACAAGAAATTGGTTGTAAATACCAGAAAGCGTAATTTCTAACTTTTTTGTCTCACATATAAAGTAGATAGATAGATAGATAGATAATTTTTTATTTGAGTCTCACATCATACATATATAAAATCATTTAAGACATTTTGATGATCCATTCTAAAAAGAATTATGAGAGACTATTGAAAATATATATACAATATGATCAGTTAAAAAACCTTATTTTGTTAAAAAACAATAAACGTTCGTGTAAAATCATATAACAGGCTTTGGCCACATGGAATACAATATCAATATTTTTAAAAAGCGCCGAGAATTTATCAAAATCATTTAAATAGTCAAAATTTTCTTCAGTAATGGTTTGTCTGGCTTGGTCATATAAATGACTTCTTATTTCATTGTAAAGTGGACACTCAGTGTTAACATGTACAGTATTTCATTTTCAATTTTATCTTCACACAATGGACGAAACCTTTGACTTTCTTCCACACCAAAATAACACCCTGTTTCTTTTCTCAGGGGAGCCACACCACATCTAAATTTTGCAAAAGCACTTTTGTATTTTCTTGGAAGATTTTGAGCAATATAATATTCAACACCAAACTCTGACTTTAACAATCTGTTCTTAACTTATTTCTACCAGTACCATTTGCACCCTGAACTCCATTTAACCATCTTTGTATTGTCATCACTTGGACGGCACTGTTGATGTTGTCATTGTTGGTGTCGGTGGCCTTCCGATGGGGTAAAATACGACAACTTCAGTTGCGTGAATATATCTTCACCAAATTTGGTTGCATACTCTACTGGGCATTAACCAAAATGTAACACTTAAAATTATGTCATTGGCTAATTGCCTCATAATGGGGTAAAATGCCATAATACTCTGTATAATATAAAGCAATGCACAAGCTTAAGAATAGATAAGCATCACCACTCCTTGCGAGGCTTTTTTTTTCTTTTGAAGTATACTCTCAGTCAACATTTCCTTTTGGTTTGTGAATGTCAAACATAAACTTTGCTAAGCTCAGCTAAATTGGTTTCCTTGTGGGTGCAGCTGACTGTGAATATGCTCAATAACGTATGTGGAAGGTCACATGTGTATTTAGGAGCAAAAACAAAAAAAAACAGGAGTTCAGTTTTAAAAGAAACTGGCACCATGCAGCAGCCACACTGCTTTTGAATTGTCTGCAGTTGGAGATGAAAATATTTGAGAAAAAAACTATTCGTATTTGCTCAATTAGAATGTTTAATTTGATTCTGAGCTCTTGTACAAGCAAGGGAAAATCAATGTCAAAGCTGTTAGCCCAAAGAAAGATAGAACAGTGAGACACCCCCCCCCCCCCATTCTTGACTGCAACTCTGTGTATGTAATACCTATTATATTGCAATCTGGTCTGTAATTTGGTTGTTGAATGTCGTGGAGCCTCATGAAGGCTCTGTCATAGATTATTTTTAAGCCGATTGAATATTTTTATAGAAAGTAAAACTCATTTCAAGGTATTATCTTTACTTATCAAGCTTAACCTTTTTTTTATTCTTGTTTTTGCAGGGTCCGGCTCTTCTACCATCAAGACCAACGATTGCGAAACCTGATAAGGATGATGATGAGGAGGAGGAAGAAGATGAAGCAAAACCCAAGCCAGAGGTCAAAAAGATTAAGTTGTTTTCTGTCCAGAAAGATCCGACAGATAAGGCTTTGGAAGCTTCCAAGTCTGGCATTGTTGGAACAGAATACTCAAAAGACTCTGTGAAGACAGATACAGGCCATGTCACAGAAGAATCGATTGCAAATAAAGAAATATCCTTAAAGGAAGATGACAGTACCCCGGCTTCCAAAGAATCAAAAAGTCAGCAAGAGCTGAAAGATGACCCAATGGAAGTAGCAGAAACGGATAGCAAACGGGATTCAAACGATGGTAAGCAAACAGGTTGGCTTTGGATTGCATTGCTGCAGTGTAATGAAAGAAGTTTATTTTACATGGTGAAATTGGTTATGTGTGTGGGCCAAAGTTTTGAATGCTTTTGACAGACATGTCAGACAAAATGCAAAGATATTCAAGGAAGGAAAAAAGTTCTTAGGTCTTTATGTCCAGATGACATGCCATAATAACATTTCTCTGCTGGTGGTGATCTGTAAATGTTGCGTCTGTTATGATTTTGGAGGATACAATATATAATAAAAAATACATTGCCAAGTATGTATTTTAGAATGCCAACTTGAGCTTCAAATATTAATTTTTGGCCTCTGTTAAAGGTGGCCAACCTCATCATGAAGCAGCAGAAATCCAACCGATAAAAGCAAGTGGAGGGCGCCGAAGAAAAGGGATGCCAATGAAGTCAACTGGAGAAGTAAGTTTTTCATGAAAAGCTATGAAATGAAATTTTTTGAAGGTATTGAAGTCTGAAAAGAAACGGGTTTGGTTTTGGTATCCAACAAAGAAGAAACGCATGGGTAAGTAATTGAAGATGTGGTATGTAAATCTGAAAGAAACTGATGCAAACCTAGGTGTCTGTAGCATACGGTGTGGGTGTAACTGGTAAACAGTCAATGATATGAGCACCGAAAAGTAATTTAACATCCATTGACACATTTAAACTACCCTAATGTTTGAACTTTTCCCCCACTATCCCGTAAGCCTTTTTATAACTAGAGATAGACCAGAACTCAAATCTACGGATGAGGTATTCTCAAATGACCGGACCAGAAGTGTAATACGGGCGCCGCCATATTTGTTTTCCTAAAATATTCTGCGTGGTCATTACGTACACCGACAAGTCTAGGTCTAAAGTGTATGTCTGTATGACTTGAACATAGTCTCTAAAAACAAATATTGTTGATCATCATACTCAGTATAATTACTCACCTAAAATAATTCAAAGAAAATGCATTTGATTTTCTCAGTCACTTGAACTTGTGTTTTGGTGTTGGTGATAGACTATAGGTGGGATCACTGGGAGTTTTTCATCATTCCATAATTTTTTTTCCTTTCATAGATATTAATTGAGAATCTTTCCAAAGCTTTACTTTACATAACAAGAATACAGATGTCTGTTCAGTGATGCATTTAAGATAAATACATTTCTTTGCTCGTGTGAGGTTTTTTCTAACACCTTTTTTTAACCATAAAACCAAGTTTAACGTCACATCAGCAGATCAATTTTGAAAGTACAAGCATTTCAGATGCACTTAATATTCTCTTGTAGTTACAAATTAAACCCTTTGTGAAATTGCAAATATCAACTAAGTGGTTGTGAATCCGCAAATTTATATTATAGAGCAGGTAGGGGGCTGTTCACCTTAATCATTAAAACGATATGATACGTATCACAATACAGTAAAACCGATGTGATACGTATCATGATACCCATCGTTAGGCTACATAAATAGGAGAAAATGAATAATGAATATCAATACCCGTATTGTTATCCTTGTACCGGTACAAATGCTATATCGAGAACCGGTTTACAACCCTATTTATTAATTGCCATTCTCAATATATTCTTTAGCAATAAACTGTGAAACACAATGAGCCAGGGAATAGGAATTTCAATGACCAGCAACAGACAATTAGTAGTTTGCTAAGTAACCTTTGATGGAAAATTGTATAAATTACTTCCAAGGCATTTACAGCTCCTAGTGATTAGCATGTTCTAAACCAGTTGCTGTGGATGAATAAATCAATTAAAAATGACATAATTAAGAAGCTGGGCACGTATTAAATTATTCAGGGGGCTATTGATTTTCTTGTTTATGTTCTCAAAGTGATTTATTTCACTGCATCTGTTTCATAGCAATTGCCACTCCATTATGGTAAACATTCATGGCAATAGTGCAATAGTAAAATCAGGTTTACACTTAAAACCACACAATAATCTTCAGTCGAAAATGATCTAGGGTCTTACATTTAGCCAATCCCGTCCTATGAGCCAAGTTGCTGTGTTTTCAATGACTAGTTGAGATATGAGACATGGTGGGTTTCGACTGACTATGATTTGGAATTACTGCTCAGGAGGACCTTTCAGTTGTATCAGCATAAATCTAAATGTTCATTAACATGCAAACCACATGTTACTGAGACATGTGACACTGAGCAACCTCCCCCTGGAGGCAGTATACTGAACCCAGGACTGCAGCTACATCGGGCTAACCCGTTGACCACTGAGCCAACCATCCTTTTTACCAATGATTTGCACAATGACAATGAATCATGATATATTTCCTTCTTTTAGTCACAGGCATTTGCCATATATATAAAATTGCTCAGTGATGACAGCACTTATACATTACCTAATACCAAGGCTCCTGGCTGCCTTAATTGGCTTCGCATCTCAAGAGGAAGCTATGTCATTTGCAACAGCCAATCAGAATCTAGCTGAATACATTAGGAAATGCCCAGAGCTTGATGGCAATTATTTTGCTAGTTTACCAATTAGACTTAAATACAAACAAATTTGCCTAATAGCCTATAGGCTGGCTCATGACATTGAATGTCTTACACTTTAAACATGAAATTGCATATCAATTAGTTTTGTTTACATTGAGTACACTCAAGTCTTAAAACAAAGATTGCTCAGTTGGGTCACTCAATTGGGCTAAAGCTGACAGCACACAGTGCTTTGGAGATATTAGCCAATCAAGAATAACATCATGTGTGTAGATGGTGAAATTACAAATTAGCTGCCATTAGAGATGAATTGGACATTCCCAGCGTACAGGCAAGGAATTCCCCAAAAATAAGTGAAGTTATCGCTTAGAATAATAGGGGAAATTATTTTTGTGTATAATATTGCCATTTTTGAAGTGTAATATGATGTTATTGACTGAAACTGGCCCCATCCTTGAAGGCAGTTGCACAGGGGGAGTAAAAGCTGTTCTTGACGAAGTCAGTAGCCTTGGTTTTATTGTATGCTAACTTCCTTGTGCGGTCATGATGGCAAACGCCTGTGTTTTAGTCATCAAACGCCTGTGTTTTAGTCATCAAACATGCTCAGTTTGCATTTTATTTGAAAATATACTGTCACTTCAGTATTAATGTTCTCTGATTACGAATGATGATAAGAGAAGCCATGCATAAAGGTCCGTAATTTGTAATAGTTGGATGTCAAATTCAAAAAGTTTATTGACCATAATCCTCCATCAAGTTGTATGTACAAAATACATATAGCGGCTTCCAGTTAATGGGCCAGGTGGGTTGGGTAGGGGAGAGTGGAGAACGATGAAACAAATTTTTCGTTTTCAATCATGACAAAAATTCTAAGATGAAAAACATTTGTTATTATTATTAGGAAAGGGTGGCTGGTAGGGGGAGAGAGAGGCCATGGATCATTACTATAATAAAGATTACTTGAAACATATTTCTTGTTTTGGTACATATATCTATTTAATTGTCTGAATGTGTATGTTAATTCTTTGCAGATGGTGAAGAAACTGAAGGAAGATGCAATGTCCGAGGAATACAGTGCTGATGATCCTGATTATTCTGTCTGGGTCCCACCCACAGGTATGCATAATTCAAGCTCCACATGTAGAGATTTATCACATGCACTGCAAAGTGAATCTTCCAAAGTTTTTTTTTTTTACCAAATCAGAGCTTAACAGTAACCACAATGATCAAGACACAAATGATAACCTCCCTGCTCTGTTCACAGCTATTCCAAATTTAGCATGTAAATACACGCCAGTTTACCAGTCACTAAGTTTTGCAGTCGATGCACCATAGTACCATTGAAATATATTGTACTCCATTTAAGACCTCTTTGAATCCAGTTTCAACGCTTTGCTCCTCTCTTTGCCATTACAGTAAGCCAGCGAAAATTCCAATAAGATGCCTAAAATGACAAAATGTCACATGTGGAATGTCACCTCCGAAAAAATTCTGTTCATCAAATTATTACCCCAGTCTTTTAGAATTTCTATGCTTAATTATTAAAATTTTTGATCCATCAAAATTACCCAATAAGTTTTAAAAAATGCTTTCTCTTATTTTGCTTTTTAAATTTCCATTATTGTAACTTGTGCGCATGATTATACCAATATGAAACGTAGAAAGCAGAAATGGTTAAATTTCAAAAAGCCTCAGACAGTATTCAAGCCACTCGTACAACGTTTTGTTTGCCAATTTTGTGAAGCAGATTCTTCAAGCCAAATAAATGCGTATTTGGGCTTCCTTTTTGTCATCCATCATTTACTTCATAAGGTGTCATATCCACCATTTTATGACCATGTGAAAAGATAGACCTGTAAGTCAGTTGAATTTCAAATTCTGACTGACTCTGCCAAAATTTTCTGGTAACTTCACTAAGTCATAAATTCATGACTAACCCTATGGATTTGAAAAGGGTCCTGATCAGATTTCCTACAAACTTCTGTTCATCAATATATGGAAAGGTGTAGGATAATCATTATCTATTTGCAAACTACAGTCCTTTTCATCACATTCAGTGTAGTAACTGATCAATAAAATACATTTATTTCAGCCTTTTTTTGGCCTGCTTATCATAATAAATGTGGTGGCTTGACTTGAACAAAATAGACCTGCGTAGTCCTTAGAAACCCTCTTGCCACTCCTGTTTTTCATGATAGGCCAAAGTTGCTTTGTCTGGTTGTTTTTCTTCAGGAAGTTTTAAATTTTGTGAAGCATGAAGTGACATTTTTGGCAGTAAATTTTATGTACACTATAAATGCCAAAAGTTAGGACAATTGCATGCTTTTTGTCACGCAAGATAGAACCTTATAATACACATTTAATTTTTCAGGTCAATCTGGAGATGGAAGAACCAGCCTAAATGAGAAGTATGGATATTAATTTCTGATTTCTATATTTCACCCGGATGAGATATATATATTACTTCAACACATCTTTGTACATTCATCATCAAATAAATAAGTATATTTATTTATGACATGGAGTTATTTCTTTACATGCACTAGAAAGTCTTAAGGCAATCCGTATGGCTGATTACATTGCAACAGATGCCCACTAATTAAAGAGTTCAATTCGTCCAACTGTAATGAGACTATAAAATTAATTTGCATAATTATTTACATCTCTAATCTCCCTCCGCTGACTGGTTAATATGCACCAGCAACTGCATGTTATGAGCAGAAGACAATATTTATCATTGAATATCAACTTAAAATCAGATTGTGCTCGAGTTGATTTCTCTGGGTCTATTGTCAAATTAACTTTGCATCCAACTGACGCCTGCTTTGTATTGTACCGTAACCTGGGGTGATAAGGGACGATGGGGTGACAAAGGACACAAAAAAAGCACCTCTATGACGTCATTAATAACTTTCTGGGTTTGTGTCCTTTGTCACCCCATCCCTTATCAGCCCAGATTACGGTACCAGTTAAAATGAGCAGACCCTCCATATTCCATTGAAACAGTGCACCCCCCACCCCGCAACTTTCAAATGAGATAACATGCAAAATGGTTAAATCGTTTTAATAATACGAATGTGGTATGAGAATGGCAGACCTATGTTAAGATATAAATACACAAGAAATATTTGCTCGAGTCTGTCATAACTGATATTTTGGCTCTTTTTTCATTTTATATATATATCTCTTTACCCCACTCTATGAATAAAAGTTAAATCATTTACATTATTCACATAGATATAATATGTATAATCAGAAGTTGAATTTTCAACTGGTGAAGAAAATTGTGAAATATTTGCAGTTCCTGGAACATTACCTTTTTGTTCCAAGTTTGTCCACAGAATCAAATGTTTCTCCTGTTACCATGGTATTAAAATGCCTCTTAGAAAAAGACAGATTGTAAGGTTTATGCACCTTCCAAGATGCCTGCTTATCTTACATATATATTGGAAAACTAGCTTTCAATGGGGGCGACTAATTTTGTGTGTCATTCCTGTAACCTAGTTTATTAGGGAACCTTCAAAGCGATTGTGAATTTACTCCATGATTACAAAATAAAATGGAAACTTGGGTAAAATTACCACCATTTCCATGTCAGATATTGCATAAAGTTTCCTTAGATGTCTATCCTGTTACTGTCCTTCATGTTACCATAATGGCTGATATCATATTATCAGGTCACATGACCAACCAATTTAAATATGTTCAAAGGTAAAAGTTGAAAAATGGTTTTTGTTGTCATGTTACAACATTAAAATGTATAAAAATTCAATTTGGTGGTTTTTTGAAAATTTAAGTGTTGCTCTTTGAAATGCCAAAAGTGCAGTTTCTTTGGAATGACCCAAAAAACATTCATGAGCGACAAATCAAGTTATTTGCCTTAAGTCACAAATTGAGGCAACAATTCTTTGATGTCCTGCTTGGTTAAGTGAAAGTCATGGTTATCCCCCGAGTAGGCGAGTTAACTAAAAGTTTTGTTGGTAAATTCCCGAAGGTGGTTGGAATTTAGCAACAAAAAATGCAGTTAACTTCGGACTATTCGGGAGAAGAACTTATATACTCCATTAGGAATATTTACTAATTTGCACCCTAGATGGTCATTTATTAGCAAAAAGACAAAGAAGACATGTTCAAGATTCCCAAAATTTATTATCATAAAAACACTTCTAATACAATCAGATCTTTTCTTTGTACATCCAGTGAAATGTGCGATTTCTGCTGATCTTCCTAAAGTTACCTTATAATATATGCATGAACTACGAAGTACTCATGTTATTTCTTGACCAACCCTTGTTCCAGGTAGTCATATTAGTGAATTTCAAGAATTCCATTTTTACAAAGCTGCAAATAGCCTACATAGTTTTGATTATTGAAGTTTGAATAAATAGCGCAGAAATTAAGAAGACCTCAAGTGTGGTTTGTGGGGTACTGCAAATTGGCCAATAATTGATCCATTTCATGGAAATGTTAATTAATCTCCCCAAGAAACTTACGTTCAACAACTATAATTCACAGAACTGAGAAATGTAAAACTCCATGTAACCACATGAAAGTCTTCCATTTGCTGTCATGTTATTAAGTGACAGCCAATGTCCCATACATCGTATGCCGTCAGGGCCATATACATAACACTTCGCATATAAGAAAAGAAAATGAGTATATACTGATACTGATCACACATGCGGTGTTCGAAACGCCAAAAAGTGAAATTAGTGCTTGAACAACAGAATAATACATAATACAACATTCATAATAAATTTTGCAGTTCAAACTTTTGTGATGAATTCAGATCTAATACAATAACAAAAGTATATTCCAATTGTGCAGTACTGTTACAAAAGTTATTAAAGAAAGTAACTAACAATATCACAAATTAAAGAGTATTGATATCCTCATAACAAGTAGCATGTCCGAGATAATGAATGGTCTTGTTCAATGAGTAGAAATCCAATGGCGGCAAAACAAACTGCTCTTATCATCCACAATCTACACTACCTTGCAATCGAGGATCTTAAACAAGTCTTGTCTTATCAGTACATCACAAAGTAACTGTTGAACGCTCTTGAAATTTGAGCAATCTCATCATTACTTGGGCTACAGCCATCTTACAAATTAATGCCAGTCGCAACTGAAGCTACATTGAAGATTCTCACCTAGCTCAAATAGTGCAAAACAAGAAGCAACAATTCGACACTCCATGCAGTGACAAATATTGGGCTACATTAAGCAAGTATATCAAGCACCCCGTTCAGATTTCTGATGGTGTTTGTTTGCTTAAAAAAAAAACAATGATGCTTTACTGTACACATACTTCACAATACAAAACCGAGTTCTGTGTACCTATCACATCTGTAGGACTGTAGGACTCGAATCAAGCATTCTACAATTACAAAATTTATCATGGGTAAGCTGACTAACAAGAAAACGCCAAAATGGCTATCTTTTCAGTGACAGTTTTTTCTCAATTGGGCACAGAGCTTTCAGCAGACAAAAGGCAAGATATGCTCTTTGTGCTGGGATTTTATGTGCTAGTTAGGTAAATTGCACCCCAGCTTAAGAAAAGGTTATCATAAAACAGAACTTATGAGTAACATTCACCATGCTTCAGTGCATTTGGCATAGATGGCATTTGACAGTCTGCAGATCAAGTCATGTGTATTACTTGCATCATGTGACTTCTTTTGAGGAAGTGAAGACAACCTCATGAGATTCTCCCATGACACATGGCATTGCCACGTCTTACTTTGCTTCATGGCAATATAAGGCAGCAAAATACTAAGAACACACAATTTGTCTTAGTTCCTGGAAGACCACATACAGTCTGAACTTCCACTATCATGTGGACATTTTTATCTTTTTCATTATTTCAGATAATGACTAAAGCATAACGAGCACTCCACTGGACCGATAAAAAAAAATATTCCAGACGAAAAAAGATTTCAAATTATGCATCTCAAGAGTATTTTTTTATCAGATCTTTTCTTGCGCAGATGAATGATTTTACAAATAAACAAGTAAATAATATTCACTAAATAGTAATAAGAGTATACAATTCATACAATGGATATTAGAGCAAGTGCATTTCAGCACATTGCAACAGTAGCCCTTGTAATACTTTTTGGTGAAGAGGGGAGGGGGTACACATATTGAGGTTACTTCTATCTAGACTAACTGCCACTAATAGCATTGTGTATATCCAGTATTCAGTAAATTGAAACTACAAGGCAATGTTACGAGGATCTCATTAGACGACACACCATGGTGCCACTCCTTCAATTGAATGTCATATGAACATAATCAACATTGCACTGCAACACCTTGTTGTTTATAATATCAATTTATAATATGTTCTAACAATTATCACAAAGGAAGCAATTGCTGCTCCTAATGTCCTAGGCATGAGTAAACTACCATTGTAAAGATCTTTCCTTCCAAATTCCCCTATATGAGTCATACAGACATATGAATGCAATTTATGACATTTGTTCTGAATGCAAAAATGAATTCACACAATTGAAATACAAATATAGTCATTCTTCAATGCATCTCATAAAGTTTTAACCGTTACACAACACATGCAAAACAATGATCAGTATATAAATATATATTATACACCATCTTTAAATGGACTGGCTTTTAATTTTCTTTATCAGCTTCCTTCTAAGAAACAGCTGATGCAGACATTTACCTAAGCAGACAAAGATTAGTACAAACGCCAATCATGTACTGTCAGATGTACCCTCCTATAGATGTACATGACACGATGACACACCGTATTGGTTAAAACACTCTACTTACGCAACTGACCATGCTCTTTGACTGAACTAGATAAAAATTCAATAACAAATCCAACTGAGACCAAGTTGCAAAGATATCTTTGAGTATGAAATATAAATAGTAACATGTGCAGTATATGAGTATGAGGAGAGTGGTGAGAGTGGTTAGCAGAGACTTAAATGTGGTTAGTAGGATTATACCAACATAGTGACTAGACATGTGTGCCGACACCACACGCCTGTGGCGACATCCCATCACATAAAATTCTCATACAAAACCCCAAACCGAAAATACTTTTTTAAGATCTAAAGTGTGAGATACAACGTACCATATAAACCAATTGTAAACTAGCTTCAACATCTATCCTGCGGGAACCGAATCAGATCTCACAAGTTTTACCATGAAAACTGATTCATGCAACAAAGGGCGAGCATTTTAGCCTATTAACTAATAAATCGGACTAAAATATTGTCACTACTTAACACCTCTTCTTGCCGTTCAAATAGGCACCATTGAATTCTTGAGTCTTCTCAATCAAGCCCGCACTACAACCATTCATAGATTTAGTTGTTGAAGCGTGGCCATTTGCAACATGGCTGTTTGTGATAGGGGTTTCCTCAGGTGTAGCGTTATCATCTCCATCAACTTCTTCTCCTGGGAATGGAATCCTTTTCCTCTTGACGCGTGCGTAAGGTCCAATCGCAGGGTCCATGATAAAATCCCAGATGACCTGAGACCACGAGTTGTGGCACGGCAAATTATCATAGTACTCCGGGGCAATCTTCTTCAACTGGAATAAAACATACGCAAGATTATAATACACATCATCACCAGAATGATCCTTTCTTATGTATAAAATCAAGATGCAAACTGCTTGATGCAATATCCTCAAACAGACTGTGATTACAACTTACCTCTGGGAGCCGAGAGCCAGGAATGTTAGGAAAGTCGTGATGTTCATTATGATAACCAACATTGAAGGTGATTGCATTGAGAGGCCCATAGTAAGAGTAGGTTTCATATCCTTTCTTGAACATGTAATGCTCGGAGATGAAATGACCAGCAACGGGATGCAGACCCATTGCAAGGAAAGTGCCTGCAATGAGGTAGATGAGAGATCTCCATCCCATGGTGTACACAATAATAGCATCAAATCCAACCTGGAGAATGAAGTTAACGCCCTCCTGCCACGTCAAGGGCTTTGGACGCAAGAACAAGGGCCTGAAGGCGTAGAAGAACGGCTGCAACAGAACCCACAAGAACTTTGTGAAAGTGTTACAAAACAGCTTGGCCTCCAAACGAGTAGGAATATCCACATCAAGCTCTTCGTCTCCCTGATATTTGTGATGCTCCAAATGGTATTTCTTGAACACGGTAGAGTAAGGAATTCCCAACGGCAGATTGCCTATCATCCCAAGTATGCGGTTCCACAGCGGCCGACTGTGGCCAAAGGCTAGGTTGTGTGCGATCTCATGGATAGCCAGAGACATGGAGTGGTTGATTACCCCACCAAAACAGTAGCCCATCACTAATATTGTTGTGAAGGAAGCGTCCCGCATGAACCATGCTGCTACCAACTGAAGGATGATCATGCATATTACTGCAGGAGCCAACTTGGAGTCCGTGCCCATTAATTTCCGTACTTGTGGATATTTGGCTGAAAAATAAAGCAAAACAACAACTTAGTCATTTAATAAGCTGATACTTGCCAAATTGCCAGAAACTTAACATGTTCATTGACAGACACTCAAAATTTTACTACAAATTAAACACGTGACCAAGAACTGATGTCGACTGGTATTACAACAACACTTTAACCTTTCCTGATTTAGTTATTATTTTACCAGTACTGTGGAACATATGCTGCGAACTTATTTCCTGGTTTCCACTGATGGTAAGTTCTGTCTAACATTAGCTAAATTGCGTAGATAGATAGATAAAGAAGGAAACAAAGAGTACATCTAGTGGTCTAATTAAGTAATTGTCAACATAATTTGACAGCTTCATTGTATCGCGATAATTAGGTCCTTTTGTAAAAGACTAAAGGGGTGTTCACACTATCACGGATAGGACCTACATATGATGGATGGAATTTTATTTTTACTCTTGCTCATCCTTGTCCATAGGTGATTCACTCACCGAGCATTTTACATACTCGCGCTAATTCGTAGGATGCTCGTGGTCGTGCTTGACCACTCATGACCATACGTGGAGAGGGTAAACAATTTTTAACATGTTTTATTTTGGCGGTCGTTCTACCCGATTGTTTATATTAGTTAAGTGACTTCCTCGAGAATCACTCGGCGAGCATCCTATGTACGTTTTACGTACTTAAGAGTTGGACTTTAACCTGGGTTAAATCAATTTTGCCTAGCCCAGCAGGTAAAACCTGGGAATAACCTGGGCAAAACGGGTTAAACCCGGGCAAAAATGGGTTAAACCTGGCCAAAACCCTCCTACAAGCTCAACGCATGGGATTCCAAATTAGTAGAAATACATAAAACAGGGACTATAAGGAGAAATAGATTTTCTTTCTTAAATTGTACATTAAATTTAATGGCTATCACTGAGCTTTATCATTTGTTTATACACTGAGTATGAAATGGGTAAAATGGGTTTAACCCACCAAAACCTGACAAAAATCCTCCTACAAGCTCACAAATAGGATTCCAAATTATTATAAATGGTCTTTGGTTAGTAGAAATACATATAAGGGTGGTGGGTGGATTAGGGCTTACGTCCTCTATTTCTGCACCTGTTCGGGCTGATTAGGGCAGGCAGGAACCATGGCAATGAGATGATGGATGAAACAGCCATCCAACTTAATAAGGCTCGACTGAGAAATGAACCCAGGACCCAGTGGTTGGAGACTTATGATGATCCACAGACAATCATACAGACTGACAAAAGTGACTTCTAATTATAGAAGTTTAATTCTTATGAAAACTATACCACATAGGACCATGCTATTTTAGTTTGAAGAACTCTCATGTTACATGTCCTAAAGCTAACAACAATGGCGAACAGCTGCTAAACCATCAAGTAATTAAATATTTTTACAATTGCAAATTGGGGGTAACAACCATTGATCTTGGTTATGTATTACCATCATGTAGCATCATCTGTGCGAAGTTTAATGTTTCAGATACAATAGTTTAAATATTGTTTTGTCTTTCCTGCACCATTTATACTGATTATAAGTGAAATTATGGATTTTAACCTTTTAACCCACTTTGGGCAAAATGTCTATTTAGCCCAACCTGGGTTTAATATGGGTTTAACCTGGGTTAAACCCGGTGGGTGGGTTAAATTGGTGCTTGAGTTTTGGGCTTATTTTGTGATTAATGAAAATGTAAGTGCTCCACAAAAACGCCCGGTCGAATATTTATTTACTCTTTTTCTATTACACAAGGTCTATATATATCTAGTTTTTAAATTGAGTAGTAATCACAGGCACTAACTTTACGCATGAAATAACCTTGATCAGCCATGTGAGCTGTGACGTCAATTTCACGAGGATGTCAGGCGCAAGGGCAAGGAAGCGGAACGACACAGAGGGCACGTGCATCCATGTGGAACATCTCACAACAACACCCTCTGTCAGAAATGCAACAAACTAATGACTAAGGACAAGAGTGGCAATCGATCTGCAATGGATTAGTGAAGAATGAAAAGTCAAAGGTAACGGGAAAGACATCCATAAATCAATAACTCTGCAGGATTCCACCAGGTGACCTTGAGGGCATCGGCGCTGGCCTCGTGGTACAGTGGCCGACGTCGAAGTTGTAGCCGACATCGGATTTGTGGACTTCAATAGTGACGTCCAGGGGCGGATTCAGAACATTTTGACAGAGAAAGATTTAGAATAATAGCGACATCTATCACCCTGTTCATTCAGAATGTTTGGATCGGCCCCAGGACGACACTATTGGAAGTCCACAACTCCGGTGTCGGCCACAACTTCGACGTCGGGCACTGTAGAGCAGGTGCAATGGAATGATACATAATCATATCTGACAGGTGATTCTGTCTGTCAGAGTCACAGCTGAAATTCCACATGTTTACATATGAATAACATGGATAATGCCCTTGATATCTATGTTCACTATTTCCTCTTCCAAAAATTCCATACAATGCCATGATATGATATTCAGTGAACTGTGTGAATGGCCAAGGTTTTTGTAAGGTTCTGATCCACTGTGGGAACAACCATGCCTACAGCAATATAATGTTGAGCCATCACAATGCATGTGTTTATTTCACACATATATCTTTATAAATACACGACTACGAAAAAATAATGAAATACACTAACGTACTGGGAGGAATTTGTAATATTTACTCTGTACTTAAAAACAAGTTACTCAAGACTTTGGAATACATGTATGCAGAATAAATATTCTCTCTCTCTCTCTCTCTCTCTCTCTCTCTCTCCCTCTCTCTCCCTCCCTCTCCCTCCCTCCCTCCCTCCCCCTCTCCCTCTCCCTCTCCCTCTCCCTCTCTCTCTCTCTCTCTCTCTCTCTGTGGGTGGATAATAATAAGTCTAATAATAAAATGACCGTCATATCGATGGAAAGATCAGCCATCTCGCATCTCTTAAATCATTCAATATTGTTCAACATATTTACTGTTCACACCACAGGGTCTACCTGTTCCTCCTACAAACTAGGGAAAAAATGTCAGTTCTTTGACTGAAAAATTTCCTTCCCTGGAAAACCAGACAGCAGACTTGGGAGGGACCAAGACAATAGACCAACCATTCTAAACAGAGGCTCAATTTGTGCTTCTAGACAGCGAGAATTTCAACCTTTTCCATTTCCCGCCACTAACTTTCAAGATTCTTTGTCCAAATTACCTGTATGGTAGCAATTTACTTTTCGAATTTTAAAGGCCTTTGTCCCCCACAATGAATGGACTAACCAGGGCAACAGGTGCATATGGCATCCTCTGGTTTTAAGGAAAAATTCCAGACCAGGTGACACAAAAGGTTTCAAGATGCTATCATGCAACCCATCAAAATTTTGAATTAGAACAGACATCAGCATATTACTCAGCATGAAAATAGCACCAAGGAGAGGCACAAATTTCAATGTGGAAGTTCTTGACATTGAGACTCAGTTCTAACTTCAAACTTACAATAGAAGCTTAGCTTAGCTATTATGACCAGCTGTCAGAGGCAGAAGTAATGATTAGATGAAAAAGCTACGAGTCCACCACTCTCTGGAGGCGACTCTCTGAACCTCCAGCGTACGACTCCACACCATGCATTGAATTAGATCAATCATCCTAGTGATTGTTGATAGTGCAACAAAATGACAAATAGCAAAAATCGCTAGTTTAGTAAAGCTGAATTATCATTATCTCAAATCAAAATGAGATCTGTCATCTAAAACATAATCCTGTAAGTGTTTAATGCTTACAAATAAAGAATGATTTATTTTTTCTGCAGTGCAGTTAATCTTTTCTTGGCGACCCAATATTTGTCATTAGCTCGCCTTTCTCATTGGCCAGATCAATCATACACCAAAGAGCAATTAATCACGATCTACAGCACCCGATCGATGGCCGTCAAATAATGCACGGCCAAAACCTCCATTCATTCAGGCCATGTACCAAACCACTTGGAAAAGTGGAACAAATTGCAGCAGAATAGAAAGATCATATTGTAGATATATAGATTGATATACTAGAAAGACTTTATTCAATAACATCAAAAGGGTGTACATACAAAACTGAAGTGCAAGAGGTACACTGTTTTAGTGCCATTGGGACACTAAAGTTCGAAAACCTATTTCCAGTGTGGTCCCTTCTAGATATCGTGCAAGATGACATCAAGGAAGTAACACCGTAATAATGATAATAGTAATGAAAATTAATAGTATACACTATCATTTATATCATTAAAGTGTGCTTGAGTTTTGAGAAATGGCGTGACTTCAGTTTTAAAAACCTGTTTACTATTTGCAAGTTTTATAACATGTGGCAGGTTGTTCCAGTACAAAGCTCTTTTTATAACTTCAGTTTTAAAAACCTGTTTACTATTTGCAAGTTTTATAACATTTGGCAGGTTGTTCCAGTACAAAGCTCCATGGTAGCTGAGGTTACATTTTTCAATTCCTTGTGATTTATTAAGGAAGAAATTATTCTGCATATATCTTGTTCTGTAACAATGACTTATTCTTTCAAAAGTTTCACAGAGGTAACCTGGTGCAGTTTGATGATAAATATTGTACATATGATTCAACATGAGCTTTTTCGCTCTGTCTTTGGTGTTTAACGTTCCAGCTCTATCCAATTCACATTGACCAACATGTGATCTGGGGCCTAAGTCCAAAATAAACCTCATAATTTTGTTTTGTGTATTACACAAAAAGATGAACAAACTTTTCCCATTTTGATCTACATAAACATCCGTTATCATATCTTCAAACAAAACAGATGCCAAGCAAGTTTAACGACTGCAGTTTTTGCACAATATTTTGCCCTAGATTCCAGACAACATTTTTATTTTTTGTAAATAAATTTTCCCTTTTTTTTTTTTTTTTTTATCCGGGCGGGCCAGTTCTAAAACAGCTATTAAAAAGTACACGTTTATTATTCAAAAGAACTCAATGAATACAATTTTAAAAATCATTTATGATATTCACATAGAGAAAATCAGAAGAAGTTCAATTTTCAACGGGTGAAGAAAACTGGAAAATATTTGCAGTTCAAGTAACATTACCCATTTGTTAAATTTTGTCCACAGAATCAATGTCCCTCCTGTTACCATAGATATAAAAAAAAGGTCTGTGCATTTTCTAAGGGAAATCTCTTCAAAGCAATTCTGAAAGTATTCCTTTCTTACAAAATGGGTGAAATTACTGCCATTTCCCTTTCAGATATTGCATAATGTTTCCTTAAATGTCTATCCTGTTACTGTCCTTCCTGTTACCATAATGTCTGACATAATGGGTCACATGACCAACCAATTTAAATATATTCACAGGTAAAAGATGAAAATGATACAACACTGAAATGTATGAAAATTCATAATTTTGAGGTTTTTAAAAGATTAAAATTTAATATTTTTTATTTGCACTTGAAATTCCAAAAGTGCATCGTTTCTGTGGAATGACTCTTATCTGCTTATATAAATAAGTGAACATCACTCAACTAAGAATGAACTTTTTACCCCTAGTTTTCTTGGGTCTATTGGAGAAACAAGAGCTTCAGAATTCCATAAATAGAAAAATTAGTCCACAGTCTGTCATCAGTTGACACAAAAATGACCAAGTCCGGTTGCTAGGGGTTACAAGAAACAATAGTAGTGGCTGGGCAGCAAAACACAGGCAAACATGGCTTCCATTTAAACCGCATTATTGCCATCAAATAACCCATTTGGCAATCACAGTTATGCCTCAACAACAATTATTTGAGCATTTCCATCCTGGCAGAAAGTAATTGAACAAATGTTTGGGTCTCCTTGTTCAAAGAATAGTGTTTCAGTTGCAATACTTACAATGACAGTTAAGCACACTGCACCATAATTACACTATTTAAATTCATAGTGAGACATTAATTATTCAGTTCACAAGCTTTTATTGTTTACTGTAAGATATTATTACAAATACACAGTCTGCTGAAACAGAATTTTGTTTGCATTTAATAACACATTAGACATTCGTCACATAAGTTTGTTTACTTCTTCCATAACAGGTATGCAGGTCAGACTAAAGGACCTTAATTGCTAAAAGAATTGCTTAAAATCATGGGAGACAATCTACTGTTGTCTCCATGCTTAAAATAGAATACTCATTCTGTGGTTGAATATTTAATCAAGAGTTGCGCAGTACTGCACGCTATGTTGTGATTGGGATAATATCATGGGGGGATTTAGAAGACTTTAGAGGAATCCAATAATAAAGATAACAATCATGAGGAAATAAGCACAAAAACCCTAGCACCAAGAGTATGTCAGGATAAGGACTTTCAACTGGTTAGGGAACGACGTTGTGTCCTGTCCAAAAGGTGCGCACAATTGGTTCGACGCATTCGCCATCTCGTGGGAACTCCCTGGACTACAAGGAAGTTAAATATAACTAAAGTTAATAATACAACACTCCCAACACTTAGTGCAACACGGTCCTCTTGGCGAAATTTATGTAACTGTGGCTATATTAAATGCTTGTGTGGCGAAAATATGTCAAACTTAGTGTCGAAAATGCCTCTCAAGTGTACACAAGAGAAACTGGGAATTAGAAACTTATAAAAGCTGCTTCAAATAGTGGTGGCTGAACTGTCTCTGTTGTGGCTTTAAAAAATCTGGACTGCTTTAGCCACAGTGGCTAAGGCTTGAATTAATTTAGAGGAAGCCTAGCTATTTCATAAACAAGAATCACTACTACCCTGTATCTTGTCAGAAAAAAACTTCCAGGTATACAAGCCAGGGAACCATGAGTGTTGATATATTGTAAATAAAAGCTTAAGAACTTATACAGACAGAAATACCTGCCAGTGTATCCTCCACTATAGTAACAGTATTAGTGGCACTTATATAACTACATGAGAAAAACATTCAAGAAAGCTTCATGTGTGTAAAAGGTACAACACAATGATGTTCCATATTTGGAATTTTATAAATAACAACAAAAGCAATTGCAATTTCATGTTGTAGCATGGTTTCAACTTCTCCAATTTTATCTACATATATAACATAGTCATTGAAGTTCGAGCACTATAAATTGCCTGCAGACACAGACCCAGAATAAGAAAGACTGCATTCCAGGGTGATTACAGGTGAAAAGGGACCAAGCAACCATACTTCATTAAAGAACCACAGTTGCAAATCTGACTCAGTGGAATATAGTGCTCTATGAATTCATGTTCCTAAGGGCACCTACCTCACCACTACAACGAAGAGCTGACACAGTGTGCTACAGGGCTCTGTTGACCTGCATGGGATCTCAAAGAAAATTTCTTCTGTTTTGTTACAGTTGGCGGAATTGTTTTCTGAAGGTTCGTTCATTTGCAGAGTAAAAATTGCTCTTGATGAGTCATTAGTGATATGTACATGGACCTACATGTTTTGTGTTGACGTTGATGATCACACGTGCATTCGTGAAAACTTATAATCACAAGGATTAGCCACAGTGATATCATCAGCTCTACTATTGGACCGATTCATCAGTCCCTACATCAGGTGTCGGTAACCATATAAATATAACTCGTCAATGAAGTTTTCAGCAGCAGAAGACAGGAAAACTTTGCATACCAATTCTACTGACTGTAATAAGAGGAAGAAAGTGGGATGATACAGGTCACGAAGAGTGATCGTGTCTCAGACTTCACACTAAAATATATAGTTAGTTCATCATTGTTCATAATAGTCTACATTAGACATAAATATAGCACTGTATTGGTATGCATTGAGAAGAGGTGGACCTATTATAAGTAAAGTAACTTCCTGAAGTTCAGGTTATATGACAACACAGCCACGATAAGGTTGTAGCAGTGTACACGCGCAAGGCCCAACATGCTCAATGACTTTAATCAGTTATTGACTCATTATGACACATCCATTGAACTGTTCCAGGTACAATGAGAGTGGGTATGGCCATTGCTACCATTTACAGATTGGTTGCATCACTCTCAACGTAATGTTCTATCCTAGGTGTAACAAAAATAGAGAATGACTATGTGTAGAATACAACAAAGACCATATACACGTCATGTGTGGAAATCACTGAAGCTCAACCATGAATGAAATCTACAAAGTATTTATAAAACTTCCTCAATCCACAGATTATACATACTAAATAATGGATGCAAATACCTACACAGTGACATATATAGGCCTATAACAAATGAATAGATTTCATCTTAATTATGATTTTCCTACTTCACATATTTTTTAATACCATACTAAAACCTTTTGGATAATGTTGGATTTCGCAAATTTCACAGCTCACTTATTGTCTTTGAACAGACCTTTTTTTTCTATTCCACATTTTGTATAATACAACGAGTTTCTTTCTTTCTCCAGTACATCTACATTTACTCTGACTTTTTTTTTAATATATGTTTCGACATATGTACAGCATAAAATACAGTCAGGGTGGTGGCTCATTTGCATGGGTGAAGCAAGGAATTTTCATGGGTGAAGTAGTGCCACACCTATCCACTAATTCAGATCATCAGCAGTCATTCAGGACCAAAAAAAAAGTTATAACTCAGAAAATGTATACGACATCTTAAATTTGATGTACATATTGATCAGTCACTGAGCTGAACCAGTAGCGAATGGAAAAGTTATTCTTTATTCACTTGCAAATTATTCAAGTGTTACTTTTTCCAACTAGCGACATATTTCTTTATCGACATATTTCTTTAACGCATGATATGCATCCAAACATACGAGATGTTGCGTCATTTTTGTATCTATAGATGTAACCATTTGTGCAGTGATTTCTATTAAAAAATTGAGAAATTCTTAAGAGTACATATTCAACGCACATCTCACATACGAAAGGATAATATTTAGCACAACAAATTAAATAAAACAACTGACAGAGAATCGGCTAATGTGACAGCTAAAAAATATATTATATAATATATATATTAAGTAAATATAAAATCTAGACTAGTTTACAGAGTATTGTCCTGTCATAAATACGAGAGAAAATTCAGTCAGTCTAATAAAATCGATCTTTGTGATGTCATGTGAAAGAATATATATGCAATGTGAGTGTCGGTACATCAAGTTGGATTCTTGGGGAGCGCTCAGGAAATTAGCATAAACATGAGATCTTCACAGAACTTTAGCACAAGTGGGCCACGTGCAATATGTCTCAAGAGTGCACCCAGTACACATTGTACAGTCGTGGATAAACTTGTTTAAATCCAAGGTACACGTTTCTTGTCTAATTAATACAAAATAAAAAGAGTATTACTGAATCAGAGCTTGCAACTCTGATACTGGTACATGTACTGATATTTGTATTTGGCAACTTAGAAAGTTCCATGGAAGTTACAAATATGAAAGAAATGCATAATTTGCAGTACACATATATAAAATAAAATAAATTGTTATATCTTAAAATACAATTGAAATGGGCCCTAGATCAAAACTAAAAGTATGTAAGATTATAAATCTTTAAAATAAAGGTAAGAGTCGCAACTCTCACATCTGGCTGACCACTGTAGACTGAATCAGGACTTGCAGCTTTCAACTTTGAATCACTGACTGAGGTGATTATTTAATGAATTGATGAATGATTCAGAAGAATGTGCACAATTTTTTGAGGAAGCATTCATGCAGACAGAGTCACGGACCCGAGACTTAGCAAGACTTTTGAAGGAGGCCTGCCAGGTCCAAGTATTTCCTCATATCACAGATAAATTTGATCTATTTATTCACTGACCCAAGAGATGCTTGTAAACCACTAATACTGAATAAACGAGGATAGAAAAACTCAAAAAGTCAAATAAATTGTAGTAGGTTTGTATTTGCTCACTTCTGTCACTTCAGTGCAATGGAGGTCATACAATTTGTCATTTGTGCACTTAACAATGTTAAAACCACGTAGCATACTAACTGGATATTATACATGTCATCATATAGCATATGTATAGACTAAAGCAGGATGTTAAACTACTAAACATCAAGTCGCACATTTAAGGCTACTAAGTTTAGGAATATACTGTATTTAAACTACTTCAGCCATCAAAATTTACCAAGCCACTCAGGCAGTTGGGGGGCGTATGTCAGTCGGTTCAGGCTAAGTTGACTGAAAACAAATGCAAAATCGTCTGATATATAACATAGTTCCATAAAGGACATTCTCAGGATTGCTTTATATGCTATAGCTCCACTGGGTACACAACGGAATGACGGCATTCCAACTAGCAAACTCAGCAGCTCTGTTTACTAAGGTTCAGTCGATCAACAATAGAAGGGAGGGCAGTGACATTCACTTGAACGCGGACCCTTCCAAAGAACAGGTAACTGGTCTATGGAATTCTACATGACGTCATAAAAATTTACAAACGCCACTGACTCACTGCTTTAAAGGCTTTCACCATTCCACGTCGTGATGAAGTACAGTCAAGGTCCAGTACCCAATCATGAATGGTTTCCTACATTTCCAACCATTGCAGAAAGAACTGTGTGGAACATTTATCACATGTAATGTAAGGAGAGAAAGTGATAGCATGGAAGGACAAGTTATCAATAGAAATAAACTACTTCGGTTTTTTCCCTATTTTCCAGTCATATATGAAATCAACTGTTCCTCTAAGTCAAGACAACAGCTCAAGGAAGGTAAAAAAAAAGCATGGTTTGCCTGAACTGCTAAGTTTACTCAAGGGATATTTCTTCTTTACTACTGCATTATACTCCCCTCTGTGTATGGATATGTACTCAATACAGCCTTCTTCCAACAAATATTTTAAGGTATAAAATAGTGATTAAACTATGTATATTGTAATAGTAATGCAGTCAAAGTTACACTTTAGATGTCTCAAGTCATATTCTAGTAATAAGCAATTACATTCCTCCAGTATATAATTACAAAGGATCAAATATCCATGTGGTGTTATTTTACCTCATTATCTCAAATATTTCTATCTATATATATATAAGTGTAATTCTAACCCCTAGTCACTTTATAGCTCAAGAGATCATAATCTCTCTGGGCTCCCAAATTTAATTGCTAATTAATACAATCCTTTCAGAATAAGGGATATGTTTATCAATAAAGCCGATACATAACGGTATTTATATTAATTCATATAGATCTGTATTTATATTTCTACAGGTAAATATGATCATGAATGTAACTACAACCATATTTCATAGTAAAAATACTGCTGCACATATCAAATATGAAATATAAATACATGTCATTAAATAAACCGGTAAAATAATGCCTAAAGGTTTTTCTTTATGTTACATCCAATTATACTTAGTATTGTGTAAATGCATATGGGGAAACAGTGTTAGATGTCACAGTCACTGGCCCTACAAGATCCTGATCATTCCAACTATGATAATATACATACAGTGTATCACTTGACCACGTCCCTGATCACCAGTCTCTTAAGTTTCCTTGTTATATAGGCATTAATCTGCTGATTTGGTCTGCTCTAGGGCTGTACACCTTTATCTTTTTAACGATACGATACAGTAAAACCGATACGATACGCTGTATCAATAGGAGAATTAAAGAAAGCCTACACTAGGCTACAGTAAAAGACAATTAACAATGAAATATCATGAACAAATCTATATGCAATAATTCCAGTCCGTTGTTTAATGTCATTAAAATTAAATCTGGCTGATATTTTTCTCAAAAACACTGGAACATCTGGGTAGCAGGTGTTTGCATGCAAAAAACGCCGATCTGCAGACTGTTTTAGTGTATCGTTATTATTACATAACGGTTATCAATACACGTATCGTTATTCTTGTACCAGTACAAACGGTATATCGAGAACCGGTGTACAGCCCTAGTCTGCTCAGCTTTCAATATTCTGACAAAATTGTCCTACATGTATGGCATGGCATATAATATTCACAAGTGAATGTCTGCAACAACACGCTCGTACAAACTTTTTCAATAGCCCATTGCAGGTATTTGGTGATGTTGGCAATGTAAATGACAAAACCATACAAGACTTATTTCCCTGCCACCGACAAGGTAAATTAACTCCCACTCAGAACAACATTTTTCACCAATGGTTGTTCACTTAACAGAGGGACCAAGTTCTCAATAAATAAACACGCACCCATTTGCCTATTTGAACGAGTTCACACTGTGGTAGACGTCATACACTTCCAAAGCATTTTCAATACGTGATTTCATACAGACAATGTCGACAAAAATGTGAAGACATATTTGCCACCAAACCTGACACATTTGTATACACAACATGTCAACCAGGGATTCAACCCACAATTCTTCAAGAAAACATGATTGTATCATTCATATTATTTATAGAGCTCTGCCTGGTAGTCCCCTGTTACAATGCTGTTACAATGCTTGTTCAAGAAAGCACTGGGCATTTAAAGTAGAATTTTCATGTTTATTACACACAAAATATAACATTATAATCTTTAAAAACCTTCTACAAAACCACTTGAATACCAAGATTCAGTATTTATTTCCAGTGTAGGTCTGGAACTCTGGTTATCGTGTATCTGGTGGTGGAGAGGCTTCAATTTAGAACATAATATTTTATAACTTAACCTTACAAAATGAATTACTCATAAAATCATGCATATCACCAGCAGCTGGATTGGCAGGTAGAGAGCTATTCACATAATTCAGTACATGTATAACATCCAAATCCATTTACAGAAAGATAACTATATCTGCACAGAATGGTATTTATCATGTTTATTGGTATGGCAGGCTAGAGCATCCTGATTGGGCGCGAATCGGCTATATGAACGGCGGCCGTGTACGCATGTGTGTTACAAACACGGCCGCCGTGCGCGCAGGCGCATTATACGCACGGCGAGTCTGAGCGCCCTCTACCTGCACTGTACTCCCCCTAGTGTTGAGACTGCAAACATTGCCGAAAAATATAAGATATTGCTTGATGTGTTATTTTATTTAGTTCAGCTGAAATCTTAAGTGCAAGTGATAAATCAATCAACTTGACAGCAATGATAGCTATTGGTAATGGATGATTACACCAGTGGTGTAGGCCTAGGTGTCATTGCAATTAATAATGATTATAAGAATGACCAATTAAAGAATATGTGTGAAGTAAAGTACGAAATATACTATCATTATGAATATATGTTATTATTCTATAGATATTCCAATTGGTTACATGTGATGTACAAATCTGCTTTTTAATGGTCATAAAATTCTGTGATTTTATGTCATCCAATGATTTTAAATTATTTATCCATTTTACATCCATCACATGTACCAATTCCATATTTACATAATTATATAGATATTTTATGACAATTGAATAAAATATCTATATTGTAATTATTAAGAGTGTCACCCTTACATTCACAATAACAAAAAGTTTGATCATTGTTGATATTTTTTCCTGATTTTTTCTGAAAAATTATGAAAACAAATTATATTCACAAAACTATATCAATAATTTTCCATGAAATAAGATTCATATAAAAAATATTTTTCAATATTTTTCGTATATTACTAAATGCTTCAACATTCCTGTTGGGGGTTTACAGTGCTCGCAATCATCCATGCGTAAGGGTTTACAAAATTTATAAGTTTGAAACCATGCGTTTCTATATTCGTTTTAGACAACAACTCATTTATACTCCCACTAACTCTAAAACAAACATGTATGTATATTACGAAATAATATTCATCTATAATTTCTATTAGGTCAAACTTTAGTTAGTACTTGATATTGCTTTTTTCTACCTGTATACCCTAGTAATTATGTAATTTTTTTCTTATTGTCAATTAGTTGATCTGAGTTAGCTATGCTGATTTAAGCCTTTTAAAATTGTAACTATTAATATTAGAATATCTCCAAAATAAATAAATTTTATAAAATATATTACTTTTTTTTTGCTTTGTGAAACCATAACCATTGCTACAAGTTTAGAAATTGCTAGAAATTAAGTTTTTGTTTCAGTGAGTTGGCAGAGAAATTTAGAAAAATCTTCTTTTTTTTTTTTATTTCATAAACTGTTTACTGTGATAGTTTATACTATTCGTCTTATTCTGAGCATTCAGAATCTGTTTTAATTTGGAAAAAATGTTTATTGGAAGTGAAGTTATCAGTATATCATATAATACTAGCCACAGACCTATTTAGATTAAACCGACGGGGTACGGCGCACATACGGGCGGGGGGGGGGGGGGGGGGCAAGGGCTCGCCGGCAGTGATTGCCGGCCCTGAAACTCATTCCAGATAAAGTAAGTTGGATAAAGTAAGTTTTAGATCTAAGGACAATATTTATTGCAATCCTACAAGACATTATCTGTCATTATACTTCAAAAGATAGCATAAATCTGTCATTATAATTAAAACAAGTAGCATAATCCATTTTTTATTTCATCATGGGATCAACTGCAATCAATGCAACGATTGCAATTAATGCAACACAGGGGGTGGAGACTTGTAGTCTGTCAATACAAAAAATACCACTCTTCTCATTGGTTCATTTTTTAGTGGTGAAAGTTGATTGCAATTATAACTCTACAGAAATCAAATAAATTGTGCGGATGGGGTTAACATTATCATTCGAATTTTATATTCTGGCCTGTGTGTCAAGGGGCATATATATGCCAGGAATTTTTTTTTGACTGGGAAATCTTTGTGGAGCACGGAACTGCCTTCACGGAAAACTGCCAGTCGAATACTACCATGGAGTGCAAACTCCCCTCATCAGTTCCAGCTACAGGTAGTTGCGCACTTGCAGTTAATACTACATTTGACTCATTTGATCAATTTGAAGCAGCCTTGAAGGAGTACTCTACAGAGTATAATGTTCAAATTGTTAAAGGTATGTCAAAATTCACTGTCATATATTAATATGTTCATGTAATATTATGGTGTGGTCACTTCAGAAGATGAGAGAAGGAATTTGGGACAGTATTATTAATTTATAAAGTATACTAGATCTAAGAGCTTGTGAGTATCAAGAATTCTCTCAAAAACTGAATGGTCAGTCAGATATGGGCTAACGATTCCATTAATTTCTAGAATATAAAGGAAAAAAAATTTTCAGAGAGGGAAAGGTTGAAATGAAGGAACCTCCCTAATAGCCCTGTCATCAATGTCCCGGTATTAATGCATGCTTTTTTTTTTAAATAATAATAAAATTAACAGTCAAGATGAAGGGCTAAATCAACATATATGATCAAGTAAAATGTGAATTACCTTTATCTGGCAATATAATTTACTAAAATTGTGGTGTATATTACATAATATGCTTCAATCAAAGTAATTTCACTATAAATTTAGCTCAATCAAGGTAAATATTCATGACAAAATTTGATGTAGGTCTAGCATGTACCTTTGTTTGGAAAGAGATATAATGTGGTCCTTTCTAATATTTTAATATTACCTCAATTGAGGTTAAAAATTGTAACATATCATATAAAAAAAGAAACATTATATATGGAAATTTTGTTAATTTATTATAGATTATATTATTTAATTTCTAACATTTAAGGCAGATTTAAAATTATATATATGAGAAAAAATTTATTGAAATTATAAGTATATTATATAATTGTAAATAATATACTTTTTCAATATATGAACACAAACTAAGCGCTCAATCGTCGTCACTGCCAAAGTTTCAGTTCTTCCGTTGTGCATAAAAGTCCAGCACCTTATCAACCCCCCAATTATGTTTTTTAACTTATATATTTTTTCTGGACTTGTTGGGTCCCATTGGCATTTAACAAGCCCATTGCTGGCCAGTCAGAACTCCCTGCTCTCCTCACATAGTTTATTATACCAAGTGCCCCCAACCTGCCAACCCCGGGTCCTAACCCCAATCAGGGGGGGGGGGGGGGGGGGCATATCTGGTGTTGTACAATGTAAACATTTTAATACAGTATGATGGCTACTAACTCATTGAGACCAGTGTCTGTGAATGTATACTCCATTCATTACTCATATTTTGTACAAATCTATTGATCTATTAGAAAAAAGATAATAGCATAAAATTACAGGACTACCATACCAACATTTTTTCCTATTTCCAATGCATTTAAAAGTTTTCACAAACTATTTGGAATAAGAATATACTCTAACCTAACCATTGAACGGAGTAGAGTCAAAACGGCCAACGACCATAACGGCCACTCCGCATAACGGCCAACTAGCCAAAACGGCCACTCCCCATAACTGCCAATCGACCAAAACGGCCAATTACCAGGACGGCCAACTCAGTATTTTTTTTTTATTCATATATAAAAATATATATATATGTATATATATATGTGTGTGTTTGTGTGTGTTGAGTAGTACTTTCATATTTTTCTTATATTACATGCTTTCTTAGGTATATTAAGATCACACCATGAGACAAACTCCACTTAACCTAAAAATTCCCTTGAATCATAATCCTTGATTTTACCCAGAATCACCAGTTAAAATCACCAGTTCATTGATGCAAAATTATGCAGTTTATATAATAATCCATATCTCAGTGTAAAGAAGACAAAAGAAATGGTGATTGATTTTCTAAAGAGAAGCCTTGATTGTGACAGAGTGATAAGTGCTAATAGAACTATAGTGTACAAAAAATTTGTACAATGGGTTCTATTTTTAAGAATCATGAGAAACATTAATGTTGAGTGTAAACTTCTCACCCTATTCTACAAATCAGTTCTTTTAAAGATAAAGCTAAATTGAAACAGATTGTTAAGACATGTGGTAAGTTAAAGGCAGACATAAAACCAATAGATGAACTTTAAAAACAAATGTTATGAGACAAGTTGATAAGATTATGAATGATGAGCAGCAGCCTTTATTTAATTATTATACATTGTTAAGATATGGAAGAAGGTTAGCCCTAACAGTACAACATACAAATAGGTATAATCTTTTTTATGCAGTAGCATAAGAGTCTATATAATGTTATGTCAAATTAATTTATCTTATCTTAATTGATTACATCAGCAGTGCAGTGGTTTTATGTTGAAATAGCTAATTTATGAATAAAGATATGTAATAGCAATCAGCCGTGACCGTTATGTCAATTGCTATTAGCATTTTGAATGATGAAAATAATGGGGTAAATCATGTTTTTTCATCATTGATCAAAAGCATGAATTGAAACTCTGAATTTCAACTGATTCCTGGTTATTATGCATATTAATATATACAATTAAGTATTTCATATACAGAATAGCAATCTGCCATGTCAATTGCTATTAGCATTTTGAATGATACAAAGAATGGGGTAAATCATGCTTTTTCATCATTGATAAATATGTAAATATTAAAGAGGGATATTGTCTATAATTAGTTTTGATCATGAAAATCCAGTTATTATATAAATTATTAATATTTTGTTGTTGTTGTTTCTAAAAAAAATCCAACTGGGATTAAAATTGCATGTTCCATATGCTTTCTCATTCATCTATCTTTTATTATAGATCATGTATATACATCAATAGCCTATATGACTTACTTAATTGTATATATTTCATTTTATATAAATTATGAAATATATACTATTAAGTAATTCATATAGGCTAGATGTATATATATAGTATAGAATAAGATAGATGGATGAGAAAGCATATAAAGCTGAAAATAGTACAATTGGCCGTTTTGGTAGGTGGCCGTTTTATCCTTTGGCCGTCCTGGTATATTGGCCGTTTTATATTTGGCCGTTTTGACCAGACCCCCATTGAACATAGATAAATTCTACACATTTTCATGAACAATTCATGAACAATTCTGTTTATAAGTATAAATCCCATCCCTGTCGGTGAACGGCCGTGTGTATTGCTCATATAAATACACGGCGGCCGTGTATATTGTACAGTAAATACACGGCGGCCGTGTATATTGTACAGTAAATACACGGACCGTGTACAAACTTTGTTTATACACACGGCCCGTGCATATAGGCTCTTCCGATTGGGCGACTCTCTCTTGGGCTCTCTCTCCCTGAGCTGCAGTCAAATCAGCTAACATTTTAAAGCTTCTGACAGCTGCTACTGACAAAGTGACAGGAAAAAAGCAGAACCATGCTACAGACACAGGGGCACATCTATTGCTTCCAGCTGATTCATATTGTTCTGAAGGCGACTAAGTCAGCAGGAATTCAGAAACTTCTTGCTCCAGGGTGGGCCCACCAGACTTGCACGTTTCATAACGCCCCTTTCCCTTGCACACCTATTTTTACGTCAATAACATCTACTAATTGAGACCCAAAAGTTATTGAAACTGTGCGAGTCACTGCTTATCATATTCTAGCATAAAGGTAATGAGTCAATGATGTCATGGTTCAACAAAAACTGTCCAAGTCTACCTGAACCTAAATTAAATGTCATGAGTGGCACGACATCACTGATACTATAGTGATAGAACTATATCGTGACGTGGGCATTGAATATGAGTTTTCTCACCTAAAATTTCCTTTCTTCTAGTCCGATGAGGCTCCTCAGTGTAAACCCACTCGTAATCATCCCTAGACACATGTTGACCCATTGTTTCCTGTTTGTTGGAACGCTATCTACTGTCCTGTTCCCTTCGCTGTCTCAGACCATAAACGATCACTGTCTACCGGCGCTCACTGAACACTGCTGAAGCCCAGTACAGATTCACTAATGGTCAACGAAACGGCACGGCAGGTGGAACACCAATTGCAGCTGGCGACACCTGTCGTTTAACAGTGTTAAGAAACATATTACCGCTTACGCAGCAAACCCTCAACCGAAGCAGGGCTACCGAACGCATAATATATGCATAGTGTGGTGTGCACAGTGAGTTGAGTGGTACGTATGTATATTTCATAATCTCATAAGACTCAATTTATAATTATCACTATATAAAGACCCTTGCCATATTACACGCTTTAAATTTACAAAGCAGAACAATAAAATCACGGAAGCTCATTGGGTGGATATTCATAACGACCATTTCACACTATGTTAAAAAATAATCCTTTTAAAATTTATTATGAATTGTACACAACTATGAAAGTGGTTGAAGCACGAAATCAAAAACAATTAATTTAACGACTGTTCAGTCAATCAGATGTGGCGATTCATCAAAAGATGTGCCTGAAGAACAGTGCGAAGGTGTTTAAACCACCTTTTTTCGGGACCGCAAGGTTTCTTAGTGCTATGTGGAACTACAGAAACTGGTTCGTTTTGATAAAAGCTAGGAAAACATATATACCATATATCCCCAGATTATGTGATTTGCTCTGCGCAAAAACAATGTCAGTTACTGCGCTCATTAATATCTTGTTTTAATTACCGTTATAAATTAAATTCAAAACCAGAAAGAGGCTGAATGGATGTAGATCCCGTGGCACCACAGAAAATGGGGGGGGGCAGGTTCTGAATCAGGGGGGCCCACTGGAAAATGGATACTCAGCACTTAATCGCGCCGTTATTCAACTTGAGATTATCCGGCGATGGACCTTGTGAAAAATATTTTATAAAAAAGTATATATATATATATATCAGATGTGTGGCAGGACTTTTATTCAAAGCAAAGGTCATTTCAAAAATTCAACATGGCAAAATGATTCTAGCCAAGGTCTGAATGTCAGTATAGTTAATGTAAATATAAGGTGTGTATATAGATTAACTTGTTTCACATTTGGTAAATATTGTTAAAAAATTATGTGTACCCTGGTGGTGTCAATTGAATCACAAAAAGACACTTATCTTCCTGAAGCAATGCAGTGGCGTAGCCATGGGGGGGGGACCTTATTCCTCCAACCGACCCCGCCGTAGGCGTTCAAAGGAGTGTGGCTTGCTTCAGGAAGATGAAAGACACTATATTATTTAAAATTATTATATTTAGAGAGCATGTCTTCTATGCACTATGGGTACTGAATATAATACACAACATAACAAAAAAAAAACTAATACTGATGGCTGTTGTTTTAAGAAGACTTTCATTGACGGGATAGTTGTATAAAAATTGGGTACTGAGTCTGATTGCATTGTTTTAGGTAGAGTAATAAGTAAATTCAGCAATCCTGTAATTCAAATTTTTAATTTTTATTATGGCTGTATTGTACATCACAGCCAGGTTATTTACAATAAACTCATTAATATGTAATGTTCCTATGTTCCCAAAGCATGTGCGACAATTCAGACTGTCACGGAAGAAATGGGACTGGTTAAGTCAAAATGGCCGTCAAATCACTTCACTAATGTTTCAGTTTTTCAGACCACATAACTTAGACAATTCAGCCTTGCAATAGGAATCCTGCAGAATTGTGATCTTATAGTAATTGTAGTATAGCAAATGGATAGAACATTTGTAGTTGGTTAATTCCAATTTACCGATAAATACCAAAATAAGCTAAAATGTTTGATGTGTTACTTAGATACCATCAACCGGGGTATCTTTAGCAGCCCCGGGTAACTTTTGCAGCCTATAAAAGGGATTTTGTTGAGTCTCACTCTTAATTGGCTTAATATAGGTAACTTATTTTTGCATAAATATGAACTATAAATATAAGCTTTCTAAATAAAATCATGACCTTTCATGCACTCTATATCAGGGTTGGCAAATTTAACCCACCCACCGGGTTTAACCCGGGTTAAACCCGTATTAAACCCAGGTTGGGCTAAATAGACATTTTGCCCAAAGTGGGTTAAACCTGGGTTAAAGTCCATTATTTTACTTATATCAGTATAAAAGGTGCAGGAAAGACAAAACAATATTTAAACTATTGTATCTGAAACATTAAACTTTGCACAGATGATGCTACATGATGGTAGGGCATAACCAAGATCAATGGTTGTATCCCTCAATTTGCAATTGTTAAAACACTAAATTACTTGATGGTTTCGCAATTGTTTCACCATTGTTGTTAGCTTTAAAATGATATGCTTTGGTATTCAGCAGACAAGGACATGTAACATAAGAGTTTTTCAAACTAAAATAGCATGGTCCAATGTGCTTTAGTTTTTATAAGAATTGAACTTCTATAATTAGAAGTCACTTTTTGTCAGTCAGTATGATTGTCTGTAGATCATTGTAAGTCTCTGTACTATAATTCAGGAATTGCATTCTTCAATTGATACTCATGCCCATAAGATGTGTAAAGCTCAGTAATAGCCAATTTAGTAAAGTTTAAGAAAACGAATCTTCTATTTCTCCATATATTCACTGTTATATGTATTTCTAGGGGCCCGTAGTAGGGGGTGGGCACCAGCTGGGTTTCACCCACTGGGTCCTGGGTTCATTTCCCAGTCGAGCCTTATTAAGTTGGATGGCTGTTTCATTCATCATCTCATTGCCAAGGTCCCTGCCTGCCCTAATCAGCAGGTGCAGAAATGAAGGTCATAACTTAGCCCTAATCCATCCACCACCCTTATATGTATTTCTACGGATTTGGAATCCCATTTGTGAGCTGGTAGGAGGGTTTTTGTCAGGTTTAACCCACTTTTGATGGATTAAACCCATTTTATACTCAGTGTATAAAGCTCAATGATAGCCAATAAAGTACAATTTAAGAAAGCAAATTTTCTATTTCTCCTTGAAGTCACTGTTTTATGTATTTCTACTAATTTGGAGTCCCTTGCGTTGAGCTTGTAAGAGGGTTTTGGCCAGGTTTAACCCACTTTTGCCCGGGTTAAACCCGTTTTGCCTGGGTTATACCCAGGTTTTACCCGCTGGGCTGGGCAAAATTGATTTAACCCGGGTTAAAGTCCAACCCTGCTCTATATGCTGCTATATATATGGACAGTTATGTTAGGGCATGTGGTTTTCAGTGACACAGCAGTTGTTGTATACTTTATAATAATAATAGGTTACTTATATCGCTAGATTCAATGAAATTGCTCTCCAGCTTATGTGAAAATGTTAATCATAAAATTTCCAGAAAAGATAAGTTTTGAGTCCATTTTTGCAACTATCCAGGAAGCCTTACATATTTTAGTCTGGGAAACATGGTTGTAAACATGATAGTAACTTTAAATGCCTGTATTTTGCAGAGAATGTCCCACAGATCAAACTAGTGTATAGGTAATTTAAACTATATTATATTTCTTGGTATATATATCCAAAGAAAATGAGTATTTCAGCCCTCTGAAGCGTGCGGGGTATCTGTTATGATTATGAGTTTCAAGACAAATAATGTATGTATATCCTCCCATATTTCTTTGCTATGGTAGAGCCATAATGTTTTGAAAAAGCCGGTCCTATAATGTCCAATGGAGAAATCTGAAATTGGGGGGCCTGGGGGGGGGGGGGGCAAGGTCTTGGCTGGGGGGGGGGGGGCACGGACCCCCCCCCCCATGGCTACGCCACTGCCCCCCCCCCCCCCAGTTTATTAATTTAGTAACTTAATTGTTAGGGCCTAGATATATCTAGTGTAAAATATTTTAGGGTTTAATTACCTGGGTTTTGACTAATCCTGTTCAAACAGAATAAAACTGGCATGCATGGAAAACAAGGTATGACTTGCAGTTTCGCCAAGAAATTTGCAATCCGTACTGCAGTGCGCACCGCTCATGAATATGCATGACGTCGCACACCATACCCGCCATTCTCCGTCAAACCAAGATGGCGTCGATTGTGGGATCCGAGGTGGAAATACAAGATGTCGGTGATGTTCAAATTCAAGAGGTTGAAGTTGAACCAATTCCTGTGGAAATGCCTATCGAGACCGTAGAAATATCGGAAGAAACTGTTGAGGTTCAACCGATGATTGCTTTGCAACCTTTGCCAGAACCGGCTCAAGAAGAAATCGTTTTACAAACTTCAGAAGAAGTTGAAGGCGATATGGTTTACATTGATAATTTACCTGAGCCAACACCAGAAATAGAAATATGCACAGAAGAAGTGTCTCCTTGCACTAGTCGAAAGGGAAGAGGTGGTAAGAGAAAAGGAATGAAGAACAGAGGACCTGTGGATTTTGTGGATGTGGACGGGGACGGTACATTTGACACTTCGGGAGTGACGAGGCGATGGGAACAAAAGCAAGTTTCTATCAAGACTCTGGAAGGAGAATTTTCAGTGACTATGTGGGCTTCTGGTGAGTAGATGCTTGCCTTTTAATGCATGGAGTTGTCATTTGTGGGGAGTGAAGTTAAATGGACTTATTTAGGATAGTTGGTGAGGGAGTCCAGTTGCCGTCGTAAAATCGAGTCGGGCAAGGAGACAGCGAGGTCAGACGATCATGTGCTGCTTTGAGGAAGTGCGTAATAACCCAGACACTGGTCCGCCTCAACTGTCATGTCTCCCTAATGATTATTTTCGATCAATTGAAACCCTGATTGACATGTTGGGGCAATGTTTTGGTTCTTGTCCGCCATCATGACAGTCCATGGGCGCCGCCATATCTAAAAGAAGTATGGCGGTGAAAGCATCATGGCTGCCGTCCGCCATTATCATGGCGAAGCCACTGGCTATTGTTGGCAGTCGGTCTCACTTGCTGACGTTTTACGGCGTCTCTAGGGCTTACTCACACTCTAAAACACCACTGTGATAAAGGTATTACATTTACGCGTACATTGGTGATAGTATATGTTCTACAGCCGCCTAAAATGAGAATTTAGTGGAGAAAACGGGGTAGGCATGTGGCTTCAAGTCTGGGCCTGATCGTTTTGTTGATTGATCGACTTTTTTTTAAATGCTCAGGAGATGATATTAAACGCGAGCACCCGCTTGTTGGTACAGAAGAGGAGGTCACGACGAGTATTGCTCAAGCTGCTGATGCGGACTTCACTGAGTACATGACGGGTAAAAAATTGCCCCCTGGAGGAATCCCTGGGGTGGACTTGAGCGATCCCAAGCAGCTGGCCGAGTTCGCCAAGTACGTCACTCCGTCAACCACGTAAGTTCCCAGGCCACCAATCAGAGGGCGCCCCTGTTGTTCAGGCAGGCAGCTGGTGGCCTCGAAGGTTTTCTATTATAGGCTAAAATATTCTTAGGCATGCAATAGCAGTGCTCACTTTGCAAGTAACTAAATAGTACCAGCTCAGCAGCTGATAAAAAAATAAAAGGAAAAAGAAATTACTGGATTAACGGTGAAACAAGGAAAGATGATATGCTTTGAAGGCATCCCAACTTCCTTGGATGGTTTTCAATCAATTGAACAGATTAAATCCTTATTGGGTTGGGTGCTAGGAATAAAACTAATTAATTTCAATTTCAGCATGAGGCCCAAGAAGACCTCTGATGATGTACCACGGACAGTTCCATGCCCTCACAAAGTAATATTTCAAATACTGAGTTTAATTAGATAGCGTCTTCAGTTTAAAGTTTTATATTTATAGGTCTTTATTTAAATTGACATTAACAAATATTTTTGGTTTATGGTAGGGCTGTACAAAGATGTTCAGAGACAACTCAGCTATGAGAAAGCATCTTCATACCCATGGTCCTAGAGTACATGTATGTGCCGAATGCGGAAAGGCATTTGTGGAAAGCTCAAAGTTGAAGCGCCATCAGTTGGTGCACACTGGAGAAAAACCATTCCAGGTAAATTTTTTTTAAAAACTTGGGGTAGTGTTTCTTATTTTGTCTTGGGAGGTTGATTGTTTAACCAACATGTGGTGCCCTGACTGGTTAATAGATGAAAACACACAATGTTTGTTAACATTGTTACTATTCTGATAAGATTTGCTGCCCTAACTACCTTCTGTACTTGTAAAAGCATGTTATTTCATTTTCTGACAGTAACTATTTTCATTGCATTCCTCCCCCCCCCCCCCCCCCCCTGCCTTGTTGCTTTGGTTCTATGTGAGCCAACTCACTACATTTTATCATTGTGCCTTCTGCCTTGTGTAGACGGACATGTACCATAATTATGCTAAATTTTTGTTATTTAATTGCTTAAGATGTATGCATGTGTGGTGAAAGTTATGGTGCTGTGTAAACTGATGTTTTACTGAAAACAAATGACTAAGTTGGTGCTTATTGTCAATCATGTCATTTCTCTATGTGATAGAAAATATCAAGTTTCTTTACGGGTAAGATTTAGGCAATAAATTATATTGATTTAAAATTTAATTATTTTATTGCAGTGCACCTTTGAAGGTTGTGGGAAGCGATTTTCTTTGGACTTTAATCTGCGAACCCATGTTCGAATCCATACTGGAGATAGACCATATGTTTGTCCATTTGATGGCTGCAACAAGAAATTTGCACAGTCAACTAACCTGAAGTCTCATATACTCACACATGCGAAGGCAAAGTAAGCATGCATTTTATTTAGTTAACTGTTTAGGTTGTAACTGATCTCATTCAAGGAACTGCATTTTTATGGCTAACATCTTTCATCGTTCATTGCTTGTTTTAGGACACGAAATCAACCTTATTGTGAACTTCAAGAAATCCAAACATTTACCCTGTCTCCATGAGATGATTTAGGACATTACTGATTTACAATGTGACAGTTACATAGGCACCTAGTCACGGTGATAGCGTCACTGACATCTGGATGATTTGTTTAACTGACAGTTGGATTATCCAAGTTCCACGTTGCAGTGGACCCTGAAGCTGTACATAAATTGTGTATCGCAGACCTGTGTGATGGCTTAGCAATCAAGATCCATTTCCATATTATCTGTTAACTGGGTAGCACAGGTTTAAGGACACTATTATTGTGCACCCTGTCACTTCACCTCTGAACATATTACATTCTGAATTATTCTGTTGTTTGGCTGCAGAATTATGCACTCTCAAAGACATGCATGACCATTGTACATAGCTGAACCGGTTAATCAGCAATCAGCAATTGTAATATATATTCATCCTCATTTGCCATATACATGAATGTTAATATTTTTGCAATATATCTTAATACTGAATATCAATCATTCTGCCCTTGGATGTTATTAAGGGTAACCTTGCATCATGTCTAATACTATTTATTTATGGTTTTCTTGTAAATATTGACACACCTTTGATATTGATTTGATGTTTTGTTGGAAATTCATGAATATGGTGTATTAAAATGTATAAATCCCCAATGTTGGTCTTGTTCTGTAGTTTAGCCACATTTTGTGATTTCTGGCAAAAAAAGCTGATGGGTTGATAATTTGGCATCCAATACAATGCTCTAGTTTTAATGGCTAGATTGTTGGCCTGGGCTGACTAGTTCTGGAAGATCACAGGCGCTTGCCGGCGACAGTGATATATCGTTATTAATATTGGTAGTCAAGAAATCCGGTAGGTGTAGATGCGTTGCTGTGGCGTCATTGGTTTTAGTCCATGCCCGATTCTTTGCATTTATTGCCATGGTTGGCCTACAGCTCTGAGACTGCCACTACAGATGAGAAAGCTATTACCAGCATGGAATCCCGTTAAAATTACGATATTATTGATGGCATAATTACCTTGTTTTATTTTTTACAAAAAGTCTGTGGTTATGTTCAGGTCAAAATTGTTGGTTTTGGTGGAATTTCATCCAGCGATTCATTGCTGCATCACCAGCAACTTCACAAAGAGTCCAAAGCCTTCTCTATTCTGTACGGACTCAGCTCCGTAGTTTGGCAAGTGCCAGTGGGCAAATCCAAGGCAAAATGCATGCCTGTCGCATTTGCGGAGTAACCTGGGATTACAGTTGAGGATCTAAAGACTTCCCACAAGTCACTGTGGCTGTACACTACTGATGCAAGCTGTCTTTGGTGTACATTCTTAATTTTGCTAGTTGCCACTCGGGACATGCAGCTAAATGTTATGTACAATGCAAACAAGGCATTGAACCTGAATCTCTATTACTCTCACATTACAATGATACACAAGTATATGATCACCAACACTACAACAGAAGAATAATATGGACACTTTTTGAATGAAACATCCAGATATTTTTTTATTTTATTTTTTTCCAGAATTTTTTTTTATTTATTAATCATATTCAGTCATAGAAACATTTCAACTCACTGGCATAGCTGCCATTCAACAAGGTAGTCTAACCGGCTTCATACTGTATACACTGCCTAGAATTTATCTTTTTGCTGTACACGTGAATTAACTGGCTCTCGTCAGTTTTCAAATTAAGTTTGGCTAAGATAAGTAATATACAAACCTTCTAACATAGCACTTCAAATAATGTTCACATGGTGAATATTAGCAAGAATGAGGTTGTTCAAAATGAAGGGGTAGACTTGTGACTGTAGTCCATGTCTGTGATACATACTGTAAATAACTAAACATAATGGAGAAATATACATCCAATTCTCAGTGAAAAAAGGAATACATGAAACTTTTGGTCTGACAGTTAACACCTAAATATAGCTGTAAAATGTGCACAAATAATCTGGACTGCTAATACTTCAATGCTATGGAATAATACTACAGCTTCAGATAATAGGTAATCAGTAATCACATTAAGTTGATCCCACTGGGTCTTCCTGTCAATAACAGTAGAGATCAACTATAATGTGTAAAATCAATGACTTCAGGGCATAATGCAATACTTCACAGATAGCAGTAGATTAAGATGAACAATAATTTGCATGCTATAAAAGGACATTCTCAAGTCACATATTTTTTGGACCAACTAAATCATCTTATTGTCTTTTCATATGCCTGTAGTCTGTTACTTTTTCTTCCCATTAAGAATGTCCTACAGGATGCTAATACTATTTTAACAAATATATTATTTACAAAAAAAAACTAAATACATGCACCAGCCACCAGGTTTTATTCGTATTAATACTGCTAAATAAAGAGGACCATTAACATTGTTTAATGATGTAATTGCTCAATTAGGTAATATACTGTATATTGTGTATATCATTTTAACAACCAAGATGCTACTTCTTTGAAGTACTCAAATCGAAACCACAAAATAAATTTGTGTTTCTGCCCAGCTGGAGGTTGCCAGATTAAGAATTAAATACATCTCATAAACGAAAAACTATCTTTTTTTTTATTTCACTTACACATTGTTAAAGCTGTTCTATTAAAGAAGCAGAGGGAAAATATAACTGCTGTATTTAAACCCTGTCATCCAAGTTAAAACTTAGCCAAGAAATTTCTCATTGCTTTTTGTTCCACACCGTTAACATGTAGATGTCCTTATTTTGTATCAATATTTGGTAATGGTAACTCCACTCCTATTTCAATATCACATTAAAAAAAAGATACATTGTCCACTTCTTACTAGAGCAGCCTCAAGAAATAAACAAAAGAAAAAGATAATCACCGAGTTATCATTCTCACCGACTCAATTCACCTAGTGACATTCATATATACATGTATATATATAATATATATATATAGATATAGATCATGTAGATCTATATTTTATTAGGTCACTCTCTTTATCTACAGTGACGTGAATTTGCCCTTTCTAGCCTTCAACAAATTTTGAAGTTTTGTATAAAATTATGGATGATTGATACTGAATATTGTTTTAAAAGATGTTACTTCAAAAGGTAACTTGGAAACTAATAATAAGTTTCGGCAATAAATTGTACTGCGCATTAATATAATTTTATAAGGCGTTAAGTGGGAACTTAATCAATCAACCACACTCTTCTTCCAAGATATTACTTCAAATATAAGGCCTCGAAAAGTATAGATCTACTGAAAGATACATATTTCAAAAGAAGTGCAAAATTGTAAATACACTGACTTGGAAGCCTTCGCCCGGATGCGAAAGTGATTCATATCATCCAAACTGTGTACATTCTTTCTATAGCTGAGATATGCGAAAAATTATTGATCTGCTATCACAATTGCTATAAATATTTCCAGTAAAAGTAAAAATTGATCAATATAACACTGTATAACATTTTAACAATGAGTTGCAGGATATGAGATTTTTTTTAAGGAAAAAAACCAAGTTGAAAGATGCCTGCACTTCAAGGATGGCTCGGAAAGTTGGAGATCATAGCAATATGATAACGGGTGTGTGCAGGACCCCGATGGTGGTGCACAAGTTCCGAGGAATTGAGAGCACCGGATTCATCATCTTCATCTTTTCGCAGAGTGCGTAGAACCAAGGCAACAGTTGTGAAAGTGGCTGCATTCACTGGGAATGCTCGGATCATCGTGGGTCCCAATCCTCGTGTAAAGAGCCATACGCCTTCCTCTTTGAAACTCTGACGCAAGCAGTCCAACACATTCTTGTATTGTCCCTTCATGTCTGCTTGAATTCTGGACTTAATTACATCCACTGGATAAGTAGAAAACCAGGAAGCCATGCCAGCACAACCGCCTGCTAATAGAAGAACGGGCATGCTCACGTCATCCCCATCGACTGGGGTGAAGGCTCGACAAATAACCTCGTAGGCCACAAAGTATATCCCAAAGCTGGGCGTTTCACGCAACAAAGTGAGCCAAAAGCCTCGATAGACTCCTCTAATGCCTTCCTGTTTGCGAATCTTGAACAAACAGTCAATTGGACCCTTGTAGTGGTGCTTGCTTGTGCGATAACGATAACGGGATTCTCCTTGCCCTTGCATCTGCATCCTTGTCTTGGCTAACTCCATTGGACTGCAGATAAAAGTCTGGGCCATACCAGCAACAGCACCCGCAACATAATGAGAAGTCAGGCTGTCAGGATTCTTCAAACGTCGTTGTACGTTACCCTGAACACCAAACACTACTGCATTGATGGCAGCCAGACCATACATGGGAGATGCCATTCCCTTGTACAGACCAAAGACCTAAATAATAAAAATCAAAATGTTGGTGGGAAATGTCATGTATACAATTTACTGTATTGTTTTTGGATAGATGATTGACTGTGCTAACTTAAAATACTCACCGATTCCTTCTTGATGATACATTGGAAAGCATGGATTGTTCCAGTATAACGAGTACTTCCAGTTTGTATTTGCATACGCACCTAAGACAGAAAACACAAAATGTTGAAGGAAATGTTTGTTCCTTTAAAAGTTGCATTAATTCAGCACAACAAGCTGCTAATTAACAGCAGAAAATAGTTAGACCTTGGGGAAATTAGACCTAATTTCTCCAAGGTTAGACATATCCAGTACAAATAAATGTATTAAAATTTGAATTGTCACCTTTATGGTATCAAAAGGATGCCCAACAATGACGCCTGCACAGCCTGAAACAAGAAATTGTCAATTGACATTACGTAATACATTTGACACATATAAACAAAATTTAAACAGAACTCCATCTTCACATTTTTTACATTTTTTTTGCAAAAGAAAATAATTTTTTTTAATGTGTCACAGTGTCACTGTATTATAACATATTAAGCAGCATGAAAGAATTTTTATCACAAAGTTTAAAAAACTACAATTTCAAAAATCTTCACATTGTCAAGGTGTCTATTACAGAGTAATTTTCATATTGTGTTTAATTTAATGTTCACTATGTAATATTAATGGCCTCACGCTAGCGATAATATATTTATCTTTGTGAGGTGAAAATATGAAAATAAATTGTAAATATTTTTTGGCAAAATAAAAAGAATCTGAATCTGAATCTATTACTGTGCCAGCTCCACAGAGACCTTTGCAAGTGGGAAAATACAATTTCACTGACACAAATCAACAGACTGATAAACTACAATACATTTTCTTGTAATGCACTTGATGAACCAGTTTTCCTCGAACAATGGTATGCATAGCTGTCATTAACAAAACTTATGAATGTTATCAATCATAATTGTTATCTAATCCTTTCACTGGTGATATCAATTCATGTATTTTTTATAGCATTTTAAGGACTACGATGAGTACCCACACTTTCCAACAAAACACTCAAACTGAATGTGAGGCATCACACACAAATCAGTTTTCATGTCGGGCTTCTATGGCTAGGTGTGAGAAAATACCAACTTCATTAAAAACGTTAAATACTTGAAATACTCAATAGTTTGCAGTCATTAGTCTTTCAGACTTTTATATGATATCACACTTACCCATCATTTAAGTTTTCATATGTAATTTATGATCTCACAGACATAATTATTGTCATGTAAAAAAAAACAAAAAAACATACAACAGCGCATTACCTTTTTCTATACATATAAATAACTATGTAGTAATTAATGTACTTATGTATGGCTGAGAGGGGTTTATATATATCCCTGTGGGAAATGAGCTCAGTATCTGAGAGGCAGGTTCTATCCCCGGCAGGGGAAGAACTAAATTTTCCTGGAATTGTCAATATCAATATTCAAATAATATGCAGACACATCTGTATAATATTATATTTTTATATACATACAGGTTAAGCCATCACTTAAAAAATTGTCATTATTCATAAATTTTGCCTTTATAAAGGTTAAAAAACCTGTTTCTTCAAGATATTGTGTTGAGTTTAGATCACAGTGGCAGACAGTTACAATTAGATGATTTACATCCTGAACTTGCTTGCCGAATACATTGTTTGTAATTTAGCTTAATTTGAAAATATTAACCATAACATTGATTGTAAAGTCCAACTTATACTTATACTAAAATCAGTGCATGCATGAATAAATTATATGGATTTAGGCGCATTCTGTGATCAAGGCCAGTAGTCGCCAGTGGACAGTAGGCCTATAAAGCTGTGACGGCTTAGCTGTGGTAGAAGATTAATATCTCATACACTTGATTGAACATTAGGCTTATTTATGTTAAAAATCCGCCCAAGTCATTAAAATGTTGAACAATGGATCATGCATTAACTTTGTTGATTTTTGTTTTAAATTAGTGGCGAAGATTTGCGATTTCTTCGGGGGGGGGGGCCCCCGGGGGGTTAAACCAGAACCATTTTGCCCCCCCCCCCCCCCCCCCTAGGATAATAAATTTGGATATGATATGACTGTCACTGTGTCAGTAATGGATGGAAACAGCTATTAAATATAATGCTCAAACTCTAAAGAGCCACTGTAGTCACTGTAAGACCTACATTGTAGTAATATATCTACATTCCCTCTAAGTCCTTGATATTCACTCGATTATGATAACCGCTGAGCTACATGTTTCTGTGGCAGTGTTACTGTTGGTTAGTAACTGTTACAACTATACAGCTGTACATTTTGTCTATCGTTCGTTATGTACTTACCTCCAAGACATCCTGCGAAAAAGTCTAAAGCCATTCCTTGAAGAAACCCTCAATTGTTTGTTTGTCTGTCGCCTTGATTATCTAACTTAACTCACGAAACCAACCTACGTGCTCAAAAAATCTGAAAGATCTCTCCAGGGAGCGCTCCTTGCTCATCAAAATTTACGCCGCAGTCATTCTCAAATTAATTACAATCATACCATTCTTTGATATTTCGAGTATTAAGACCAGTGCTTCGTCGGAGTTTTAGCCTAAATTTTATCATGACAAGTTTATTTTCTTTGACAAAATCATTTTTCATGATAAATATGGTTCACGAATGGATCCCATAGGAGGAGAACACGTCAGGGCACTCATTGGTCAATGAACAGCCAATAGAATCGCAGTAATAGACCGCGCCCCCAGTTTAGGCCAGCTGATCCGCAAGAACTGGGTCAACTCTATCTGTTGCCAGAGCTCAGCTGTGTATTTAGGCATAACTGCACCCTATATTAAATGTGTTATATATATACCCATAAATGCAAATTGCGTTTAGATTTGAGTCTACACTGCCCTGATCACTCTTTAACTTTTTTCCCCCTTGGTTATTTTTTTATTATTATTTGGGGTGGGGGGAGGCCCGAGGGGAAGGAATGCATTTTAGCTCGTGGGTGGTGGAACTTGGAAGGGGCAGGAATTTAAGGTCCATGAAACGTCATAATATACTTAAATTTAGTATCAATATTTATAATATTGAAGGCTAATTAAGGCGGATAATCCCGCGGATTAGAACGAATGAATTATTTTAAATAATAATATTATTTAAAAAAAAGGGCTGGGTTAGTAATAATAATATTGATAAACATTTAAAGGACCCTCATTTAATATTATGATCGTGCATATTCTCATAGTGGTTTTCATACTGTGAAACACAGTTTTGAATTATAAGCTACACGTTATAGGAGCCCTCTTGGCTTTCTCTTGATCCACTTACAGCGTCAGTGCTCAATATCACAGTGACCCCCTTTTAACTCTATAGTCTCGATATGGACCTTGAACACCGCACAATCTACGCTATACTTATACATACACTGAAACTACATTTTATCCTCAAATAAGTTCATTACAGTTAGGCTATTGAAAACTACTTAAATTTAGAATGGGATACACAAATATTTTACATGATTACATAGCAGGGGCTCTTGGAGGTAAGTCTGTTTTTTTTGTAGTATGAATGGGGATAAACTAGAATTAAAGTCTCCAACAGAATTCGATTTAATTAGGAAAAACTTTAATCAAGAAAAATTCATTTTTATTTTGTGGTTATCTTTGCCAGGTAGTTCAGGTCTTGTGGTGGGTCATCCATTTGATACAACTAAGGTAGGTTTTTATTAATTATGCAATACTCGAGCATATAAGCTCATATAGTAACAGAACCAAAACTCTCTATGTAATTTTAGCTGATATATATCTATAAGATTTACTTTGATTTCAGGTTCAACTACAAACAACCACAGCATCCAATCCATACAGCAGCACTTGGGCAGCATTTAGATCTATAAATAAAGAAGGATGGGTAAATGGAACTTTCCATGACTTTCTTTTAAAATATGTTGACATAATTAAACTATTAAGTTTCAATGGTATGTGCCACTTATACATTTGTATATTGCTATTTGTGAATTTTTGATGCTCTCTGTTTACTTAATTGTATTTTTTTTTTCAGACCCATGGTTTCTTCAGAGGTCTGGCCTTCCCCTTGATCTCATATGGAGCTGTCAACTCTGTCTTCTTTGGAGTTTATGGCAATACTTTAAAAGCAATAACAAGTGGCCACGAGAAACCCAGTTACCTACATGCAGTAATTGCAGGTATATCTGTCAATCACTAGTATGTCACAGGTACATGCCTTTGAACAATGCACATATATACATTGTAGTTAACCTTACCCATCACACATAATTAAATATATGCTTGTTTGGTAGTGTAACAAAGGCAATGGCCAGTCAATAAATTAGTCAATATAATAATGCAAGAATAGTGTGCATGTACCAGTCAATCATGTTAGTGATCATACAAGCAAGCAGTTGAAAAATGTATTGATTTGTGACTGGAGTCTGTCTGTACCTCTGTCATGCTGTCTTTCTGTCAGGCAGCCTTCTGTTTGAATACTTTTGTTTATTGGATAACCTGGTCAGCACACTTTCATTGAATGTTTCTTAGAAGTTTTGGATACTCATATTATTATTTTTAAAAAGGTCTTTTTTTCAAATTATATTTTCAGGTTGTGTGGGAGGAGCAGCCCAACTAATCCCAGCCTGTCCTGCAGATGTGGTTAAGGTTGTCTTGCAGTCACAGATACCACGGCATAATGGTAATAAATTTATGAAATTTTTTTTTGGTAACAAGTCACAACTGTCTGAAGATCTTATGTATACATACTTTTTTTTTTTTTTCAGGGGTTGCAGGAGCCCAACCGATGCCACACAGAGGACAGTACTTCAAGGGTCCAATGGAGTGTGTGAAACATCTTTACCAAGAAAGGGGACTTTGTAGAGGAGTGTACAAGGGATTTTGTGTCATGGCAATGAGAGACTTGCCCGCCAGCAGTGCCTACTTCCTTATATTTGAAGTGACAAATGACTATATGATCATGAAAAAGTGGACTGATCCAGCAGGAGTGTTTTCCAATTTAATGGCTGGAGGACTAGCAGGTCTTCTGTCTTGGCTCATGATTGTTCCGATCGATGTAATCAAAAGTCAAGTCCAAGCAGATTACCGTAGTGAAAAATTCAAGAACGCATGGCATTGCACAAAACTGACTTATCAAAGGGGAGGCATCCCCGTCTTTTTCACAGGTGCCCTTGCAATTGGTCTTAGGGCGTTTCCTGTGAATGCAGTAACATTTCTAGTTTACAAGAAGTCTTTAGTATTTATGGATAACATACATCTTACCCAGGCTAATGGTTGATTTCATTTTCATATATATATATATATATATATGTATATTTATTTATTCAAATACAGAATAATTATAATTTGATTGTATTTTTAGTATTTTTAGTGAATCACCAGTGACCGATATATATATATAGATGAGACCAGTTACCCATAAAAATTATCTCTGTATGTTAAATATATCAGGTACATGTAATACGTAATTATGGACACCAGTTTTGATCTTATTGGATCAGAGTAGAGGAACCTCTACCTTCCAGTTAATTTCTGTAGGTGTCAGCACTTTAGCATTTATACGAGTGCGCCATCTAGAGCAACAAAAATAAGTACTGCCGTCTAGCGTTAAGTTAGTAATTAACAACATGGCGAACGACGTGGTAACTTTGTTCACGAGCATTGGTTTAAGTGAACAGAAAGCGAAAGAGACACTGAAAAATGAAGCGGTGTCAGAGAAATTAAAAGAAGTCATATTGGAGGTATGTTTTGTGAAATTAGGACGTTGGGTTCCGCGTTCTTCAGTTGTTTACCCCCTTGTTTTGACACGTGCTCAAAACCGGTTGACAGTTTGACAGCTGGTGGAGTGATGTAATGACACTCATTGACAGGGAAATCTCTGTTATAATTGTGTGTTTACTTTAGTCCTAATTAATTAGGCAGTGGTGGACGTTTATATCTGTATGTGACTCAGGAACATTTAATTAATTGCATATAATTAATTAATTGTGTAGAGAATTAGTATGAGATGTGTATATAGATAAAGTAGGCATTTAAGATCTGATGACAGTGATGTGTACATGGTAATAAAATACATCAGTCTATTAATAATTGTTGAGTCATTCAATTTCCCATTCATCTCAACGTTGACAAACAAAAAAGCCTGCTCTGGGGGACGCCAGTTGCAATTTCCTGGCTGCAGTCAGGTAGCCTGGCATGTTAATGACGGGATGCTGAGTATGTAGGTATCCACATGTTAGCATCAGTATTGTCAACAATATATATATATATATGGATGTTAACGTTATGAGTGTTGTCATATTTGCCTGTCAATGTTTCAACTGTTTGATTTGCCTTAGCTCGGCAAGCTGCCACAGATCTTTACTTTGGTTTGGGCAAATGTAATGAAGAGTAGATATGTATCATCCTGATAAAATGGACTTGGGCTGTCTGGAGGGGTTGCAACTGAGTACCATAGGGGCTGAGATTGTAAAAGGAAAAAGTGAAAATGAGAGCTTGGCAGGTACCTTTTGAGGGGTTTTCTCCAATGGAGAGGTTATTAACTCAAACTGTTTGACCTGCATATTTTGATTTGTGACGAGAAAGTTGCTGAAAAGAACACCTTTTTTTTTTTTAATTATGAGTCAAAAGTTACAAAAGTACAATAGCTTGGAGCTAATCAACGACTATAGTAATAGTAATTAAATAACAATATAAGTTATTCCATAATTAAACACAATTTTCAGCAATGGTTTTCATATTTTTCATTTTCATGAAAAAGTGAAATAAATGTAACAATAAAGTTTTGAAAGTACAGCGATATAGACATTTATAAATCTGCATTTCAAAGTTCAAAGTTTTAAGACGGCAGAGCAGTTTAGTTTCATAAACCACAGCATGTCCTTGATGGAGATGGGCAGGAATGAAAGAAATTTAATTATGGTGCTTTCTTGTGAAAAAATCTAAATGCATCATAGCCCATACGTTATATGACCCTCAGTGTAGGTAAGTCAAGACGCAGCATCAGAGTTAGGGTTGTCAACACTTTTTTGGGAAAAAAGTGTATCTTTTGAGTTTTGAAAGTTACCAATTAATGTAATGTGGCTTTTCATTCTTCTTGTAATGCAAAAATGCATTTAATATTTTCGTATGACTCTGTCCAATCTTCCATGAAAATATATAGGCCTAGTGTACCAGTCAGAACTTTCTTTCTGCCTCATTAATAGGAAGTGAAAAGACCAAATGTTGGGTTTGAATTGGCTGATCTCTGGGTCTTTATTGAGCTCAGATCACCAGATTACTTAGTACTTTAAGAAGACAATGCTCGAATTACAAAATAGCACTTTATTTTTCAGTCAAATAGTTCTATTAAATATAGATCTACAAAGAACTTTGGCCAATCGAGTAAAATCATATTTGCATTGACTTCAATTATTCAAAGGCAATTTACTTGACACTTAGTGAAAACCGTGTCTATTGACATGCTCTTATTACAAAAGCTCAAGTGCAATTAACACACTTCTGAAACTGTCAGTTCTCACAAATGGTCAAGCATATGGATTGCAATGTACAGCCTCTCCAACTAGTACTTGGCTCTGATCTATAAGACAACAGTGACATATTTCTGGTCAGTGCAAAACACCGGGAAAGTAGTTCACAAAACGGGGCTAATAAATGCAAGATATTTCATTACCAGCTCACATATACAAGTTATGAAGAGCGGGAATATGTTTATATGGACCAAAGCTAACTTCTGAGAGGTAAAGTGCAAAAGGGGTTAGTTCCCCTTTAATTATTGAATGCTTTTTTAATAGGCCCAAAAACACACAGGAGGGAAGACCATCGAAAAATCAGTGGGCAATCTTTTATACCATATCGCAACACGTTTGAAGAACCAGGTGAATCACCACCGCAATTTACTTGTGGAATATGTTGCTCTTGGGAAACTGGCTTCAGAACTGCAACTCAATGGTTTGTGCAAACTACATTATAAATTTTTTAAGTATTCTTATAATCTAAGTATGTAAAAATGCTCCAAAATTGAATCCGCATTCTTTATTATCTGTAATCATGTTAAATAGATGACTTAGAATAGAATGTAAGACCAAATTATACAGGCATTCTTACAAGTGTATCTACAGTTGTCTGTAACACATGTTGCTCTCAATTTCAGCTGCCATCGACTACTTGGTCAACAACCCAGGAAATAATGTTGATGTGAAAGCCTTTGAAGAGGCGGGTGGGGTTGGTGTAGTTATCACCCCAGAGCAGATAGAGGATGCGGTATGTCTCAAAACTTGTTACATTGTTCCATCTTGAAACAGTAAAAGGTTTTGGATTAATTAGTTAAGTTTTATTCAATATGGTTTGGGTATAATTAAGTGCCAGTCCAACTGGTTTTCATGGAGTGGGCTTGATTGACATGCCCTTTTCTAATAATTCCTTATACTATATATGCTTGTTTCCATTCCAGACTGAGGCTGTGATCAAGAAATATGAAGCTCAATTGAAAGAAATGAGATATCACTTTAACATGGGAACAATAATGGGTTAGTTGATTTTTCTTTTGTCTTAATGAATTTGATGGATTGAATTGTTCCAGGGTAAGTATTTGTGTGTTCATGTATATTACTAATTAATCTATTTGCTTTTGACAGGTGAAGTAAGAAGTTCTTTGAAATGGGCTGATGGAAAGGCAATTAAAAATGAAATTGATATTCAGGTCTTAGATTTGTTGGGACCTAAGACAGAAGAGGACATGAAAAAACCTGCTAAAGCAAAGGTGAATTTATTTTTATTAATTTACAGTTGACATTAACTATTGTTGTATTGCTTATGGAGACTACTAGAGAGTTGCATAAACATTCTTGTATTCCATGTCCGAAGTTCTAAGTGGTCAGCTTTTCAATTGCAGGGTGGAAAAGGAGACAGCAAAGATAACGTTCCTAAATCCAAGCCACCGAAAGCATCCAACGAGGCTCAGGAATTTAAGACTTTGTCCGCTGAAGATTGTAAGTAGCTGCTTGAATCAATATTTCTTCTTTTTGCCTAGGTGATTCAGTAAAGACAGGAGATCACCGAAATTGCTTTCTAAGTTTAGTTCTGTATTTCTATTAATGAATCCCATTTGGCCGCAGCTGACCTTTGTACTGATTTGATAAGGATGCTGATAAATCGTAATGGTGGGCTCAATAGAAATTATTTGCCTGCAACTTTTTTCATCTCATTTCTTAATGAAAACATGTCATTGCATCAGAATGGCTTTAAATGAGCACCAAGGTTGACACAATTGTTCTTCATTATTTCTTGTGCAGGTATTGGACCTGGAGGACAAGTGAAGTCATTCATGGAGCTTGCTGGGGAAGCCATTAAGTTTCACAAAGTTGGTAAGTGCTCATTATTAACACCCCCATTCTTAAGCCTTTTGATATAGCAATACACAGGGTATTCTTGAAGGTTGTAGCCTGTAGATCAAGTATTGATTAATATTTTTTAGGTGAAAACTTCAAGACAGATGGCTATGTTATCACAGAGAAGACAATGTCATTGCTAGAAAAGCACTTGAAAGAGACCGAAGGCAAGGTCTTCTCTAGATTTCCACCTGAACCCAATGGGATTTTGCATATTGGTCATGCCAAGGCTATTAATTTCAACTTTGGGTATGCTCGGGTAAGCAATGATGCATATTTTTTTAAATATTTATAATTCTGTAGGTTAGGAAAAGTTTGCATCAGATCTAAGTTGTAGGCTGATTTTGCTGGTTAATGATGTGCTGATTTATTGATATGTTTTAGTCAAACAATGGGCATTGTTACTTGCGCTATGATGACACAAACCCTGAGAAGGAGGAAGAAAAGTTTTTCGTAGGAATCAGAGACATGGTGGAGTGGCTAGGTATGTAGCAATGAAGGAAATTGTTTTTAATGACTTAGCAACACTTACTTGATCCTTAGCAACACTTATTCAATCTTGAACTTCTGTGAGGCTACTTATTTGCTCAGATCAATTTTTAATAAAATTCCATATTAAATTACATTTTGACGTATCACTTTATATTCTGTCTGCAAATTTCTCACCATGTCAGCTGATTTGAGAACCGAGAAGCTAAAAATCATTTCTTTTTAATATCTGTATTTAGGTGACTTCACTGGTCGCTTTGTTCAATGTCCCGCTTTTTGATATTGCAGGTTACAGTCCATACAAAATCACACATTCTTCAGATTACTTCCAAGAACTTTATGACTTGGGCGTTGAGTTGATCAAGAGGGGACATGGCTACGTTTGTCACCAGAAAAGTGAGGAAATTAAGGGTCACAACCCTCCTCCGTCTCCTTGGAGAGACCGTCCAATTGAAGAGTCCCTCATTCTGTTTGAGGTTTGTATTTTTATCTGTAAAGTTGTATTACTATCAAACCAGTTTAAAATGCACCCATGCGTAATAAAATGGATACACCTAAGCTGTCAGTGCAGAGTGAATATGTAGTAAATTTTCATTAAAAAGGCAAATGTCATGTAACAAAAACCCTGGCCTAGCAAGTTGCATTTGCTCTGCCATATGCATTGCTGCTATTATTGGCTTGATTGGAAAGAGTTAACTGATTTAGCATATTACTGTGTGCAAAAATACATTTAGCAATGTTATATTCCTAAATAGCTATAGTTCATGTCTTGAATACCATTTAAATGATTTTATAGTGAATGACTGAACACACATAGAAAATAGCTCTCTTAAATCAAATTTTCCATTTAACAGGATATGAGGAAAGGAAAGATAAATGAAGGAGAAGCAACAATGAGAATGAAAATCACCCTTGAGGATGGAAAGCAGGACCCAGTTGCATATCGAATTAAATTCACTCCTCATCACAGAACCGGGGACAAATGGTGAGTTCTTGGGTGTTATACTAAAATCAGCCTGTGTAGTAGAATTAAAAAATTGATTGGATTTCTGTGTTTGGGCTTTTGATTGTTAAACATCACATTTGTAAGACTATTACTTGAATGAGAAGTGTTCTATTTGAAATTGATGTAATTTTCTTGCTCATCCAACAGGTGTATTTACCCCACCTACGACTACACCCATTGTCTGTGTGACTCCATTGAGAACATCACACACTCCTTATGTACGAAAGAATTTCAATCTCGCCGATCATCGTATTACTGGTTGTGCAATGTCTTGGACCTTTACTGCCCTGTCCAGTGGGAGTATGGCCGTCTCAATTTGAACTACACTGTGGTGTCCAAGAGGAAAATTGCCAAATTGATTGCTCAAAATATTGTCCGGTAAGGCAAAAATTCTCCAATTTCTATTTCAATTGTGTCATTCAGGTATGAAGAGTATCTATGATATGCCACAATCCACAAAACTTGCTGTATGACATGCCACAATTCACAAAACTTGCTTTATGACATGCCGCAATCCACAAAATTTGCTTTAAAACATATTTAGATTTGAGGCACGAATACCTTTAGTGTGTGCAATTAGAATAATTGACTTCTGAAGGTTTGCTTTAGTAAATTGTTTGGCAATATTGTCCATACTAAAGAAACAGGCTTTCTAAAATTTTGGATATGTAATACATGAAATGAAATTGTTATTGAGTTTGTTTAGTTTGCCAGACAAATTATGTGTTCACATTAAAAAGTTAATGTGACACATTCAATAATTGGGATTAAATAAACTCTCCGTTCTCTTTATGTTGACAACAATTGACCACAATACAAATCCCAACAGCTGCAAGCACTATATTACACAACAGATGTACTCTCACTGATTTTATTAGTAGAGCAAGCTGAAGGCCAACAAGTGCAATATATACAGGGTGCGGCATAAAAACTTGCACCAGCAGCTACTGCTACCTCTTTTGTTATTACCTCAATTGACTGTAATCACATGCAGCTGCAATCATACACACGAAAGTAATAATTGTCCTAAATTATGTTTATAAATATATTTTCGTTTTTCCTCAAGAATTATAGATAATATGGATCTAAATATAGCACATGCACACTTATCACATCTTCGGGTGGTTTTCACCTCGGCTTTTGCAATATAAGCATTAGATTATGTCACTGATCATACAGATGTGTTACAGACACCTTTCTTGACCTTTGCCGCCAAAAATAGGGCAAATAGAATAATTTTTAATAAGAAGGTAGAGCATTGACACTTTTGAGGCGGAAAGTGCCATTTTGGATTTTGGTCAATTTTCTGTCTTTTCTGTCTAATTAACTGGCCAATCCTCCTGAAAATCATGTGATTATTTCGAGATTAGTTGTAAATTCAAAAAGTCCCTCTGGAATGCCATTATATTTCTCTGTTTTAATTTCATGACCTTGCTGAATCAAAACTGGAACCAACCTTCTTATCATCTAATACCTTGATATATATATGCACATATAAAAAAAACATTGAAGGAGGATTCTGTGCAAATATTATATTTTCTATGGCTTCAGAGGTGTAGTAACTAGGAAATATCTAATTTGTAAACTTTCTGCAACTAGAGACACCATGCAAGCAGACAGAAATTTGACTTTTGTGATGTGTATCACTCAGAACAAGCCCTGCAGCATACACCCTCTCAATAATTCAGATACTGATATTGTCTAACATTATAAGATCAAAAATATCACAATGACCAATTGCTTATACTCCTAACTAAATGTGGCAAAACTTTAAAAGACCTCATAAGCATTTGAGTAACCTAGAGCTATCCCGAAAGTAGAGATGCCTTGTGCAAGTTTTTAGGCCGCACCCTGTAGGGGAAAAGTGATCACCCGAATAAAACAGCAAGTTTATTAGACCAAAATGATGATATGAATATAAGTTTTCTGTAAATGGCGTCTTAGAGGGATGCACTTTCCTATGATCCCAAAAAAGTGAAAGAAAAGAAAAGCAATCTGCTATGGATCAAACCTGCCCTTGATGGCCACTTGAATAGAATGTGGTCTGGTTTTCAACTGCAAGGTTGTTTGTCCCACCAGCTGTAAAAGGACACTTCAGATTATATTGGCCTGAATGTTCACTGATTGTTTTACACCTGAATGGCCATCTGTCTTATACATCCATTGAACTATTCCCTTTGCTGACCGCTTACACAGTTATCATACAGTATACAGTTAGATCCATAAAATATGGTCGACTCTAGACAGCTGTAGCGACCTATTCCAGGCTGTAGCTATAACTGGCTAATGCCAGCTGCTTCTGTCTACTCCTAGCTCCACCATTGAGAATAATAACCTTGGTAAATGTAAGAAATTTATCTAATATATCATAAATATATATTTGCAATAGAGCATCTTTTCAATAAGAAATGACAAATATAAGTAACTCAACTTATACACCAGATGGTGCTGCATGTACTTTTAGATCCAGCTGTGAGTAGCCAGCTATCGCTAGACAGTTCTGACAGTTGTATTAAATATAAAGACCAATTTGACTGGATACAAAGATCATTGTGCTCTTGACTCCATTATTAAAATGGTGATATCAAATTTTGCATATTTTATTTCAGAAACTGGGATGACCCTCGGTTATTCACCCTAACAGCATTGAGACGAAGAGGAATTCCTTCTGAAGCGGTCAACATGTTTTGTGCAAAGGTATGTAATTATTGCAACAAGGTGAATGCTTTGGTCAGGTCAGGGGCTATAAAGATGTCGCATGTGTGTCAGTAGGTCTATAATATCTTTATATTCATGATTTTGACAACTACTATTTATATTCCTGTCATCCAAGAAATTCTCTGGAGACAAAGTCATTGTCATTGTCCGGGAACACCCAGGACAACTTTATAACTTAATTTTGTTTATTGGCGTCATAAAATCCTATGCCTGGCCTCCAATTGATTAGTCTCATAAACATTGCTATTTTTTATTCTTTTCATATATTTTGCATGAAACAACTATGATTTTATATTGGTGACTTTAATGATTTATAGTATTGAATTGCCCTCACAGTTTTTTTCAAAGCTTTTTTTCTGTTTTATCAGGTTGGAGTGACAATGTCTCAAACAGTTTTAGATCCTTCTATGCTGGACGCCTGTGTTCGAGATGTCCTTAATGTCACAGCTCCCAGGTGAGTCTTTTAGTACTTGGATGAGTAGCAGTGGTCACTGTTGTGTTCGCAATATCAGGCACTAGACCAGCTGATGCTGTGATTGCTGTGATGGCTGTGATTGCTGGACACTCCAATGGGGAGAAAAACTACTGGAGGGCACTCACTGCCACCGAAGCAGATGAACCACAAATAGATGTCATCATTTAATGTACACTTGAATGACATCACTGAATAGATGACATCATCAAACAATGCTTATCTGCTTCGGTGGCACTGACCTCTGATGATACTTTCCTCCCCATTGTCTCTCTGTTTTTGCAATTTAATAATTTAATCTCATTAATACACTAATGTTTTTATGATTATGATGTCTTTTAGAGCAATGGCTGTGCTGGATCCTTTGAAAGTGACTATCACAAATTTCCCCAAGAACCACTCAGGCACAGTAGAAGTCCCCGATTTTCCTGCAGATGAATCCAGAGGCAAACACAAAATTCCTATCAACAATGTGATTTACATTGAACAGGAGGACTTCAAAGAGGTAAGATGTCATGCTTTCTACTTTTCTTACTTTTATTTATGACTTCAGTAAAGAAATTTCGAAGTTACATACGGTTTGTCCTGCCAAATAGGTGAAAATAAATCAATAGAGGGCTCTGCAATAGATTGTTTGGGATGCCTCTGCATTTTAAGAAATTGTAGTTGTGATAAATCCGAAGCAACTGCGATGTTAAAGTTTATTGACTCATAAATCCTTTACCTGAAAAAAGTTATTTTTATGTCAATGACAGGTTCCTTATTCATATCTTCATCAGAATCATCACCAATTTTTGCTTGAAATTTCTTGGTTTCCTGAACTTTCCTCTGTATGAAGGAGATGTGTCTTCATGCTTTTCAACTTTATAATGCATGTATTCAATTTGAGCAGTTACTTTTACCTGTGCAATTGTTATTATTCCCATGATTTGTAGTGATCATAGCATAGGGAATTGACTCTTTTCTTCCCTCAGTATTTCTAGTTAAATGGCGCCGATTTTATGTCCAACTTCGGCATCAGTGGTTATTGCGGGCATTATCTTGGTGCCAGATCAAGTGAATAGATCAAGTCAGTAATCTTGGCTTCCACCTGAGCTCATGCTAATGTGTTTTCAGTGGTGTTCAATACCGTTCATTGTGCTACTTTAGTGATAACGATGTATATGAGTTCTCTGTGAGTGTTTCTGTGGTTTCTTCATGTTAGAAAGTGGAGCCCCCTGGTGTTAATGTGAATTGTGTCGGTTGCCCATCAGAGCACATAATCTTGTCTACAGGAACACAGACTGAATGCTTTATATTGACATGTTCAGGAAAACACAACCATTAATTCCTGATTCCCCTAAAATTTTGGATTGTGTCGTTTGATGTAACTGACATTTCATGTCATCTGGCAATTTTTGTCAAGTCATTTGCATATTTAGAGCATATCAGTCCTTTAGGGAATTGTTTGGTTCATAAATACATGATGGGCACATGTACCTTGATGAATGAAAGTTGCTCTATTTATTAACAATGTAGAATATAACACTAAACTTACATGTTGGTTTAATAAAATAACTTTATTAGTGTGTATTTATGAAGTTATTTGGGAATGACAACATTGTGTGTTGCCCCCAAGGGGTTTTGTGTAAATGGCAATGATGGGGGTTGTATTTTTAAGGGTGAAACCTTATCCGATTCTTTAAAGGGTCATAGTTTCTTTGCCTTGTTGGCTGCTTAGCCTTGAATATAGAAATAAAAAGAGAATGGAAGAGACAGAGATTCCAACCTCTGGAGTGGTGAATAAGTAAGTTTTGGCCCTTTCCAACCAGTTTACATTAAAATGTTAAAGATTTATCCTTGTTCTCTTAAGAGTGAGACAAATTTAAATATGAAGAAAATACTCAAGTCTACACGAGTGAGACAGCAACCAAATGAGTGAGACTCGCTCTGAATGAGTGAGACTTGGCATGTCTGGAAGAGAGTTTAAAACATTCCAAATGCATACTAGAACCGAGTCTTGTGACATCATAATAGTCTTGACAAAGCCTATGATGTCACAGGATTGCTCATTTGCTAGATCTTATCATTGGTCTAGAAGTAAGAGCTCGCAAGTTTGAGGGACACAAAGGTCCTTGCTTTTGATGATAAAATCTAGCTCTCGAAATAGATTTTTAGTGACAAGCACCTGCAAGCCCCATTGCATGTGTTCAGTGAACTGTTATGGAACTGGGCTCACTCCAAGATTTTCTACTTTTTCTTCATAATATAATTGTATAATTTTTGGTAATAGATGGGTGAGTGTGAATGGAATTTCCTGTTGAAAACTTGCTTATTTTTCAGTTTTTTTTCAAAGGTTCAGTGGTACAATATAACTAGATTACCAACCCTCCAAAAAAAAAAGAAAAAGTATAAGATAGAGAAAAGGGTAAAAGCATTTCATGCAGTAGGTAAGTGTAGAAATTCCTCACTGAAGAATGGATGTGGCTATGTTCCCATGTCTAGGGTCTTTTAGTTGCCTCAGTGTAGAATGCTGGATACAAGATAACATAAATTTAAGATCTCATGCCACAACTGCCATTTGAGCTCACACAGAGTGCATGGGTTGAGAATTAAACCTAAGACCCCCTCAGAAATAGTGATGACTACTTTAACCACTGGGCCAACTGCTAATTCTTTCTGAAAATGATCATCCATGAGTTGTCATGACTAGGGTAATCCATGTAAGCAGTTAGATTAGCTGTCTTAGTGCCCTAGTTTGGTGCATTTGGGCCCGCAATTTCTTTTCTTGTGTACACACACTAGACATAATGTGATTTGCATGATGGAATGACTGATGGAAGCTGCTGCTGCTGATGTGACTTATGAGAAGCATCTATAGATGGAAGATGTTAGTTCAGTTAAGCAACTTAAGGCTCTGAAGGTTTTTGCTTTAAGGCATTTTGTTAAGGGATTAAGTCTCTCCATGGAATTTGAATACCAGGTTTCACAGATAAGGCAATTTTTAAGAGTCTTAAAGAGCATGCCTCTGGCAATTTACTCTCAGATAAAGAATTAACTTGCTTGAAAAATGAAATTCACTTCAAGCCATGAAAAGATTATTCTGTTTTTAGTGGGAAAGAACTTTTAGAAATGGTGTTAAAATCATGGCATTGAATTTGGGCAAATACTTAGTGATTTCTTAACCAGTTTTCATGTTAAACTGAGTAAAGGTAATCTCACTTGTTGCAATTAGTAATGATAAAATTTTTAATTTAGTTTGACCGTTAATATGTGAATTTATTAGGCTGTCCATGTTTCGTTTGAAACACAGAAATAACATCCACAAAGACAATCAGTTATTAGATTATAATAAATATGGTGTATTACGTTAAACTTTGTTGTATGTACGAAATGTAATATACAAATTATTTGGCTCATCTTTGGTTTCATGTATTCAACATCATTAGAGATTCTGAAAACATGTCTGTTTGGAATTTACAGTGCTGTTAAATTATGTATGTGTGTAGTTTCTTTTGTTTATTTGCCAAACAGTTGGGAGCAAAATGTTGGTCTTTCCTGAGGGGTACACAAAGGATGTGCCAAGAAAACACAAAGGCTAATGGCAAAAGTTGATGTTTTTATAGCAATCACTAAGGGAAACAGATGTCATGGCAACCAGGTGGTGTCATAGCAACCAGGTGGAGGTGGTAGTTCTGATCATCGACAAAAGTCAGGATCTGAGCCATTTCTTTTGGGAAAGATAAGAAGTTTCCAGAGGGTGTTTCAGATGGGAAACAGCTGAAACCAAAGCCCTGAGGGAGGTTTTAGCAGATTTTGTTCTTTACTTTTGCTCATTGCTTATTGCTGAGATGTAGTGTTGGTCAGCCGGTTGTAAAGTTAATAGAGTTATGTCTTAGCTTGAAGAGAAGTAATGGCATAAAGAGCGACATTATCTGAGTTTATGTGACTCAATAGCTCAATGCAAAATATTGCATCACTCGTGAAAATTAGAATTAGCCATTGTTAACTTTATGGGATAATTGTTGCAAGTTAATGCAATCTGAAAATTGTAAGGAATTCTGCACTGACTTCTGTGTGGGAGGGGAATCCTAAGACAGTCTCTGTACGACTCCAGAAAGTGATAATGGTGTATAACTTATGAAATGAAAGTACAGTAAACACTGATCTTGAATTAATCTGTTTCAAAATTCTGGATAAGTATCTTGTAAAGCAGTATACTGGCTCCAGTATAGTCCCTTTTTGCCATCAAACCCTTATCATAACTGTTGTGGACTTGTGTAATTTGGGAGATGCATGGGTTGGTGAAGCAATGGACATCAGTATTTGCCCTGCAGTCAGCACTATGCAAACCTTCATGGGCTTGTGAGGGCATTAGTCATTGTTAGTGATAAATTATGCATAATAAGAGGTAGTGACAGTCAGACACAATAGATAAGAAGTGTTGAAAGGTAAATAGACAGCGAAGACTTTGTTGCTTATCTTTCACAGCCTCCTTGTTCCGCTGCAAACATGCCTAAAGTGCCCGAGGCTTGGCTTACTGATAACTGTCTTTCTGTTATTATATCTTTCCTATTTTCTTGGCTGTATCCTGTACTTAGTGAAGGTTCTAGTCTGTAGCAGTTTTGACCCATTAATTGTTAATGGCAATGATGTTCACAATGTATAGTCAAGGCATGTGTGTCGAAAGTAGGCATATGTTCAGTGTTGTTCATGAGCATTGAATGTGATATTAATTGTAGCAAAAATGCCTGCTGAATGTTGTTCATTCATGTGACTGTTTGTCAGAGGTTCTGTGCAGCAAGTGTCTGTGCTGAGGCAAGTACCCACTTAGTAAGGGAGTCCCTGATGGGGACTCGGTTCTTATCATCTCATCATAATATCTGCCCCTGGCAACTGGTTATACAGATTGCCACTACCAAGTTTTTGATTGTGTTAGTGGGTAAATAGGTAAATGTTATTTTGGTGTGGGATTGAGACCTATCATCACATTTATCTTCACACTAGCTTAATTTTAAAGGTACATCAGCTGCTAAGCTTCCAATCAAGGGTAATCAAAGGTCATGGGACCTCATCAATGACCTTGCAGATGTTGGCATCAATATTATTTAACTTATATTTAAAATGAAATTGATTGTGTAAATACCCTTATATTTGTTGACATTTTCTGTCCTAATTGCTTTGAATTAACAACAGACTGACAATATAGGTCCCTAAATATGTTAACAAAAAACAGACCCATACAATACCCGCCCCCATGGATGTAGGGCAATTGTACACTTGTTTACTGATAGTAATCGGGGCTAGGAATGCTCGGGGCAGGATTTAGCAGATTGGCAAGGTGACTTGGTCTCTCAGGTTTTAGTCAGCACATTAGCCAAATTGTAGGACAGGTACTGCTGAGTGAACCCAATCAACAACATATTGTGTCCTTAGATTGTATATTACGAACATTAGCAAGAGTTGTTTGTGCTGTTATTAAGTCAAATCTTCAAGGTCATGCTATGTTTAAAGGCTGCTTGAGAGTATTTGGTCTTGTTCAGTGGCATTTTATTAAGATATTCATAGGGTTGTATAAAAGTTATTTCTTTTGAAAAGGTTTTATACCATGTATATGTTTGATGTGTTTTTGCTTGACTTTTTATCATGTTTATTGACTATTGAAGGCTTTATGATAGATTACAAAGAAGCCTCAGATAGTTGTTTAGTGTCAAATGCTTTTTGCATAGCACTGCTGAAAGCTTTGATATTTGAGTAAGAGCAATTATATTTCAAAGTCAGTTCATATGAATTAACTTTTGGTTCGACAGTTGTGCTCATCGGACGGTGGTTCTACATACAATGGTTTGGTCTGAATAGACTGTGTTTTGAAGTATATTTTGTGAAGGTCAAGCATTTTTCATAAAAGTGATATCTTTTTCACTATCTCGAGGGGAATACTCCTTTTATGCAAGTAGATATCATTTTGATGAAATTGCAATCATTTTCTAAAAAAAAGCTACCCTGTATGTCAAATAATATCTGCACAATCATTTCTTGTAAAGCGTGAAATTACAGAAAGAGCATTCAGCTTTTACCTGACATGTACACTGTATTTGGTAGTGAAGGTTGCAGGTGTTTCTAATTGATGTCCATTTTTTATGTCCATTTCACTTTTTAAGATAATTCATGTTATTTTGGCTGTGATAGCGTCAGAAATGCAAAATAGTCTCTGATAAAAAAGAGTCCATTGCTATTGCGAGTGCTCCGAAACGTGGAGATGACTTCGCAGATAGTTTGAGATGCTTTTCCCAGATAGCTCCTGAGATATGCGGCTCTGATGACTTGTCATTCTTACTCTGACTGGTCTAATCTCTCCCTGTCCAGATTGATGACTTTCTTTCTGTAACAGGCCGACAAAAAATGGGAAGATTTCTCAGATATTAAACACTCAATCTCTTTTATTTCTTATACGTCCGCACATACTTTCGAGGTCCTTCGGTATATCTCGCTGTAAATTAGTGGGACTTCCTGAGCAAGTTTGATAATATCTTGTGAGAGAGGGGATCGTTCACTCGTTCTTCTTCTAGCTCAATATTTTCTTCGCTTATAAATGTAAAAGAATATGTTTTTATCAGTGCAAAGATTAAGTGGGAAATTAGACACAATTCACTTGATTGGCTGTGAAATAAGTACAATTAGGTCCATACTGTACATACTGAAGAATACAGAAATGAAAATTGGCTTGGTGTATGATGTGGCTTTCATATTATTGTTATAATGTTATATGAATAATGAAAATGCATAAATAGAATGGGTTCAAGTATTTTGCTTATAATTATGTTCTTGTATTGCGAAAAGTAAAATTTAACAAATTAAATTCACAATTTAATGTCTGATCTGTTACAGGAAGCTGACAAGAGCTACAAGAGACTTGCACTGAAACAAACTGTTGGTTTGAGACATGCTGGTTTTGTTATAACTGTCCAGAAAGTTGTGAAGGTCAGTATTACACTAATGTTCTTGTGAGCTTATTCTGTTGTTTGTAAAATCTGGATGGTGACTGCAGTGGATGGACCATTTCCCAGTGCTCACGTGTGATTGTGGCATCACATAAAATCTTGCTTTTTCTGACTTGATACTTTTTATTTCTTGACCTGAGGCAATGCAGTCAGTTTATAGATACATGGTCTAAGGCTTAATAATTATATGAGTTAGTGGCTATATATGAATTCACATGACCTTGAATAATTCAAGATGAAAAAAATGACTCAATTGTACTCTCATGTTATGGATATAAGTGCACTTGTTTTATTAAGTTAATATTTCATACAGGACGCCTCTGGGAAGATATCCGAATTAGAGGTCACATGCAAGCCTAGCGGAGAAACTGAAAAACCAAAGGCATTCATTCACTGGGTGTCGAACCCAATCATCTGCCAAGTTCGACTTTATGAGAGATTGTAAGTTGAACAAAACATTGAAGTTAACATACCCATGTACTGATTAAAATATCTTTCATTATGTACGATGTTTTGATTTTTTTTTACAGTGTTGAAAATTATCAAATTTACCAAATTCACATGACATGCTTTGTGCGATTATATGTTTATCGGTAAAATTACTGCCAACATATTGAATTGAAAGATGACATTTTTCATCTGGTCTGGTGGGATGTGGTGTCTTTGACATTTCGAAGATATCTTTGATTTATTCTGTGTTTTTTTTTGGCAGATTTAAGCACAAAAACCCAGAAGACACAAATGAAGTTCCAGGCGGTTTCGTCACTGACTGCAATGTGGTAAGTGTGAATAATGAAAATCTCTCAGTGTGGTTAGTCAGGTTATAGCATTGTCTTCTTTTTTGTCATACTCTCAGAGATATATAACATACATTGAACTCAATTAGCCTGGGAGTGAAGTAAATTGATGTAATGTTATTATCAATTTTTGGCTTACAGGATAGTCTTACAATCATTAACAATGCCTTGGTAGACGTTTCGGTGAAAGGAGCCAAGCTGTACGACCGCTTCCAGTTTGAGCGAAATGGTTTCTTCAGTATTGATGATGACTCCAAGCCAGACAAGGTAATAATAATCTCTTTATCTTTATGTCAAGTTTGGTTAAGCCGAGAACACCTCCTGGCAAAAGACTTCAGTTTAAATGGATGTGACATTCTGACAATGTCGCGACACTTGCTGGGAGACATTTGAGCATGCCGAATGTAAATGCGTTTGGTAGGCTCCATGATTGGCAGAAATGATAGGTGGAAAGTAAGAAAATTGGTCTAATAGGATGTAACTTTGTTTAGCTCATTTTCATTTTAGAGGACTGGAGGAACTGAAAATGAAACGATGAAATATTACTTACATTAGTTTAAATTCGCTATATATTCATTGACCCCTTGCATTGTATCATTGCATTATATCACATTGTTGCTTGCTTGTACACTGTACAGTACATAAGCAACATACATGTGCAGTTTATAAGTGTGAAATTTGTAAAAACAATTGATATATCAATCCGCATTTGTGAACATTATACATGATGAACCGTTTGATACCTGTTTGGGAAACATTATTGCTTTGATGCTATCATGCAATTAAGCCATTTACTCTGCTTGTCGAAGATGGAGCTATTTGTCAGTTTCAAGGATTTCTCAGGCTGGCAAGATCTTTGCATATTTTGGTGATATCTCACACGCTTCCACCAATGTCATCCGCAGTTGATGGGCCATGCCGATTAAAATGCTTGGCTGATTCTGTCAACATCAATGATGCTACAGTGGGCATTCTTTCTCTGCATGGAGTGGACAGTATTGTGCAGCAAACAGTTTTATAGCGCTTTTATAGCGCTTTTATAGCGCATTTATAGCGCATTTATAGCGCTGAGATGAGATGACTACTCAGAATAATTATCCTGACATACGTTGCTGCTGTTGTATCAAACTTCTAAGTGATAGAACTTTTGCAAATTTGTTGTTATATGATCTTTGCAATGGTAAACTTTTCCCATTTTTTTTTGGCATCATTATAGCCATTTGTTATGGTCACAAACTTGACAAAGAGGCAGCAGCAATTATAATGGAGAATATAGCAAACTTCAAGTTATTTCTTTCCTAGAAGTGTTTTTATCAGCGATAAAGTTGGGATTTGAATTGTTGCAAACATGTCTGTCCAATTTGTGCTGCTCAGTGCCATTTGAGGCAAAATATGACCGAAAAACATTTGTTTTGAATCTTATTATAATCTTGAGAGATGTCTTTCAAGTACCCCTGCATCATTATTTCATTTTTAATTTAGTTTTTTCATGAGTTGTGCAAATGATATTATAGGATATTATACATGATATTATATTCGGCAAGGGCCATCAGTCATGTGCTACCAACAAGGAGTCATTCTGGAAAGCTAGTGAAAAGATGTTGAATTATATACTATGAAACTTCACAGTATGATGATTGCATGATATTAGCATTATATTTTTGATGGAAGTTAGGTGTCACCAGTACGTGAAAGTTTTAGGGGTTTGGTTTAGCGTTGGCCAGAGTTTGCGAAGGCTTAACGAAAGACCGGAGACGGAGGGGACGAGCATCCTGCCGGCAAGTAGATACCCCTGCCTCGCTCAGTTTGTTGTCTTGCAGTATTGATGGATCTTGTTGACACACTGTCGCTGCAGCCCAATGCAAAGCTTGCCAGAACATATGGAAGGTATCGTATTGCTGCGACATGCTGTCTTGGTCACATACGCTCTTATCGGAGCTGTCTTTGCCCAAGTCCCCTCAAGTGTTCCCTATGACGTATAGCTCATTGCAGTCTATTCAAACTCATGGACTTTCAGAAATGATGGCTGCTTCATTTACTGTGCAAGCAGAAGGCAAGGACCCCAATGAACTTGGAGACCAGTTCATGACAGTTGTTTGGATTCGGATATTGTCTGAGGATGAAACATCGGTCGTGTTAAGCTAAGGTCGCAGAACTTCAGTTGACCTCCAGAGTGGTGGACGTCTTGTTTGATTTATTGTAATCATGGATGGGAAAGATGGCTCCAAAGAATCCAGTCATTCTGTCATTGCATGGGATTGTGCCTGAATCAGTCTTTCAGTACAGTGTTTTGTTTTCACTTTGTGGATATTATACTGAAGTCACCTCATTTTGACTTGACCCTTAGCTAACCTTCAAGCAGTTGCTTTAGACTACCTATTCTCATTGAAGGGATTTTACCAGATGTTATTTGCTTCTAATGAACAAAGGTCTTATTCTCAGACATTTCTTAGTTGCCATGCATTTGCAGATGAGTGACCCTGAGGTGTAACAGAGAATTGCAATGTACTCGCAGTGTTAGCTTTGCTCTCAAGCAGTGCTCCTGCTGCCCATTGCTAATGCAGCTCTTGCCATCTGTCTCTTTCATTGTCTGAGGTTGGTTAATGGTGAAGTTTTGTTGAAGAGCTTTGGGATATTGTACTTCCATTTACATAAGCTCCAGAGTCCAGAACTATAACAAACATTTTGTATTGTCAGTGAAGTTGCTGTAACTTGAACAAATATAGCAGCAAATGCATTTCTTGTTTATTGATTGATTGATTGATGTACTTGTCACAATGTTTGGGTCGAGATTTGAAGTGGAAGTTTAAGATTTTGCATTGGGCACTTTCTACGTTGGATGGATTCTTCCATCAGATGCTTGATGTAGTGTGTACTTAGATGTAGGCGAGTTTTGTGGCAGGAAATGTGAAATATATTCAATTGAAATAAAGTCACACAAACTTGTACCACATTGGTCATGCAGAGGGCTCTGAGCCACTCTTCTCTGGTGGGCAGTGTAAGTCAGATCACTTTTTTATTGCTGGCTGTTTACCTTTCACGAGGTAACGTTATGACATCTAGTGGCAATGCTATTATTAAGTACATGTCCCTTGTAACCTGTGTCCTTACAGAGGCAAGTGGAAAACCCCACTCATGTGGCAATGAAAGGTTGGCAAGTTTGAGGCCAGATGGTGCTAGATGACAGGTTTCTCCTCTAGAGAGACCTTTTGAACATCCAATATCCGATATATAATAGTGGCCAATGTGTGATCTTCCATAAGAGTCTGTTCTGCAGAACTTGACTACTTGAGCGCCCTCATTCGTCATCATCCTAAAGCTTGTTTAATAAACACTTGCTCGTTTTTATTTGGCCTTTTTTGTTGAATTGCGGAGTTAACGAAACTCGATCATGTTCAAACTAGTGGAGAGGGGAGCCTGGGGAGTGGGTTTAATTAAAAAGCTGCATGGCGTTGTTTTATTTAAAGTTGATGCCCCACTCCATGTTTGAGCATTTCTCAGATGATAAATGGCTTGGTCGTTGACAATATAACTAGGGGATTATGATGAATCGTGTAGTCTCATTGCTCAACAACCTTTGAAGTTGCATCCTGCAATCAAAAACCATTATACACTAACATTTACTTGTAGTTAGGATGAAGGGCTCTCTGTCTCACTCAACATGCTGGTCTATGCAATTTAAATTGCCCAAGAGGGGTATCAACTATCAACTAGTATTTTAGTAGCATTTCCTGAATTTTGTTAATTGACCCTTCAAATGCATAGAAACCTGGAAGTTGCAGCGACTCTGAGCCAGGAGTGATCAATGTTATTCGCGAGTTGTCGAGACAGCATATACATTTCTGCAATCCATTATATGAATGCTTCCTCGCCGTTAAGCTGACATAATGCCCAAAATTAAAATAGTGAATTAGCGAACAGCTGTCTGAGCCTGTCTTTGATGTGTGCCACTGGGCAAGATCACAATTTTGTTCAAAATAAATTAGTCTCTGTGGTCGTAATAGGAGGTGGTCTTAAGATTGGGTTCTGCTGGACTAAACCATCTTTATTTGGTATTTGAATAAAAAATGTGTCATGAAAATTGTGTATAGCTTAATAGTTCGGTAATTGCTCCTTAGCTCCCCGTATCCTTAATTGTTTGGTAATTGATGATAATTGCCCAGTTGCAGACAGTGCCAGTTTCATCAACAATGGCATTTGGTGCATGGAATATTAGAAATAAGAACGAATATATATATATGCGCTATTATGCAGGTGGGGAAGTGATATATCCTGCTGAATTTGTATTTATGGAGACCGGCTAAGGGTAGAAGACAAAAGATAATTATGGGTATCTTGGGAAATCAGGGGGTCAGGGTATGTATATGTAATTGTGTTTTGGGTGCCGCCAATGCTCCTTTTGGGACATGCCCTTTCCACAATGCTATTTTATGACATCTTTACATATTCACACAATGAATATCATATATCAGGGACTCTTTCTGTGCTATATATTCTAGTAATAACAGTCATATTTTGGGGCTTTGTATGTTTTACAAGCAATAACTTGATCTATTTGTACAAGGTAATTTTCTCATTATGTCATGTATATCATAGTAATTTGACATGATGTTTGTATAGTTATGCCAGATTTCAAAGCCCCGGGGCTTTTTCCATTATACATTTATTCATGGGAACTGGGTGAATTCCTGATCTGCTTTGAAGGGCAGCTAGACGTTGAAATGTACTGCATAGATCTATCTATCACTGGCTGGTGACATTTGGCATATTGGTGCCAGTGAAATCCCTGCAAGGAAGTGTTTAATGTCATTAATGGCTTTACAATGAAGCTCCTGCCATTTATAGACTGGATTAGCCTGGCTCAAAGGCATCTCATTCAATGGATTTTAGGGGAGTTTGTATATAGTATTCGGTCTGTAGTGAGTGACTGTATGTCATCACCAGTCTGGTAGCCACAATATTTGACAAATAATAGTAACCAGGGAAGCAAGCATCCATCCAAGGTTATAATCTTATCAGTGATGAAGCGTTCATCAAAACATTTAACGGCTGAGCTCTATTGACCCTACTGACAGGCATTAATTAGTGGCAAAAGTTTGTCTTTTTTAAAGGACTGCACTTGCACTAAGCTGATGAACTTCTACCTCCTAACAGAGACAATAATATTTATTTATTTATTTATCATCGTACTCATGTACAGAGCAGAACATAACAAAATGAAAGTAAAAACAATAAAAATCATATTAAAAACTATAAAAACAGTAATAATTGTGAGTAAAAAAAGTCACATTACATGGTGCACATCAATTCATACACCTTATCAGCATTTAGTAGCCAAGGCACAACCACCTGGGTATCTCTTACATGCAGTAGCTACTTTATCTGAGCATGGAGACAAGAGTACTTGTCTCCATGATCTGAGTGCCTACTTGCATACGGTCATCTTCACAGTTCACGTAATATGATTTAATGCAGTCTAAGACAGACCTTAGTCATAAGCACCATATTTGCAACACACATGTAACAAGTTAGCACCAATTCTTGTATGTCTCCTACAAAGTCTGCTACAATCGAGCACAAACTGAGCAACAGAGTTGTCATGATTGAGACTGTTGAGATAAAACTTTAAAAATCGTTTATTTATGATGTAGATATATATTGTCTCTGCTCCTATGCACGGCAAATCAGTCAATGCTAGTTACACAAGTTGATTTATTTAATAGTCAACTTAGATCAGGGCACTTAGAAGTTCTAGTTGGGAGTTGGGCGTGTATTTTAATGAGACATGCTACGGTTAATGAATTTGGAGCCGTAATGGCGTGGGCTGGCTCCAACCTCCTGTCTCATTTAATCGCTTTGAAATGATTGGCGACAGTCGTGATTGAGGGTGAAAGTCTTCAATCATGGAAACGAGGTTGCTTTGTTTGGTCATTTCCATTGTGTTCACATCGAATCACATGAAGGATCTAGCTTTTGTGTAATAATGCAGTATCCGATGTTTGACATCGATTAGTTGCGTTTGGTCCATATTTATTCTGCTGGAATTAAAAGCATTTGTGAACCGTGCCTCAACTCAACTCCTTTGTAATTAATTCAGAAGTTGGGTCCTAATCGCTGCTGGTAGGCCTTACTCGCCTGCTCAGATTGATGTCTGTATTTGGCATTCATATTGGAAAATATTTACACCAGCTAAAAATTCCGGGTTTTTCAAGCATTTTCTGTTTCAAATGTTCTAAGTTACTGGCGACATCTGGTGTTGATTTGGAAGCGCAGTGTTTGCGTTCTGACAGACTGGACGTGTAATGGAGCGATTCGTTCGGGGAATGTTCGAGACATGTTTCAAGAGGAAACTCAGACATCACAACCGTCATGAAGAGGAAACCGAAAAGTAGAGAAGACGTTTGGAAATGTTACGCTGTCAGATGAGTTTTATGAGAAGGGATAAATCCCTCTGCCCCTGAACTTGCTCCCCTGCAGCGTAAAAAGTCCTTTTCATTTTGGCAACGTGGTATTTTTTTTTGTGTCTGATTTAAAGTACAGCCCATGTCTGAGAATTTTTATCTCCCAAAAAAAAAAAAAAAAAAAAAATCTAAATGTTAAATGGAAAGACAAACGGAATATTCAATCGGACAGTAGAATGAAAGGTTCGTCTGCTGGGGAGAGTCAAAGAGGCCTCGTGCAATATCGTCCAATATAGCTGCTGCCTCTGCTACCGCTGATGTCGGTCTTCGTGGGCGACTTGTTGAAGGAACAGGGTGAAATGCGGGAGGCTGAGAGACTAATTCGAGATGAAATTGCTTGCTCAGGAATTGGGTGAAGAATTGTGAAGAGATCGCCTCTAGCCTTGTCTGAACGGAGGCTTGTCTGGCTCAGCATTGTGAAGTGTTAGGCCCTATTAGCGCCTGTGGACACTTTTGCATTGGCTGCACTTATGGTGTATACTCTACAAATTGACTGACTTGTGGGCATTTTTATCTAAATAAACATAACATCTCGTATGGAAATAAGAGCTAAACCTGGCCAGACAGTTCGGTAAAATTAGAGGATAAATTGAATAGGATGACAATGTCATATTACCGCATTATCTACGTAATACCAGGATGTTGGTCAGGGACTGCTGAAGTGACTGTCAATGGTTGTTGTTACTGACCTGATTATCATAATCATGTCTATGATCGTAATACCAGCATGCTTGATTAAGTGAACATTAGTGTGAAGATGGCATGCTTTCATTTTACTGTTTCCAATTTGACCCTTCTTGCGCCTCTGTGATGGATTGGCTTAATATAATGGGATGATGGGATCATGGTGTGCTATGAGACATGCCTTTATTGTATTGGCCTGGCTTGCTCCTGGATTGCTCCTGGCTTGCAGTGCACCATGTCAGGAGTTAAGTGGTAAGCTGGTAGATCGCTCTGGAGTAGATGTGTTTAGTAGGGACTGGTCAGCCTGGTCAGAGGGACTGCGGAGAGCTTGTCCAGATGGCCTGACCACTGTGAGACCAGTTCTTAGGTCAGTGGCCTTGTCCTGTTTGGATTAAACTGCTTGGAGCACTTTCAATGAATAGCGATGTGGATTGCCTTGCTATTTGATTCTGATGGCTGGCGCTATCTGTCTGATTCCTCCCAAATGGGTCGGTTGGTCAGTCTCTGTCCGACTGATCTGCTGCAGCAGCCACAGTACTCATGCTGGTCAAGTTAGAGGATGGGTGAAATGGGCAAGTAGGACAGCTGCCAACACTTGGTTGGGCCTTTTGGTCATCTTTGGGTACTTTGAACTTAATATGCACATCAATGTGTACGATTTGCGAAAATTAGTTCAATTTCTAAGCCTGTTACAGTGACTAAGCTCAAATGCAATGTCTACCATTATTAACTGGCAGTTACACCAAGTGTTAACTAGGGGTTATATTGTTATATTCACGTAATATGCAACACTCAAGAGCTCGGTCCATGGTGCAAATCTATATGAAACATACCAACAACAGAGGCTTAAAATAAATCTGATGGGCATAATAACTGTATTTGAATTAGCTCGGTCCACAGTTTTGGTTTTCCTACAATATATTCTGTTCTATAGCAAAGGCAACCAAACAATATCAAAAACCCTTTCCATACTATCGAACCCTTATTACTTGCGAACAACTGGATGACTATCATTACATAAGTTGGAATTTACCATTAAAATGATCAAGACAAATTTCTTTAAACAGCAGGGAAAAGCTATAGTATGTTTCATATTGGAAGAAATGAAACCTGTCTTTCTTGTTTCGTCCACCAATAATGATCCCACACACTTCAATTTAATTTCCTTACAGTGGGACTAGGACTAGATTGACTCTTTCAAAAGAAACAACCATTTAAAGATGAAACAACCCAATTTTCTTTCGTATGGAAAAAAAATGTCTTCTCTGTGGACCTTTAGGTGAGGTTTTTGGTGGCTGCCCTCTTGGTCTTCTGGGGTGTGATGTCTGCCCTTGATGGCCAATTACCCCGTTTTGCTCCTCCCCACTTGAGATGCAGTGCAAGTGATGAGACCTTGCTGTGGTGTTTCCCTGGTGATGGCCATGAGCTTTTAGACTCTGAAGTTATATGGTTAGCACACCACTATGTACTTTTAGAGGTTGTGGCCTGCATCACAGTTTACCCAAAGATATAATGCTTCATCGATGTACAAGAAGGCTCAACAACATGGTAGTTTGCTTGATAAGCTACTTTACTTGATGCCTGGAGTTTTCCTACAATGCACAGCTCCATGAATCGTCCTCAGTAATCTTAGATGGTTCATGGAAAGTTGTAGAAAGTCATGCTCTGTTTTACTTATTGACCTGGTATTGTCTTTCAGGGTTTTAGGTTTGTTTTGTTTTTAGCCCTTGGATGTTGAACACTATCAGTGACATTTAATTGCCGAAATATGGTCTCAATTCTCACGTGTATTGATTGCTCAATTTGATTTTGTTTTTTAAAAACTTGCTAGATTAAACTCGTAGTTTTAAAAGAGAAAACAAACCCCCCTTATGCATGGTAATAGAATTAATAACCTCATCATTAAGAAAACCTGTTTACAAAATGTCCTCATTTCTGGGAAGTCATATTGGTGAGAATAGAGTTATCGCTGTATATTGTCTTCTCGGTTATGTGGTCTAAGGGAGGGGTCTGCTGACATTCCTGCTGATAGTTATTAATATAGAACAAGTACTGCAGGGTAATCACAGTATATATTCCACTTATTTGTTTGGTATTTATTAAACCTATGGATATAAGGAGTGATTTATCATAGGTTTTTACGAGCAAATTACCTACATCAGTTGGGGCCTGTGATTTATTGCTTGTGATGTCTAAAAAAAGGAAGGCATTCACTGCATGAGCTAATTACATCAGCTCTAAGTGTTTTAGGTGATTTGTAAAACACGGTGGCAGGCACAGTGGGCAGCTAGCAAGACAGCCTTGTAAAACTCTCATAGATTATGTATTTACTCAATGTTTAACGAAGAAAAATGGGCCTAAAAGAGCTAAAAAGCTGAATGCTCCCTAGCTGAGCCAGTGGGCTGGCTGGTGCATGGCATTTCTGCATTGCATTCCTCCCAGTACTGATGGCAATGCATTTGAAGCACTGCATGAATCCTGGATTTTATGCACTCTTCACATGATTGGAAAAGTCTCTATCGGCTTGATCAGAATTGACTCTGACAGATCATTAATTAGCAATTAGTTTCACCTTGAAAAGCTTCGTCAATTCCCAGGTGGTCCCAGACTGTGATAAAGACTTTGCAGGTGGAGCGTTTGTGCTATCGCTGGAAATATGAGACTCGGGTCGGGTGTGCCGCATACTGAATTACTGTGTTATGTAAAGTCTACAATTTGTGCAATGCACATTGTGATAACTTCAGACACAGTAGTGCTATATGATATAATGTATGTGTATAATTTGCACATTGGTTGACTCTTATTGTTTTCTGCAATCTACAAGAAATAATTGTGTGGTCAGAAATCGGCCCAGAACAATGTATCCAAAACTATACAAGCTAACAAATACACCATCGCTGTTCTTTTTACGAACCATCTAGTGGTTGTGTTGGTCATTTCTGGCTATTGTCGGCTCATCATTATGTTAGTTCAAAAGACCATCTCATAAGATGGGAACCACTAAGGAGTATGGTATTACTGGTATGATGTAATTATTATACACAATACTAAAGTTACATGACTCGAGCCGTACTGGAAATGAAGGTGTACTGCACATTTCAGTCTTTCTCTACCCAGTCTGTTCATTCCCCGCCACTATCTCCTGAGTGAAGGAGACCTGGAAATATGCCAGCCCACGTTTCACTGAACAGTCAAACAACGTCATGTGGCACTTTATAAATTTTGGATGTAGCTAGTGGCAAGTCATTGCAACATCACTCTTGTAACTCAGTTGCTGCTGCTGCCTGCTGCTGCCTGCTGCTGCTGCTGTTGCTGCTGCTGCTGAAGTCAGTTGCCAAGTCCGTTGCGTGGTGGACCAACTTCCATTGCTTTACAACTGTTGTCAAGCCTGAAGCATTTTCGGAGAACTGTGTGTGCAACTCGCAACAGCCTGCAAAAGTGTGTGCAATTGGATTTAAAAAAGTCAGATTTCCCAACCAGAGAGTCAGACCCAGCTGGTTAGGTTTGGTGTCCATTCTCCACAAGTTTAATGGAAAGTTGGCTGCCTCTAAAACAAAAAAGTTGCCCACTGCTCAACTCTTGTTGAAGTGGCAACTGACAACATTGCTTGGTGTCGAAGTTTTTTGAAAGCCTGTAAATCTGGGCAGGCGAGTAACCCATCATGTGATCAAGTGGAGGGTTGGCATGCAGCCTCAACTTCCTTTTTATCGCCCACTGTAGAGGATAGGTGCTTAATGGGCAATTCGTGGCAGGCTGGGTGCATTATTACTGATTGAGTTGTCTGTTGCGAGTTTGCTTTCGTGGTTCAGGATAAACCTAGTTTCGGTTGGTTGTTTTGGTATTGATGTGGCTTGGTCAGTTTCATTGGCTTCTCCTAAGCTCATTGGTTTGTTGCGGTGACAATGTGTTATTCCATATTTCACATGCTTCTTCAGGAGGATCAGCAAACTGATGGGGATATAAAATTGGAGAAACTGAGGTATAGTTTAACGATTCGCCAAGATAACAGTGGAAATGGATCTTTTAGTAGTGAAATCCAAGGCCCTTTGATTGGTGGAACCTGGTTCGAGTCCAAAATCCAAAGAGCGTTTGTCCTGGCAAAGAGACATTCCTGAATTATAATTAAATTTAAAAAGTTAGTTTCAGATGTAGAAGATTGTGAGCCAAGAATGATTTCTGTTCTCGATTATTTAAAATAGATGACCGTTTAATTGTATTTGCAGTTTTATTCAAGATTTTAATTGCGGCCATTCACTGCATTTTCTTTAATTGTGCTGTCTGTACGGCTGTTTTTTTATTCTCTGTGAAAGAAATGGTTGGGTACCATATCATTGTTCCATCCATTAACCTTCTGAACTCTTGCAAGCATTCCTAACTTCTCAATTTATTATTTTGACTAAATGTTATAATTCCCAGCGTGCTTGCTTTATGGTGTGTTTCAGTTTATTGTTCAAAGCAGGATAATTTCTGCTGCTAATATTGAAGAGCAACTGTTTACTCAAGTGTTTTGGTGACTGTTGCTTTATATTTATTGGCTGTGTGCATAATATTCAATGGTTATCCTAATGCAGAATGACAAGACTTGGCAACCATGCCAAAGGATGTATAGCTGAGCTTTGGAACCAGGTGTTGTTAGGATATGATCTATAAAGGTGCAAAATGGCTGATTCCTGCCAACTCCCTACTCCACCTGCTCGGTCTTTGATGGTGCATTGTGGAATTTGGTACAGCAGACTTGGGAAGGTTGTCTGCATCAATATATCTGCATCAGTAAAAGGCTCGCAGGTGCAGTCCGATATTAAGTGTACATTTATATGTTGAGTTAAGTAAGTGTTGATATGCGTTGGAGAAATCAACTGAAAATGTTGATACATGGTGCGTGTTCTGATTCTTGTCAAACCTAACTGCTACTGGAGACCTAGCTCAGAGGTAGCGCTCTGGACTTTCAACCGCTGGGTCCCGGGTTCGATTCCAGGTTGAGCCTAAGTTGGATGGCTGTTTCATCCTTCATCTCATTGCCATGGTCCCTGCCTGTCCTAATTAGCCCATCAGGTACAGAAATACAGGACGTAAAGCCCTAATCACCCACCCACCCACCAACTGCTACTGGAGAAACTTTCTTAAGATTCTAGTCTCTTCACCAAAAATAAAAATACCACCAAAATGTTGGATCTATAGTGCATTGAGCAAAACAACTTATTTGACACTAGAAAGTCAAATAGGCCATATGCAATAGTGAATTGATCACTTAATAGGCAGATCATTTCTGGCCACTTTAAACAGCATCCAGTCCTCCTTTAGAAATTTATGTCTAAATTATTTTGTTTGAAGTCGGTTTTTTATACAATTAATATGAGCGCGTTTAATTTTCTACAAATTTCTGCCAAAATGCTGTGGGCCTTTGGAGTTTTTAGCCATAGGCAGGGAACAGTCTGAGGCAGCATTTGCTCTTTCTATTCTTGTTAACGCATTCGAAATCCATCCACATTCTCGGGACAGAAATAAAATGTGACAAATTCTCTGGGCAAATACCTGGACTTGTGATTTGCATAGATACAGGCAGATTAAATGCCAACTGCGCTAATTGATCGTCAGATCAAGCCATTTCCAAATTTACATTTTGCATGAATTCCAGCCTTCCTGCTATTTCGCAATGCAACTTCGCAATGCTGATGCCTCAAACATGCGCTGCTCTTCGAAATTCGTGCATGATAGATTTGAATTGCATTGATTTGTTTATGTCAAAGCTTGACAAGCAATTTGCAAACGCTTTATCTAGACATACATAGATTTTTAATGGGATCGTAAAAATGCACGTCGTTCATGTGTTGCCATTTTAAATGCAACCTCTTGAAATAGTTTTATTTATTGTGGTCTCAGGGCTCACATTCTTAATGTTTATTTGTGTGCCTTGCAACATGAAAAGGCATTAATTTCAACTTGTTTGCTTGAGAGAAACAAAACTGATCGTTGCCTAATTCATTTGACAGTCATGAGAGTTCTTTCATCTTTCATGGAGTGGGTTCCTTATTCTGCCAAGGAACTGCAAAAACCTTTGTGTCTTCCAACCTGAGACATGCAATGCAACTTCATGAAGCTGAAGTTAGGGTAGGGCAGGGAGGCAGGGCATCCAAGTTTGAGTCCAGGAATTATCAATTAATCACTGGGTGGGTCAGGTCGATGGAGCCTGACTCCGGCTGCTGATGCAGGTGTGATACGGATGCCTGAGCATCCTGTTCCAGGTTGCTGCAGCCTCCAGCTTTTTGCTCTAATGTTCTCCGTTTGTTTTCTGCTTTTGTGAGGGGAATTCACAAACATCGTGGTCACTTACTGTGACCTTTCCCTCGAGGTTTGGTTTTTGTTTGGTCTATGTCCAGTGTAGACTCTCTAACATTGTTGCTGCATGGCCACATTCAACCAGGAATGTTATATGGGTTGTTCCAGTCAGCATTATTCAATCTGAGGCAACTTAGAGATCACCTCCACAGTGAAGCTGGGGTGATTGAGTGTGTATACTCAACTTTACCATGCCTCTTGGCAACGTCTCGAATCTACTAATGGTTCCTTAGTGGGGAAAGCGACCAAGCACATGCATTTAAGATGTTTCAATCTGGACTTAATTTGTGTTTCAGTCAAACAGTGCTACTGGCCTGAAGCTTAGTCAGCTGGTATGACCAACTGCCAGTGGAGAAGTAATGATGAAATGATAAGGCTTGGAGTCAACACCATATTACACAGTTATAGTGAGCCTTCATAGATTTTTTGTATCCTAAAACTATGTGACATTTGGCTTTGTCCCACATGACTGGGTGTATCATTGCAACAAGCCTGCAGGAGACTCCTTGTTGAAATCCAGAAACAGCCTTTAACCAGGAGCACTCCTCATGCGCTTGTATGGTTTGCCATCGGTACAATGATATGTATGAAGTAGATGTCCCTGGACAAGTGTGTTTGCCAACCTCACGATTCCTGACTTGGCCTGATAAACGGGATTGGCAAAGTGACACAGAGTGACAGAGAGTCAAGAGTCTTAAGACGTCCCATCCTGGTCAGCCATTGCTTACAGTTAGCCCCCTGTCAAAGGGCTTAGCCTTGAGTCAGGACCTGACTGCAGGTTCGTGGTATATCAATACTCCTCATCTCCCCTACTCTCTCTCTTTATTGGCGCTCTTTGCCCTCTCTCATGATGATGTAACAACTACAAGTTTCCGTCCACCTCACTGGTTTCCAAATGCACTAATTTCAAGAAAATGTCAAGAAAATAATTTGGTGTTCTGGTTATTTGTTGGAGTGTTGCTCAGCTCCACCGATGGTCGTTGGTTCTATTTCTCATGTATTTGGTCGTTCTGCACGACTTGGAACAGCAGTTTAGCGGAGTGCAACGAATGTAGATAGTCCAGTTCACATTGCAAAGCCGGAGTGTGTCTGCAACGTCACCATTGTTTCAATTCATGATCACCAAATTGCAGATGCTCTTTTATTTAAGTGTTTATTATAGGCGATCATTAGTCGGTTAAGAGTGTTAGCAAACTATGTAATTTGGTGTCTTGTCCTTAAATTTCCTTAAGTACAATTCAAACAAGGGTAAACTGTGCATTGTGTCATGAGACATATTTGAATTGGATTCGGCTGCACCAGGCTACACTTAGTTGCATTCGGCTGTAACGTTGTGGATGATGTGTTGTGTAATATAGTGGAGACTGTTGTACCATCTCGTTATCACATCTGCCTCACAAGGAGTCTTAAGACCACCAACACAAATACCATATAATAAATGACATGTATACTAGTTTAATGGGATTTTATTAGTATCTTTAACTGGAAGTTTGTGACACTAGTAGCTGCCTGACAACCAGGTTTGAGATATTTAATTTAGAATGTTGGCACATGCTGATTGAACTATTATATTATGAGGATTATTTCGTTTTCTAATAGGGCAATTTGATATGCTTTTAAGCAACTGCTTTTCAGCCAATTTCATAGACTTGGAAACTAATCTCATAGACTTGGAAATGTAACTCCAGATGACGTCATGTGAGTCCAGGACTCTTATTGAATGAGGTTCTGCCTAAACCAATGGGAGTCCTGAATTTACATGACGTCCTATGGAACTTATAGCTGCCAAGTCTCTGAGATTGATTTAATTCCAAGTCTATGAATTTGGCTGTAATTATTCTGCTCCAGGTCAACTAGTTTAATTGTCAAGGATTGCTGCCTGCATATCCTGCAAGTAGACCTCATGGGAAGACCAGGTCACTCATGATGCTTTATAGTCCTGTTGCACTGGCATTATGAAGAGGATGCCTCCAGCAATAACACTGATAGCAATGCTGTCTCTTTTACGGTGTTCCTCAGATCTGGACAATGTTGTAGCACTTCACTTCAAGAGGATGGCCATGTTGTCTGTGAGACAATTCAGGGAGTGGCTTGGATGGCAACTCTGATTACACAATATTCTGGTGGCACTTACGTTAATTTTTTATACCCTGGGAACCTGATAAGTTTAACGGTTACTAATTGGCACAATTTGAAAAGGTTTTTCTTCAATATTGTTGACAATCCTGCACGATTTGTGCTTATTTAGTTGGTCTGGGTGCATCAATAGTGGATCAACTATCCTTGGCACGATAAGTTTGATATTTCATTCCATATATCCTCCACAATAAATGTATTTCCATATATAAATCTGGTTGTATAACGTGTTCACGTGTGATTTTTTGCTTCAGAGAAATTGGTTTTAGGAGAGATATAGTCTTACATTTGAATTTTCATATTGCAATAAAGTATGGATGTCAAATAACATATTATGCCTGCATAACACCAGTGAAGAATGTGAAAATAGATGTCGGCAAGGAGGTCGTGATGTCAGAAGGAAATCTGACTCGCAGTTTCTTTTTATTTAGCCATATATGTGGCTTCTATTTTGCAAGTCTTTCTGTGCTCAGCTCAATTTTATGCCAAATTATTGTTTACAATATCAAGACAGGAAGCTCCTTTCTCGGTTAACTGCCACCCACCCATGAAAAAAGTAGTTTGGGGACAAAAATGGCAAAAAGAAAAGAAAAAGAAATGTGTTGGAAAACATGAGATGTACTTATGCAGGGCATATGGTTGACAGTTAATTAGAAGGACGAAAGGGATGCTGGGTAATCGAATACATTTCAGGTGGTCCCGCGGGGGATTGTGGGACGGACTTTGAAAAGTGCAAGGACATGACAGACAGGTGACAGGCACCAGTCAAAGAGCTGTACCAGTCGAAAGGGAACCGGACACCAGTCGAACCACGTGACCTTTTCGAATGGAACTTCAATAACAAAATGACCACCATTGAAACACCATTGAGGAGCATTGTGCTCTATTAGCTGTTTTATGTTGCTAATGGGTTATTAGAGATATTCGGCCGCCCACGCTCAATTAAAATTCTTTTTTTTTGGGGGGGGGTAGGGGTAAATGTTTTTCTCAGTGGATATTTAAGGGGGGTTCTGCAAAGTGACTGTGAACATGCCTGAGGCAATACTTGTCTGAAGTCTGAGAAAAGTGAAAGAACTACTTTTATTGCCCTGGTGTATACATGCACATGCTAAATGGCTACTGCTAAACCTCTGCTAAATCTCTGCTCTCTTTAATGTCTTTGTTGTCCTAGTGTAAAATGGGAACAATGATAGACCTTTAAACTACCAGAAAATAATGGAAGCATTAAATCCGCAGAATACCCAAATTTAGCATCGCCATTGAAATTTCCTTCACCATTGACACTATAGTGTATATAGATATAATAAATCACAAAATAATGATGTGTAGTGCCTGATCATTAGTCCTATTGGCTTTGTTCTACTATATGTTCCATCGGATTTGACGGAAATATACTGCGAATGACAGTCATCCATTTAAACTCTTACAAAAAAATAAATCTGGATTCCATTGCTGCAAACAGATTCATGACATCATACTTTGTTACGAATCTTTCGAACTAGGAATGTTTTGCAAAAGAAGTTGCACGCAGCGGTCCAGAGCAAACACATTAAATTGATTGGCTTCATCAGAAATGATTGATTTTTGCTGCTGGTCGAAAAGAATTTCATGATGCCATGCCACCTCGTGGCTTCAATTGGAGAGACCGTGCTGGGCCCGATTCTTGCCCAATTATCTGATCAAGAACTTCTCTTGCTCATGGAATGGAATCGAATTGGGAAGGAAGCTGTGAAAATTGTAGCCATGTCAGTTGTAACTGGTGCTGGTAGGCACAGCTTGGCAATGGTATTCATTTGCTTGAAGGTAACCTGGCTCCAAATTGAAGTTCCCAGTGTTTCATATGTGAAATCGGACGAAAAATTGGCTGAGTTATGGCATTGATAAAATGGCGAATCGAAGACGTTCATGACGCTTGTGACGCTGCATTCAGTCTTGTTCCCTTGCAAATTAAAGACTGCTTTTGTGTACGTTTTATTTAATAACTCCGTCATTTTTCGTCCGATTGTTAAAATTTGAAGTCCAAACGGCTGAAATTAATTGAGGAATAAAAGAAAAACCACAAATCATATGGGGGGGGGGGGGGGGCTCCACGAGCTGTGTTCTTCTTAGTATCATATTGAAACAAACATGATCCCCTCCCCCCATGAATACTTGTTTTCGCCAATATTTCCACAAAGGTCATCTGCATCTGACCCACCTCCGACATTTGTAACCTTAACCTGTAGGACTGAGGTAACTGGAGAGGTCATTGTATTCAGATATATTGTGCTCTTGGCTAGTGTAAAATACATAGAGAGAAGGACTTGCAAGGTCCTAATACCCTTTGATCATAACACTGTGCCCTGAAGCTGAACTGACCTTGCTATGTCCCTTGTATAGTTGGTGCCCTCTCAACGTGTATGTTATCAGGGCAGTTGTTCAGTATCACACTGGACAACAAGATTGACTGTCGAGAGCTTTCTCAAAGTCTCTTAAGTACTGATGTCAGTGGTTCATGTTATCCTAAGAAACCTTTATAAATGACCCTGTCATTATGCTGGTCTCCGATGTAAACACCTCTGCCTTGATTGATAAGTTTGAATTATACGTCCTGGGTAATTTATGGGGCACAGAACGTCAGTGCACACGAATCTTTCCATGGTGTACATACGTGCACTGTAATGAAGGTTTAGACATTTAGACATTTTACCAGTATAAATAAATGCAGTGTGATATAATAATAAAAAATATAGTGTGTTTGGAAGGGGATACATCCGAGTATTTAAAAAATACCTTTACCTAAGGATGGATGTATCCCCTATTATGTTAACAATTAAAATTGATCATACAGTAACGAAGAAAAACCAAAATAAATAAAGAAAAGTACTATGCATTGCAGGCTTCATGGTGATTGCGTACTATTTAGATCACTTGAATGCGATTTTCAAAGATTTCAAAATCTGGAAGAGGAGTAGAAATATTTCAGAAATTAATCAATGAACGAATACAATTATGTATAGAATTTACCCTTTGGTATATAGTTTAATTTTTGAAATATGCTCTCAAACTCTATTGTATACTGCATCATTGTTTTTATCCCATAACATTTCATTTCAAGTAGTGTCATTGTGGTACATATATGTTTATATAGAAAATCACAAGTTGTTGTGGATGGGCTCCTGTCAATATGCTGTGCCAATGAATCTGTTATAGTCTGCATCTAATCCAGTCGTGTGGTATATAATATTTTTATATTTTACAAAAACAAACAAACAAAAAACTACGACGTACTTTACATTGCGCTTTGTGTGACACACTGCCCCGGGGTTGCTCAGTTGTTCCGAATCAACAAGCAGCTTTAGCAAATGCTTTGAGTGAAATTCCTTTGTTAACCCGATACTTAATCTGGGAGGGCATGTTGAAATTGAAGAGGATCGGATGGGAGTAATATATCTGCTGTCCCAGCCAATTAATCAACTTGATTCATTGAGGTGTGATCCTGCATGAACCCTGGCCTGTCAGCAAATCTTCTCAAATGGTATTTTCAATTCTATCAATTTCAACAGGTTGGGGGGGGGGGGGGGGGGACCTGACGTAATATGGTGAATATGGAGGTACAATTCAATTATTGGTGTTTTTTGTTGACATGTTGACGAAGTTTTAGAGTTGTTTTTACATTTTCAAATAATATTAGCGGGGTAGTAATTTGATTAGCTAAGAAATCAATTGACGAGCTTTGAGGGAAATTATATTGCTGGTACGGTTATAGGCTTATACGATTTGTATCTGAAGTCAACGCCATCGTAAGTTGTTTGATAATAAGCCTGCCTGACCTATTTAAAAAATTTTTAAACTAAACTTCGGAGGACGTTATGTCAGTCAAAGACTCCCATTGTTTGGGGCAGGCGGGCAGTCCCGCAGTCGATGGGAGTCCTGGATGACTTCCTCTGGAGTTTAGATTCCAAGTTTATGAAATCGGCTGTAATCTAGTTTTATTATTAACAAAGGATTTACAATTGCAAGGCCTCTGTATTTGGATCTCACTGAGAGTAACTTCTTTTAAAGGCTGGTTTGTATTCAAGTATATACTGCATATATTGAGCAGTCTAGGACTGTCCAGTAGTGACTATTGTGCCATCCATCACTTAGTTGTTGCTGGAAGTGTAAACGATAACTTTGGGAAAGGGTCAGTTGAAATGGAAGTCAGGGGAGTGCAAATGCAAGTGACAAAACAAATGGAATTGATAGAGGATGGAGGGAAAGATTTCGACAGCGATCAATCATTCGGTCTGGTGTGATTTTAGACACAGCTTTGCTGTCTTGTGGTTTGGCTGGTTGACTTATGATGGTCAAGCAAGCAGCTATGTGAAATTTAATCGGTTTGTAAAAAAAGAAAAGTACTAACTAATGGTCTTCCTTGGAAATATAATAGATTCTTCAACTTAAAATGTTATTTAACTTAAAAATGTTTTGGCAACTAAAGCAAAATAACACGGTGTATTTGTTGATGTAACCGTACGAAGAACATCATAGTACATAATGCAGTTGATGTCATTTCAAGAAACTTGTCTTTGAAAAGAAAAACGTTTTGCCTTTAAGGGACATTTTTCATTTAATTGTGCACCTCACTTTCAAAATACTCCTACATACATTCTCTTCCTTTGATCTTGCACCTTGAACCAAGCTTAGACAAAAAACGTGAAGGTTGTTATCTGGCGTGAAGTCTAATTTGCAGAAGTGGTACATGCAAATGATAGTAGAGATGTAGATGCCTATAAGTTATTCTGTGTGAGGCTGTGTTAGTTGATTGATGGCTGTTGGTGTAAGGCCTAAGTGAGGGGCTGAGGAAGGAGCTAGATTGTTAGGCCAGATAAGTAAGAGAGTTGCAAGATCGGATGTAATTTGTGATCCTCAGATGTCAGTGTTTCTTTGAGCAGCCAAGGAGAGAAGCACTAATGGCCTTCCTTGCTCAGCTAAACACTGTTTTGTGCAATGATGAGCAGAACACAGCACAAATGTATGTGGATGATGTTTTTGCCGAGCATCCCAGAATGACAGGTGTGTAGCTCACTCACTTAGCCAGGAATCACCTTTGTCTGACCTTGAGAAATTTATGACTTAGAGTAAGAGGGGAGGGTGGCGAAAAAGGAGCACATATTAGATGGGAGGGGTTGTTTGTGGACCACTTATTAAGGAGTTGCTATTGTATAGATGGTAGCTAATTGCATGAACTCAGCATGACCAAGAGAACAAATTGAAATGATTTACCAAAGGTCACATTGAAACCATTGTGTTTTCAGTTTTCTTTTTCCTGTAAAAATATGTCGGATTAATTTTTCCAGCCACCCACCCAATGAGGCAAAATCCCAATTTAGCCTGGAACTTGCATGTAGAATAACGAAGAAAAAAACTAAGGGGAGGGGAAAAAACTAATAAAGAAACCAAGATAAAAAAAAGGGAGGCCTTTGCAGTTCTTTGCCAAAATAAACTCTTATTCAACCCTTGATCTTAAAGTCGACCTGGAAACAATTTGGATGCAGATGGATTTTGTGGACACTTGGAATTCCAGTGTAGTTGGAGTTAGGTGTTTGTTTCTGCGTGAGAGGTGGTCCTGCATATACCTTTAGTAATTGGGAGTGTGGGGTGCACAGCAGGGGCCATGGGGCCCATCATAATGCCATAGATTCCCAGTAGCTGGAGCAATGCTTCCTCCACATCCATGGATTGCCCTGCATCAGATGTCTCAGGGAGTATCCCAGCAGCAGCAATATTTCAGCCTCACCATCCCTCTGACATATCACAAATTGAATCTGCTTGACTGGGAACACCAGCCACGTGTGAGGAACCCTTCCATATTGCCCATTAGAAAAAATGACAATTCCTGACATTATCAAGATCTAAGCCATCTCTTTTAAGGTGATGTATCTATGCTTTCTGGGGGAAAATATCGAATGTCATTATTTCTGGCTTTTTCGTAATGTTTTATACATCCCTTTGACACCACATTGATTGTGATATTGTTGCTTTACCTGACTGATGCAGTGATGCTACTTCCATTGTGCCCTTGACAATGGTGACTATTGGTTTGCTTTGTTGTCACATATTGACTGGATGAATATGCCTTATATTTGTGTCAAATCATGAAAAGAAATGTCCAGTCTCTATATGATTACATAGCTTGTCAATTTTGGCTTACTTACATTTATGTATTATAGATGAATCCTAGCTGAATGTTCGTCCTGGTTCATTAATTTTGGTTAGGGAGAGTGGTAGACTGAAATGTGGTTGTATATTGTCAATATTGTCTGTGATACTTATATACATTTGCCAGGTGATCCAGTGTCACCCTTCATATTTGTATCCGCCCTTGGATATTTCGATTTTTTTTCAAAGCATTGCCACAGTGGTAGGAATAAGGCGTTGTTTTTCAGTTCGATAATTCAGGACAGTGAGAAGACACTGGTTTCAGACAAACTCAAGATGTTTTGCTTCCATTAGTATTCGTGCCTGTGTCTAGCCTCCACAGTTGACAACTTGTAATCACTTTGCAATTGCTTCCCGGGTTGCCCTGCTACTCGCTGCTACGTGCATTGAGTCCTGCAGGTTTCTAGGGTTACTGTTTACAACTACAGGTACTGATTTATTTCTCTGTATTTTTTGTCAGAGCTTTGTGGGTCTGCGATTAAAAAGGGTTACAGATTCACGTTGTTGACTTCTATTGAACCACCACCTGAGGAGGTAATGCTTCTATTTTTGGAATATAATCACCTTATGACGTCGACAGTTAATCTTAATCTATGATGTCGAGCAATATTCATAGGATGACGTCACGTCATTGTGTGAAAATGGTAATTGGTGAACATGAGCTGAAGCTATTTATAGTAGGTAATGAAAAGAGAACTTGTGGTTCTCAGACACTGTTTATAACATGACTGGTGGGTGGGTGGGTGTGTGGGTGGGTATTGTGTGGTTTCCAATAATCATAGAGTCTAACAATAAGCAACTGTCTTGTGATATTCCAGTTCGGAAGCCACATGTAAATATATGTTAATAACATGTAAAGAGCAGCAGGTGGCAGCTCATTTCTATAGCATGTGAAGTGAAAAACGATGCTCATTTTTGTATTAGTTACATGTTAGTTACAGGCAGCATGCACATACGTCAGTGCCATTAGCACAGTGTGTGGGCCAATTTTATCTTCAGGTTGCTATTATTTTTGGCAAATGACAGGTTGACAGAGGCAAGAAAAACATACATTCAACTCCTGACAAGTCCTCTGTAATTTTCTTCAATTATTCGAGGCCAATTTCACTCGTTAGCATGTCATGGCAGTCAGATAAGGAAGAGTCTGGCCAAAGAACAAGGCCCCTTTGACATCACCCAAGGCATTGGCAGAATTTGAAACTGTTTTTATGCTGCCCTCATTCCTATGTTCCATAAATTGGAAGCTTAGTTCAAACATTTCTAATATTTTGATAAAATGTAAGGTAATAGTATGTATTATCTGATGCTACAGTAAATTTAATGATTTATTTTCCCAACATAAGGGTAATTTATCATGATATTGTCTATTATCAATTATGGATGGGAGTTGAAAATTGAATTAAGTCTTATATTAGTTGGTGAAACTTGCTTAAGTAGCTCTGTATATAGGCTAAATATATGCAAAATGAAATATGGATGTAACATATATTTCTTCATTAAGTGTCTACCATTGAATCTTGCAAAATAGAGTTGCGTATTATCTCGCAGATACTGCTAATTGCATTTGCTATAACACCCCCCATTGTGTGTACCTACATTGCATATATGTTGTTATATAAGAACAATGGTTTCTTTGTTGCCATTGTGTTGTGTGTTATCAATGGAGACCAGCATGTGGTTGGTCCAATGACTGCAGTGGCATGTGTGTGTTGGGATATGAATGGCAGAAATGACAAGACAGATGGTCTGATGGAACCTGCTATCTTTTCATTCTGATCACTGTCATTCCATTACATGAGGCCTGTAGTCTGCCCTCCTGGATTGGGTTACCCTGACTCCTATCCTGACTCCTGCATGACTCCTGTTCTGTCATTTTCCATATGCTCCTCATTATTCGCCCACATCAAGGCATTTGCTGCCACATCCACGAGCATCCACTAGCTTCATCAAGTCCTTTTGTGATTCACTCCACAAGAAGTGGAGTACCACAAGGCTTTGTTGTTTGTCTCCATAGCGACTTCCCATGACAACTGAGTTGCAAAGAATTGCATTGTCTTTGGCAGAGAAGGGGGCTAATACAGGAGGTTCATTATTGACACCCCTAGGACTAGCCTAAGGCCAACTGGCTTACTATTATGGTCACTCATTTTAATCCCCTCCATGGAGTTATCACTGTATCTAACCTGGATAAGGAGGACCTCAACACCAAGACCTATTTTGGCCAGGAACTGTGAGTGGCCAGAATGACCAAGTAATTAAATGGTTCTGTTGTATATTGAATAATCCTTACATGAAGACGGTCTTGTAGGCCATTGTATCCTGGAATAATGACTCCATCATTGAATGAAAGTCTTTTTTTTTCCACATCTTATAATTGTTGCTCACTGATGTATGTTCCTTGTGCTGCTACCTGTTCTATCCAATGTTGTTGAGGAGTATCTCGGCAAGCTGCCTCAGAAGTTGAATCACTTAAACAAATTGACATTTCATTTCCACAAAGACTTATATATTGAAGCCAAAATCTACATACATTTGTAGTGTCCGTTTTAAGAGATGTCGGAAGATGGCTGATAGTTTTTTTGCATTGCAAAAGCTTGTTTAATACCATTAAGCTTTTGATGCAAAGTACACCATGCAGACTTATATAGAAAGCATTTAAGCACTTAGGGGTATTTACGTTGTAAAAAAAAAAAAAGGATTAATCAAGCTTGAGTGGTCTGTATATAATGCAGATGGTTTGAAAAAGACACTGGCTCCAAATGGATCGATATGGATTGGATTTGATCAGTCTCTTTGATACAGGACATGGTGACCGGATTTTCACTTTGATCCCCTTTGAAGTGTGCTCCAGTGACATCCCAGCATGGCCAGCTCAATGGTAATTCTATCGGCACAGCTTTCATGGCAGTGAGGGGCTAAACAAGTGCTACTCCAAAAACAGCCATGTTGCAATATTTGATGCTGCTCTAATAAGTTTATGGTGGACCACCGTGTGACCAACACAGTGGGCGTGGCTGTTTTCAGGACCATCAGTGTTCTAGGTCAAAGGTCAAGGTCATTGTAGGTCATACGGAGCAAAAGGGGCACCTTTGCTGTTGTGTCATTCATGTATGTCAGTTGGGAGAATCAAAGGCACTTAATGGCTCTTTGAGTTGCAGTTTGTATTTTGCATTTTTGTCAGACAGTTTTATATGACCGACTAACCAAATGCGGATGTAATGATAAATGATAAGTCAATAAGAGAGTGGAATGTGTATTTTCCCCTTTTGTGGGATGTTTTGCTTCAACAAATGTACCAAATACATGGCACCGTTATAATTTGATGGTTGGTATACTTTCTGCATCCTTTTGGTATTTAGCTTAGGAAGAGTGTCCACTATATCTTTCCACTCTCAGTTGCAGTTCTTTGAGTTGCACAATGTTCCTTGAAGATACAATTAGTATTCTGAATGCGAATGTACTTGTATCATGAATTGATTTTTATGACTTATACCATCTTGTGCGCTCAAGTAGACAAGTCCATACGGAAGTTCCAAGGTATCTCTGCCCAACAGGAATCCTGGCAGACTTTAGTAACTTGTGGTAGTCATTGGAATAACTGCATGTGGTCTGGAGATTGGAGGCACAAGTCAGACCTGGTGCCCTCGGAAAAAGGATTCCAGTTTATCTCAGGCAATTATTTTGAGGCTGTCTGGGGGAGCTTGTTAGTACGTGAGCTGTAGCAATTGATATAGCAGGACATTTTATGTCTAGCTTTGCCAAGGCATTTTTGCTTTTGTGTGGTTAATTGTACAGACATTCTTGGAGGTTGATTCTTCAGAGTATGATTTCAGCTGCTGTGTAATTATACAATTGACTATTGAAGTACTTAGTGAAATCCCTAGTCGCATTACTTAATCTTAAATCTCTTTTGTTTCAGATGGTGTTCAACAGGACAGTTACTCTGAAAGAAGACCCAGGGAAGAAGGCCTAACTTTTTATAAATGAATAATTTATAACAATATCATTTAAATGTAACTTTGCATATTGACTGCTTCCCAATTAGTGACTTTAATTGATCTGATATGCCACTAAAGCTTGCATTTACTGTAATTATGTCATTCAATATTGAATTATTTATAATCCTAGAAAATTGGTAGTTTTTATGGATGCATGTTGTTTTAGTTGTGATGTATTTTGGTTCATACACTTGGTTTTCATCCTGGTTGCATTTAATTTAATTTTGAACTTATAAGCATTATACTATATTTTTGTTTCCATGTAAACCATGGACTGCTTTTGCTCTGATGTTTATTTTATCCAGTTGTGTGGCAAAGAGAAATTAAGAACAATTAAAGCTGCAATAATTGCGACAAATTCATTGCCTTTTGAATTTTCAAAAATTTAATTACAGAGTTGATGCATTGTCGTATTCAGAGATAATGGTTTAATTACTTGACAATTTCCTGAAGCGGTTGATGCTTTTAGTCATGTGAAATGGCCTCCGGTTCCATAAATTTGGAACTGGTCGTTTGTGATTTTCATTCAAATTAGTCTGTGGCATTCTAGTTTTGGACTAAAATCTAATACCTACATTCTCGGAACAATTTCAAACTAATTTCCAGAGTCTGTTCGATATATATTTTGATGTGCATCATTTCTGGCTACTTTAGTTACTGTTGGTGTAGTTACTACATGAAGGAAATCATACAGTTAGTTACATAAAATATGGTCGACTATAGTGACCAAATACTGGCTAGAGCTATAACTGGCTGGAGCTAGCAGCTTCTGACTACACCTTTCTAGCAGTTAAGCTCAGTATGCAGAAAGATTTGGGTAACTATCTTAAGAAAGAAACCAGTCTGGTGGTAATGGCAAAATGTTTATTTGAGAAAACAAATATTCACAGATACATCTCCATGGAATGATGGGACTGTAAGTGACAGGAGAAGGATTAACATTGTGACGTCACATCTTCACTCTGATTACGTCAACATTAACTCTAAAAGAACTTTACACATGTCCATCATTTGTGTAATGCGTGTAACATTATTCAATTGCTATGGAAACAAAACATTATGTACAATTGCAACAAATTTAATGATCATCACAGTCTTATGACAAATTACTGTCTTTTGCTCTAGAACTACAACACTGCATACAGAAGAATAAACAGTAAACTCGTTGCCATGGAAATCGTCGTAGCACTTCCGGTTGAGAATAGGACGCTGTAACCATGGTTATCGGTTGTGTCAACTGATACTTTTGTTCTTGTAGTTTTCTGAAAAATTAAATAGAGATTGTACATCGAGCTGTTTGGTTTTACAATAAATCTTTACTGGTTGTTTTGTACAATTACTATGGTCCACAAAACTGAAAAGCTACGCTTTGATGTGCTGTTGTCACAACTTGATTTCGAAAACTGGATACATTTATTGCCTGGAGGAACTCATATACTCAGACGGACGTGGCTTATTAGATGGTTATTTTGATTTCGATACATGTGAAGTTAGTCACTCAAACATGCAGTGGCCCTAAGGTGAAATAATTTTAGTAGGAACTTGTGTAATGTGTTTCGGAAGAATTTTTGGCAGACTATTCCAGGAAAAATTCCAACTGTTGACAAAGATGTTTGGACTAGACATCCAACTTGGTTATTGCCAAAGGCTTGAGTATCTGGTTCCACTTAAGCAAGTGCTGAAGGTAGCTCTTCGTTCATCTGGCAATTGTTGTGTTTTCATATCGACATGTCTTTGTCTTTGGGGCACATTTGGGTGTCCCCTTGAAAAAAGCCTTCTGCAACACAATATGGGGGAGCATGTCTGGTGCACGTGCGTCGGGGGGCATCCCCCCGGGGGACTGGTGTGTTTACCAAACGCTTAGGACTCTGCAGGTGGAGGCACAGGAGGAGGGGAGGGGGGTCACCTGCCCCCCATCAGCACCCCAGTCACAGATATTACAGCGATTGCTTTCGTCTAACATTAACAAAATAGTTGTGGCCTCAAACACGGCGTAATGCATCGTATGGTTAGGAAAACAAGTCCCCCTGGCTTAGCACAGCAGATGCCTGTTGCGCCAAATTGTTTCAGCAACCTGATCTAAACAAGATGAAGATGCGATATGCTGATGCCACTGCAACACCCTAGGCATGCGTCCAGCTATTGCAGCACAGGCCAAGGGGATGGGGTGACCTCATACTGCAGTATAGCATATATAGTGGATGGATTATTAATAGTGGGGCAGTGATGTTACTGTCATATTTTCTGTTTGTGCACGACCATTTTATATCATTTATAGTCAGTGCAGTATATATGCCTTCAGAAGCAATAAGATTGTGACAAAAGCTGGTCAGCTGCGTAGGGCAAAAGCTGGAAGTGTATGAGCAAATAGTTTGGTATTACAAATAGGAGATGAATCATTTGATATATGTCTTGTAGGCTCCTGAGGCTACACAGACTGCAGCAGCCAGGGAGGCTCGGAGGGTGGGCCCTTGGTGGAGGATGCCCTCAAGTGGACACGGCGACAGTGTTCCTCAGGTCAAGGGCCCAGGTCCCTCTGGTCCAAACATCCTCCACTCCGCATTTGTGTTTTCCTATCACTTGCATGTGTGAACAGCAGGTCTGGTTTATGCGCCTTTTAGCCTTCACAAGGCCTAAGTAGCTCAGCTGCGTGGATGGAATGTTTCGTGGCAAAAATATTCAGCAAAGCAGCCGAATTTGCGTCTTGTCTTGAAGTGCCTGTCTCTGTGTTCAGATGCAAACTCTAAACATACTTTGAAGATCAAGATGTGTGCCTAGATGCTCTACCATTACTGTCATTTGATAACTGCATTTTCTATATTTTTTTTTTCTTTGGCTAAACCGAGAAGAAACTTTAACCAGGCCCTGTATATGCATCTTGCCAAAACCTCATACACATATACTTTGGGATGACTGGTGCGATAGTCTTCTGGTCCAGGGTGGGTTGAACATGGTTTGGTAACAGCAGTACCCCATAACAAGGGGTTACTGGTAGCAGTTGTACACACATGAACCAAGGTTACTTTAGTGGAAAGACCACCTCACATTAAGATCGCCTTATATCTAAGACCACCAGTTGTTTGACCTAGTTGCACTCTTGGCATAGTATAGGCCTATTGATTGTGCCTTGATATTTAGGTAACATTTACACCAGTCAGGTACCACTCTATTATAAAGCAACTCATATCAACTAGACCCAACCCTCTTTTCATACACAGTGTGAGCAATGTTTTGTCGTTATTTCTATATCATTAGGCTTACCATAGCAGTGGTTGTGGTGGTGGGTACTTCCTCTCTCCTGCAGTGCTGACTGTGGGGGACGGATGGGGGCACAAGCACTGCTACCAGCTGAGCTGCATTTTCCCCACAGGTGTCCTGAACGTGGGACCTCACACAAGCCTGGAAGCTGTGGAAATAACTGCAAATACAAACATAATACTTGTTAATGTGATGGCTAAACATATTAAATTGTTCACATATTTTCGTATTATATTATCATTGTTCTGCTTGTCAAGAGAGCATAATTATAATTGAAATCAACAACAAATAGCAAAAAAAAGCTTGACTTGTAGATGTTATTCCTAGCAATTTGTAGATGTCAAGCACCAATTATAATGTGTATATTGCAGATCTGTGCCGTCTAATTTTGGTCTTTCTGGGATGATGCCATTGTTTTCCATCTTTGCCTGTTCAAAGAAAATCCAAGTCTTGGCGAATGAGGAATTAATGAATAGATGGCGTGGACACTGGCAATTAGACACTCTTCTCAGGTGATTCAAGCTGTGTCTTTCATGATCCACGCTCCACAAAAATGCCCCACTGATACCCTGCCTTGTCGTGGTTTTCTTGTGGGAAACTGGTCTATTCAAGCTACAATAGCAAGCTAACCAGTCCTCACATTCCCAAATTTGTGGGTCTCCATTGATTTTGGATGTGGATGGGCCTAATCACCTTTTGCAGGCAGTAATTGTGCCTCAGCAATGTCTACGTTTATTCAATGTCTACAATAAACGTAACTCGGAAGTGATTCCTGATCAACTAATTCATGTAAATGAACCCTACTATGTATTATTCAGGTGATTCATTATTCACTGAATATCAGTTTGGTTTACTTAGCGAAAATGTATTTGATTGAAAGGAAAATAAGCCCTCTATCGCCAGATATATCGGATAGTCATGAGACTTGTTGGCATTATCGGATGCCTTTAGTTCTTCCAAGCTGATTGTAGAAACAAACTTGACCACTGGCCTTTTTTAATGTAAGGGCTATTGGGCTGACCTATCAAGCTTATGGCGTGATCCCTTAGGGTCATCAACAATCTATTGCCATGGAGTCTCTTCCTAGTGAACACACTACGTTGTTTGAACGTTAGATGGTTGCCACAAAGTCATGGCTGCAACGTTGCAACAACATTGCTACAACTGTTGCATAAACTTCCAAAGAATACAAGGACAATGTCAGTCATACCATGGATGTATACATCCATGGTCATATCATGCTAAACAGTATACATTTTATGAGTGTCACGATTCAGAATGCAGATAATTTATTTCAAGCTACATATCATTGTAACCTAACATTGCACCTATATTGTGGCAATGTTCTGACACTGAAGTGGTTTCTGGACCTATATAAAACCTTTGATTGTACTTTAATTATGTTAATACTTTGATTATAGCCTGAAAGACGGCCATATACCAATTAATGAACTTCTGTTTCAGTTTTGCATATCCAAGCTAGGTGACGTTCAGTTTAGAGAAAAACAAATCGGTCGAAGATCAGAATATAAAGGTTTGTCCTGTGGGAACCAGCTTTGGAACTTTAACTTGGTTTACTTGGTTGAATAAAAATCTATGGCTGCAGGATAGTTGCAGCAGGGTTAAGTAATTTTGCAATGCTGTGGCAACATTCCTCGGAGACTACAAATTTACATTGTGATAACGTAGTATTGCCACATCGCGGTCACTGAGAGCAACTGAAGAGCAACTTTGCAGCAACGTTATTTGTGCCAATGGGTTGTGACTTCATGCTCTGAGCATCTTTAGCTTGTGCCAGCTTACCATTAGGACATATGTATACTCACTCGCACATGGTGTTGATGGCTTCTCGGTTGCCATTCTCCACCAACTGTTCGATGCCTTCAGTTTCGTCGCGGTACTGCTGGAAACACGTTTCTGTGGAGGCAGCCAGACGCGTGTAACAAAACTGATTTCTTGCATATACTGGAATGAATTAATTGAATCGCATTCAGTCACAAAATGAGACTATGAATTCTGGGAATGTAATGGTTAAGTGGTACAACCCTATTTATCCAAGGTACAACGTTTTTATTGTCAGGCACCTTTGATGGGCTTTCATAGTAAAGTAGACTGAACACAAATTTGTACTGTACTTCAAATAGAATTACAGCAAATTTCATAGACTTGAAAACCGTGTCAGAGACTTGGAAATTATAAAACGCCAGATGACGTCATGTGTATCCAGGACTCCTATTGGTTTATTTTAGGCAGTCACTCAACCAAAACAAGTCCTGGACTCTAATGACGTCCTCTCAAGTTCTTCAAGACTATGAGATTGGTTTCCTATTCAGTGAAATTGGCTCTAAAAGAACTTAGGAGGAGGAGGGTAGCATCTTACCTTCTATGAGATTATTTGTAGAACAAAGGTTGCCTATATTAATGTAATCACTGACAACTTGTTCTATGGCTGCATGTTCCTTTTCAGGACAATTTATTTTTATGTTGTGAGCGCAGTGCATCGATGACTTGAATGCTCTGGAAACGAGAAAGAAAAGCAATTTGGTTTTAATAAAGTTTTTCAAGGATATTATAATTGTGAACTTACATGATTAGGTTTAAACAAAATCATGCAACCTTTTGCCAGTTTAAATGAGCCAATGATATAGTATGTTATCCGGTCAGCATACTGTCTACACTAACTACAGGTAATATTTCATTTGTATCATAAATAAGTTCCCATATTTCATGACTTCCATCATATATTTTGTTAATGACTGAGCCCAGTAAAGAAAGGCACAGCAGTTATCCCTGGTTTATATAAATAGAAGGAATAATTTCAATCAATATCACAATGTACACTTTAACAACTCTTTCTGTCATCAGCTAAATAATTTTGAAGCTAGCAACATTTAGTGAATTTTAATTATTTTTTATGGGCACTTACTCGCAAATAGAGCGTATTGTTTCTACATCCACGCCAGAATAAAATGTCTGATCTCTCCTTATAAGGGCAGATGTGAGGGTATTGTAAGGTGCAAGGCAATGATTGGTCGAGTATGTGACGTCATCAGGACAGGCTGCCCTGTAGGATGAATAGGCTGAGGAGACTGCTGCAAAACAAACGATCGTACGTAAGATACACAGTCATAACAAACAATGAACAATAATTTATATATAAACAGGCATATAGCTGTAGTGAAAAGTAAAATCTCAGATGTACAATGTAAGAGCATTCGATTGTTTCAGGAAATTAACCACTAATTGCTTTCGTGATAATGAATGTAAGTGCAAAGCCATGTAGTAAGTTAGGGATGTAATTTCTTAATGCAACCAAAGATTTCTTAATACACCAGCGTTGTACGATATGGACCAGTTAAATTTGTAATTAGGTTGAAGTGTTTTAAACAATAAAAACTGATTCCAACTGATGTGAAAGTTCAACGTGAACATTACGGAGCCATTCGAGGTTAATCCGTAAATCAGGTATGAGAAACTGGTCTATGAATGAATGTTTCAGAAACGTATGATTGGGTTTTTTTTTTCACCATGTAGATGATGCTGAAGTGGCATTACCTCCTACTCAGAAAAGTGCAATCACATGCAGCACCTGAGGAATTAGCTTTTGTACACATTTAATGGCACTCTAACGTGTAATGGTGTAAGTCATTCATCAACTCTTTTGTCCGTCTTTTAAAACTTCCTGAAGTTCATGATGCAGATTTCGTCCCCCAGATCCATATAATGATTGGCCAAACATTTTGACTTGCATGTCAGACTTGCTTCCTATTGATTTCCCTTTAGTAATGTGAAGTTGACTTGAAGCCCAATGATCATTCAACCAAAGCAAGCTCTTGAGCCAGGAAAACCTACATGCAAATGTGCCGTATGATTTTTCTTGTTTGTGTACTTTGAAGAGAAAAATAGGCTGGAATAATCAATACTGTTCACCCACAGGATGCATTGATGCATGATGCGCCCTTTTAACAGGCAAAGGATGCGATTCTGTTGGCATCATGACAAGAAACAACAAGAGTGAATCCCAGGAGCACCTGCTGGCTAAAGAATATTGTGTTAGTGTCCTTGTAATTATAAATATGAACTCAAAACTCCTGCAAACTCGTTTAATTCTACCTTATTTTAGCATGTCATGATGCTTTACGGAATGCTGATATTAAAAACGGGCATTGATGTCATTATCAATTACAACTAACTGCTTGGTCTTCGTCTGTGGTTAGTGCTAACTACTCATTTCTTCTAAGCTCCAGGCAGAATTTATAGTGTGAAATTTTAAGTCAATAAAGTCTCCACTTAATGATCAGATCTCCGACAAAAATTGTTAAATGTGCCCTCATGAGTGGTCACAGTTCTCATGAACCTGTAATTTGTTGTTAATGAATGGCTAGGAATGGAAACAGGCGCCAGTCGATTGCCAGTGACCAGACAAAGCAAATAATCCCAATTCACGTTCTCGTGTGATCTAGGACCCTCTAACATTATCCCCAATTATCGTTCACTGTTATTCAATTTTACATCAGAGAAAAACACACAGAGCTCGCCAAACAAATGACTGATCCTTTATGGCCCTCTAGTCATTAAAACAGCGGATGGATAACAAACAAGTCGTTTGCATTAATTCTATCAAGTCAATATGCCTCCATTTGTAGCACTTTGTACATTATACATATTGACCAAACATTTAGTAATCAAAACTTTGCTCCACTCTACATTGTATGTGCTTCTAGGCCACAAAAAATCACCAAAAAAGTTCAGGCAAATTATACTGAACGCTGCCAGCATGTCTGAACCTCTGTTGTATGTGTCCTGTTGGAGAAATAACTCATGATTTGTGTTCAGTGTGGGGTGGTATCATGGTGATATGTAAGTCTCAACCCTACCCTTTTGGATGGCTTCGATGTCCGTCCATTTACCCCATGTGTCCAACATCAGTTTGTAAGAAACCATGTCCTATCTCGATGCCTTATTGCTAGTCCTCTGAGCAATGCACAGTATGTTATTGATATGTGTGACTCACTGGAGTCCATTTGATTTGGAGAAATTGCTGGGAATCCCTCCTTTTCTCTCAATATATTCTAATAAATCGATTGTCTCAGACTACTCCTAGCCTCTTTGCAACAAAGGAATAAATGAGATTCCCACAAGATGCCTTCCTAAATCAGATTAGACTGACATTAGAGTTTATTGTGAAACATGACAACAATTGCAAAAAGCAAAATCCTGTACTTCGACAAAGACGATCAAGTTGGAATTCAGGCAAAAAAAACGATGGCCCTGGTGGTAGTAACTTCCACTTTCGTGCTTCGACCCTGAATCAAATACTTCTGGATGCAGAGTAAATTCAACCAAGGTGTTTGTGATATTTGGCATGTCTCACTGGGTCTGAAGCTTAGCCAGCTTACATTACCAGCCGCCAGATGCAGACATAGTGATGAGATGATAAGACACCATGAAGAGTGCCCGTGCTGGGGATCGAAGCCGGGACCTTCAGCAGAGCTGGCCAATTCGGAATTGGCGGATGCCTGCATATTATGACAAGATACTCTACAGCAGGGTTCACCTGGTCAAACCGCTTGATCGTATTATATATTTTTAATAATGAATATCAATGAATATAAACTTTAACACCTCCTGGTCATCTGTATCTATCTGTAGCTATCAGTAGCTGGGATCACAATGGTATTCATATAGTGCTTCTGTTGAGGAAGAACACTCTTAGTAAGAATTATGTAGCCTTTTCAACTGTCTTGACATCTTACTATCAGCTTTGTGTGTTGCAGTCATTTATCCATCTTATTGCGGGCCATTGTTGGAAGTGTCTTTTTACTACAGCATTCCATTTCTTGGAATGGCAAACAAGCAGAAAGAAGAAGAAGAAAAACAAGAAAGAAAGAGGACAGAGAGAGATCTGGGTGATGATCAGTAGTGATAAGACAAGGAGGTTGCTGGGAGTCAGGCATCTGCTGTAACTGCCATTTGTTATGTGCTGCAATTCCAGCCAACCGTCCTGATCCACTAGCAGATAGCCCCAGTTGAATGCTCTCTTAGGATTACTAGTCTGTTCAGAGAATTATGATACTCTGTAATGCCCTTTGCTTATTAAGTCGTACGTCCCATAATGTATGCATTTAAATGTTTCTGTAATATACTCATAAATTCCCCCGTTAACATTTGATGAAACCGATGTTGACACTTTGGTATTCAGACTAACCCCAATTATGAGTCAACTTCTCAAACGATATGATGAGTGACATGGAGTCTTTCAACCCAGGCCTCTGCGAATAAGCACGCCAGAAAGTTACTTATGAATTTGTTTCAATGACAAGTCCGTCCATTACTTTTGACTCCTAGCATTCCTTGTCTGTGAGTTATCTTTTCACAAAGCACAGAGTGGCAGCCACTAATGCAGATAAAAGTATTTAAGAGATACTGGCATCATCATGCTAATTTAGGGGTGCTCTTGTTTGTTTCGGCTGATTAGCTATCAAAGCAGCCAGGAATATCTATGGGCATGCCACAATCCCTTTTAATTAGGGGGATGGACCGAGCTGTCAGCCTCTCTACCAGATCAAGAGGAAATGCATATCACTGGGATAAACGATGACGCAACACCTCTGTGGAGAGCGCAAACAATCCTCTGATGAGACTACATGGAGGTTGGCTGGAGGTTGGCTGGAGGTTGAGGCATCCTGAGGAATGCTCTGATGTGACCAGCAACAGATATTTGCAGTGCACCCCTCGATGGTGACTGGGGCACCCCCTTGTGATCTATGATATCATCATTCATCAAGCACAAACCAGAATCACCATCCACCATCCACGAATCACCTGCCAGGAATCACCCTCGTGCCTTTCATAGCACTCAGCAAGGGTGATGGGGGATAGGGGAATGTTGAGGGAATATACATTGAACCTTACTAAAACGGCCACGGCCACTCCCCTAGCATAGCCCTTGCACACACCGTATCAAACATGCAACCTCATGCTGTGTAAATGATAAGTCTCACCCCCCCCCCCCCACATCCTCTCCCTGCCTTCAATGTGGGTGCAGGGGTGCATGGGGGCTACTGTTTCAGATGCAGACGAGATGACTGATCCATTAATAGTTACTAGATTGATCTATCTCACAGTCACTGCATCTCATCTTCTGTGTATAGCTATCTTGGGACCATCTGTATTAATCCAAGTTTCATAGAAACCCGTAGTACTCCGATAACATGCTGCAGCCAAGCAACAGGTTCCTTCATTATGAGCTACACAGCTAGCTTTTTTTTAGCTCATATTCATTACTCAACAACAAACTTGCCAGAAAAATGTCACAAAGCAGTATTCCATTACACAAAGCATTAAATTAATTCCTGGAATTAATTAACACTTCCTTCTCTGTCTGTTCTAATATTGAATGTCTTGTCCTGAGCTAAAAATGTCTGGCTTTTCTTTTTCGAAAAATGTCTACTACATGACTCAATTACAATTAAGACTTATTTATAACTTGCGCATGTTCTCTATTAAGACCGAAGCTATCTTGTGTCATGGCAACTGACATCCGCAGGAAGGATCACTATCAGGGATTTGGCCAACGGAGTCACGCTTGTCATCCCACCATTTATAGGATCTCTTCTTGGCCAGATAAGACAGCATGACACCGTTCGCCAGATTACATTCCCTTCACTAAATCGAGATAAACTCCAAGCTTTCGTTAATTCTTTGGCTACATGTCAGACCAGTGCAGAATTGCAATATTCAGATGACTGATCAGTATTCACTTTTTGACTGAAGTATACTAAATAAATGCAAAACTATTATATATAATTGTTTTTGAGTGTATATAAATAACTTCATCTGAACTTGGAACACCACTATGTGGGCTGCTAGCTGGCTTATAGCTGAAGAATGTCAGTCTTTATATTAAAGCATATATAAGCCTACCTCTAGGGTCAGTAATAAGATGTTGAATTGTAACCAGCATGATAGGATTAAAGGGATTAAAATTATTTTATTTTAAAGCTTTGTTACATTGCATTTGATCAAAAACATTTTGAATGTTCGAGCATGCACTCAAGGAATATACGAGTCATGTGATTAATGGCCTTTTTAGTGACCAAGAATGTCTCTTAAAATGACTGCAAATGGTTACATGCACAAGGTCCCACAAGATCTAACCTGAAGATCAAATAGCATTGGCTGTTTGGTCTGCAATATATATGTTTGTGTATAATGTTACCACCTCGGAAAACTGTATGATCCCCAAGCCAAGATAAAGTGATTTTTGAATGCTCAGGTGGGGTGTTGCTGATTACATTCAGGTGTCCTCAGTTTAGAGATATCCTGGTTTTATGGACTTCTTGCTTGCTTGAGTTGTTCTCCTCAAAAGCGATGTTCTTAACACACAGCTAGGTAAACATTTATACAAGATGTGAAGTCAAGTGAGTTACTCTGCACACAGGTGCCCCACCAAGCCCCACACACACTCAAGGGAAGCCAGTCATTCGTAATGTTTTGACTTTTCCATACTGCACCTTTTCATAGCATATTTCCAGATCATAAGAAGGTGATATCTACTGCACACTCGTTTAAGACTGTTCTTCAGTGAATTGTATTGAGTGAATGATACTATTCTGATTCTATTTGACTATTAAAAAATATGAATATGCGTTCTATGCAGAATTCTATATATATATATATATATATATATATATATAAGACCCTTACAAAACCAATGCTGCATCACCCCGATTACAAGCCGGGTAACAAATTAGAACCAGTCTTGCATACGATGGAAGGGACTCCATATACTTGTGCAGACGTTGGGTCTAGAATTTAGTTTCCCTTTCGTTCTTGTTCACACATAATGTTTCAGTTACTTATAGGTTTGGTAAAGAGCTCTGTTATAGTTTCACACAGAGTAACGGAAGCTCTAAAGATAAGTATAGTGCCTACTACACTGCCCTAGTTCTTTAGATCCAGTCCTTCAGCCCGAGCCTTTATATGGTCTTGAAACTTGTACGAACCATCGAAAAGGACTGAGGAGATCTTATTGTAACTCTTGTGTCCCACAGTCAGCATTAGAGGAGGTGGCAGAGTCCATCTAGTGAGTCTTTAGGCAGCAGATCCATCGGATTGCCCTTGACTGACTTTGGCACATTTGCTAACTGATGGTGCATAGGGTGGACCTTGGGTTTACTTGACATTGATTGGTGGCAAAATCGTTTAAGATAGCCACCGTTAGAGGGTGTCATGCAGTGTAATTGTTCTATTGTGACGTCATCGTTTGATGAGCACAAGTTGCCACTTGTAGGTGGCGTGTGTGTAGCCCATTAGCATGATGTGCATTATCAGTGGGCTGCAGCCTGGGGCCCTTGCCACATTTCCACATGTGACTGTTCCATGATTGCACAGCATTTGTCTTTTGCTCCATGATGCACTTTTTCCCTGCCATCCACTCAGTTTTGATTAATCCTCATTCTTCGTCATAAGAGGAGTTTATGACTTTAGAGTAAATCAACAAAGCTTCCATTGACTATGTTGAGTTGCTCTTGTTTGTGTTCTGTAAACTCCCTATTTAAAGTTTAAAAGATATTTTTTACGCCCCATAAATTCCAATAATTTGAAAGGATGGCATTACATGGAACCATGTGATGTTGGAATAACCTCTCAACTCCCAAATGTTATTGTGAATCAACCAACGTGTAATGCTATTGATTCAAATTGTGAATGTGGTTTCTTTCAAAATTTACCAAGGATGATATTCTCCTTTATTCAAGAATGAAAATATTATGGAATCACCGCATGTCACTTTAAGCTAACATGAAGTTGGGCTGCATTCAATCCAATCTGGTGACATGTCCCAGCCAAGCAGTGTATGGAATACATAAGTATAGTTGAGAAGTTTGTTTTGAGAGGAAAAAAAGTAGATTTGCAAGAGAGAGGGGTGAGTGGCAGGGGGGCTGTGAGGCTTATCAGGGCCACCTGGCGGTAGTGATGTATACTCATGCAAGTCATCTGCACCCCCCTCCCCTTGCTATGATCCTTCACTTGCCTAACAGGTCATGACAGCCACAACTGCTGCCAATCTCTGCTGCAGCAGCCAAAACTTGTGATGCCATCTTGTTAGGTGTCCTGTTCCAGGCAGCATCTCTACTGCAACTTCTGAAACCCTCTCATCCCCCAGGCCCCCTAATTCATGATAGGGCTAGATGGGAGGTTGGCAGTCACTGACGGGAGGTTCAGAACAGCACTCAGCAGCACAAGGACCACCTGTGCCAATATCCCAATACACAACTTGGAAATTATTTTGTAATTCAGTGATAAAAGAGATGCTACTAAGTTGCTAACTCAATGAGAGAGCTCATCTCAATGAATTGAGCAGCTCTGAATAACATCGATTCCCTTAATCATGATACAAATTTGTCCCCATCCACCCAAATGTTACATTTTCTGTTAGCATAGTTTAAGATCAACAGAACAAAACTTTGGTCTCTGCTCTAACCATTGGTGATCTTTCAAGACTGCAGTTCACAGGAGACCCTTCCATCTCCAGAGAAGTTATGCTGATAGATCTCAATTGATTTCAAGATGCAGTCCATTGAATCTCAGGCTTAATGGATGGCTACAAGTGCCTCTGCTTTCAAACTGTCACTTTTCCATTTTATTGGCCTTTCTCGTTCGTATGTCTCAATTTGAACTGTTATGTGGAGTGCTGTTTTCAGTCTCCTCTTGGTCTTTCCTTCTTGAAAGTTTCCTTCCATTTTGCAAAACTTGGACTTGGCTAAGTGCTTTCATGTGATCTGAAGCATCTGACACAAGTTGTACATTCCCTAAATTTCCTCAACCATTCACTCGCCCTAAGTAAGCTGCTCTTTTGATGATCTTCCACTGGCAGTTCGTATAAAAGGAATTGTGACCTCTGACCCGCTCGCCACGCCCCTGGTGGCGATGATTGACCTTCGCCTAGCGGTCATATAGACAAACACAATAAACGAAGACAAGTGGCGAGAGCTACTGGAGGGCCAGGGTCCAGTTGTCCGAAGGGGCCTGTAAACTATCCCCACCCTCCTGGCAATTGCATGACCAGACACTGTCTTTCCTATGATATGTCTGTAGTCTTTCAGCTGCTCTATGTATCCTACATTCTATCAATGCAAATGCAGTTCCCATCGATCCCAGCATACATGGCTTTATGCCAGGACACAAACAATCTTGCACTCTACAAGATGGGTAACGGGATTGCTATAGATTTATCCTGTGTGGGAAATCACCATTAATGCGCATTATCAATTCATAAGTGACTGTTTATGTGTTTGATATATTATGCACATGCCCCTTCATTATTGGGTTAGCATGAATGAAAAGTGACTTGGATCTGCGGATCAGGTCCCCAGTTGGGTCTATTCTTTACATTTGATAGGACATGGGCACAAATGATAAATGGCAGTGATGTTAAAGCTCATGTTATGACAGAAGGAGATTCGCTCAGAGACATGTGACTTAAAACAGAAGCAAACAGAAATGCCTGGCAAGTTTCTAAGGCAGGGCGTTTAATTCCCACTCAGTTGCAGTGCTAGCTGTCTGGTGGGTGGGTCACTTGAGTTGGGCTTGTCCCCATTTATCAAAAAGGCAGCAACCTCGAGCCCCTGTAACCCCCCTTTCCCCCTGACATACTCTGCGACCCCTGGTCTCCCCGGGAGGGTGAAATGCCCTCTCCCCACATTGATCATACCTCCATGTACAAGAGTTATCAGTGTACATGCACAACTATGCTATGAATAAGCGCATGTGATGAAGATTGAAGACACACGATAACACTGCCAGGTTCTGGTTAAAGGGTAGCACTGGCCCACGTTACAAGGGTTACATAGTGTGTACATACTCTGCATTTTTTTTTAAGCTTCATGAAATGTTATTCTGAAATGTTAAGAAATTTACTTTTGCACAGAGTCTGAGCATGGTCTAAATAATTTTGACCCTGTCTGGAATTTTTGCTAAGAAGCTGGAAACTTATGAGGTAGTCAAGAGTTTTCAGTTCAATTGTCATGCACATGTCTCTGAAAGTTCTTCAGAGAAGAGTTTTCCCTATTTTTTCTATGTTGTCACAATCTCGAACTGGATCCACTGGGTACAACATGTTACAAAACGGATGAATCACATAAATTATTGGGACGCTCTGTCAACTCACGTTAAAATCACTCCATAAACTTTCAGCTTCTTTTCAACTTAAATAAACCATTTCTAAGTGCATTTATGGATATGAAAGGGGTGCCAGTGAACTGTCATCTCGCACAGGTGGCGCCCCTAATCCATCATTCATTTAAGACCCGCTAGGCGGCGCATCTGTAGCTGATTAAACTTCTTAGCATTTGAGTCCAGTGTGATGGCTTCATCTTTCTGTGAACATTGAGTCGTGGACTTATACACTCCCCTTGCAGTTAGCATTTACTGCCAACCCTTGATGTATGCCCATGCCGAGTTCACTAACTTTGTATTCCCTGGGCAAACCGTCAGCCATCAAACGTCAAGCCAATCTTATGTTAAACATTTCTGCCTTTCTGACCAGCATACTGATCGAGCGAACTTCAGCCAAGCATCGTGAAAGACAAATCGCCAACCGACGACCAATCTGTTTCGTAGTCCGTGATAAGGCTAAAACTCGTCTTCCTAAAGAACATGACCTGGTTGTAAACTGATAGAATCAATGGGCTTCGGATGCCATGATTCTGCTTTCCAGCAAGATTAAAGCTTTCCTTTTTAATGTAACTGGACCTATAGTTCTCAACTTACAATACTGCTATAATGAAACAAAACGGTAAACTTAATTGAGTCGGTGTACATTGCAGTAGAAATCTCAGTTTACAGAGAGTCTCATAGATATCCAATCACTATGAAATGACCGGATCATCACTGATACAGTGAACCTTTCTTAAGACCACATCACTGTTGCAATTAATATTGCCAATTATTATAGACCAAAAGGTGTCCTCGTACAAGAATACTTACGTAGTTAGTGTAGTAACAAGTAAATTGTTAGTGTCTCGTTTTTGTGGTCATCTGTTCCTAAAAAATCTGAACTGTGCCTAATTGGGAGAAACAACTTCCGCCGCCTACGATGAGCCAATTTCGGTCTCTGCATTTGGTTTCATTGAGGAGACCATTAGGCCCGTTTGTTCAGTTTGGGCATTCCCCCGAAGACCTCGTTGTGGCTGATGACCTTTGAATCCTTTTGATGATGTCAGTGTTTGGCAAATCCTGGGATTGTTTGCTCCTTTGTTATAGTTGGCTGACGAGCCATTTGCCAAAGTTTGTCATTGTTAGCAAACTTTGCGTCACTGTTAGTACCATTGGCTGTTTTTGGCAAATGGACTGAGGTCTGAATATTGTCAGTTCAGAGATTGACAGAAAAGCAAGAAAGTCACTGAAACATACAATACGATCAATTGTGTCCTGAATGTCTATATTACAAGTGTTTGGATGGACTCTTCCGCAAGAATTTCATCTCTTCTGATCAATCACGAATACCTTTTATATAAGATAGTATTTGTCAAGACTTAGTAATCATTGCTTCCACTTTACATGACCAAACAAGTGAATAGTCTTCTACACCAAAGTGAAGAATGCAATTAAACGTCCCCACGAGGACAGAGGAGGTTTGGACTGTTGACATTGTCTTTGGGTGAATAACTATCCCTGGGGCACATTGACATTGCCCTCACAGACAGAAGAAGACTACAGTGAAGGACTGTCCTAGGAGGCTTCAACTGTCATTCTCTGCTCATACATTAACCGTCTACATCTGGAGGTCTAGGCCAGTGACAGTTGCCTCTGGTCACTCAGCTCAAAACATGTTTGTAGCTGGGTCCCCAAAAGAACAGCCTGTTTTCGTTTTCTCCAATGTTTTGCTTTCTTTTGAAATTCTTTTTTCCTCATGTTCTTTGCTCTCCACGACATGAAAGCCTTTATGACAAATTTGATGCAGAAAGTTAATATGGCAGGTCAGGTTGTTTAAACATGACTGGTGGTTTTTTATGAATCCGTTACTGAGGTGACTTTGGGAGCAGAACGCTGCCTTGTGGTTCATCTCTTGTTTGACTCCAAATCATTTGGGAGAGATGCATTAAAGGGAAACCCAAGATCGAACCCAATGGAGATTTTTCTGTCTGACGAAAGGTTTTTGGGGCCCAACTGGAGTGTCAAGGGGTTCAGGGGTTGACAATGAGCAAATGTTGGGTTTATTCACGCGGACTAACACGACTTTGCCTTTTCCCGGACTGTTTGCAGACCAGGACCGTTTGAATGACGGATCACCCCAGCAAAAACACACACAATATACTTATGCGGGGCACAAGGGGTATCAAATGCGACTTTGGGGCACTTGGAATGTTTGTGGACATAGAACGAGCAGCCGGAGTCAATTTACTGGCCTCTTTTTGACATCGAAGAAAAAATCACAAAAAGGTTGAAAGGACACATTAATATGCTGTAGGAAACTTTTGGACTTTATTTACAAAAAAAACTTTAAGTAAAAACTAAATATCTTCTTACCGAGCTGGTGCTTAACCCACAATATCTACTTAAGTCTACTTTTCTAGTCTTTTAAAGATAAAAAGAAATCAGAGGAGAGAAGAGTCATTTGAAATATGTTTCTTGGTCAACTGGTGCATTCCTAAGTCTTGTGGTTAAGTAGACCATCCCCTTATGTTGACATGAGGTGAATAGGAAATAAGTCGTCCGTAAATACATCGAGACGCTCATCTCCTCTCATCGTTCCCTATCATGTTTGAAAGCATTCTTCTGCCCTGACATTTGGCAAGTGCTGGCCTCATCTGCATAAGCCCTACCCTCTGACTTAATACCCGAGACGTGTAAAATTATGCGTCGATTTTGTCTTAGATGAAAGCGGGCCACAAAACACTCTTAATCGCATTGTCTTTACTATGTGTGTAAAATATTCTCTGGCCCAAGTCACAAAAGAAATCTGCAGACTGAAAAGCAGATGCATGCGTGTGTGACATTGCCAAGTAACAACAAATATGAACTACGTTTGAGTAGCATGTTAATGTATTTTGCCATGTATTTAATTCGAAATGTAAATTGTTTGTAATGAGTCACTCTCATACACAACTTAGAAAGAAGAATAAATCACTTGTTCAAATTGAATCAAATAAACCACAGGTTGAAATTGAATAAATTATACTTAGGTTTGTCCTCAAAGGCTCAGATATAGGTACAGGGATATTCGCACCAAAGTAAATAATTGAATTAGCTTGACTGGCTAAGTTGAGGAGTAAATGTTAAAAGCCACATTAATGTCATAGTGTGTCTGCTTGTCTGCCATCTTATTCCTCCCTGGGGACCCATAACAATATCTATGAAGTCAGTTTGATCCTCTGGGGTCGGTGCCAATGAGAAATTGCCAGCGAGTGGGGCATGTCATGCATTGCAGCATTGGTTGGCAACGTCAACCAGAGCAAGGGAAGGCAATGCATGCATTGTTGTTTTGACCTGCTCTGCCTGTTGTACAACAAGAGCAAAGCATCGTCAATTAATGACTTTAGACAAAATGGACAATCGAGGATACGAATGCACATTGGAGCTATGGGATCGAAACCTCATCAGGCCATTAATCAACCCAATCACTTATCGGGGCCATCAATAATAGAGAAATGGGCATTTGTAATGCTGCCCCTAGATATACACTAGATAAACTTCAGCTATCTCTGTCTTGTTCCATGTGATTTATGGGTCCCGAGCAAGCCATATACTTCGTACGCCTCTCTTATACTGTGTATTGAAGCAATGGTCTCTCTCTGGGGCCCTGGCACTTGTGGATCACCATCAATTTCCAAGAACTTCATTGTTATCCACGATAGAACAACTTCCTACACACAATTTTTGTACTTCATAATTACTATATAGTGTCTTTTTCATTACATGAACTTTTAGGCCATCCTCCCTCTTAGTTACTGACTATAACTTAAGATAAGCAAATGCACTGGTCCAACGCTTCCATTTATAAATATGTTTAACCTTATACATTGCAAGGACCTTAAAATCCTTGTACATTGCATGTAATTTTGCAGATTCTGAATGGACAACAAAATGGTATCTTGTTTGTCCAAGCTTTGATTCATCAAAGAAAAGAGCATTACCTTTAAATGCATGCATCTATCAAGAATGAGGGTCCCAAAAAAGGGGATGGAGGGGCGGGGGGTTTCACTCTAGACAGTCAAAACATGGTCAAAATAAGTAAGATTTTAATCAGAAAATTAACAGATGTTTATCATCACTTGTAAAAAAATACACAAAAAACTCGAAATCTTAACCCCTACTTTCATGATCCTAAATGCCCTGTATTATCTTTCACAGTTTTGCTGGTTAGTGTACCATTAAAATCAACTGTAAATCAATGAGACAGACTCCTAGACATGTAATTATCATTTACATGTAGTCAGCAAGTTTACACATGCAATGAAAGCCCACGTTATGCCAGTAATAAATATGCAGAAATATGCCAGAAAAGCATAACTAGAGCTATCCTCAGGTGGGCTAATCTTGAAGTTGAATATTGGCAAGATCGTGTTTGCTGAAGTTATATGCTTACATTAATCGAAAAATCTAGGAACTTATAAAGGGCTGGAAGTTATTGTCATGCAAACGTAATTCCATGCAACATGTAAGTTGCTGCATTGATGCAGAATACTAACTTAAAGGTATAATGCACATATTCCCCTACATCTCATACTGCAGTGATACCTGCACTGCATGATACAGTTTAACGATACACACGCCTCAGGTAAAATGCTCTTTTTCAATGAAATCTTAGCCAGTTTCTGATGTAATGCAGTGTACATTTGGCGCATTTGGTAGCAGAATTTGGCATGGTAGTAAACAAAATACATTAAGCTGTAATGTGAAATATGTGGTTATACGTCTTGTTTTTCCCTTGTAGCAATTCACAAGTTGTACAAATTGAACAATCTTGTATATAGTGATGCTGCGAATGAGTGTGTTTGTCAGATTTTAAGAAGACCTGTCAGCAGTAAGGAAAATTACTTCTGCATCTTACAATAAATTATCCTGTATTTCTGCACCTGATGGGCTAATTAGGACAGGCAGGGACCATGGCAATGAAATGATGGATGAAAAAGCCATCTATCTTAGGCTCGACCGGGAACTGAACCCGGGACCCAGTGCACTGGTTGGAAGCCCAGCGCGCTACCACTTGGCTAGGCCCCCACCCTCCAAACATTGTAAGAGACAATATGCATTGACAATTAACAACAGGTATGAATTTATTTATAATGTCACTATATGATAATTGCTGGTACCTGCAAGATGATAGACAAGAACCTCCCAAAATAGTATGCCATAGTATAGTGGATTGAGGGTTTGGGTTTGAAGTACGTTTAATAATGCAATAAATAGGCATAAAATACTTTGATTTAATTGATAAATTGATAACTTCATTCATGTTTTTGATATCAACAATACTTGACCTGCATTCATTTGGCACTGACATGAACATAATGAAACGCCCCTCCCATTTACCCATATAATGCACCCTGCTGTCATTAGCCTAATTGGCCCCCAGGGTAATACGATCCCTAGACACAAGAATTGTCAGCCATGTTGCCCCGTTTTGATGTAGGGTATTTACGTTCTCTCCCATGCCCCCCTGACCCCCACATCTACTGGACTCCATTCAACAATGTTCAAAACGTTTTGTGCAACACAATATGATATGTATCGGAGACACTGATTGGTCTATGGCTCCGACTGTCACTCCGAAATAAATTAGGCCTTGTTAGGGCACCCGTCAAAAGCTGAGACCAACTGAGGCCATATTGCCCTCTGGTCTCTCAAATGCTCACTGTAAATATAAACTCAGTATTAAGCTGGTGAACACTTGTCTAATATTTTATTGTATACGAAGTTCTTTTCGTCTGTCACTGCTACACAATTGCATTGTTACCTTTGTAAGCACAGAATCTGATGTATACAACAACATATTTTGATGCGTAATACATGTACAATCAAATTTTCCAGCCTAGATATATTTTTTATTTTCATTCAGACCTTCCCTGATTGCATGTCACTCCATGATCTGCCTGTAGATAGGGGCACTGTTGGTGGTCTGGGACAAGTCTAATTCAAATCAAAACATTTGAACGAAATGGAGAATGTCCTTGCTCTTTTACCAAGTAGTGCCAGAAAGAGACACTGTGCGAGGCAGGAAGCAATAAAGCTCCTTTTCCCCTGATATTTATCTTCTCTAAAACCAAAAACAGGTGCCAGGGGCATGCTAGATTGCAAGTTAAGTTCTCGAGTGTTCACCTATGGAAAGCAGGTGAAATGCCCCTCAGGTATGGTTTCTCATAGTCTCGGAGAAATTATTGATTCTCTTTGGAAAGATACATCAGGGGCCTTGCCAATCCCACCTATGTACGACAATCTCCATTACTCTGTGAATTAAAGAGGTGAGAATGTGGCATCCATACCTCATTTGTCTTGAATCTGAAGTGGCATGCACTGGTCGTAATAATGAGGTGATGTTAACATAAGACGATACTCTAGTACCACTGTGTTTGGACAATTACCTTACTTGGCAGTCTTATAAAGATGGAGGACATTGGAGCTAGGTCATCTATGGCTTTGTCAGCATCATCCAGCATTACTCCCCTCCACCTTTTGCTTGTCTCTGCATGAGTCTAGTGACTCCATGGTCTCTGGAGCCAGGATTCAGGATGCTGGAGATAAACACAACTCATATATTGTGACCTCAGTCAGATACCAAGGGGACTGCCATTCTGTGTGTTACAACACGCCCTATTCATTGCATATGACCGTGTCACATTATGCCATGCAGTTGTGACCTTTGCAAGTGGACAAGCCATACACAATGTCAGTGCACCATGGGCATAGGATGATGCTGCAGAAGATCACTAGGAACAGCAAGAATCAAGGTATTCTTAGGCCATGGACTTACGCATAACATGTGTTATATCTCTGTCCACACCTTCCATTAGGACTGCAGAGTTATCTTTATGCACATGTATCTACGTGATGTACAGCAATAACATGTCAGTGGGTTATATATGTTGCACAATAAAAACATTTTATCACAGTGGTATACAGTATATAGAACTCTGGTATAACTACAGTCAAACTCTGGTATAAAGAAGTTATTAGGGCCATAGAAATTAATTGCAATCACAAGGTTTTATCATATGGGTTGCTATTATATTATACGATATATTTGTAAAGGTTTCATAAAGAGAAGAATGATTTAAGTTAGTTATTTTCATACGAGTCGTTTGATGGTTTCATCATATCACCCTTGGTGATCTATGGGCACTTACAGATGAGCTTGAAAACAACAAGTGCAGTCCTGGATCTAGGTGATGATCTATAGCTGCTTACATACTAGAGGGCCAGGTCACTCAGGTGTGTGCATACCCTGCATACCACTGTACAGGTTTTAATTACCTGCTGATAAACCAGTCTGTCAGCCATGGGGTCATATTCTTGTTTCAGACCTCAGTAAGTCCTACAAATCTAAACTGCCATCAATATGTCAGTAGGTAGTAATTCTGAAAATAGCCTGGACCATTATACACTAAGTGAAGCAATATACCACATAGAGCCTTCCTCTACCAATCACTGTATATTCAGTTCTCGAGGATATCGCAGTCATCTAAGACAAGAAACTCCTTTTATATTTGATCATTTCATCTCCGAAATCAATAGCTCCTACCTATCGACCAGATAATAGAACAAATTCTTGCTCTCTCGAAGCTGCAATCATTGAGGCAATGATGGAGTACCTCGGGGTGCTCTCTTTTCTCCTGCTTGTTTGCAGCAGCCCACCAATGGTCAAACAGTGGTCAATATGGTCAACCGCTGGTCATATATTGGTCAAACGTTGGCAGATGAGGCTGCTGAGCCTGTTGGCTTAACTACTGACCTCATCAGTTGGTCGTCAGGGATGCCAAAGGTCACGGAATGCATCCATCGTAAAGACAATTACTCCAAGGGCCCCGATGGAACCATTGTCCTTGTGGAGGAGCTAAAGCCTTGCCATGTCTGACTCCATTTGCTGTCATCATTTACACACTCTCTGTGTGTTATACAGTGTAGTAAGTACACAAAGTACACAGCAAACAAAACAGCTTTTTGCGGCTTATTTGCAAGAAATATACAGTTGAGATTATCAGCTATTATCAACAGATGTTTATCCTTTGTTTCCGTGCTTTGTAATTACAACTACACACCTCAAAGCCTTCGCCAATGAAACCACTTCTTCAAACACACCTCGCTAATAAGGTCTTCTCTAGATTAAAGCTACAATATTTTTTGTTTTTCTGTTAGAAATAACCTCGTGTAGGAACACCTCAATATGAAACTCCTCACTAATGAAAAGATCACTAAGCTATAATATCGCAGTATTTCGCTTGAACTACGGTCCTGGTTCCCTTCTCCTATTTATACTCAGTTGCTGCTTGGAGTTTTTTGTTTTTGTTTTTACTTCTAATCCATGCATGGTAGTCATTGGTAGACATCCTTACTGATATTGCAGTCTGTAGTATGGGTTACTTACAGTTTGGAAGAATTTGCTCTGAACCAAAGATCACTGGCCGTGCAGAATGTGTGACTACTCACAGAAGCGGAATGGTAGTTAATGATGAGCTATTAATGAAGTCTGCCTGCATAAACCATGCTGTAATGCCTGCAGCAATTGGCCAGGTCTTTAGTCTCAATAAACATGAGATAATTGGGCGTAATTGGAGTTGACTGGGGTGCACCTGGTGACCTGCTTTTGTGCACCTATCCATCTGGATGAGGAAGTCCAGACTGAACACAGGAGAATGATGGAATGTCGAAGGCAACTCTAGAAATACCAAGAATGGATGTCAGTAGCATCTCCATCTCCCCAAGACACGAGTCAGAAGGCTTCTTTGGCTATTAACTGCACTTAATGACTCTGGTGATTAAGCTACACTTTCATCATGTGTCACACTGAATTATCCGCATGGGACAGGGTCAGTGTTTTTCACACCTGCTCTGGCAGATCTGCCAGGAATCAAATGAGTGAATAGTCTGACATCTGACATCTTACACCTCTATACTAATGCTCTGCATCTAGTAGCTGGCGATGTACCATAGGTCCTGGAAACTGACTGACTGGCTGATCGACTGACTGATTGACCGACGGACTGATTGACTGATTGACTGACGGACTGATTGACTGACGTGCTGGCTGACTGACTGACTGACTGATTGACTTATCCATTCATCCATCGTACCATTGTTTTATATCGTGAATCATTCAAGGTCAAAGTTAATGCACAACACTGCATTGAAGTCTGCAAGAAAGCTAAAACTTTAGGTTTAACAAAACTTTAAAAACTCTTCACTTGAAGTTTACTCATTTGGGAGGGAAGTTTACTGAGAAGCAGAGCAAACCACACCCTCAGCTGCTCAGCTGTTGCAGCAGTTCAGATTCTGAAGGCATCTCACATCTGCACTCCCTGAGACCAGCGTAAATATAATTAAAGGCAGGAATGCTAACTCCTTGCACAAACCTGGCTTACTTAGTCAGAAACTTGGAGAATTTCTTGGTCAATTGGCATTCCCCTCAAGCTAGTCAGCATGGCAGGACACCAGTCACAGTTAATCAGATACAGGTCTATTAGAGCTACCTGGCAGAAGCAGATATATGAAAAATAATGACCACGCATTGCCTGAAAGTAACTCTTAGATATAGATTGCAATTTCTTCGAAATACACATGCTTAAATTTCTTGTTAAAAACATCAAATAGTCCGAAACAAACGTGAAAGATAAAAGACTAATGGACATTCAGCAAATATTTAGAAAGTCTTGACTGGATGCAAATGATGATTGATCGTGGCAACAGCTTTGTGGTGTGTTTGTTTCATTCTGGATGCATTGAGTTCAACGTGTGCACCTGAGTGGTCGATGGGACAGGTGAAAGAGGAAACCTGAGCAGATCACAGGACACAATTTGAGCATTAAGGAAGTTTGTGGAATCGGACACTGTTTTTATGCAGGGCGATGTCAGGCCAGAAGACTGATGGGGGCCAGGGTGGGCCAATCCACACCTAGGGGAAGGTGTTCCAGTGTGGACCCAGTGGGAAGCAATTCCAAAGTAAACCCCATTTGTTGCATGGAGAGCTCTATCTGCCCAAGAGGTCAACTTGCCTTCATTCTCAGTCCATTAAATGACCATTTAAAGATGCACTTAAGAGGCTTGGATCAGCCCCCTGCTCACCCCACCCTATACCAGAAAGGCATCTGGGTACACAGCAGTGTCATACTGCCCCCAGGCAGGCTGTAATGCTCCATATTCCATAGCAATTTGGTTCAATCTAGAAGTTTGATGCATTAAGTCTACATATATATGTCTATCTATACCTGCAGTGGCTCTGATGATTTAAATTGGAAATACGGTTTTCATACGTGTCAAATGCACCATCTTCATTTGCTGGACTTTTAAGTGGTCCCAAGGTGCAAATGCAATAGCAAGCATCCTGCAAGTTCCCACAGATGAAAAAGTCTTTCCATTATTTATACTCTAGCCACCCTATTCTGCTGATACCACCCAATGACTGTGCTAAGTGAAGCCACTCCACTCTGAGGCCTGTACCTCTCCGTGTCATCGTAATCTCATTGTTGGCCCAAAGTGAATTTACAAAACACATGTTAAGCCCATAAATCTGTCAATATGTACACTGAGTAGCTATTAGCTTATGTTTACCTTTTTGTCAACAATCCAAAAGTATTGCTCTTTTAATGGGACGTAATTGATGTGCATTGTGCAATTATTTAGTCTTTCCATGGAGTTATGAGGTGGTCTGTATATACCTCAATGTCAGGACAGGTCATGCAATGTGAAGAAATGAAATGCATAAAATTGACTATCGTAAAACCTCCGGCTATGCACCATTGCTTATAGATCATATGTTTGACGTAGCAAGGCAAAGTCTTCAACTTCATATAAGATGTCACGCATGTCGTGAATTGGAAGAAAGTGAAAAGTGATAAAAGTCAGAAGGAATTTGATGGATTTGCGCTTGTTTTGATCAAGAAACAATTGGTGCAGCTGATATGAGGCGTGTCTGTGTTTGCATTCGGCCAGTAAGTGGACTGTTAACGGTCGTTTGTTTGTCCAGTTCAGCGTCTTACTCGTGCGCACGTGCCTGGCATGCAGCGAAACAGGAGAGCGTTTCCTCCTCAAACACCAGAGAGCTTCACTCCCCCCAAACACAGCCCATGCTGGGTCTCCATTGCAACATATCGCCCTGCTTGTTATTCCAACAAACAGTATGTCCTTGCAATCGGAATGTGCAAATACTGCTTCAATTTGGCTACAAAATGAGGGAATTTGAAGCCACTTTAAGCGACCCACAATCTGATTGTGGACAACCATTCACCCCCTCATTACCACGTGCACCCATGCAAGGGGTTTGCCCCCCAAAACATTCAACAAGAGCCCGGGGCAATCTGCACATCGCTGCTCTATTACAACATGGGTATCAGTGAATTGCAAAACACCTCGGGCTGTGAGCTTGGTCTCCAGTGCATTTCTACTGGGCTCTTCTTGTCCAATAATAGGCCGCTGAAAAAGGGCAATTTCTAACATGAAGGTAGGTATGTGACAAGGGTGTACAGAGTGCTCACGTCACTTCAAAGACATCCAGACACACAGATGAGTTGCAGTGCATCAAACACTGACAGATATTACTTGAACTGTCACTGAATGTTCTCAAGGGTCTTCTGAAGTCCTCCTTGGGCTTTTATGCACAGAATTATTGAACTCTTGGTTGTGGACAAGCTTTGCATTTGAGAGAATATTCAGCTTGCTTTCAAATACAAGGTAATCTCAACCTAACGCCCACAGTCACTGTTCTGAATGCTCTCTGAAGGAACTGTAGTATTTCGCAAGATTCATAGCATAATAACAGAAGTCAAATGGCATTTTGAATGAGTATGTCCTTTCCATATGGTGTATATTTTACGTTAAACTTCAACCTGATGGTATACGTTAATTAGTGTATTCCTATACTATTTTTATACATTGTACTATTATGTTGACTTGTATTTTGTCCTGTCAATCCCATTTATGTAGTTAACCCGTGAGGACAATGAACAATCGCTGAATCCAAGGACAAATAATCAGGGTCCCTTTTTATCAGCTTATAGCATTAAACTGTGATGATAGAGACATGCATTGTGTGAGTGAAGATGACTTACTTGTTACAAACAGGATGAAGATATGTTGGCAAGGCTGTGGTATCCTCATGGTGGCTGCTGTTCTTCTGTACACCCACTAAATGTTTCTGAGGTTGTTGCAGAACCATGCAAAGAGGAGATGTGCAGTTTTCTACTATTGTCGTATATTACAAGGGGTACAGGGTTACTGGGCAGATGTGTGTTGATATGAACATTGTAAGTGAGTAAAGTTTGCTTGGCTGTGAGCACGTGAGATGCGCTGTGTTTGTAAACAATGAGGCAAGGGTTGCAGAGGATGCTGACACCTCATCAACCCTGGCTTCCTCCTCACCTGCCTCAGCAGCAGGCTGTTTGGATGATGCTCCTCTTTGATGTAGAAGAGGCAAGCAGAAATGAATTAAGAGTAGAATGGCTGATGGAGTGTCTGAGTATGGTGATGATTATTATCACGACTTGAAGACTTGACAACTGTCAAGAAAAAAGCCACCCAAGACTGAAGAGTACTGCCTTTACACTTCAATTCAGCTGTACTTTGTATGATCCTACAATTGATCCAGTTAGTTTACTATACAATCACTCAGTTGTGTGTGCCATGACACAGTACTCCACTTGATTCCATGCAAAAAGCTGCAATTAACATGTGCCAGGTAATATCCCGCTGTGTCTGCGTAGAGCGCACGCAACAGTTTTAAAGGGGTCCAGCTGAGAGGAGTACTGCTGCCCCACTGCCTGTCACCTCCCTCGAGCGCCAGGTAGACTCTGCCTCTCCAGCCCACAGCACCCTGGCCCTATAAGCTGCGCTGGTCCGCGCCCAACTGCTCAGCACAGTCTGTCTATATCAATTGCCCGCCACACCACCCAGGAACTGGCATCCCCGGCCTCGGAGACACCCCAAGTTGACTACAAAGCAAGCCAGTAACCCCAGATCGCTACTTGATCACCTGTGCACTTTCAGCATACCTCTGTCTCATTCTCTTCTACAAGAAACACATTTGCCAACTCCCTTCCTGCTCTCATCATTTTTGCTTGCATGGGACGTTCGCTGCACATAAAAAAAAGGTTGCTGCACATTCTCTGCTATTGTAAAATGGACTGATAGACAGTGTTAACACTACACTGTTGTAATATCATGAATTCTGAGTCTGACTATTGTGAATGTGTTCCTTTGGCCATTGCGCTGATCAAGACTAGCATGGGCCCTTTAATTGCTATGCCTGTACAGACATAAAAAGCATGCAGAGCGCCGACGAGAACAGTGAAACTGACTGGTGTCGACCTCTCGTGTATATTTAATCCACAACACGAATTCATAGTCAGCCAGTCATTCTCCAACCTTATTGTCAGGGTTGTGAAAATGTGGTATAGAATCTCCTCAATGACATCTAACGGAGGAATATCAGGGGCTGATGTGAAATATCATTTAGATTGTACTAATTTCTGTGTGTATGCTTGACCACAAAAATAACCTAGGTGTATCAGATGAAATAATAACTGGCATCTGTGTGTGTGGGCAAACAAAACTTCAGCAGACTGCAATGCAGCTAAAATCTCTAGCTTAAAAGTGAAAGTTTTCCAAGGAGTGACAATGTTTCAGTTTCAGCACTTGTAAGGTATTTCTAAATATAGAATGTCACCTGGTTACTAGGGTTGTTCTTTGAACACACGAGGCGGATATTATATATGGATAAGAAGATATTGCTTATGGCTGGTGCAGTATTGACTTACTATAGATTTATTACCACATGCTCCAGCTATGTAATGGTTTGTTCCACCCCTAACAGTTTGATGAAGTTCCTACGTCATTAAAGCAAATCTTTTGAAAAGATAATTATCTTGTTTCATAAAGGGTCAGAATGTACAGGCAATGGTTTACTCTACTTTATTTTCCTATATTTAGGTGTTTCACCACGAATAGTGAGCACTGATAGTAACGAATACAGACCGACTTATCATTTTTTATCTTCGTTATCATTGTTAATACAGAGCAAGCGGCAGCAAGTAAAAAAACAATTAAAAAAAAAACCATTACAAGGGGGAGGGGTTGCTTTAAATCAGTCATTCCTAAGAATCGACAGAAGTTTAGGTTGGTCATTTCACTCCCTCCATGCTACAACTGCATGATAAACAATATTTTGACTTACAGACCAGCAATGTATATATCAGTTTGATTACTCTAATACATATATTACTTAACAGTGTGAGTGCACCCCTTCATTTTCCCAGAAAGATACATTATCTCCAGGAGTATGTCATGGCGGAATACAACAATACACAGTGAATGACTCAATATTTTCAAATTCTTGAAGATGACCCTGATGTATCATTGTTGATTTTGTCAGGACAGTTTCTCTGGTTATCATCAGTTCAGCCGCAAAGACATGGACACTGCATCTCTGCTGTATGGGGCTGCTGCAACCATTGTTGCTCTCCTGGCAACCAAGTATAACTGCTTGTTTTGATAAGTCAATTTTGTTGTTTCTTGGCCTTATGTCACCTGGTTTGCTTTTCTATGATTCTGTTTCACAATTAAGTCACAGCATACTGACAGAGCCAGCATACAAATTGATACATGACTGGGTCATTTGATGGCTTCGGATAACACAACCTCGTTGTATTTGTTTGTACCCACTGTAACTTGTACGGTTACTGTAATAATATTTATTTTGTATACCGTAACATCCATGAAATATGCTCTAAGAGTTAACCATTTGATATATATATCAAAATATCGTGTAGCATTTGTATTTCGAAATATTATAATGAATAAACCATTAGCAAGTACTTTCGTTTTATTGCATATACTTCTGTGGGGAGATCACTGCTATAAATTATGATCGCATTGTAACCACACATGCACTGGTGTATGTAAAATGTTTACAGTTATACAGATGGATTATTAAAAAATATTTTTTATTTAGACTTTTATTTATTTTAGATGGTATTGCAAAGGCGGCGTTTGCACGTGTACTGATAGAATCGATGGCAAATTAGTCATAATTACTGGTGGAACCACCGGGATTGGGAAGGAAACTGCCATTGATCTTGCTAGAAGAGGTCAGATATTTCATGAAATTTTAAATATGCTATTGCCTATGTATTAAATACTACCGTGTTAGCAATATTTGTACATTTCCCACCAGGTGGCAGAGTGATCATTGCATGCAGAGATGAGAAGCGCGCCCTGTTAGCAGCAAGGGAAATTAGCAAAAGGGCAAATGTTTCAGAACATATGGTACCAGTGGGCATATGTGACCTGGGTTCTTTCACATCAATCAGGGCTTTTGCTGACAAAGTCGACAAAGGTAGGTAGCATTGTTTTAAAGTAAACCAGAGTATTTGAATACTCTCATTGCAATGTAATAGCTCACGAAAATTCATTCTAAGTGAAGGTCTTTTTGTATCAGAATCTCAATCCATAACATATCCTATAATCAGAAATCATAGAGATATAGATACTTACTAAGATTGGTTTTACAAATAATCTTCTTAGCCTTGTGAAGATTGCCAGTGACATCACTGATGTTTGTGTACATTTAAGCTGTGGCCAGATCACTGATCTTTGCATCCTTGAAAATGGCTTAAATAACCTAACTATGGCACATTTGTCTTCCTTGAATAAAATGAAGAAACTTTGCTTAATAGCAGGAAAGTTTGAAATATATATATATATACTTTTTTTTCATAGTATGACTAACAAGCAAAGGTCTCTTTATATAATTACTAATACTATAGATGGTGCGAGTAGTCGATTTGCAGACAGTTGTGGGTAGCTAGGCAAGAATAGCGAGGATCTATGGAAAATTACATTTTATAGCATGTTCGGCAATAAAGACAAAGATATACGTATAAATTAATATGAACTATACTAATTGATTGTAATATTTTGACATGATATCTTGTCAGTGCCTGTTACTTGCAACTAATACTCTTTAGTCTGTACAAAAAAGATGCATGTCTAGACTATTTTAACCAATTCTGGTACAGGTCTTTTTTTTTAAAGAGAGCTTATATTTTGGATGTTTTAATATTTTGAATGTTTTAACAATGCACCTTATTTTTGTTTTAGAAGAGAACAAAGTTGACATTCTTATAAACAATGCTGGAGTTATGGGGACGCCATGCAGAAAAACTGAGGATGGAAATGAAGTGCAATTGCAAACAAATCATTTTGGTGAGGGGCTTATATCTTCGTTAAATAATATAATATTTATCTCTTGTCTATATTTATATTCTGGATTTATATGCTCTTTTTGCCAGGTCACTTCTTACTGACCAATCTGTTGCTTGAAAAACTGAAAAAGGCACCTGCTGCAAGGATTGTCAATGTGTCCTCATATGCACACACCATGGGCCAAATTAACTTCGATGACTTCAACAGTGAAAAGTCCTACTCATCCAGTCTGGCCTACTGCCAGAGCAAACTGGCCAATATTATGTTCACTAGAGAACTGGCCAAGAGACTTAAGGGTAGGATAAAGGGATTTAATAAATAAACCATCAAATACATGTCATAGCATTTCAGGATACAGCATATATCCTCCTTTAGTTTTCTTTTGTTTCTCCAAAGGTACCAATGTAAAGGCATACAGTTTGCACCCTGGTGGCGTCCGCACAGACATTGCCAGGGAATTCCCCGGGTTCTATCTTCCTATTTATAGCCACATCGTGCACGCCGTCATGTGGCCGTTCACCAAAAGCCCGCAAGAGGGCGCTCAGACCTCCATCTTCTGCGCGGTCGATTCAAGTATTTCAAATGAATCAGGAAAGTACTACAGGTAAGCATACATGTACTCTGTCAAACTATTTTATTTTATACACCACACAAGTAAAACAAAAAATTACCCAAATGCCGAACTAATTCATGGCCTGTAGCGGTCTAGTTAGACATGGGACATTTCAATCACATTAACCCACGCCAGTGAGATCAAATTCATGGTTTGAATGGTGCAATAATCTCACATAATGAAGGATACCCTATATAGTGAGTATACTGGTACAGTCATATCTGAAATGTAGTGGTATTAACCATGAGATTTTCTTAGCAGTTTGGTCTTTAGGTGGGGCTCCCTTGAACATTATGTCTTATTTAATTAATTTTTCTTTCAGTGACTGCAAGGAAAAAGCCCCAGCCATCCAGGCTCTGGATGATCAAGCAGCTGAAAAACTCTGGCGTCTGAGTGAGAAAATTGTCGGCTTAAGTTTATAATACTTCAACAAAAGTGGCCATTTGCCCAGGAGTACAGTGTATGGCATGCTTAATCTCAATACATGTACATCATGTACACATTAAAAAAACTCATGAATTTGCATCTATACATCATGGACAAAGAGAGGAAAAGAACGGTGTAATTACAATTAATGATTACACAATATTAATATTATGAATTCGCATTATTACATCATGAACAAAGAGAGGAAATGGACGGTGTAATTTACAATTAAATGATTAAACTTTATTGACATTGTGATTTCACATTATTACATCACAAAGAGAGGAAACAAACGGCGTAATTTACAATTGATGATATCACATTATTAATATTATGAATTGTAAATATATTATAAATATACTATGTTCATTTTAATAAATACATCAATAAATTACATCAGAATATCTTGTTAGATTAAGATACAACTGCAGAAACCCCTTCTCACTGCAGACAGAACGACAGTCAGTTACAGACAAGAAATAACTTGCTGAGATAATTGCATTGTCATGACTCATTACTCGAGTTCCAGTGATGCTCGTGCAGCCCTGACAGACTAGTTCTTGCGATCGGCGTTTGGGTATAGTGATGAATTAAACAGAGGGTCACTATATTGGCATCGTTGGTCAGCTACCACAGAGACACCGAACTGGCTTACCATGGACAGTAGGGCTGTGCACCTTTATCTTTTTATTGATACGATACTTATCACAATACAGTAAAACTGATACGATACGTATTATGATACGTATTGCTAAGCTGCATCAATAGGAGAATTAAAGAAAGCCTAAAGTAAATGACAATTAACAATGAAATATCATGAACAAATCTCTATGGAATAATTCCAGTCTGTTGTTTAATTAGTTTAATGTCATTGCAATTAAATAGGGCTGATATTTTTCTTCAAAAACACAGGAACATCTGGGTAGCAGGTGTTTGTATGCAAAAAACACCAATCTGCAGACTGTTTTAGTGTATCGTTAATTATTACATAACGGTTATCAATACCCGTATCGTTATCCTTGTACCGGTACAAACGGTATACCGAGAACCGGTGTACAGCCCTAATGGACAGTTTGATAACCTCCTTTGAAATTAAGCTACCGGCAAGTATTCTTGTAACCATGGCGGTAATAGTTTGTCACACTACATGAAGTTGTTTATCACACACCCTGGTAGGCTATGATGGAAGTTGTATTGGACAGTTTCTCCGATTGTATGCAAAGGATCCTGATGAGCCTTAGTCCCAAAGTTGTTTGAAGAATGGATTGTGCTTCCCGAATCAAACATCTCCTTGTTCATGACTTCCACAGCAGTAGGTTGGTTCAGGTTCTGATGGCATGAAGAGAATTGGCTGGAACTTTGGGATGGGCCAGTTTCTATGCTGATGACTGTGATGATGGACTTCTTTGTCGCTTGAGGAGGGGCAGGGTTCGTTGTGGTGCCATCTGTATTGAATGTCTGAGGGTGCGTTTGACCATCATTAGATTTTGTCCTTCTGTTTTGGATGTGGTTTCCAGTTGACAGTTCGAAGTGCAGTTTATTGGATCCATTGTGGCTGCAGTTTCCTGTTGGTAAATTGTCTATGGAAAATCTTGGCCGACGAGCGGCTGAGTCGCTAAAACGTCCCCAGAGTTTGAGCATGAAATCGGTCTTACTTGTGGCAGCCTTGGATCCTGGTGCAGATTCAGGGGGATGACTACCTGGTGAAATGGAAACAGGATGACCAGTTTTTGGAACGTTTGTATGAGAAGATCCACTCGGTACTACATACAGGCCCGGATGATAACACAATATGGCGGATTTTGGCCCCCCAGGGCACGTTATCATACTGAGCTGTGTCCACAGAGCCCAGTCCTCTGTAAATTGCCCTCAGGCGACGTCATGCTTTATGATAATTTTGATAAAATGATCCTTTGATGTTTCGGCAAGTGTCATCACATGTAATGGCCTGAGGGTTTTACATGTGTGCTTTATGAATTAATGAGACTTATTTATTGAACAATGTCTAGGGGGTATTTTTTAGAGTTGATGTTTGAATAACGTTTACCTATTTTTGACATTTTGTTAATTATGAGTGAACATGTGACAGTAAAAAATGCATGAATTACTCTAATTTATGCATTAGTTACCAGAGGGTTTTTCTTTACCAACTTGGCTTTTTTTCGTGAGAAGTATAAAAATAAAAATAAACTCACAAGTTATTTAGGCAGAGGTGAATTGAAGTAGGGCTACTTTACGCTTTACAACGACGTATAAAAAATATTTTTTACATGTTAAATGGTAGGAAAGTTTACTTCTAATTTTGAAACTTGACTCTATTCTATTCGCAAAGGGTGGAATATTAATGAAATATTTTAAACATCGATCTGCTCCACTGCTTAAAGAATATAGATCAAAATATTTTAACATTAAACCGTTCTGGTGGCTAAAGAATATTGATTGAAATATATAATAAAATACTTTATCCTTAAGCAGTTCAGTAGTTTAAAGAATATAGACCAAAATATTTTTTTTCAATCGTCAAACAGTGATAAAGTTTAGCCGACTATTTGTGTCAATTTACTATTTCATAATCCCTCAGCTCAAATTAAAAATGAAAGAACATTGACATTTTTAGCCCCCCACTGACAAAAAGTGTAAAGAATGATTTCAAAAAAATAATCACAGCGTGATTACTCCTCATTTATTATAAATGAAAGAATACTTGTAAAATATTTCTTCTCCTCAGCCCATCATTAAACTATACAGCCCTTTAAAGAACGATTTTACTTCCATTCAATGTACAATAACGCATTGATTATGTTGATTATAGGCCAGCTGAGGGAAAGCGTTTAGGTGACACTGCCACCTGGGGAGTATGCCGTATCATACACCCTCAGGCTTGAATCATTAGGCTCGTATTGACGCTGTCTGTGAACACCATATTATCGCGATTAGGGAAAGGTGCATTGAACAAGTCAATAGATAAGGTAATGTTTTCTGAGCGGAAAAAAAATATTCAAGATCAAATACATGCCACCTGGGGTACTCACTGCATATGTCTTAAAGCAAAGGCCATAAGCCATTGAGGAATGATATGTAGATTTTTTTCTTCATACATTAGTTAGTGGCTATCCGCTATCTGATAATACACCACCTCATCAAACATACTCTATTATCGATGCACTCTACACTGATATTGAAGTCGTTTATCACTTCATCTAGTGCAAATAATTTTTTAAAGAAAAAAGAAAGGAGCGAATCTATACGAAAATTGACATTTTGTTTAATTAACAGTAATCATGTTCAGTGATACATGTAATACGAAAAAAACATTTTTTTTTTTCACATTCGATGCAGAAAAAAAGATAAACAGTAAATAAAAAAGAATCGACATTAAAAAAGTGTAAGTTAAAAGCGGTCATGTTAACCTAACTAGCACTAATGCCGAAAAAACACCTTTTTTCGCATTCAATACAGGTAGTAAATAAAAAAGAATCGAATTTAAGAAGTGTAAGTTAAAAAAAATCACAGCACCCGAGTGTTTATAGACAAAAACTATCACTACTACTACTACTACTACTACTACTACTACTACTACTACTACTACTACTACTACTACTGCAACTACTGCAACTACTACTACCGCTAGTACTAGTACTACCGCTAGTGACACTAATCAATTGGCAGCAGCGTAATAATGACAAGCAAGTTGTATCATCAAGTAAAAAAGGAAACACTCTGCCATTTGTATATCAAAAAAGAACATGCGCATACACGACAAGCAAGACGCATTGACGTGTACGTAAAAAAAAAAAAAAAAAATATCAATACATAATACATGAGACATGTAAAAAACATACAGTCATGGGCATATCGGAAACAAAAAAAGGTGAACAAGTGCAAACATAAATTGAGTGTAAAAGAATGAAATACTACTATGATATGAGCACATTTCGGACATAGCATTCATTAGGTAAAAAATAAAAGTTCAAATGTCAGAGCCAATCAATGAGGGGGGACACGGTGATTTCTTAGCCTATGGCCGATTATGTTCCCCAGATCTATCCAGTTGTGCTCCCTAGCACGTTGAACTCGAGGGGGCGCCCTGTGTCCCTCTGCAGGGGGGTGGTGCACGTGAGGTAGTATTACTGCACCCTCTTGATCATCATGGAGCTCTGGATCCATGTAGGGCCTATCTATTCCCTGTTGTCTGTTATAAGCCACCCATGGGGCCACAAAAAAATGCAGCACACCAAAAAGGACGCCTGCATAGCCATATGCCAAATCTCTTCTCTGAAAAAAAAAGCACAGCCTATAAGCATTCAGTGAGATGAAACACGGCTATCTCTACAGTCATTAAAAATTAGTGCTCAGCGGTGAGCAATACATATTTAATTGATATTAGCATGCAATCATGCACAATACATATTTAATGGATCATCCCCCACTGCTTAACAGTTAACACTACAGAGTGAGGGTGTTCAACTCGGTAGCACTTTAAATTTACACTCATACCACTCGAGATTCTTTATAAATAAACCCACCTAAACAGTGAAGGGCGTCGTTGTAGGGGGAGTACCACTCTCCATTGTGTGCATATTGCCCCAGGTGCAGTTACAACACTTGGCAATGAGGTGTAGAGGTAGCAGTATCAGAGCCATACATTTCAAACAACAGTCAATTGCACACAAAGCTGGATCGTTAGCCCTCGCATGACTATTGATACGCGCATGCAGGTTCACTAGGCTTACCAGGATGCAACATGTGAGTATTCCTCCTATAATGGTACTCAGGACAGCCCAAACTATCATTCCAGTACCATAGCCGTGTCTCGAGCCAGTAGTGGGTTCATGTATGCTCTCTGCATTTCCTTTTGTCTTAACAACAGCCGAAATGGTCAAGGTCGTGACAGTCACACCTGACACAATTGCCATGTCTTCAGCAGTCGTACAGCGTGACCAGGGGAAGAGAGAAGTCATCATACTGCAGTGGTCGCTGGAAAGCCCCAACACCAGTACACTCGTGAATCCTGACGTGTCCTTAATGCTTTCGATGTTGAATTCTCCATCACTCGTCACGATTGTCATTGACTTGTCCTTTCGGTGTTCCTTTGTGAAAAATGGGGCTGAGGCAGAGTCTTCGCAAAGTACTGCACCTGAAGATGTGCAGGTGCACTGTCCCCTGTTACCGCATGTCCATGCGGCCACATGACAGAGAGCCATGCTCAGTATCAAAAAAACTTCAATTCTCTCCATGTTTCTCTCAATAAAATGTGACAATTCTTATTCTACGTGTGCTCTCTCTCAGTCAAAAATGCGCTATGGCGTCTTAAACCCCCTCAAGAAAGCACCCCCACCCCTACACGTGACCACTAGTATTTGGGTCATTATGTAATGAAAACAAAAGACTCGCACATTGCTACCCCCCTAGACAATGAAAGGGGTTCATTAGACTCGAAACTGTGAACTATATTCATTCTATTTACTGCACAATATTCATGGCTCTGATTCCCCAAATTAAATTTTTTTTTTTTGCTTTATAACTAATTCCCTCAGTATTATATATAGTTGCTTTAGCACCTTTTTTTTCATACATCTTCTATACCAATAAATTGAGTGAGGTGATAGTATATTAAAAAAAGTTTTTTTTGGTATAAATTTTTTTTTTTTAAAAGCAACGTTTAACAAACGTTTAACAAACGTTTGAACAAGTACTTGGGGCATATTGAGATACTATCGATTGGAAGACTTCTAACCCCGAGGCGTGACTCGAGATAGTCACCTGCGAGATCTGACGTCGCGTGGGCTGCGTTGAGGCCGACTTGACCATCGGCCGACTGGACCACCGGCCATGTGCTGTACCCCGAGGGTAATTATTTAGTATAAAAAGTATGGGTCATGACAGTAGGAGACATCATTATTCCACAACACTGAACAACGCAGTTCAGCCCTAGGAAATCAGCAGTGAAAGCGGCAAGAAGCATCACTTTGACTTTCAACACTTCACTCTACAGGAAAAAAGGTAAGTCACTTTTTTTTACTACTCTTGCAGTAATTATATATCGATGAAATTTAAAGTCATACCTCTACATACGAAATCAGTAACTCTAACGATGTTAACTTTAATTTTTTAGCACTTTATTTCATGTTTTTTCGTACAACTACGGCATATACATTTCGAAAAAACACAGTCAATGTACATCTATAACTCATATATCCTCACCAGCGATTGTCGGGTAATAAGGCCTATACATGTGAAATCTAGCGATGTTAACTTTAACTTTTTTTGTACAACTACGATATATACATTTGGAAAAAAAAACACTACCAATGTACCTCTATAACACTTTTAGCCCAATCTACCGTTACATAATAATAATAATAAGACCTATAGCGCTCACAATGTACATGAGATAGCACGTAAGATTGCGTATAAACTGAATTTGTTAGATGTAACATGCCGGTGAGTTGTAGATACATTTACTACATCGGTAAATAAATCAAAATAGATGCGTAACATTCAACGCAGCAGTCTTCCCCTCAATGGGTGACTTTAATACAGTTTTAATGCGTAATTTGTAGCAACACTATTTTTTGTATAATTGCGAATCACATGTCATGTAGAGTATAGGCATAACAGGGACTTTTTATGTCAGATATTTCGCTCAGTATATTTATCGTGCATGAGGAACTATATTTCCTGCTTCTGTAGTAAGCGTATAACAGTGCATAGTAGCCGCAATGAGTGGTCGATAAATGTTTAGAATACACACGACAGCATTTAAATTTTGACATAAAAGCATTCATTTCTGTATTGTAGGTCCGCTCTCCCAGTGAATCGAAAACTTCAACAAGACTCGACTCTTCATTCTTCTTCTTCTTCTTCTTCTTCAACTTCACGTCCTCATCTCTGTCACCATGAATGGCCAGGACCATCCAGTGGCCGATGTCTCCGCGTAAGTATGAGTTTTCATTGCAATTCACTATGTAGCAGCGTTCACACCTGTCCGCTCGTACATACCTCAGAGCATTTGATGGTATAATTGCCATAACGTATGAAGATGCAGTAGAGTCGTTCCAGAGTAGCTGATACAGTTGATTAGTGTTCATGTCAAATAGAGATTGCGTGCGTAATCAATAGTGAATAGTCCGGGATATGTCACTTTAGTCAGCATAACAACTGATTCTTCCAGTGGTGATTTGAAGCGTAATTCTATTCTAACACAGCCCTCCCTCGTCATGGGGTAGAATTCGGTGTAATTTTGAGGTGCCAAGTCAATGACAAATAAGGTGTATCCGTCTTTGTATTCCTCACGGGTTATTCTGGCTTTGTTGGTGCAATTCTGCTTCCCCCTGTAGAGTTCAGAGTAGCAATGGATGTACTTGTCAGATGTGAAGTCGACACTCAGAGGCCCCGCAGGTGTAGGCGTGCCGGATAGACTCACATTAATAGAGGTTATGCCGTAGTGTTGAAAATTGTAGGGGTTCTTTTTTAAACTACCACTCATGGATTCGCCAGATACGAAGCCTATGACAATTTTACTCGGTACTCTACCGTTGTAGGCATCCTCAATGTAATATGATGATGTGTCTCTTGCCAAGTTGAATTTTCTTAGCTCTTCCTTGGTGTAGAAATATTTTGCATGCGAAATCTCCTTCAGCATGACATCCTGGTGTCCCAGTAGAATCAGTGGCGTGGGGGTCACGTGTTTGAGAATTAATGTAATATCGACAATCTCAACCTTGTAATCGGTGGTTAATTGATTTGCGCTCTTTAATCTGAATCTTTTCGAAGTGGGTGTGAGGGTGAGGTCAATGGTGACACCGTTTAAGAGGTATTTGTTCACTTTGAAGACATCAACATCAACTTTGCATAGTAATTCAACAGCTTGACTTCCGCTAGTCGCTAGTGCTCTCTTTTTGAATCCTTCATTGCTGCCAGTCAGAAGACTGACATCATCCATGAACGTTGTAGAGTCCTTGTGGAACATTGAACATTCCAGTTCTGCATCATTCATCTCAGTCTCACCCAAGAGAGTATTCATTAACGCTTTGTAACTGTAGCCCGTCTGTCCACCTGTCACCACACGATCATTAAGTCTCACTTCCACTTGATCCCATAAGGCCTGAGCTAAGTTGTTGACAGGGCCAACACTCCATGCCCCCTCATCCACGGGTGATGTATCTGCAGGCGAGGTCGCATCATCTAGTGAGGGCAAGAGTGAACCATCGCCTCGCACTATTCTCACTCTGGTTGAGAGATAGACATTAGAAAGGTCAACATACGAAGTACCAACACCTGGTACATGGAATTTTGCATCACCCTCAGTTGAAAACTGATTTACTGGCTTATGCGACAGGTATTTCACATCGGTGACACCCAAGTTGCTAGCTGGTACGCTGAACAAATTAAGCGTATCCTCGTAGGCGAGGTCTGTTGATTCTAGTACTTTTTCACCGCTTGACATGTTGAGTGAATATGTCTTTGATCCTAGCAATTTTCTTGTTAGGCGCACTCTTCGGTCCGGTCTTCTTGCGTTTAACACGTTGCGTCGTCGACTTGCGCTGAGAGTTGACTGAGTTCGAGTGCTCACTGAATGAGCTTTTATCATTTTTCCCTGCTAGCTCTGCCTGTGCCATTTCGTTTGACTGCTCAATAGGTGACACTACTGTTAGAGGTAAATTTTCTTGGTTTTTTTTATCATCACCATTGGCGGCACTTGTGTTCTTGTTCTTGCCCTGTTTGATGACAATTGGTTGCGGTTTTTTTTACCATAAACTAGTGTGTCCTGCAGTTTTCTGGAAATGATCTATCCACGGTTCAGCCTTCATAGCTACTAGCGATTTGTATCTTTCCTCCATATCAACTCCAGAGTACACTTGGTGTGGCGTATAGTCTCTCCTGCTAGTTCACGTAATAAGTCTCCTCTCGAGTCCCTAAGTTCAATAGTCAGGTGTCTCACGTCCGTCACTCTCACTGGTACATAAAGTACTGGATGGAGGCATACAAAGTTATGTCTTTTTATTTCACTCAGCGGTATGGATCGTAACACAGGACTGTAAGCATCACCCACTACTGAGCCCTCCAATTGGGTGCAAGTCACGTACATGACATCCCATTTAGCCCACTTGTTGGGGACAGCAGGTATGACAATATCGATAAGTCCCAGGTACCACTGCCCCTTCAGGATTGAATTTTTCGGTGCCGTAAATGCCTCAGGCATCTGAATAGTGAAACTCCCTGCACTATTGTTAGGGTTTATTCCAAGAGTCTGATCGCTGGCGCCGTAAATGAACATTGTAACTCACTCCTTCTTTTCCTTCTTCTTTTTCTTCTCTAGAGTCTTGAGACTATCCCTAGGCAGCCACTGGTTATATTTACTCGGCCATGATTGATATTTGACGAGGCTCTCTCTCTTTCCGTCTGGGGCAACCCTAGTCCTGATAACCTTTTCTATCTTGAAGAAAGCATCTGGGTCGAATCGGACCGACGTCAGTTCATTGGAATAGAAAGGGCCATCAACAGTCTCACCGCCGTAATCCTTGAGGTAGTAAACGGCTACGCTGTCAGAATATTTTCGTGCTCTCACAGTGTACACTTCACCGGTAAACTGCTCGTCATAGGAGCGTGAAAAATTCTTTCGTCTGTGATATGAGACTCTGAATTTGTAAACGCCTTGTTTCTTGTTCCTAGCGGAGGAAATTGCCCTCTTGAATGATGTAGCTAGGCTAGAGGTATTTTGAGTGACGTACTGGTAGTCCCAAATGTCCTGCTCATTACCCTTATTGACGTGTGATGGGCTGACTCCTATACTCGAATGAACAGTGCGATTATATGATGATATTATATTCTGAAACTCGTCGATGTACCTGTACGCATTACTGTATTGGAAAAATTGGAATAGTCTTTTTTTCAGCCCCTTGATCATGGCCTCAGCGTAGTTTGCTTTGGTTTCGGTGTTGGTGTAAATGAGTTTCACATTCCTCTCAAGCATTAACGATGTGACAGTTACATTACCAGAACTCTCGTCTGTGCGCGAGACTGAGTCGAATATTTTCTTGAATCCTTCGCACACGTGTTTCCCGCCTTTACTAGTGATCGGCTCAGCACGACAGTATCTCGAAAAGACATCAATTGTAACCAAAATGTATGCAATGCCCTCATTCGCTCTTGTGAATCCCTCTCCATTCAGCACGAGTAGATCGCTGTCCCAGAGGTGATTTATACCCGGTGCAATGACACGTCTATACCGGGTAGGTTTTAGTCTTGCCTGTTTATGCAGTGTGATGATGTCCTGCGATTTGGCCCAATCGTCAATCCGACTGAAACTTATATCATAGCGTCCTTCCCTCTTAATGACTGAGTGTAACTTAGCTGTGCTCGTGAAACTGCCAGGAGATCTCGGATTGTAAAAGCGTCTCGATAAATATGCATCTATATCTTTAGGGAGTACCATTACGCCGTTTTGATACGTATCCAGCTAATTTTATTCTTCCTTTTCTTCTTTCTACCTTCAGTCTTCTCCTCCTCCGCCTCCTCCTCCTCCTCCTCCTCCTCTTTTTTCCTTTTATTCAGTCCAGACGTAGTACCTCCTCTAGCGACGCTCCTTTTAATTATTTTCAGAGCACCTGTATCTCCCTCTCTCTCTCTCTCTCTCTCTCTCTCCCTCTCCTTCCTCTCCCTCTCCCTCCTCTCCTTCCTCTTCTTCTTCCTCTTCTTCCTCTTCTCCCTCCTCTTCTCCCTCCTCTTCTCCCTCCTCTTCTCCCTCCTCTTCTACTTCTACTTCTTCTTCCCCTCCTTCCCCTCCTGAGTACTCTGAGCTGTGAGTGTACTTGTTCTTCATGAAGTGTAATATCCGTCTCAATTTGACATTCGAAATCAGGTTAAGAGGTACATCTCGTTCCAGTAGGAGGCAGTAAAACTTGTGATGGCCCACTGGTACAGGGAACTTGCTCGCCTGAGTGTGAAGTAGTGACCCTGCGTAATCGGCCACATCTACTCGTCCATTCCCACCTGCACTAGTGAGAGTGATCAATCTCGATATAGCATGAGCTTTATCCCTGTGAGCTTTAGAGTTCAGCTGAAAATTGAGCTTTCTTACTATCTCATCGTCACTGTCTCTGACGCGACCAGAACGACGTGCTCTGTCGATGTGCGACTGCGACTGCGACTGGGTGCTGACGAGTGGTGAGCCGCGAGTCAATTTGTTCAAACCTTCGTCTTGACGACTCTGAGATGCAATCGACTGCACCATTGCTAGCGGGCACCCCACCGTTTTCAATAAGCCTTCCCTCCGAAGTCTGTGGCCCCCTAAAAGTCGGCTCACCGTTCAATTCCCGCAGGGAGGACGACTGGCCCGCTCCGCTGCCTATGGCAGCGGAAGCGGCCAGTCGTCCTGTCTCATCTGAAGTCTTCTTTCTATTGGCCTCAACAATACTTTCGTATTTTTCGCAAGGTATTACGTAGACCTTCCTGTTAAATTTCATCGTCGGAGTCATTTCTATCAGATAATAATTTCTTTAGGTGAGGGACGCAGCGTTCTATGAACTCCACGAGTGTCTTGTAGTGCGTCACGTAAATCTGCTTCAACTGACGTCTGGTGTCTGCGCTGATCCTAATGGTTGAGCGAAAGCTGGTAGCGTTCCCCGTGACTACTCTAGACACTTTCCTGAGTACTCTCTTGCCCCTGCTTAACTCGTGTAACACACTGTCAGGTAGCTCAACATTACCTTCTAGAGTGTTCAAAACCACTTCGGCTATGCAGAGTACCTGCTCTCGAGTGGCGTCAGCCAGTAGTGTTCAACTCAGACGAGGCGTCATTCTATATTTCCCTATTAAAAGCTCCAAAAAGCTCATACAAGTAACAGCTCTAGCTCTCTCCGTCATTATTTACGCGTGTATAGTACGAGAGTGTCCCCGGGAAGAATAGAAGTACTCAGTCGCACGTCCTCGTCACCCGAACTCGTCAAGTTGTTCACTACGAGGTATCCTCTCGGTTGATACGTTGCATCCTCGTACGCCTCGACTAGTCTCTTCGGAGTGCCAGGGAACATCTGACGCGAGAGGAAGTGTATCTGTTGTAAGTCTCTGCACGTCTTTAGCAATATCAGGTAGCTAGTGTTGAGACTGATGGTACGCGAATATCTAGACTGATGATAGATATTTTGGGACAGCATAATGACAGAGATGCGGCTGTGGTGTACGTCTCGAGTGAAGAGGGAACACATTTCGCTAGATTTGCATATTTCATCCATGAGATCATCCAGCACTAGCAGGCTGTGACCGCTGTCGTCTGTGCTCTTTAATTCGTCTATCAGTTCACGAGTGGGCAGGCCCTGGTGAGTGGTCATGTTGGCTACTTCTGCTTCCAGTTCATCAAATTTTTTCTGATGAACACCGTACGCGTAAAGTATTCTTTCAGGTGGTATTGTGTACATGGACTCTGCTCGTCTCAGTATGGCTAGAGTCAGAACCGTTTTGCCTGACATCGATGGCCCCGCAATTACTGTCGAGGAAGGCGACTCGAACTTGAATAGTGACTCGTACTCCTGGTTTTCCATGATTTTTTTTAAAATTTTATTCTTTTTTCCTTTTCAGTCTAGCTTCGCAAGTGATGAAGGATCTGAGAGATTTGACGAGAAGAGCCAATACGCACCAGACGACTGACGAGGAGGAAATGGAGACTGAGGAAGTGGCGGATACTCAAGCAACTGCGTTAAGCTTTCAGGGAAGGCGAACGCGTGCTCAGGCCCATGCATACGTGAGGACACAGTCACTGCATCAGGCTGAGGCTAAGGCCGGGGAGCCGAGTGTGGTGAAGTCGACTGAGCACACGCAGACTCTGGCGTCTACTCGGCTTTCTCCTCAACCTCAGCCTCCGCTTCAACCTTCACCTTCACCTTCGCCTTCGCCTTCGCCTCCACCTCAGTCTTCAACACCGCAGTCGGCAACAGTCACGCTGAGTAGCACAGGTGTCAATGCGTGTGACACAGTGGATACAGCTCCGGCTATACGCACGAGGGAGGGGGTGAGTGCAGGTACGAGTGCAACTTCGACTGCCTCACGAGTTGCATCAAATGCTGTGCCCAACAACGCGGCAGGTCATCACAGTGATTACAGTTCATGCGACGAAACTGACACAGACAGTTGTACTGATACTTGTACTGACACTGACACTGACGGCTCAGTCAATTCGGAAGAAGAGGAAGAAGAAGAGAAGGATGCTAGCATTACGTCTTACAGACGCTCACTCGTCCCTCCTAAACGACGCCAGGTCAATGGTATACCGTCTGTGTCACCCGGAGTACCAGTCGCTTCCACCTCAACTGACACTTCATCGATACGTACTGCACGCGCAGTACTTGATGTGTCAAGCGGTCCAAAACACGTGGCGAGTGGAGAAGTCATGATGAGCAAGAGTGTTGGTAAGAAGGGTGGCAAGAGCACCCTCAAGAATACCATCAAGAGTATAGGCTCCAAGAGTGGAGGTACGAGTGGAGGTACGAGTGGAGGTACGAGTACGAGTGGAGGTACGAGTGGAGGTACGAGTACGAGTGGAGGTACGAGTGGAGGTATGAGTACGAGTGGAGGTACGAGTACGAGTGAGAATGGAGGTACGAGTCCGCTGAAGAGAAGAGGAGGAGTGAAGGCAGTGACTGGCTGTGACTGGAACTGATGAAGAGATGGAAGTTGATGATGTAACTCATGAAGTTAAATGCGGAGAAATGGAAGAGGCAATGGAGGGAGTCGATGAGGGGTGGTCCATCACTGATGACGATCAGTCACTGCGTTCAACAGAGAAGCTTATGCTCGAGGTACGGTCTCAAAAATATTTATGAGAATTAACAAAATAAAATAACGTTGCATGCTGACCAAAATGCTGTATATTTGGACTTGATTTTTTTTTCAGCGTTTTGGGAAACAACTAGAATTCCACCGGAAAAGATCCAGGGAGCTGGAAGAATTTCTAGGCTGTTTCACCTCGGCAAAGACAGGTGCCCCTTCGCCTAAAAAAAGAAAAGTCACCAAGGAGTGAGTTTTTTTTTTTTTTTTTTTTTTTAAAAAACCAAAAAAATAAAATTGTGTAAAAAATTTTAATTAATAACTGAATCTCAACACACTCTCAACTTATCTCACTCAACACTGACTAAATAACTCTATTGCTTCTTTCTTTTTTTAACAGCTCAAATTCGCCGCAGTCAAATGCGTCTTACGACCCGTGTGAAGGAACGTCTACCTCAAGCCAGTCTATTCCGAGGTGAGTGTCAGTTCATTTAGCATATGTTAAATTGTTTGACATTAGTGGATTAGTAAAAATATGTAATTTCATGACGTTTGGTTTCATTTCGCAATAGACAGCACAGGGGTCCTCAGCAGAGTGAAAGAGAGACCTCCTCTGTGACAGAGAAGAAGAAGAAGAAGAGGAAGAATGACAATGGAGAGAAAGAGGCCGAGAAAGAAGACGCCGAGGAGGCCTCTGCTCCAAGACGTCACTCGCTTAGTGCGTTAGTAGTTACATGTTTATTTCTATTTCGTGAGCAACAGCTTCATGCAGTGAAAAGATAAATGAAACCTTTTTTTTTTCAATTCATTTCCTTACAGACTGAAAGAAATGCTAAGGACTGACTGCGGAGTCGACGTCGATGTTGCTGAGTTTGAGGAGTTGGGGGATGGAAATGAAATGAAGCTGCTGCTGGACATTTTATACGAGAACAACATCATGGGTGGTGGAGAGGTTGATGAAAATGTGCCAATTGCGAATGATAACTTTGATGATAATAATGATGGTGCTGGTGATGATTTTGAAAATAACATGATTTTCGAGGGCCCCGACTACTCGGTGAATTTCCACCGTCACATTGGTGTCAAAAACATCAGAGACCTCGAGTTCGATGGGGGAGCAGTCAGGGAGACTGTATACAAGGGAACACCTTAATGCCAGCTGGGGTGGTGTCAATCTGACTGATATTATGGGAGGGCTGGAATGTGTGCTTGAAGACATCATTGGTAGACTCAATGAGAGTTACAATCCTCATGACCTTGTGCGATTTTTTATTCAAAACGAGGCTTTTTATAGCCCCCACAGTCTTGGTCTTATGCCTTTACATCAGCTCAGTATTTTTAAAATTTTTGAACTGCTTGAAACACTGCTGCAGTCAGATGATGAACTTTATTTAGACGAACCCCTTGAAATACATGTAGGCGTTATACGCAATCCCTTAGGTGCTGGCAGGAGTCTAGGTCTCAATTACATCGATGACTTACACAGACTGAGATGTATATGTAAAATAAGCAATGATGATAATTTGTGTCTGGCACGTGCCATTACTGTAGGTGTTGCCAGAGCAGACATGGAGGCAGCCCCCCTATCGAACAGGTCACTACGTAGACAGACTAAATCAACATACTATCATGTGATCAACCCCAAACGAAAGCTACAAAAGGTGAGGGCCGTGCAGCTGCATACACGTGCTGGGTTTGATGTCAATCACGTGCCAGCCTTCACCGACATTCCAGCTTTTGAGAGGGAGGCCAACACTCGTATTGTTGTTTTTGGGAGGGGGTCAGGCGTTAAGCCACTGTATGCTGGAGCCATGACGAGACAGCGCACTGTTTATTTACTCTATGTTGATCATCCACTGAGGCAGGGGGCTGTAGGCCACTTTCACACTATAACAAGAGTAAGGTGTATCTTCGGAAAGAGTGCTTTTTGTGACAAGTGTCTACAGCCCTACGACAAACGCTATGGCCATAGAGGCTGTGAGCAGTGTGTGTCATGCCGGGGTAACCAGTGTACAGTTGTGTTTGATGAAAAGCACGACTGTCCATCGTGCAATCGCTTCATGCGTTCAGCCGAATGCGCTCGCAGACACAATGAAAACGGTGTATGTTCCAGTGTACATAGGTGTAAAGATTGTGGTTCATACTACACCCCCACGAAGGAACACCGTTGTACTGAGAGGGAGTGTAAAATTTGCAAAAGGTGGGTGTCTGGGGTTCATTTCTGCTATATCAGACAGCAGGCTCCGAAGGGAGTGAGCTGCAAATATATGTTTGCTGATTTCGAAACAGACCCCACGACTGAGTATCATACACCCAATCTCCTCGTAGCTCATTGGCAGTGTGAACACTGTATTGACAACTCCTACCGCAAAAATCAACGCTGCAGCCACTGCGGTACAGCATGCAGGGAATGTTCACAACATGTCTCTCGCGATACGCCCAGGGGTCACGCCGAGAGAGACCTCTGCATGACAGACGAAACATGTGGAATGAGGTCTGCACGCTTTTTCGGTGATGACACCGCCACAGAGTTTTGTGAATTCCTTTTCACCAAAGAATTTGAGGGTTACACCCTCATCTTTCATAATGGACAGGCGTATGATGCATATTTCATTGCAAAGTACATCTTCTGCACAATGCGTAAGATGCCCAAGGTTATCTACAGAGGGAGCAAGATCGTTGCAATTGACACTGGCAAGTTTAGAGTGATTGACTCTCTGAATTTTCTAACGTTCCCTCTGAGTCAGATGCCTAAAGTTTTCGGGCTGAAGGGCGTGAAGAAGGGTACGTTCCCAGTCTTTTTCAATCAGAAAGAGAACTGGGACTACATAGGCCCTATGCCTCACCCCTACTGTTACAGGGTGAACAGCATGAAGTCGCAAGCTCGTGAAGATTTCATGAAGTGGTATGTGCAGCAGAGGGGGAAGGTGTTTGACTTTAAGAAGGAATTACTGGCGTATTGTGAGGACGATGTCAACATTCTGCAGGAAAGTTGTAACGCTTTCAGGAGTTGGCTGTTGGGTATCACATCGAGGGATGAGGTGGTGGATGTAGGTGAGAGTGGAGAGAGACTGACCAAGACAATCGGTGTTGACCCCCTACAGTACAATACACTAGCTAGTGTCTGTATGGCTACATACAGACACTTATTTTTAACAGAGAAGTATTCAGTGACTCTTGACGACAGTAGAGTTGTTTCGGGCTTTTTACAGAACGATAACCTGAAACTGGTAGATGAAAGGGGAGAAATTATTGATAGTAGTGGAGTACAGGTGCGTGCGATGAAGTTCGAGTCAACACCATTTGTGCGGATGCCCTCATGCGGCTTCGCAGGTATCGATGCACACAGTCGCTCGTCTATCGTGTGGCTTGAATACGAGTCACACCGACTGGGAGTACCCATTCAGCATGCGCGGAATGAGGGGGAACACCGAGTGAGAAACAAACGTGGTGATGGCTGGTTGAAGCTTGATGGCTACCATCTTGACCCCATCACGGCTAAACAGACTGCCTGGGAATTCTATGGCTGTGTTTTCCACGGCTGTACATGGTGTTTCGGTGGAGAGAATGCTCCGCCCAATATCAGACACCCCCATACAGGAGAAAGCCTCAGAACACTGTACATTCGCACTATGGATAGGTTGACTTATCTGCGACAGGATCTAGGCATTGAAGTTCACACTGTATGGGAGTGTGAGTATCACATGATGCTGAAAACCAATCAATTACTGCGTGACATCGAAAGCGTCTGTGCTATACTGCCCCGCCTTGACCCTCGTGCGGCTTTCTATGGTGGGAGAGTGAATGCTGTGAAATTGTACCACGAGGCTCGTGATGGTAAGAAAATAGGATACGTGGACATCTGCTCTCTGTATCCTATGGTTCTGAAAAATGATGTCTACCCTGTTGGTATCCCTGAAGTCATAGTGGAGCCGTCAGGTACAGACATCAGCGGGTACTTTGGCCTCATCCAGGCACGAGTTCGACCACCTAGAGGGCTGTATCACCCCTGTCTCCCTATGCGTCTCAACGGCAAGTTATACTTTCCACTCTGCGTCCCATGTGCCCGTAACATGTCGAGAGAGCCATGTAATTGTTCTGATGACCAGCGTGACCTCACTGGCACCTGGACAACAGTGGATTTGAATGATGCCGTGAGTGTAGGGTACAGCATAGTGAAGGTGTATGAAGTATACCACTTTAAAGAAAGTGCAAAGTTCGACAGGTCACAGGCCACCCCTGGTCTGTTTTCGGACTATGTGAACCTGTTTTTGAAAGGGAAACAGGAGGCTTCAGGGTGGCCTTCCCCCGACATGAATGATACCGAAAAGAGTGAATACCTTGATCAATACCACCATGTAGAAGGTATTCACTTGGACGCCTCCAACATTTCGTTCAATCCAGGCAAAAGGGCAACCAACAAGTTACTCTTGAATAGCTTCTGGGGGAAGTTTGGTGAAAATAACAACCATCGTACGCACCAACTAGTAGAACAGGGTCTAGATATTTTTATGTTGATAGCGAATCCATCCATTTCTCTCAAAGGTATGCACATCCTCGATGAGAAGCGCTGCATGCTCGAGTACAGTTACACCGAGGGCTTTCTTCCTGAAATGACACACGTGAATGTGTTTGTTGCAGCTTTCACTACAGCAAATGCACGTAGTCGTCTGTTTAATGTACTTCATAACCTGGGACGTCAAGTGTTATATTTTGACACGGACTCTGTTATTTATGAGTATGATGAAAGTAAATTAGAAGAGTACAGCCCTGACATGGGTGACCATTTGGGGCAGTGGACCAATGAACTGAAGGGGGATCAGTTCATCTCCCGCTTTGTCAGTAGCGGACCGAAATCCACGCGTACTTGACGAATGCTGAAGAGAGGACTACAAAACTCAAGGGCTTCACATTAAACCATGAAGTCTCAAAACTCTTAAACTTTGACAGCATTTGTCGCCTAGTGCTTTTCTGGGCCGACCCTGACAACAATCCACTTGCCCCAGATGAACAGCCCCATGTCGAGGTGGGTTATAATAAAATTAGACGTGACAAGTATCAGTTTAAACTTTTCAGCCGTGACGAACTTAAGAAGTTCAGAGTAACATATTCAAAACGTCGCCTGCTACCTGGAACATATGATACTGAACCGTATGGTTTTTAGTGTAGACCATTTTTGACCCTTTTGACCCCGCCTCGAATATCTTGTTACATAATTGTCTCAACACTACGAAATATACCATCTTTTTTTAAATAATGTGAATTAATTGTACTGTAGTTTTAGTGTTTTCTGTATTAGTGTTAATAGCTTCATTCATTTAACAGTGTATACGAGTATGAGTGTATTTGTCATGTAAATTACCTAGAAATGTATCTGTGATATATATGTATGTATATAACATCTTGTAACTGTAATGAAATAGTATTCTCGACAACTCGATTAGCCGTTGGCCAGTGGTTTGATACGAAGTAACGGTTGTTTTTTTCAATAAATTATAGTCATTGCGCTTTTTTAAACCGAAAATATTGACTTTTTTACTCTTTTTTATTATTTGAGTCTTTTACATGCAAAACAGTACGAGTAAGAACAAAAGCACATGCAAGTGTGAGAGTATGAGAGGGAAGCATGAGTAATTTACTGTTTTTTTTTTACTGTTTGGGGCCTTTTCAATAACATGAAAGTCACAGGCAACCTTTTTTTGATGAAAAAGGAAAATAAACAAAAAATCAATTGTACTCATTTTGAAATATTTATTAAAAACGACAAAAAATAAATTACACAGCTGCCTGAGGTTCAGACTGTTTCTGAGCAGCCTTTGCTTTTAAAACAATGTCATAGCAAAAATCAATCAATCGTTCAGAGAGATGTTCAGTGGTTATGATAGACTGTACAATCTGCTCCTCGGTTTTAACTACACCACCCAGGTATACAAAAATATCGAAAATTTCACTTATGAAATACAGTCTTTTATGCTCGACCATTGAAGCAACAGCCTCGACAATCCTCAGTACACTGTCTCTGGTTGTTGTATCATCGATAATGCCCCTGACGACTGCGACTGAGGGAGGTGTCATAAGTACATCTGTCATGCTGCTACCTGACTGATCGATCAGGTGCCTGTAGAACACACGCTGCGTGATTTCAAGCTTTGAAGGCCTCAACATCGTGACGGGTTCCAGGGTGTATGCACTGGGTTCCATGTCCTCTCCAGGCGATGTCTCAATATAGCTTTGGACACTGGCTTCACATTGTTCACGAGTGAGGTATAAGTTGAGAGACCTGAGACCTCTTTTTTCGATAAACCATCTGTAGCACCTGACCGTGGGGGATTCATCATGGTGGCTGTACTTGGTGTCATCAGCTGCACCTGGCTGTGGTGTACTTATAACGATGTGTAGTTTGTCATATGAAGATAGAAGTTTTTCGAACTCCTCCACTCGTAGATTGATAGTTTTACTATGCATATATTCAGTGCAATCTGTAATGTCCTCCTGTTCAGTCTTAGGGTGTAGCACAGACAAAAAGTACAGCTCCTCCTTGTTGTACTTTTAGAACTTCGTAATCATCAGAAACTGCTTCTTGGTCAGACGTAGCTGCTTTGACTTTCGATGCACGAGAGCATCGAGCAGCTCAGTGGACGCTTCTTTCATTTTCTCAAAGGACTTCTTCGCAATGTGAACATTACGCCACTTGCCTGTATCTTCATTGTACCTCGATAAGGTTATGTACCCCGTCTTGTATTGGCGAGCAGTATGAGCGATGACTCTTGTCTTCTCAGACAGGCATATAGTCATTCCACTGGAACCTTGAGGAGTCTGTGCATCAAGCTGGGTGCTGGTCATATTGACTGTTGAGTGTATCTTTTTCCACAAACAAAGTGAATGACTGCGATGCTTCCAACGCTTCCTTATATACACGATAGTGTATACGTATGGCCAACGTTTATGTAAATGTCATTGTAATGAGGTATTACTCGGCCAATCAAACGACACACTAGGTGCTTTTTCAGCCTCGAGGGTATAAAATCTGAGCAGTAACAAATGATGCTCTTTAGCATATCACTCGCGGCGATTGACAGCATGAACATATCCATCAGCTGTCAAAATGCTAGCGTTTACGAGTAGCCAATGTTGGCTGGGGGAGCATTATTCCCAGTGAAGAAGACAAGAGTGCAGTCCAAAGATTACTGTCACCATTACGCATTGTGTGGTTAACTATACACGTGATAATGACAATATATAGAATCACAACTTGACAAATAAAAATAACCTCGTTCTTAGGCAGAAGCCTACCGAAAAGTTTCCAGTCGCTCATACTCCTTATTGGACGAATATCTAAAAGACTGGGCGAGATATGAGTGTCAGAATCAAGGTCTACATTCTCATATTTCTCTTCCGAATGTTCAGGAGCTGCACCTTCCATGAATTTCTCTGTAACGTCCTCACCTTCCATTGTACAGAGTTCAAATGAATAAAAGAATGTGTACAGTAACGTTATACGCTGTATACACATGTATTACGCAAAAACTGAGGTAGAAGACTCACCATGTCACTAAGACATAGTTAGGATTAAGTGTCAAAATAAGTGACCTGAAGCTATTTACATTTTCAAATCAGTGATACACCCTAGGGGTTTGAAACATCAAAAGAACATTTCACATTAATTAACATAAATATGACATTGCCTGGGGCATAATTTGAGAGGCCCAGGCTCAGTATGATAACGTGCCCTGGGGGGGCCAAAATCCGCCATATTGTGTTATCATCCGGGCCTGTATGTAGTCTCGGTGATCCAGACTTCTTTGTTGCTGCAGGTGCAACTTGGCCGATGGGGATGCTTGGCTGCTGAAGTTGTGTTGTCCCCTCTTGGGTTGTCCAGCAAATGTGTCCGAAATGGAAAATGTTATCGGTCATCCGGTGAGCTGACCCATTGTTATCCATGATGACTATTTCTTGACTAGATGCTCCTGTCACTGGCATTGCATTCTGGGTGACTCTTGAACCATGCACTGAAGCATTGTGTGGCTCTGATACTTCCCTGTGCTTACTGTAATAACTACTAAAGTAGAACATCATCATTGACCTCATGACCAACGGGATGTACATCAAAGCTGTTAGGAACATAAGGACAAAAGCTGTTCGACTCTTGTTCAGGGCCCCATCTAGAATCTGGATCACTAAACAGGCTACTTCGACCGGAGCACTCAGGTAGGTCGTCAAGCCGATGACATTCAGCCAGGCAATCTCATCTCGGGTGTTTGCGAAGCCTTCTGTCCAAGGGGGAGCTGCAATGTATGATTCCATTTTACTTCAATTACTACGCATATAGATAAAAGCAAATTAAATTAAATACTTCACATATGTTTCCTGATGTTTTAAAGAGGCATAATCAATTAGACATTAGATGCAATTAATATATCTGTAAACAGATATACAAGTGATAATAGGGCCAGTGTTATATATTACCAAAACAGACCAAAGGGAATAATCTCTGACCCAAGCATCCATTGTAACAACATGCAAATCTATACATTGTATATGATTTCTGATGGTCAAGAGAGTTCTTTATACTACTTAGTAAATGCACCAACACCTTTGAATACAAATACACCATACAATAAGTGCACTGAAACAATTACTTCGTAGAAACTGTTTATGACAGTATATCACTAATTAGAAACCCTTACCTTTAATTAGTTTTTTTAATTAATTTTTTTTTTACATACATTTTAAAATAAATTTAATAATTACTTACAATTACTGGGTTTTTTTTTTATACAACTTTTAACTTACATTTTCCTTGCTTAAAAAAAAAAAAAGTTTGTCATAAATGTTTTATTCTCACCTTTTTGAAAATATTTAAGGTAAGTATTGTCAAAAGTAATCAAGCCCTACCTGATATTATTGCGGAAAGTAAGATGATTAAACTGGATTTGTAGGCTGGGAACAAAACAACACTTTTGGTGGTATACAAAGACCTCACAAATCTGCAACAGGAAACCACTCATCCTGTACTACTTTGATAAAACAATGAACCGGTTTAAGAACAAAAATATGGACCCATTGCCATACACATTTTCTTAAAAATCAATTATATTAAATTGTATGCACACAGCCTCTAAGGTATATAAGTTTCAACATATTCAAAGACCTGTTTTGAAAAGCCTAGAACAGACTTATTTTGACCTTTGGAGTTTAATTTATGAGCTGTTAATGTTTGAAAGCAACCTTACCTTTCAGAGACAAGCACAGCCACCAATATAGTACTCATGAATGCCATGCAGTTCCACATGATTGCCTGAGCCTGGCAGAGTGCATGGTTGCCCCTCAGGGTTCTTGGTTGGGCGGTGGATAAGATGAGGATTGGGGTGGGAACCAGGAGGGCAAGAAAGTCTGACAGGAGGGTGCAGAACACCAGATTCACTGTAAAGAATGTAATGAAAGTTATGGAAGTTGCATATTTTTAATGTAATTAAAGTTTCGATCCGTTGGGCACCATCAGTACTTTTTTTTAATTTTTTTTTTTTTATTAAATTGATCCATGGAGCACCAGCAAAATAATTCATGCCTTGTAAATGCATCTCGTCATTGTTTTATTTGTCTTAATTTTCAGTTTATTTGTCTTAATTCGTCTCTTTTGGTTTGTTCAACCTGTTGTACCAATGTGCTTTATGAAAAACAATGTGCTACAACTGACCTATGAGGCTTTTTTGGCTGGGATTACCCCACTTCCGCCATGATGACCAGTTCAGGATGCCGCAGAAGACGACGACAGCAGACAGAAAGACAGACAGTCCCAGGCTCTTCTCTCTGTCTACTGCCTGGATAAGATCAGATCAGATCAGATAAGATAAGATAAGATCAGATCAGATAAGTCAGAAGACTTGCACCAAAAAAAGTATCATATTGAAAACATGGCAATTCTGAAAAGTTAAATGAAATAACTACACGACTGTAAACGACTGTAAAATGTGACTATATGGAGTTTTTTGTACACAGCTGTTGGTTAAATCAGTGAATGTCTTGAATATCAATATAGATGTCACGTTGACATATTATACTGTGTTACCTTTTGGTATGTTGATATAATCTTAGAGTCTTCACCAAGGTATAACGCACCATTTCTATGATATTAAATTTACTCTACTCACAGAACTCGAGTGATCCATGTTGGTCCAGTAATGCCTTCTAGTTTAAATGATTTTCTTTCTGTCTCCATAGTGACAAGCCGTACAGCCCAGAATGTTAATTACAATGGCAGTACTAAGAAAATTACCACCCATTTCGTGAAGGATGCAATGTATTTGAAATTAGCACAGACTGGGTGTAAATGGGACGGCTACGCATGTTAAATTTTTTGGCTTTTTTCTTTTTTGTTTCTTACTTGACACAATTTGTTTTTCAATTTCTTGTTTTGACATTGACTGCATCACAAACAAAGCAACTCGTCTGTATTATGTAAAATATGTAAATGGAAAAATATATCTACAAATTGTTTAATTCACTTTCGAAAATTTCGCAAATAAGCAAACTGTTCAGAAATACATCTTTAAATACTCCTTCCCGAGGGAAATTAAAGATCAAGTGTTCCTCGATTGGAATGAATGATGGAGACACGGTATCTTATACGTGTAGGTTCATCATTATGCTTGCCTTGGTTTTTGAGTCAAAAAGGGTCATAGGAGGTAGGGGCCTAGTCAATATACAGCGCCAAAAAAATCTGTGATATGTACATATTAGTTTATTGCTTCCACGAAATAACAACACAAATTTTCAAATTTATAACATTATGACAAAATTAAAAGTGAGAGGTGTATTAATAATCACAATTGCAGATGAGGATTGTCAATTTGCGATTTAAGTGCATGATTTCTTGTCTTCTTGAGTATTTCTTCTAACCCTGGATCTCGTTTGATACATTCACGAGGAGAGCCTTCTTGTCCAATGAACTTTCTCTCAGTGACCATTTCTGTACAACGTCATCGCAGTTCAGGCCCACCTTAAAGGAACAAACAAGTTTAAATCTAATAAGTGAAACGATCTATTGACGACCAGAGACGTAGGTCACAGATGCATAGTAAAACTGTTTTATGCTCATATTTTTAACATGATATTCCATTAAATTGCTCTTTTGTCACTCACCATGGGTTCGCCTAGGTCCTCACTGACGGCAGCCAGGACCTTGGCGTCCTTGTAGTGGGTGACTGCCTGGACAATAGCTTCCGCCCTCTTGCGGGGATTCCCACTTTTGAATATACCGGAACCGACAAAAACGCCATCTACACCCAATTGCATCATGAGGGAGACATCTGCCGGGGTTGCTGTGGAAACAAAAATGTGTTGGTCAGACAGCTGGACAGGCAGATAGACAGACAGGCTGAGTCAAACGAGCAGGTACGTTTTCTGAGCATGGAGTTAAAAAAAAAAGTAGATTTGCAGAACAATGGATGTCATCAACTGTACTTTTCAAGGTCTGGTAATCAGTTGATTATTTAGGGGACTTGGGAATTCCGCCTCTGTTTGAGATCAGGCAAAGGTCATATGAAACAGCCATTAAAGACTCTTTAAAATCTCTTATCTGACCTTATGGACAGAAAAATGCATAATCAGGAATCAGTCCTTCACAGTCGTGTTGTTTGGTTTCAGAAAGGATAGCCTTACCAATTCCACCAGCTGCAAACTCCACCACAGGCAGTCTGCCCATCTTAGCTGTCTGCTTGAGGAGGTCATAGGGCACTTGCAGTTCTTTGGCATAAGCATACAGTTCACAGTCATCCAAGGACCTGGCCAGACCGATCTCTCGCCTGATGCGTCTCGCATGGCGGACTGCTTCTATCACATCTCCTGCAAGGACAAAGAAATACAATTACTTAACGATGACAGAGTAGCATTGAACCATTGCATAAGACAAGTTTCTTTGGTTCGTATTATGCTACATAGTATGCATGTGAAAACATAGATTATAGGAAGTTATTAGGAACTTCGCTATTATGATATGGCTATGTATATATGCTTTAATTATGATGTCCGTAGTTATTATTAAACTGATGTAGCCTCAATGTAAACTAAAATACTGATTGTAGAATGACACTGCATCACTTCTGCAACAGGCGAGATTCTAATAAAACGTTTTAACTCTAAAGTTTAACACTAAAAAATACGGTTTGGAATGCAACAGCTTATCTTATTTGGTTCATCAGAGTTAGAAAAGATGGGTTCATTTACCTGTCCCAGCCTCGCCCTTGGTTCTAAGCATAGCAGCGCCCTCTGCAATCCTTCGAAGGGATTCACCCAGATTCCTTCCGCCGCAGACGAAAGGCACTGTGAACTTCCTCTTGTCAATGTGGTTTTCCGCATCCGCTGGGGTCAGCACTGTAAACCAAATTCAGTTTATTTTACCCATCTGCATAATGGTACTTTGGAGCATAAAACAACACTGCAAATATGATATCAACGTCGTTACCATTGTCCCTTTCATAATGCCTATAAATACCGGCATTTGACCCAAGTAAATCTAAACATATGTGTAACTGTAAAGTTCCAAATTTCTCCTACCCCCCTTTTTAATAATTAGGACTTAGACCTTGGACAATAGGTTTGTTGTTAAATGTTAAAGCTTGTTGAAGTATGAAGCTTTTATGTCATTATTTTTGTAACTTTGGCTTCCTCGTTTTGGCACTTTACTTATGCATGTGTTTTGTTCTACCCCAATCAACCCACCTTCAGATTCGTCCACCATATCCACCCCGAGAGCTTCCAAGATCTGGGCTTCTGCAAAATGTCCGATGCGAGCCTTGGCCATGACTGGAATCGTCACTGCCTGCATGATCTCCTTGATTATCTGAAAACAAAATATAGATTGGAATTATGTTGTTAATATCAATTTCAAATGCAACGTATATGTTCTGAAAAATAGAAACATCTTTTGACTCTTTCCTCTCCTCTTATTACTCATTTTGCTTTTCAGACATAGTAGGTTATAACAGATTCCATAAAGAAAATTTTCTCAGGAAAAAAAAAATCAACTAAATATTAAGATGTCAAAAATACATTAAAAATGCACTAGAAAATACTGCTGCTAGGATGTACTTTGCTTCAGCCAATTAGAATCAAGGGCAGGAGCTTTTTCAGCCAATAGAATTGCAGTATTCTGCCTTGGCCACCTGATGGAAATACAGAGAACCTTCCATGAAAATCTTGTATTGCATCTTGTATTACCTTGGGATCACACATTCTGGCCACCCCTCCATCTCTCCTGATATCAGCTGGGACTCTTTCCAAGGCCATCACAGCGCATGCCTGAAGTCATAAGGTGGGCAGAGAAATTTAAAATCAGTAAGTACTGATATTAGTCAAGTGTCGTTCCACTTTGCAGAACATGCAAGGTGAGATTATAATGGTAGAAGTAGTAGTAAAATATTTATTAAATTGAATTGTGTGCAAGTATAAATAGTACAATATTTAATCTATATTACACACCCAAACCCAACAAGGCTTTATGAGTCACTATACATTATATAACAAGTAGTTTACATCAACAGTAGGTTAATACAAGATAGCATTCCAAATCGTGTCAATGGCCTATATGGAAACCATACTTGGCCGATTAAGAATGCTATCTGGGTTAAAAGAAAAATACATAAACATTTTCAACTATTTATAAACAATCATTTTAGAAACCTACACTAGGTGACACTGCAGTGTCATAATACACTATCATTGTTGAGTTGTTACAAAATACAATGCTGTTCATTACTGCCATTTCACTAACCACGTACACTCAGACTAATTTAATTTCAGTTGGTACGTCATGTTTTAACTTAATTGTATTGGCTATCAGCGATTAAATCGTCATGCCCTTACTTAACTGGGCGTAGTATCAGCGGCAAATTGGCGTACATGACGTCCACGAGTGCTATCTCCATGATCCAATAATTAAACAAACTCTATTACTTACGTATCAACTTAGTTTGCATGCAATTTATAAATAGAAAGCTGCGTGCACGTGGTTAGTGAAATGGCAGTTAGTATTCAAAACTATTTAAAGCACTATAATATACTGCGATTCTGACCCCAGCCTCCTCAGCAATCCTGGCTTGTTCTGCGTTGGTCACATCCATGACCACACCTCCCTTGGCCATCTGGGCAAGGCCCGATTTGACTGTGAAAGAACCTGTAAGATATTTCAACAGTCAGTCAGGACAGGATGCCTAGTTATGCATTGGTAAAATAAATTAATATTGCATGAATTAAGCTTCTTTCTTACCAAGTGTGACATTTTCTCCAAGGGGGACTGCACCTTGCTCGGAGGCGATGCCTAAAGTGTTAAAAACAAAAAAACCTCAAAGGTCAATTTATAAAAAATACAATAAAAGTAGATCTAAACATCTGTCTCTGCTCGGGACCTTTGAATCTTTGGGGTCCCTGGAAACTGAAGTGACCTACATTTACAATATCACTACGCACGAACAATGTATTGCTGACGAAACAAATTAGTTTGTAGTGGCTTGGTTAGTTTTGCAAAAATTTCGGTGAGTTGCTTAAGTGAGAATCTGTAGACGTCCGTAGACAGCCTAAATACATATGCTAGTTTCATGAAGATAATATAGCAACATGAAGTTCTCCTGATCAGCTTCAAAGTTCTGTATGATATACAGACTACAACTCATGCATACTAATTGCTGCAACATCACTAATTGCTGCAACATCACGGAAACTTTGTAACGATGCTTATCAGATTTTGTTTCCAACAAAAAATATTTCCACTCTTGGGATGAGTATACACTCCAGTATAAGGATAGCTCAATGTATCCATGAGGACTAAATTCCTAAGATTAAGTAAGTAAGCTACTACCTGATATGATGGTTATGAAGATCATTGAATATTGTGCATAGGAATTTATGAGTTACCCTGTTAAAATATATTGAAAAAATAAATAAGAGACTTACCATTCTGAACTCCTGGGATGATAGGCATGTTTCTGCAGCTGATACTGATGCTGACACTGATGCTGGTTGAACTGGATCAAAATCAAAAGACACACTTCTCGTCCAGACTGAGGTTATATAGGGGCAGTCCACATGACTTATTTACATATCTCTCACTCTTTATATACAGCTGATCACGAGGGGCCAATCAGACTAGTGGGCTGTTCCAAAATTGAACCTAAATTGCGCAACAACCCTGGATAATGTTCACTTATGGCCAAAAATATGCAAGTCACTACAAAAATTAAATCAAGAAAACTAATAGAGGGATATTTTGCAGTTGTGTACAATTAGTTTTTTATGCATAGTCTGATGTAATCCTTTATGTTGAGTTGCAATATTTCTGGAATAGCCCTTGAGTGACCAACTCCATGTGACTAGTCCATTGAATGATGATGCTGGCCCCCCTCCCATGGGGTCTCTTACCCAACACTCTTACTTAACACATGTTAGTGGCCATTCAGGAATTTTGCAACAACTTTAATCCAGTAGTTACAAAACGCCAGGGACGTAGAAAGTTTGGATAAAGGTGGGATCATTTTTACCTGATGCAGGATATCTATTTCTATTAGGAGCTTTGTGGCTGTAGTTGTATAAGATGTAGTTCTAGGTATATTTAGTAGTTGTGTTACTTTCGTAACAGTGAACAAGTAAGGTCAATGAGCTTTATCATTTTGTTTATGTGACGTAGGGATCCTTCTCTGCATATCCTTTACGAGTTTCATGCCCTTGGTATACTTCATCAGATGCAGATTAATCTATAGTCTAAAGTTGCAGACCAGATAATGGTCTTGCATTAACATTACATTTCTGTTGTTGTTATTCTTTAGATCTCAGAGAAATATCTATCAACATGGCTGATCAGTTGGAACTCGGGGTACTGGCCTTCCAAGGGGCTTTCGTGGAACATGAGGAATGTTTGAGTCATGCTGCCAAAGAAGCGGAACAGGAAGGGCTCCTCAAGGGCAAAGAGGTCAAGATCCGCCAAGTGAGGACTGCACAGGATATCCGGGGTCTCCATGGCCTCATACTTCCGGGTGGAGAAAGTACCACTATGGCCAAGTTCCTGGAGAAGAATAACTTTTCTGAAACCATCAACCAATGGCGCCAAGGTGAAATATATGTCTATATGAAAACGATACTTATTTGCTCCCTTTATGGCATAACCACGTGCTCCTAGGCCTGTCTTTCAATTAGTTTGTCTGTCTGTGTAGACTTTTTGTCTGGTTTATGTGCTATTGGATGTTCACCCAAAAAAGCAAGTAGAGAGTTTAAATGGCGAAAAAGCAAGGAAGACTTAGGTAAATCAAGCAAACGCCACAGTGCAACACCATCCATGTCATTACTTCTTCAGGAAGAAGATGGGTAAAGCTGTGGCCTAATATGCAGAGTATTTATTTTGAATGCATTTATGATGAAAAATATCATATAAGCCGGATAACAAACATTTGTTAACAATTTTGGCCAAATGATACTCTTTTCACAATTTTGCATATAGTAGCCTAAGTTGTCCATTTTGGGTTCTGTCTGACTTTCAGTCTTGTTAGCTTTTACTATACTGTTTGTATGGTGTCTGTCTGACGCTTATCTTATTTTAATGTCAATATGTTTGTCTCAATGCTACTGGGTCTGAAACTTAGTCACATTATATGACCAGTCGCCAGAGGCAGACGTAATGATGAGATGATAATGCTGGGATTCCACACCATGTTACACATTTGCCCCATGGATGGGGACTTACATTTAGAGTTCAGAGTTTATTTATTTTCACCAATCTCCGCAAAAACAATTTTACAACTTAGTGTTACATACTACATGAATATCATAAAACTGACTGGTAATGGGGGTACACCCAAGTATAACAATATACAGTAACCCAGAGGGTGGATGCCCCCCAGTAAAACAAACATTTTTAATCAATCAAAAATACAATATATAATACAAGGTAATTTTCGTATTTTCAACACCACTTTTCAATGAAAAGAGAAAAAAACAAAAAATATATTATGGTTATAATGATTGAAACGTGATTTTGAAAAAAATAACTCTTTAGCCAGTTTAGGGTGGTTCCTTTGATACCATATATTTGCAGTTTAGTTAGTAGAGTGTCATGTTTTATACTATCAAAGGCTTTGAACATATCTAGAAATAACCTATTGTATACATTCCTTTGTTGAATCCATCTAATACATTACCAGTACTTCTTTTTTTCTGAACCTATACTGACCCTCATAGAATTTTCGAAATCACATGAAGAAGAGAAATTGGTCAATAATTACTTATTTCATGTTTATTTTTAGCCTTATATAAAGGTTTAATAATCGCTAATCTCATGTCTTCAGGAAATTCACCGGCACTCAATGACTTATTGAAAAGACTCCATATAGGATGTAATATACTTGGATAAATAACTTTCAACATGCTGTTTGAAACATTGTCATATCCTTTACTATTTTTAGCTTTTAAATTCTTTATGAGGCGTTCAATTTCTGTGTGTTGTTGGGAATAGGAAACAATTGGAATGGATTCTGTGCTTGATATTTACTACAGGGTCAACAGAGTCACCTTTTCACTAATTTTCTCCACACATTTTTTCCCAATTTAACTGTAGTACTTTGCAAAAGCATTGCTAATTGTAGCCTCATTTGTTTCTCTAATACCATTTACAATGATTTCATCAGTGATATCATTTTTATTTCAGATTTTTCCCGTAATTGTATTTAGTATACCCAAAGATTTTTGGAATCTCTTCTGTTGTTTGAGATAATATCATTGTAATAAGAATATTTTGCTTTCCTTCTTAATTTATGATACAAATTTCGGTATTCTTTGTATGTTTTATATTCCTCGCTATAACGAGGTTTGTGTAGAACCTTCCCGTACATTTTTAAACATTTAACACTTGAAGTTTTCAATCCTGCTGTGATCCATGGAGAATATGTTTATACTTTTTCTTAGGTGTGATTTTTTTCAGTGGAGCATAGAACTCTATTGCTTTATTTATCTCTGTATTAAGGGAATTGCTTGTTTCATTAACTGATAGGCCCTCGAAGGTCCTGGGCCTCCACGCGGCGAGGGTGGAAACACTTATGGTGAAGTCCTCTATCCCCAGTGGCTAAAACAGGACAGTGCGCATTGCACAAGCTGCTCCAGCTATCCAACGCAGACAATTATTGATTTTTTACATGCTTCTGGTTTCTACTACCAACTATAGATAATCGCTCTTACCCTAGAGAGCCTCTACATAGCCCACTCAGGTGCTGATGAGGCGTTAAACAATAACACTAACTAACTAACATTAACTGATAGTTGTTCAAGATATGTCCAATCTTTATTCATCAGAGCTCCTCTTATTTTCCGTAACACACTATAATCAATTCTCCTTGTTGTATAACTATCTGGTGAAGTATTTATTAATCTGCTGTTTTTAACAACAGCAATACATAAGAAATGATCTGATATGTTCGTAACTATGATATGAGATTTCACATTGTGAATAAGTTCAGCATCAATATATATGTTACTTGTGTAGGTTTGCATATAGTCGGTATAAGGTTCTGAGTCAAATTTATGTCATTGATTTTTAAGTAGTCTGGATTTTGGCAAAGACGCATAGTACAAGGCACCAGCTGCAACTAGTGCATGAACAATGAAATGACAAAACAAATTAAGTCCATTGTTTTATACGAAGGTTATATAACAATGTAATATAATATCCAGGTGCTTTGTATCGGAATCATGTCAGTATGACATGAGACGTAATTGCACTGGTATGAAAAACTTGCACTGGCAATGGACATGTCATTTGCATTTTATCCTGTGGTTGTATTAACTTGACAAGTAGCCCTTCAAACTTGAGTTTCATCATCAATATGACAGCTGTCAATTAGGGGTTAATTTATAACATGTTGTGGACTCCAAGGCTTCTTTTCTCATCATTACGTCTGCACCTGGTCACTCAGCTGCAGAATGCTTCATTGTCATCCAGAATGATTTTATGTGTACAGCATCAGAGCATATTGGACAGCTGCAGTGTATGTTGGACGGCTACAGTGTATGTTGTACATTGTGGAGAATATTAGCTTATATTCTCCACATTGTATAACATACACTGGTGGATGGTCTAACATAGAGTTTTGTGGGATTCAGAAAATTTATATTAGCCAAGGAGAAAAAAAAATCAAATTGGCCTTGGCTTCAGCCAAGGCCAATTTGATTTTTTTTCTCCTCACACAAAACTCCCATATTGACCTCCATCCACTGTTGTTACAAAATCGGTCTCCACCACACCAAGGACAAGCAAGAAAGATGAATGACTTCTTTTCTGATTCTGAATTTGGTTAGGAAAGTACACCGCCTTCCAAAAATACAAGATAGCTTGTGTACACTGTGGTCAAAGTGATCTTATATTTATGGAGGGCGGTGTACATTGTAATTATATATTGTTTTTTATATCTGGCAGGAAATGGTCATGGAAAGCCTGTAGTGTGGGGTACATGTGCTGGTTTAATATTGTTGGCCAACAAACTGCAGGATGCAAAAACTGGTGGTCAGTTTGCGGTAAGCCTTGAAACCTGTACCGATTGACCATGCATGATTATGATAAACAAAATCTTTCTCTTTATTTGTATTTGGCAATCATGTAAATACTTTTTTTTCTTCAGCTCGGGGGCATTGATGTCACTGCCACAAGAAATGTGTATGGACGTCAGACCGAAAGTTTTGAAGTGCCCTTGACCTTGCTTGACGATGACCTTAAGAAAGGTGATACCAAACAACTCATAAAAATAGTTTCAATTGATAAGTATTGCTATAACAAATCACTTCAACATTGGGCCGATAGTTCCAACTCTGAGCCGAACCTTGAACCGACATTATGGATGCTTAGGCAACACTGAGCCGTGTGACATGCGTCAGCCTCAAATATTATAATTATATGATTCATTATTTGGCATCCCAAACATAACCTTTGTTGTTGTATAACCTTTTTCTTTAACGGCTTCTTATGCTTTTGTGTATCTTGATTATTGAAACATTCTTTCTGTAGCATGACATTTCCGATTGTTTGATTCACAGGCAATTCTCGTTATCATGGCATCTTCATCCGGGCACCAGGCATCCAGTCAGTGGATGGAGAGGAAGTGAAAATCCTGGCAACCACGAAGGACAAGGAGGGCAAAGGGGACAGGTGAGCACATTGCTGTTTTTAATTTTAGTGTTTTTTTGTTTTAAAAACCAACAGAAATTGTTCGTTATTTTGACAGTTATCTGAAATGTTTTTCAAATTGCATGATATGTTCTATCCAGGGTGGTGGCAGTTCGTCAAGGAAGAACCATGGCAACAGCCTTCCATCCGGAATTGACCAACGACTTCCGGTGGCACCGTTACTTCCTATCCATGGTTTTAGAATCAGTGGGATGAAGATATTATCTGGCAAACAGTGCCGAATGTTCACCTTATTTTGACGCAACATATATGACCGTTGGTCCATTTGCTTGACTTTAAAGGGATGGACGAACCCCAAAGAAGGTTTACTTTATATGGAGAAGTGGGTTTAGTCATAACTTATTGATTACTTCATAAATAATTAACTATTCATTTCTTATTGACAATGACCTAATAGTGTCACTGATTCCCACAGTGTCAGATTCTCATGATGAAAATAAATAAAACTTCCAACTTTGTCCTAAATCGGTTTTATTATACAGTCCTAACAGTTATCATGCATTGATTGGTATCATGTTTGACATGAGGTTCTCTATCACAGAGGCTACTATGTAACACACACAGAAAGGTAGAATTTCCATAACAATGCCTCAACAAACACCCACTCTGATAATGTATTCAGACTCATGCAAACTTAACAGAGCTTGCCTAAAAATAGGCAAAACAGATACAACAAGCGTCACTTGAATTGTGGCCAATTCCTAGCAAATTGGTACACATAGATTTAAAGTACCTAAGTCAGTACTTAAGCAGCTTAATTTGAACTAAGCAGCAGCAACAACGTAGACTTAAGAGCTGAAGGATTATGTAATAAAATTGGAGGATCATGAAATAACCTAATAGTGCATAATAATGGTATTTGTACAAGTATTTTGGCAGTACATGGAAAGAGAGACTTAAATACTACATTGTATAATGGCACAGCGATAAGAAAATACCACAGGGCATTAATCGGGTAACCAAAATGCTGAGAACATGACTCCGAGTATGAATGTCACTCCCTTTAATTCACGGGATACCCTACTTATGTATTGTATATTAATGTATAAATAAAATTTTGACCACTCAGGAAAGAGAGATGGTATCAAAAGACTCGTAACTAGTGGTGTTGGAAGTGGCAATCTTGCCCTGGAAGAAACAAATGCATTCTAACGAAGAGGGGCGATTCTGAGCACTCGAGTTCCACCCTCTGGCCAACAAGTCCTTCAACTCTTCATCCGGTTCCTGGGGTTTTGTGACGTCTGGCCGGGTGCCTGCGCGGATGGCACTTTCGCAAGTGCCTGGATGCAAAGTCAGAATGTCTTCATGGACACGACGTCCATACCACAGTTCCCAGAGAATCATGACGAAACTGAAAATGTCAGCAGCACAATTGAACTCTCGTCCTTCGATAACTTCCGGTGCAGAGTAGTTGGAGAAGTTGTACATTGAACCCGAAATGCAGCCCTCTGGTTTGGTCAGGCCTACGTCACTGAGTTTGATGACTTCATCACTTGTTAGCTGCAAATAACAAAATTAATAACACAAATTATACAGTGTACATAATAAACAAGATATTGTAATGAGATGACATGTTATAGGACTAATGTAGCATGAAAACAGGTGATAAAATTTAGCTTTTACCCCACAGCAATGGTTTGTACATAGTTAACACAGCAATTGGAATCTTTTCTAACAGGCAATTCTAACAGCAGAGACTCACCAGAATGACTTCAGGTTTGAGATCACGATGAACCAGCGCCCTCTCGTGTAAATAGCAGAGACCATTGGCAATTTGCAGAGCATAGCCGAAGAGTATTTTGCAGGATTTTCGGAACCACACGGGATTGTCAACATAAGATGCAGGAATACGAGCATCAGGCCCCGTGATCCTACTCACCAGGGTTTCGGTGCAAGGCTCAAGCACCAACATGATGTGAGTTGTGTATTTTTGGTTTTCACTCTTAGAACATGTCCCTAAGCACTTTATGATATTGTCCTGTCTCATTTTACGCAATTGTTCTTCCTCAAGTAACACCTCGGAAATGTTTTTGGCCGCCAGGTGATCCTTTCGATACTTCACACAGACGTCTTTCCGCTTTCCGTTACTTTCTTGCAGAGTCGCTTGATAGACATCTCCGAAGTGACCAGTTGTCAATGGGACCGGGTTGCAGTAAACAAGCTCAGACAAACTGACATCATAAGTTCGAACTTGCTCGACATAATACAAATCAAGCATTGCTTGAAGCGATTGGCATTTGTGGAACATAGGTAAAAGTTCCTCGACTAGAGCCATTTCGGAAGCTGCTCTCTGTTCTTGGAGTTTATTCAAGAGAGCCCGGTCGGCTTCGATCAGTTTTGGAATGGCTTTCATCATGAGTTCCGCATTGGTAGACAGAGAATCCAGTTGTTCGCGGATTAATTTTGTTAAATTATTGTTATCAATGAAACTAGCAAGGACGTCATCAGTCACAATGCCCATGACCTTTGTCTTGTTCTCTTGGTATTCCCTCAACAACTTCATCTCCTCCAATTTGTTCTTTAATGCCCGGATTCCCGCTACCGGAAGTGCAAAAAGACCAACCACGACCCCTAGCGGAATTAGGAGAGGTGCTGCAATGCCCAGCGCTATCTTCTGGTTGGTGGTCAGCATGGGTGCTGCAGCAGCTTCTAACTTGAGTCGCCTTATAGCTTCATAATTGTCTGTAGGTCTGGTTTTATTGCTGCCTATCATTCCTCCTTCAATCACACCCAGCTGGTCTTCCATCAGTTCAAACTCTGCTTGGAATCTCTCGATCAGTTCTGCCTGGATGTCGGAGAACACTCCATTCCTGTTGTCCCAGTCATTCACTTCTCGCCGGATTTTCTTCTTAACCTGAAACCGTGAGATTTCATAAATAAGGTGCAAAGTTAAGTTCATGGAGAATAAATAAGGCCAGAAATGTATGCTCTTTAAAGCCATTAACATTTTCAGTTAAAAAAAATAGATTGAAATTATTTCTATTTCATGTTTTTAAATATCATTTCCCTAGGGAACATGGTCTCCCGCATGTTGTCTCATACCTTAGAAATGAGTATTTCATGAAGACTTTCCCAGTCCTTCCCAGCAGGACATTCTTTGGGGTCCCACTCTGCGAGACGCTCCCTGGTGCCTAGGTCGTCCAAATAAGTGGTGAGTTCTGCGCATGCTCGACCTGTCCTTTCATGCAGGCCCTTGCGGAGTTCCTCTTGCACTCTTTTTGACTCAGTTTCCAACTTGTCGAGTTGGTTGTGAAGGTGTTCGGTGAGTTCTTTACGTTCTTCTTCCGTTCTCGTTTCGTTAGCAATATGGGCTTGGAGATAGAATGCAGAACGCCTCAGTAATTGTACCAACCATCTGTTAAAGACATCACACAAACAAACAAGTAAAAAATGGGCAAAGTTTATTCATGGAGTCAATAGTGACTCCATTGTTTATTAAAATTAATAACTATACAAATAATGATGCGCGGGCCAATAAGCTTAAAAACAAAGATCAAATAAACATAGATAAAACTCCTCCAAGTTGGCAAGATATGCATTGATTACAAAATCAGATAAAAAATGGTCAAGGAGGGGTGGAGGGTGAAAATTAAAACAAGCCACAAGTGATGCTAACACTGCTGCTGCTGCAAACGCACTGACAAGGGGTGAAACTTTCATGTATTTCTATTATCATTTTTGCCATTTATTATTTTGTCATGCTGACTCATGTATCAATTTGATATTTTGCTGTCAATAAAAATCGATATATGTGTGTGTGCGAATGACTTTATCAGTTAAGACGTCGTGAAAATAAAATATTACTCACTCTCTTACAAATATACGTCAATATTTATAGCCTAATTCGTAGTGAATAGATTGGAATTGAAACAAATTAAAAAGATAAATGATTCTGTAAATCGATGATAACAAACAACCTTTGCAAACCATCAGTGATGTAAACCTTGTTGTAAATTAGCAGGGATTAATTAAAAGTTGCTGGGGCGTAACAGTTGTCAAAACTGCCATTAAGTTCCAAATGATGGTTGGGCTGAGAACAATATCCCAAACAATCATACAACAGGCTAGCTGGCTGTGCAGTGGCCAGTTTCTACTACAACAGTCGTTCTTGGCTATTCGAGCCTTCTTTTGTCAATAATAACATCTCAGTTCTTATTCCATCACACGACGAACTCTTTCTTCATTTCAGCTTCTCCCCCCTCAAGATGGTTTTTGTGGTAGAATATGAACAGCTTAAGATGAAAAACAGCTGTACACTGTATACCATACAAAACCAATATAGCTCATTATCCATATCTTGTTTTTCGTTTCAAGTTTTACCAACGTAGACCTATGCTTGGCATTCTTTGGTCGCCCATTTAGCAAGGGTGATGGTAAACATTGTGGCAATTTTGGAAAGGTGGATGGAACTTTCAATAATGTTACATCTGTCATCGATTGAGCTACTTTCTTACAGCCAATTTTATAGACATGGAAACTATACACCAGAGGACGTCATGTGAATGTGGGACTCTCATTGGCTGAAGGAGTGACTTAGCCAATAGCAGTCCTGGGTTCATGTACACGTCCTCTGGAGCTTCGTTTCCAAGTCTATGAAGTTTGCTGTAATAATTGTAATTTATGATATGCCGACCTGTAGTGTGACTCGAGCTTGCACCGAAGGCTGATGGGGAACAGGGTTTCTATGGCATCCAGCAGCTGAGCATAATCTTTTGTCAGGTAGTCGGATTCTTGTAAAGATTTCAGCGCCTGAAAAACAAAACTCATTAAGAATAATTCGAGCCTGCAGTAATTACAGCAGTAATTACACACCTACGCCAGGAGGAAAGTTTGTTTGCGTGATAAAATGTTAATGAAAAATGTGATTGGAAGATATACAGAGAACAGCTTCTTGGCTGCATCTGCAGGCCTTTGCTAAATGTAAAGAAAATGAATCAATCGTTACTCTCTAAATAATCTTTTATAAACCACTGGTACTGCGAAACATCATCTATTCATCTATGGGATTACTCCAATTGTCAAGTTACAGCGGAAATCATAGACTTGGAAATAGAACTATGGAGGGTGTCTTTTGAATCCATTGTCTAAGGCCGTCCCTCAGCCAATGGGAGACCTGGGTTATTATCTCCTTTAGAGTTAAATGTTCTAGTTTATATGAAATCTACTGAAAACAGCCACGTGTCTGGAAAACCTCAATATTGGCCAAAATGCACAGACCAGGTTACTATACAGTGCAGTTATGTTGAATTATGCTTTCTATATCATAACTACTACCTTTGTGTGCTCTACTGTGCATCTATGATTTTTACACCCGGCTCCGGATGAAATAGTTCAATGATCCTTATTATCCGTTATGCATGTACCAGACTATACTATGATCACATTACTGCAGCAAAGCTGAGAGCTTTTCTCCCTACACTTAATCCCATTAAGCAAATGTCAGAAGAGTCAGACACTGCATGTCAAAGGTATATATGGAGAACCTTACTTTTGTTGTGGACATGAAGATGAGCTGTCGGTCTTCTATACCTCTCCAGCATTTTCTTAGTTTTTCCAAAGTGTCCTCTTTGACCTGATCAGCCTCTTCCGCCGGAACTAGATCCCACTTGTTGCAAACAAAGATGGCCGACCTGGGATCGAACATTTGGCCTCCTTCTTCATGGCGGGTCAGTTCTGCCAAAAGGTCTTGTAGCTGTTAAATAAATGGAAATGATTAACATATCAGCCGTGATCTCTTGTATACACATCACAAAGGCATTGATATTACAGCCATATAAATGTTTCAACAAGTCACAGCATATACTTGATATTTACCAATCTATGTATAATTTGAAGTTATATACAACATAGCTGATGCCATTACATTTACGGCGCAATTTGAATATCTGAGGATGTCATGCGAATCCAGGCCTCTCATTGGCTGAGGGACTGCCTTGGCCAATGGGAGTACTGAATGTCATCTGGAATTTATTTTCCAATGAAATCTGCTGTAAAACTTTTGTAAACAACATGCATGCTCAGCAAGCAAATCTGTTGTGCCAATGTGAAGGTTGATTCGTAACATCTTCATTTGCACAAGTAATTTTTAAATTGAAATACCAATATTATTCACACATTACCCTATCTGGCTGCAAGCCTCCTGCATTGCTGCTGTTGATGATGTAGATGAAGGCAAAGGCATCTGGCAAGTATCCCTTGACCAGCTTGGTCATCTCGGCACTTTCCCCTACACCTGGACTGTCCACCATCATTATGCCTCCCTGCAAGAAATTGCACAAGGTTCGAAGATTAATACAGATCAATGATTTTCACTAATTTTTAATGTTAAGTTTTAGGAATATTACTACTTCGCTGCCAGAAGTACAATGTGTTTTGCGATAAGAAAAAATTAAGCAGATGCAATTGTGACCTAGATGATTGATGGACTCCTGACACGAGGCTTACCAAGTTACAAACTAATATAATATTCTAAAAACATCGTATAGTAATGCTTCACACTTGAGAATACATATTCTATTAATTTTAAATGATTATTAAACAAATTTGCATGTCTGTGGTTTTAATTCATTCTGCATCAAAATTATGAAATAACTCTCTTGGTATTGAGTTTCTATTGTAAAGTACTTTGCTGAGAATTTATTAAATTAGCCGATCGATTCTAAGACCTACCTTCAGAAGAGGGAAAGGCCAAAACACTTGGATTCTTTTGAAAGGGAACTTGTTTATTAGTCTTTCCCCTTTCTGATGCACATAGGGAGCCAATAACTCTGCAGCATTCTTCTCGGTAAGTTCTATTCTCTCTGGAGGCCTCTTGTCGTCCCAGGCATGAGCCAGGGCGTAGGGTTCCTTCCCATACTTAAGCTCACAAATGACAGAAGTGCAGCTCAGCAGAGAGGTAGGGAAGATGCTTGTGCCGAATATTAGGTTCAGGAGACTGCTCTTTCCAGATGATACTTCGCCTGTAGGAAAGAAATAATTTCAGTCAGTACAATGCAATAAATGTAGAAATTATTATAGATTGTAACTGATGAATGTGAATACTATGTGTGCATGTTTAATAACGAATGTGTATCAATGAATAGGTACACATAGTCAGTGTGCTAGACTACAAACTTTTACGCATTAAATGATAACTTGGTATTAAGGTACACCTCTATTCATGCGACAATATTTTAATTGTCACCACTTTAATATGATGATTTGTTTATTTTCTTACCTGCCACAAGAATGGCACAATCACTTTTCTCCAAATTCCTTATATTACGTAACAATCTCTCGGAGTAACCAGGGTTACTGTCTTCCAACTCACGCCATCTAGCCGGGGGCAGTCGACTCAGGTACATCTCAACATGGCGATAGATCCCCACTAATTCTTCTCTCTGTTTTCTGTCTGTGTCTAAAACATCTTGAACCAGAGCTGAGGCCTGAAAATGAATTAGGAAACAATAGAATAACCCAAATGAAAGGGACTGTTATTTGGACGGGTAAAAGATTATTTATGCACCTACAAGATCAGTTCTTGCAGGAGTGGAGACGTGAAAACACCCTTAATAATAATATCTCTGCCTGATTTATTTCAATGGATGATTTTGGTAAAGATATAAAAGATGTAATGTATCTCAGTTTTCACTAATATTGTGAAATTACATGACTTTGCCAGTATTATTTTAAACTGCAATGTTACACAATGATACAAAATTCAAATATGACGTTCATAAATAAATATTAAAATAGCAGAGATATATATCATATATCACACTACTCCTATATAAATGTTATCTGATGGTGTTTTCAACTACATGGTGAAACTAATCTTCAATAAAAACATAATGCTGCAATGCCTGGGCCTCTCAACCTCGTGGTTAGCTGCAGCAGTGATTATTTCATGGTCATCAGTCTAACCTAATAACCTGACCTCCTGTCACATCCATCATAACCTGCACTGCTATTAACTTCGTATCACATTGCAGTACATGTGCTTGTGTTGCTAAAATTATATATGTGTGTGATTTAAATTATAATGTATCTTTTCTTTCTTTCTTTAAAAAATTATAAACAGTGATTTGGAATTTTATCAAATATGTGTTTTGGTGGGTATGATAATCAATCAAACAATCAATAAGAAAATTAAAAGAAATCATCCAACCAACACACAAACCAACATTTCAACCAACACACCAACCAACCAACCAATATCTTGATAAGTCAATACGTAAGCTTGATCCAACCTTGGCAACCAAAACAAAAGAAATCATCCAACCAGCACACCAACCAACACACCAACACACCAACACACCAACACACCAACCAACCAACCAACCAACCAACCAACCAACCAACCAACCAACCAACCAACCAACCAACAGCGTGATAAGTCAATACGTAAGCTTGATCCAACCTTGGCAACCAAAACAAAAGAAATCATCCAACCAGCACACCAACCAACACACCAACACACCAACACACCAACACACCAACCAACCAACCAACCAACCAACCAACCAACCAACCAACCAACCAACCAACCAACCAACAGCGTGATAAGTCAATACGTAAGCTTGATCCAACCTTGGCAACCGAGTAACCCTCAACATCAGCAGTTTAGATCAAAGGGCAGGTCACAATGACACAGAACTACCAAAGAACTGTGGTAGGCATTCCCCAGAGAGACAATCAATAACAGAGTCTATTTCTCCTTTTTTGCCATGACTCAGAGCATTACTCACTGTAGCAAGTGTTCCTGGTCTTGTTTGATATTCTGGAGGCAGCCAGGCTTGGTCTTAGTGCAGTGCAGCAGCTGTACATCTAAGCATGTTATGCATGTGAGAGTAATAGGAATATCTAGCTATATGTGTCATAGCATGCCCATGCATGCGGTTTGTTACCCCCCTTGTGGTAAAGTATGTATATACTCGGGTGTCTTCCCCCAACATACCCTGAGTATAAATCGATGTATATGTGTTGTATTATTGTAAAAAATTTACTTTGTATGTTGGAAATAAAAAATCAATCAATAGTTATGTACTACATCTTTATTACTCAAGACATGCTCACACAACATAGAAAGTAGAATCTTAAGAAGAAGCAAGTGCAGCCCTGTAGGGCAAGATCTTGCAGCAGACAAGGATTGATTAATGATATGAATGTGTTTCTTCTTTTACTAATCCCAGCATAGGCAGGTATTACAGCAACCAACAGTTTTAAGTAAACGTCATCCAGCTAGTATTGCTGATTTGTGTCTGGGATATGGATTGAACCCATGACTGAGGGATGGTCAGGTGTTTTAACCACTAAGCCACTGTTATGTGCTCTTAGCACATTACAACATATTTGATGGAAATTTATTGTTTCTTGTTTTGAAATTCTCCTTTCGTGTAAACAAGGTTTATTCTAATGCCAATTTTGAGATTGCAATGTACAGAAATAATATATATTGGCACAGTACTATTAAATGCAAAAGAACAGGAAGATATACTGTATAATGTGTATATGTGCATGAATAGGGCCATAACATCTTAGCGTCTCAGTCTTGCCTAGCAGCTAGCTTGCTAGCTTATTTGGTATTCTTGCTCTGTGACCAAAAATAGCTGCCACCATGACACTACAGCATCAGCAACTTCATCACTGGCACCACTGGCATCATCCTTGATTCTTTGGCTCTTGCTCTGGTAAATAATGGATGAAAGCAATTTGCCCCAAAGACTACATAGCTCCACATCCTCCTTGATATAGCTATCTCTTGTCTTTGGGAGATATCATTGGAAGAAGATGAATGGATTCATTAAGAATAGTCCAGTCATTTAAAGAAAGAGGTGTTCAGAGAGCCAGACACAACACAGTGATATATGCAAACCACACACTCAGAGATAGCTCCAACTGCAAGATTAGACTGAGCTAGACAGAAGAGGTGTTGACTAGACTTCCCTTACTCTATATAAGGATAAATACTAGTATGCTACTCAGCTTTAAGGCAAGCAAACATGTGACAAAAAAATAACATCAATTTCTGTTAGACCTACACTACACGAACTGTATCTAAGTTGAAAATCGTGCAAAATAGTTAAGTTGTTAACCTCATCAATTCTGTCTTATGGCCATTAAATTAACTGGCTGTGTATTGGTTGCTGTTATATGTAGTACCACGAACTGTCACCACTGGATAAATAGAAATATTGTCTTTTACAAAACTAGTAACTCACCCTTAGTCAAAAAGGATTAATTTCCTAATTTTGTAGTCAGCTGTCTGAATCTGCATATTGTGTGGGACAGCCATTTTGTCGGGCTGTCCTGGGAATCTCTCGTGTACCTAATTTTGTCGAAATTCCTAGTCTACAGGTATGTGTCCCTCAATGGGTTAATACCTTTGTTCATTGGAGTCCGCACTGGAATCAACGTATTATGCGCGCTATTCTTTGTAAGACCACTGCTAACGACTGAAGATATACATGGCAGTTCCATTGCCAATTATTGATATTCCTGTAACCTTCATCTTTGTATTCGCTTTCATATTTAGTCCATTTAAACATCCGTTGATGACTCGGTGTTGGAATCTGATCCTGGCTAACAGTCTCAATGGCTTGCCTTTTGCAGGGAACCATATCATTCATTGCTCCGCAGGGCAACAAACTCAGTTTAATATTTCAGTCTGCGTGACTTAATATCCATGAAGTGAATTATATTTGCTGGGGCGGACAGAACATGTGAATGGGATGAGGCTCTGCATCGTTTTATGGCTGTAGGGGCTGGTTCTGCTTCTGTTGGTTCTATTGGTGCATTATATAGATAGATAGTTAGATAGTTAGACAGATAGTTAGTTAGTTAGTTAGTTAGATAGATAGATAGATAGACAGATAGATAGTTAGTTAGATAGATAGTTAGATAGTTTGATAGATAGTTAGTTAGTTAGTTAGATAGATAGATAGACAGATAGATAGTTAGATAGATAATTAGATAGTTTGATAGATAGATGGAGAGACCGAGAGACAGATAGACGGATAGATAGATGGTTAGATAGATAGATAGATAGATAGTTAGATAGACAGTTAGATAGGTAGTTTGATAGATAGATAGATAGTTAGATAGGTAGTTAGATAGATAGCTTCTTCATTCATTGCATATTGCAAATATTTTCATTCATTGCATATTGCTTTGTGCCACAAATGTTGCTCTGCTGTAGTGAATATTTGATGTCCAACCGAGAACTGCATGGTCGTGTCAATTGCTGGAACACCCAGGGGACATCGTTGGTGGTTGGACAGCAAAACAGGCATGACAGGACCCTCAGTATGATGAAATTATCATTGCTGTCATTAACTGATCTGTGTATTACTTTGTTTTCTATGTTAGCATTAGGCTGCTATAACAAACAAGACAACACACTTTCATCATTCACCCATTCAGTAATGTGCCAAGGGTGACCTAGAATATTCATCAGAGGCAAGGCTCATGACAAGACAGGTTCCATAAATATGAAGGCCACCACCAAGGATTTTACTATACACTGTACTTGGAATAAGCTTGGTGAAACTGAGGACTATATTAAAGGCTTATCAATTCTGTGCTAAGATTCACTCTGGATGTAGTTTAACCATCCAAAGCATGAACTATGACCAAACACCGTAAATAGACTGTGATCAATAGAGCCAGCATGGTGACTTCTAGAGCGGAAGTGCCCAAGGAACCGGAAATGGTGTCTGTAAGACTATTGGATCTCTTTGATCATGTAATCAAAGGGCAGGATGGAAAGTAAAGGTAAATAATTGCGTAAGGAGAAGTAAAATTACTTTAAATGAGTAAATTAGGGCCGATGGGGCAGGTATGATGCGAAAATGACTCACATTATGAGGCCTGCTCTTTCCATTGCCCCTCGTCTCCTGTAGATACTGCAGCAGTCGGCACTTGGCTCCATCCACATCAGTGATGCCCTTGGAGTCGAGCTTTAATGTCTGAAGCCACTTGAAAGCTGTGAAGAGATCGGTGAGGTGGTTAACAATGTCCTCTGTGAGAGGTCCTGTCTCCATGATGCTGGGGACCCACTAGAGCTGTCTGCTGCAGTCACCGAGATGCTAGCGTGTCATAGCACTTCAGCTCTATTGCTAGTAGCCGAATGAGGCTGCAGCAGCATCTAGCTGTGTCAGACTGCATCATGTTGTCACCCTGCTGCAGCTGCAGGACCTTACTAGCACCTGGCGCCGCCTAGTGTATTGCCTCTTCAGAACCAATCAATCGATTAATGCAGGGAGCACCCACTAGGTGGATGGTGCTACTGCAGCTAATGTTATGCGCCGCAATGGAGTGAGTTGGCGCTCTAGGCGGAAGCACGACTGTCAGCTGCCCAAAGCAGCACGTTGAGGTTGTAGCGGATACGCGCGACAAATAACACTTTCTTTTAAACACAAACAAACGAGTGATACCGTGGCAGGTCGAGGTGGACGTTGGCCAGTCATGGCTGCCAAGGGAAATCCCCTCCGTCTGGATGAGATAGATGCCATCTCTGAGGTATGGGAAGGTTTCAGCCTCATGGACCGGCATGGCATAGCCAAAGACAACTGTGCCTGTCTCAAAGACATCCAAGACCGCCTGAGGCTGCACTACCAGAAACTCCTGGGCCAAGGAAAGTCCACTGAAGCTGTAAGTAACCTTTATATATAATGTCATTATCCTGGCATGCTGTCATACATCAGTATGCAATATGCATGCACTTGTGGTATACTATACATGCTGGTCAATTTGATTGATCATGTTCCATTTGTACCGTACGAGTGACTCTGTCAGGGACACATATTGACTTTTTCTGCCTGACATATTCATGCCCAATGGGATAAACTTGTCATTGTGATATGGTATCACTATATTGATTGTATGCACCAGTTATAGAGCTTTATGGAGTCTTATTATGGAGGAAATAGAGTTATGAAAGATTGTTTTCTTGCGTCATATAAGAGCCACAAAGTAATAGAAAAGAGAAATAAAAAGTCAGTTGGTCTAGATTGTTAATTGCATTAGGAGTAAAATGATTGATCTAGAGAGAGATGCAGAATTGCGCTGTGCAAATCTGCCTTGCATGAAATATTCATTAAGAGCATTATGCTTTGCAATGCTTCATCCTTCTGCATGGTAACTTTGCCAGCTCAAATCATCTCCCATTTCACAAAGTTGCTGGCTCCCCAAATCCAATCAGTCTCTGGCTTTCGGCACCTTTGGATTGGCTGCCAGAAAACACGAGCGCAAATCTGTCATAATTGACTTTCTGGCGACCTGTGAAAGCGACTCAGCCTGGGGACCATGTGCTCTGCTTTTCACTGAGGTCGAACGTGGGCGACCTACCCAGAAGAAACTATTCTCACCTCTCTTAAAGTGACTATATTGGGTCTGGTCATTTCCATTAGTTTGGTATTACTTTGAATGATAGCTTTGGTTCATATATTCGCACACGTCATGATACCAGAGACTTATAGGATTCCACACTTAAACACTATAATGCATAATCCATATGTTTGGGACTAGGATATGCTGAATATTTCCAATTTACACACAATGAAGTTGCATCTTATAAAACCATCGATTTTGCTATATGTCATCTCATAGACAAAGTAAACGAGATACCCCTGAGACCTTTTCACAAAGACCAGTAAATCATGCAAAAGCTGGTCGTAATGTACCGGTATATCACCAGAGTCACTGGCCATATTGATAAAGTATTCGACATTACAACAGTTCAGTTATTACATATAACAAAGATAAAAAAAAAAAACGTGGATATGACAATTGCTTGTATATGCGTGGGACGTGATTGTCACATGAGACAGCTCATAACTATTTCATTCCCAATTATGTGTTGCTATCCTATCTAGGTGTTGGCGTATATGTTATGTATATTATGTGTTAGCAGAACTCAGTGCTTGTAATTAGGTTACAGGTAAAATGTGGGTCGTGAATCTCTTTAGCTTTTACACATTTGTTGACTTCAAGGAGCTTGGTAACCTTTAAGTAATCACCACATCTGCAGTTTCAACATGCTCTGTGCTTTGAAGTTTCAGATGCAATGGGAGTACTAACATATAATGGTATCAGAGAGGTTGGAAGTATGGCCAAAGATATATATGAGAGAAACTCATAGCCACAATAATTGTATGTACATTTCAAATGTTGCTGCCGCTATTGTCTGTCATGGTGTCAGACCTCTTCGTGACCGTAGATATTACGCCCACTAGGTCCAAAAATGTCAAACAAACCGAAAAAATAGAAGATTACTTTTCGACTTATATCATTGGCCGTTTCAAATTACCTCAACTTGTGTTTCAATAAACTGCAAGAAAAGACATGAAGCAGTTCTCTAAGATTACTTATATGGCTTAAAGAAAGAGAGAGGATCCTGAACAAGAATATGTGATATTGGGAAGGAGGAGTGTGAGAGTGATTGCTTTTGTTGTGAAGGTGACAGGATTGACTGTGGAGTACAAGAAAAGTAAATGAATTGAAAAGAGAGGAGGACAGCTCTTGGACGAAGAATGCATTTAAGATACAAAACACTAGCTTTATAGTACACTATACGGGGATATAGCACTCACAAATGCAAATCAATTGAAAAGGATGGGATCTACGACGAAGAATGCATCAGAAAATACAAGATACATTTTTAGCATAAAACATTTGTCATTATGACTCAGAGCAATGATATTCCTTTCCATTTGAATCTATTGACGCCTTTACTATTTCCTGTAAAATGGCAAATGATAAATGCTTGAAACAACAAAAATACACTCTTTAGATATTATGAAAACATTTCTGAATTTGTGCTTCTATGCCATCCAACTTGACCATGAAAAAAGAAGCTTTTAATAGTAGTGTATTCATATTTACAAATTGTGAAAAACACCTTTTATGTAACTCGATTTTATGTGATTGAATTCCTAATGTACATTGGACAGTTTTTGTGATCAAGTAGTGACAACTGATACAGAGTGAATCTCATCTCATACTTGCCATTCTCGAAGGATTTCTTCACCATTGTGGAAAGCCTACCCAGATGAATAACCTCATAATATACCATAATAACCAGGAAAGATGTGGATATGGACATCTGGATGCGGGAATAGACTTGGTAGCATATGCCATACATCTGCATCTAATGCAGAACAGCTGCTGAGTTTTATAGGATGCTGCTGAGCCCAGATAAGGCGTTTGGATGAGGCGGCCATGCGGGCATGACAGTTTCCATTAGGCTTGGTAATGTTGGGCAGATACCTGTTCATTGTTTGACACCATCTGATGGCCCGGGTTATGCCCGTTACTCTCAATGCCGCAGAGTACGCTCCTTTGCACTGTTTGTGCAGCACTGTTATACAATAGGCATTGTACCTTTGTTTGCGCTGCTCTATGATCTATTGTTTGGACATCATTGTTGCGTAACAATTGTCTTCGGTGCGGCCAGGAAAACAACGCATTGAAGTCTCGCACTGTCTCGCATGTCCCGAGACATTAATGCCTTTCAAATCTCAAGCCTCTTCAGATGAATAATTCATAATTTTGATATAAATTGTGCGTTATGAATGAACGAAATTACATATTGCAAAGTTAAAGCCTCTTCAAAAGGTATGCCTTGTGGGTGTTTCTTTAATGTATTTATATTTTGGAAGGATATTATTTTGTTTGTTCACAGGGTAGAATAGAACAGAATAGAACAGAATAGAACATAATAGAATAGAATAGAATAGTATAGAATAGAATAGAATGATATAATTCGGCATATTCTAATAGCAATGAATTATTTTTCAAACAGAACTAAATTAAATCGACCAACTCAACGGCAAATATACCAAGAGGGTAGTATTGAACATTTGAAGGAGTAGGGCACTGGGTGCAAACAACACAAGAGTGTCACACACACACACACCATCACACACTCACACACACACACACAATGTCAGGGTGAGTGGGGCAGGTGCTTCGTGTGCTTCTGTGCCTTGGGAATCTTAACACACATCGAATAAAGCTGCCTTGGAGCTGTGCAAGAGCTGTGCAGAGGCTGTGCAGTCCCCTGTATCTGATGCCTCAGATAGAATTCTTAGAGTATTGAAACCCAGGGGGCCGTGAGAGCTCCCTTTGTCGTGAGTAGCCAATACATCTCGTGTTGTGAGCCTTTCTCTCTAAGTGCAACATGTCACACGTATTGAACAACATTGAATAGTGTGGCAAACAATAAAAAACAATGACATTGATATATGGTGGGATAAACCAAAGCATATGGAATCTTTACATTACATTATCACGTTTATCGGTAGGAGAATATCTGATGGGATGAGCACAATACAACAATATTGACTGGCTTACACAATATGCACAGCAATTTTTGCACAAATACAATGAAGACCTTGCATGGAAATCTTTTCTATCGCTCATGCCAAGTATAAGACAATATGAGGCTTCTCTTCCGTAGTGGCAAGAATAACAACTAGACTTGCAATTGTCCCTGACAATTACGATAAACTTTCCTTTCCTTTTATCTTTCTTGTCCAGTACCATTAATTTCTGCACTGGAGAAGTCTCCAAGGTCTGTTGAAAAAAAATTTCATGCCATTATCTCTGGCCAGTTTCTTGCAACCGTGAAGAAAAGTTTTTTTTGTATACCCTGAAATGCACAGAAGTGTCATAAAATAAGGTCATGAAATTTGTGCTGTTCAGAGTGCAATTGGGCCTTACTAGGGGTGCCAACTTCCTGAGTATCATGGGGGTAGGAAATAGGTGTCCTCACTACAAATTGTTTTCATAAATTCAGAAATCTTTGCCTTATTGTCTTAAACTATTCATAAGATGAACACACACCAGCACTGACTTTCAAAAAATATCTATTGGGTTTTTCTGTACTCTGCATTGGGCCTGAGTTCAAAATGCATGAAAACTACATATGTAGGAAACACTGTAACCTTGACCCTTTGATCAAGATTTCTGAAATTTTTCTTTTTTTTTTCAGTCATATGTATATACACACTTGTAAATTTTTTGGGACTGATACAATGAAGAGTTGTGGGTTTTGGCTTTTTAAAGATTTTTTATTCAATTTCCAATAGAGCAATTAATAAAGTACCTGAAAACCTCATAAATAATTGCCCTAACCTCTCAAGCTATACAGGAATAGAAAGATAATGAAATAAGGTTTAAGAACATATTTTTTTGGTTTCTGTACCTTGTATAGGACCCAGGTTCAAAACGCCTGAAAATTGCATATATAGGACACTCTGTGACCTTGACCCTGTGACCTAGAATTCTGAAATAATTCACATTTGTGAAGCACATGTATATATACTCCTGTGAATTTCTTTGGTTCAATCTATCAACATTTTGGTCTGAGTAAGCAATTTAGGCTTTATGAGTGATAAAAAAATTCTAGGGCATAAGCTTTTTGATGAAGATAATTGCCCTTTTACAGTCATGTAGTACTCCCCAGAGGACATCTATGTGCAAAATATGAATGAAATTGAAGACTTTCTTCCTGCTTTTTTGGGGCGAGAAACATAAATTTGCTAACATTGATTGTAAAAATTGCTGACTCAGCGGTTTCAGGGAGGTAGGTAGGTAGGTCTCCCCATTGGATAACATGGGAAAGAGAATTTTGGCTCCAGGTTCGAAACTGGTTAAGGTTGGTGAATAGACATTGTATCCTATGTAAAGGCCTAATTTTTCTCTACATAATGACACCAGTTGCATGAAATTTGATTGAATAGAACTGGAGTTAAAAATTATTGAAATTTGGACTGAAAAAAAATTCTAGGGCCTAAGTTTTTTTATGAAGGCCCTTGCCCTTTTACATTTACATAGTACTCCCTAGAGGACATATCTGTAAAAAAAATGGTGAGAATCCAAGCAGTTCTTCTAGTGATTTTGGTATTTTTTCATTTTTTGAATTTCAAAAAGTGACAAAAAATTTTCAATGTCTGACGCTTTTCCAAACGGAACGACCTAGAGCATGTTGCTATATATTCCTGAAAAGACAACATTTCAAGGATTCTAAATATGTCTTTGACATCCCAGTATCTCAATATGGAGCCGAGATATAAGCAGTCAAAAATCGCAACTTTGGACCCCTGTACCACCTAGACCACTTTACCAAATGGGCTCATTTTTTGTGTGGTAGTTGTACTAGGGAAGTACTATACAAATATGAAATGGCAAGTCAATATGATTATTCCTTCTATGGTTTTCAAAAAAAATTTCATGAAAATTTCGAACTACTTTTTTTCAAGAATTCATAGTTCAGTCAGCAGGCTCACCATTTGGCTCAAACTCCTTTCTGCACTGCGTATTTGTCTAAGGTATCTTGAGAAAAATTCCCATGGAATTATCTCTGCCCAGTTTCCTGAAACCGTGCTCTTAAATTTGTTTTTTCTTTTGTGAATTACGCAGAAGTGTCACGAAATTTGGTCATGAAATTTGTGCTGTTCAAAGCGCGCTCTGACTGTCTGTGCACTCTTGAAGTGATAAAGCCCTGTCTTTATTAGTTTCTGAGTAATAAGCCTTTACTTCTTCAGAAGAATAATAATAATAATAAAAAAAAAAAAAAAAAAAAAAAAGAAAAATAAGACGTACAATAATAAGATAAACTTTCCTTCGGAAAGTTTATAATTATGGAAATACAAACGCAGAAGAGAGAAAGCATCGGGTTAACTCCCAGTGTTTATACCACACGTATGGTTGCCATGGAAACCAGATTTATATTCAGAGTATCTGAAGATGAACCAGGTTGTTTGTTTTTGCACCACTGTCTAAGTAATCTTGGGATATGGAGATATTAAAAATACCAGTTCGGTAACAATAACCTTACACATTGGACAGTATCAAAATGTAGTTATAAGTGACACCAGTCTGGCAGGCAGGATGACCTTAGGGTTACTTAATGTTATGCAAAACAGAATTGAGAGGACACAATTTGATACTGATCTTTGTCTTAACACCAATATCAGGCATTATTTAATGTCATCACACTTATAACATGCCTGGGAAGTTTAAGCACAGCTTTATGACCTCGTAACTTTCCATTTGATGGTCAAACGAAACGGCCATCAAGCCCTGGACATCGCAGACCATTGGCCAGCGGCGATCAGGCATTGGACATTGATCACTTTATCTGAACTCAATTCGATGTGATAGATAAGGCAATTGGGGTGTACTCTAGGGAGTAACACTGACTCCCTACGATGTTCTTTGTGAGTCAGACATTTCTTGTAGTGACCACTGGCTCCTGTTGGCTACAGTGGTCACTCTGTGGGCTGAATGTCCAAGTGACCATTAAGCCAATGTAAACGGGGATAGGACACCTGTTTATGTAGGCTGATAACATTTGTCGGATCCGATGGTCCCAAGCAGATGGCTAGGCATTAAGTATAGGTCGTGTGAGTCCCTGCTATAGGCAGTCCTGGCTTTAGAACTTTAAGGATAAGAACAATACAAACCGTGTAATTAATTTTAATGGATTGAGGATCATATTATCTGGGTTGTTTTGTTGTTTTTTATGGCCATAATGTAGGCGTTATATTCGAAATTCCATGGAATAACTGCTGTTTTTATATTTATTGCAATAATGTAAGTGTAATCATATGGCGTTTTTGCAGATATCTTAATTCACAATACTGCTCGTTGTTCTATAATCCTGGCGATTCACAACCATTAAGGGATGATCTATTCGTGACAATGCCAGCTTTCTTGCAGCATTGTATCATACGGCCTGCAGTTCCATGACCTTTGATTGTAGTGTGAGCACCTGTAGGTGCAGGTCAAGCTGTCAGCCTCTCATTATCACGCCATGGTCTTGGCAAATGTTTGATATAATTAGCATCTGACAGACTCCCTATGAGCTCCTATGGACGACTGCTGAGCGTCAATCTGCCGCATGCTGTGATTATTCGGTCCAGCATGAAGTGTGAACTGTTTGTCGTCCGATTTAGCCCACATGCTAATGGCCTTCTTTCGAGTGGTGATCGATCAAATCGACCCGAGATCAATAGAAATGCATGTCGCTGACACCACGTCACTATGCCATGTGGACTCTGTCATTAAGGTTTTCAGGTGGTCAATGCAAGTGGTTTCAGTGACAAGGCCAGCCAGCCAGTAGCTTGCCAGTCAGTCAGTAAGTCAGCCTGTTTACACAGTGAATGATTGAGTCTGTCAGTCTACTATAGTCAGCCAGCCAATTAATCGGTTAATGAAGCAGTTAGTCAGCCAGTCAGCCTGTATGTTCACGCAGCTAGTGAGTGTATGTGTCAGTCAGTCAGTCAGTCGGTCAGTATACTAAATAGACTTAGGTGCAAGTTAAATTAAACGCACGTAGTTCGGACAATACTGCTGGATCTGTTGATACAACTTGATAGTAGTGAACCGTATGTTCTAACTTCAGTCTCTTCATTTATTTATGTTCTGTAACGTATATAATTGTCATGGTCAGGACGATGCGTAGAAATTAAGCCAGGTCATCATTCGTTTACTTTCATTTATTATTTAAGTTCTCGGCGTAAAACTACACATTACCAGAGGAGTAATCTACCATGTCTGGTAGACTGCATATTACTGGATATTTCAGCCGGATGGAATTTTTCAGCGGACTTCTTTGATTTGGAATATTTTTGGTGCTTGTTTTAGTCTGGTAATTTCAGTTTCACAAAAAATTCCACATGGAAACAACACATTTCCCGAAAGCAAATAATTTTCCACGTGGCTGAAATTCGAGGCAGCACACGAATGTCACATGATCTAATTTGTTTCGCTAATATTTACCTAAGCTTTTAGGCTGAAACTTTCCGGTAAATTCAAGTGGGAGGCTGGATGCATGGGGCCTATGTGGGTAGTTGTCACTCACCAAGGAATTGTGATATCCAGCTAAGTGTTGTTGTTTATGTTCTGTCCTCTAGGACAGTCTATGAGTTTGTTGGAACAGTCAATTGTATTACCAGTTAGGGGTGGTTTGCAATGGCAACTAATAGTATATCCATATCTTATGTCCCAGCCACATTGAAGGTATGGCTCTGAATGGATAGTTGATGGCTCAATATATGACTGAGTTAGCCTATATGACCAGCTGTCGTGAGATGATAAGGCCTGGAGTCCACACCATACACATCTACCCCTTGGGTGGGTCTTTTTCTTGCCTTAACATAGACACCGAGTACGAGTACTGTAAGTTTTGAAATACAATAGTCACATTATGCATCTTCTAACTCAGTACTCTTGGCATGTTGTCATGAGATATACATTTCTTTTTGCAGATTTGCATTCTTGAGTTTGTTTCAGTGACAATAATCTCAGTGAGTTTATCGTATGCTGTTGCATGATGTCTGCCTTCAGTTCTGGGAACAACCTAGCATGTTCAAGTGCAATGCAAGTTATGCTCCTTGCTCGCTCTATCAGATTTCCATGGACCCAGGTGGCACAAGTTTCCAACAGTTTCAGTTTTGCATCAATATGATGATGCGGGGATGCTGCTGGCAGAAAAAAAACATGCAACTTATTCCACGGTTATTAATCCATCAATAATATGTGAAACTGTTATATGCAGTGTACCGGCAAACTCATCCGCCATGTTTACTTTGCTCACTGACTGTTAAATGCTCCTCTTCTTTGCTTTAGTGACTTGTAAATTATTAATTGGAGTACTCTAGACTACCAGCGCTGTCAGGAAAAGTGCCAACTCGCAACAGTTTCGTTTGACTGAAACAAGCCAGCAGCCAAGAGGCAAAAATAACCCAGTATTTTTCTCAATTCTTTTACAAGTTGACTCACGTTTCCTTCTTTAAAACATTAGGACGATTAGAATTAAACGTGAACCCCCGAGGAATATTACAGCGCACCCATTTGCTCCCTCGAAGGGATTATTTGTCAGGGCGGAGACTCATCAATTACAGCAATTGAAGAACGCTTTGCGCTGGCGCATTAATACTGCGATATTGAGCTGCAGTAATGATACTTCATGTAGGTGTGTATCGGGATCGGTGCTGTGGTCTTGCAGTCTCTGAAACTATTAACTACAGTAAGCCAAGTACGGGAACACATTAAATGAATTAAACCAATGTAATTCATACCAATCTACTGGTAAACTCAAATAATACCGACGAATGTAATTAACAGAGAATGTGAAAGTCCTTTGTTATTAAAAGTCACCTTCTGTATGTTTTACACACAGCAGCAGACACTGCTTGCCAAGTCTATAACCTTGTCGGGTGCTATAAATGCCTGTAATAGCATTGCTGAAATCAATTTTCTCCATGCAGTCATTTGACTTATATTCCTGCATCTGAGTCACATGGCAAAGAGCTTTATGCCTTAAGTCTTGATGTAATATCAATCACAACGCCAGTTCTACTTAACGTGGCAGCTCAATTGCTGAGACTGGGTGAGTAACATCTATACTAGTGCCCCCTTTTGGATTCTTGCAGAAGCAATAATGTCACAATATTAGTGTTAATGAAATACAGGAGGTGGCGTTCCTATCAAACTGATCGTGTTAAGATAATGAGCTATGCTGTGAGCGGACAAAAAAATGTGACAATGTTGGAGTGCACGCGATTCCTGTAAGAGCAAAGAACAGCTCAAGTAGATATTCCATCTAGTGACAGCACGCCCCGAAGCCATTACCCAAATTAAGTAGCTCCATCTCATTTGATTATTCAGCGCACAGGTCGTTGTCTGCTCTATGTGAGGTCATAGGTTCAAAGACTAGCTTGTCAAATTGTTCTTGTGTAAGTAGGCCATTCAGACGTGCTTTGTATGGGGTCTCTTTACCATATTTTGTCCATTATCCTAATAAAGTAACACCATTGTCAGATTAATGTCCAGGAAGAAGACTATAGCCTTAGAGGGACATTTGAGATTAGCAAGGGCTGTTTTTACTTTTACTTTGGATAAACGCATGGAAAACGCATGGTTTTCACCTCATTATTATTAGGCAAAAACCATGTGTTTTCCATGCATTTATCCTTCTCATGGGAAACGCACGTGGCACATTTGACCATGTACCATGAGTGTATTTTATTGCTTCTTATATAATTTTAATATGTCTGGAGTCAGACGTTTTTCTGACGTATGTGAAGCATTTTGTTGTATTCACCAATTCAGTACCAGCAAACTGATAAAGATGCCAGATGTATCGCAGTGGAGTGTAATTTCTATAGGGTTGGTAACCAATATCATGTATCTTTAGAATGAATAGAAATGATTGCCTGTCTGGAGCTGGGAGTGTCTGGCAGTCAGCTGGGATGGCGTGTATCCAAGAAGATGCGTTGCTGTGTGTTATGTGTCATACAGAAGTGCTTATGACATCATATTCATACAAGTATAGTTTACTATGTTTAGCTTCCCTGGCTTTGCAATATCCCATACATAAAGTATGAGTTTAGAAAAGCCAGTTAACCCCAGATTATGTAAGCTAGGGAGACACTAAAGGGGTAAACAAGAACGGGGATACTGGCTATGGCATTTGGGTGTGATAAATAGTGACCCCGAAAGGGGGTAACTGACCCCGACAAAAGAGGGTCATGTTGTCCAATAACAGCATGCTCTTGTACAGGAGCCTGTTCTCCATGTGTGAAGCATGATCATAAACTAGCACCATAATGTCCTTCTACCCTCCATGGTCATGTTAGGACTAGCAATATCAAGGACTAGACATGAGAGCTTGGCAAACAAGAACTTGCATCAAGTAATAACATGCACTCATGGAGTGAAATGTCTATTTGTTTTACCACAAAACAAGCATAAATTTAAGTGTATTTTAAGTAATCCCAATAACTCTGATATTGGCCTTAGGTTGTCCACTCAGGAACATTAATTAATAATATTTCCAGAAAATGTCTTAGCTACATTAACGTATAGATTGTAGCGATCTTAATTTTTTAGCATCATATTGCAGATTGCTGTTTGTCTAAAATTCAAAGCTTGCAATTCTCAGGAGGATATCATTAAACTACACACAGCATATTTCACATAACTCATTGCATCTAACACGTATTGATTTTTCTTCTCGAACTGGTTCTGAAATCACACGTGCAAAAGTAATTGGATATATCCAGAATTTCTAAACATTATTTTCACTAAATCTTTTTTCTGTCTGAATATATTCTAAAAACATATATATGCTCCTTTCTACCCACGCCACTCAAAATTTCATCTCTACTCCATTAATATTACATTTTAGGTAAACGTGCGCTGTCTATTCATATTTAGCACCATATATATTCCAAAATAAAATTTCTGTGAAATGCTTTGTATTTTTAACATTTCTCTGCTGCTTTAGTACCACGATGGGGCCTTTCCGTGCAGCCGATCATTCTATCACATCCATTATGGATCAGACAGAGCCGGGGAAAATGTATCACCATTGATTTAAGTTTAGATGCCGCGTGTTTCGCTATTCTTGTACTTCCGCATTTGAGAGAGCGATTTAAAGTTCAGCAACAGACCTGTTGCTCTGTTGAAGCCCCACTGAGAAAAGGTCAATAGATGGACAGCTAGACAGACAGACAGATAGACAGATAGATAGATAGATAGATAGATAGATAGACAGACACACAGACAGATAGATAGATAGATAGATAGATAGATAGATAGATAGATAGACAGACACACAGACAGATAGATAGATAGACAGACACACAGACAGATAGATAGATAGATAGATAGATAGATAGATAGATAGACAGACACACAGACAGACAGATAGATAGATAGATAGATAGATAGATAGATAGATAGTTTATTGATTGATTGATTGATGTTGGGTTGGGTAGCTCGGGAGCATTGGATTTTATAAAGGTTTTATTAGTGGCCTGTCTAAACCTTTTGTTCTTAATAATTAATAAGGCTTTTAGGCAACCATTTCTATTGCTGTGACGTCACAATTGCGAGTGTTGAGTGGCAGCAGGGAAACGCTAAGTTCTGTGACGAGGATCCTTGCAAGCTGAGTTTCAGATGACCAAAGGTATTACATTGAAGAAAAAAGAGAGGGGCAAGTAGGAGCATGCAAGCCACACAGCTAAGAACGCCATGACTGCAGGCTAGGACGAATTGTCTGCCCTACAAAAACGCCCACGTGACTCCAGACAATGCGATTGTCCGTCACAGCAGCGCCCTCACTCGACATCACAGCCAACTACATGGTGACAAATGCGCTAGCAATAGGCAGCTCGTCACTGGCTCTGATTAAGATATTTCCGGAGCAAACACAATTTATTCCTCTGTCTCTGTCTCTTATTGGGGTGTCTCACCTGAGTCAGTTCATATATATAGGATTCGTTATGGTATCACTTAGGTGGCTTCATATTGTAACTAGTCATTGATGTGCCACAAATTGAGCTGGAAATATCTAGCTATAGGTCTGACAAACACTAGTGATTGTAGCCCAATATAGACCGACAGCACAATGGTCCAATGACAATACTACAGGTAAGTTTACCTGACTAAATGTGCCCTACATAGTGACTACTTGACCTACAGAAAATGCACTGTACATAGAATCCAGCAGCAAGGTGTGGTTACCTTGTTTCCATAGAAACACTGTTGTATTTGGCCAGTTGGCCGTCCTCTGTCCTGTTTCAATTAGCCACGGGGAAATCCTCTATTTAGAGGCGCGCAGATGCGACAGGCCTATGATCACAGGAGTAGGGCATGGTGCTTCTCTCTTAAGAACGTGCTAGTCAGAAGATCCAAAGGGTCAGTTTGACCAGTGGTCAGGTGCTATTGTGTGGTCCATAAGACCATTAGGATGCTGCAGGTTTAAGTTGGGTCACTGTGGTATGTAATATTGATTCCATATATCACCTTGACATTATAATCATGGCTGTACAGAAATCAACTTCGTTCGATTTTGACAGGAAAATATAAAATATATTCATAGCAACACAATATAATATCAGTACTTTCATGACTGCTTAAAATGTGGACGTAATTCCCAATATTATTCCCAATAATATTATATTTCTAGCCAATACCAGCTCTTCGTCTCGATCACTGAACCAGAGCTATTTCTAAAACTCGATACTTCATTCGAGCATGAAACAACAACAATTTCTCTGACCTACTTATCGATATCTGCAACATTTTGCTAGCAACGAAACATTGATATTGACGATAGAACTTGCCGCACTTATTACCAACGTAATGAAACGCTTCGGCCAGACAAGAATTAACACTAAGCATCATTCTATGTGCCATTCTCGTCATCTATGGTATTCTAAAGAAATGTAGTTATCTGAAAGCAGTATCTTGGCACTATCCCTGAGGTCTGGGGTATTATCAGTCACGAAGGACCAAGAAATATTGGACAGTAGGTCAACACTGAGCACTCAATCACCGCAGGGCTTGACAAGGGTAAAGCATCAGTCGTATACACATTATTCTGATTGCTACTGGTGGACACTGGTCAAACTCAGCAGCAGCAGCAACAGTAACAGCAGCAGCAGCAGCAGCAGCAGCAGCAGCAGCAGCAGCAGCAGCAGAAGTGGCTTAGTAGTTACATTAACGCTAGTAGTAAGAGCATCACAGATTAAAGCAGGCTGTTAGGTAACTGCAACCATTACATTTCTATCATGGCCACCTTGGTTGCTGAGCCTAAGTACCTGTTGTTAGCTGTGGCGAGGATATAGATCAGGTTAAAAAAAATCCGCCCTATTGGCATTAAATGGACCAAATTGCAACTTTGGAAACTGTTTATATGGCATTTTATTAATTATTTGTCTACTTGCTTTTATTATTTATTTATTGAATCTGGTGTTGTTGTTTTTTTGCCTTTTTTTTTTTAACGTTTTCTCTCCTCATCTGAACATATTTCATTTCTCATATCGTTTTGTTTTATATCTTATATATATCTTATCTTATCTTATCTTATCTTATGTTATCTTAATTTATCTTATCTTATCTTATCTTATCTTATCTTATCTTATCTTATCCATTACTGTGAGGTGGTCATTATAGTGAGGTATAGATTGGGCTGAAATATTATATCCGTAACTGGTCGTTATAGTGAGGTGGCCGCAGAGATGAGGTTCTGATGTAGATTCTAGTGGTAACTGTTGAGACAAATTAGTAAAGCATACAAATATATTATCAGGGCCGTAGCCAGACTTCAAAAATAGAGGAGGCGAAATCCTACTTTCATGGCCTTCACTTCCACAAGTTCAATAGGCGTATAACTTCCAAATTTATTGCAAGCAAGAGATGTACACTCAATAGTTTTCCTTTATTTTATGTACAAAGGCAAGTCACAAATGTTATATTAACAAAAAAGTCCATCAAACACCAATTTATTGCCAATTTTGCGATCGCCTCCTCTGCCTTAGGCTGGCTACGGGCCTGTATTATGAAATCAAGTCATATTTTATTAAGACAGTTGTATTTACTAACTTTGCAAACCTGAAGTTTCAGCGTAAAATTAGAGCATTTTAAATGATGAACAGCATCTTTGACAGCATGACTGGCAGTACGATTTATGGCTTTTATTGTCGGCTTTACACGTTCATGCGTGTGCCTAAATTTATCTATTTGCGAAGTGTGAGCAACGAGGTGAGCTTTCAACGCACAATTTACACCTTAAGTGCAAAATGAATATCTCCCTTGTGAATTTGTTACCAGGGTACCCATTGGAGATCATGTATAGCACTTTCTCCACAGCATAATATTAATATCATGTAGGACAATATATTAAGTTATCCCTTATTCAATTAAATAAAGAGGCGATTGTTAATGATCCAATATTGCAGACATGTTAACTACTATGATATAAATGTACTATGTAGGTAACTTGTTTAAAATTGCCATATTTGGTCTCCAGAATGGATTTTCAACAAGACAACTTTTTTATTTTTTTGCGAAATAAGACTCTATATGCTTGTTTATAAAATGTATTCAAATCATATCATACTTACATGTATAAGTATGTAAGTTCGTATGCAACACTAAACTACGAAATATATCCCAGCTCTTGCGAAAGACGCGAATTCACGGGAGATCTTGGACAGGAAGACTCAGTTACATATTAAAAGCCCAGATGTGTTCCTGCCACGCTGGATAAACACTAGCGGTGTTTGCTTACAAGATCAGCCCATATATGCTGCCAGGAAAGATGAGCTGTATGCTGCCAGGAAAGATGAGCTGTATGCTGCCAGGAAAGATGAGCTGTATCTTCGGTAGAATAAATATATCCAGGCAATAAAACGGAAAGGAGAAAAATATTGATTTTGAAGAATGTTTATATTTTAATATTGTGTACTTTAGATCATACTAACATGATTTCAGCTAATTTTTTTTCTCGCATCACTAGGAAAGCATTGCTACAATATGGAGCTATGCTATAAACTAGCACTATAAAATAACATTATATATTCACGGCCTATTGAGCCGCTTATAATACATACGAAGAATAATGTCAAATAATGTAACTTGCCGTTAATAATTAATGCATACATCGACTGGTTACATTTTATCATGTACATGAATATTTCATCAACTATGTAGTCATCCATGTTTATAAGAGAGTAGGACTCCAGTGTGGTTGAAAACATTGAATTGAAGCCAATCCAGTGAATGGAGGGAAGGATCAGAGTTACTGTGTAAGACTCAGCGGAAGATCATTTAGAATTCGTGCAAGGAAAGCCCCTTGGATCACCCCCGTGGATCTGCTAAGGCATTAGAGCAGGGTCATTAAGTCCAGGGAAATTCCCTGCACACCCCTAAATGGCCTCAATGCCTCTATTTTCTCCGAGTTCTACGGCTTCTTTAACAGACACATTGTACAGTAGAACCTCGCCATCAGAGCCACTTTAATGCATCATTTTCTGGGGAAGAAATGGCAGCACTTAGGGGGTCAATTACCACGATAATACTGTCAATTATTGTACTTGGCAAGAATCCCAAAAGCGAGGTGGTATTCATAAGGTGTTCTTAATTGAGAAGCCACAAATTTCCAAGATAAGGATTCACCGAAATAGTCCAGATGAATTTCAAGTTGCCTTACTGTAGTTTCCTTTGCACTCGTTATAGAATGATAACCACAGCAAATATTGCAGCAGTGTTACCATGACACTAGATTTATGCAGCGAATATCATATAAGCAAGCAATGCCAGGAGACTGTGTGTGTATAATGTCAACAGAAAAAGAGCTGAGAAAAAGAGGTGACCTTTGACCTCCCAGCATCCTCATGAGTGCTCTACCTCTTCCCATCACCTCCTTAAACCATCACACCAGCAGGCCCATGTTGCTTGCTTCTACAGCTTCTTTCACTTGTAGCTGAAAATACTGCTGCTAGTAGAAGCTGTATCAGTGCTGCAATGATGATAACATCAATGTTACTTGCAAAATTGCAAACCCTTGTTGATTAGGGCCAGTGTGGTCTACAGTGTTGGACACAATCACATCGTGGGCCACTGCAAAGTGAAACACTTTCACGAAAGGGTCCTAACAGGCCCCAGCACACCCTGCTGCCAAGGTTACTACTCGCCTCCACGCACTACTTTGCAAGTGTGAAATTTACTGAGCGAAAATAGTGCTCTTGACGCGCGGTGATTTGCTGGTGCGAGTTTATAGCTCCTGTCATTATGACGCCCATTTCAGAGACACATTTGCGCTCCCCTCCAAAACCCTGTTATGCTCCAGACAGACCCCTTTGGCTCAGTCTCTCTATCCCATTTTCTATATTTTCTCTTTTCCATTTTAGGTTTTTCTAGCTTTCTGAATTTGTCTGAAATATGCCTATTAGGATAAAAAATAGTCAGGTATAAGCATTTTACAATTTACGCTGTGAGGATCATAATAAAATCACAATTGTTAAGGAGAAATAACCAATAAGTATAAAGTAGAATTGTTACAGCCAGTGGTTCATTGACAAATAACGTTTGTACGTGTATGCTCGCTTCTACAGCTTCTGTCATTTGTATTTTTATTTGTTTGAAAATTCTCTTTTTATTTGCTACCCATGCAGTCTTTTTTTTCTTCTTTTTTGTTGTTGTCGATATCTCTTTTTTCACTTTTTGTGCATATGTTTCTCCTGTTTCTAAGTCTCATTGTCTCTTACCCTCCTCTCCGCCTCTCCAAGGAGCTGCACTTGTCGACTTCTGTAAAAAATCTTTCAGAGTCGAATTTCTTGCGGTGCGACACCTACTCCAATCACTTCCGGTGTCACAGCTGAGCAGCAACGACACCCAGCGGAGAGAGGGGCAAGTCATTGGAAGGGCGAAGTCATTGGCAAGATGTCTCCCCTATGGTTGCATGCAGTGTAATGGGGTAGATGGTGTAATTGCCCTTCTCTCTTATTACCCCGATCATCTAACGACCCTGGTGCCCCCTCGCGCTCTATCCTTGTGAAGGGCAAATCTCTTCGCTCAATCTCTTTGCCTTTGAGGTAAATGCTCTGAAAATGGCGTCTTACCATATCCATATTCTATTTCTATGTCAAACTACAGTGTATATCCCACCATGTTTATGTGATTTAAAGCTTTAGAATGTCGCTATGATGTTAGCGTCCACAATTTCAAAGACATCATTGTAACTTAACCAAATTGTGCTTGGCAAGGCATATTAACGGACGTCTCCATATTAGATAATGCAATATCTAGTCCTCTTTCTAACAGCATAATTGTCCTCTTTGTTTGCCTAGAAATGTGTATTTTGCCAAAAATGTGCCCGGTGACAGTAATGACCTTATCCACTGTGAATTATTTATTCGTCTCCTCCATGAGGACTGGCGAAATGTGTCATTCCAGAGGCGCTCAAGACAGAACAAAAAAATTAGGTTTGCCATCTCTCCAGCAGTGCAGTCTAGCTGTCTGTGGGGGCTGCTATCTATCTATCTATCTAGTCTATATATATCTATCTATCTATCTATCTAATCTATCTATCTATCCGTCCATCTATCTGTCCATCTATCTATCCTATCTATCCTATCTATCCTATCTATCTATAGATAAGTAAAATACCCCACCCATGGGGTAAATGTGTTATATGGTGTGGACTCCAAGCCTTATCATCTCATCATTACGTCTGCCGCTGGCAGCTGGTCACATAAGCTGACTAAGCTTCAGACCCAGTAGCATTGAGACATTGTAGACATTGTTGTCCTGTCTAGCTCGCTGTTTGTCTGTCAGTCTGTCTGATAAGCTAGCTGTCTCCTTGGCTGTTGGTTGGATTTAAAGACCTGCCATGGGTCTGACTATCATTCTTCGTTAACTTATTGCATACAATATACACTGAAGTTGTATAATACATTGCTTGCAGTACTTATACTTGTTCCTTCTAATGTGGAAACTCACAGACTCTCATTAGATGTCTTCCTGAAATCCATCTCTTCACATCAGCATCTAATCCCAGAAGCTTTGGGACATCGCAGCCATAGATAATGGCACATTACAGGCCCCCCTAAAAAGCAGGGTATTAGACCAAGGAATTAGAACAAGGAGCTTCATAGGGAAGGCCCTTTTGCGACTGTTTCTATGGCCTTCATTACTTTAATTTCTGTTTGAACTGTCGCCTATCTTAATTATTTTCTCATATAAAGTTTGCAATATTGATAATGTGTTTTCAATGATGTCAGAAAATCTGAAAGATAATAAATATTGATTTATAATTTATATCGCAAACGATGCAATTTTTCTGTCTATGCCTAATTTAAAATTTAATTCAGTTTGTTTGGTACAATAGTTTCTTATTTTACGTTCATTTGTTCTCTAGTTTTAATTGCGTACTAATTGAAGTTTTCAACGCTTGGATGGTTCCTTAATTGGTTAGTGATCAGCTTGATTGGTTGTTACGTAACGTCCATTGTAAACATCCTGGTAGCCAGACGAACTGTCTGGTTTAGTGCATTGTAAATCAGTCTAATGTCATAACTATTTTTTTTACATGGAATCACAGAATTAACTCTATGTCTTGGAACGCATATTTTACAGCAGAAGATCCAAATATGCAGGGCAAGGATCCAAACATTGATGTTAGACTGGCACACCTGCAGCTATAGGCACCTGAGCAGGCTATCAATCATGTCGATCTATCTTTAGGATTGTGAATAATTTATTTTGCTCTGATTCTGTTTCATACTCGACATATTCAGGCAAGTAGTGCTTTATCATTGTGACGAGGCTTATTTGTCATTCAACCAATAGTTGCGCCCTCTTGTGCAAAATTAGCTGATACAAGATACCCCCAGGTGGCGCTTAGTACTCCCACTCATGACAACAATTACCTACAGACCACAATTAGCCACAACAATTTATAGGCCTATCAGGCGATCGTTACTAATTTAATGCTCCAGAGACCTATCTCTGTCACTGTAGGTACAAAGCTAAATAAATCCAGATTGTGAATGTAGAGCAACTTCAGCATTAAAATGTAGACATCGAGTCCATATTTTACCAATTGATTTTATACTAGTAGCTTATTGATTGCAATACAGATGTACTGGGTTGGGTATAATCTTATGAGGCATCTATAACCAAACCTTTTTTTCATCAACTGTCAGGTGATACCCTGGGGTCCCACAGAATTTGGTTGTTTATATTCAGTTAAATATTTGGTAAGCCTATTATCATTATTAGCTGCCCATATAATTAATTACAAGAAGCTCTAGAAGTTTTATAATAAGGTCACTTGACTGCAACACTATTATTTAGAGATCGATAGGTAGATGTGGAAAGTGCAGCCCTCAAAGGCAAGTTCTTGTTGCTATCAAAGGTTAATTGATGAAGTGAGAGAGGAGGAGTCCACCCATGTTACACATTTACGCCATAGGTGGGATATTTAACTTGCCTCAGCATAGACACAGAGTACAAAGGACCGCGAATTTAACATCTCATCCGAACGACATCCAGCTGGGATGTTGCTCATGAAGGGTGCCTAGGCCTGGGATTGAACCCGGGTCCTTTAGAGGAGCAGGCGAGCGTCTTACCACTAGACCACCCATCTGGTATACGAGTCAGTTTGAGCCTATCTGGTGCATACAACTGGAATGCACTGGGAACCTGTCAGGTGTATGTTACAGCTCAGATTCCGTGAAGGTTTTTTTCTTCTTCCTATCAGCGTTGTTAGGGTTGTCCAAAGATAGCTCTTGTGAGGGTGATCACTGCCTAGCGTGTTACTGGTGTCAGAGAATTGTCTGTGCGTTCTATGCACCTTAACCATCGACGTTTTCAACAGTATCATCGCATGTCTATCACTGGCTAAGTTAGAAGGTGCCTTTCAATGTTCGCCTATCAGCCCTATCATGTTACTAAGAGGTTGTCCCTATATAGTGTCTGACATAGGTATTTCCATCAATACAATAGCATCACGCCATTGGGGATAAATATTTAAAAATTGGCTGCCCTTAAATGTATATTTATGAGGTGCACATGTTAAATGAATTCATGCGAAGTAAATCTAATAGATTATGTAACAGGGTAAGAGTGCGTCATGTGATATTTGTCATTCTGTCTATGAATATACAAAAGACCTGTCAATCATGGAATATATTGGCCTATATTTGAGAATTGTCTGGTCGTATTTCTGAGGTTTTCCTATCATATTTGTCATTAAGTCTTGTTTACTCTATTTAATTTTACAAAAACAAACCGGCCATTCGCGTCCTGTGTCTTTTAAGCTATTATTTTACCATTGAGTCTTGTTGCTACTAATGCAGCCAAAACGGCCACACGGGGCGCTGCTGTCGAATAAGTAGTTCCGACCTGAGAGGCGGGAGAACACGTCGCGTTGCTTAGCAATAAGCGGCAACCTTGACAGTAGCTGACAGTCTGGGCTGGAAACCTAGTGAGCTTGTTGGAAACAGACTACAGGGTCTGGGAACATACTTAGGCTAGTGACTAGTCTGTTGATGGTGGATGCGAATACACAGAAGATATAAATCACTCGAATGACTGTCTACCCATAGGTACCTATAGTTATCTTCTTTTTACAAGATATTTAGAGGTCAATCATTCGAGACACACAATAAATGTCCGACTGACTAGATGGTTAGATGGTTTTTTAACCAGTCTTGAAGGCTAGGAGCAGAGAAAACGACTCTTGAATGATGTTGAGGAGATATTTGTAGATGTGGTTCGTTTAAGTAAGTCTGGGTTCAAACACCAAATTCATATTAATTCTTGCAAGTCATATATCTAATCTTTGTCTCATGCACTACCAGCACAGTATAACATTTCTACAATCAACAATGTCTACCATGTGAGGCAAATAAAAAATATGTTAATATTCATTCCAAGTGCTATATCTGTTGCTTAATAATGTAGGTTTTGCGTGTTTAGAATCAATATTTCCTGAAGCGTAAGAGCCCAGTGAGCCCTATCTGATGCAGCCATACATGGAATTACACGGCATGGCAGTTGCAATAACCTTTGTCAATACGTAATAAGCAGGTGTGTTCGGTACTTTGGAGATACACCATGAGAGTAAACACTGATACCAAAAATTGCATTCTAAATGTCCGTTGCATTATTTCTCGATGGTCTATCTGGTAATTTTAGTAAATGAAATAGTTTTTGGCAGACGCATGCTAATGACACTTAAATCCGAGCATGCAGCTGAACTACTCAGACATGCATGCATACAGCAGAAATAAATAAGCCTTAATAATGATCGTAAAATGTTCTTATAAAGGAAAAATTAACATCCCTGCATATATATTGCATCATGCATAACACACGGAGATATAAGACAGACATTAAAAGCAATTAGGAGAAGGCTCGGTGCTTGAGCATTCCTTATGCCGTCTCAAGGAGAATTGGCAAGAGGAATATCCAGTAATTGTCCAGTAGATCCACCCCAGGCCTCACTGGGCATGCCAGACACCATCTTAGGCCTACCGCAAGGACACTGAAGTCCAGAGAAAGGCTGTCTGATCTATGTCTCAGCCAGGTCTAACACTAATTATCCAAAGCTCAAGACACCGTTGGTTTGTTAAGTTCTTTTCTTGTTCAAAATAGGGTTCATAATATTCCACAATGCCCAACATACTGGGAGTTTTGTTTGGCACCTGTCTGTGTTTGCCTCTGTCTGTCTGCCATTGACTTACTAGTCTACACGCGTTCTCCTTCCCAGGAAATTACTGTGGCATTAAGGCCTCTGGTGACTGGCTGTGACCTCCTCGGCCATCCCCGGAAAATATCGGCAAAGTTCTGTTGGTGATAAATGCTGCTCACCGCTGATCACAAGGAGCTGGAATGATTGCACACGCCCGATTAGGTCCCAAGTCCAATTCACAGGTCAGAATTAAAAGGTTGAAAGAAGTCCATTTTGGCCGGTCGCTGGCCATTTGATGTTCATCCGCGGATGTGGACGAGCATCACAGGTAGCCTGCAGCAGATGGAGAGGCAGCCCTTTGATCCCTCCGCTGCTAAAATAGTCCTTCCTGACGAGTCCCTCAGACGAATGCAAAGAGCATTGGGAATGTGCAAGGAGCAGTAAGCAACTGCCACGCAACTGCAAAGGAGCTGCACAGGAACTGCAAGGGCCTTATGAGAGCCCTGACTCATGTCATATGACGCCAGGAAATGGCGGAAAATGCCAACCGAGAAAGAAGTATGAAAGGTCACATGATCGACTGGTAGCGCCCTCTGTGCTGGACAACGCCATCGATCACGTGACAAATGGCGGGATAAACAGAGTGCTAAATGTCAGAAAGAGGCCAGTAAGGAGGCCCTGGTCCGGCACGAAGCGCCCTCCTGCGGGACCTGCCGTCACCACAGCCTGTAAACCTAGATGACGTGTACTGCTTCTGTCCTTTTAAGAGAACTATTATGCAGCAAGACTGGGCCAGGGGGTCCTGTGGGTCACTCAGGGGTCACCAAAGGTCATCATTGGTCACCAAAGACCTTTTTCTTGTGGTTGTGGGTAAATAAGTCTTATGACGCACCTGTCTGATGACATCATATATGCAAGCAGCTTATTGTGTGTCTGGCCTTGTCCGTTTATAATATACATCACAAACCACAGGTGTCGCCTCCAGCTCAAGACTGTGTGCGATGTAAGGGAATGTATGCAAAGGGCCTCGTCTCGAGGACCACCATTCTCTGGGCCCTGGCCACCCTCGGGGATGCTGGGAATGATGGGTCACGTGCTGTGTTGCCATGGAAATGGCCTTGAGGGTCAGTCAGTGCAGTCCTGTTCCATGTTCTCTCTTGTCCGACAAGTATTTTCTGTTCTGGGCATCATGTTTGCCGTTATTACAGCCACCTCTGACTCTGCCCAGTGACCTTTCGCCCGCCAGCCTTGAGGTCTCATCTTATTCTCCCAACCCGATTACGATAGGATTCCAGTCCCTGACCCTTAAGCCCAACAAATATCCTCTATACATTCTTTGCATGCCAGTTTTTTTTAATAGGATCTTTGGCATTGAAAACCAAGGTAATCATCCCATTCGTGTCTCATTATATTTTTTGACTCTCCAATCTTCTGAACAATGGGAATAACAATCCTGGTTCTTGAGGGTCTAGACAAGTTATGACTCATACAGGAGCGTATTTGTGTGTGTGTCTCACTAAGACCTTAAAGATTAAAAAACCTTGGAACCTGGAGTGTATCATACTTGTATTGTACATGAATTTTACCTTTGGGTTGACAGCTAAGTACGGAATACTCCAGCTATCACAGGTGACATGGTTCTCACAGCATTCACCATCAGCAACCATGTATGGACTGACAGTTCTTGATAACTCCTGCACATTGTCCAGGAAATCCACCCCTAGCTAGTAGCGCTATACTTCTCTTAATTTTCCTCTCGCTGGCCATATCGTCCTCTAGTCAAGGCGCCCAATGCACATTTCGCCCACGCTCAAATCCCCGTCTGTGTAACTGGATTTTCTGGGCTTTTTCCAGAGATGAAAAGAGCAGGGTATTCTGTGGCCCTGTTACAGCGTAGAATCATTGAAGCCTTATATTTCTTCATATATGCCTAAAAGCTTGTGAAATTCACTTTGTTCAAATTCAGTGATCAGTTTTGTTGGTATCACGTTTTCAGATCTTCCTAGTGATTGTCAATTAAATTCCACAGACTGCATCTTTTATTTAACTTGTAAGCCTGTATCCTAAAGTATATTACTCATCATGAAATAATAATCCCACGAACAGCTAAATCAATGGACTCGATGGCATTCAGACAAACCAACAAACGATTTGGCAGTGGTATAATGCCAATTCTCTTTATGCACACCTCGTGAGGAATGTATTCCTGGGAGACAGAGTAATTTGTGGAGTCTGTCAAAGATTTCCATATAGTGAGGGATCTTAATGGGCCTGATGTCGCCGAGCATTCTGGGAAGCTGATGTTTCGCGCCATTTTGTCCACTCCTGCAAGAGTCGTCTGCTGTTTGATGGATTCGTATGCATGCAAACAATGCCAAGCTGCCACCCCAGAAGGAAGTGTCGTCAGCCATTATACATATTTATGAGTTTTTGGGGCTCTTCGTGTATTCAGCATCCATGACCTACATCACCATAGGTCGATGTCATGAGATGGCCTCCATCATGGAACCCTGTGACAGTACTGTCACTGTTTCATTGTTATCCTGACTTGTCTTCACAAATTACACCGTTTTTAATAAGATACTGTCATACATAAAGCACAAATTATTTCTTCATTGATGCTTCTTCAGGTGTAAACAATGAGCTAATTTGTTTTAAATCACTGGTATTCCATGCATTTAGGTATCAATGTAAAAAGGTACATTTTGTTGTAGCATCTCGGCGACTGAAACAATGCCATACTATTGTTCAGTATGGAGAGTCAGACTTATACACGCCTCATACCAGCTAAGTTTAGCCCACCCGGAAGTTCATATCCCCTTTGTCACGTCTTGATCTCGTTTGTGTCTCACCAGCTTCGAGACTGCCACGATATTACAGTCGGGTGTGAGTTTTTGTACTTCGCTTCTGAGTGCATGACACTCCTGTGAGCCGAAGCAATCTGATGGCATAAGTTGCCAAGAAAGAGCAAAACATCACGACTAGGAAAATAATTACAGACACCAGGCAGCAACATTAGACACGGCCGACTCATTTGCCGACGAATCTGGCGTGTAATGCCAGATTACTTTTCTTTGTAGGTCTCCGGGCTTTCACTGAAACTTGAAGAACCTATCACTTCTTTTGTCATTTCGAAGATAGTCGAAGCAACATTATTTTCCTGATATCTTTTAAGTAAGCTGGAAACTAGGAATTCTCATAAAGACAAGAAAACTATAAGATATTGCAACCTGACGCAATGAAAGCATTTTAAATGTAGATTTAAAAAATAGAATAAAAAATTAACTTTTTTTTTGCTGTCAATAATAACCAACTTTAAATTAAGATTTATCTTAAACATATTAACAGTAAGATTATGAGATCAGAGCAATCGTTTAAGCAAATGCAGAGTAATTGCATAGTCTGTTGTTGTCCTCACATGTCAAGGGAGTTAAGCAGGGATGTGCGCTGGGTCTTTCTCTACTGCTCTTGGGTTAGAGTGCACCCTGTTACAACAATCTCGTTGGTCTATTTGCCAAGTCTCGAGGGCCACGAGAAAGAGAGGTCAAGGCCCAGATTTGTCACGTGACCAAGATGGCCGCTGTCCGTTTCACTTTGTGACATGTTAGGTTGTTATGGCCCACAGCATGCTGCCACCAGCTCAAAACTGATTTATGATCGCAATGAGGTTGTTATGCAGTTTTCAATGGCCAATGTTACGGCAAGCAGGCCCTATGTATTCAAGTAGTCTAGGCCTTCTACATATAACCTGACCTAGCCATGTATTTCATAGAGTGAAATGCATTAATGTCACAGAAAGTAAAAGAGAAACTAAGATTTTTTGATCATCACGAAGAATTAAGACATGTTACATGTAAGGCGTCTTGCGTCGTTTAATGTTTTTCATCTGGCAAGATAATAGCTTTCTTCATAAGAATATAACGTAGTGCATTAATATACTTATGTTCTGTCTGGATCAGATTGTACCAACCTTTTTAATCTTCTCTGTCTCTGTTCTTTTTCTGTTTTTCTGTCTGGGAAAGACACTTGTGGCCTGCTGGGGTCCTCTCTTTGCATTTCATGGAGGTGGCTCAGGTTCTGTTTGAGCTCGTGACTCTCCCTTCGGTTTGTGCTGCAGATTAGCTGGGTGGGGGGAGCTCCCCCTCTGAAGCCTATTACAGGGGTGATCCTTGGGGCTCCATTGCTTCCAATGAATTGTCCATAAATATTTCTCCAACATATTCTGGCACTATGAAGCAAGTCTCAGGCGGCGTCCGGATTGCCAGTATACTACCCCAAAACCCATTGGACGAGCATTGCAACACACATCTGCTCATGAATACTTGCTCGGGGTAAACCAGGGTGAAAAGATGGGTCCCATGCATAAAGGGAGCGGAAATGGGTTCTGGGTTACGCGGCTTAGCATCTGATTTTGCTGTCTAAGGTTCAACAGATTCTATTCAATCAATTTTGTGATTCAAAATAAGAGTCTGGAAAGTGTTGGAGAAATTTTTAGTTGAAGTGTCCATTTGTTGTGTTAGAATTCATTCATTCATTCAATTTGTAATTTGTAAGTATAGCTGAAAATTACAGTTTAGCTAAAAATCAATATCATTACTAACGCCATTTCTACCATCATATAAAAATTCGTTTGGTACATTTTATTGCCTCAGTATGTCACTGAACTTCCTTTCGTGTCATTGTGCAAACTTCTTTTCACTTAAAGCTTGACGAGAAGTTCTTTGCTTGTCAAATCCTTCAGTTTCCAGCGCATTTACTTTTACTACAGTCTTCTACAGTGTAGTGAATGTAGTTTAGTCCTACAGACTGGCATCCCATTCGAACTTGGCTACTGTGCACTGATCGAAGACCTATCATGCTTGGCCAGGATCAAGCAACATTGATTGTTCATGCTAGATTAGGCAAGCTAGGAACTCGGCACAACTCAGCTGCCTATAAGAGTGGGCCTGCCATGTCCTCCATAACCAACCTGAGCAACCATTGATTCGTGGTTTTCTCTGGCTTCAGGGTTGACCTTGTGTAATTTATGACTTGGATGCAAACTAGGTGAATCATGCTTTGTTACCAACGATAAAATCATAACTTCAAAGATTATTGAAATAAAATAACAATAATCCATCCTGATACAGTAAAACCCTACAGAGAGACAACTTTGTCAAAAAGAATTGTCATCCCTATTTCACTGATGAATAGAACAAAGTGTTAATTAGTTTAATGTCGAATGGATGTAAGCTTTAAAAAGTTTGTTAGAACACACATATTTCCGTCCAAATGTAATCGGTTCTGACAACAGCAACAACAGCAACAGCAGCAACAACAACAGCAACAACAACAACAGCAACAACAGCAACAGCAGCAACAACAACAGCAGCAACAATATCAACAACAACAACAGCAACAACAACAACAACAACAGCAACAACAGCAACAACAACAACAGCAACAACAACAACAACAACAGCAACAACAACAACAACAGCAACAGCAGCAACAACAACAGCAACAACAACAGCAACAACAGCAACAGCAACAACAGCAGCAACAACATTTAGACCACCTTAATACTTCCAGTGGTCGATGCATGACTTATCATGACTTATCATGACGCAATACCACTTCTCATCAAATAAAATCGGCGGCTGTCATCGACATGAAGATTATCAGACACAGAAGAACATAACATACTGATAAACACTCTTAAATATGTGGCAATTATGGCATGAAGAGCCGGGAGTATGTTTTTGACATGATTATGTGAGGAAGCTGTTGTTATTAAGACCCGTTTCCGCCTGCCTCATTTTTGTCATTCTGCACCTTTAATTATGCGGATGTTTCTTGGGCAGAAATATGGATTAATTCGCGGTTTAATCACTCATAATCATAATTCTATTTATCTGCAGCGAAACAAACTTTGATCTGTCAGAGACCTTCTGTGGGGACATGATTTAAAGAAGGTTAAATAAGGCAAAAGAGAAGCTAATCCCAGAACATGTCTCCATCTTCAAGGAAATTAAATCAAGGCAATGAATGGCACTGTGTTCACTGCTGTTTATTGAGATTGGCACGTCTGTGCATGGAGAAGTTGGAGTGGCACTGATCCTTCCTTCCTGCCTGTTGTCCGCCAGATGGCTCCGTTGCAGCACCACGATAGCACGTGCGGCAGAAAATAAGATAGAGAAAGATGAAAATGAATAGATATTTCATTTGTCACAAAGATATTTTATTGGTTCACACAGATTGTTGTGAAATTCTTGGTACCCTTTGGCTTTGGCATATAATAGCTCTTACCTGCACTAAAATTATAATAGCTATTAAGCAGATTTGTACAGAACCTTGGATGGTGGCCCAGCTCAGTGGAAGTGCACTGTGCTTCTAACCACTGGGTCATTGGTTCAATTCCCATTGGATGGCTGTTTCATCCTTCATCTCATTGCCATGGTCCCTGTCTGTCCTAATTAGCCCATCAGGTGCAGAAATACAGGACGTAAAAACCCTATTCCACCACCACACCACTACTTAACTCATCTATGTGCTATTATTTTATGAACAATTTGACGTCACCAGTTCTTGTATATGTGGCAAAAAGTGAAATAAGAGACATGCAACTATGCACTCGTTCACCTGCTCAAATATAAAATAACGTTTTCCTTCATTAGTTATGCACCTTATTCCTTCATTGGTTCTGTTGTGTCACCAGGAAGTTCGAATTGTTCAGGTTGCATTTTACAGCCTGTACAAATTAACGCCCTAAGTAATGTTTGTCATGCTGACTATACACAACTATAGTTGTTATATTGCCAGTTTAAGCAATGAATTCCAGTATGATAGCTGCAGCCGTTGAGGTAGATAGATTAGAGTTTTATGGGCATTACAGTCTATTGATTGCAGCTTGACTGCTTATTGCTCAAGTGATTGTTTGCGCCATTACTTTTGCGTGAAATGTGATCTTTTCACCGGTTGCCATGACTCCCAACCACGTGCTTTAAATTCTGGCTCGTTCGACGTGTTCTATGGCTAGACGGGCACTTGTCAACAATGCTTAAAGGCCCATTCATTATCAAAATTGGATGAGGCCAATCAATTACAGAATTTGATATCTATCTATCATCGTCTGATCTTGCTGCCTTGTCAATTGATATTGCGCTACACAGTCAGACAAGAGCATATAGACTCGACATTGCGGAATAATCCATTGTATGACAGATATCTCTTGCTTCCATGCACAAATACATTGCATTGATTCCATAAGAATGGTCCCCAGCCAATCCGATTCTACTTCTCTCTGTGCTGGATTGTATCCGTTTTTTCTTTCACAAGGTGAACCAATTCAATGAAATCTTCACTCTGGCCAATCTTAGTCCCAAGGCACGGTGAAGCCCTTTTATCTTGTCTGGAACATTTAGGGAAGACCAAGAAAGAAAGATAGAAAGGGACCTTTGTGTGTGTGGCTTATTTACGGGCAAGTACAATAGCTTACTGTGAAGGCTCTAAGCATAGATGGCTGAATTTGCCGCACGTGGTGGAAGTTGTGTTAGTGCTATATACTTTTGGGTCTAATCTGGGATATATATTTTCATAACGCATTAGGCAGTCATTCTATATAACTCGTTACACCTTTTGATACTGTTATCATATGATTGTGATTAAATTAAAGAGGTGTGGAACTTTCTGGATATTAAAGAAAAGGTTTTGTCTAAAAAACGAAACTTTTTAGACTACTGATATTAAGACTACCTTGATTTTAACCACCACTTCCCTTAGCATGTTGTAAAATGGCGGACAAAATTGTTCAAGATATTAGTAATTCAAGAAAAATGCTATAATTTTGTTACAAATTGGTACACATAAAATTCAAAGAATTAAGACCATCTCGATATGTGTTAATTTCTGCATTTATGTTTAATTAATTTTTGATTGCATTTGATTCTTGGAATTGCTATGCCACAATGTGTGCATGAAATACATATATATATATATATATTATGAACCCTTTAAGAACAAGAAAGAAAGGTTGGCCATATTTTCACAGGATCCTCCTGTTCTATAATTCTAAATGAATGACATAGTGCTGATGATGCAACCCATGTAAAATATATTTGAATCAATAAATAAATCGTTTTCCCATCTTTGATTTGCAGGTAAATGCCACAAACTTCAGAATTATTTTGGTATATGTATTAGAATTACACATGCCCTAACCATCTGCACATATATAGGCAAAGTAGAGGCCATTGTTCGGCTAACAATGAATGTAAGTCAAAGACTGACTGGCCAAGATGACTCCAAGACGCAAAGCTCTTTGATGGAAATGGTCTCTTCATGTTGCAAGCGTCCTTCAGTGTCACACAGGACCAAATTAGTCTCTCCTTCTTATCACAAAGCTCTGAAAGCTTACACACAAGACCATTGATTGTGCGGACTGCGGGAAATCATAACTGCTCGAGCAGAATTGCACAGGCTGGGTAAAAATAGGCAGGACTATGAAGATATTTTCTACAGATAGAAATGTATTTTATATAGACTATTTCTACATCTATCTGAAGTATACTATTCTTTGTATTAAATGTCACGTTGGGAAGAGTGTTAGATACAATATCAAGGTCCCAGATTCGATTCTTAGTCTTGAAATAATTTCAAAAGCTGGTGCAAATAAAGTACCTAAAATATATTATGTATGTCCATCTCAATGTTAAAACCACATCTGAATTTAGGCCCGATATTTCTACCCGATATCATCCTGCACCAGATAAGTTAATGTATGATAAAGTCAAGCCCTAAATTCGTACAGATCAGACGCCGATCTAGATGATTTCCTTCGAAAGATTCATGATATCTCTATTTGTCATAAGTAGCATTTAAAACAACATTTAGCGTCCAGATCCTGCACTGAAACATAGGACCTTGTGACCTTTCCTTACGCCACTCAATTCTCCACCGGCGCCCCCTGGCGTCTTATGTCACGTGACGATGACCCAGGAGACCTTGAGTTCGCTCACGAGATGCCCCTATTATCGTCCATCTGCAGACTATGCTTTGTTGGAATAAGGGGTATCAGACCAGCCCAGATTCTTTGGCGTGTATTTATGGTCCTATTTCTGAACGACCAATCCCGTTGGTCCAGCCAAAATCACATGATCTCAATATGGCGGCTCAGCAATGTTGAGCATGGCAGTCAGATTTTATGGCTTGTTTTGTATTGAAGTGAAATACAGCATATTTGCACGGCAAATACAATTTGTAGTTTGCAGCTAAGGGGGCTGGGCTGCGACAGAGCTCTACTGGGGAATCAATGTGTGTATTACGTAATGCCTGTGATGGGGGTTCTATCGCGCATCAAATACAAAAGGATGGTGCGTTCCCACTGGCTGGTTCCTTCTCCTTGTTCCCTGGTCCCGTCAGTTCCTCTCGCATGGTGCACTAATTTAATGCTCGGTTTGCATGGCTGAATGCAAGGCTGACAGGCAGCAGAAGGATTTGAAATGCTGATCCAATTGGGGCTTGGTGACCGCCGGCATCGCTAACGTTTCTGAAGAAATTATTGCTAAAAATTCTGCACATTCTGGTTATGCAGTTGGCAGAGACATGGAGGCATTATGAAGCATGGAGACGGTTACCAGTTGCAGGCTGACACTGGGCACCCCTGTCGTCTGCTCAACTCTGTTGAATGACACGAGCATGGTCTTGTTGACATCACAGGCCAAACAAACGCGCCCCCTGCTGCCAGTACATTGTGCCCCTGGCGACCTCTGTCCAATTTCCCTCCAACTACCTATATCTATTTTCCTCTTTAATGACATATGTAGTCTGGGGTTCATATTCCTGTATTATATAACTGTCAGCAACGCAGAAATTGGCGGAAGAATTGCCCTGAATAGCTGTGAATGCGGCTCTGCTCATTTTTAAAGTCATCATTTGTCATAATTTGCCACACAGCAGACAAGTTCTACAATCATTACATTGTGTGGCACACTATTATATAGGATAATGTGCTGTAGCAGACTGTATTTCCGCACTATTCTGCGCGCGCACCATATTAGTGACACCTTATTTCCGGTATCGCTGTATGGTCTGCATGCTTTTTGGACCAGTGGATGACTGGATGAGGCTTATCTTTTGCATCAGGCACAAATCAGTCTAGGCGCAATACCTGATTATTGTTCCGTGAAACTAACAGCTGCCTTAAGAATGGCTTTATTTTGCATTTCGTCTATAGTATAGTGGTATACAATAGTGGAGCCCAAACAATGATTTAAGTAGTGCTTTGAAGGCTTTCACTTAGATGCGTTTGTCTCCATAGCCAATATGACACATAAGCCTAGACCTTTAAAACAGTAAAAAGCTGTAGGACCAAAATGAGAGTAGTGTTAATCGATATTTGTTTTATGTAGCGAAGAAAACAAGCAAGTCTGAAGGAGCTCTAAGAGTTATTTCGTCCCCAAGATGCCATAATGGTTAGTCGAAGCGGCCACACTTCACTTCTGAGTTTTACTCATTCCTGTGGGGAAAATATTGGCGGTCATCTCGGCTTAGGCTTCTCAGTCAATAAGTTCTTCAATAAGGCTGGCAGGAATGTGCAGGCAAGCTAGTCAGGTCATCCCTAGGGTTCTACACCATGCGGTTGTTGAGCATAAAAAAACTTGTAGAAGTTGAAGTCTACAAAACAATCTCAGAAGCAATATTGACTCTTCAAAATAAGTAGCAGTACAGATGCCCTCTCACATGTGCATCAGTGTGTATTTGCTTTGAATATTACAGAGAATTGACTCAAACTCCAACACTGAAAATATTCAATATACAACCCTGCTCTGTATATAGAATGCTTACCACTGTCAAATGATTTCATTGGGCGTTAATCATTGTATATATCGATTAACAGGGCATACATGTATATAAATAGAGTATATGCTGCTGAAGTAATTGTTTGTTTTCTGCTATTCATAACTGGGTTATACAGCAATGAAGATATGCTGTATATTTATGATGTAATTATGGAGCTAAGATCTTTTGTTATTGTAGTGAATTCAAACTGCACAGTTTATAAAACTACACCAGAGTACATTGGAAATTGAATTCCAACATTGATTATGAACGAAAGTTTGTCATATATTTCCACAATAGCATGTTTCCAGTTGTTGGGGACTTTAAATGAAACTTCCCAAAAAGTATAATATAAAGAGCATGTATTTCTATACTTCATATTCTCTGAATGTTAAAATTGATATTTTGCCCTAGCTGTTCTCTAACGTTTCTAGATGGCGTGTGTTTGTGCTTTGATCTGAAGAAGCCATATTACTAACTTATCTCGGAAACATGATCCTGCATTCTAAGAAAATTCCATTCTCTCTCTCTTCCATTTCTTTGAATGATTTGAAGGAAAACAGGTGCATTACTGCGCTATTTCGGCAATAGTTGGCAGTGATGTTGACATTCAGTTTTTGGAAGGCGACTTCTGTTCAAGTTTACTGGCATCAACAAAGTGAAAGTTTTTATTGAACTTTTGTTGTGACAAAATATATGTGTGTAGACGCCATTGCAGATCTGCACTAATGTGAAAGAAAATTAGGTCAACACCGGAATACCTCTTGAAGTACCTTATTGCTATGGCAACCAAAGGAAACATAATATGAAACAGTGCTTTGTTAGGTGACACTGCTGGGAATTCAAATCACTGTGGACTCGTTTAATGGAAAACTCTAATCTTTCCTGCAATTAAAATGTTGTTTCTCAGCAATTGGAAGCCGATTGTGTCAAATTATCGGAAATGGAAACAGGTGAAAGTTATCACTGAACAACATTCAATTTCCTTCCTTCGGTTGCTTTGTGGCAACATTTTTACATTATATTGTTTCTCCCTTTCTCTTTTTATTCGAAGCTGTGGTTTAGGGTTTCCATTAATGCTGCCAAGGGATGTGTTTTTTCCCACTGCTTCTATTTTCCCATCGTCAGGTGATGCTGCATATTGCATAGATGCTCCAAATGCTGATGATGCTGAAGCTTCGTGTGAACTTATCTAACATGCTATATTGAGACACGAAACGTCTGTTACATAGCTTCATTCATAACATCGAGTCAGCTGAAACATGTATTTGCTGAAGGGAGTTCTAAATATAGTTACATGAAATAATCATTTTTATCTTATATTACGCAACTTAAAATCGCCAACCTAGAGTAAATTCAACTTTAATCACCGAATTAGCTACAAACTTAGACAGTACATTTTTATTTTGCGTTATTCAGTGTGAACCACTTCTGTGTGGCTTGTGTATACATCGTCAACACGCAGTGTCAACAGCAATTGAATTGTGTCTGCAACTGACCGCAACAAGCTTTAAATTTGGCTTCAGCACTACGATGAAATTGGCCAAACATCAGCGCTGTTCACACTGTTTCACCCAGGCATAAGATTATATTATCAAGGTCATTCCGAATGGTGTAAACAAGGATTGTCACTTGTTGGCCGGGTAAACAAGAACATGTTTCCCAGAAAAACAAAATTATAGGCCATGCAGCATGTAAATCACCGAACAAAGATTTCATCTTAAATATGTGCAAGGACTGCATATATTATGTTAATTATGACCTACTGCACTGGCCAGGCCAGATGAATTAAATTAATAAGTATCACATGCAATTATTTTTATTATCACAGCTGAAGTTACTGGTTACTGGTTCAAATCACATTTAGTTTTCATAGGAATGAAATAATGTAAGTAGATATTAAGCTTTTGTGAGAATCATAGCCATTGCTAGGCATTTTTATATTATGGGACTGCAACAGGTATTTGTGAAAAACCTCCTACAAAGAGGTGCCTCTCTCAGAGGTTCCAAATGGGTTTCCACTTTTATGTTAACTATCTTTTCAATAGTCACAGCTAATACCCTAAACAGAAAAGGGTCTCACTGGGCACATTTTGACAATCTTTAAAACAGGCCGTTTAATATAGAATAGGCGTTTCAACAGGAAAGCCTCTCCTGTGAAGAAGAAATAAGAAACTACTTTGACTGAAAATCTACTGAAATTGAATAAGCATGGGATTTGAGCTTTTTGCTAAAAATAGAAACAATATATTTACATTATATCAGTTTTTGTTGCAAATGACAATCTACAACCAAACACGATATATTCTCAATATTATCTAATTTAAATTCTTGTTTTGAAGTGTAAAATATCTTCACTTCGTGACCATGGTTAATCGGATGTGGTATATAATGTATATATTTACAAATTGCACAAACAACACATCACACGATTCCAATTATTTCTGCCTGGTGCGTGATGTGTTGAAATATTGGAAAGGTGTTTAGCATGAATTTCCACATAGTCGATTTGTTTCTAGGCTATTTGTGGGTTCTTTTTATTGTAAACTCCGAGAATCCACCCTCGCACGCCAAGACTGGGACCGAGGATGCCAGAATCTTACATTTTAATTGAAAGATTTTGTTACACATAACATAATTATGCAAGGCTAGTCTAAGAGTTGTCTGTGTGCAGTTCATGTTCTGGTCATCATATTTCATGATAAATCGTTTTTGTCCATACTGACAAAGTCAGAAATCAAAAGTGCTGTTTAACTTGCCTCAGCGCAGTAAGTGCATTTTATGCAATGAAACTTTATTGGGGAATTTAGCATCTAAACTAAACACATATCAAACGGCCTTGACCTCTTTCCCAGTGACAAGCCGGCTGCTTCCGCTGATTCCTGGTAATACCAGGTGATGCCACGTGATGTCATGGCAACAGACACGCTGGCAACGGGGCCATCGCCTGGTCACCTGAGGGCTGTTTAGCGACCCGTCAAAATGTCAGGAGGCAATCTCTGCTGTCACTCAACTGAAAAATGACCTTTCTTGCAGGAATATTTCGCCGATAGTTAGGTCTGGAGGCAAAGCCAAAATGGGAGTTGGTCACTCTGGATGGTAATTGATCAAGTTAGTAACGGACGTCTAAATGTCCACAGCTCTGTTAGTCCTGTGCGAATCATTGCTCATTCGATCATGATAACTGTCATAATTTGGGAAGTAAGTATTTTTAAGAAGGTGTATATTTTCAGCTGATTGTAACTAAAATGAGGCTATAACATTTGTGGCGCTCGGATTCGGTGTATACTAAGACTCTACAGGTAAAATTTAAATAAGTAAGCTAATCCACCCATGGGGGTGAATGTGTAACGTAATATGGACTCCAAGCTTCATCATTTCTTATTAAGCTGAAAACTGCCCACCCACTGTCCTAACATTTCAGAAATTGTTAAATATTCTTACGGGAAAGTCTCATATGTCGAATTTCTGCAAATCTGTTTCTCAGATATCATTCATCAATTACATGAATACGTAATCTGGTATGTGGCAAGAAAGTGGCCTGTTGCAGTCTGTTGCAGTCTGTTGCAGTCTGTTGCAGTCTGTTGCAGTCTGTTGCAGTCTCTTGCAGTCTCTTGCAGTCTCTTGCAGTCTCTTGCAGTCTCCTGCATATGGCGTTTAAGTTGTCTTCTACTCTGATAACGGGAAGCATTTAGCCAGGAGGCCACAGAGCGTCCTTTTACCCCTCAGTGAAAGTGGGCATCATTTATCGAGGTCTTTTCTGCATCCCCGGGGTACAGAGAGGCTAGAGCAGCTTCCTCAAATATTTGGGCATCTATGCACAGCAAGCTGAAATGGAATTGATCAGGCCCTGCATAAGATGATAGGAGTAGGTTGAATATGTGAGCAGAATACTCATCCATTCTTTTGATATGGAGAGTATGTTTGCCTGAAGGGAGAATAGAGAGGGTCAAATAGACAACAGCTGCATGAACTACACACTAGGACGGACTACTTTTCAGTTGGAACTACTTAGCAGTGGCGGAAGATATAGCTAGAGGGCAGCTAGGAGTGGGCGGGGGAGTCTGGAGGGCAAGAGGCAAGAAAAGTTGCTGGGAGTAAGAGTTGTGAGAGTTGCAGTTTGGTCTCCTAGGGACAACCAGGGACAGGGGTATAGATGTGGAGGGTGACTGATGTGGTAAGGTTGCTCAGCTGACAGTCGCTAGTCTGGCATTGGATGAACATGATGGAGGGATTTCTCTCTCTCCCTCAGACTACTGGCCTCTCTAATCTGCCTGGTCCACGTACTGTGGGCTGCAAAGGGACGGCCAATGGGCCTGTTGAACCGTGCACCAGGGGCAGGAGCAGCTACTGGGGCAAGAAGAGGCAGCGACTCGGTGAATTGGAATCGCCATTAGGCTTGCACAACCCACCACCCAGCCACTGTCACATTTGACAAAGGCAATTGTTTACCAGCCAGAGGCTATTGAGCGTGATATAGCAGACTAATTGATCGTTTTTGTGCGGCAGGACCATGAAGAATGCCTTCTTCACCAGTTTAAACGTGTGGTGGAGAACGCGATGTGCCTGTGAGGAAGTTGTGAGATGTTGTATTATGTTTATGCACTGCTTTGATGTCTTCTAGTGGCTTTGTGATGTAATGGTGTGTACTTTAGTCATACCATGTCTGTGCCACTACGTGGGTGATCCCTCAGGCTATAGGGCATCTGGAGTATTAGCTCATCTAATCCGTGTTGACACAATGGCAGACTTGCCGCCTTTATCCCATTGTTGGTAATTCACTGAAGTCAGGCAGCTTGTTCTTGAGGTCCTGCAGGGCCAGGTTGCGGCCTGATGGGGCCCTATGGCCAGTCTATGACCAGTCCATGGCCAGTCTATGGCCAGCAGTCTAACTACTACCTTGCAGTCCCCATACAGCAGTCCCCCTGCAGTCCCTTGCAGTCTTACAGACCAGTCCTTTGCTGTAAGCAAATTGTTCCAGTATGGCACAATTCCATTGCTGATCGGGTTCCTTGCTCCCAGCGTAATTGGGCAGTTCTGAGCAGGCCAGGCCAGGGAGGATCGACAAGAGGAAGAAGTGGGCCTTGTGTGTGTATAACCAGTGAAAGGCAATGCCCTGTGTATATTATTCAGCAAAAGGGAAAGGTCTTGAGTCAGCTTGAGTGGAGGGAAAGGTGAGACTCGGGTTAGCAAAGCAGTTATGGTCCTGGCCATGCCATCCAATGCAAAATGCATGTGCAATGATAGATTTGCACTGTCCAGTGTTGCATCTAAAACACGGTCACGAACTCTCCGTTGAAACATTTGGACAATCACGCCTACTGGTATGAAATCATAAATTGACCCACAGCAACGTAGTAGTAGTAAAATTTTATTTAATGTCGTTTTTGATCAGAGTCAAATTAATACATACAATTAAAATACAATCATGACAAAATAATGACTCAAGCAAAATGCTTCTGTACGACCTATTCTACAAAACAATATAGGAACAAGAATACAAATTTTCAAATAAAGTAAAAAATAAAGAGAGCATCTAAGAATTTCTACTATCGATAATGTTACATGGCTCTACAGTTTCAGCACCAAGGTTAAATACAGTGTCTTTGGAGTGTAGCGCCAGTGTTGGTTACACAACAGCACCAGGGAGCATTTTCATATACCTATATATATGAACATTATATTATCATCATCAGTGAAATCTCATTGTTATGATTACCATCCATGGAACTCAATATGATAGTGCGTTAATTCAGAATTGTGAGAATATGACGTTATTACATTTAAATGATCTTAATTTATGTTGGTTCCATAGTCCTGAGGGAATTGTGCACAGCATGTTCTTGGTAACAATTATTGTGTTGAATTTAAGCATTCAGGCTGTTTATAGAAAATGTTTATGATATCAATAACGATGTTGATGAACTTAATACACCACAGGCTAAGAAAATTGCAATGTGTAGATTTAGCAACTGGAGGTCGTAATATCACACAGCAGGGAGCTTAGCACTGGATATAAGTCAATATAGATGGCCGACCAGTGGCCAGTGGTCAGAATGGCCAATGCCTCCAGGCAACTTGTTCTTTCCATGTCTGATTTATCTCTCCTGTAGTCCCTGGAATTCTTAGCATGCAACAACCCTCTGCGACTATTCCACAATCCAGGCTTCCTATTTGGCTTCTGGTAGCAAATGGCTTCATACTTTATACATGTCCGATTTTAGTATAACTATGTTGCAAGTAATAACATTTATCAACAATTTGCATGATTTGTGACTGCTGTTTTGCAGTAATGTAAATAAACAACGTTAATTTGCAAACACGGAAAAGCAAATTTTATTATTTTATTTGATATTTTCTAAAAAAAAAAAAAAAGGCAGAAAGCCAGATATACAAAGTAAATGCCTTGAAAAGGAAAGCTTCAAAGTAATCATTTGAATTTTTATGGATGATGTTTTTTTAATGGCATGTGCGATCGAATTTTAGCCATGTTCAAAGCATTTAGCCATTTCGTATGTTTACTGTAAAAATGGAAAAAAAGGAGAGGAAAAAGTGGAAAAACATGCCCCACAGTCTCATTACCATGGCCGATTTATCATTGAGTTTGAGGCACTTTAGTTGTGGGCATTAATAGATATCCTTATGAACTGTTACAAGCTGGCTGACTTCCACATGTGACAACCTGACAAAAACAAATGGAAACTCTAATTGTAATTATCCATGGAGATGTAATGGAATTGATTATATCTGAAAGCCATGTTGTAATGAAAATGTTGCTTTGATTTTCAAAACACCTGGGGCTTTGTAGAAAGAGTTCTGTTGTTACATTGACAATGCCATGTCACCATATTATGTTTTCAAAGTTCTAAGTAACTTCTCTGTATCTTGCCTACATGGTTTGGCTGATATTATGTTGAATTACATTAGCTTCCAAATGAATCATATCTGTCAGGCATTTCTGCCATGTTATTCCTGTTCTTTTACCTGAGCATTATTATATCAAGAGGCACAAGCTCTCTGTATGTTTTTTGATGGGACACTATCATTTGTACCACACACCAGTGCAATTTAGCATTATGTACGCCGTTGTACAAATCCTCATGTACAACACTTAGCTGTTGTGCTGTGGGATTAATCGTTAGCCAGAAATTGGGCGGGGCCTAAAGGAGCGTCGCCAGCGCCACGCTAGAAATCATGCATTCAGCGAGTGCAGGCAATTCTCCGGTTCTGACTTGCTTGTACATTTTATTGAATAAATTCGTCAGTTTTCATCCGATTCTTAAAAGTCTAACGTTTTCTATAAGCTAAGGTCGTCATCTATCTTCGTACGTGACTTGGATCAATGAGATGAATTGTGCTATTTTCCCTTGAACCGTGAAATTTTTATTGACATTTGGATGGGGTTCAGTGGTACATAACAATTACACAATGGTTATATTGTGAGATATGAGATATGTACACCCTCAAATGTTATGAAGTTGTACATTGACATTTTCGGGTGTTCATATCTTCATGTCTCACATGTAACCATCGTATAATTGTATAATGTATATATTGTGAGTTCAATTGCTGAAATTTGTTGGTGATGTTTGATGTAAATCTGTTTCTTAAGATATTTTGATAACCTGAATTTTATTCGATATTTCTTGTCTTTTTTTATAGACCATTCATGATTATAACACTGACCTTTGAATAAATTAGCTTTAGGTTAAGACACATAATGTTAACTATTGAAGATTTTAACTTGAACTCACACGAAATTCAATATTAGATATATTTATTGCATACTCAAGGTATATATACAAATGTAATGGAAATCAAAACGTATAATATGCCATTATACCTTTCTTTAATAAATCACTGAATAGCCTGTCCACTTAATACAGCTTATGCGATTAGAGCAGGACATCTGACCATAAGCATTTGTCAGAGATCTGGTAATCCAATAGAGACAACTTAGCCAAATGCACCCTCCAGTTATATGGCCATTCGCTTTGTGTTATTATATCTGCCTGGGTCCTAACGTTGTTGCTTTGATGGTGACATTTCTTCGACTGGTCCTTCTGGCTCCTTGTAGCCACCAGAGAGAATCACGTGACCGGATGTAGTGCATTCAGCGACATTTATTGTCTCCGTAATAAGATACAGACTCGGTGATCATATACAACCCAGGGGGTAATAGGTGCAGAGGGACCTCCTTGTGGTATATTATACATACATTTGTATTTGATCTATTTTCAATGTAACTTCAGGAGACATGCCCAAATGCACTTTATATTTTTCAAGGACGGTGTATACACGAGGCGAGCGTATGATTATGTGATATATATCCTGTCATAAGTAAGAACGCAGACCATTACTGCTTTTTGTGTTTCCTTGGTAACTGTGCAAGTCGTTGTCAGCGCTTCCGGCTGTCCAGCGCCCTCTGACGGTAGAGTCGCCCGCCATCCATTTCCTTTGGTTCGTAAACATCTATGACCTCTCAATGTTGACAAACTAATTGTATTTGATAGATAAAGTGCTGGACACTACACACCTTATTACAGAACAAACATTGTATGAAGCTCAAGTGTAACACGGATATTGTTTCTTTTTAGCACTTTCTTGATTTCTTCCCAGCCATTCCTAAATCATTATAACTCCTAATTAGAATAGTTATAACTTCAGTTAACACCTGGGAGCATTTTTAAATGGCAATCGATAAGTTGAAGTTGAGAATGCACATTTTGTGAGGAAACGAGGAAAGAGTGAATGAAGCAAGATCCTTAACAAACCGCGACTCATTTAAAGTGCTTCCAAATGAAGCCTCTGTAATGATGCCTTAATTAGCTTCATCGCTGCTTTCTTTTCCCATTTGCCCTATACATTTAAAAACTGCTGCTTTTTTTCTCTTTCTTTTTTTCTTTCTTTTTTTTAGACACACAACAATGGCATTACTTCTAAGGATCCTTCATCATTATTCGCTGTCATGGTCACGTGGGGCTCACGTGATGCCCTCGTGGCCCTGTGACGTCGCGTATTACGTGTTGTACGTTGCAACGCGGCGAGTGTTCTGCTATTGTGCGACTGACATTTACGAGGTATACACCCAGGAATTAGGCCGATTTTAACCTCGTTCTGTTTCGAGAGGACGTGTTATTTCCAGGCCTATAGTTGGTGCGAGATGAAGCGAAACTTGTATGGCTTAATTTAGCAGAATTACTGATATTTTGGAAACTAGGCCAATATGTCGTACACATGTCTATGGGACCAATATTGTGGTCAATTTTATTAGGTTTAGGTAGCTAGTCAAAACATACAGAAAACCTTTATTCACAAAAAACATTAAAAAAAGTAACAATTGGCATCTGCAAACTGAATATCGATCAGCTGGCTGAACAACTTGTAATTTATGACAGGAATACCGAGTCCATTAACGAAAAAGTTTGTGATTTTCACGGATGGCTGGTTGCGTTTATTGCCAATGGTTCTATAGGAACATCACTGAGAGGTAAAAAAAAAAAGAGTCCATTAGCAAATACATTCTGAAGTACCATTGCTATGTGAAGCCAATATGTAATCATTGTTCCATGGGAGAAGTGTTGTAAATGTTTTCGCACACCGGATATACATATTTAAACTGCAATAATTGGCTAAGTTTCCATTGACCTTATCAAGTACACTGAGGAAATAGTTCATGCATATGTAGACAAGATCTTAAATATAGAAAATAATTTTTACACCAAAGTGTTGCTCATGAGTGGTTTGCACAAATATATTTCCACCAATGTATATTATGGGAACTGAGTTCAAATCTCAAACTAGATTTATAACTTCGAAGCCTCACGATATGAACTGCAAGAATATATTTTATGTATAAGAGTACACATTTTGCAGTATGTGAAACGTCTTGTTTAGTAAATACAACCACAAGTTGCACAGAGCCTTTCAAGCAAAGCTGAATAAGCCCTTGACTCCATTCTCCACTTCCATCTAAAGGATGGTCCCAACCTCCTCATCTCAGACCCTGCTATTGTCTGCCATTGTCCCCATCTTGCCATGACTCAGTACCTTCCTCTCATTGTATCTCTCAACCAAAGTGTAATCCTCCCATCTCGCCATATAAAATATTCAGACTGGCCACAAAGGAGACTTGCTTTCACTTAAGTGAGTCTTTTAACACGTGTGAAGCTGCTGCTGCTTCTACTGCTGCTGCTGCTATCTTCACACCAAAATGGAGCCCTTCATTTTGCTGCCAAAGTTGATCGCCCAAACTTTAAATGGGAATATTATGGGATGCATTTTGGAACAGCTTTATGATCTATAATGTCTTTGATGTGAGAAAACATTTAAAAATCAATCAGAATAGAAATTGACGCATGCATGGACACACTTAAGGGAGTTTGAAACTTCTTGCTGGTGGCCAACATCGATATCAACAAATAAAGTGATGTTTGAATTATCTGTACAAAGTGTGGGATGACGTCTACGTTTGAGTTATGTTCATTTGAAACGTTTCTTTACACTTTATAGTTCTCAACAGACTATATAGCTTGCTTAACACAGGTTTGCACTTTTGGAGTATAGACGGCATATATACATTGTATAAGGCTACAGAAATGTGGCCCTATTTTATCATATTTAAAAGCAGTTACTATTTACTACTGCACTTGTTTGTGTCCCTAACTGCCATGTCTGTTTGGCATTATCAAACTAGTTGACCCCATCAACACTACAACCGGATATACTGGTTGAGCATGCGTGAAAATCACTTCCGGCGTACTCAACAATGATTAGGCTGAATCGAATAACCCATCAATTAGTGTAGACATTTGCCTTGGTCTTGCTAATTATACGCAAAAACACAAGTCCGTTTTAATTTGCTGTGTTACACCTCAGCAACAGCAATTTCATATTGTTTTGGAGAAGTTTTGTAAACTTATAAGGCAACATTATACTTACATGTTTAACCATGCATATACAATAATGGGTAGAGATTTATGAATTTTCTGTAATGTTAAATTCATGGGTTGCAATATGAAGTTAGAGGTACAGCATATGGTGTAAAAAAAGTATTTATGAATAAGTTTTGGCTAATATTTCATATTTAAAATGAACGCAAAGAGATTCTTGGATAGATGTGCCAGCCAGCTACCCAATGGTCAACATTCTATGATTATGGACTATTTTCAAAACATTGCTCTGTCATCCTTTGCAGTGTACTTCCTCTCTTTGACTTCGGCAACGGTCGTGTTTTTCCGGCTTTCTACGGCTTCATTGCGGAATGAATGGCTGGCAGGATTGTTGTGGCTCCATAGCAGTCAGATGTGGTCCCCGAAATCAGACGGTTTCCGGAGCAACAGAAGCCCTGTGCTGTCTGACTCCGCACTCTCATTTTGTGCTTAATTATCCTGATTCCGTTCATAATTTCGTCCCAGTCTGGAGACCATTTGTAATTGGAGGAACGTGGGATTTCCTGTCTACTTTTAATGAGCTTGTCTTTAATAATTTATCTCTTGATCTGAGAATTCTTTTTGGAAAACTAGCATCGGCTCCTATGGCATTATGGGAATGCTTAAAACGTTCCTGGAATTTTTTTAAAGATTTAATGACTTCACTGGATGCGAGGGAGGCCTCACTGCAAGGGTTGCTCAAGAAATATTACAGCGATAAAGTGATTTTGCTGTTTTAGCAACTTCCATGGTCAGTTCAGGAGAATAAGATAAATTAAAATCTTCAACTGAATCCGTCGTTTACAAGATATTCAAACAAATTGGGCTCTTGCTTTGTTGTAAACAAGCTAAGTCCACATCGGAAATTAAAAAAGACATACATTTATTTTGGTATGCTTGAAAAGACAGTAAATAAGAAACCCGAAAGTGAAGCCATCTGCTTTTCTTGGTAAAATATAGATGAAAGACCTGTTGAATTTGATAATGACAAAAAGGAAATTTGCAGTAATGAGCTCTAACTGTTGTACCACGTGTTGTACTGCATGGTCTATTTATGGAAGAGGAACTCCACAAAAGGTCATAGAGCTTAGCCTTGATGTCGGATCCATATTCCAGCTATGGGAGAATCCCCAGTGGTCTAGTTTGACTTGTGGGACTTATTGGTAAATGGGCCGATGTAATGACCCAGATTCTGCGGCTACTTCTGACTGGGAAACATTGATTGGCAGAGATTTCATGGGATTTAGGAAGACCTCAGTGGAGGACATGGGGGCAGACTCAGCTCAGAAACAGAGCATCTTTCCCTGCATCAGACGTGCTTCAAACAGCAGCAGCAGCAGCAGCAGCAGCTTCAGGATGCCAAATCAGACACTGAAAAAGTAAAAGGATCTGATATGGCAGGGAAAGGCAAACTTTCCCTAGTGTCTCTGTTTTGAAGAAACTTTTTGCGCATATTGCATCAAAGAGTTCGTTTCTTCGGAAAATTGATTGTTGTTCAGGGGGGCGTTATACAGAAGACCACCATTAGGTTATGATGTTGATTTATGATGCCTAAAATTAATACAAAAAAATTAATAATTGGTATGAAATTTTAGAACCGCATTTTACAAAGGGTCCTAAATATTTAAACAGCTGATTTGTCTTCTGATTAAGGCGCTTTATAGCTTTTTTGGAAATCTCGGGTTCCAATCTTGCCATAAAGACTGCGTATGGACAATGGCGAATAAAATATCCTTCTCATCCTGACTGGCAAGAGCTATCCTATCCTATCCTATCCTATCCTATCCTATCCTATCCTATCCTATCCTATCCTATCCTGGGCTACACAGGTCGACAGCAGCTAGCATCAAATTCTGGCATGTGGAGCAATATTTTTGAAGGAAAAACTCTGTGCTCAGAAAACAGGATGTTCTCATGCGAATTCCGTCGGTGGCATCTGATTGGGCGTCGTTATGGATGGAGCGTCATGAATTACGTAAGACCTTGACATGTGACTGGGCGGCCTGGATTTCCGCCGGCGCTCTGGATGGAAGAGACACACGTGACTAAGGCACCAAACCGCCCTCTGTCGTCGAAAGGGCATTATAAGAGGATATAAAAACAAGCTGGTGGAAAATTCCGGCAGACGCTACAAGGGCAAGAAATAACTGGCGCCTGCTGGAAGGGCTTAGATGAGGGAGGAGGGGAATGGATGGTACACAACGGAATGGCAGAAACAAAATGATAAGAATGAATGAAATAGAAGGAACCTGAAGACAGAAAATGTAAAAAGAAAAAAATATATGAATAAATGAATAGATAATCGAAAATACAACATTTACAACAACTTATGTCATGGCCAAACTTTGGACATCTTTTACAAATTAGTACTTTTAGACAACCTTGCAGTCTATTGTAAAAAATGGCACTTACTAATTAACTCACAGAAGAGCCAAGTAATGATAATTCAACCAAATCGTAGCAGTAGACTAAATGTAAACAACCCAAAATTCTCTATTGATGGTGAGAATTTAGAAATAGTTGACTCATATAAATATTTGGGGCACGTCATTAGTAACTCTTTGAAGACACATAATACAATGTACGATCATCTGGCCACACAATCGCAACGAGCCATGCATGCTCTTAAAGAAAGAATTAAATCAACTGTAGGCTACCTTCCATCTAAAATAAGCCTTAAAATGTTTGATACACACATTTTGCCAATTTTGGACTATAATAGTGAAATCTGGTTTCCAAATAAAAAAGAGATAGACGTATTGGAAAGGATACAGCTCAACTTCCTTAAGAACCTATTAGGTGTGAGAAACCAAACATCATCTGTTGCTGTACTAGCAGATACGGGCAGATTCCCATTGATATATAGACAGCAAGCTTCTGCTATTAAATACTGGAATAGGCTAAAATCTGAAAATTGTCCCTTATTATTACGCAAATGCTATGACGTTCAAGTATCCCTTTATCGCAACAACCAGCCATGCTGGCTAACTAGGATACATCAGGTTACAGATAGCTTAAATATTAATGATGATGAAATCCCAGCTTCAATTATCACTAAGTTGTATGAACAGGCACAAAGCAAGGTTTTAACGGATATTAATGACAATGTAAAAAATCCTAAGCTTAGAACTTACAAACTCTTCAAAAAGGAACTATGTCTAGAATCTTATTTAAATTACAACCTACCTAAGTATCTGTATCGTAGTATAGCCAGATTTAGACTGAGTTCTCATAATCTCCATATAGAATTAGGAAGACACAAGAGACCGTATGTAGTAGCTGAAGAGCGCATTTGTAAAAGATGCGACACAAATGACACTGAAGATGAGTTTCATTGTTTGATAATTTGTAGAAATTGGGAAACAGCTAGAATGGATCTCTACCAAGTAGCTTATAAACATATTGAAGACTTCACTATCTTTCACCCCAAAGAACAACTCTTAAAAATAATGATTAATAAAAACTCAGAAATGATTTATGCATTAGGTAAATTTTTAAACATAGTCCTAAAAACTGATAACATCGTTTAATGTACATTTTTCATTCATAAAGTTCACCACATGGTCATGGGTAGCTGTAGGCACTGGACATGCGGACTCGCATGGTTTGATTTGTGGTTGCATGGTGCATGCTTGATTGTTTGTTTGTAAATATATTTGGATGTTGATAGGCTTGTTTATTTAATTTATTGCTGCTCCAAATAAGGATTTGTACATATAATTATTTTTACTATTATTATTATTATATATAGTTCCTAAATAGACAATATAAAATCTGTACATATGTAAATACCCACTCCTGCTGCTTATTTGTATTCAGTATTAATCTTCTATGGTGCATATATTTCTGCTAATTACCCTGATGGTGCCTTGTTTTTTTTCATATGCTTATAGTTGTACATAATTATCAAAAGATGCTTTTAATATGTAACTAAATTATGTTCATGTAGATTGTTCTTTTATTTTACTTAATCATTATATATATGTTTATTTTTATTTTTTTATCCTTGTATTTTATTTTTTATGACACATGTATCTCTTTGATGCTCTGAGGTCAATAAAATTCTATATATATATTATTACAACTTTCATTAGTTATTGGTTCAAGCAGCTGCAGCGCATGTTATTTTCTGCAATGATTTTGTATTTTATTCATTCCTATAGTAATGGAGGTTACAAAACTGTAAAGTTTCTAAATATATCACAATCTCTTATTATAGATTCTGTACAACAAAAGAGACAAAAAAATTCCCAAAAATATGAGTGACCTTGTCAATAAAACATGAACTTGTGTTATTGACATATTTCACACATTTCACTTGCTTCCAAAGTTCCATGACATTTATCGTTGTACAGTTATTTGGAAAAGTTTTTGACTGTAAAACTGTACCAATTGCTAAACAGTCATGTACTTGTAAACTTTAGTGGTTATTTCACATGCATATTTCTAGGAACTGCAAGTAAGTTTTTGCGAAACGTCTATTTTTCCTACAATACCAGCTCAATACCTACCGAAAGAGCACGTTTACAAAGAAAATATTCATGCCATACGTGTCATATTTATTATTCAAGAGCTTATTTGGAATGAAAATAAATCTATATGCAGGAACACGTTGTTGGTAGTGTCACATATATGCATAGAAATGGCCTTATGCGTAATAATTTCATGTATAAATATTAATAGATGTAGTCTTATGAATTTAATGTAGGGCGTAACCAGATTTCCTGCGAAATTTGATAGATTATGACGGCAGATGCTCTAAAAGACTTTTTCTTGCCAAGAATTTTTGTCAGGACTAATGTTAATCTTCTTTTTTAAAATGTAAATTAATCCATTTACACAGTAAGTTTTATCTGAAAGATTTAGAATCTAAATTTGTGTATGTACAGCATATATGTTATACTGCATGTGCTTGTTAGTTACACAAAATCCAACACAAGAGGTATATAGAGGGATCTTATTATTGAGTTCGCCTTCGATGCGATAGCAACTGATCTTAATAGTGAGGTGGTCTTTATATTGAGTCAGTTTAAATTGTGAGTGGGTCTTATGATGGATATTCAGTTGTAATGTAAATGACACCCCACTTCGACACCCTGTTTTTTCAAGTTTTTAAAGTCCTTGATTCCCCAATTGCAGGCATATCACGTGAAATAGCGGGTGATACGAGCCGTGTGATTTGCTTTTCATATCACACGGAATGATGTTCGTACATGGCCCATAGGAGGAAGCTCAGGACATATGGCCCATATAAGGGAAGCCCAGGATGTTTTTGCCCAAATAAGGACAAAATGAGTACGGCCGAAAAAGTGCCGGCGTAACTGCAGTTGATGCGACAGATTAATACCGACCTTATATAATAACAGAAAAATTAGTTTATGTACATAACAAAGTTAAATTTTTTTTAATCGGGCTAAAAATTAACTGATTTGAAGACGTTCATGTGTGGTTTTCCTATATTCTCACCTTCCTGGTGGGTCAGGTAAATTACACTGACAAATTATCAGTCTAACCTCTGAAATTACTACATGAATAGCATTTTGACTAAATTTCTGTTTGTATGCACTTGTGGTACCATTTAGTAGCAGTGACCAATGGAACAAAACTATTGGCCCAATACATGTGACCACTGGAAGCCACCATATTGCCTGTGGAGTGTGGACCACATGACCCTATAGCGGCCAGAGTGCCCAGCAGGTCGAAACTATTGAGTGCTGTCTGTATGCAGGGATTATAACAAGGACCCCCAGTTTCACCTGGAGTGTCAGCCCAGCCAGATTGATGCCACTCTGTCAAGCCAGTGTGACAGACCCCAGCTAAACATTCCGATGATTCCCATGTAATTGCTTACTATACTACACAGGCGACAAAAAGCACAGGATTTTAGTAATATACTTATTTTGTAGCATGAAATAAAACTTAAATGATAAGTAACTTCACAATCTCCTTTCATGTTTCATCTTGTCATGTCTCTGTACATGTTTTACAATGTATTTATCTCTAGACAGTGTAATAGACACTGTTCACTGCAGCCAGTTGGAAATACAGTAATATTAACTAAGTTTTTATTTATTTTATATTAACATACTCTTTGGAGGTGTACCTCACTCTTGCAGAATACATTTACTTTATTGTTTCCGCAATAAGTGTAACTGGGAGGGTCAAACCTTATTCTATTTTCATTGCCAGGAATAAATTAGTATCTCATATTCACAGGAGTCAAATAGGTTATGTGTTCATATGTATGATGTAAAGATTTGATTTTATGAATCCCTTTGTCTATGGCCACAGCAGTGAAATTGGTCCTGACCAACAATGTGTACGTGCAGTTACCAATTCACACCATATTACATATGCACAATTTTCTTTTAGTTTTACAAGAGTAGGCCTGTAAGAAGCCCATGTGATGTACATGGGGTGTTTTGTTCTTGTTTCAATACCTCAAGGTCACTTCCATGTGTGTACAAAATGCTTGAATGCAAGAAATATGTTTCACATTTGACCTGAAGTCATAGCCCTATCTTGTACTGCAGCCACCATAAATACATCGTCGAAACTCATTTCTCCTGCGAGACGAATTCTTATTTCTGAATGCGTGTTTTACCATCATATATATATGATGATATATGATATCTTACTTAGAGCAGGACTCTGCCCAGAAAACATCTAAATACGGCAACTGGGACCTTGAACGTTTAGCTATATATTATTCGCATATTATTTATAAAATAACAAGAACTTGCATATCATACTTCTGTAGGTGTAGCTTAAGATGGACTTAGTGATTAGAGCTAAAGATATAAGTGACATATGTATCTTTTTTTTATGTGAAAAAATTCAAATAAAAGCCATATATATATATATATATATATATATATATATATATATATATATATATATATATATATATATATAAACACATCGTGTTTCTGGTTGATATGGCAACGTCTTTTTTCCCCTTTCATTTTCATAGCATCGCACTTTTAGTGCCATGAGAAGTCAAAAAGCCAAACAATACAAAATATCTATGCGCTTCAACTGCTTTTTATCCATAGTCGTTTGAATGTTATATGACACCCTGACTTTTGCTATAGGAAAGGTTTTTGTTGCGTTGTAAACACATAGGAGGGAAGTGGAAACTGATATATATTGTACTTAGCACGTCCAGGCAACTATCTATGGCAGCACAGGCTTTTGCATTGATCCTCTGGTGGTTAAAGTGTGCCAGACTTGTGATGATGTATCGAGGTGTCGATTGGCAATCCAAGCTCAGCTCTAGCTCTCATCAGGCCATGTTGATGCTTTGGCTCAGCAGCCAGATTTCCACTGATATGGCCTGGCACCTGGTTCGATTTCAGAACTGGTGCAGCAGAGGTCATTTTGGTGCTTTAGCTCAAGCACTTTTGCAAGTTCTCCAAGTTTATCAATCAATCAGTTTATCAGTTTATTAATCTATCAATATATCAATCAATATATCTATCTATCTATCAATCAATCAATCAATCAATCAAACAATCTATCCATCTATCTATCTATCTATCTATCTATGTATCTATGTATCTATGTATCTATCTATCTATCTATCTATCTATCTATCATCAATTGTTGCTTAGGTATAAAAACAGGTCACATCACCAGGCTTTGTGCCATTCCTGTTAGCACCTCTGGATTTGTTCAAGACTGAGGGCAATGAAAATCTTTTCTGGAAAGAAATATCTACCACTTACAACCTATTCTATTGTGCAACCCTTCCTTGAGCTATAAATTAAATGTTAAATGTTAAAATACTCTGTTCGGTTATGACGACGTTCTTGGCAGACACCAAAAGAGAGAAATATGGCAAGAAAGCGTGATTATAATAATTGCACCAATCAAATATCCTTGGTAATAAAGAACGAAGAATGGCTTTTCAGATTGTATATAGAGCTTCATACTTGATGTCAAACATTTCTTTACATCTTGCGTGCAGCCTGCTGTGTTTTGCATTACAGATGTACTCTGTGTAATTTAGACATTGCAGAAATAGCCCTTCGTTGAGACAGGGGTATAATGTGCACCACATTTATTATTGATGTTCAGCTACATGGGATGTCAACTGTGTTTCATGATGTACTATGTCTGTATAAATCAGAGACAATATAATTGTATAAGAGGCATGCATCTCTTCTGGTATTTCAATGGATCATCCAAGTGCTGTGTCAAGTAGGAGGGTCTACCCACAAAGTGGGCAGCAAATGGGGTGCACCACAATGACAAGGGCGGGGCAGAAATAATGAAGGAGCGGGTCTGGTTCAGTTAGTGACGTGAGCGCCACCAGTCGCCAATTGCTGTCATTACAAGCAGAGGGTCATTTGCCAAGCAAACCACGCACACTGACCACCAAGAGGGATGGCTCCCTGGCCCTGACCCCCTGCTCTTCCCCAAGACTGATAGAGCCCTCCATGTCATGGGACCAGGAACAATGGGCGTGACGTCACAGTGGCCCATTAATACAGTCCCAGGCCAGGAGTGGTGGCTGTGACAAACGCATTTCTCGGGGAAATTAAACTTCTAGGAGGCAGAAGAGCCGCTCCTGGGGCCTCTTGCTCTCCATTATACATAAGACAAATGCACGTCGTTTCTGCCTTGAATTATTGATGCTACAATTTGTTAAACAGTCGTGAAGCGTCTTGCTACAAAGAGATGCGGACATCCATCATGTGCACTCAACCTGTCCTTAATGTGCAGACTTAAGCTGTCCTTGACTTGATCTATTACCATATGTTACAATGGAATCTCCAGTATAATAGAGAATCACACCCAGTGCAGGTGCTTTTGGCTCTGGCTGATTCTACTTGACTATTCCTGTTCTGATTGTCGGCCCCACATCCTTTGCCGATTGACCGACTGAGCCATGCAACAGACACCACATGCCATAACGCCATTCATGGACTGCCAGCATAATCGGCTGATTCCAGTTTATTGGCCGAATTTGCCAGCGGACGATTTGGGGGATCATCTTGTTTTGGTCCACGCATCAGGAAAATCACACTACACAGATAGAATGCATCAAAAGAAGGTACCAAGAAAATGCCAGTGATGTCTAGAAAGCTGCCAAGAAAGCTACCTAGCTAGGCGAGATGGTCAGTCACCAAAAGAAAGATGGCTGCTTAATCGAATTGCGTTCTCGCGATGAGCGAGATCTTCTTGGTCACGTGACTGGTCAGGCAGAAGACAAGGAGATCCAATTTGCTTCCGGTGGGGGGCACTGACAAGCTTTTCTCCTTTCTGGACGGAGGCCGGGCTTTTATCGGGGCTTTGTAGGTTGCCAATGGCTTCATTATTGGGCTCCATGGCCCCGAGATGGACGGGGTGATTTTGGCGCCTTATTTTGGCGCGTTATATGGCTATCTGGTTGCAGACGAGACGTCTTCTTTTCAATCTGTTGGCGCCGCCTCAGATCAGTTACGTTGCCGTCCTCTAGCGTGACGTCAGTGACGCAAAACGTCGCCCTGAGAGCCATCTATCAATATTTTGTGAATGACGAATGGGGGTTGTGATTGATGTCGTCACTGTAGCTACTCACTGGCGGAATCCGGAGGGGGGGGGGGGGGTGCCAAGGGGCCATGCCCCCCCCCCCCGTACCAGCCTTAATTTGTGTAGTGACCCATTTCAGAGTAACCCAGATACACCTTTAATAGTCATGTTTTTGTCCCCTCCCCCACCGCAATAAAGGCCGGCCTGGATCCGCCATTATAGCTACTTGTGACGTCATAATCGGGTACAGGGCACGTGGTGTGTGTCACGGTCTTAAAACGTCCAGGCTGATACATTGACAACGTGTATTTCAAGCCAGGTGATAAATATGTTCTGGATCAAATCTCCTGCCTGTTAATTAGATGGGTGTTAGGGGTGTCAGCTTGCAACCTTGCTTGGTGATGTAATGGCTGTGCTAGACTTTTGATCTTGCTGACGCACTTCAATCTGACTTTTATGGGCTTTAAATTGCTAGAGATCTGTGAGGTGTTAGATGTCTATTCAAGAACCTTAAATTGCAACCATCTATAAAAGTAAGATCATGCATTGTCAAAGCAAATTGACCATCTGCACGCCAAGGGAAAAGAGCAACTTGACACGATTTTGTGACATTAATCACGTACAGTTAGTTTCATTAAAAACAGCCCGTCAAATTGAGCCTAGCCAAAGCTGTTATTGCTTGCTACTCAAAACCGGATCTAAAAGTACATATTTATGATATATTACATTAATTTCTTACATTTACCAAGGTATATATTTATCTGGTGATAAATGTAAACCGATTATTAGCTCTAGAAGTGGGCTTTAGCATGTTTAGACCACAGTCAGGTATAGGTCGCTACATATGTCTAGAGTCAACCGCTGTTTATGAAACTAACTGTAGAGTCTCACAGCTGTTGGATACAAGTTGTGTTACATTTAGTGGACATCTTGCACCTAATTATACCTGACCCAGATTGTATTCTCTAATTTCCGTATGCTCAGCTTGGCCTATACAACCAGATACAATGGGCTGAAGCAACTAGCAGCGTATATTGTTGCCATGGGGACCGAGTAATTACGTTACCAGGACGATCACAGCTTTCTGGAAAGCCGTTTCTACATGGCCAATGCTTCATGAGATTCAGCGGTTAAAGACAATCACATTTCTCTGTTATTTCATCACAGAGATGAGGGACTAAGGGCATCTTAAGAAAAATCAAAGTATATCCACTTTGGGCTTGCTTTGTCTCTTCCATTTCCCTCCAGGAATTTGAGGACAGATGAAAATTGACAGCAAGACAGAGTGTGTCTCCTCTTGCTCAGCTGTTCTCTACTGCTAATTATATATGGCGCAAGATGTATTGCTTTCAATTGCAAATTACAAGTGATTGATCTAACTGCATTTTAATTATATGGAACTCTCGTTGACTTCTTAACATCTTTAGACCTGTTGAGTTTGGAAATCATGTCATTAATCAAGGATTATATTAATAGTTTCTCAGGGCATCATCATAATAATCATCATCATCATCGTCACTGATATTACTTCCAGAATGAGGAACAAAGTGTCATTTCATCTAACTTGATAAATCAACTAAAAACGTTCATACAGCATGTCAATTTTGCCTGAAATAGGAAGATTCATCTAGTTAAGAATGATGTGGGCCATTTGATGAAGTTACTTTTGTACTGCGGCTGACGCTTAGAGCCACAAGCTCAGATACTGTTCAGCATAAATAGAGGGATTTTAGAGTGGAGTTTTGCTCAGCCTCAATTTGTAAAAGATGAGGATTTAATTCCTGCAGAGGCTGTTAAAAGCGTTTGGCTGTTGCGTCTGCCGAGTGCAGATAAACACAGTTAAATATCTGGGGTGCTGGAGACCTTCAGTTCTGCTTAAAGATGTTACCAGACTCTTCGAGAACAACTCGTCCTCCCAACAATGGAGAGATGCATATTGAAACAGAATAGAGGATTTCCTCACTGCCTTTACAATGTATTGAAACAGTTTGAAATTAGCTTGTACCAGTTCACTCTCAAAGGTTTCATTCAACTCGTGCATTTCAAATACTTCTGAAGCATCTTACGTATGTTGCCTTCAAAATGCTTCAGCTGATATCATGGCACATTGCATTACCACTTATAGGCCTATGTATTACTTACTTTATTGCCAAGTAATTCAGATATAGTTCAGATATAGTTCAGACATAGTTCAGACATAGCTCAGCCATTGTTCAGACATATTTCAGACATAGTTCAGACATTGTTCAGACATAGTTCAGACATTTGTTCAGACATTTGTTCAGACATTTGTTCAGACATAGTTCAGACAATGGTGATATGCAATTCTAATTCTTGAATATAGAAGCCGGTCTTTACTATTGACACTTATGTGGATATACTTTTGACACTGATGCAAAATCTTAGTAATAGACAAACGTGTGTGACAGACGGGTTCTAATGAAGTTATTTGTAACATATTAGATTTCTAGATTGCAATTTTCATTTATTCATGAACAATCTGCTAAAATGGAAATTCGGCTCAGGGCGAAAGTTGAGCCGCACAATGGCGATCAGTTTTCTGAGGCAGAGTGAAACAAAAATGATAACCAGGTTTAATTTAATTAATCCAGACATTGAGGATTTGTAAACAGCTATCAGAAGTTTAAGCTGGACCCAGATAGCATCCCAATCGGACAGATACTAGTATTTGGCATTTGTATGTAGGTGAAGGTATTTATAGGAATAGAGTATTTTTTTGATACAATATTCCCAGAGCACATGCCAGGTCGGACCGACATCTGGCCGACGTGGAGACATCGAGCAGATGTGGCATCTTATATTGGGTCTCCATTTAGAGGGCTAATATTGTTGATTTTAATCTAATGAGGTCTTAATTGTGAGGTAGCTTGATAAGCGAGGTAGCTATGGTACAATGAAAGCATATTGATGTGGGCTTAAATTGTGTTGCATTTTAAGAGATAATTAAAGACCTTGGAACTTGGAAGTAAGGTGGCCTTATGTCGAAGTGGAATGTAATTTATAACCTCATAAATTCGTTTCTATTACTACTTTATGAAAATGTGCACTAAAATTATGGATGTTTTTGTCGTTTGTTTCAACGAGTTTTCAAAGTTTCAAATCACTTTAACTCAGACGCTGTTTGTCAAACAGGGCACCCACCCCCTCCCTCCCCCCCCTCCTCTCTCACCCACATCAATCCAATATCTTGCCATGGAAAATAACTTTCTTTTGATCATGGCGTTCCGGGGATTCTTCCTCATCCTCATTCTCATGTTCATTTGATTTTGTTGATTTCAGGCACAGGAAGTGATTACAAAGATACGACGTGATGACGAAACGAAACGTCAAGAACTCAAACGTCTGTTCGAAGTGACGTCAATGGCGCTGGAGACGCTGGATGCTCACGTCATCAGTCACATGATCGTCGAAGGAACGCTCTCAAAATCGCTCAAGGAAGATTTGGCCAAATACGTGGCCAGCCTGGAGAGCAATGAGTGCCCTATCTTGGTGGCAGGTAAATAAACGCCTTTCAATTATTCACGTTCTATTTGTAGGAATTGTCAGGGCGTGACATTTGATGTGATAAAGAATCAGTTTCTTGAGCAATAGATTTAAAAAAACAAAAAAAGGTTTGTGAGCTAATCTGGTTGCAACAAAAACATTCCCTCTGGATTCTTCCAGATTTTATTTGTATATTGTGTCTAACCTTTCATTGTTTTGTGTTTGTCACACCTTCAGAATCGTTAAATTTCAGATTATCTCTTTGAATTTATCCCAACACATTTAACTGAAACTAGTACAATAGACTAAAAATAAAGGTTATTCTATTCTATTCTATTTAGGGACGTGGTATAACTAGCTGAGAAACAAAACAAACTTGGGGATAGCAAACTAGAAAGGGATATGATGCATGGAATACCAGAACTATATTTTTCCATGGGGATTATAGAGAAGTATCAAATTGTTATCTTTTGCCAACTGCCTGTTCTTTGTAGATGAGCACTGGCTTTATTGCTGTTGTTGATATATGAAAATAGGGAACTTTCCAAGTTTCTTAGCTTTAGATATTATTTGTCATTCTCATAGCGAGCCTCATATCACTAGGCTTGTGTGATTCCATTAGATGTTTCAATAAGTAACAGCCACAAGTTGTCAATGGAACACTCAGAGTAACTCCAGAAAAATGATACATCGGCCCATATTACACTAGCAGAGAATGTTTTATAGCTTCGTCACGCTCGTTCTTTCAAACTACATTTACATCGTAAATATATGGTCAGGGGAGTGCCAAAAGATGTAGTGCTATTTCCTCAGTGTATATGAAGGCAAAATAACCATATTTGATAGCAGAGTGAAACCTTGTCATTAAGAGTTTGAGACCAACTTCGGTGCAAAATTTCTGACTTAAAAATAGACTCGTTATAGCGTCAGTTACTTAATTGTGTGTAGATTGTGATAGTGCATGTGGTGGCTTAAGGCGGGGTTACACTGTAAATGAAAGCTTTGAAAGATGGTACTTCAGACATTTACATCGTGCATTATACATGGTCACGAAAAAGTGCCACGAATGTAGTCTTAGTACAGGAGAAAAGTATGGTATTTCAGTCGATTGCAGTGACCTGTTTGTCTTTCTCGGTTCAATATACCTGTATTTCCGCTGTTATATGTCTTCTTGTCTCTGTCTCCCTACCTTCTTTAAGACTGTTTGTCAGACTGTTGTGTGCTGACAAAATCAGACTCAGGTTCTTTTTCTTTGCTAAAAAAAAAGGAAATGAATAACAATACCATTAAAAAAGAAGTAATAAAAATCATTACAAAGTAGTACAAAGAGCAAAGAAGATTCCTCAAAGGCAATGGATGCCGCTGAAGAGGAGAAGCCATAAACGTATAATCCATGTATTGAGATGAACTTTTTGAGACAATTGAGGGGAGGGAGAGGGGTCTGTCTGTCCGTCTGTTGGTGAAGAGGGGGGAGAGGCTTTCTATAACTGCCTCTCATTTTATCAAGGTACTTTGGGGACCACTTCGTAAATCATACCAGCCTTGTGTGTAGTAGTTGTGAAAGGCTGAGCAATTTGTCTGGTGGTTGTGTTTTTCTACTCGTTTTGCTTGTCCATTGACTTTTCTCTCTCCAGATAGATCTATGACCTTTTCAAATCTGACGTTTCTGTATATCGTTCAAGAGGTCACTGGGACCAAAAACACTGCCTTGCTAGAAGTGAACATTTTAACCCAGGAAATTACTTTTTCACAGTGAAATAGCAAAATGACTTCGGAATAAGCCTAGTACGGGTTGTTCAGATCAGGTGCATGTGAAGAAGATGATTGGAGAATGATGAGAGACCAATGTTTCTATCCAAACAATAGGTTTGACTTATGATTAGGAAAGAATGCATTAACAATACAACCAACGTATAATTTTCTTTACATTTAAAAGCCCTATCTAGCTTGCCCGAGTATAGTGGTCAATTCTTCCTCAGTAAGTAAATAGATTAAATATGGTGCATTGTTCGTCTGTACTTTATTCCTCGTTGAATTCTATGTTCAATTAGCTTTGCTAAATCATCAACTGTCAAGCCCAATATCCTCACACAGCATGACCTTTCCGAACACCATGCTCGGCTGAACAGCTGTCAAATAGTTTCACACAGCTTTGAGTCTGTGGCTCAGGTTTGTTTCTTGATTTGACTAGCTTTCCCTCAGGATGATAAGAGTATACTTCTGCAGCATCCTTTAACTCGAGTACTACATCATTTCCAGTTAATAATATATGCAATCTAGTGTCCTGGAATCTTTCACTTTGTCTCAGGCAACACTAGGTCTTCACTGATTCAGTGATCAATGAAGTGAGCATTCTGAGTCCACAAACTAGGCCTGCTTAACTGGGGAGTAGTTTCTAGTGGTTTTTCTGGCAACTAGAGACTTCCAAGTCCACTACAGACACTTGCAGCTTTTTTAAGAAGAAGAGCAAACGATACGTCAAGAACAGCACAAAGTTAATTAGAAAGCTCCTTGAGTAACCCCTCTTGCAGTTAAGCTGATTGCCCAGGTCATCCGTGATGAACACTTGTTACTGTTATAATGGCTGTAGTAGACCTACTATACATTTATCTTCGATTGCCAAGGGAATTCTAACAGTGGCTTCCTTGGAAGTTATTTGGAATGGATGGATGCTATCAAATGGAACCTGTGTAGACTCTTAATCTTGTGTAATGATTTCAGGGAGATAAGTCTCTGACAATGTAATAACCTACAATGATTAAGTATACCTGATCGAAACGTGCATCTTGAAAATTACTTTCAAATGTCTGCGAATATATCAATTATCAATTTCAGTGCAGTAAGTTACGACTTCCGGATTTATGCATTTTCAAATATAATATTCTATGTTTTATAGATCATTGTGATTACAGCCGTGTGTTTAAGGTTTGCACAATATATTGAAATGTCTTTCTGTCATGCTCATACGATTAGGGCTATTGTAGAAACAGGCTATTCCAAATACATTTGGTTTACTTCCTTATTTCGGTTGATGTAAAATGGTTCTTGCCTTTTTGTGTATCCATTACCCTTGGTTACCCGATCTTATTCACCCGCGTTCCTTCTCTCTGCGGTCCTGCAATGGAGCGCGTCCTTGGAGACCGAGGGTCTGTTGTTGCTAGAAAGCTCATCTTGATCAAATTTCGGCTTTAGCGGGCTGGCTTTCTTGCACTCCCAGCTTGACTGGAATAGTGTCTGCTTTGCATACAGATAGGGAAACAAGTGTACCTTGTTTGATCCTCTTTCCAATGTTGTATACTTACAGAGTCCAGTTCATTGATGAATATGTGTGCAAGCATTTCTTTTTGTTTGAACTACAAGAACTCAATAATTGTTAGAATGTTGGGTCAATGAGACTGAGTCCTATGTTGTGATAATGTTAAAATATGAGTTTAATCTAGCTCATCAAAGTTGTTCAACCATACGATGTTATCAATTATTATTGAAAAAGAGATGTTTATACATGTGTTTATATTAATGGGACGGACATATAGTGGATGTAACAAAACATTAATATTCGCATAAAAGACCTTTAAAGAGGTAATTTTAAATAGTAAAGATGACTATACGAATTGAATGAGATCGCACCGAATGAATTAATCCAGACCTGCCTCTCATGTCCCAATAGATATTCCTGACATGACCCACTCATCACTTAATGACTTCATCGATACTTTTTTCAGGCGAGACGTCGTCAGGCAAGAGCAGCCTACTCAACCTCCTTCTTGGTCGAGAGATTCTTCCTCACCGCCTTCTTAGTTGCACTTCCGTCATTTGTCGGCTTCGATATGGTCCACACATCAAAGCAAAGGTCATCCGAAACGATGACACTTCCGAGATCATCAATCTGGATCCCAAAGCAAATCCCGTTGAACAGTTGTCCAAATATATCTTCAAAGCCAGTGAAAGGGAAGACGCCTTGCCTTACAAAGCCCTCGAGATCTTCTTGCCGCTGGAGTTACTCAAGGTGGGTCCCTTTAACCTGTGTGTGTCAATGTTATCTGGTTTTACGTCACATGAAAACATCTCCGTTATGTTGAAGAGAAACATGGATAATTAAATGTGCTATTCTTCCATAGGTTGTGAATCAGACTTTCGTCACGCAGCCCTGTAAAATATGTTACCTCTTGACAGCTCAATTGTTGCCAATTTTTTGACAAAAATGTTCTGTGTAGTCGATGTTGACATGTCTATTGGCAGTGTTATATTAAAGTTGGCTTCTAATTCCTCTTCGTTGAAGTATTTCACCAAAGCAGTGAGCCAAATATGGTAAATTTAAAATGATTAGAAACCCATCATTTGAAGACCCACTTGTTTTTCCCTACTTTTATGTGTGAAAAGTGTGCATTATTCATCAGTAACTTGCGTAGATTGCGTAGATGTTTGCTCCAGGAACATTTTGAGGAGGGCTCTGCTCTAACCTAATATACTGCCTTCAGTAAGGTCAGCAAGTAATTTCATTTCTAAACATTTCATTAAAAAACATCTGCCCCATTTACCCAGCCTTTCGACAGGAAAAATGGCAGCCTTTTGAGAGCACAATCAGACAACGTTTTCAAAGGTCCTTGCACGCCTTCCAGAATATCCTAATATCTGAATAGTGAAAGAGGACCCTTAGAGCTACAACACAGTAACTATTGCAAGCAGATGGCCCACAAAAGGATAAGTGACGCCAAATTAAAATGTTAGTCAAATTACAGGCTGCATCCCCATCTATGTCGTCTCGAGGGATATTATTATTACATCGTTTGGTTCTTTGGACCACAAAGTATAATGATAACATGAGTTTGGTGTAAATGGTGCAAATGTTGAACTAGATTAGACTACTGTTTGAGTGTGTGTTATACACTTGTATAAGACTCAGACTCAGACTCAGAACAGTTTATTTCATATATGCATATACACAATGATTAATATATATATATATATATATATATATATATATATATATATATATATATATTATATCTTAATGAAAGTATGCAATATGTGGGACACTTCAAAGATAATGTAATATCGCCAAAGAAGTGCCCCCAGTTTCAGGATATCCCCCTCCAAATCATTCTCATAGCAACTATAACATCTTGTGAACTTTCATGAGGTTATGATGATTTATGCTATATTGTGTATCTTGGTTTTTGGCCGTCAGGCTCAGAAAATCTAAGTGCTTTTTTAGGGTCTTCAATTACATGGCACACATACTCTGCTGATTGTACAATACATCCTTAGCAGGCCTGTTTAAGTGTGAGCCTTTCTACAACCGCTGTCATTGTCAGTAGCCAAGTACCCATTTACACCTGGGTGGAGTCGAGCAAGTTACAGAAGATCCTCCATGCCATGATGGGAGCTCGAACTTACAACCTTGCGATTTGAAGGCAAGCACCTTAACCATTAGGCCACAGCAGAATGGATATTCGGAATATTGGAATGCTTTTTGTTAGCATTTGCTCAGGTATACTGTCACAATTTATGGTTATGCATCAGTATCATATTTTTTAAGTTCACCACAATAACTGTCATACTGAGAATTAGCCTTATTTCCCAAGCGGTGCTCCATTACAAATAGAAACATGAAAACTTTATTGAATTTTATTTGTTTTGGAACCATAATGCAGTACAATAGTGCATTGGTACATGTATTGCATATAGAATGACAAAGAGGAACAGAAGAAACACGAGCTTGTTTGTCATCACAGACTTTACTTCTAGCCTTAAAAAGCATTTATCCGCTTTGGGCCATTTCTGTTTTTGGCATTTGTCAAAGAAAACAAATAATTTGGCATGGCAGTCTCCTCTCTGAGACTTTTTCCCTGCTTGCATCCACATATTATAAGATGCTCTTGTTGCAGACAAAAGGGAAAAAAACCTTATTGTCAGTTCGTTCTTCTTTGACATAGATATTGGCTCAAAGACAGAGATATTGGCTAAAATAAGAAGGTACAATGCTCGCTCGAACAGTCCCACATTTGGTTCAGCATCGATTAGACAGTGGCAGTTCTTCGGATTAGGAACTGGAAAGAATTGCTCATTTTAGTTAATATTTTTGTATTTAAGATATTCCTTGGATAGCATGGCAAAGTGGGTCAACATTGGCACGATGTTGGTTCATCAAAGGCCAACGTCATGCTGGTGTCAAGCCGATGTCCAGCTGATGAGGCTTGTTATCCGGGCAGTAATCAATCAAGTCTCAGTTTAAGTAGTTATAGTAAATGCATATTCTTGGGTATATTGTTCAACATTTCAATCATGAATCATTAACATTAATGATGGTGGACACACAAAGTTGTTCAGATGTAAGGAATTCTAACTGCGATGTTCTGTGGTAGAGCTATTAGCAGTCCTAATCTTAACTTGGCTCATAATTATCGAAATAGAAAATGAAGGGAATCGGTCAACTTCAGGCCAATTTGAGGCTCATCAAGGGCTTACTGTACTCAGTAATGAGGGGGGAAATTTGCTTCATCAACTGACTGTCGATTTATCACTGGGCGGAAGCAGGAGTTTTCTTGATATTGACTTCCAATAGCGGCTAGGTAGCGGAGTCAAAACTCATTTTCCAGCCATAATTAGAATTTCTTAATCCATAATTACTTGATAAGCTACGTTATCAAAGCGATCGGCGCCAATTTATTGATTTATCAGAGGAAATTAAAGAAAAGACTTTTCTCGTCGCCAGCGGGAACTGGCGTGAGATTTGCAATCAACAAAATGGCTTCCTACACAGAGAAGTTGAGGGCAGGAATCAATTTGATAACAAGCCAATGCTGTTAATCTCCGTTTAATACCGCTATCTCTTCATTGATTCTATGGCTGGGTGTTAAACTGCTGTTTCATTTGTGTTTCATTTGAGAGAGATAAAGGATTCACCTACTATGCAATCAATCACCATGTACATTTTTTGCACTGCTAATTGTGGCTTCAATGTGACAGTAGTTCAGCTATTACAGTCAGGGTCAACATCGCAAAAAGCCCTGTGACTAAGTCGTCGCCTTGGACCTTGAGTCAGGCCAAATTCAGGTCAATGATACATCATATTTAAGCTAATTTACCCTAGTATAAAAGTCGCCGCCTGGCGGTTGTAAATTCCAGAAAGCGTGTTAGTGGCCCAGGGATGAAATAAAGGAATTATGGGAAAAAAGCCAGATTGTGTAAGGTCACCGGAAGTGCAATGAAACAGCGTTTCCGGAAGATGAACGACGCCCTAACAGCCTGCTCCAGGACAACTCTCTGCTGTGGCTAATCCCATCAAAAGGCCACAACGTGCAAGAAATTCACAGAGTTTAGGCAACATAGGGCCATAGGAATGCCATAGTACTTCAATCTTCCGTCATTACTATGTTGCATAACGCCTTTGTAAACGAAAGGAAATGTATTCCAAAAGCAGTCCGTATACATATCAGTTAAATAAACAGTGTTTTTTTGCTTATTGGCGTATCAGACACTTTCTCAACTTCCATTGAAAAATGCATCTTAAAAAACGAAACACACGACTTGTGTATATATGTGTCACTAGTTTCCCGGGTTTAACACTCAATAGATCTTCGGACTGCAATTTGTCTAGAATGATATGCTGCATTGCACCAATATAAAAAGACGATTTGTTTCTTTTTTTATTGCAGACCGGGATTTACATCATTGACAGTCCGGGCTTTGGTGAGAACGCTACCATGGACAAATTACTCTTGGATTACATCTCGAACAATCAGATCTTCGCTTTCATCTATGTCATTAAGAGCGACAACGCTGGAGGAGTACAAGAGGACAGGGTAAGGCGTCATTCCCTATTATCGCCCATTCCGCCATCTTGCCGCTAGCCTTTCGGCGCATGCGATGCGCGCTGTTCGACGCAAATTGAAGTCCACCGCAGTGAAACAGGCTGCAGTATTCCAAGTAGATGTCACCCCAGTAGGAGATATTCCTTGTGACAGGCTGTGAACAGCTCCATCTGTGGAGAGAAATTCCTGCGAATGAGAGCGGAAGAAACGACGACATTTTGCATATGCATTGTGCGCATGGCGTTAAATTTCTTGGTTTGAGTAACTTGAAACCCAACAAACTTGAAATGATGGCTGTGCAACTTGAAGTAGGCTTCAAGGGTAGACAGGGCCCAGGGCCTTATAATTTATAAGAAACGAAACCAACTTCAAGAGCTTTCAAGAGATAAGATTACTTTTATATCCAACATGACGGTACTAACTATAATGGAAGGCCAAAAGTAATCTTTGGTTACAGAGAGTGTTTATGCAGGTAGAACATTGCCATTTATGTTGGCAATAGGTAAAATCACAATATTCTGCCTATTGCCAACATAAATGGCACTTTTTGATCTATACTTCGCATGGAAAATTGACCGAAAAACGTGGAAATTCATTTTGAATCCTACCATAATTATGAGCTCGAATGTGAGGTTCAACTGTATTGTTCTTGCGTGTTATAGTTAAGACTGAGAGTAAATAGAGACAAGAGGATGCTGATGGCTGAATGTTGCTGATGCAACCAACAACCTTGATGGAGCTGGCTTTGGGGGATAATACTCCTCATTTGCATACCTGCTCCCCTCATTTGCATGTCCTGTAGTGCAGCTGAATACATGGTCTTATCTTATTGTGATTCATTGCAAGCTCCTCATTATCGCTCAAGCCAAGCCATCAAGCATCTTAGAAAATGAAAGCATCTATCTTGACCATATTCATCCTTCCTCTCCGCAAAAATTGACCTAAAAACTTAATTTGTGGAACCAAAATGATCGATTAAACTTCATGAAGAGAACGTTTAATATTCAGAAAGAAATTCAAGATCATATCAGCCTGATGAAACTTAATGAAGGAAAGTTTAGGAATGATGTATATGATTTTATCGGATTGAATATATATTGGGCATATTTTTTACATTTACATGAAATTAAAATGTGTTTTTAAGTAAGTAGGCTAGTAAGTCAAAATATCACTGATGGATGCTCAATTAAAGATCCTTGCCAACCACTTAATGATATGTATTTTACCCATGGGTAGCACTCTCCTATCTAAGCATTCACTAGAATATCGGTATTGACACATGTTGCCCAGCAAAATAATTCTTAAGATAGCTGAGCATTAATGCAGGGTCAGCATTAACCGATAGCACTCATCCACTGCTTGCTTAGTTATTTCAGTTTCCCCAATTTTTTAGTGACATTTGAGATATAAATTATTTGATTTAAGCCTAACTTTGCGGACTTTTTTCTGCATTAAATCCTCTTTTTAGACCTAAAAGCATTTTCTGTAGAGGCCCATGCTCTTTGCTTCTTTAAAATTAAAGAGCATCCTTTTCTTTTTGAGGTAATGACGCCACTGAGGTTTCACCAATTCGTGCTTTCAATTCAAAAACATACCACAAAAAGGTCTTGAAGTAACTATTTTAAGAGTGTGTCTACCTTTGATGCAATCTCTTAAAGTGGAACTGATTTGAAATCATGCAAATGTTGCATGTCAAAGTCGTGTACACTTATTACTCAAAAACCTGTGTCTTCAAAAAATCGGTATGCCCTATAACAGAAATGCATCTTATAGAAGCTGTGTTAGGTTGATGGACTAAATGAAACATAATGACTGCAGAAGAGATTTTAGTATGTTATATCAATATTAACTTAAGAAATGGTGTGTGAAAATGCAGCACAAATTTTGAAATAGTTTGGGAGGTAGTCATTACCTGGGTTTAGATCATCAAATATCAAAATGATGAGTTGTCATGCAATCCTGCAATATACACTACACATGTATTAATTGACCTAGAAATTGAACAATTCCATCCCGTGTTTGCTGTGATGTTGTTTTTTCATACTTGGGTGATACGACATGTATGTAGGGTTAACATGTTTATTTCTCCTTTGCAGCTACAACGCATCCTCAAGCACATTGTTGAAAAACAAAGGAGTGACCTCTTTGGCAGCTTCGACCCCAGGGCGGCTCTGTTTGTCTGCAACAGATGGGACCTCATTCCTGATGTGGAGAAAGAAGTTGTTTTTCAGGTAAATCACTTAGACAAGATCAACTGTTGGGCTTTTGAATATTGGACAATCCATCTAAAATAGACGTATATGTGTTGCAACAATGTTCCAGCCAGTGTCTGGTATGACTGAGCAGTTTTCATCTAATATCAATAAGCTTCAGTTAGTCAGCATTGGTATATATAGCATGATACCAGTATTTTTTTAGTGAAAAAGCTGAGTCTGTGTGAATGCTACATGCTATGCTTCCACCTATGACTCTAAACGGGTAACCATTCCGGATATCTGTTCATGAATCAACTGAGTCCAGAAGCGCATGAGTTAGGCAGCACTGGAATAAAGCATGGTACCAGTTTGTTTCTGTATGAGAAAACTGAATTCTGTAATGCAGAATTCGACCCATGCATATAACTCCAAAAACAATATTTCATATACTTACCCATCAGTACGTATTTCAGCTCATTAGGAAGCCTTCCTCAACCAAAACAGTTAAGGGCATTTCCTAAGAGTTCCATGATATCATTGGTCAACCCTAATATAGACAGCCTGCCTAATGATGTGTGTTAATGGTTTAATTCCGCAACCCAAAAAGCCTTTCTTGTTGTGATGAATGGATCAATTATGCACGCTGCTTCAACAAATTACGTTTCTTTAGATCCAGAGTTCTCAGCTACGAGCCTGGTGTGTACATGCCAAATAAGGAGGGAAGAAATATTACCGTGTTGTGCAGTTCACAATTTGGAACAGTGCCATAGAATGAGGTGTATTCACTAACAAAGTTTTGGCTTCTTATACACGAAAGGAAAATGGAAGTAAACTCAGCCCTTTGGTCTGGGTTACTTGACAAATATTTGATAACTCTGTAAAAATTGGACCATTATCCATCTCATATAGCCTAAACTTTTGTTAAAATGTTGGTCAGTGCTTCAAGAATTAAAACTGTGAGGAAAGATACGTGCAGAACCATACTAAACTTTTAATGATTTACGCTTGGCTATAGCCACACTGTGACAGTGAGACGGTACATTCAAAATAGACCTCATCAAATTTTGATATAGGAACCAGGTACAGCGTGTTAATATTCATTGTATATTACTATACTCATATACTGTAAGAATAGCCAGCAGTAACTCACCCCTTCCCCCTCCCATTCTTAAGCAGCTTTAAAGCTGCACCTGAAGGAACTCTCCTCTGCTGGAGATCATTAAGTGACTGTCACGTGAGGCTCTCATTTCCGGTTGCAGGACACGCTGCGGAAGTTGTCCCGAAGTTGGCCCAAAATGGACCCAAGTCAAGTCTTCTGTCTCTCGACCACAAAGGCCTGGGCCACCAGACAAGCAGGTTACGTAACAGAAGACTTTTCTCAGCTGTTGGATGGAATACAAAGACTGGTGCCCACTGGTCTGCAGAGGAAGATACAGCTCTCCTACAAGTAAGAAAATAATCCTTGTTTTTTGCCTTGCTAAAAAATTGCCAAATTTGAAGCAAAAACAAAGTTAAATACTTTATTTTAGTATGGATAGGGATAATACGTCAATATTCTATCTGGAATGGAATTCAGAATAATTTGGGTCATAAACTAACTTCACAATTGTCATGACTTGAATGACTTGAATGACTTGAATTACAATTGACCACTTGACCATGACGACCTTGACTCTCTTGGTAGTTATTATTGTCAACTATTCAATAATCATCATTCTGAATGCTGAATTTACTTCTTGAATTATAAAATGAAACAAGGACTTAGTCATATGCTGTTCAGTAGAGTGGAACTCTGTGACTTCCCAGCTTTGCTTACTCTGGGATAACCACGACTTTTTCAAAAAGACAAAATAGGCCTGTATCACAAATTTCCTGCACATGATACCACAAAAAGTGATGTGTGTTTTAAAACAATTTTTTTTTTGGTTATATTCTGCATTTAATAAAACATTACGTTGATTTTCTGGCTGAATTATTTCAATCCTTCATGCAAATTAGACTAATTTAGTAGAAATGTATTTTGCACCAAAATAACCATAGACAAGCACTATGGCTTGGATGATTCAATTCTGAACTGAATCTCAAGGGTGCGGACGTTATTTGCCCAAGTCTATTAGGTTTGCAAGTTTAGACAAGTTAATTTGGGCTTAATGTGCTTCTGAATAATGGAGGAATAATGGCGTTTGTTTATAACATTGGAAGATGCATCGTTTCCTGTTACTGAGATTATTCACTTGACAAGATGCATTGAAGACAACAATAAAGAAGTAATTAAACGCCATCTTATCTTCCTACATTTACAAGCAAAGAAAAAAACAAGCGTTATCATTTGGAAGCAACACTTGCAATTCAATTAATGTAGGTTCTATGCACGCTTTAAACATTCTTCATGATTTCCATGATTTGGTAGGCGATAAAGTTTTCTTATCAGACACATTTTTGATTAAGGAATTGCTCTGGGCGATATTGCAAGTGTTAGGCATGCAATCAGGGAGTTTTCCTTAGGGTCAACTGGTGCACGCCATTTTAGCTCTCTTGTAGTGTCACGAATGAAGTTGGCACTTTTTCTTTGAATTGAATTTCTATTCTTTCAGGTTTGGCATTTTTACAAAGATTTCAGTTTATTTTCATGATTTTCCCTAAATAGAATTGCAGTTGTCTTGGATCGTGCTATTACTAAAATAGAATTGCAGAATCGTGCTATTACAATAACTATGTATTACTTGTCAAAATACATAGCATGGTCAAGAATTAACTGATATTGATGAAGTGATGGTCTAACATAATTATGAAATATATGGTGTAATATTAAGGCTCTCCTTACTAAAGTGTTCGACAGTGGGGCTTTGACTTTTCACTAGCATTTCTGTACTGTGTGACATAATATCAGAAAGAAAGAAAACACACACGTGTGGACATTCATTTTGGATCCAATTGTAGTAATGTGGACTTCCAGCTGGATTATGTTGCATATTAAAGTCACTATTAGTGTTGGCATGCGACAGACCCATAATAAACAAGTGGCTGTTTTTCTCTTAAGAAGCACAATGAACCAACTTTATTCTTAAAATTTTCGTGTTCTTAAATTTGACTTTTTTGTGGTATCTAAATCTGAAGATCATCACTTACGCTATTTTTCGACCTGGTCTTCCAAAAATAATTGTATGATCTACAAATTCATATATATGCAATATGTTAGTATTACTTCATGTTATTTTATTTCTCACCTTTTAAGTTGGCTTAGAAGAAAATTCTTTATAAATCTTAGCTGTTTTGATTTCTTTGCCAAAGTGAAGCCAAGTCTTCCATTGATATAATTTTAAGAGGGTAATAATATGGACCAATAAAAGTGACAAGAGCACATATATATTACACTTTTTTATGTAATGTGTCAACGACCTAAAACTGATTATTACAGTGTATTGCCCACCCTCATTAATTGTTAACAAGCACAGCAGTTTCCTATATTCTCAAATATGTAGCCCATAGCAATAATTATCTTCTTTCGTTCTATATGCAAACTACTCCGAAAACCTTTTGCATCCCCATTAAAAGAAGAAACACGTGGCAGCCAGAGCTTCATGGAATTACCAGAGGTTGTTATGTTCTTTAAGCATCTCTCTGATGTGTTTCCAAGCAATTTAGGAGACTATATTATGAAATATGAAGCATATTCCTAAAACATTTCATCGCTTGAAATAAGTACATGTTTTACCGCCTTCAGATATGTGGTTTTTCGCAGAAACTGTGGTTTACTTTTCATCTCACTAAAGAACATTAAATCATATATAATTATTCAGGGAAAATGAACTTTAGGGAACATCAGATTGTGAGAAACACCTGATATATTATGACGTATATAATATGACGTATATAATACGTAGGAAGCAAGTTGTTAAGATTCTGCATCCATGTGGAGCTACGTCTTGGCTGAGCTACATCCCAAGCCTTTCCTATAAATCTGCAGCTATTTTTCAGCAGTGTTTTAATGCGCCCTTTAGCTGGAGGAAAGGGCAGACAGGGCCAGGCATTTATCAGGAGTGCCTCTATCAGTGCCTTTCTCTGCATGTCTGTCCCCGTGTCTGGACAACTTTATCTCCCAATCTCAGCGTAGACCTACCTTATTTATACCATCACTTAAAATTCATGTAATGCAGATCGATTAATCCCAGATAGTCTCTAAACACATCCATTGTGACGTGTGTCGACCTGATTGCCCAAACAATGGAAGTGGAGAGGTCTAGGACTGAGACTGGCAGACTTGATGACGTCGTAGTCATAGCAACACATCATTGTAATTAAGCATCTCCATGGAAACTAAGTGCCACGTACAATGCTCCCAGCATTTCCTGCTGACTGGACAATTCGGCAATCACGCCTTTTTTTGCTTCCTTGTGTTTTATATTTCTACTGCTGTACACTCCTCAAAACAAAAGTGTCTTTCATATGAATCAAGACTACGAATCCTTTTTTTCTTTCTTTTTTTCACTTGTTGGCACACAACTTATTGTAAGTCTCTCTACTCTCTCCGAGATAGCCTTGAGGAGAACCTTTAATTATTAATAGGACGATCATTACATGGGGTTTTTAAGCAATATTGGAGTATTCTAAAACAACACCAAACCCTGCCTGTTGGAATAGATCTGCCTTCTACTTTCAGCCAGACTTTTGTTAACACTGATGCATGTGTCACAATGGACATTGTTATGGGCTCATCTCAGAATTTGGTACTTCTCCAAAAAAAGTGTCTACTTGATCGAAAGTACAGCCATATGTTATTCTGAGGTTGCTTAATAGTAGGCTCCACTTTAAAGTGTATGCGTATAAGATAATCTAGCGTTTCGTGGAACTTTCAACTAGATCCCTGTTGAATTTAAGTGCTGATACCAGGATAAGAGGATCCGATTAGGGAGAGGATATCCTGCCTGCCAGTGCCAGGTATTTGTGGGCATCATGGCACATCCTGTTGTATAATGGATTTTTGGTGAGGCTTCACCAGGTGTAATTACCCTGCACTTCTTACATGATGCTTTGCATTGTAGGACCCTTGAGTTGCTCTAAATATGGTGTATGCAGCTAAAGGGCTATTATACCAACTATAGTTATGTTGATAGGGCTATTTCAGCAATTCACAGAGAGCATTACAAACTGGACCAACTTCAGGCTAATATTTCCAAAGTTTCATATGACGTTGGCAATTGCAGATATTTGGTAGGCTTTGTATGATGGATAGTTCTTGGGTGGATTCAGTTTGCATTCTTTTGGGAATGTTATTTTATCGTTTAATTTAGGTTTCTTCCAAATGGATTACTGGCACTACGGTCTACTTACAAAAAGAAAATAATATAACATGAAAATTCAATCGGGCCTTATTTACAAAATACAATCACCGAAATGATTATCACATACAAAACCAGCCAAATGTTGCAGTTCTGATTAATTTTATCTTTTTAAATTGTTTTGAGCTTTAATTTTACGGTGTCTTACCTCAGGGCACAATTTCCTAAATCGTTTTCAATTGGTGAATTTGTCTTCTGAAATGCATTTTCATGAAATCGGTTGGTAGTGTTTTTTGTTTGGCATCATCGGCTGGGCAAATCCAGCAACTAGTTGACCAAGGTTGCATTTCTTGCTCATTACTCGGTATTTGAAGTGAAAGCTGTTGATGACAGACAATGGCATTCCACTAGAAAGGATTTGGTGGGACTGAGCGGGGACTGGGGGAGGACTGATTTGATTAGAGGATATTTAATGGCCGTCCATCAGCGCCTGACATAAGAATAATCACAGAGTGTCTTGGCCATCGATCTGCAGAGTGTTGCCGCACACACGAGTGAGAACTTCACATTGGCAAGACCGCAAGACCATTAAGACGCCTGCTAAAAACTTGTTGCTGTCGACTGTGATAAAGGAAAAAAAGAAGCCATGCAAAGAATGCGTTTTTAAAAGAACAGACTGTCGTTTCTTCCCAAGATGGCCTTACAGTGTACACTCAGTTTACAGCTCCTTCTATTAGCGTGTTTCATAAAATATCTGCTTTTCTCTTCTGCTGAGTCTGTTCTGATCTTCTTTGTGGCATCTATCTATCCATTTCATCATCCTATCTGTGCCTTTGTTTTGCAGTCTTCTATTTCATTCCGATTTTTAAAAACACTTTGCTGTCAAAATGAACAGAGGGCAGTCATATACGGCACCCAATAATGAGCAAGTAGTCATACTGACTACTACCCCTAGTCAGTTTAGACGACTTTTTGTTTAGAGCGAATTTCTGTTTCTGCTTTCTGTTGCATGTCAGAAATTACGCCTCTGTCTGTAAACCTTCAAGATCCTCCTGTGACCAATTCGCCGCCTTATTGCATAAGGGTGTTGTGTAGCTCTTCTGCATCAGTATACAACAAGAACCCCTCTGCATGCCTACGCAATATCCTCCAATGCAATATTGTCCACATTGCTGGGGCTGTGGCCCACTGTTGGAACACCCTTCGCTCCAATCTGTATTCACTCTGCGCTATTCTTTTCTCGTAACTCCACTGACACTATGAAGTGATATATACGCCGAGGCAGTGGACCATCGGGCGATAATGAGTGAAGAATGGCTGCTATAAATATGTGATGGCAGCTTTGACGCATTGCTGGTTGTTTCCCCGGGCCGTCGGGTTGTTAGAAGAGTCTTAGTAACCCACTTCAGGCTCTGGTTCCCCTCATAAATGAGCCTTCATTAGTCATTGTTAGTTATTAGGCAAGTGAGGCATGTGCCGATTTGGTTTGCAGCATCTCATCAGCCTCCATTGGACGAATTAACCAGTGGCCGTTATAACCATTGGTCGAATTAACGGCCACCAAGTTGCAGTTCCGCAGCCTCATGAATAATTCAGACATGTTCTCTGCTCTGACAGGCCCCTACATGGCGTCTTTACGCTGTCTCATGGAAGCAGCCAACTAGAAAGTTAGAAATACCATGCATAGGAAATGAAGGCCATTTCTAATGTCTCTAATGCAGATTGATGCGAAGCTACAGGAAAATTCAGTCTCCCATGCATTAAAGCTCTCTTAGGTAGAGATATGAGAAACTTTTGCATATTAGCAAATTGTTAATGGAATGGTATATTGTAAAGTAGATTTAGGTTAATATCAAAAGTGTGAGCCTCTGACGAAATATATAGTTCTTTCTTAAATTAAACATAGTCTCCAAGTTTAACCGACTAACATGTTTAACTTTAAAAGTGACATGTAGTTGTATGATATGATAATCATAGTACAGTAGTATATAAGCATATAACGGATGAGTAATACAGTAGACAGAGAGATTATATTTTGTAAATAATTATGTGCTTTGTTTGTTGTAGATTCCTGGAACATCTCCTGACCAGAGCTAGGCACCATGTGGCAGGATACTTGGCCAAGACCAGAATAAGTGCTCAAGAGCTACAAGCTCGTCAGAGGGCTACGGAACTACGACTACACAAAGTGGAAAGAGAATCAGAGGTGATTATGAAAAAGTTGGAGAAACAACTTGATAAACATGTGAGGACGATCAGTGCAAAGTTAGCAAACTACCTACAAACAGAGGATGCGAAAGAAAAAATGGGACTTTGGACAGAGGATCAGCTTCCCCGAGTGGAGCCGGATGACGTATGGGCTGACACGGAGAGCGAACTGGACTCCATCATTGAAGAACGCCTGACGGAAGTGGTAAGGGAATGGGACGAGCGTTATCGTCTCTTCCAAAATGTCCAGCGGGATTTGTTCAACACCTTCAAAGAGGAGTTCCTCATCTTGGACAGTCAGCTCTCCACAGTGGAGAACTACATCATGAGCGATGAGCTTTCTTTGTCAGACCGCAGTGAGGAGGACCAGATGCGACACTTCGCCCTCACCGACAATGTTGATCCTTCAAACGGATTCTTTAACTTCAGCTTCAACTCACTTGAAAAGGTCGCCCTGGGGGTGGCCACCCCTGTCCTGGTGCCGGTGGCAGTGGGAATGCTGCTTGGTGCTCCAATCCTCTTACTTTGGGACTTTAAGAAATGGAGGCGGAGAAGCATCGCTCAGAAAAATCTCATAACTTACTTAGAAAACCCTGTTCGATTCGTTACAGAGAGAGCTTACCAGACTCTAGACAAAGTGGCTGATATAGAAATTATAAGTGAATATGTTTATAACCAGTTAGACCCTGCTAGGCAGTACTTGGACTCAATGCGAGCTGCCATTCCCAAACTTGTGGAGAGCAATCGCAGTTTGATTGAAGCCATTGTGAAAGACAAACGAACAAGTAAAGAACTGGAGGGCCTGTTTTTGGGCCTGGAATCCAGCATCCCTGACATTCAAGAACATCTTGCAGCATATGGTAATCTCTACTTAAGAGAGTATGAATTCTCTATAAATGACATTGAGTTTATCAATCCACCGACTCCTGTTGGTTGGAAGGTGACTCCGCGCAAAGCAATCTGGACGGACATCAGACCAGCCAAGTTGAAGCAGCCCGGTCGGGCAGTTCCTGTCGGGATCAAGTGTTACACGTCCAGAGTGAGCGCATTGCATTTGATCAATGAGGAGATGCATCTTAGGTGAGTGGTTTCTTGTTTAATCAAACAAAACAGACTCTTGGCCATGTATAAATTTGTTAGATGTAGTGAAACAGAAGAATGTGTGAGGAGACACACAGGCACACAAACCAGACCTTTTAGTTGTAGTAGAATATCTACAGACGTGGAATTCTTACCTTAGATATGATCAATTATTCCAAGTAGAGCTGAAGTTTCTCTTTTACACAGTATTTCTCTTTTTGTTCATATAAGTTTTTTTTGGGAACTACAGTCAAACCTGTACAAGCGGCCACATGTACGGAATGGTCACCTGCTGTAAACGGCCACTTTCAATCTTCTTCGGACTGAATTTTAATTTGCATATTTTTACCCATGCATCTTTTAAACGACTACCTGTCTTTGAATACAAAATGTACTTGCAGCTCTGGCTTAGTTATAAAAGTTGTGTGCCACAGTGCTCTTCTGGCTGTACATTGCCATTAGACTGTCTGGGCTCTCTATGTTTAGCACTATACTATTGGTAAGCTGTGGGGAACTATAGGGGCTTATGAACATATTGGCTGTATCTGCAAAGAAAACAAGGGGATAACAAGAGGATTAAAAGCCAAGACAAGAGTGATGTTTCAATTTACGTTAACCATGATGAGTCTTAGATGGACGTTTTCTTGTAAAACTTCGAAAATAGAGCGTGAAATATGTTTATATAGTTACTCATAATATTGGGAGAAAAAGTACTGAACACAAAATCACACAATTAATTGTTTTTGTGAAAAAGATGTTTCCAAAAGAGGCCACTTCACTATTCCCTTGGTGCCAGACCTAGTTGGATTCTTACAGCGCAATCTGAGTTCAAATAAAACTTTCTTGAATCATAAAATAAAACATAAATTTATACCACTTTGACAAAGAGACATAGTTGCAGTATTAGTGCTCAATTTAATATTATGACTTTCCTATTAAGACCATGCAGTAAAATGTCTGTTTTAGGCCATCACTTCCAACCTATAACACAGTGTAGCATCTTTCCATCAAGCACATTCCCATGTTTACTTGGTTGCTCACTAATCGCAGACTGATCGCTCACTAATTGCATCAGCGTCACCTGCTTCCTCATCTCTGTGATGAGCCAGTAGAGTGCTCAGTAACTCCACTGCACTCTTTATACCAAATGAGCACGTAAAGACAACACAAATGCATGTTTGCAGGTGGCCCAAAACACGGGCATCAGCCCTGCTGTGACAATCCATCATTCACACATTTCTGCAGATGCAGACATTTGTAATAAATTCAAATGCAGCTTATTACTCGAAATTACCATGAAAAAGAAAACCACGAATATCAAAACAATGCGAATTGTGGAGGATTTTATGCTTTTCAATATGGCTGAGCGCTTTTAGTGTGGAGCATTTATGGAGTCGAAAGCAATATCCAAAGCATCAGTTAGCAACGCAGCGGGTTAATCACTTCCTGCTTGCCCCAGCAGCTTATGATTTATGAAATTCCAGGTCAGTTCAAAGAGCTGCATGCCTTTTGTGACGTATTTTTTGTACTAATTGCATTTCACAAAGCACCCTTTGATCAGAGTGTGGCAAACACGTGCAGCTTTGTTCAAGACGCCGTCTGCTGCCATCTAGTGTTTACAGCCACGCTACCGTGACGTCATGGCACGTGAAGAAAGGACCACAGTGCTCGCGCGGGAAAAAAAGTTCGTCTGCCACATTCTTTTCATCAATGAAACGGGGAGGGTGGAGAGGGGAGGGTTCAATCGCCGCCATCAGGAAGTGCTCCACACCTTCAAGGGTATCTGAACTCAGTGACCTCTTTCGAGTACTTTTAGAAGCTTTTTAAGAAGCCCTACTCAGGCCCGGGTGCGACCAGCGCCAGTGTCCTTAGATAATCCAATCTGTCTGAAAGAAGCGAGTAGACAGTTTGTGGAAGTTTGGCCTTAGTCAATGTTAAGCTAATATCATTCAAGGTCCAAATAACTCGTGAAGCTAAACGTTTTTTCTGTAGGTCTACCACCTAGTTTTCCAACACATAACAATGACACAATGCCAAAATCAATGCTTGCATACATCATGACATGGTAGATGTAGTACTTTTATGAGTTGGACAGTGCAGTTGACCCAGCAGCTTATGATTTATGAAATTCCAGGTCAGTTATTATCATAGCATCCGACAATGGACCCACATAGGCCTATGTGGGCAGTAATTAATGAAAAGTATTTCCAATGTGTATTTTTTGTTTACTTCAAGTTGTTGCTATATGTGTGTTATATATGTAGGCCTATATGTCTGTCTCTGTTGTTGAAATAAACTCTCTGAATTTGTGTAAAGGTTTCTATTTATAAAGTGTGGAACACCCAAATTTACTCTTTAGATATCTCATTGGTGAGTTTTTAAAGAAATGTGACAAGGTTACTTGGTGTGATAAACATCACGTAAGAGGAGAATAGGCCCAAATGTCATCTTAGCATTCATAAGACATCTCCACAAATAACCAGGCATGGGGAAAAACCATTGTTACAATGTAACAACCAATCATAACTGAGCAGACAGTACTTTAGAAGAGCTACTACAACTGCTTGAAAGTGTTTTACAGTTTTGTTTGTTGTGTTGCACATGTCTAGTTCATCTTTGCTACTCGTTTGTCATGCCTCAGCAGCTCCTCATCATGGCAGTAGCATCATGGAGGATGATGGGCCAGCAGCTGCATGCGGATATCCTTCCTGTTTCCATCCTACCTCCATATTTATTGGCTTTTCCTCTCTCCTTTTTCAGATCAGACTCGACTCGTTACATTTCCATTCCTTCCCCATTGACATTTTCTAATTGCTCCTGTTTTGCCATCGACAAATCAAGGAAAACAAAGACTGTTATCCATCATATTCCGATTGCCATTCCATATTTCTGATTTCAAATGAAGGTCTAGGCTGATGCAATTATATTATACATCAAGTCCATTTTCCTGATCAATCTTCTTGAAACATTAATCAAGAAATTGCTATGGCGTGAAATGTAACATAGCATAAAAACTATTATTTTTTCGTTTGCATTCTATGGCAATTATGTCTGTTAAGTTATATTTTCATTCCTCATATTGTGTTTTCCTTATAGATGTTCACTTATATTGTCTCCTCTTCACTTGCTCGTGCAGTTATTCATGCATCCATTCATACTCTCATCCATCAGTCCATCAAAAAAAGGATTGTGTGCAACACTTCGTGTTGAAGTCCCAGTAGATAGGATTGGGTGTTGAAATTACTTAGGGGAAACCCCCCTTTTAGTGAGGACCAATGGGAATATGTAGAATTTGATGTTAGGATCTTTGATGTTCGCTACAGATAGAAAATGGTGGTGTGCAACTTCTAAGATACTTAAAGATACTGCTAGATGCTCTTAGATACTCTGGTATCCCATATGAGATTCTTACTTATGGCATCATCATCACCAGCATCAGCAGCAGTTGCAGAAACCCGCAAACTGTTGCGGAGATGCTATATTGCACAGTTGCTGAGGGGGTTGAGGGGGGGGGGGATAAATGAGAGAGAAGTGTTTCTCACATGGCTAATCCTTCCATACATGAGATTGATGGGACTCTGGCGTGCTGTACCCGCATCTTCATTTCTGATGCTCTCTTTGATGTACAATTTGCAGCCCTGACAAATAGCAACATGCATACGACACATGCCCTGCGCCCCTGCCGTCTGCCAATGCTCGTTTGTACTGGCAACTCCAGTCTGTCTGCAGCTGAGTGACATGTGTATCTATGCTACTTTTACATGCAATTAAAGTTGTGTGAGACTGTTTCAAGAACATTTAGTCTCTTTTTTGGTATATATATATATATAATATGGCATATTATACCATTCTTAGCATGAAGCCACTTTGTTATCCTTTTTGTTATCTATCAATCCACCTGTCAATTTTTTTTGTCTCAGGTTCTTTATCATTTTCTATCCGTTCACTCCTGGCGATTACTACCATAAACATTATTCCTTTTCTTTTTTTAAACATGTTTTTCCTATTAGCTGACTATCTTATATTGATTATTTTCTAATAATATATCCTGGTTGGCGTAGATTGATTCAGTCTACGCCAACGAGGATATTTGATTAGAAAATAATCAATAGAAGACAGACAGCGAATCAGTCTGACTGAAATGGTTCAGGCAGAGCAGCCTATTTCGAAGTTATTGTCTCACACTCTATGATAGAGTTCAGTGTGGAGTAATATTCCACATTTAGTTAATCTCACAATTTACCATAATGGCACATCTTCATACAACTACTACAACTATACCACTACAATATAAACTCGATTCCGCAGCGATACAAAATTGAATTAGGTCTACTTGACAAATAATCATTTTAACCGAAATAAGCCCTATTTCGGTAAAATGATTATTTGCATAATGCACTTGATATAAAACAAATGCATTGATATAAAACAGACCACACACGGCATGCTTCTTATCACAGTGTGTTCTAAATATAGCATAATGCCACGTGCCGGATGACGTCAAGCCCATAACCTAACTGATTTGTCTGTCACACCACCACTAGGGGTAGCCGTCACGTGACAGCTGCGTCTGACATATCCCATAATAGTCTTCCGGTAGGCCATTGGCTGTGGAATCAGCTAGCCTTGATTGGGCTGTGGCATGGAGGGTGCTATCATTTCCATTAGAGAGGTGCTGTTGCATGTTGATGAAGCCATGCAGACCGAATATGCTGCTTCTAAAGCACATGTTCTGCACGTGTATTGGCACAGCATTATATGCCGATATGGCGAATGCATACGAATGCATAATGAAGGGTAAAAATCTATGTATAAGCTCTTACAGTCATGGAATCGATTTGCAAAAGAGCTTGCCATAATATCGTATGAATTACTTACAGTACATAGCTCACATTCGATACTAACTTGGCAAACATCATAAACAGGTAATGTTTGGCAAAATGTACTAAAATTTGTTCACTTCTATAATCATCAGCCAATGACAATCAGATATTGTACTGTTTAAAACGAAAAAAACTCCATTAGCACCTGTACTTCGGCCTTATCTTATGTTTCATCTCGCTAATATGTAAGTCCACCCGAATATAGACATTATATCATTAATAACCTCGCTATTAGGCATAAGGTCACCAGATAGATAGATAGATAGATATATAGGGAGATAGATAGATAGATAGATAGATAGGGTGATAGGGAGATAGAGAGATAGATAGATAGATAGATAGATAGCTCGATAGATAGGTAGATAGATAGATAGATAGATGGACAGACAGACAGATACCTCATTAATTGACACTCGCCATAAGAACTTGCCTCAGAGGCTGCGCATTCTATATCTATCTACCATCTAACTGTATAGACTTACGGTAAAGATTTCTCTAGAAATTCTTCTGTAAAGCTTGATCAGAGCAGGTCTGGTTGTTTAAAAAACCAGACCAAATTGAGAAGTGGTTTTGCACGAAGTTAAACTGAAGAAGAAACCTGCTGCAAACAGAATGCCTTTTTTTATTGGTCATTTTGTCTTTCTGCATGTCACTAATAAGGAGTTCCGCATTCCCTCCAGGATGTTTACTTTATGAGGGGAGCCACACAATCAAATTTAATTAAGTTTTTCATGGACAGGGCAATTTTTTGCCCATTCTGTTTCAAAGGGCTGGCACGTTTCATGTTTGTTTGTATTGCACGCAATTTTTGCCTGTTATGCCAAAACTGGATGTTCTTGTTTATTGCACATTGTACCAGAGATTATGAGCAGTCGTTTTTAAAGAACCTTTTCAATCTTTTTTATTGATTGCCTTAAAGATTTCCTGGTTATACAACTCATTTAAGCAACAATTACAAACGCATTTCACCAGTAAGCCGTCCCAATGGGTCTAATGAAAAAGAAGAAGTCATTTCTGGCCTTAATATTTACATCTTCTGGAATTGCTCAATGTGGATGCTCCAATATTTCCAAAGAAGTTGCTCAAAAGTTATTTGGTACAAAACTAGGTTTGTCTGAATTTTACCGTCTGTTTTGATTTTATGGAACTAACTGTATGCGGCAGTATGTTTATATTCTTTTGCAATAGACAATCGTGACACTGAGCTACCTCAAGAACTGACTATGGTATATCACCTTATATGTATAGCGCCATCATGTGCACTCAGGAACATCTGCAGAATTGAACAAACTTGCATTGAAATCGGATGCTTATGGATTTTAGGGCGGTTTCCCTCCATTAATGAAAAGAACTACGAAATTATTGAAATGGATGAGCATACAGCTAAGCCAAGAATAATTTCATAGATTATGAAGCTGTATGATACAGCAACTAAGACACAACACAAGACAGCCAAGACAAAATTAAGACTACCAAGACAAAGACAGGACAGGACATCAAAAGGCAACAAGACACAGCAGAGACGCAAGACAAGGCAGCAGAGTAACAAGGAAAGACATCCAAGGCACAAAACTAGATAACAGAAACACAAAATTAGACAGCCAGGACATTTAAGACAACACAAGACACAAAACAAGAAAAAAAATGCATAACAGTTAAAATGCAACACAAGACAGTCGAGATAAAATATAACACAGTCAAAACACAACAACAAGCAACAAAGGCAACACAAGACAGAAGAGACACAGTACTAGATAGTCAAGACACAACACTAGACAATCGAGACACAACACAGAGTAGCCAAGACAAAACACAAGACAGTAAGACAATAAGACACAATACAAGGCAACTGAAACACAATACAAGGCAACTGAGACACAATACTAGGCAACTGAGACACAATACAAGGCAACTAGGCAACTGAGATACAATACAAGGCAACTGAGACACAATACAAGGCAACTGAGATACAATACAAGGCAACTGAGACACAATACAAGGCAACTGAGACACAAAACAAGGCAACTGAGACACAAAACAAGGCAACTGAGACACAATACAAGGCAACTGAGATACAATACAAGGCAACTGAGACACAATACAAGGCAACTGAGACACAATACAAGGCAACTGAGACACAATACAAGGCAACTGAGACACAAAACAAGGCAACTGAGACACAATACAAGGCAACTGAGATACAATACAAGGCAACTGAGACACAATACAAGGCAACTGAGACACAAAACAAGGCAACTGAGATACAATACAAGGCAACTGAGACACAATACAAGGCAACTGAGACACAATACAAGGCAACTGAGACACAAAACAAGGCAACTGAGATACAATACAAGGCAACTGAGACACAATACAAGGCAACTGAGATACAATACAAGGCAACTGAGACACAATACAAGGCAACTGAGACACAAAACAAGGCAACTGAGACACAATACAAGGCAACTGAGATACAATACAAGGCAACTGAGACACAATACAAGGCAACTGAGACACAAAACAAGGCAACTCAGACACAATACAAGGCAACTGAGACACAAAACAAGGCAACTGAGACACAATACAAGGCAACTGAGATACAATACAAGGCAACTGAGACACAATACAAGGCAACTGAGACACAAGACAGGCAGGACACAACCTGGCCTGCTACTGGTTCATGTCTGGTGGAAATCTCGCTGAAATCTCACTCTGCGTGATCAATTGAGCAAATAGGAGACGAGGTGCTCAAGAAAGGGATTCCGACGTCACGTTATGAGAAGAGGCTGAGGGGGGATCTGCAACTGTCGGCTCCCTAACACGTTCCAATCCTATCCGCTCACAAGATCTTCCAAGCCCTATTTGTCTCAGCCCAATTGCTCCCTTAATTGGCGCCTGTCCCAGTGCGCAGCTCATATCTTTCAAAGTGATCCCTTTTCTGTCTGCAAAATGGGGAAAAAATGAAAAGAAAGAGCTAGAATAGCATTCTGGCAGTGAGTGGGTAAAGTAACGCTTCAAACACACTCAACTGCAAGTAGGAGAAATGTAATATTATTGGAACGTGACAGTGGCTATTACTATATATACAGTGAAACTAAGACTCTATGAAGCCGAACATGAGTGACTTATAAATGCAATAAATGACAGTTCACAACAACCAAAACTTAGGACATATAAACTATTTAAAACTGATTGTAGAATAGAACCTTATCTTGAATTGCAACAAATTCGCAAAGTGTTAACTAAAATAGCTAGATTTAGGACAAGTTCACATAGCCTGAAGATTGAAACAGGTCGACACCATAAACCAATAATTCCCGCACCAAATAGAATATGTGAAAAGTGTACGTTAAACTTTGTAGAAGACGAAATTCACTGTTTGATAGTCTGTCCTGGTAATGAGCAACACCGTGTTAACCTTTTTTTGAATGCAACTAAATTTATTAACAACTTCTTGTCTCTAGATGATATTAACTAAGTTTACAGCAATAATGACAAACAAGGAACCTGAGTTATTAAATAGTTTAGGAAAGTTTCTCCTTCAAGCCGATGTGTAGAGAAAACCATCTACTGTATCCACACAGTTATTAATTTAGTTTATTAGTTTATTAGTTATGATGTGCTTGTCATGTTTTGGACTTTAAGAGTGAAATATTTTTATTAGCGGCTTGTATTTTTTAAATTTTTTTTAATTGTGTATGTGGATTTTAAACACGTATCAATAGTTAACTTGGTGGCTGGAACCTTGATTATTGAAATTTTATTGCTTTCTGTATTTACATTAATGTCTCTTTCATGTTATCTTTTAACTGAATGACATATGTATCACTTATGATATTTTACATGTCAATAAAATCTATATATATATATATATATATAAGCTTTTATTGACACAGTAATATCATACATGATACATTTGTCAAAAATAACAGATAAAAACATGTACTAAGTCTACTTCTACTCACTATTCCTATATTCAATATATATATATACATGGTATAAAAGTTAAAGGTATACATTATCAATAGATTATCTACACATCCATGGTCCCAGTTGCTGAACAATAGCACTATAATAAGAGCATTAAGTTTTGTTTACATACATTGGTTAAATCTATATATATATATATATACATATATCACTTGTATACAGTGACCCTAAATACACATATTACTGCAGTTAATGTTAATATAAGTACAAAATTTAAATTAGGAGTATATACAACTAGGCATAGTCCACAGTTATATACATGGATGTAAAAGCAAAGAGATCACAATATATACAAATGCAGAAACTGCTGGTTTGAGGAGTGATGGTTAATGCTCTACGATGGATGATGACACAAACATTTATTAGGTCAATATTTACAAGAAATTTTCCAGGGGATTTTAACAACTACTCACACAATGAAAATATATACTTAATTCAAATAAATTCTATAATTTTTGTTTCTATAATTTTTAATTTTTTTAATTTTTATTCACACTCATTACAGGTCATGGTGTATAATATCAGAATAAAAATATTGCTAATTAATATATATTCGGAAGAGTTTGAATCTGAACTCCACGACATTAGTTTATTAACACGCATCGACCCCATAATATCTCTTTTAATGGATGTCAATGCAAATGGAAGCCTCGCCTCCAGCAAATGTAAATGTGATTTGTTGTTCTATTGATAACGACCCAAGATCAAAGCTGTGTCCAATTAGCTAATTGTCTTATTGTGGAATATGATCAGCTGCATAATCCCCATGTAGGCCTTGCTGCATCACTTAATCCTCTGTCATGGTAGCCTTTTCTCTGTGTCAAATGGCGCCATTTGGTCTACACAAAGCAGAGTGAGAGTCAGAGAAAGACAGGCAGATATGACCAACAGGCTTAGTATTTGGTGGTCAGAATTTATTTAGTATTAAAGAAAATTGTATTTACTTGCAATGCCTTATATTAACTAGATGAACATACAAATATAAAAGTGTAGTAGATGGATAGTTGTTTCATAGCATGCACATGTAACCACTGGAAGAGTATATATTAGAAAACTATTATTGGACATGTCTGTAAATTAAGGGTTTCTAAAATTATTGAATCCTTTTATTTATTGTATTTATTTATTTTTTGGTTTTTGAAAAAAAAAAATGCCACTTATTTTGGCGAAATGGATCTCATCTGTATGGCAATATAATGTCAAACCTAAACATTGTTACACAGAACCAGGCCTACGTCAACTATTTTGATGTCAGTTTTTTAATGTTATTAGCAAATCTGGCATGGAATATATTTTAACCGCTATTCTAGACCTAATTTGCATCATAATCTTACTAGTATATATGGGTAATTTTTATCTGACTATTCTAGAGTGGACTAAATATTTATAATGACATTTGTTCTGTTTCAGGAAAGTCAAACATCCTCACATCGTCAAGCTGTTTGGCACTTTCGAGGCTGCCAGGGGTCTGCCTGCCTTCATTGTAGAACCAAATATGGTCAGAGCTCGACAGGAGTTGTTCGGTTTTAAAGCCCTGGCGGGAAAATCAAAAGGGAAATACATGCTCCTAGAAAGAACGAAGAGATTCCTAGAACAGGTGTCAATTGGATTGGAATACCTCCATGTTAAAGGACTGGTGCATCTAGAGTTGTCATTGGACAGTGTCATGGTAAGTGATCAGTAAACAGCAAGCTACTGTTATGTGAGATGCTGAGCTCAGGTTTTCCAACCTCTAAACTACAAACATTATGTATTTTATAGGCCACAAACTACAAACATTATGCTTTTTATAGGCCACAAACTACAAACATTATGCTTTTTATAGACCATAAACTACAAACATTATGCTTCTTATAGGCTACAATTGACATGTAATTGCACAATAACCTGTGCATTGACTAAAATGGTGGGATTTAGCGGTATTAGATGCTAGTATAATATGCACATAAGTAGCACAGTTATCAAGTACCAAGACCTACGAATGAGAGTCCTCTGAAAGAGCCAGAATAGTGTGTTTTGTAATTATATAATTTATACATTAAGTCGTAGTGATTTTACATAGTAGTTTGTGAAAGTTGTTTTGCCTTATTAAACATCTTCAACTGCATGAAAGCAAAACGAACTAAATGTCGTATAATCGTTGCGGTCGGGAAAATGTATCATTGTCACGATTTTGCCATCGGATTAGTCGTCGTTGTAAGCAATGTGAACATGAAGTGAGATGATGTGCTTTTAATAAAGCAACAGAATGTTTTGAAATTCCATAAATTTGAGATTAGTGTTATTGGACTAATTGTGTGTACTGTGGTCTGAATTCAATTTTAGACCCAGTGGAGTAGTATTAAAGTTGAGATGTCTTAATATCGGTTGCAACTTAAGGGTTCTACTGTACACTTTGTAGGAACATGATAGCCCTTTCGATGACATCAGAAGTGGACTGCAACAGCATGCCATTTGAGGCAGTTGTTTTGTTGGCATTTCACAAGACCCAGGCACAAAGGCATTCCTGGCATTTTATGAGTTTCTGCAGCTGTTCACCGATTTTTGTTTGCGCCTTTGATTTGATGAAACACCATCGAAGTTTAAAGTCTCATTGTTATGGCTGCATTACGTGACTTGTCGACACGCGGGGATCGTAATAAAATTAATTGCCAAAATAATTGAGTGAGAAACGAGAATAATCCAAAGACACACTTATTAGGCGAACCAGTTGTCCCCGATTGAATCAATCACAAAGCTATGCGGGTTTAAAGGAATTCAGGACACATTCCGCAGCATTGCTGGAGCATTGCTGGAGCAGTTTGATGAATGCTCTGTTATGAAATCATAGTGCAGCAGAATTCTCGACTCAGTTGATGCTTTTGAAATATGGCTGTTTGTTTGGCTTCATTGCATTGTGACTTTTCCTCGTGGTCTATTACTTTTGCAATGTTTCCTTTACGATGTTTCCAAAGTTAAACTCCCAAGTGCAACGCAGACTTGGGCCTACAGCCAGCGTTTGTTTTAAAACACTAGATAACCGAAACACAAAATCTGCAAGTCAAGAATTTGCTTAAAAATCAGAATTTGCTTAAAAATTTAGATGCAGTATCATAGCAAGCAATTGGTCAAGAAGTTCATCATGATATGTTCTATTTCAGATATTGTCCAACCAAGACCAAGTGAAACTGGTCAACCTGGGCGAACCAAGGAAAGCCAACCTACCATCTTCGTTCGAATGTCAGGCCAGTGAGTTCGTGTATCTGCCGCCAGAGGTGCTGCGAGGTGGCGTGTACAGGTGTCGTGGTGACATCTACAGTTTGGGTCTGATGGCTTGGGAGTTATGGAACCAAGAATTGGCCTTCAAGAGACAGCGAACTTCTCGTCTGGACCACTTCATTCAGACGCTCCGGCCATCCTTGCTGAGGGGGACAGACGACAACCCTTTCAATGAAATAATCGTGAGGTCAGTTCACACGATGCCGGAGGAAAGACTGACCAGCACAGACTGGGTCAATGAGATTCGTAAAGTGGACATTTCTAAGTGCTTGGTAGAAGAGGAGGAGGGCGCTGTTGAGGGAGCTACAGCGCCCCCTTGAGGAACTTATTCGAACATGAATCGTCTGCTCTGCAGAAAACATTTCTGTTGTTTTGTTTTTAGGATAAATGTTGGTAATTTTAAGGCATGGCACAGAAGCTGAAAGCTTATCACTTGGCAGTCTATTTTAATTGTGGATAGAAGTGACTCGAATTGTATGAAGCGTGTTCTTTGAAGTTCAACCTTGATATAATTACTGTAATCTCTTGTATGAGGCCATGCCTCTATTAATGCATTCCAACACAGGGCCTTCTTTAAGTCCGTCAAACGAGTCATGTTATTTTGTATTATTTATGAATATAAGGGGATTAAATGATAGAATCTGTATCCCACTTGCATGGTTTCCTCAAAGATATTGTCGCAGAATCATATTAGAGTCTGTAAATATGTTCACAATTTCTGAAGCTACTGTATCAGACCAGTTATTTTTGTGCTATTTAAGTATTGCTTTAAGGTTTGCTGACACCCGCGATTGCTATGTGATTTGTGTGTACATACAGTTGTATGACTAGAAGGCTTAAATCTTATTAATGTTTCTGAATTTACATTATAAGCCTTTAAGGAAAGGGTTTAGATTTTCATACTCTCTTGATATTAGGAACTGGACGTAGTATGACTGTAGTGCTTTGAAGCGAATTAAACTTCAGTTAGCCAGTTCAGATTTTCTTTATGATATTAATTAAATTGGTGAAGATACGTAGTTTAAAGTAAAAATGAAAAAAAAAATTTGAGTATATTTTTTTATGAAGCGCATTACATCAATACAAACAGATTTAGTTAAAAGCATTTATATTTTTGTGATTTTATCCACTTAAAGCTATCCATACGTGCTCAATTTGTATGTAAATAATATAGTCTGCTGTTGACTTGGTCTTGCTAAGGGCTTCATATATACAAGGATCCATTGGTTGAATGTCTAATTTTGTCCATTGGAATGGTTTTTCTTTGCAGATTTCAGTGTTATCTGCTAATATTGTAAATACATGCCCTTTGTTCAGTTGCCTGCAGAAGTGTGACGTCACCTGACCTAGCTGACAAGATGTGATTGTTATTTAAAAAAAGTTCAAGAAAATCAAATGTTTAATATCTGGTGTAACAATGAGTGATGTATTTTGTCTCTTTGTCATGCATTACATTATAGTAAAATAATGTTCAAGGGTTAATTAATGTCTTAAAAGATATAATTTTATATCATTTATTGTTTCTCTTCATTATCACATATGCAGTATGATTTGAAAACTGCTGTTTGGAATATATGGCTTGGTCTAGCTTGAATTTTATATTAAATACAACACACTCAGTTACGAAACCTTTATCTGATGACCAAAATTTAATTTCATTTATCTCATGCTTTATAATGGCTACATCAACACTTTCACTTGGATTAACCCCATTAGCTTGATTGATTTTGTTTGGGAATGATCAATAAAGACATATACATCTATAGCATTTCGTTTATCTGTCTTGTAATACAAAATGTAATATATATACTGGGTTTACAGTCAGCATCAACGTTCTGAACCTTTGCTGCCAAGTTTTTAAACAGTAATTAAATTTTGGCACCCAGAGTCTTTCTTAACTGCGTTAAGTCCCTGGGAGTATCCAGCCTTGAACATGGTGTTAAGTGTTAACCATATAGGCTTAAGAGCTCACACCAGTTCCATCACTGTTTTTTGCCATTACAAGTATACACCTAGTACCCATTTCACCTAATATTTCAAAATTAGATATTTCTTGTCCTTGTGTGACATTTTTATCGTCTAATTAGCAAATGTGCCCTTCGTACTTCACACGTAGTTCTGGCAAGGTTACAACCTTTTAGTGTGTTCATTCAGCCATGGTGTAATTTGGCACAGCATATGATTTTCAAATGCTTAAGGTATAGCTGGTTGTGTGGAGTTATGACAGACTAAACATGAAAGACATTCAGTATATCTGTTTATTTTTCCTCAGTCTTATTGGAATTACTTGCATAATAACAATTGCTGCATATTGTTACGGAACAATGCAACATTACTGGAGCACATCGGCTTTTGTGGAGACCACATGTTCCCTGAATTTCCTACTGCCTGATTATTCTTTGATTTCCAATGTAACCTTATTGTCTCAACTAACTCATCAAGGTTTAGTAGTGGCGACCCCAACAATATGTAAATGTGGAGAGTACTGTATAGCTAACTTTCCCTGTGTGACCCTCGATATCACCTTCATGCAAAATGGCGAAAATTATTCGGGGAAACTATTCTACAGCCAAGAGGAATATCTGGAAGGAAAGGTAAGCAAAGGTGTTTATTTTTCCTTAACTGATCAAGACCAAAATTTTTTATTTTGTGACTGGTTAAATCAAGGCCTCGACAATATATATATATATATATATTTTTTTTTTCCCCCTAATTCTTTTTTATGGATGAAATTATTTACATTGTATCTGTAAAAGTCTTGTAAGAGCGCAATACACTTGATTACTGGTACATAACACAGCAAGGCATAACACAGCAAGGAAGGTAGCTAATGGTGTAATTCTGTGAGCCAGTAAAAAAATATATTTCTATTTAATTTCAGTGTTTCTATCAGCCAGAGTGCAATAAGAACACAACTCTCCTTTACTCGGAAACAAATGAAAACCTAAGAAATCTGTTTGACTTGGCTAAAGGGGAATTCCCGTGCTACAGGAAACCACGTTCTGATGACGCCAGTCACGTGATACTGCATCTTCGCAAAAGCAGACGACAGATGATTGTTCGAGTTATCGTTCTTTTTGCCATTTTAATATTCAGTATTTGTAGTTGTATTTGCGTGGCCAGAAATCAAAAAGATGTCTGTGTAAAAGACTGGGTAGGAGAGATGGAGAGGAACTTCAATAAACTGACAAACAATCAGACGCACTTCAAATGCTCAGTAGCCTCCACAGAGGAAATTTCATAATGAAACTAACATCAAAACTGAGGCGGCAAAACAGGAGACAGATCCTGAAAACTGACTTCTTCTATTTTAGAATTATATTTGGCGTCCAAACCAAGATTCTGAACATTGCTGAGAAATGATCTTGCCTGAGAGCCAACTGTGAATAGCAAATTGTAAATATAGCGAAAAAAAAAAAAAAGCTTTAGAATACATGATGTGATTAAATTAGAAAAAACTAAAAATATGTGTATACAAATTTCACTCGAAGTCCAGCAGAGAGCGTTGGGCTCTACCAAGAAACACTGGTGACACCTGCTGTGCATACTAATGACAGAACATTGGCCTCAGAAAACGTTACTGTTATGTCATGGAGAACATGAATGAGAAACCAACGTTTGTCATATATACAACTGCATCTTATTTCAGCTCGACCTCAAAAAGCCGTTTTGTATTAAAAAAAAGAGTTAAATTCCGCAAAACTAAACTGATTGATTTAAATAAGTTCAAAACCGATATTAAAGATCTACTTGGGTCCTCTCCCACTAACACTCCACTGAATAATAGGCTTCTTGATTCACTCGTAGACCATTACAATAAAACTAAGAATATTCTTGACAAACTTGCCCCAATCATAGACAAGACCATAACAATAAGAAAACCCACCCCTTGGACCAATGCAGACATTAAGCAATCTAAAAATTCCAAAAGAAGAGCCGAAAAGAAATATCCAACATCAGAGCACAATTAGATTCTCATACTTCGTTGGATTATGAAGAGCAAACTTTCTCAGGCAGCCCGCTGTCAAAATTTGTCAAACTATCTGCAGTGAAAAACAAAACACTGTTTACTGGACCTTATTACATCTTGGTTCACCACGGAGTGCATAAATGAATTATTATCTGACAAATATTGTGAATAGCTCCCTTCAACTGGGTGAAATGCCACACACATTAAAAAATGCTATTATAAGACCTCTTTTGAAAATATTAAGCCTCGATCTTATAAAAAAAAGAACTACCAGGCTGTATCTTAGGTAAGCTCATAGAAAGTGTGAACCTTTGCACCAAGAAGTGAACTCCTCGGCCACCATACCTATTAGCAAAATTGCAAAAGAAAATTGAAGACGAAAAATACGCAGATGATCAGCAACTTATGCTCTCCTTTAAACCTAAAATGGAGAAATGTGTGACTGATTTAAGAGACTTTCTACAAACTCTGCAATAATGCAGACAAAACAGAATTTCTAATGGTAGGAACACCATGTCAACTTAAGATATAATTCAATATGTGTTGACAACAGAGAAATCAGGATGGTTGACAGTGTGAAAAACTTGGGAGTTTTCTTTGACAAGCACCAGACAATAGAAAAGCAAGTTGATAATATGTGCAGATATGCCTACTTTAATATCAGGAATATCTCTAAAATCAGGAGGGTGGGTGGGTGATTATGGCTTTACGTCCTGTGTTTCTGCACCAGTTGGGCTAATTAGGACAGGCAGGGACCATGGCAATGAGACGAAGGATGAAACAGCCATCCAACTTAGGCTCGACCGGGAATCGAACCCGGGACCCAGCGGTTGGAAGCCCAGAGCGCTACCTCTGAGCTAGGCCCCCGCCCTCTCTAAAATCAGGAATAGCCCAGATAAAGAGAATACTAAAATTATTGTGAACGCGCTTGTAACCCCCTCTCTTGACTACTGTAATGGTCTTCTAACTGGCTTCTCTAAGAAACTTGAGAATAAACTGCAAGTTGCCCAAAATGCCGCAGTAAGACTAATTGATAAAATTAAACATGACAACATCACACCGTACCGAAAAAACTTACATTGGCTACCTATCCAGGCCAAGATTAAATACAAAATTGTGTTAATGACATGAAAAGTATTGAACAACCAATCTATCAAAAAAAAATACTAAAGATTAGGGATGCTTCGCATGGCTTAAGATGTAATGACAAACAACTGCTAAAACTACTCTTGGTAACTAGTATACCCACTGCACAAATGGCATACACAGAGCAGATGTCTGAAACTCGCGCTCTACAAATTTCTTCTATTATTATTGCAACATTAGCCTGGTCTAATGGCTACTGTAAACAATTGATTTTTATCACAGTTACTATTTTTGACATAGAAACAATAATCTTAGTTGTAGATTAGTTAAGGGAACATGCTATTGTGTTGATAATTCTAGTGAACTGAATACTCCTTACTGTGCAAGTAGAAACCGTACATTGATAACTTAATTGGCAATGAAACTTCATAAAAAAAAAGGATTGAATTAATTATTAATTAATTAATTTGATCAACCAGATAACATGCTACATGGGCAATTGTGCAACGTGCGTTTTCCATGCGTTCCAGAAATGCGGAAAACCCATGGATTTCATGCATATCTGTAACGTATGGAGACCATGCGTTTTTATAGTTTATAATGAGGTCTACACATATTGCATATTAAAAATCCATGTCAGTGTTCCAGCTCCGCGCCATGCCCAACTCCCCTCACGCAGTGGCGTAGCTAGGGTTAACAGAGTGGGGGGGGGGGGAATGTTTTTTGGGGGGTGGTGTTTCTGTCTGCTACATGTAGATCACTAAACTAGTTAAATAAATTGGGATAGTTTGTTCTGATTCAAGTAAATTAATATAAGTGCAATGTAGCCATATGTCCAAGCATCCGTTTGGAAAAGTACAAAGATTGAAACGATATTTTTTCTGAAGTACTTTATTGTACAGGACAGCCATCTATAGCAATGGCGCAAGTATAATGCATAAACAAATATCAGTACCTCTAATACAGTAGGCCAATTATGTACACTTCATGCAAACAACAGCTGGAGTCCGAAGGTTATCAAGAAATGTATGACTAGAGATCATAATTGCAGATGACATGATTACATCGATTTAAAATCTGAGTTTCTGAACATTGATTTAAATTGTTTAAGTTAGAGCCTGAGTCCCCAAAAGTATTCTCAACAAAAGGGGTATCAAAAGGTCTAGCAATACGAACCATCACACCATCTCCTAACATTGCACCACCGATATCACAATCATACACATAAAGATCAGTAACATTTGACAAACTTTGCTCATTAATATCGTTGTTACTCTTATTACATGATCTATCAATTGCATAACTGGTTTGCAACTGGAACCTGTCTAATGAAAAACCCTTTTGACAATAGAGGCAACATTCTGTCTTTGGATGAATGAGCCATATGAATGTTGTCCGAAGTTTAGCTCTAGCATTCCACGCAAACTCTACCAGCCTCTCTTCACTTGCAACAGCTTCAAGATAACTGTTGACTTTGTGCAAAGCTGTACCTTAAAGGTTCATTTTGTTTGAAATTATACCCAACATCTTCATGTGGCAAAACATTGTTGCAGAATTTATATATTCCTTAGTAAGCATTGATAGCCAACATATGACTATTTTAGACATAGAAACAATAATCTTAGTTGTAGATTAGTTAAGGGAACATGCTATTGTGTTGATAATTCTAGTGAGCTGAATACTCCTTACTGTGCATAAATCTTTGAAACAGAAAAATTTTATGGCAGGAAAAGGATATAAAATACTTTTGATGCCCACTTGGCTTTACTCTGAATAGAACGGATTGCTACTAATACAGGTTTCCTGCAGGTTTATCCTCATAAGAAGTAACCCTTCATGAGACATTATAATACCATGCCCACATGAAAAATAAGACCTCTAATATAGCAATTTAAACCAATCTGTTTTAGATTATTTCGGCAATTTTCCTTATTTCTTTTGACAACTAGATCCGAAAATTTTGAGCAATTGGACTACAGGTCTACTGAGCCCTACTGTGGACAGCTGTGCTCAATCCCTGATAAGTTATATCATTTGAGAAATTCTGAACGAATCAGCTTTTCTGAATTTCTCTCCTCTGACAATATCCTGAAGGATAATAAATCCTTCAGGATAAAAATAGGACATTTTGGACTCTTAATTAGCATTGCGTAACAGGCTATGTAGGCCAAGTGGTAATCATTTTGGTTCATCGTACACACTATACAAACACCTAAGAAATAATATTTTTCCAAATTTTATAAAACATAGCCGAGAATATGTCAGTATGCCTATCAAAAGGCCACATAGTGTTACTGTATGAAATTTCATTAGAGTAAGTATTAGTGTTAGAATTCAGCTCTGGAAAGGAAAGTGTGTGTTAGAAATGAAAGTGTTACACCTGCTTGTTGGATGAGTGCTATGTGGAATTAACTGAGGGTTTTCCTGCAGCACAGCCTATGTTTTCACTTGTTTTTGTACATCAATCAGCCGAATATCAAACAGCTGCTCAAATATCAAACGGACAAGTATGAGGTTCAAATAGACTTAAATGATACAAAAAATCCTATATCAAACAAACTTCACTTTGCGAATATCAAATGAATATCAAATATCCAATATCCAACAAACTTCACTCTCATCATAAAAGATCCAACTGCTCATTTTCCCGATGCAACTTCAATAAACTACCCATATGTAATGTTATTTATTTGTATCCTATGTACAATGATACAATAAGCTTCCTTTTAACTGTGAGTCTGTAGTGAGTCCGTAGAAAAATTGTCCAGTGTAGATATCTATGACAGAGAAAGGTCGATGCTAACCTGATTGTCTGTCATTCCTATAGAGTAAAAGTCACTTATAAATAAATTTTGTCAGTTATGTTTATTTTCTAAACAACAAAAAATAAATAAATAAAGGAAATATGATAATATCACAAATTAATGACCAAAATGACAACAACAACTGACAACATCTATTCATCTATGCCATCTATTCATCAAAATACATAAAGTATTATCTTACTGTAATCATGATGATTATAACAAATGGTCAGATGTCAATTACCCTGGAAAAACTTTATACCAATTGTCATCCCTGGCACAGGCACTCTTCATGAGCTTCTCAGCTGGATGTAAGTAACATGAGGCTTTAACTAGGCACCCAGTCAAGGCATGACATAATGAAGATGTCATAATGACATCACAAAAGTCTCAAATGTATGAGATCATGAAGAGATCTAATATCAACATGATGTAATTTATCTGAGATAAAATGTATGATCTCAATGTGATCTCAACATGATGTAATTTATCTGATAAAATGAGTAATCTCAACATGATGTAATTTATCTGATAAAATGAGTAATCTCAACATGATGTTATTTATCTGAGATGCCATTATCTGGCTTCACGTGGTCAAGACTTGAACAAAGCAAGTGCGTGATAAATTTGTCCAAGCAAGCTGAAAAGTTCGGTAAATGACTCCAATTTGCTTAGACATGTAAATAACACTGAAGAGAATCACTGGAAAGGCAAAACCACTGTGATCGATAATGGAGTGACAATTCTACCAAAGTAATAATAATAATATCTAATTTATATCAAAGTGATCTCATATTGTGGTATTAAAGAATGAGATCATTCTGAGATCATTTTGTGGTTTCAAATTGATATCATACTGAGCTCATTTAAATATCATTTTCATGTAAGAGATCATTATGAGATCGTCATGACATCATATTCTTAACTGGGTAGTGCCTTGAGCAAGTTGAAGACCCACCTCTGAAGTGAATGTGTAAAATGGCATGGACTCCAAATCATATCACTCCATCATTACATCTGACTCTGATAGCTGGTCATGTAAGCCGACAAAGCTTCTGACCAGTAGCATTGATACAATACAACACAAAGAGTACCTAACTTAAATTACCTTTCTGAATAATTCACAAAATTGTCAGCAAATCTAAATTTTAACATTCCTCCCCTCCCCCATCCTGCAAGGATGTACATCTGTTTTGATTGTGACAGAGTGTTCCCTGACCGAGTAAAGCTTTAAGTGTAATGACAAAACCTGAAAAGGAGGGCATTTCATGGACCAGTGTGAGTGGACATGGCATATAAAGAAGACAAGCAGTGAGGCTAGTACTGGGCTTATCTGTAAAATGGCGATTGACTCAATAGATATGTGCCCATAAAAATAACAAATGCCCTTATTAATAAGCATGTGTAGAATTAAATATATTTTATTAATATAAAATTAGTTAAGCATTAATGCTCCCCACCTTTCCTGGCGCCGCACTCCTCATAGCGGCCAATCATAGGCATTTCATTTTAATCCCTTTTCAAGCCCTATAAAACCTTGGGACAAGAGGCCCCATTTAACCCCATAATTCCCATGCGGGACTCCCATTTGGGAATTGCAGGACTTGGAGGACTTACAGGAAATGCTGGAATTAGATAGGAATTGAAGGACCTCATGGGACCCATATGGAGATAGGGGAGTTATTAAGGATGTAAAGGAATTGCAGGATTTATTGGGCATCAGAGGGACTTATTGATCTAACAGAGATTATTTAGGACTTGGTGGAATTATTGAGGACATACGGAAATTATGGGACTCAGAAGGGCTTCTGGGGAATTGCAGAATTATTCAGGACTTATGGGAATTATGGGGACCCAGAAGGGCTTATCAGGAATTGCGGAATTATTCAGGAATTATGGGGACCCAGAAGGGCTTCAAGGGAATTGCGGAATTATTCAGGACTTACGGGAATTATGGGACTTACAGTGGCTTATTGGGAATTGTGGTACACCACAGGGACTTATGGGATTTAAGGTGATTATGTAGGATTTTTCAGAACTTGTAAGGATGTAAGGGAAATATAAATAACTATGGGACCTAGAAGGAGCTAGAGTTTGGAATAGTCGGACTCGTGGGTTTTATGGGAATTAGCTAATCCTATTCCAGATACATCTTCAACACAATAACGTGAATTTGCCAATAATATAGCTCACACGTTTAATACAACCAATCAATTGTTGGCTCAGATTTAGCAGGCCTGGCATGAACACCCAATTACTAGTTAGTACACAGGGGTCACTAACCTTGTGATATAGACTTTCTCATAAAGTGTAATGCATGTAGGGTATTGATCCTGAGATGTTAAGTTGCCAGGCTTCATACACGCCAATGGCATTGGCTAAAGGCCCCTTCACACATAGCCGGATTAGACAACGGAGTGTCCCAGAATGAAATTTCTTCAATCCGTGGCGGTCCAGGCGAAAACGTGGGAAATGTCAACGACCGAAAAATTTGGCGGTGTGGACAGGATGGCAAGACGTTGGTGACAAGGAGCAACACGGCTATTACACAGATGTATACGGTCGCTACACGGATATGTACGGTTGAAACACGGCAGTACACGGAGGTGTCCGGTGCACCAAGGAACGAGCCATGGTTGTTGCCGGAAGTAACACGGATGTCCCGGATGAGTGCGAAGTGAACCGGATGTTACATGGGGCCTTCACGGATATACACGATCTGTACACGATCTTACTGCGGAGTTAACCTGTTTTTCTCCCGGAATGCGCTAAAATTGGTATTTAAGGTGGATGCGTTCCACTGGCCATCATTCCACTTCGGACTACCATACTGCAATGGTGTTGCTGCTACTACACAAGAATGGATAATTATTATGTCTTTATCACACTACGACAAGGTGGAATTGGATGTGAAGTACCCGGACATGCAAGTCCAGCTACTTACTGCTGCAAATGATATACTTCTGCAAGAAGAACAGAAACTGCAAGACGCTGCAGAGAGGGCCACATCAACAACTGATGAAGATGACTTCTTACAAAATGCTGGTGCTGCCCGAAGAAGAAGAAGAAGAAGAAGAAGGCGAATGTGGGTGCGACCTTGGCTTCTAAGAAGACCTCTTTATGGGTAGTATGAAAAACTGATGGCTGAATTGACTGCAGAAGATGTGGGTGGCTTCAAGAATTTCATGAGGATGGAGCCTGACTTATTTCATGAAGTTCTGGCAAGAGTGGGACCTAGGATTACAAAGCAGGATACCTTTTTGAGGAGGGCCCTTGAACCTGGACTGAGACTGGCTATTACCTTGCACTACCTGGGTACGGGCAACAGCTACATGTCACTGCAGTATGGATTCAGGGTAGCCTTCAATACCATTTCTATCCTTGTCATCAAAGTCTGCCAGGCCATCATAGACGAGTACTCAGCAGAAGTGATGCGTTGTCCTGTAACCCCAGAAGCCTGGAAAGAAGTTGCCAATGGATTCTACAACAGATGGAACTTCCCCCACTGCGTCGGCGCCAATGATGACAAGCACATTGCCATCAGATGTCCCAGGAAGTCTGGACCCCTGTTCTACAACTACAAGGGATTTTTCTCTATTGTACTACTGGCTGTAGTTGATGCTGAATACAAATTCCTCTATGTTGACATTAGTGCCAGTGGATCAGGCTCAGATGCTGGAGTGTTTAGTCAGACAGAATTGAAGGAAGCGCTAGAAAGTGGGAACATTGGATTACCTGAACCAGACAACCTGCCAAATGATGACCAGCTAGTGCCATACTTCATAGTTGGGGATGATGCCTTTGGACTGCAGACTTGGATGATGAAGCCTCTGCCTCACAGGAACATGACGATGGAAGACCGAATCTTCAACTACAGACTTTCTAGAGCTAGACGGGTGGTAGAGAATGCCATTGGACTTTTGGCTGCCAGGTTCAGGTGTCTCCTCACAACAATGCCTCAAAGTCCTGACAGAGTGTGCACCATAACTCTTGCTTGCTGTGTGCTGCACAACCTACTGAGGCTGAAGTATCCAACTGCTCAAGTGAATGCTGTGGACCAGGAAAATGCAGACATCCATGCGATCATCCCAGGTGCATGGAGGGAGAATGCCAATCTACCAGACATGGGAGATGTGTACAGAGGCAACACCAAAAGAGCAGGCAAGGAAATGCGGCAATACTTGGTCAACTACGTCAACTCAGAAGCTGGGAGTGTACCATGGCAACAAGACAAAATTTGAAAATAACACGAATGATGTAAGTTCGAACATTAAATTATTACTGGAAACCTCAAACATCTGCAGCACACAAGTGCAAAAAAGTACACAGCATTTAATTATTGTCATGTAAACGTATGCAATACAGTTTACATGTAAATATAAAAGTTAAAACTACAAAAACCGGTAACTTTAAATGTTTAAACTTGCTTTTAATAAAAGTTCATTGTTCGTTTTCAGGTGAAGATTACTCTGTTGTGGTAGTTGGAGGTGTGGCACCGAAAAAGAGGAGTTATGGTCATCACCACCAACCATCCCCCCCCCCCCCACACTAGTGTTCAGCAAGTAGCTGGTGGGAGAAGTATCCTGAGGTGTGCTGCAATCAAGTGGTGACATGGAAGGATGACCGTGCGAAGGACCTGCAGTCAACCATGCCTGACTGATGATCGTCGAAGATATCTCAGGAGTGGGGGTCGGTGCAGGCACAGACGAAGGGGCAGACAACGTGTGCGCTTGGGGCGAAGGGCCGGATGCAGTAGCGAACATCTGGGCAGCAGGGCTGGAAGAATGCGCGAACATCTGGGCAGCAGGGCTGGAAGAATACGCGAACATCTGGGCAGCAGGGCTGAAAGAATGACGAGGGAACATCTGCCCAACAGGGGCGGTCGAAGTGCCTGTAGTAGGGACGAACTGCTGCTGCTGAGGGACATGAGCACATAGGGATGATACTGCTGTTGCTGTTGCAGTTGCTGTTGCTGCTGCAACTGGCGCTTTCGACGATACTCCTGCTTGAATTGCATGAGGTGCTGCAACGCTTGGGCCTGGTAATCTGACCAAGTGTACGTTTCCATTTGCATGACCTTGTGGTATATCATGTCCGAGAAAACCCTGTTCGACAAGCTGGCTGAGTCAGTCGGCTGACTCATCTTGGTCTGGATATCCCGCTGGAGATCGGTGGCCTTTTCGATCAGCGGGAAATAGGAAAGAACAGAACATTAGAGTCAGTCTCATGGCAACTGCAAAAGCATGTGCACTATTGACAATGTAATGAAAAAGACACATCACCATACAGTGAACACTGGAAGTACCAAGAAACAAAGCTACCATTTGCTACTTTGGAAAAGCTACAACTTTAAACTGCTAGATTACAATTACAAATTAACACTACAAGATTACAATTACATTCTCCTGATTATCACGACAACTGAAGCAGTATACTTACTTGAGTGACAGCTTGTGTAGCATATCCACCTCCACTACCTGCAAGGCTGGATGCATCACAGTCATGATGATGACGAGGCTCGTGATGGCGTCTTGACGTCTTCTTGGTTGGAGGAGGGGCCCCCTTCCTGCTGCTGCTGCCCTTGTGAGGCCCACCCTTGGACCTGCTAGTATCCGAATCTCTGCCACCATCATCCGAAGTATCCAAAATTACCTCCGCATCAGAAGTGTCATCATCCTCAGTGGTACATCTGTTGCTGGTTGATGCGCTTTTTGCCGATAAACTGTGGGAAAGCTGCCCACCTTCTCTTCCATTTCCCAGTGTCCACCCTCTTGATGTGCCTCTCCAGATACCCTAAATTTTTCATTATCCAGTTGTCCCGGTCTGTGAGGATTCTGGCGGCCCCACCAGAAGGCTTCTTGCTTGGATCAGTAAGCTTCCCCACTGATGTCCGCATGGAGTCGTCCACGTCTTCAGCTGCTGGGATGTGCACGACAGCTCTTTTGCCTTCTGGTCGATTATTCGCGATTTAATGTCTATCCGCTTGTATTGTGCAAGTTGCCGGTTGTAGAGCATCTCCTGGGCATGGTACCAGTCAGCCACATCTTGTTCCTAGTCTTCTGTCAGGTTCAGGGGTTCTTTTTTGTGCCTTTTCGCTTTTGCTGTAGGTGGTGGTGGAGCTGCAGCAGCTGCAGTTGTAGCAGGTACCTCAGCAGCAGCAGGTACAACTGGCCCAGGTAAATCAGGCATGCCTTGTGGACTTTGCGGTCTTGAAACTGTAGAGGTATTACTTCCTGCATCTTCTCCAACAGCAGGTCCAGCTTCCTCTTGCACGACAGTCTTCTTGGTAGCCCTCCCTTTTCCTCTCCTAGGTGGCATGGTGGTTATTCAAAGCAACGGCAGTAGTACCAAGGCTTTGATAGAGTTCAGAAATCCAGAAGAAGTGAGCGATAATGCAATTAATGCGATGATCAACGATGAACAGCGTGCGCCGGAATGATGCTTCTCCCAAGATGGCGGTGCTATATATACGAAGACATCCGTGCTCACTCCGTGTCAGTCTATTTGACACCGTGTTGACACCTTGTTCACTCCGGCCTCTCCGTATTGACTTAGTGTGACACCGTGTACCTAATGGGGTTACCGGGGTCAAGCAATTGACCCTTAACCCGCTCTCCTTGTTCACTCCGTGTTGACTCCGTGTTGCCACGTGTTCACCCATGTGGAACCGCGTTGCACCTTGTACTTTCCGGCATGGAATTTTCACGCGCGGTTGACGCCGGAGTTAATCGGACATCACACGAAGTATTCCGGAGTCAATATGGAGATTCCCGGAGATCGGCGGAGTCTACCGGGAGTCTACACGGAGCAACACTGATGAAATTACTCCGGTACCTCCGGCATGAAAAATTTAACATTTTTGATTTTTTTGCCGGAGTCCCACGGTGTTTCCGGATAGCCCCGGACAATGCCGGAAATGCACACGATGTCTACACACCATTACCCGGAGTATGGTGGAGTTGTCCTCTGGGACGCTCCGGTATCTTATCCGGCTATGTGTGAAGGGGCCTTAACTGGAGACATTACTTATTTGCGACATCGCTATTTTGTCAAAATCGATTTAGAATAAAACAAGAAAAGATTTTGTTGTCCAAAATTTATTATAATCTGAAACAGTATAGCCTCAAATGCAATACAGGTAAGTGGATTCAGAATAATTTTCACTTGAGAGCACATAAATATTATTTTAATACAAAAATATGATTATTTATTGTCACATCATCCAGTAAGTACCCTTCAAATTTGCAAATTATGTCAGCAGCACATTTATCATTCTTTCTGGTATTTTTTAACAATGTGTCAATACATAATGTTATTACAATAATAATAACTTGACTAGGAAAAAATTATATGAGTACTGATTAGTAAGTTTGCTAATATAGGCCTACATTGAAATAAATAGTCCCTGAACAGGCAAAAAGAAGTAACAAAGCTTAAGTCTGTTAGAGTCTACTAAAAACGGAATTGATGAGTCACACTCCCATTTGTCCTATTACAGCTTTTCTATCCCATGATGACTCATAAGGTAGGAGTCTTCTATCACTAGAAGGCAAGTGGTGTCACTGTAGCTGAACTTTGTCCTTAATGACAAGCTTCAGTGAATACAGGATTATCCATTGCCATGAATGTCTGTATGAGTCATCAAGGGAGCTTAAACCTCCACAAAATATAGTTCTATGTATCAACAATGACTCATCAAGTGCAATTTTTTACTTTACAAGTGAATTTAAGTTTACATATCAATTTTGAGTTACACAATACACCACTTGTATATTCTTGGCAACTAGTTCTTTGGCATCTTCACAATGCATAATATATGCACTATACAACACAATAAGATACAACAAGGCAGTTAAAAAACCTCACAATGAGGTATTTCACATCCTGAACTTTATCCAATGACACAAGCTGAAGAAGTCAGTGTGATACAGACGAAGCTCCTTATCATGCTTATGCTGAAACCTATCACTCCAAATAGGTATCTTATCAACTGAATATTTCTTGGAATGTAAATTGAACACATGTTTTTAAAAGTACTGTTCCACAAAGGTGTTTTCTACTCTATAACATACATTACCTAAGTAAGCTATACCTGAACCAGAAACCCTTCGGTGTTGGACATTCAGCATTTTGCATTCGCACCAGCATTTTCGAATAAATGCATTAAAAAGTTGCATCTTAGCTGCTTTATATAATAGTATCATGTCTGCCAACCACAAATTGCACTTTGATGTAACGTACAGAGCAAGTCCAAGACTAGTTATAATTAGATGAAAACCATGCTTTTCCATGTGTTTATCCAAGTCATGGAAACGCTTGTGACTTATTTGGCCATGTAGCAAACTCTCATATTACAAAAGCAATCACCAACAACAGGTAGTAGTGGGTGGAGTGACTTATTCTGAATGAAGTGCCAGTGGCATCAGGAGCGCCAATAAGTACCAAGTTTTTGGCGTACACCAATGACATCGCTGACTAGAAGCTTAGGGTATCACCAATACACTACTCACAGATGAATGCCTAACATACCATGAAGTAGGAAACTCTATGCAGAACCATCAAGTGTTACAGGAAAACTGGATCAACACCGCCAATGGTCCAGCACATAAAAAATGTTATTTAATGCCACCAAATGCTTCCCCATGTAAGTCACTTATGCCAGGAAGAACAAAAAGCTATAAACCTACAAGATGCACAAACTGAATTTAGAAAAAGTAGATGACATGCCCGATCTTGGGGTTCAACTAAATAAATCCTTTTAGTAGGGAGGAAAAAAGAAAAAAAGTAATAACACACTTATTCTAAGCTCATGATGTTGCTACATCTTCGGTTTATCAGATCTAGGGTAATCAATTTCTGACCATGTACCCATTCATGCCTTTAAATGTTTGCGTGCATCAATTTGATCTGTCAAAATTCAAGCCTTCACAGTACTTAAGAACACATGAAGCAGAAAATGTTACCTCAAACTCATTGTGACACAGCAAACAAATCAAAAACAAGTATTCACTAATAATGAGTGGGTGCCCTCAAAATTAACCATAAATAAATGCTCGATTTTCATCTGATGATGAAGAGATGCACAATTTTTTTCGTCGTTTCATTCTGTGTCTGGTGTATGACTTGGTGATGCCTTCTGAATCAGAATCAGTTTCTGCTGCATGGGAACCTGTAACAAGTAAAAGAAGTTTCAATGAGATGCAATGCCTTTTTTGTTTCCATTTCCCTGCCTAAACTTTTAAATTTTTTTTTGACTATTTTAAAATACATTACTATACATTATAACTAAAAATTTAAACTTTGGCCGACCTACTGACCCTACCTTGTGAGGGCTATGAAATCAGAAACCTAACAATATTTTTTCATTCAGCCAAATTAACTTTAAGTATCCTATCTATCCAATGATAATTTTTTTTGTCATCATGTCATTCATCATTATGGCCAAGTAGACTTGTCACAGAGAAGTAGCCATGGAGAGTATTGCAATATGGCAAACTAAGGAAAAAGTGCAGTATAACGGATTCAGATTTATGACCCTATTTAACAAGCCTCATTGCCAGGCCTATGTCTTAAAATGCTTGAAATGTCACAAAAATTAATGTAGTTATAACCGCGGTTTCATCCTCACTGTAAAGACAGCGTTTATTTTCACAACCCCTGCTTATCTACACCAAATGTTATTTTAATTGTGCTAGAACTTAAAATTAAATTTTTAATGGCCAAGAGGACTTATTGGGAATTATGGGAACCACAAGGACAAGCAATATAAAGACTTTTCACAGCTATATCTAGTCAAGAAAATTTTGTGAAGATTAAAGTGATCAGAAATACATGTACCTTTGAAATTCTAGTTCTTGAATATCAGCATCATCTTCTTCACTTGCTGGCTGTACAATATCAATAGTGACATAATTCTTCCTGAGGACATTCTGAATATAGTTCATAAAATTGTACATTCCTTCTTGTAGTCTATTTTATTTATTTATTTTTTTGGGGGGGGGGGGAGGGGGTATCCATTCAATGTTCATCATAGGAATTTCTTGCTTCTTTGTGGCAAGGTTGACAACCCTTTGGGCGAAGAACCCCAGGGACCAACACGGATTGGTGGAAGCACACACCAGTAATACAAAGGTTTCTACCTCATTGATAACATTATGGTGCGCTTTTTCAAGATATCTTGCAAGAGTTTGGTTATAAGTAGTGCCAGCTTGAGCTATTATGATTGCTATTGGTTAAAGGCATAGTTTATGAAGTTATTGCAGTCAAAAGCAGTCACAAAAAATTAAAGTGATCATTAGCTGGAAGACTCATAAAAGTTATCATGAGCTGGTAGAATTCATAAAGCCATTGAGTCTGTATTTGCCCAGCTGGATGTCCTTTCCAGTCTCTGAAAGATCTCTATGTCAATACTACTGGAAATTAAGAGATAAACGTTATTTCATATCAAACCTAGGTTTAATTTAATTAACTTGTTACACCATATTTTTATTCTTCTAATACTTAAATAACTGCTGCAATATATATTTCAGTGAATCTGCCTAATTACTATATATATATAAATGGAAATTGACAGGACTAAAGGGATGGTCTGATTGTATTAGGAATTATGCAATGATTATGGTACTTATTAAGAATTGGATTGAGTTAATGAATGGTCTAGATTTATTAGGTATTATGGGCATCATCAGTATTAGCAGGGACCTAAAGGAACCAGTCCTAACCACAAGGGAACCACAAGGGAACCACAAGGACTTATTGAGAATTATGGCAACCACGAGGACTTGTTGGAAATTATGGGAACCAAGAGGACTTATTGGGAATTATGGGAACCACAAGGACTAATTGGGAATTATGGGAACCACAAAGACTTATTGGGAATTATGGGAACCACTAGGACTTATTGGGAATTATGGGAACCACGAGGACTTATTGGGAATTATGGGAACCACGAGGACTTATTGGGAATTATGGGAACCACGAGGACTTATTGGGAATTATGGGAACCACGAGGACTTATTGGGAATTATGGGAACCACGAGGACTTATTGAGAATTATTAGGAAATATGGGAATTATCAGGGACTTCCAGGAATTGGTAGGAATTGTTGGGAGTTACGGGAATAATTGGAGTTGCGGGAATTATGGGGTTAAATGGGGCCTGACAAGGGCTAAGTGGTCATTCGCTTTCATTCCTTCGTAAAATAATGTAAAAATCTTGGCTGCTTGGGAGACTTAATCCTTAATGCCTAAACCCACTGTCAAATTATTTCAAGTTAAGGGTTTCCGTGGACAAGTTGGGGTGAAATTTTTGCAATAATAGAAGGACGCGATGGGAGAGCATTGATGAATAACTGAACAAAATGGGGAGGGGGGGGGGAGGCAAGCAAACAATGTTATTAGCTTTTATGCAAAAAAGCCTCAGAAAGTACTTGAAACATTTGCTCCCAAGCTGGAGCTTATTAGGTGGTGTCTGCAGTCTTGGCACAAGACCCTCGATCACAACTCAACGCAGGAGAGGGTCTTGGTGAAATCGGGGAAGCAAGAATCGCAGTGGGGGAGCAAGGAATTTGACAGTATAGAAAGGTGTGTATGCTGAAACGCCCCCTTACACCAAAGCCTTATTGGTGCCCAGACTCGGTAAGCTAAGAGACAAAAAAACGGCTGTGGTCCATCTGGATGGCTTCTGGCAGGCCACATAAAGGCATCATATTTGACATCCTCAAAAGTGTTAAGAAGCTGTTCTGTAAGATATCCCGAAGGAATATGCGCCATCTTGCATCAAAACATACGAATGTAGTAAACAATCACAATCATTACTTTTATGGGAATATATAAAAGCTTTCTGTAACTGACTGAAGTGTCTTTAGCACACTAAAGTGGGAATCTCACATAGCCGGAATCGTCGATGTAAAGAGCCGTAATGGCCATGTGTGTGTGTGTGTGTCTGTCTGTCTGTGTGTACGTATGTGTGTGAGACAATGGTGTACAATATTGTAAGCAGCACAACCCATGTTGCTGCCCATGATGTTGCTCTGTTATATTGAGGATCAACGTTATTAATTAAAGAAAATAAACTTAAAAGAATAAAAAATGTGACAACCAGACCCGGCCTCCCCTACAATAAGTCATATATCTTTTTCAAGTTAATTCCGACATGACCAGAACTTTTTGTCCAAGCTTTATTAATTTATTACCTTTGAGATAATAGGACATCAATGGCCAGGTCTTTTGTCAGCATCCCTTTGATTTGGATATGGACTCCAGCAAAATAAATCAAGTCAGTTTCATATATTTTTCTCAACGAGATTATCATGTCTAACAAATACAAAAATGAGTGGAGACATAATTATAATACTTTTTTTTTAGTCCACAGAATTTTCAAATTTACTAAGGTTTAGCCCAGGAATTGCACCCGTATAGGAGTGGTCTAGTGGTAAGATGCTCGCCTGCTCCTCTGAAGGACCCTGGTTCAGTCCCAGGCCTGGGCAGCCTTTCATGAGCAACCTTTCAAAAGCATCATCCAAGCTGATTTTTATTTGGATGAGACATTAAATTGGCAGTCGCATGTACTCAGTGTCTATCCGGAGGCAAGTAAAACATCCCACCCATGCGTTAAATGTGTAACACTGGTGGACTCCTCCTCTCTCTACCTCATCAATCAACCCTTGTTAGCGGCAAGAACTTGCATCAGAGGGCTGCATGTCCCATATCTATCTATCTATCTATCTATTTTGGGAACAGAATCCAGAACCTCCAGAGTTATTGAACGTTATGATTTATATTGGGCAATATCATTTATGACTGTTTCTCTGATTTTCAGGATAATTTCACCATATTCAGCAAAGCCTTGCCAGAATGTGGAAACATTTCGGTAGGATTCTGAGTCTTTACCTTACAAACAGGTATGACAATTGTAATTCTTACTTATTGATATATACATTGTAGCAAACTTTAGATCATGCAAGTGGTCGATTTGCAGACAGTTGGGGGTAGCTAGGCAAGAGTAGCGAGGATCTATGGAAAAGTACATTTTATAGCATGTTCGGCAATAAAGACAAAGATATATGTATAAATTAATATGCTATACTAATTGATTGTAATATTTTGACATGATACCTTGTCAGTATCTGTTACTTGCAACTAATACCCTTTAGTCTGTACAAAATAGATCAATTGCTTTTTTTTTTTTTTTGCATGTCTAGACTACGTTAACAATTCTAATACAGGTCTCTTTCTTAAAGAGAGCTATTCCTGTTACTTAAATAAAGATGGAATTTGGTAAGTAAAAACATAGGCCGCACTGCAGCTAAACCCTCAGCGTAGCACATTAAAACTGTTCAGTGTTCATCCTACAAGCAGGAGAGTGGGTGGTGTTACACTTTCATTTCCGGAGCAGAACTCTAACACACACTTTCGTTTCCAGAGCTAAACTCTAACAGTGATGCACTAACCCTAATGACATTTCATACAGTAATGCTCTATATGGTCTGGTGGTGCCTTTTGATGGTCACATATCTCAGCTATGTGTTACAAAATTTGGAAAAATAATATTTACTGAGTGTTTATATGCCACTTAGCCTACATAGCCTGTTACATCAAAGATGTCCTATTTTTGTAACTTTTAAATTTCTTCATTTGTTCATTATATTCTGTTAAGTGTGAAAATATTACAGGGTTGCTGCGGGTTATTACAAAGTCCGATAGTCTTACTTTATTTTTGTAAAAAGTAAGGCCTGTATTAAGTCTTACTTTTGTCCTCTTTTTGTCCACTAAGTCTTACATTGTCTTATTTTGAGGTAAATTTACTTGGATATTAACATCCACATTGTTATATTCAGACGTTTTGGTAAATATAAATGAATAGAAATTATGAACTTGCTATAAAAACACAAGAACTGTGTTTAGTTTAATAGCCAATATCCTGCTTCTTTGTAACGACAAAATTAAAATAAATTACTCTTTCACTGTCTTATTTTTCATTTGCTCATGGTATTATAATGTCTTACAAAAGGTGTTACTTCTTATGAACATAAACCTGCAGGAACCCTGTATTAATAGCAATCCATTCTGTTTGGAGTAAAGCCAAGTGAGCATCAAAAGTAACGTATATCCTTTTCCATTTAATTTGTCTGTTTCAAAGATTTTATGCACAATAAGGAGTATGCACAATAATGAGTATTCTGTTTGCTAGAATTGTCAACACAATGGCATGTTACCTTAAATAATCTACACCAAACTTCTATGTCTAAAATAGTCATATATGGGCTATGGCAGTACTTCCTAAGGAATATATATGAAATTCAGCAACAATGTTATACCACAAAGATGTTGGGTATAATTTCATACAAAATGAACCTATAAGGTTTGTATTAACTTGTATTTAAATAAAGGAAGTCTAAATATAAAAATAAATACAAATATTAAAGGTTTATTTTGTATGGAATGATACTCAACACACCCATTTTCATGTCTTCAGAAGTCAAAATATTTTTTGCACGCGGTTTACTTTAAGCAGGCAATTGAAGGAACTATACATCATCCATTGCCATATTCCATTCAACAGTTACTGAATTGTTGGGTTGCTGATTTGCATTAAGTCCATGGCATTTAAATTATTATTTATAATCGAACACTTTACAGGTGTATATTAAGAAAACAATAATAAGTATTCGAGTCAAGTGAAAGTAATATAGATCATTATGCAAGTAATTATTATGAAATTGCTAATTATAAACAAAAACTGGATTGGATTGAGTGTGGCCATTAACGCTAAGTTTCAAATATTTAACAATTGTATGCACATGAATTCTACAACAGTTATGGCTGTCATTGCAAAGTATGGGATGCTAAGGAAATGAAGGAAGCAACGCAGTTTTTAGAATCTTTTCCAGACTTTCCATTATTATGACAAAAAATAAAAATAAAGAAGCAAGCAGCAGAATGAAACAAATGTCAAAATGTAGCATGAAAAGTGAAAGTACTATAATCTGGATATATCACTAGCAAAATGTTACTGATGTAAGGATCATAGAGTCATTGACTTGAGGGTTTGAAAGAGTACCCAATTTTCATATTTTATTCTGTAAAACCATCTGTCATTAATGGTCATGAAATCCCAAAAATGTATCTCTACACTATGTTACAAATATTCTTACAAAGTTTTGTATGCATATAGGTGCAGTAGTGTGTAATTTTTTTTTTTCTATTTTTTCAAAATTTTGTATCACAACATATGTCAATGTGACTATCAAAAGGCACCACTAGGCCATATAGAGTATTACTGTACAAAATTTTGTTAGTGTGTTAGTATTAGAGTTCTGCTCCGGAAACGAAAAGTGTTATGCCCGCCTGCCCGCCCACCCGCCCGCCTGTCGGATGGACACTGATGATAACAATAACCCTCTTTGAACTTTGTTCACTGAGGGTTAAAAAGGGAGAGTACATGTACTATAATCTAGATATATCATTGGCAAAACGTAACTGATGTAAGGATCATAGTCATTAATATGAGGGTTTGAAAGAGTACCAATTTTTCATATTTTCCTCATCATATAAAATTATCTGTCAGTAATGGTGATGAATCCTCAAAAAGGTATCTCTACACTATTACGTATTCTTACAAGGTTTCATATGCATGCAGGTGCAGTAGTGTGCGAGTTCTGATCTGGAAACGGAATTACTTTTTTTTAAACTTTTTCTTAATATTATAAAACACAGCTGAGCTATGTCAATGTCACTATCAAATGCACAAGTAAAATATATAGAGTAATACTGCATAAAATGTTGTTTGTGTCAATGCTTTAATGCTTTAGTTTTGCTCCAGAAACACAATTTAACAAAAATATTTAGCATTTTTTTCAGATTTTCCATTATTGTATAAATAGCATGAAATTAATATCAATATGAAGTTTGAAAAGTCAAAATACTATAATTTAGATATTTAATTGACAAAATTTCATTCATGTAGGTTAAATAGAGTCTTTGGTATGGAGGTTTGAAAAAGAAAGAATTTCTCCTATTTTTCCCGAATTTTTGAAAAATCTCTAGTATTAACGGCCAGGAGACCTCCAAAAGGTACCTCTGCACTATTTTAGACATATCATTACAATAGTTTTAAGCATGTCAGTGCAGTAGTGTCAGAGTTCTGCTCCGGAAACAAAACAAAAATTAAATTAAAATTGTATTGTTTTCAAATTTTTTAAAACCTAGCCAACATATGTCAATGTGACTATCAAATGACACCACTGGGCCATAAAGAGTATTACTGTACAAAATTTGGCAAGGATAAGTGATTCACTGGTTCCCATGCCTCTGTCAAGCACAAGGCACCTGTACATTCCAATCATTCATGCTCTCCCTTTGGCTGGTTAAAATTAGATTTCTGGAAGACCCGTTTCTTCTAGCCCCACCCTCATGCGTTTTTGCAAGTGCTGAACCGAGAAAACCCCCTTTGAGCAGGTATGACGTATTTCTGGAATAGGTAAGGATTCTGCCATGGGTTGGTGTGTGCGGGCCTATTACTTCAGTTAGGCCGGAGTCCAGCCAAGGTAAGTGCATTAGTGTAGAGTTCTGCCCCGTAAATGAAAGTGTTCCGCCACCTGTCAGACGGACATGAATTTTTCTAAGTGATAACAATAACACTCTTCGAACTTTGTTCGCTGAGGGTTAAAAAATACTAAATTTAAAAAAACTGTCGGCGGGCCTGAATATGATTCATAAACTAATCAATAAATTTTTTGGAATATGCCCGCATTACCAATGGTCATTTTGACATCATTTGGTCAAGATTTCAAAATTCACAGATCAAATTCATACTTGAAAGTAATCAAAGATCTTTTCCACATTTCCATTTACCATATGGTACGCCAATTCAATTGTCAACATGTCAAAGTTTACAGGAATAACAAACAATTCTTTATCTACTCAGGCAGAAAAACAAAATGTTGATAACATTGCAACAAATTTACATAGCATCATTTTAAAACTAAATGCTAAAGTTTATGATCATTCCTTTCCTTCAATCATGATTATGTGATATCCAAAGTTTGTTTTAACAGGAGGGTCCGTATATGAGGGGCTATTAACAGTGCTTGGAGAAAGAGCAAGTGCAGCTTCTTGGAAAGGACCCACCATACTGCCTCAAGTCATCCATCCAAGATCACCCTGAAAGCAAAGAATAAGGTAAGGGATATATCTGAGAAACTGAAAGTTTGCAACTTTACTATGCTGAAAAAGCATATGACATATGCTCAAATTGGCAGAGGTTCCTTATAGTTAAGACTGAACACTTAAGAACTCTTTAAAAAAATGTTGCTCTTTTTTTTTTCCTAGTCTCCACAATTTTTCAATTTAAATTGATTTTATTGATATCATCTCACACTTTATACATGCTAAACCTGTGGTTGCAATAGCACTACTATTACCTCTCTACAAAAGTGCAGTTTCTAACATAATATATCAAATCATTAATGTCAATTAATGGTTGACATTTATCGTACAAAAGGCTTATATCTAAGTAAATGTATATATTTTTTTTATTAGATTTAATATAATTTAACATATAAAGAAATGCTTGACTTACTGCACGTTGTCGAAACATATTCACAACGTTTCATATAATCATCCCAAACAAGGTTACCGGGACATTTCATGTCAAACAGGAATTCATTCGAACATGTCACAAATGGATGGCAGCCTTGACAAGAAGGGTAATCTCCATCAGCAACCCCTGTGCAGTTGTCCACACAATCTGGGAATTTATAGACTCAGATTAAACTTCAGATTCCTAATCTGCTCCACTACTGGCACTAGGGAGTAGTGTAATGGCCAAATGTAATGAAAAAAATTATTTGCAACAATTGCTTTGAAGCCAATGCTCTACGTAGCCAAACAAGCGTGGCCCTCATGCGCATCAGTGTTCACAGAATGAGGGCCATGCAGTGGTTCTTGTAATTTTTCGACATTCCAATCCTCTTTATTTTTAATTGGCAATTTTAACCTGTGCTTCTTAAACATTAATAATGTTATGACTGAATGACTTAGTTATCGCCGATACTTTTAACTATGTTGCCACTAGGCCAAAAAAGAAAAATTATATTAAATCTGATAAAAAATGCCTAATTAGTAATTTTCAATGATGTGACTTGGTGATAGAAGGCACTGATGCATGTATATTGCCCAAAATGATATTCATCAACCTGTCGCAAAATACCACAATGCTTGCAGAAATCAAGACAGTAAGGCTATATAATTAAACAATTTATCAATTTTATCCAGAAACCATCTGTATGGGTTATTAGAAATATATTGCAAACTAAAATTATCATTCAGTACTTCATTTATAATTTCACTTTTTTGGAATACCCTCTGAATGAATAAAAATACTTCATCATTATATTTACACTTAGTAATTATTTACAATACAATTAATACCTTAATGTCTTACTCACCTTTAGGAGAGTCAATGGCTGCACTGTTCACAGAAGTTGTTAAATCTACAATAAAAGTTAGGATATATAAGTATATAATAATTGGGCATTTTGACCTTGAAAATGCTGAAAATGAAATCTCTTAATTTCTCAGGCACTACTCGTATGATTCTCATTTCTATTAATCAAATACACCTGCCAAAGTGCAAATACTTCATGATTATATTTATACTAAGCAATTAGATTGCCTAATGTCTAACTCACCTTTAGGAGCATCAATGGCTGCACTGTTCAAAAAAGTTATTAAATCTACAATAAAAGTAAGGATATATAAGTATATGGAATGACAACCGGTAAAAATAATAATTGGGCATTTTGACCTTGAAAATGCTGAAAATTAAATCTCGTAATTTCTCAAAAACTACTTGTATGATTCTCAATTCTATTTATCAAATAAACCTGCCAAAGTGCATTGTATGACCACTTGGAAAAAATGCTTCATGCAAGGTAAACTGATTGCCTAATTGATTTAAATGTTTTACACAGCAGCTGTAAATGTTTTGTATTTTATTTAATGAAGTTATAATCTTACCAGCAACTAACTTAGTAGTGTTAGTTTGTTGTTATTATGTCTATTTAAATTCAAAAGAACGGAAATTAATTTGCATGAAAGTATTTAAACCATGACTTACTTGCAGTTAGTAAGAATATTACTAAATGCACTGCAGTGCTCCAGATATTGCGATTATCCATCTATGCAATTGCAGAAAATGTGCAAGAATTTCCTGCGAGTTAATTAATGAGCAATGTACAGATGAATCTGACAATAATGCGTCAGTCAATGACTGAGAAATAGTTTTTCACTGATATTAATTTCTAAAAGCTGATTAGCACTAATCTACTTCATCTCAGCCGTGAACATCTAACAATTCTCGAACTTCTTTGTTGGACCTTTAATACCATAAGCCAGCTTAAAGACAACAAGAGAAATGGATTAATTTAGTTTAGTAAACAAGCAAAATATGTATGACAGGTCAGTGTCAATTAGCACTTGAACTCAAAATTATGTTCTCTGCTGAATTCTTTGCAGTTCCAAATAAAAAAACTTTAAGATTAAATAACTGCATATTATTAAAATCATATTAAAAATTCCTTGGCATCCTCTAAAATTATTGCAGAGAATTTAACAAATTTGTGTTGTCATGTATGTTAATTGGAACAAGCTGAAGTAGAGTTGTTCATTTTGCAAGACACATAGCAACCATGGCTCCACAAGATGTATCACATAGAAAATAATAATGTCCAGCAAATTACTTGTTTATTGCAATTATACATGAATTCCTTATGATATACATGTGCTATAAATTACTGAGACTCAGTTATTCAATATATGTCACAAAATTAATTACTGCTAAATAATTCAGAAAAAATGGTTTGTTAAAAAAATGCACATTTGTTATCTTTAGGGATTTTTTTTTTAAATTGTAAGCAGATAAAAATAACTATACATCATCCATTGCCATATTCCATTCAACAGTTACTGAATTGTTTGGTTGCTGATTTGCATTAAGTCCATGGCATTTAAATTATTATTTATAACCGAACACTTTACAGGTGTATATTAAGAAAACAATAATAAGTATTGAGTCAAGTGAAAGTAATATAGATCATTATGCAACTATTATGAAATTGCTAATTATAAACAAAAACTGGATTGGATTGAGTGTGGCCATTAATGCTAAGATCAAATATTTAACAATTGTATGCACATGAATTCTACAACAGTTATGGCTGTCATTGCAAAGTATGGGATGCTAAGGAAATGAAGGAAGCAACGCAATTTTTAGAATCTTTTCCAGACTTTCCATTATTATGACAAAAAATAAAAATAAAGAAGCAAGCAGCAGAATGAAACAAATGTCAAAATGTAGCATGAAAAGTGAAAGTACTATAATCTGGATATATCACTAGCAAAATGTTACTGATGTAAGTAAGGATCATAGAGTCATTGACTTGAGGGTTTGAAAGAGTACCCAATTTTCATATTTTATTCTGTAAAACCATCTGTCATTAATGGTCATGAAATCCCAAAAATGTATCTCTACACTATGTTACAAATATTCTTACAAAGTTTTGTATGCATATAGGTGCAGTAGTGTGTAATTTATTTTTTTCTATTTTTTCAAAATTTTGTATCACATAGCCAACATATGTCAATGTGACTATCAAAAGGCACCACTAGGCCATATAGAGTATTACTGTACAAAATTTTGTTAGTGTGTTAGTATTAGAGTTCTGCTCCGGAAACGAAAAGTGTTATGCCCGCCTGCCCGCCCACCCGCCCTCCTGCTCGCCTGTCAGACGGACACTGATGATAACAATAACCCTCTTTGAACTTTGTTCGCTGAGGGTTAAAAAGGGAGAGTACATGTACTATAATCTAGATATATCATTGGCAAAACGTAACTGATGTAAGGATCATAGTCATTAATATGAGGGTTTGAAAGAGTACCAATTTTTCATATTTTCCTCATCATATAAAATTATCTCTCAGTAATGGTGATGAATCCTCAAAAAGGTATCTCTACACTATTACGTATACTTACAAGGTTTCATATGCATGCAGGTGCAGTAGTGTGCGAGTTCTGCTCTGGAAACGGAATTACTTATTTTTTATCTTTTTCTTAATATTATAAAACACAGCTGAGCTATGTCAATGTCACTATCAAATGCACAACTAAAATATATAGAGTAATACTGCATAAAATGTTGTTTGTGTCAGTGCTTTAATGCTAGAGTTTTGCTCCAGAAACACAATTTAACAAAAATTTTTAGCATTTTTTTCAGATTTTCCATTATTGTATAAATAGCATGAAATTAATATCAATATGAAGTTTGAAAAGTCAAGATATAATTTAGATATTTAATTGACAAAATTTCATTCATGTAGGTTAAATAGAGTCTTTGGTATGGAGGTTTGAAAAAGAAAGAATTTCTCCTATTTTTCCCGAATTTTTGAAAAATCTCTAGTATTAACGGCCAGGAGACCTCCAAAAGGTACCTCTGCACTATTTTAGACATATCATTACAATAGTTTTAAGCATGTCAGTGCAGTAGTGTCAGAGTTCTGCTCCGGAAACAAAACAAAAATTAAATTAAAATTGTATTGTTTTCAAATTTTTTAAAACCTAGCCAACATATGTCAATGTGACTATCAAATGACACCACTGGGCCATAAAGAGTATTACTGTACAAAATTTGGCAAGGATAAGTGATTCACTGGTTCCCATGCCTCTGTCAAGCACAAGGCACCTGTACATTCCAATCATTCATGCTCTCCCTTTGGCTGGTTAAAATTAGATTTCTGGAAGACCCGTTTCTTCTAGCCCCACCCTCATGCGTTTTTGCAAGTGCTGAACCGAGAAAACCCCCTTTGAGCAGGTATGACGTATTTCTGGAATAGGTAAGGATTCTGCCATGGGTTGGTGTGTGCGGGCCTATTACTTCAGTTAGGCCGGAGTCCAGCCAAGGTAAGTGCATTAGTGTGGAGTTCTGCCCCGTAAATGAAAGTGTTCCGCCACCTGTCAGACGGACATGAATTTTTCTAAGTGATAACAATAACACTCTTCGAACTTTGTTTGCTGAGGGTTAAAAAATACTAAATTAAAAAAACTGTTGGCGGGCCTGAATATGATTCATAAACTAATCAATAAATTTTTTGGAATATGCCCGCATTACCAACAGTCATTTTGACATCATTTGGTCAAGATTTCAAAATTCACAGATCAAATTCATACTTGAAAGTAATCAAAGATCTTTTCCACATTTCCATTTACCATATGGTACGCCAATTCAATTGTCAACATGTCAAAGTTTACAGGAATAACAAACGATTCTTTATCTACTCAGGCAGAAAAACAAAATGTTGATAACATTGCAACAAATTTACATAGCATCATTTTAAAACTAAATGCTAAAGTTTATGAGCATTCCTTTCCTTCAATCATGATTATGTGATATCCAAAGTTTGTTTTAACAGGAGGGTCCGTATATGAGGGGCTATTAACAGTGCTTGGAGAAAGAGCAAGTGCAGCTTCTTGGAAAGGACCCACCATACTGCCTCAAGTCATCCATCCAAGATCACTCTGAAAGCAAAGAATAAGGTAAGGGATATATCTGAGAAACTGAAAGTTTGCAACTTTACTATGCTGAAAAAGCATATGACATATACTCAAATTGGCAGAGGTTCCTTATAGTTAAGACTGAACACTTAAGAACTCTTTAAAAAAATGTTGCTCTTTTTTTTCCTAGTCTCCACAATTTTTCAATTTAAATTGATTTTATTGATATCATCTCACACTTTATACATGCTAAACCTGTGGTTTCAATAGCACTACTATTACCTCTCTACAAAAGTGCAGTTTCTAACATAATATATCAAATCATTAATGTCAATTAATGGTTGACATTTATCGTACAAAAGGCTTATATCTAAGTAAATGTATATATTTTTTTTATTAGATTTAATATAATTTAACATATAAAGAAATGCTTGACTTACTGCACGTTGTCGAAACATATTCACAACGTTTCATATAATCATCCCAAACAAGGTTACCGGGACATTTCATGTCAAACAGGAATTCATTCGAACATGTCACAAATGGATGGCAGCCTTGACAAGAAGGGTAATCTCCATCAGCAACCCCTGTGCAGTTGTCCACACAATCTGGGAATTTATAGACTCAGATTAAACTTCAGATTCCTAATCTGCTCCACTACTGGCACTAGGGAGTAGTGTAATGGCCAAATGTAATGAAAAAAATTATTTGCAACAATTGCTTTGAAGCCAATGCTCTACGTAGCCAAACAAGCATGGCCCTCATGCGCATCAGTGTTCACAGAATGAGGGCCATGCAGTGGTTCTTGTAATTTTTCGACATTCCAATCCTCTTTATTTTTAATTGGCAATTTTAACCTGTGCTTCTTAAACATTAATAATGTTATTACTGAATGACTTAGTTATCGCCGATACTTTTAACTATGTTGCCACTAGGCCAAAAAAGAAAAATTATATTAAATCTGATAAAAAATGCCTAATTAGTAATTTTCAATGATGTGACTTGGTGATAGAAGGCACTGATGCATGTATATTGCCCAAAATGATATTCATCAACCTGTCGCAAAATACCACAATGCTTGCAGAAATCAAGACAGTAAGGCTATATAATTAAACAATTTATCAATTTTATCCTGACACCATCTGTATGGGTTATTAGAAATATATTGCAAACTAAAATTATCATTCAGTACTTCATTTATAATTTCACTTTTTTGGAATACCCTCTGAATGAATAAAAATACTTCATCATTATATTTACACTTAGTAATTATTTACAATACAATTAATACCTTAATGTCTTACTCACCTTGAGGAGGATCAATGGCTGCACTGTTCACAGAAGTTGTTAAATCTACAATAAAAGTTTGGATATATAATTATATAGAATGACAACCGGTAAAAATAATAATTGGGCATTTTGACCTTGAAAATGCTGAAAATGAAATCTCTTAATTTCTCAAACACTACTCGTATGATTCTCATTTCTATTAATCAAATACACCTGCCAAAGTGCAAATACTTCATGATTATATTTATACTAAGCAATTAGATTGCCTAATGTCTAACTCACCTTTAGGAGCATCAATGGCTGCACTGTTCACAAAAGTTATTAAATCTACAATAAAAGTTAGGATATATAAGTATATGGAATGACAACCGGTAAAAATAATAATTGGGCATTTTGACCTCGAAAATGCTGAAAATTAAATCTCGTAATTTCTCAAACACTACTTGTATGATTCTCAATTCTATTTATCAAATAAACCTGCCAAAGTGCATTGTATGACCACTTGGAAAAAATGCTTCATGCAAGGTAAACTGATTGCCTAATTGATTTAAATGTTTTACACAGCAGCTGTAAATGTTTTGTATTTTATTCAATGAAGTTATAATCTTACCAGCAACTAACTTAGTAGTGTTAGTTTGTTGTTATTATGTCTATTTAAATTCCAAAGAACTGAAATTAATTTGCATGAAAGTATTTAAACCATGACTTACTTGCAGTTAGTAAGAACATTACTAAATGCACTGCAGTGCTCCAGATATTGCGATTATCCATCTATGCAATTGCAGAAAATGTGCAAGAATTTCCTGAGAGTTAATTAATGAGCAATGTACAGATGAATCTGACAATAATGCGTCAGTCAATGACTGAGAAATAGTTTTTCACTGATATTAATTTCTAAAAGCTGATTAGCACTAATCTACTTCATCTCAGCCGTGAACATCTAACAATTCTCGAACTTCTTTGTTGGACCTTTAATACCATAAGCCAGCTTAAAGACAACAAGAGAAATGGATTAATTTAGTTTAGTAAACAAGCAAAATATGTATGACAGGTCAGTGTCAATTAGCACTTGAACTCAAAATTATGTTCTCTGCTGAATTCTTTGCAGTTCCAAATAAAAAAACTTTAAGATTAAATAACTGCATATTATTAAAATCATATTAAAAATTCCTTGGCATCCTCTAAAATTATTGCAGAGAATTTAACAAATTTGTGTTGTCATGTATGTTAATTGGAACAATCTGAAGTAGAGTTGTTCATTTTGCAAGACACATAGCAACCATGGCTCCACAAGATGTATCACATAGAAAATAATAATGTCCAGCAAATTACTTGTTTATTGCAATTATACATGAATTGCTTGTGATATACATGTGCTATAAATTACTGAGACTCAGTTATTCAATATATGTCACAAAATTAATTACTGCTAAATAATTCAGAAAAAATGGCTTGTTAAAAAAATGCACATTTGTTATCTTTAGGGATTTTTTTTTTTAATTGTAAGCAGATAAAAAAAACTATACATCATCCATTGCCATATTCCATTCAACAGTTACTGAATTGTTGGGTTGCTGATTTACATTAAGTCCATGGCATTTAAATTATTATTTATAACCGAACACTTTACAGGTGTATATTAAGAAAACAATAATAAGTATTCGATTCAAGTGAAAGTAATATAGATCATTATGCAACTATTATGAAATTGCTAATTATAAACAAAAACTGGATTGGATTGAGTGTGGCCATTAATGCTAAGATCAAATATTTAACAATTGTATGCACATGAATTCTACAACAGTTATGGCTGTCATTGCAAAGTATGGGATGCTAAGGAAATGAAGGAAGCAACGCAATTTTTAGAATCTTTTCCAGACTTTCCATTATTATGACAAAAAATAAAAATAAAGAAGCAAGCAGCAGAATGAAACAAATGTCAAAATGTAGCATGAAAAGTGAAAGTACTATAATCTGGATATATCACTAGCAAAATGTTACTGATGTAAGGATCATAGAGTCATTGACTTGAGGGTTTGAAAGAGTACCCAATTTTCATATTTTATTCTGTAAAACCATCTGTCATTAATGGTCATGAAATCCCAAAAATGTAATGTACAAATATTCTTACAAAGTTTTGTATGCATATAGGTGCAGTTGTGTGTAATTTTTTTTTTTCTATTTTTTCAAAATTTTGTATCACATAGCCAACATATGTCAATGTGACTATCAAAAGGCACCACTAGGCCATATAGAGTATTACTGTACAAAATTTTGTTAGTGTGTTAGTGTTAGATTTCTACTCCGGAAAAAGTGTTATGTCCGCCTGCCCGCCCGCCCGCCCGCCTGTCGGACACTGATGATAACAATAACCCTCTTTGAACTTTGTTCGCTGAGGGCTAAAATGGAGAGCACATGTACTATAATCTAGATATATCATTGGCAAAACGTAAGTGATGTAAGGATCATAGTCATTAATATGAGGGTTTGAAAGAGTACCAATTTTTCATATTTTCCTCATCATATAAAATTATCTGTCAGTAATGGTGATGAATCCTCAAAAAGGTATCTCTACACTATTACGTATTCTTACAAGGTTTCATATGCATGCAGGTGCAGTAGTGTGCGAGTTCTGCTCTGGAAACGGAATTACTTATTTTTTATCTTTTTCTTAATATTATAAAACACAGCTGAGCTATGTCAATGTCACTATCAAATGCACAACTAAAATATATAGAGTAATACTGCATAAAATGTTGTTTGTGTCAGTGCTTTAATGCTAGAGTTTTGCTCCAGAAACACAATTTAACAAAATTTTTTAGCATTTTTTTCAGATTTTCCATTATTGTATAAATAGCATGAAATTAATATCAATATGAAGTTTGAAAAGTCAAAATACTATAATTTAGATATTTAATTGACAAAATTTCATTCATGTAGGTTAAATAGAGTCTTTGGTATGGAGGTTTGAAAAAGAAAGAATTTCTCCTATTTTTCCCGAATTTTTGAAAAATCTCTAGTATTAACGGCCAGGAGACCTCCAAAAGGTACCTCTGCACTATTTTAGACATATCATTACAATAGTTTTAAGCATGTCAGTGCAGTAGTGTCAGAGTTCTGCTCCGGAAACAAAACAAAAATTAAATTAAAATTGTATTGTTTTCAAATTTTTTAAAACCTAGCCAACATATGTCAATGTGACTATCAAATGACACCACTGGGCCATAAAGAGTATTACTGTACAAAATTTGGCAAGGATAAGTGATTCACTGGTTCCCATGCCTCTGTCAAGCACAAGGCACCTGTACATTCCAATCATTCATGCTCTCCCTTTGGCTGGTTAAAATTAGATTTCTGGAAGACCCGTTTCTTCTAGCCCCACCCTCATGCGTTTTTGCAAGTGCTGAACCGAGAAAACCCCCTTTGAGCAGGTATGACGTATTTCTGGAATAGGTAAGGATTCTGCCATGGGTTGGTGTGTGCGGGCCTATTACTTCAGTTAGGCCGGAGTCCAGCCAAGGTAAGTGCATTAGTGTGGAGTTCTGCCCCGTAAATGAAAGTGTTCCGCCACCTGTCAGACGGACATGAATTTTTCTAAGTGATAACAATAACACTCTTCGAACTTTGTTTGCTGAGGGTTAAAAAATACTAAATTAAAAAAACTGTTGGCGGGCCTGAATATGATTCATAAACTAATCAATAAATTTTTTGGAATATGCCCGCATTACCAACGGTCATTTTGACATCATTTGGTGAAGATTTCAAAATTCACAGATCAAATTCATACTTGAAAGTAATCAAAGATCTTTTCCACATTTCCATTTACCATATGGTACGCCAATTCAATTGTCAACATGTCAAAGTTTACAGGAATAACAAACGATTCTTTATCTACTCAGGCAGAAAAACAAAATGTTGATAACATTGCAACAAATTTACATAGCATCATTTTAAAACTAAATGCTAAAGTTTATGAGCATTCCTTTCCTTCAATCATGATTATGTGATATCCAAAGTTTGTTTTAACAGGAGGGTCCGTATATGAGGGGCTATTAACAGTGCTTGGAGAAAGAGCAAGTGCAGCTTCTTGGAAAGGACCCACCATACTGCCTCAAGTCATCCATCCAAGATCACTCTGAAAGCAAAGAATAAGGTAAGGGATATATCTGAGAAACTGAAAGTTTGCAACTTTACTATGCTGAAAAAGCATATGACATATGCTCAAATTGGCAGAGGTTCCTTATAGTTAAGACTGAACACTTAAGAACTCTTTAAAAAAATGTTGCTCTTTTTTTTTCCTAGTCTCCACAATTTTTCAATTTAAATCGATTTTATTGATATCATCTCACACTTTATACATGCTAAACCTGTGGTTGCAATAGCACTACTATTACCTCTCTACAAAAGTGCAGTTTCTAACATAATATATCAAATCATTAATGTCAATTAATGGTTGACATTTATCGTACAAAAGGCTTATATCTAAGTAAATGTATATATTTTTTTTTATTAGATTTAATATAATTTAACATATAAAGAAATGCTTGACTTACTGCACGTTGTCGAAACATATTCACAACGTTTCATATAATCATCCCAAACAAGGTTACCGGGACATTTCATGTCAAACAGGAATTCATTCGAACATGTCACAAATGGATGGCAGCCTTGACAAGAAGGGTAATCTCCATCAGCAACCCCTGTGCAGTTGTCCACACAATCTGGGAATTTATAGACTCAGATTAAACTTCAGATTCCTAATCTGCTCCACTACTGGCACTAGGGAGTAGTGTAATGGCCAAATGTAATGAAAAAAATTATTTGCAACAATTGCTTTGAAGCCAATGCTCTACGTAGCCAAACAAGCATGGCCCTCATGCGCATCAGTGTTCACAGAATGAGGGCCATGCAGTGGTTCTTGTAATTTTTCGACATTCCAATCCTCTTTATTTTTAATTGGCAATTTTAACCTGTGCTTCTTAAACATTAATAATGTTATGACTGAATGACTTAGTTATCGCCGATACTTTTAACTATGTTGCCACTAGGCCAAAAAAGAAAAATTATATTAAATCTGATAAAAAATGCCTAATTAGTAATTTTCAATGATGTGACTTGGTGATAGAAGGCACTGATGCATGTATATTGCCCGAAATGATATTCATCAACCTGTCGCAAAATACCACAATGCTTGCAGAAATCAAGACAGTAAGGCTATATAATTAAACAATTTATCAATTTTATCCAGAAACCATCTGTATGGGTTATTAGAAATATATTGCAAACTAAAATTATCATTCAGTACTTCATTTATAATTTCACTTTTTTGGAATACCCTCTGAATGAATAAAAATACTTCATCATTATATTTACACTTAGTAATTATTTACAATACAATTAATACCTTAATGTCTTACTCACCTTTAGGAGAGTCAATGGCTGCACTGTTCACAGAAGTTGTTAAATCTACAATAAAAGTTAGGATATATAAGTATATAATAATTGGGCATTTTGACCTTGAAAATGCTGAAAATGAAATCTCTTAATTTCTCAGGCACTACTCGTATGATTCTCATTTCTATTAATCAAATACACCTGCCAAAGTGCAAATACTTCATGATTATATTTATACTAAGCAATTAGATTGCCTAATGTCTAACTCACCTTTAGGAGCATCAATGGCTGCACTGTTCAAAAAAGTTATTAAATCTACAATAAAAGTAAGGATATATAAGTATATGGAATGACAACCGGTAAAAATAATAATTGGGCATTTTGACCTTGAAAATGCTGAAAATTAAATCTCGTAATTTCTCAAAAACTACTTGTATGATTCTCAATTCTATTTATCAAATAAACCTGCCAAAGTGCATTGTATGACCACTTGGAAAAAATGCTTCATGCAAGGTAAACTGATTGCCTAATTGATTTAAATGTTTTACACAGCAGCTGTAAATGTTTTGTATTTTATTTAATGAAGTTATAATCTTACCAGCAACTAACTTAGTAGTGTTAGTTTGTTGTTATTATGTCTATTTAAATTCAAAAGAACGGAAATTAATTTGCATGAAAGTATTTAAACCATGACTTACTTGCAGTTAGTAAGAATATTACTAAATGCACTGCAGTGCTCCAGATATTGCGATTATCCATCTATGCAATTGCAGAAAATGTGCAAGAATTTCCTGAGAGTTAATTAATGAGCAATGTACAGATGAATCTGACAATAATGCGTCAGTCAATGACTGAGAAATAGTTTTTCACTGATATTAATTTCTAAAAGCTGATTAGCACTAATCTACTTCATCTCAGCCGTGAACATCTAACAATTCTCGAACTTCTTTGTTGGACCTTTAATACCATAAGCCAGCTTAAAGACAACAAGAGAAATGGATTAATTTAGTTTAGTAAACAAGCAAAATATGTATGACAGGTCAGTGTCAATTAGCACTTGAACTCAAAATTATGTTCTCTGCTGAATTCTTTGCAGTTCCAAATAAAAAAACTTTAAGATTAAATAACTGCATATTATTAAAATCATATTAAAAATTCCTTGGCATCCTCTAAAATTATTGCAGAGAATTTAACAAATTTGTGTTGTCATGTATGTTAATTGGAACAAGCTGAAGTAGAGTTGTTCATTTTGCAAGACACATAGCAACCATGGCTCCACAAGATGTATCACATAGAAAATAATAATGTCCAGCAAATTACTTGTTTATTGCAATTATAATGAATTGCTTGTGATATACATGTGCTATAAATTACTGAGACTCAGTTATTCAATATATGTCACAAAATTAATTACTGCTAAATAATTCAGAAAAAATGGTTTGTTAAAAAAATGCACATTTGTTATCTTTAGGGATTTTTTTTTTAAATTGTAAGCAGATAAAAAAAACTATACATCATCCATTGCCATATTCCATTCAACAGTTACTGAATTGTTTGGTTGCTGATTTGCATTAAGTCCATGGCATTTAAATTATTATTTATAACCGAACACTTTACAGGTGTATATTAAGAAAACAATAATAAGTATTGAGTCAAGTGAAAGTAATATAGATCATTATGCAACTATTATGAAATTGCTAATTATAAACAAAAACTGGATTGGATTGAGTGTGGCCATTAATGCTAAGATCAAATATTTAACAATTGTATGCACATGAATTCTACAACAGTTATGGCTGTCATTGCAAAGTATGGGATGCTAAGGAAATGAAGGAAGCAACGCAATTTTTAGAATCTTTTCCAGACTTTCCATTATTATGACAAAAAATAAAAATAAAGAATCAAGCAGCAGAATGAAACAAATGTCAAAATGTAGTATGAAAAGTGAAAGTACTATAATCTGGATATATCACTAGCAAAATGTTACTGATGTAAGGATCATAGAGTCATTGACTTGAGGGTTTGAAAGAGTAACCAATTTTCATATTTTATTCTGTAAAACCATCTGTCATTAATGGTCATGAAATCCCAAAAATGTATCTCTACACTATGTTACAAATATTCTTACAAAGTTTTGTATGCATATAGGTGCAGTAGTGTGTAATTTATTTTTTTCTATTTTTTCAAAATTTTGTATCACAACATATGTCAATGTGACTATCAAAAGGCACCACTAGGCCATATAGAGTATTACTGTACAAAATGTTGTTAGTGTGTTAGTATTAGAGTTCTGCTCCGGAAACGAAAAGTGTTATGCCCGCCTGCCCGCCCACCCGCCCTCCTGCTCGCCTGTCAGACGGACACTGATGATAACAATAACCCTCTTTGAACTTTGTTCGCTGAGGGTTAAAAAGGGAGAGTACATGTACTATAATCTAGATATATCATTGGCAAAACGTAACTGATGTAAGGATCATAGTCATTAATATGAGGGTTTGAAAGAGTACCAATTTTTCATATTTTCCTCATCATATAAAATTATCTGTCAGTAATGGTGATGAATCCTCAAAAAGGTATCTCTACACTATTACGTATACTTACAAGGTTTCATATGCATGCAGGTGCAGTAGTGTGCGAGTTCTGCTCTGGAAACGGAATTACTTATTTTTTATCTTTTTCTTAATATTATAAAACACAGCTGAGCTATGTCAATGTCACTATCAAATGCACAACTAAAATATATAGAGTAATACTGCATAAAATGTTGTTTGTGTCAGTGCTTTAATGCTAGAGTTTTGCTCCAGAAACACAATTTAACAAAATTTTTTAGCATTTTTTTCAGATTTTCCATTATTGTATAAATAGCATGAAATTAATATCAATATGAAGTTTGAAAAGTCAAAATACTATAATTTAGATATTTAATTGACAAAATTTCATTCATGTAGGTTAAATAGAGTCTTTGGTATGGAGGTTTGAAAAAGAAAGAATTTCTCCTATTTTTCCCGAATTTTTGAAAAATCTCTAGTATTAACGGCCAGGAGACCTCCAAAAGGTACCTCTGCACTATTTTAGACATATCATTACAATAGTTTTAAGCATGTCAGTGCAGTAGTGTCAGAGTTCTGCTCCGGAAACAAAACAAAAATTAAATTAAAATTGTATTGTTTTCAAATTTTTTAAAACCTAGCCAACATATGTCAATGTGACTATCAAATGACACCACTGGGCCATAAAGAGTATTACTGTACAAAATTTGGCAAGGATAAGTGATTCACTGGTTCCCATGCCTCTGTCAAGCACAAGGCACCTGTACATTCCAATCATTCATACTCTCCCTTTGGCTGGTTAAAATTAGATTTCTGGAAGACCCGTTTCTTCTAGCCCCACCCTCATGCGTTTTTGCAAGTGCTGAACCGAGAAAACCCCCTTTGAGCAGGTATGACGTATTTCTGGAATAGGTAAGGATTCTGCCATGGGTTGGTGTGTGCGGGCCTATTACTTCAGTTAGGCCGGAGTCCAGCCAAGGTAAGTGCATTAGTGTGGAGTTCTGCCCCGTAAATGAAAGTGTTCCGCCACCTGTCAGACGGACATGAATTTTTCTAAGTGATAACAATAACACTCTTCGAACTTTGTTTGCTGAGGGTTAAAAAATACTAAATTAAAAAAACTGTTGGCGGGCCTGAATATGATTCATAAACTAATCAATAAATTTTTTGGAATATGCCCGCATTACCAACGGTCATTTTGACATCATTTGGTCAAGATTTCAAAATTCACAGATCAAATTCATACTTGAAAGTAATCAAAGATCTTTTCCACATTTCCATTTACCATATGGTACGCCAATTCAATTGTCAACATGTCAAAGTTTACAGGAATAACAAACGATTCTTTATCTACTCAGGCAGAAAAACAAAATGTTGATAACATTGCAACAAATTTACATAGCATCATTTTAAAACTAAATGCTAAAGTTTATGAGCATTCCTTTCCTTCAATCATGATTATGTGATATCCAAAGTTTGTTTTAACAGGAGGGTCCGTATATGAGGGGCTATTAACAGTGCTTGGAGAAAGAGCAAGTGCAGCTTCTTGGAAAGGACCCACCATACTGCCTCAAGTCATCCATCCAAGATCACTCTGAAAGCAAAGAATAAGGTAAGGGATATATCTGAGAAACTGAAAGTTTGCAACTTTACTATGCTGAAAAAGCATATGACATATACTCAAATTGGCAGAGGTTCCTTATAGTTAAGACTGAACACTTAAGAACTCTTTAAAAAAATGTTGCTCTTTTTTTTTCCTAGTCTCCACAATTTTTCAATTTAAATTGATTTTATTGATATCATCTCACACTTTATACATGCTAAACCTGTGGTTGCAATAGCACTACTATTACCTCTCTACAAAAGTGCAGTTTCTAACATAATATATCAAATCATTAATGTCAATTAATGGTTGACATTTATCGTACAAAAGGCTTATATCTAAGTAAATGTATATATTTTTTTTATTAGATTTAATATAATTTAACATATAAAGAAATGCTTGACTTACTGCACGTTGTCGAAACATATTCACAACGTTTCATATAATCATCCCAAACAAGGTTACCGGGACATTTCATGTCAAACAGGAATTCATTCGAACATGTCACAAATGGATGGCAGCCTTGACAAGAAGGGTAATCTCCATCAGCAACCCCTGTGCAGTTGTCCACACAATCTGGGAATTTATAGACTCAGATTAAACTTCAGATTCCTAATCTGCTCCACTACTGGCACTAGGGAGTAGTGTAATGGCCAAATGTAATGAAAAAAATTATTTGCAACAATTGCTTTGAAGCCAATGCTCTACGTAGCCAAACAAGCATGGCCCTCATGCGCATCAGTGTTCACAGAATGAGGGCCATGCAGTGGTTCTTGTAATTTTTCGACATTCCAATCCTCTTTATTTTTAATTGGCAATTTTAACCTGTGCTTCTTAAACATTAATAATGTTATGACTGAATGACTTAGTTATCGCCGATACTTTTAACTATGTTGCCACTAGGCCAAAAAAGAAAAATTATATTAAATCTGATAAAAATGCCTAATTAGTAATTTTCAATGATGTGACTTGGTGATAGAAGGCACTGATGCATGTATATTGCTCGAAATGATATTCATCAACCTGTCGCAAAATACCACAATGCTTGCAGAAATCAAGACAGTAAGGCTATATAATTAAACAATTTATCAATTTTATCCGGACACCATCTGTATGGGTTATTAGAAATATATTGCAAACTAAAATTATCATTCAGTACTTCATTTATAATTTCACTTTTTTGGAATACCCTCTGAATGAATAAAAATACTTTGTAAAAGAAGTTGTCAGATATTATGTCTTATAGACGTCTCAGATAAGACGTCAGTGAAGTTTGCATCAGGATGGGCTGGTCATGAAACGTCTTGCAGAGACGTCAAAATGACGTCAATGAGATCACTTTTGCCCACTGGGCTAAGGTATCTGGTTACAATGTAAGATTTTATGATGATATGCATTGCCTGTAACCTCCAAGCTTTTGCTGCAAATTAACAGTATTCCCTTGTTTTTTTAGCAATTAATATATAATGACTAAAATTAATTTAGGATAGAAAACTACAATGTGATCTCCTTGTCAGAATATATATCAACGTATAGCCAATTTGTCAACTTCTCTAACCAAGCTGAAGTTTATCAATTGGGGTTAATTGGCTTATTATATCACCCTGACCCCAGTGCACCCTATATTATAGCCATGTGCTTATCATTATCTGAACTGGCTGCAGTTAAGAATTTGAATTCATTCAGTAACTTTGGAGGGATACTAGTGAAGTTGGTTTTAAACTTAATTCATCTATGAAGGGATATATATACCATTAAAATTCATTGCATGGAAAAAAAAGTGAAGTTTTTTTCTGACCACTGTGAAAATATGTTGCACATGTTCATCATAGATGCAACTTGGCTGAAGAATTCTGATATACATGAATAAAAGTATTTATTTCTTTAAAACTTAATTAATTGCAGCAATCCCATGTATAGATTTACATCATATGTGCATGCATCCAATACAAGTCAAGAATGCTATTTCACACAATATAATAAAAAAAAAATTCTTAATTTTAAACTTGTGTTCTGTACATTAAATGTCTAAAGATGGTAAGCAAAGTTTGTCTTAAAGATGTGGTCAGATGTCTAAAAGACGTCATCTGATGACGTATTTTAGACGTCAGATATTGGTCAACTAAATACTGTAAAAGGAGTTGTCAGATATTACGTCTTATAGACGTCTCAGATAAAACTTGAAGTTTGCATCTGGATGGGCTGGTCATGAAACGTCTTGCAGAGAAGTCAAAATGACAACAATGAGACCACTTTTGCCCACTGGGCTAAGGTATCTGGTTACAATGTAAGATTTGAGCATTGCCTGTAACCTCCAAGCTTTTGCTGCAAATTAACAGTATTCCCCAACCCATATATAGAGGCCGGGATCCGCCAGTGGATCCAGCCTAGAGCAATTACTGTGATTTTATATTAAATTTACGCAGATAGCTATGAGGTATCTTAAAGTTGCTGAGAGGCCTGCTCAGTGTAGCTGCACTGCACTGATGCAGTTCAGTCACATGGGGAAGGCGGCTTGTCTGTGCACGCCGCAGTACGCGTGACTTGGGTGTGACGTCACTGTTTGGATTACTGGCACGTGAGCGAAAGCATGACATTTACCCAGACTGTTTACGTCCACAACACTGCTTGCCGCCTTCTTCTGGACCTTATTTCCACATTGTCATAGCAGCAACAGCATCATACGGATTTCCTTCTTCGATAGCTACATCAGAAGCAACTTGACAAGCATGGAAGCGATCGTTGGAGACCATAAAACGTAGATAAATCAGGTGAGTTGTGTGTTCACTGTTGGGTCTTTCGATGTTGTTGAGCGCTGGGCAGCTGTCATGGTGGGGCCAACTTCCCGGCTAGAACACTCGCCATTTCCCCTTCAGAAATGCAAACAGTGCAATGTCTTGCTTTAATGCACTATAGAATACATGAGGGGTGTCATTCGGGTTCATGTAATGCTGGAGCATGACGCTGTTGTTGTTGAATTCGGCGTTATGTCTACCAAAACTCGGTCAAATGACATAATACATTGTCATTGTAGATTACGCCATCCGGAGTGGCGCTGTTGTAGCTTGAGAACGCTGCATTTTCCTAAGTCCAAGATTAGAAATTACAGCACATATATGTATATATGATCTAAGTAGCTAGTTCAACCCCAAGACGGAATTACCAACATTACAGTAATAAATGTCAAACCCTATGACGTATCCTATTTCTCACAGACACAGATGCACGTGTTTCACCATGCTGGGCACTCACGAGTTTCAAAGTAAATTAATTGGTTTGTCTTTTCAATATTTGCGTTGTTTAATCAAAAACTTTTTTAATACCTTTTCAATTCATATAAATCATCAATAGGTTACATGTATCACCAATTATGATAGAATTAACTGTCAATAAAAATATTAAGTATTTGTGATATTTCTAATTTTACATAAAATATTGATATAGACTACATGTGTTATTATTATGGTGATTAAACCAGAATACTGCTTTTTACCAGTTATTAAAAATATTTATGACTCATATTTATTATTGAAAAATATTTATGACTCATATTTATTATTGACTTCTTTTTATTTATTATTTCAGATTGTGGCTTAAATTTATGAAATTACTGACAAAAAGTATGAGCTGGAGTCACAACAAAGGGTAAGTAAAAAGTAGTAAGCGCTTGTACTTATAAATAAAGATATGGCAGATATTTAATGCACAAAAATTGATTAAATTGTCAAGCAGAGCCTGTAGAGAAATAGAGTTTAATTCTTGTGTTCAGAAGAGGAAGTTTATGTTGCTAAAATTAGGCCTATGTTGGACCTCACCATTTGCTATGTAAAATTTGTGTAAATAAAGAGAAAATCCCAAGAATTCTTTTAGATGCTCGTGAAACTGACAAATGTTGTAGATAGTCTTTACTAAATAAAAAAGCGGCATTCTGACATAATATGTATTTGTTGATAGGCAGGCTTGTTTCAGGATGATATGCTGATATGACAGTAGCAGTAAACAAATTTTGCTTAATTTGTGAAATTATTATTTATTTTTGTTAATTTTCAGAGCACTTAGCTTCAACGCAGGGTCCAAAATGGAGGATTATGACATGCCGACCAAGAAAATGAGGCCGTCCAGGGTAACCTTTGATTTCTTTATATTTTGCAAAATTTCTCTCAGTTTAAAAAACATTTTGACATGTATGGACATGTGATATTGTTGGTTATGTACATGTTCAAGTCTCCAAGACATTACTGATGTCATACTTTATCATTTAATCCATGTTACGTATAGAGGTCATTGAGTGATACTGCCAAGTACAATATACTTAGCCTTGTTGAAACTGGAATGTATTCCTACATAATTAGCATTAGATAAAACTGCACGTTTGATCATATTTTTACTTCACATAGACTATAAAAATGTATAAAACATATATTCCTGGCCTTAATAAAGCTAGGCACTTCATGTATACAAACTTGCAAAGGCTTATACAATTGGTGTGATATCATATATTTTTCCTAATTTATTTTGGAAATTATAATTTTTGAAAAAGAATTTCGCTTCCACTTACAACATTTGACTATTGTTTGTGGTATTCAAAGCCATTTTCTTGAAGGTTGGTACTGATTTGTAAATGAGATATTCCACTGCGGAATGCAGAGTACTGGGTAAGCTGTGGCAGACATTGTTAGGAACTTACAAGTAGAACTGATATTTTGATTTCTTTTATGATTCTAGTAACTCATAATTACTCTTAAAGCTCTACTGTCTGTCAAAATTACTATTTTCTAAAGCTTCATCAAATGATTGAAAATCACCTTATTTGATCAAGGCACACTAATGAATCTATCCGGCAATTAACAGAAATTAAGACCAAAACATTGGAAATACAATGGAAATGGCATCATCACCCATTGTTGAGTATTGTGATGTCATCACTTGGTTTGTTTACATATTGGATTTTTAATAACATGCCCCCCAGCAAGGCTCTCGATGGTAGGCAATCAGTATTAAGAAGGCAATGAAGTGAATGCAATAGATTTTGGCCACTGTCATATTGAGTGACAATCCAGCTTTAACCATTTCCATTGTGCAATAGATCGCAGATCGTCTATGCTAGTAGGTTATTCTCTAGGCAATAGTCATCATGGTGGTATCATAGACAGGTCATTAAGGTGACTTACAGGTCTAACATGACCTGCACATAGTTACACAAGAAAATACCCACATTACGACATCCTGTCAACACAGCTTCCACTATTTTCACTGCCCTCCTTGATTGTCCCCTTGCCCTCCACAACTGTATCACCACTTACTGTACAAGGCGCTGATAGGCTCTAGTTTTTTTCATAATGCCCTATGGCACAGAACAAAAACACACCCAGCACATTTCTAATGTTTTTGTATTAAAGGTTGTGCTACTACCATGTGTTTTGATTCCGTACTTTGACCACTCACTTTCATAGTGTTGTACAAGTCATTATACAAAAAACTGAAAATATTTGGACATAGTTTGGAAATAGTCTAACAAGATGCGATTTCTGGTAAAGTTTTCCTATAAAATGTCCAGGCCTTATTTATAGCATAACCTTTGCTGTGACTGGTCATTCAACATCACAGGAAATAACAGCCAAATTATTTGCAATTATCTTCCTAAAAATCGCCCTTCACGCACTCAGCTGTCATATTCTTCGCGTCATTTGCGCATTTGCATGCGCTCTAGTCTTCATATATATTTTTTAATGAAATACTTATTTTGTATACATGCAGACCCTATGCTTATTAATAAACTGTATACCGTAACGGAGGGTATTATGGACAGGGCGGGTATGATGACACTCATATTAGAATGTTAACAATTTTGGTCACAAAAGTCATTGGTAGGATGGGGCTATTAATCTCAGGGTAGGCAGGCAGCCAGCCCCTATGCTCCTACTGTATCTTGTATGAACTAGTTCATCGTAGCGCCTATGGCCCATTTAATTGTTTTTCTTGAAATATTTAGCGCAGGCCCATAATAAGCTCATGCGTACTGTATTATGGACGCTGATTGGAAAAATTTGATCTTGTCAAAAATTAAATGTACAGAAGCAATCTAATGCTGTGCCTAGTCTATAAGCACCTTTTTCACTTTGATATTTTTTCTCGATACGACAAATGAATAAACAAGGTCACGTGATGTTTGCTGACCTGGTTTTCAGCTCTAGGTGTTGGCGAATTGGTGTCATCTGCTGTTATGTAATCTGCACGAGCTGAACCGGCTAGCATTGCAACAGCTCCAATCGATATTTGTAGAACATGGTTATACCATGGAGAAAATAGTACTCTTGTCTCCATGGTTATAACAGCGGAAAATTGTCTAAATTGCGTGTACAGTAAAGCAAGCGTCTTCAAATTTTATGTCAGATAATGTTCTTGAAGATCAAGCCTTTTAATTATTATTAAAGCAATCTATCAGTTAATAATACCATAATTAGGAAGTTTTGTGATTTGTAATAATTTGGGTTGTTGTGGTAGGACTACAGCTCAGTGCAAGTCAGGGACGATATCAAACTGATCATTGAACAAACGATATCAATACAGCCTAGATGGCATTGTCCTGCAACAAGATAGTGGTCAAATATCTAGGACACTGCAATGTCTGCATTGATCCAATGTCACCAAGCAGTGGATCAATACGAAGTTGTGCATTGAATCTTCAGGGAAAATCCAAAGAAGAGCTAATGAGTAGATGATCTCTGACATCACCTGTGTGCTATAAATGTTAACTTTACAATTGGTCTTTGGAGTTGCCAGGGATTACGAGCTGATCACACCAGTGCCTTCCTTCACTGCACTGTCAAGTTCCTGAATTGTACATTTGTTGTACGTGCAGATAGATGCATCCCCCGCATGCCATTGTTCGGGGTCGAACGTGCTACCTCTGAAGTAGTACTTCATGATTAGCAAACACCTTGACCATTAGTCTAGGCCACGACATCACTCTGATAATGGAGTCACTAGATCCAATTAAGTGCACTTCTAAGGTCAATCAAAAACAGCCAAGGACTTACTATTGAATTCTAGTCATCACAATTCATTATAGTGATGACGGTCTTGTTTTTATTTGCCGATCTATTTATAAAAATATTACGATTTCCGTTTTGGTTACCACCTCGGACGTGACTAGCCTCATGTTGTCTGGAGGGCAAGTCGGAATTGGGTCAGGGGGTCAAACAGTGAGACTCACTCACGTTGGCCCATATCGACAACAACAACTCCAAAATAGTCTTGCCCCCCCCCCCCCCCCCCCTTTCCTAGCAGGTGCAACACTTACACTACTGTAACTACAGTCACTGCTAAAGATAAGTTTATGTAGACAAAAAAGACATTAGTGGACTCTATGGTTTTGGGCTGTGTCTGTAGATTAATTCAGGTAGATCTAGGGCAAAGATAACAGGAAGTACAGTTAGTGGAGTAAGTTACGTAATAGGGAGTACAGGCCTGTGTAGATTCACTCATGCAACCTCAGCTCAGCTTTATATAGGGCTGTTTACCAGTGGTTATTTCTTTTCTCAGCCTACTTTACACTCATACAGGTTCATATTTACTAAAATGTGTGTAATTTACAATTGTAAGCTAGAGATTAGAGATTCATGCACTGAGACTGATGGAGAGAACCTCAAGTATGATTATTATTTAAAAAAAGAAAAAGAACGCACCAAAAAAAAACGTAATAGCTATAGTATGGGAGGCCCACAACCCTTGAGGTTTATAATTAAGAATTATTTAGTCCGACTCCTATTAGAACTTCTTTTTTTATGATTTTTTTTTCTTGTAGGTAATCACATAAATTTATCTTCCTGGTATTTTACTTTAATTTCGTTTATAAATATGTTGGACTAATCTCTGGTTTATCCAAGGACTAATCAATATGCAGCCAAGCACCCTGGAGCGTCCTATTGCAGCTGGTGCATTAGCTTGCATTATGTCATACTCATATCTCTGGCTGCAGTTTATTGTATAATTGCATTAATGCAAGTGGGTCTTCGTGCTAAAAATAGACGCGTACGTTGTGCTGTTAATTCATGCCCTACTTTCCTGTGCTATTTTTCTGCTATTTTTTTCCGGCCTATATACATATATAATAGCGAAAAAAACGTCTTCACAGTTTTCTAAACTACCCTCACATGAAGGCCCATGTGCTGTGCTTTTCGCGCCCTTTTCGCGCCCTTTTCACGTTGTTAATCAGCGCTTAGAACGCGAGTTGTCAGTCGTCTGCTTCTGACTGAAATCAATCTTCCATTGTTCTTTGGATTTAATTTCAAATTATTTCTAATGTAACTGAATTGATTTTTTTTTTGGAGAGAGAAGCAATTAGCAATTGGTCACGTTCTGTTGTAGTATGGTTTACAAGACACATGTGGCGTGTTGTCTACACGCTAGCACATGGGCTGCCATGTGAGTGAGGCCCCGCCCACCTGCGTAGCCAAAGGGGATCCGATGGGATTTCTCTTGGTCTTGCAAATATTACGTAATACTGCAACGTAGCACTTGTGGTTACCTGCACGTGTGAGACCAATATCTATATATATACTTAATAATTTAGGCGGCTACTAATTAAGTACTGGCTAATGATAATGCAAATAGATCTATACATTCAATGCTTTGTACACCGGAGCTTTAATTTGCCATGCATGCAGTACTTAAGGAATTCATACAGGATAATTAATATAGTTTATCATAATAAACTTTCATCAAATATGTAGTTTATCTTTAATCATTTTCCATATTGAAGTTTAAAATGTGTCAATATATTATTAGCTACCGTAACGGAGGTATTATCGACAGGGCGGCTATATTCGACACTTAAATTAGTTTGTTTAAAATGTTACCGAATTTTTTTTTTTTTTTTAATGAGTGTCAAAAATACCCGCCCTGTCGATAATACCCTCCGTTACGGTATTATTATATTATTAGAGCTCAAGTTATAAAGAAATGTACAGTAAATTGACTAGAATAAGTCCAACTATCACATAATGACTGTTTCAGTTTCCCATCAGGGCTGTTTAAAATGGTGTATGAATAACTCGTGAATTTTTTGTTGCAACTCCTCAGCTGAATTTCATTGTTGAGCTACATATGCTGTGTCCCTTGAGTTATCCTTCTGGTACAATAGAAATTTTGATGATCGATGGATATAGTTAATGTTATCACATTGGTAATTTCATCAGTTTGCCCAAGTACAATAGATCTTTATTACAAAAACTAAAATTACATATGTACTGGAATATGGCATAGCCCAGTGTGCTGAATGACACTATTATCATATGATTGTGTCCAGCAAAGGTCACTTGATAGCTGGCACAGTGACGGAAAGTGCGCCTTGACTCGTTCCAGACCGAAGTGTTCTTAATGATGAGGTGGTCTTATTTGTGAGATTATGTATAAGACGATACATTAATTACATTTAACACAACCATGTGTGTAGTTACAAAGGACCTTGTTAGTGGGATGACCTTGTGGTGAGGTGGTGAAGTTTAGAGACTGTTTTCCGTTTCAATATTTGTCACTGTTTGATTGTGGCAGTGTTTTCAATGGACTGTTGGTATATTGGTGACAAAATGGGTAATATATATATATGATATATTTTTGCAATTTCAGGATCCGATGTCTCACCGTATTATAGAGAAAAGGCGGAGAGACCGGATGAACCAATGCCTGGCGGACCTCAGCCAACTCATCCCCCCTGCCTACCTCAAGCAGGTAAATAAAGGAGAATTAATTAATTAAATTTGACTAGTGACACAGAAATAGGTTCCAAGATTTGTGCAATGATACTTGTGACAAATGCCATTGAACTGAGTGTATGTAATACACACTCTGAATTGATTCTGTATTTAAACTGTATTACATATTTTACTGCCACCACTACTTCCTCATCAAATATATATTTATTTAGTGTAATGTGCACCATGCTCATAAAATGGTTATATTCTTTAAAATGCATTTATAAATATATTTGTTTTTCACAGGGGCAAGGGAGAATCGAGAAAACGGAGATTATTGAGATGGCCTGCAAGTACATCAAGCAGTTGAAAATGCAATTAAGAGGTAATTTTGCAAATTATTTGTCTTGTGTATGATTGTTGCTTTTCCTTTTCACAAGTTAATTCCTCTTAATTTACAATCATTAATACTTTAATAATTTCAATGTAATCCATTTGTGTATGTATGTTGTAATTTCTGGTTAAACACATTTCAACAATAGATTTTAAAGTTTTATTTGATTATTTAAATGCATAGAAGTCCTGTTGAAGCTTGCTTTTTACTTACATTAGCATTTTAGTTGGATACGAACAATTAGATAGTCAATCACAACATTTTTTCATTTGGGTTTATCATACTTAATTTTCTCACAATTCTGTGAAGTTGATTAATTTCATTTGTATAAGGAATAAAAAAGATTTGAAAATATGCTCATTACTTCTTATAAAAAGTAGATACTGAAGCTATTTCCCTATCTTTTTGTTTTCAGGATGCATGGGTAAAATTGTCCAATTTAGTTTCATTTCGCTAATTTAACAAATTGTCAGTAAGAAACATTACTTGATTCGATGACTATTTGAGTGCACTTTGACCGTAATAACACAAGCATGTTTGTTTATATGTGCAAACCAATTACCAGTCATTTGGGATGAATATAATGGAGACAATCTCAAACTTTGATTTTTAACAAAGTTCGATTTTTGCTTTAAAGTGAGTTCTGAACACAGCAAGAATTTGTTTTATTAGGAAGTTCAATATTGTAAATTCCATCTTTCCAGTAACTTGTTAACCAATATCATCTTATGCTATAAGGTAAAAGATAGAACTTTAAAGCAGTTGCTTTTTACAAAATCATGTAAATTAGGTGTTATAATGCTATAGCACGTTCGGCATCGAAAATTACGTCTAGATTTGAGCAAACTTGATTGGAGGTGAGCAGACATAGTTGCAGCTGGAGGTGAGGGTGAAGAGTGAACCTGTCTTGTGAGATTGTGTTTCCTTGCCTTCCTGAATGTGCTGAATTTTATATAATAGGCTGTAATTTCTTGCAAGTGGTGTGGTTTACCTGTGTGATGTCAAAAACTGTAGTTTTATAAGTGAATTTAAATAACTTTTCAAAGATGGACGTTTTCAAACTAAATATGTGTTCAAACTAAATATCTCAATTATGTGTTCAGACCACAAAGCTCTCCTGCACTAAATTTGTGCTTGCGAAATAACTGTATTGTGAATAATTGGATCACAGGCGTTAGCCGGCTAATTTAATCACTGAAATATGCGGTATACTAAAAATAAGGAAATGGTTAAAATGACCGGCTGACGCCTGTGATTGGATACTGGTTGTGTTGAATCAAAAGAAGTGAATGTTACTCGTCTGGATTGTCTTCGAAGTTTTCCCCCTTCTTGTTACATTCTCCAGCAATCTAGCAATATGCTCTAGTTAAAGTCGAGTCAAGCACCTCACTCAGCAAAACTTATAAAAACATTATTGCGATGGCATAAAAAAGTTGCTTGATGATTGAGTGAATTGAAATATCAATCTTGTCACCTTATGGGAGCTTCCATGATTATTTGGCAGTGCAGTCAAAATGTTTAGGTTGATATAGCATCTCCAGTATCCATAGTATCAATCTATTTTATTGCCTTTATATGTGTAATGTTATGCTCCCATGATGTACAACTTTATGTTGATGTTTATGAAGCCTTTGTGAATAACATCTCGTTCAATATGGCTTGTGGTCTTCCTGTACAAGCACCTCACTTCTTTGATGAATTAATTGATGGTCGATGACTGTTTGTTTCTTTCCAGAGAAAGCCACTTCTCCAGACCTAGGGTTTGTGGGCAAACCAGCTGATAGGGTTTCTCATGCCTTACCATATTCAGGTTGGTTAAAGTCTTATATTTGGCATGCTAGGACCTACACACTGCATTTAGAGAACCTCATTCAGAAAACGGCATTTAGGGGCGCACTTCATTGTCTTATCTGAGGGTCTATTCAGTCTGTGTCATGTAGCTGTGTGAATAAAGTTCGAAATTTGTTCTTAAAATTTTGTTTACAATTTTCTATTTTTATGTTTTTTTTTGGTTTATAATATACAAGTAATCACTTTCAATTTGGTCAATTACCTAAATGATATTTAATTGCAATGTTTTCTTTTGTGGGAGATTTCAAGCACATACTGAATTCTTGTATGTATTTAAATAAAATGTGGATGACAGTGCAGTTAGGTTGTTTTGTTGGAGTAATTTCAGCTTTGTGATGATTTTCTTTGGTGTAGAATGGCATTTACTGCATTGTTTTTTCCATACAATGTATTTTGAAAACAAATAAATAAAGATGACATTATTTCTGTAGTAGAATCACGTACACAATTGGCTGAGGTGGTGTTTTCGAGCTTGGAGTTGTAAATTAATGTACGACACACTTGGAATTATTATGTAAGTAAGAGTTTTGCTTTTGGCTGTGTTTCAGATGGGACCTGTTGCCAAGAAAAGTTTTATCTGGGGTTCACGGAGTGCATGGATGAAGTCATGAGATTTCTAGTTGAGAAGAAGAGCTACAATCCATCCGACACCATCTGTGTAGAGTTGTTAGACCATCTCAAGGACGGCATGAAAAAATTCAGACCTCGTGAGTTATTTTGTGATCTTCATTTCTCTTTTCTGCCTTGTTTTTATGAAACGTATGATCGTGTTTTTCTTAAAAGAATTATAGAAATATACCCATACATAGGATGTATTAATGCATGAATTAGTGCATTTTGCTATTTAGAAGTCTAACACCTGGGAAATCATTACCTTATTATAAATTTATGTTTCTTAGGTCAGCTTCTGTGAAAGAAAGTTGTTGATTTGCTATGAAAAAGTAAGTTGAACATTCTTTTCATTGCAGAGCTGATTCCGATGGCATCAGGTGAAGGGCACACAGAGGAGATGAGCAGCTCCATGCAAAGTATCATGAGCGAGAACTTGGGAAATGTACCATCAACCTCAAGCTGTGCTGCATCCGACATGCCAGCGACACGAGAGTACCACTTGCAAAGCAGAGACTTGGACGTCCAGAACATGGCAGCCATGGCCGCCAGCAGCATACCCAGTTGCATGTCAGTAGATGGCACTGCAATCAGTGACCTTGGATATGGCACTGGCAGTGTGATGCAGGACCAGATGGACTCAGAAGACCTGGTCCAGGATGACACCAGTTCTGAACTGCAGGACATGGACCTTGCTACTAAGCAGGGCCTCGCTGGTGCCTACAAGTTCAAAAACACCATCAAGTTGCGCTTCACTGCAGATGCAGATAGCCCCGAGAAAGGCTCAAGGAATTATTCTGCTGGGGACTCCTCTCCTGCATCTCCCAATGAGGACACAAAGCGCAAGGAAAAAACCCAGTCTCACAGTCCGAGTTCAGACTCAACGTCTACAAACTATCCTGCCTCGGATTACAGTTCAAATGGCAATGGCAGCACCAGTTCTACAAGTAGCAATTGCAAGGCACCCAATGTTATGAAGCAGGCTTCAACAGAACATGACAATGGGGCGGGTAGCGCCCTGAACAGTGCTGTACCAGGGTTTGCCTTGCACCCCTCTGGGACTTATTACATTCCTATTGTTATCTCTGTTACGCATTTGTTACCGTACTTGCAAAATGAAAATCCTGGCCAATCCATTAACATATGTCATCCCATCAGTATACCCATCAGCTTTGGAAGCCCCTTTATTTCCATGCAGAACATTCACATTGGCTCCGGCCAGGAACCTGGAGTGCATGCATCTATTGTGACCAAATCTGAGCCAGGTTTCTCTTCCACATCATACAGACGGTGAAGGAGATGCTGAGCTTGGAAAGTTGTCAGTTGTTTTATTTTGTGCATGGATTGGATGTAATTGGTTAAACCCGGTGTGTTAAACTGATCAGAATCTGGAGTTTGTTACAGTGATATTGATGTTACTTGCAGACTACTTGTTAAATTTGCATAAATCAAGGGATTTATTATGTGCATTTATATCTGACGATATTTTGAGTTGAGTCATTCTGTGTGAACCTGGATAATATAGAAGTTCATGCATCTGTACATTAAGGGTGTGATAAGACTTTCATTATAGAAGAACAACAATCATCTAGACCATGAGGGGTCTTTATCATGCTGCTGAAATTAATTTAAAAATACAAAGCGAGAAGGTTAAAAACAATGACAAAAGCTTTACTCTGCTCGTGTTTGTATTGCGACAGGGTTCGCACAGAATGACATAATTTGATTTGAAACATTGTTGCATGAAACTTTTATGCGCTGGTGCATACCAGATTAAAACTGTTACTTTTAAAACTGTTACTTATATAATTGTCTACTGAAGATACGAGGGACTTCAGTAGCGATATGATGTAAAGAACACTTGTCTTGCTGTACTTATATGTATTATGGGGCCAGCAGAACAGGAGAGAACAGTGGAGATGCTATAAAATAATACTGCAATTTTAACGTGCTTTTCATTGAATTAGCCTAAGAAACCAGGCTTTTTTCTTTCAAACTTAGCCCCTTTTATTGCGGAACCCTTTGATGCGAATCACTGTCTCTCCCAGCCAAGCTGGAGTTTTAAAATTTTCTGCGTCTCTGTTGATATAAACAGTTTGTTGCACTTGTGCCAGAGATCCAAGACAATTTTTCCCATTGACATATAAAAGCAAAAATATGGTCTAATAGGCAAGTTAATCATTTGCATCTGGATAACAAATGATATGCTTGACAGATACCTACAATATGTAACTTTTATGCAGGACAGCTAAAGTTATTTCATTAACTGCCATGGTATACTATATATTAAACTAAAATATGCTTAGTGTACCTAGTCATTTACATATCCTGTAAATACACACAACTGATTATTTAACTTCGACGTTTTGTCTTCATTGACATGATGGATGTCGTACGTTTGATCTACGAAACTTCTCTCCTGTTCGGGTTCTGGTGGCGCTATGGTTTTATATTACTGGTATCACTTATTTTTTATATTACTGGTATCATAAATGCCAACATCTTGAAGAGTTCTTTGAAGATACTCAAGTATGAAGATACTTTATATATATGTTTGGTAAATGGCAATGTTCCTTGCAGTGAACTGAATTTTAAACCGTGATTACCTGTACAGCTGGAGTCACCACTTGAATGATTTAAAGTGTAACGTAATATTTTTGTACTAATTTACTGATCTCAGAAGTGAACAAAGTAAATATATTTAAAAGTCGTTAAAAAAAGCCCACAAAAAAATTTGGTAACTTAATATTTCTGTCTAAGATACTGCGACAGCTGCAAATGAGGAAAGCCTGCTTAAGGAATCTTTATTCCCAAGCTGTCGGTGATTCACTTTGAAAAGACCATCTGAGTCGTTTTGCATTACGTGCATTTCTTTTAATTGAATTTGTTACAATAATTAAGTGCGTATACTAATATTAAATCTCTCTGGTGTTGATAGAAAGGCCTTTCAGGCACTGGCGGCGCCAGGATTGCTGAAATGGGGGGGAGGGGGGGGGGGGGGGGGCAACTGAGGGGCAAGAGATCCATACAGGGGGGCAACTGTACATAGATATAACAGTCCAAAACAGCAATGAACAGGTTCAAGTGGGGGGGGGGGGGGGGGGCAAGGTGGTCTCCTGGGACCGTGCGCTTGCCCCCGATAGCGCGCCGCCACTGCTTTCAGGTGTTTTCTCCTTGATGCTATTGTAAGTCTTTCAATATTAACTTAGACATGTAACTGGACTTTAGTCATTGACCTATGACAAAACCATTAGTGTCTTTATTTGCAAGGAACTGAAATTTCAGATTACCAAGGCAAGAAATAACCATGAAGTTTCACAAATTTCTATCATGCTTAAATTAAATGTCCATTAAGTACAGATTGTGCTGTAGCAAGATTTGAATCTTGTAGAGGTACCTCTGTGTGTGTAAATTTGCCATTTATAACACCTTTCCCTCAATACAAATGGTCCCAGGTAGAGCAATGTATACGAGATATGTACATTTTGTTGCGCTTATGAGACTTGTTGAATGTTATGAATTGCTTAATTGTATATGACACTTTTATTGGTTAAGAGTTTTGTTAAGAATGACATGATTCCTGGAGTCATATAGGTCTGTGATAAAAGAAACGGGTTCGCCTATGTATATTGAACTAGAATTCAAATAGTTGCATAACTTGTATCATACTGTGAGTCAGGTTACACAATTTTTGTAAAGGTTCTTGTCAGAATGTTAACATTGCTTCAATGGAGTAGATAGTCCACAAGAAATGCCTTATTCCAAAGTACTAGCGAATCTTTTAAGCAATACATAGTGTGTACACCACAATGTGTGCTGGAATGATTGAGTTTCAGTGCTTTTTTTCCTTGGGGTGGATACAAGATCCAAGTGATTTTGCCAATCATTGGCGATTTCGTAATTAAGCAGTTTGTTCATTATGGTAGATTACTGGAGATCCGCTGCATGTTTCAGTAATATACAGCAGCAGTTAGGAAATTATTTTGATTCGTCTATATGATGTTGGAATTTTTACTTAAGACAAGGGAATTAAGGGGCGAAGTCGTAATTTCATTCATATATGTGATTTACTCATCTCAGCAGAAGTGCATGAAAAACTGGCATTCGATTTTTCCATTGTTGTCTTGTAAATTGAACCTCAATTTAATTAGAAGTATAAAACATAATTAGTTTATTGCAAGTCTCACTGTTTTGTTGATGCATAATATTTTTGTCCCATGTTAAAAAAATAATTATGCTGAAAACGAAGATTAGGTTATTTTATAATCTCGATGTAATCATGTCATCTGCAATTCTGATCTCTAGTCATACATTTCTTGATAACCTTCGGACTCCAGCTGTTGTTTGCATGAAGTGTACATAATTGGCCCACTGTATTAGAGGTACTGATATTTGTTTATGCATTATAATTGCGCCATTGCTATAGATGGCTGTCCTGTACAATAAAGTACTTCAGAAAAAATATCGTTTCAATCTTTGTACTTTTCCAAACAGAAGAATTTGTTCTGATTTCAAGTAAAATTAACTTTTTTTTTGGACTAGTTTAGTGATCTACATGTAGCAGACAGAAACACTTTTCTTTTCCTTCTAGAAATCTTGAAATTTCTGGGTTCAAGAAAAGTATTTGTAAGTAGTATTATATATAGAATTTTATTGACCTCAGAGCATCAAAGAGATACCTGTGTCATTATATACCCCATTTTCAGCATTGTCAGCTTGGCCAGACACAGTGAACACATAATATCCATGTGTGTAAGTGGCAGGTCTTATGTAACAAAGTTACTGTTTACTGGGTCACGATCTATGAAGTGTAACCACCTTGGTAGTGTGCCAGTTTTAAGATAAATGTCCTTCATGTAAGAAGAATGTGTGAACATGTGCATGCAATATTCACATGGGATGATATTTGGCTTGCCATTTCTTCCATTTTGCAAATGATAGGAAGCCATACACAAGGGGCTGCTCGAGATCCTGAATTCGAACCCCGGCCCCTTTTATGAGCTACATACCAGCTGGATGTTCATGGCATGACATGTAAATTGGAGGTACCTTGTACACTATGTCTACTCTGAGGCAAGTGATAGACTCCACCTATGAGGTAATGCGTAACATGATGTGGACTCCATGAAGTCCTATCATCTCATCATTATATCTGTTCTGCCAGCTGGTCATATAAGCTGACCAAGCATCCGAACCAGAAGCATTAAGATATTGACAATGTAGGGCCTATATGGCACTGCGTTAAATCTGTATGTGACTGACTCAAAATGACTCTTTTAAGGGATAATAATAAATTAAGCCATATATATTTTCACTTCAATTCCACATATACATGTCATAGACAGACAGCCTTAATGAGACTGGAGTTAGGTCTAACGTGCCTTTAATAACCAAGTTCCCCATTGACAATGAAGTCTCTTCAGACCCCTCATTGCCTCAATGTCCTCGAGTAACAAATCTCGACTACTGTCTAGGAATTACACCAACTAGTTGCGAAATTACATGTAGGAATAGCCATCAGCCAAGCATTTAGTCACATTCCAAAAGCTGTTTCGTCATTAAATGGTAAGATAGAAAACGTAACCAAGCTCACTACTAAAATTATTATGAAGGCATTAAAAAACACAGCGCATGAGTAGTTTGCATTAATTTATTGACTAACAGGAATTAACACAGTTCATTGCCTTGAAGTCAAGCTCTGACTGACAGATGCAAGTCAGAGTAACTATTAGCCAACACAGCATGACACAAACAACCCCCTGATCCCTTTAACTTAGCACTGCATTAAGCGGAGGAGCCATTAGTTCAGTGCTCTGCATTGTAGCAATTACTATTTACAAAACTCCTGCATTGTAGATCCTCCATACATGAGTATAGCTCAAATGAAAGTAATACTCTTCTTAATAAATAATATTTGTCTTTACAAGTTATATCCAACTACCTTTCCATCAGTGACTGCGGAATATCGGTGCTTAAGCGAGTGTCAAGTGAACCATAAAATTCAGCGCCTGTAAAATAATCCTCCTTTAAATAGCTATAGAAAGCAGTGGATTCACCATGCATTTTTTTCACATAAGCAAATAGCTGAATTATCAACAGGGTTAGGTATGTATAGTATGTACAGAAGTCCATAGAAGTCCATGAATTGGCTGGATATACAGTGTTAGTTATATAATTTTTTCTATAATAGTACATTATACAATTTATTCATGAAGATTTTTTTTTGTGAAACAAAGAATAGCTTTGTAATTACACAGATTATTACACAGTTCCATCACAATTTTTGGGTGATGACACTTTCTGGCATCACCGGTATGGCCCCAACATCAATGATGTTGTAGCGATCCGAACAAATTCTTGCTGCAGGCAACTCAAGCCAAACCGAATCCTTCAGAGCACTCAGTAATGGCACACAACAGCATTGACCTCAACTTGTCGTAAGTCTCGTAAGCCGGCAGGTCAAGCTGGTTGAAGCTGCAAAAAAAAAAGACATCGGTTAAGAACAAGCTTTACTAAAAAATATGAAAAACCAGTTAGGCTTAACTCATAAATCAAACTACAAGCGCATTGATATTTCAGTTATATTGAATATCAAAGTACTTAGCTGATCACTATTTATCCATTAAGAACATCAGGTGTGTTATTAAGCGTATTTCATATTAAAGAGAAAAATACGTAAGCTCTCTCTGAAGCAACAGTTCTCATTAAACACATACAGGCTGATATAGTCAGCCGAAAAGAGCTGCGCCACTTTGGCCTATTACACACTAGCACCTGCAGCTGCAACGGGCAAGTAAATGACTTGTCTCATTATTTTACTGTTTCTGCTAATCAATTGCACTTACCAAGTGTGAGCTGACGGAAGGCGGTCAGTCGAACGGTCATCCCTGTGGATCTGGAATTTCTGGATGCCGTTCATTCCTTCAAGGAAAGCGAATCCTTGCAATGGGACCTTCGACGTTCCAGTCACGAACTGCAAGAATCTCGCTCTCTCAGCCTGGTCAAAGGACCTCAGGGCTCGCCAGAACCACTGAATCTGCAAAATCAATATTCAGTAACGTTCAATTGAACCATATGATCATGAAAATATTTTATACATCACCTCACCAGGACAGTTGAGTTTCTAATATTATGTCACTGGTATTTATGGATAGAGATTTTGTTCTTAAATTCAGTTAGTGGTTAAAATTAGCACTGCTAAGCAGTAAATTACAATAGCAAACACTACTGGTACATGCCCTTTCAAGTAAATATACAACATGTAATGGACAGGAATACCATTCCACTTAAGGGGTCATACCGTTCCAACAGGTGCACACTCATGGCTGCAATTAATTGATTTAATGCCATAATTACCTGAAGAGAATTAGGCTGGTACTTATGGTACTCAGAGTTTGCTTTCAGATCATCTATATCAATGGTGGGCAGTCCAGAGATGAGAAGTTCAAGCTCCTGCTCGTTAAAGATGGCGATGAGTCTTTTAGGGATTATGTCATAGAAACCCTCCAAGAAAGAATTGAGCTGCTGACGGACCGCTCCTGTCATCTTCATCTGACAAACCAGGTTGATGTACTCCTTCTTGTTGTCCTCGGTTACTGTAATGTTTTCACCGTTGGGCTTCAGGTCCCTGATCTCTGTTACACCGAACTCTTGGATCTGGAAAAGCAAATCCAAGCGAGTGAATAACAATTCCAAGATACCCAGTTCTGCAGTCATTTCTTGCTAAATAATACTAAATATATCAAAAGTCTTGCAGACTTACATCAGTACTGAATGTAAGTTCATATCCCAAGTCCTGCACATCATTTTCCAATAAGAACACCAAGCCCTGGTAGAAGGAATAGTCTTCACTCTCCATGTCTTGGTACCTGCAACAGCCAAAGTACACTTTAGTCAAATCAAATTTGGGACATACAGGGAATTATAGAAATTATTCATGCATTTTGTTTTCTTAGGATTCATTAAATTTTGCATTAATTTGTTTTCATAAACGTTTCTAGATTTTTTTTTATCGGACAGAAAAGATAAGTTTCCTTTGTAGAATGAAATTACTTGTCAACGCGCAGTGTGGTGATTGGTCACTCTGTGTCATACAGTATTACAGGTTTGTTATGATTTGGTTTACAACATTTTTGTAGCAGCTGTCTCAGTGACATACCTGACCAGAATTCCCAAAATGTGTTTGTAGAAGGAACGGGTGAAGTAGCATTCTAAGAGCTTGTTGTCATAGATGGCCTTGGCTATGATGCGTCCAACAAACTTGAAGTAACTCAGATGGTTGGAGTTGCAATGGGAGGATGGGTTGATTGTGTAGGTGACCCTGTCGCCTGGGGACGTCTTGAACAAGGCATACATGGGATTGAAGATCTCACGTGAAATTATGACATACCATTCTCTCAGCAGACCACCAGCATCCTGGCCTTCTTCACCTTTAGACCGACAACAACACGTTAATCATAAGAATGTGACACTTCACTTTCGGTACTTGCATCTTTACCGAAGCAAGTCATGCAACATAGGCAAAGTAAATGGTTTTCACAATATAGACCAGTTTATTTTAATAGATATGTTGTCAACTCCTTTTTACTTCAAACTCAGTTTGTTGCATTGTACCACTAATAAAAAATGAGATATTTATGATACAGTCAACCCTCATTTATCTGCACACCTTCGTCACCAAGTTAACTGTGCGGATAAATGAGGGAACCAGATAACTGAATATATATAAATGCACTAAGTAAATTTGTTCCCAGCCAATTGTGTGCGGATAGCGAGGGAACCAGACAAGTGAGGCCTGGATAAATGAGGGTTGACTGTATTACAGATGTCTGAGAGAGACTGACTACAGAGACACAAGGCAATTCTCTGAGTTAATTAGCTCTCAGTTTGTTCTTGCATCTGCTCTCCACATCACTGCGACAGATCCCAGCGATTTACATGAGAGAAATGCATTTTATTGTATCAAAATCAACAAGATGCTCACACAGCTCCATATCAAATTAATGCAACTTTAAATAGCAATGTGAATTACATTATGTGATTCCATGTCTGAGAGAGACTGACCATTGAGAAACATCAAAGCTCATGGTTAATTAGCTCCCATTTTTATCTTGCACCTTCTGACAATCACCAAGTTCCAGGACAGATCAAGGTGAATAACATATCAAAGATGCATTACCAAATTCTGCAGGTACATATTTTTTTTTAAATACATGCAATACATGCCACATAGCCTTCATGCAAATATTGTACCTTCGAACACAATATAAAACCGATAGCGAGGGAACCAGACAAGTGAGGCCTGGATAAATGAGGGTTGACTGTATTACAGATGTCTGAGAGAGACTGACCACAGAGACACAAGGCAATTCTCTGAGTTAATTAGCTCTCAGTTTGTTCTTGCATCTGCTCTCCACATCACTGCGACAGATCCCAGTGATTTACACGAGAGAAATGCATTTTATTGTATCAAAATCAACAAGATGCTCACACAGCTCCATATCAAATTAATGCAACTTTAAATAGCAATGTGAATTACATTATGTGATTCCATGTCTGAGAGAGACTGACCATTGAGAAACATCAAAGCTCATGGTTAATTAGCTCCCATTTTTATCTTGCACCTTCTGACAATCACCAAGTTCCAGGACAGATCAAGGTGAATAACATATCAAAGATGCATTACCAAATTCTGCAGGTACATATTTTTTTTTGAAATACACGCAATACATCCCACATAGCCTTCATGCAAATATCGTACCTTCAAACACAATATAAAACCGGTGCTTCCATTCATCAGCAGTTCTTCTGTGCAGTTCTCGGAAAGAGTCCTCGAACACATGCTCCCTGCGAACATGGACTGCCAAGTCTTCTCGCCGTAAACCTTCATCCATTCGCTCAAGCTCTTGCCTGAAGTAACGTCGCTTGACATCGAAGTCAAGCACTCGTGTATGGTCCACCAAAACAGCAAAAGCGCCCTCTGCCAGTGGAGTCGTGCTTTGCCGCAAGATCTGGTTGAGAACCGTGTGGTGGGTCTCTGCAAATAGTAATATTGTTGTTGGAATGCTGCAATTTGCCTAACCTCCTGCAGGTTTTACAAATTTTTAAGAAACTTACAATTCATATCCCTGAATTCTTTAAATATACAGTGCCCTTCCCATCTTCCCATTTTACAGCATGTTTTTTGTAACAACAATCCCCAGTGAAGCCACCTTTATCAACTCACCTGCGAATTTCAAAAAGCGCTGAGTATCTGGAGGCAGATTAGATGACACTAGGGACATGGACATCACAGAATTTTCTCTGGTCAGAGCACCTGAGGCATCTGTAACTTGCTGGGTGGCAGGTGATGGAGGAGCTTGCATATCCATATTGATGTGCGACAACTGGTCTTCACCTCTCTGTTGAGGCTGATCCTTCTGCTTACTGTCTTTCTCACCAGCATGGACGATGAAGAAAGCTTCAACAGCTGGTTGCAGAACCAACACTGCGTGGTGGTCAGATGTGCGTGCCAACTCAGTAAGACATTCTCCCAACGTATCCCACAGTTTATCAAGCAGTAACTGCTCACTAAGTCTCTGTGATGCCAAGTCCTCCTTGTTCTCAGCAGGAGCTTCAGAACCCGAGGATACAACTGAAATGGATGCAACTGCAGATTAAAGCAATTTATTAAGTCTCTGACAGAGTTGTTAACATAGGCAATATAAATGCAATAATCTACGTTTTATTAAGAAGGATGTAGATTTAGCCCCTAGTATTACTTTACATTTGATCTAGGTTGTTTTCAAAAAGTCCAGTCAGGCTCATTAAATCAGTCTAGCTGTCACGGGCAATACAGCAAGGTTTTGTCATCACTCTGGACTTCCATGCAAAATCAAGATGACCTATTTATTAAGTCTCTGACAGAGTTGTTAACATAGGCAATATAAATGCAATAATCTACGTTTTATTAAGAAGGATGTAGATTTAGCCCCTAGTATTACTTTACATTTGATCTAGGTTGTTTTCAAAAAGTCCAGTCAGGCTCATTAAATCAGTCTAGCTGTCACGGGCAATACAGCAAGGTTTTGTCATCACTCTGGACTTCCATGCAAAATCAAGATGACCTATTTATTAAGTCTCTGACAGAGTTGTTAACATAGGCAATATAAATGCAATAATCTACGTTTTATTAAGAAGGATGTAGATTTAGCCCCTAGTATTACTTTACATTTGATCTAGGTGGTTTTCAAAAAGTCCAGTCAGGCTCATTAAATCAGTCTAGCTGTCACGGGCAATACAGCAAGGTTTCGTCATCACTCTGGACTTCCATGCAAAATCAAGATGACCTAAAAACAATGAATGAGTTATATACCTGGTTGATCCACTTCCATAGGTGTCTCTGTGTCTGCTGAACCCTGTGCAGATGGAGCAGCAGGGGCGTCCTCTGAAGCTGCAGCTTCCTGGCTTTCTGGACTTCCTTCTGGGGTAGAAGTAGCCACCGGCTGGGCGCTGGTCTGTTGGGACCCTTCGGTAGGTGCTGACAGGCTAGAGCTGTTTCCTTCGCGTCGGCCCACCATCTCCAGGATTATTTCAGCCTCTGCCTCAAACATGGCCATTGCCTCTGAGATGTTTGAAATGTCACGACCCACTGAACAAACAGAGTTACCAATCCAATGTTCCCATTAATCACAACCACACAACAGTGCACACACGGGGCCTGGCCACTACACCATGACATGGGATGACATGAAAGGTGAATGGATGCAATGTACCAGGTCCAATCAGGCTCATTAAATCAGTCTAACTCTCACAGAAGGTCAAGTTTTACTCGTCATCACTTTGGACCGTTTTATCAAATGGAATATGACAAATTTATGATTGAAATGAATGACATGGAGAGGCCGTTGAAACACACCATTTGCTCCATGCAACTTACCCGGTCGTCGAGCTGTTTTGCTCGCAATCCTAGCTGCTTCTCGTAACTGGATGATGACCTTCAGGATGCGCAGTAAGAACTGCTGGCTGGAATTCTTGTTGGTGAGAAGGGTCATAGCAGGCAGCTGTAGCTCTCTGCCGCTTGATTTCACCTTTGATGGTGCATGTACCACAACAGCTAGACCCGGCTGGTACCTGTCATACATAGCATCAAAAATCTCATTATAACCTCAGACTACTTCACGCAAGAGCATCAGCTTTCACAACACTGTAATTATTATTATGTTTATTCGTACCTACATAAAACAAAATTAAATCGAACAGTTTATGGAAGCATCAATATAAAAAATATATATATATATATAAGTAAAAACAAAAATCAAGTTGTACATAAAAAATTTAGAAATTGTAAAGCATCTTGTCTGTCCATAATTGAAAACAACTGTCCTTGTGAGACAAGAACTAAGTCTCTAATAGCAGTTCCTGTGACAGTATCTTCTTGTGTGTAGCAATTGGCTTCACAGTCTCTGTTCACTATCTGAGATAATTCTGCTACATCCAAATTCACCAGATAAGCAGTGTTGAGACCACGTAAGTTACCAGCATAGTAAAGGTTATTATATGAAAGGTGAATGGATGCAATGTACCAGGTCAAATCAGGCTCATTAAATCAGTCTAACTCTCACAGAAGGTCAAGTTTTACTCGTCATCACTTTGGACCGTAATAGCTGAATATTGGTAATAGCTGAATTACAAGCCTGGGTGGATATTTTACAGCAGGCGTGTATCCAAGTAATAACATTAGCCAGGCTTTTATATGATGTTAAATAAAATAAGACCTAGCCCGGCTTGTTAAAATCAATATGTTAAAATGCTAGGGGTAGTCCATTATACAGACCTGTCCTGAAGAACACCTTTTGGTAATGATGATGATCCACCTTCCTCCTCATCGTCTCCAGCTTCCTTCAAAGGTTCAATACACATGCTTCTCAATTCCTTCAACAGCTCACTGTGGTAAGATAGAAATACAGTTAGTTCCATAAAATGTGGTTCACTCTAGACAGCTGTAGTGACCTATTTCTGGCTGTAGCTATAACTGGCTAAAGCCAGCCACTTCTGTCTACTCCTAGCTTACAGTCGGCTTACACCTACCACCACTGAAAAAATATAAACCTTGGTAATTGTACGAAATAGATCTATTATATCATAAATACATATTTGCAATGGATAGGCATCTTTTCAACAAGAAATTATAATTATGCGTAACTTAACTTATGCACCAGATGGGGCCCGCATGTACTTATAGCAAAAGTTGTCTGGCTAGGTCAAGGTTAATTTGACAGGCCGTTTTTAATGAAACTGTACCTATGAAATATATCATGCAACATTTATGCATCACGCCGTCTCATGGAATGTTGGAGAACCATGAGAAAACTTACAATGCTGGACTGGCAAACACCTACCTAATATGCTGACACACAGTGAGACCCAACTGACGAGCACCAGCTAACAACAGCTTCAACACGGTGTTACGAGTAGGATTGTTGGCTCTTGATAGCTGAAGAAGCAAATTTGTAGCATCTTCTAAGCCTTCCTCTGTGCAGGACTTAGACGTCAATACTTCTACTGCTAGCTGCAGCTGGTTCTCAAGAATGGTCTCTTCCTTCTCTGGCTCTGGAAATATTTCCTCAATCTTCTTTGCAGCGTCTGAAAGAATAACACATATTATTCAAGATGAGTTGTGTTAGTCAGAAACCCATAGCTGATTTGTGAAATTAAATGCCTACACATTATTATGAGAAAGAATCTTAAAGATAAAATTCAATTTGATATCGGAACCTAATTTCACACTTTTTTTTTTTATACTTTGTTTATATTAGTTTTTCAAAATCAATTGAGGGCACTGTCATGAACATCAGTAGTTACATTACTGATTATAATATACTTAATCCTATAATATCAGCAAGAACATGTTACAACAATATTCATACCAGAGGCAGTATTTGCAGATGGTGGTTCTTGTGCTTCACTTGGTCTGTCTGACGGTATTTCTATGACAGCGGGTGTGGCATTATTTGACGGGGGTGCTGAGGCGACCACTGTATTACTAGTTGTGCTAACCACTGTTGTTCTTGATACACCTACAAGATAAAAGGCATTAAGGTAATGTTAAGCAATGATAAAGTAGACGCGGAAAAAGTGCAGTATAGCGGACCCAAATTTGTCCATATTTACAAGCGACGTTGCCAGGCCTACGACGTCAAATGCTTGAATTTAATATGTGACGTCACAAACATACGGCGGCTGTGACCATTTTCAAGGCAAGAACGCAGTTTATTATTGTTTATTTTTGCTGTTTCTGGGGGACTGCTGCCCCCAAACCCCCGCTAATATACACATATGTTATTCTTATTGTTTGCCACAACAACATTTGGGTCCACTATACTGCACTAAACCAGTAGACTCCTTAAACACATAACACAATCGTAGATTTTCACTTACCTAAGCCACCAGCATGAGAAATATTGTTGGTCGTTCTTTGCTGAGTGATGTCTGGTAGTCCTACGGACACAAGACCAAGTAACCGCAACAACCTGTCCGTAAGCAACTGACTGCGGCGAATGACAGGGTGTGACAACATGGTCATCAACTGTCCTAAGGGTGAGGCATCGTATGAAGATACAACACAGTCTGTTTCAATACTGCCTCCACTGTGCGAACGCTGTACTCCCTTGCCTTTCCGGCTTCCTATAGTACTGTCTAGTTTGACTAGTAAGTCCCAGAAATCAGTCTCAGTCCGACCACAGTCGAGTTTACACTCAGATTTAGATGCCCTTGCAGGGCTGGTCTGATTACTATTACTACTGGAAATGGCATTTGTTTTTGCTTCATTGTCTTTAAAAGACTTGCTCTTTTCATCAGGGGTACCAGTATTAGAGTCAGCATCACATTTGATCTCCTTGGCTTTATTCTGAGGGAGGAAATGACAAGGAAAGCTTTTGGCAAGGGAAATGAGGGTATCCAGCACATGGCGGCAGATGAGAGGGGACGCTTGGCCATTGATAGTCACTGCCGTGCCACCGGTCGTGCTCCATTTCTTTCCTGTCTTTTGAATCTGGAAGACATTGGCCCGACAACCCAAGGCAGCATCGAGGCTTACCGATAGCCAGGATGGCACACTGCTGCGCTCGGGCAACAGTTTGCCGGAGGACACTGGACTAGATTCTCCCGTGACTGTGGCTCCGGATGATTTCCTCTTCACCTTATCGGTTTGTTTTCCTGTTGCTGTCCGGTCCTCTCCCTCCATTCGACATTCACCAGTTCTCTGCAGGATTGACAGGAGTGCTCGGATCACCCAGCTGCGCGTCTGGGCATGGTAGCACAAGTTACGCAAGACTCTGTGCAGCCTGGATGTGTTCAGTTTGGGCTCATCCACGAATAGCAGAACAAGCAGACAGGTAAGAGCGTCGTGGTCCAGCAAATGGCGGCCCCTCAATCGCACTGTGTTAGCTTGAGAAGCGAGGTGAGATGCGGGAGCTCGGTTCCACCAATGCGCTCCACTGGAACGAGCTGGCTGTCTGATGGCATACCTGGTTGGACCCAGACGTCCCGGTATTCCTGTAACAAATATCATTGATACAAACTTCATTTCAGTTTTCACCTCTAAATTATTGTAACTACCAGAATCAAAATTTATGAGGATCAGTGCATTTACTGAATCACAAACTATGTATGAAAATGACAAGGTTTCAGAGACCTCGATTGACTACATGAGGGTAAGTATTTCAGTTATTCTCATGAATAAACTTCATAATTAACCTTGTCAGAAATGCTTTAGTTCAGCATCACAAAAAACTTAACCAAGACAAATAGCTCAACCTCAATGTCAGCACCCAAGAGATAATTGTGATAAAAATTGCTAAATGTGATCCATTGGCTATGTAATCCAAGGAATGAGGCATTTAAAAAAAGAATTAAATATCTGATGATCATCATAAATTTTTAGAAAGCTGCCAAGCCAACTGCAGTGAGCTACAGGAGAGGTTAGTTCCCTCAAATCACACGCAGCAGTGACCCTTTTCAATCACCTGATTGCCGAAGAATAGCAGACAAGGATGCAGCACCCTGAGCTATCAGGCGCTCTTGCATCATGCGACGATGACGCTCCTCCAACTCTCGCCTCAGCAACTGAGCTTCGGCTGCAATATCTGGAGGCAGGACAGCTACCATGGAGTCATCCATGTCTGCCAACACTTGTTGGCGCAGCGAAGTCGGCAGTGTAGAAATGAAGATCGCAGGATCGACAGGTGACTCCTGGGCTGTGCTTGTTGACTGTTGAGATGTTATTCTCGCCTGCTCAGCTCTCTGTTGGGCCAGAACCTAGAAAGTAACAAATCAAATCTGTAATATATCGTAACATCAACTATGTTCAGAAATGAGCAATATTGAATAGTAACGTTTCAATCTGTCAGATATCGATAAATTAGATATATATGATTTTTCCTAAATGCCCTCGTAGTGTATTAGAGCTTCATAAAATTAAGTCATTTTTCCAATCGACAATCGATTCTGCAATTTACATCATTAAAGACACCAATATACTATCCACATATTCTCTTCAGATACTTCACTGACCTCTTCTTGAATGTTAGGAGGCAAGGCGGCCAAGAACTCAGGGTTGACCTCAGTCAGACCAAGTGTTTCGGCCTGTTGCTGCTGTTGCATGGCTCTCTGCTGAATGCGTTGCAGACGAAGTTGCTCAGCTACCACCTCTTGACGGATGCTGTCGGGCAATGCAGCCAAAAATGATGGATCTACTCCGTCTGGAAGTTGTAGGTCTTTAAATAAATAAGTAGAGACATATTACTAAACTTTCTGTTCGAGTTATCTGGATAATACTGAAGTATAATTATATTGGATCACTGCACTTACCTCCAAGAAGAGAAGAAAATTCACCACTGCGTAAGGTTGCGGCTCGCAGAGAGCTGGACTCACTGAAAGAATACACAAAAAACATTGAATTATCACAACATAAAAGTGTTTGTCCTCAAGTTTTCTTAGGACTATCTACGAGGTTTTGCAGTACACAAAATATGATAATGCTCACCCAAGCAGACTGCCACTTGATGTGGTAGGGGCATCCACTCCAGCTGTTGGTTGGTCTCCTGAAGGCGTTCCACTTCCTGCAGTGCTAGGGGCTGAATTGCTACCTGTAATACAAAATATAAATTTATAGCTTATTGTCAGTTCCACATGACATCCTCAGTGTATGTAATGAACCGTACCATCATAACAAATTTACAGATAAACTTAGTACTTACTAGACGCAGTTGAGTTAACAGTTGCAGCATCAGAGCTGGTGATGTTTGAGGGACCATCAGGTGTAATGACCTCAGCCTGGGGCCGAGCTGCCTCTGGTTGCTGGGGTGCACCCGCAGCTGTGGATCCAGGAGTCGAAGCAAACGGCAGCTGAGGTACTGGCTCCGTGTCTGTCAAGAGGGAGTCGCCAGAAAGAGTCATGCAGCTGTCAGTGAGTGTTGACGATGCCTGGGTAGATGTGGGAGCAGAATCATCAGCACCAAGACTTGCAGACATAGATGATGTCAACATATGAGGCAGGTTGAATCCTGTCGCTGGTGTGACATTTGTTAGTGTTGAAGCTGCAAGTCTCTGCGGTGGTGCAGGAGTGTTGTAAATCACAGGACTGTCAGCTGAGGTTGTCATCGAACTCAATGGGCAAGATGGAACTGCAGAAGAGGTTAAATCATGTAATTGTGAAAACAAAGAAAACCAAGAGAAATATACATGTGCACTGTAAATGACTGGATGATTTACATACCATTCACAGGTGTTTCTGATGAAGCTGGTCCAACTTGGGGAGTTGAACTTGCCTGTGGAATGGTGGCACCTAGACGACCAGGAGCAGCTGGGGTGTTCAATGGGATGGGAGCATCCGGTGTTGCGATCATTGCTGCCAGATTGAATGGCTGACCTGTAAATAAGTATGTAAAGTCACTACAACAACATCAACATGAAGTGGACAGATGATCCTTTAGTATAATAGTATATGCACATTTTCGCACACAATGAACTTATTCTACATACCACGGGCAGGGGTGTCAGGCTCCAGCAATGTGGTGGCAGGTGGGACTGACGTCACGTTCTGAGCAATGGCTGCAAGACGTTCAGCAGTTGGGGATGACTGCCCAGTGGTTACTGCCAGACGACTGGCTGATAGGGCTGCAATGATTTCCTGAGAGGATGGCAGGGAATCTGAACTGCTTGATATGATCTGTGAACAGAATATATTATCACACATAAAATATTACGATTAGGAGTCAGTGGAAGAGCAGTAATTTCGTAGGGCGTCTATTTCTGTGAATGACTTACATCACTTGCCTGCATTGCTGTTGGTAAAGATACAGAAACGCTTGATGGAGCAGAGGATGACTCCTTATTTCCACCTTCTTCAGTCTTCTGCTTGTCATCCTTCTTGTTCTTCTCCTTCTTACTCGCTTCTTCCTCTGCCGCTCTCCTCCTCTTCTCCTTCCTCTCTGCAAGTTCAAAATCTCGTCTTTTCTCCAAATCCTCAATGATCTCAGGTTTGAGGCATGTTAGGCAATCGTGCACACTGTCGCCATCCAACACACGAGCTTCCTCTGTCCACCTAGCCAAAGCTGAGGGTACACTGGACAACACTCCCGAGTTGGGTCCAGCACCATCCAGGAAAGCATCCTGATAAATGGAGTAAGTCGTGTTTAAATACAACATTTTTAAGGCTGACCTAATCTACTTCAAACAACACAATCTCAACTGAAGTCATCTATGTCATCACTGATGTAAGAATTAGTAGCGAACAAACCTGGAAGAATTCTTCATAGCTTTCATCCTCTGGACATCTGGTCATGAAGCGGACGTCATCATTTGTCACCAAATGAAACCTGGCCTGTGCTGGGGCTCCCGTGGAAAGTGTGTTAGTCAGTTGAAGAACATCAGCAGCAGCAGTTGGTCCTAGCAGTCTGCAAGCCAAACAATTCAACAATAAAGAAATGAGAAATTGACATATTCACAAGCATCGCAACAAATTTACAAAAAGAAACAATGTACTATATGCCAGGAAAATAAACCTGAATGACTGTCTCTGCTCAGGACCCTTGAATATTCAGGTTCCCTAGAAACTAAAGTGACCTACATTTCTAGATCGCTATGCATGTGCAACGTATTGCTGACCAAACAAATTATTTCAATGTTCGTCGCTCTAGCTGCTGCATAAAAGCACTAAAATACCCGAATTTGTTTGCGTTTTGACTGACTAGTTGAGCAACTTTGAATTGATGACCATAGGTCAAGCGTGGCTGGGTTAGTTGTTTTAGCATCAATGATGCATATATATACGAATGTAATACCTACATATAAATTTAATACAATTACAATGAAGTATGAGTGCTTCTTATATCTCAAACAATTTGTCGGTTTTAATGAAATGAACACAAACCTTTGCAAGATAGGTGGAGGATTAGGGTGTCTGCATGTTGCGGAGTTGTAATGGACATGTAGGCGATACGTGCCCACACCGCCAGCTCCTCTCTGCCTTCCAGCTCGATGAACACGAGCAGCTAAGGAACCAGGCACAGCGTGCGTCTCGGCATGTCGGACCAAAAGCGGATGAGCAGACGTTACGTTGCTGGGAGCAGGAGGCACTAGTGGACCTACAAGTATTATCACAATTTAAGCAAATGCCATGGTTAACCATAAATCTAGCAACTATGTGGTATTGTAATTCTGCACAATTTGCAACTGATGATGCGAGATGAGAGAGAAGATGGTGCAGAAATATGCAGACAGGAAACTGCATAAATATAGAATAACAAAAATTAACTGAAACTTAAGAAAATGAATGTCTTGGTGCCAGGAAGTGAATAACTGATTACAATTAATGATAAAAAAAAACCAGAAAAAGGAAACGGCAACATAAACAAATTGGAAATAAAGTAAAAGAAAGCAACAGGAGTGTCAAGTATTGATTTGACACATACCTGTGACTTCATTACCATTTTCACTGTCGTGAACAGCATAAGTACGGATATGTCCGTGGTCTTCAAACACAAAATGTGGGCCAGCTGGAATGGGTAGAAAGCTATCAGTTTTATTGTCCAGCAAAAATTTAACTTGGAATTATTGTTAGTCTAAGAATGATTTACTTGAAGTAATGAACTAGATCTGTTTTTTACTTGATAAAATTGGCTTTCATGGCAAAAAACACACAGGCTCTTAGACCGTTTAAGACCTGCAGTGGTCAGAGATCTGGGGTTGACCTCAACAAATGTCAGACATATGCTTGTCAGTGACTCATCACACCACTGGCCAGGTCCGCAAAGCATGATCCTTGTGCAGAACTATGCTACCACGTGGTAATGTGACAATACGAGCCTTACCCCCAGAATCACCTAATTGAACATAGAGATCATTGTCATCACCATAGAGTGGTTCATCCATGTCTTGAATGTCATCATTGTCTGCTTCCATGTCCGATCCCTGTTCAAACAGAAAAATAAGATATTAAAAACTTATTCTGTCAATCAATGGTTATAAAGCTACTATTATTTCATAAAAGCCATCGGGTACAATTCAGCAAAGAGCAACTCCAAACAAATAACAAACCAAGCAAAAAATTATCCTGGTAAAATAACATTTATATTTGTCATGTTCATCTTTAACATGTGGCAACGTTGTCTGATTAGAGAAGTAGGTATAGTCACATAGAGGGCATCCATTGCTTTATAATGTCTTAGAGCATTATATTATAAATCACGCAACCGAGTATTATTTTACATCGCATCTATTTTTGGTTCTGCGAGTCCATTATTATCTGCATAATTTGAAGCATCATACCTCATCCTCCTCATCCTCCTCGTCTTCTTCGTCATCCTCTTCCGCCTCCTCCTCCGCCTCCTCTTCATTGTCCTCATCTTCTGCTTCTGATGTGCTGTCATCATCATCAACATGAGACTCTGAAAATGAACAAACAACAATATAGCCAAACTAATGCCATCATTACGGACTCATATGATTGTAGTGATACAGCAAATTACACATCTTGACATGGTATTTACAGCTGTACATACAAGCCTCTAAAAAAAGGTTTTGTTTTTGTCATAATGAACTAAATAGTACCATGCAAAATTAATATTATTTATAACATTTATATTCTTTATAACAACAAAGTTTTTTTTTCTAAAGGTGAATCGCATTGCAATGCAAATTGAAATCTATGACACACATTTTATCCTGAGCTGTTTTATTACATACAGGCTTCTTCAAATATGCGAGTTTGACTAAAATTAAAGTTTGAATGTATTAATTGCAAAAGACTGACCATGCAGGTGTCGGTCATGGTCGTCCCCATCTGCATCATCATCAGACATCTGGCTGACCATCTGGGAGTCATGGTGGTCCATGTCCTCCGTCTCAACCTCCACATCAACATCAATCATCACATCTTGCGACTCATCATTGGCAGCCATTGTGCTGTCTGAAATACAAATACAACACCAGGATTAACAACAGCCATATATTCAAAATATATTCAGCAAAACCTAGGAGAAGTTTGGTTATCATGCGTGTACAGATGATCTCTTAACATTATACTGTCCAACATACCATTGACAACAGATTAATTGGGACATTGACCTTCATGATGTCACCATCGAACACAATCATAAGTGATGCGTTTCCGATTGTCTTATTTTGTTGCCTTTAGGCCGAACACATTACTTTGAACTGTTCGGGACACGAGTAAAGAATAAACCAATTGCAATGATTATATGAAATTATGTTATAGGGAGTAGGTAAGCAGCAGAATGATGGTTCATTTGTTTCTCTAGGCCTAAGAAAATTGTACTATCAATTTTATACCGCAAGTTTGATAACATAACTGTTTCTACATGAAAGACTTCAAAAAATATTATTTACTGAAGATAAGATTTAACTCACCTTCCATTATCAGTTCTCCTAGAACCTGTTCTTCAGGGCCACGGTGATTGCGATCTAACAACTGACCCAGGACTTCCTCCAACTCTCTTTCCTGATTGGCAGACTCCAAATCTGGCTCAACCGCTTCTGTGGCCTCTGTCTCCTCCAATCCTTGCTGGTCTTCTTGATTTTCTGTAACATCTTCGATCCGCACATCACTTTCTTCTTGGCCACCAGTGTTCTCCCCAACTTCATTGCCATTTGTTGGTTCTGGATAACAAAATTGACTCATTACTTTCACCAAATCAGCTATGGCCAATTATACTGTATCGTTAACATTGCATGGCCAGACTTTTAATGAAACATAAAGACTGCTCAGTGCTTACAAGGTGTTAGCTTTCAACGAAAACCATTAACAATCCTCTAACCTGTTACTGTACACTATATGGACAGGCATGCATGTACTTGGGCCCAAGTCATGCAATACTCGTGTCATTAGGAGAGCATGATGATAAAACTGCAACTAATGAAATAGAGGAACACTTGACAGATCAACTTACCAGTGGTAGTTCCATTAGCTGAAGACTCGATAGTTGTGGTGGTACCATTAGCAATATCAGTCTTAGGCTTCAGAACATTCTTGGGGTTAGGAAACGTCTGCGGTTGATTGACAATCCTAGACAATGTCTCCAGCGGTTTCAGTGCAGCGTTTACAGTATTTGGCATGTTGGGACTTGAAAGATCAAGACTGTGCGGAATGCGAGCAAGGTCGGTGACCAAACCCTTCTTCAACAACATGCGAACCATGTTGTTCATCGTCGTTTGCTGACCTTTGAATACTTGGTTGGGGATATGTCCAGGGGAAGGACAAGCCTCTATCACAGTACTTATTATTGCAGTCAATGCCTGCACCTTAGCATGCTTCTCTGCACTCTCCTGAAGTCCAAGAGCCCGCTGTAATGATCCTTTCATCTTTAAAAAACGACACAAGATTAAATTTGCAAAATCATACTGGTTGTGGTATCAGAATCAATAATTTTTCATGAAGGTCATCAGACAGAAAATAGTGACAACACAACTGTTCAGACATATGCTTGTCAATTATACTCATCATTTACCTTCAAATAACAGACAGGGTATATTGATAAGTTATTAAGTGTAACAGTTACCTCATTGACCAAGATGGTTTGTGCATCGGGGCTGTGGTTGCAAGCAGCAATGCTGGCAATGAACACCCTGGCTAAAGCAGGGCAGTCTTTGTCACCACATTCTTGTCCTTGCGCTAACAGTTGGTCCAACACAAAAGCTAAAGCATTGATATCCTGTGGGAAAAACATCACAACATTAATGACATTCAGAAATATATTGGCATCTAGAAACCTCTAAACTACAGAATTAATGACTGCATGGAGAATTCCAAATAGGCAAGCACCATAACATAAGAGATCTATACACTACAGTGGTAATAACATAGCGATCTCTTAGGAACAAATTAAGGTGTAATTTACCTCCGGAACAAGCTCACTCTGACCAGCAGAGTAGAGATGTTGGGCCACCATCACAGCACAGCCAGCGTAAGACCGCACCATCTCAGCCAGCAGCCTAAGCACAGCTGACTTGGGCAACAACTGCTGTTTCTTTTTATCATCCTTCGCCTTCTCTTCCTTATCTTTCTCCTCAGATTTATCATCACTTGTCTTTGCTTCGTTACTCAGGTTTCCCACAGCAGCCTGAAGACATTTGAATAGCATACCATTAGTCACTGAAGAGCAAATGAATTATCAGTAGCACTTCATTATCAAAGGAAATGCATGAACAAACAATCAGGTTAACTGTTTCTAGACAGGCTATAAGCTGAACAATATCCGGGATACTCAGCAACAGACCTGCTGCATGCTGGCGACTAATCGCACCTGGCCAGCCAGGGCATTTTCCTCGTCCTGCTGCAGATCTGTGCTGCTTCCTTGCCTCACCATTTGATTCCTGTCCGGCAGATCTCGTCCGAAGTCTGACACAACCTCCTCAGGTAGAGCATCTCCCGTTTGCCATCCTTCCAGACTGCCTGAATTTTCAGTCGCTGTAAAGCATTACAAAGACATGAAATTCACTGTAAAGTTATATTTAAAACATTGAGACAAATGAGTGACCAAAAATGTGCTGACAACATAACTGACAGGAATCAGAGACCTAGGTCGACAACATGTATCATTCAGAAGTTTCGCAGTAAGGTTCGTCATAATACCTATCAGCAAGTTTTCCAACTCAATGAAATAGCAAACATTATCAGGTCAATACGAGTTAGTTTGGACTCAAAAGATACATAAATTCATTTTTATATCCCCTTCTAACTACATAACTTGTCACCTTGAACTTATTGATCTAGGAATTAACAATTACTTGGTATGGTATGGCTTCAGAGACCTCGATAGAGGGTAAGTATTTCAGAGATTCTCATGAAAAATTATCCTTAACCATGCCAGTAACAAATCTGTACTCTACAACTGACATAATAACCATGTATTATACATACCTTCTTCAGATTTGTAGTTGCACTTTATGATAAGAGCATTTAACAACTCGTAAATGACCTCTTTCATTGGGTACTCCAGATGTGGGACCTTTTGTGACGGCTTGGCTGGGAGGCATCTGAGGATTTGAGGAGTATTTGCACCAGTTAGCCTTGCCTCATCGTCATCTGCAAAACCAAAGAAATACTGATTACATTCTAAGGTTATAAGCAATTAATTACATATAAAGATAGGATATCAACCAGACTGGCAAAGTTTCAGAAACCTCGATCAGCTTCATGAGGGTAAGTATTTCAGATATTTTCGCAAGTAAGTTCATCCTTAACATTGCCAGAGGTGAATGACATCGAAATTACAATGAATAATTTGCAGAGCATAACAACTCTGCCATTATGAGGCAAGTTATTTTACGAAACACGTACCTCGCTTCGAAGGCTGTGGCAGTGCAATCTGCAGTGTTGACTTGCAGGTCTGCACAAACAGATCAGAACACCGACAAGCAGCTGGGGCTAACACTCGCAAGACGTAATGCATTTCCTTAGCCCCGAGACTGCCTGGACCAACGCCGCTAGGGGTGGATCCTGCGCCCTGGCATGACGACCTTATGACCTGAAAGCAAAGTCAATGCATTTAGTACATGAAACTGCTCGCTTGGATATATATCTGCACAGGTGTTCCCAGCAAATAAATTAGTGAACCCACCTTTTCCATGGTATGAGCCAAAGTTGAGGGCTCCTCCAAAATATGACGCAGGATAAGGGTCGCCAGTGATGTGAACCCTTGGAAGGCCGAAGCCTGGGTTAGATTGAGCATCAGTCGAGGCCCACCAAGCTCTGCGAACGTCATGGCATAACGGTGCTCCCTCGTAAGTCTCAAGGTAAGTCTTAACGTGGCATGCAAGGTATCTGCATCCACTGGTATGCTGATAAGCGACACTGTACACCTGAAATTAATATCATCCACATGAGTCTTCTGTACTGAGTACGGCACATAACGGAAAAGAATAAACATTATACAATAACCCTGACATTTAAAAGATTGCCAAGTACAAACCTTATCAAAGACTCAATCTGACCAGGTTGAAGACCGTTGACAATCTTTACTTCAGGCTCAGGTTTCTCTTGGCTCTTTTCTGTGTCACTTTCAGTTGAGTCACCAGACTTGCTGCCTTCTTCAATCTCCATCCGGTTGTCTTCTACATAAAATAAAATTCAACTACATTAAGAACACAATAACTACACAATAACTGCTCTAAATTGATTAAGACCACACTATTTGTTCCTGTTTATGCCAATATAGATTTTTGAAATTATGTATTTTTTCATTAGTTAACGGACAATAAATATTACTTACTACTTTACTTTAGTAATAATACAATTTCCTTCTCACCTTTTTGCAAGTTGTCAGCCTTTTCCTTCTCACCCTTCTTGGATTTATCATCCTTGTTAGGCAACGACAACATTATTGGTCTTCTGTTGCCACTCTCTTCATTCACCTGTAAGTTCGAACAAATCAATTAACCTAAAATCTCACAATCAATGAATGTCATCACGGCTTGTTAATTTTTGAACGAAATACTGAAGAACCAGTTGCTTGTACAAATGTATATCATACCTGAACCATGGAGCTGAACTGGACATAGTAGCGCCGTCGACCAGCAGTGAATCTGAAAAACGAAAGGAGTTTGAAAATCAAAACCCGGAATCACTGTTGTAAGGTATTGTCAGATATCCATTGTAATTAATCGGATGAGGCAATTATCAGATCAAAGTATTGACAACATAATTATTCAGCCATATGCTTGTCTATAAGAGTTCATCACTTTACCTTATCTCATTTTGAGAAAATTGCTTTTAAAAACATTGAATAGCATTCAAGCTAGGCATTTACCTTACAGACGGTTGACCTGCCGCATAGGCATCATCAATAGTTTTGTTGTTTCCTCCACTGTAATTACACCACCTCCCACTTCGGTCATCAAACCATTTCCAAACTCTGATTTTGCCCTGTGAACACAACATGTGCATTAGTCATTTTCATCTTTGTAATCCAATTCAAATCTTTCGGTGCTAAATTCAGTAGCCCATGCAGTTAAACATCAGGATCTTTGTCAATGAATAAACACTGTAGGGTAAAAACAACAACAAATCTTACCAAGATCTTTTCCAAAACAGCTTTCCTCTTAGATGAGATGGACACCTTCTCATACAAGTCCAGGAGTAGCAACAAGGGTGCAATCCACCTGGAAATAATATTTTAAAACATTCAGCACCATGCAACTTAAAATACCAACCAACTACAGCCTAACATAGCAAATGTCATGTGTCATGACACGAAGTCAGATGCCAATCTATGTCCAACAAGCTCTCAGAATCAGTCGAAGATTATTAATCATTTGTTAATCATCGTACACTTTATTCTGTCATCATTGCTACTTGGTGGACTCTAGTTTACAAACATACATCCTAAACATAAATGGAGAGGAATCTTAAGAACAAATAAGCTTACTTTGGTGTTGTGGCATCCTTTGCAGCAGTCAAACACTGCTGAGCTGTTTCCAGAAGTTGAACTAATAGATCTAGGATCCCTGCCTCTTCTACAGCCTCCGCACTTGGCTGTCTCATTTCCTAATTGGTGATAGAGAAATTTATTAGTTTGTTATCAAAGGATCAACAATGACATGAATAAAAATAAACTGTCCAATTATAACCACAATAATCACACCATAAAATCACTTACTTCAAACAACAAGCTCAAAAGGTGCAGACGGGTGGCAAGTTTAGGAGCTTCAGGTAGTTCGGACAACTGGTTACCCCAATCCAAGATGCTGCGTTTGTCAGAGGCAGTAAGCGGGCTTGCAGCTTCCATGAGCTTACGACATAACCCAGCAATCTGCAAAAATATGAAACATTACTGTCTGAAGAGATCACATTAAATACTCAGAAAGCAATAATTTAACTAAAATGAAAGGTAAACTTACATCATTGACCAACGACCTCAACATGCCGTCCCTCCAAGCATCTCCATTTCGTGATGTGACCGTAACGAGTAGATCACAAGCTCTGTACACTGTCTCTGGCAGTGTATCCAACAACTGCAAGCAGCCTGTAATTTACAATACAGCAAGAATTATAAAATGCCTCAAATAAAATGAACTGGCTGTGTGTAGCAGTCACTGTCCAAGATATCTCTCAGAATCAGTCGAAGATTATATATCATTTTTGCAATCAACCAACACAATATTTTCATCATTGTAACTGTGGACAGTGTTGTGTAACACACCTTCTGTATTAAAAAATCTATCCCACAAGTGTCCAACTCACCAGCCATCATGTCTTTAGTGAAGATGTCCAAGACTTCATCGGACAGGGGTTCTTCCGGCTCCTGGATGTCAGCCTTTGCCTCAGCTTCTTGTCTTTTCTTCTCTTCCTCCTCCTTAGCCTTCTGTTCCTGAAAAACCAATGAAACTGATCACCGCATCTGAACACATTCATTATCATCTATACTGTATATTCACTGAATAACACTGCACATTTTATCAGATCTACTGTTATGTCAAATACTGTTGATTTATGGTTCTTGGTGAATTATACTGAGCACAAATAAATAGCTTACTAAAAGTATGGTGCACAACCAGCAGCATTAATGTACTAGATTTTTACGTAAGTTAGGTGATAACCCATAAACTCAAAGGGAACACTTAAAGCGCATAAACAAAGTGAACTAAACTTATAACAAGATACCTTTCAAACCAACATAAAAATGACACAATCATTCTGATTAACAGTCACTCTCTGCATGAAAGATTTACCCATACCAGGTGATGCAACATTTTAGCTTCAAGTACACCAGCCTTAGACCAAGATAACTTATTTAGAAATAGCGCAACTGCTTCACTTCATTCACCCAAGCACTTGACTGACCATCACAAGGCTTCTGACATAGTTAAGACACAAGCTAACAACGCCACACCTTGTCATTTCACTCAAGATTTGAAATGCATACAAAAGCAACAGTCAAAATCAAAGAGGACCGAAAGTGCAATGAGCAGCAATTGCACTGAACAAAAGCAGCGAATACTAGGATGTGAGGCGCGAGAGGGAAACAGAGCCAGTGTTGCATTTATTTGCCTGGCTGCCATGCAATACCTGGTCTTGGGACATCACTACATTCTCGCCCAACGACATTGCTATCGCTCGCAGCATTTGGTCCTCTTCGGACAAGTTCAGATCCGTGCCTAGGTTCTACATGACAAAGGAAATAAGGCACAAAAGTGTTCATTTCCAGTCACCAAGTCAGGAATTTTTTTTACTAGTCCACAAAATTTCTATTTGTCATCTAGTGTTTGTTACACCAAAATCATTAAATATCCTGTCAGCTTTTGATTTCAAATCACTTTTAATTGGTTTTGGAACTTGAAACAGCAACCCACAACATACAGAATCCTTCTATCCAGCATTGTTTGGTATGCTTGCTTATCTTTCATTTCTTATCTACATTTTTTCGACATCATTAATAAAGCTATCAGACACATTTTGCATAAACAGCAAACCCATGCTCAGTATAATGGAAATAGCTCAACACTTACTGCTACAGGAGTTGCAGGTGTTGAGGATGAGGATGTTGCAAGAACAGGAGGAGGATGGGTCAAGATGTACTCCGTGGCTTGCTCTAAGCTGCTTGTATGGGTCAAGGCCTCTGAGCTGTGCTCCCGAGTGAAACCCATGTCCATGAGCTGCAATTCAAACATTAATCACCACAAATAATTTTAACTGGTCTAAAGTATTTCACATCATAATTTCACATCATCTGCACGAACACAAAACTGATCCTCACTGAAATTATGAATATATTATACTGCCACAAGTTCTCTGTGTCTAGGAAATGTAATGTACCTGTTGCAAGTGTTCTGGATTGATTGTAGGCTCCTCAGGGCGCAAAGAGGTCAATGGCATGAGAGATGATGTTGATGACGAAGATGATGATGCACCAGCCGTTGCACCTCCAGATTTACTCTGTTCTTCTTTATCCTTTTCCAGATGCTCTTTGATGGTCGAATGACCCTTGAATATGTGACAGAGGATCGCAAGGATGGACTCCGACATCCGTTCACCATAAACCTTCAGTGGCTTCTTGTTCCACAAGTGCATCACAGCATGGAAAGCAGCCTGAGTGTACGAATGATAACGAGATGTTACTTACAGGTTCAAATATTCATAGCCAGCAGTCAAATTTAACAACAGGTGGTTTCTGAATTAAAGGGCACATACCTTATGAGTTTTTACAAGATACTGAACTGGGTTAAATGAAGTAAATAAATGTGGAGATTCCAGCACAGCCTTAGTGCTCACCATCTTCTCAACTAACATGAGCCAAGCAACAAGGAATTCACCAGTGCCATCTGCAACACAATCAACGGTCGTATATAGACATATTTATCCGAACCAATAACACATTTCCTTATATTAGCAGTATAGATTTAAATGCACAATACATACCCGGCAATGAAGGGTCTTCCAATCCCTCTTTCAGATGCAACTTTCCTCCAGCTGACAAAGCCCATTCGAATGCCCTATGAAACAATTTCCAATTTCAACATATCATTTTAGGTCAGGCACTGCGTTAAATAACAATAATGCTAAACAAGTTGTATGCTTTCAGGATATGGTTTTATTTTTCTTCAAGATCGTTGTAGACATGTGCTAAGCTCATCATCAAGCATACAGGTAAAAAAATTGGTTTTAGCAGAATCGTTAAGTACTAAAAGCAAGTATACTTACTCAAATAATGCAGTCTGTCCCCCGCACGAGAGGAACTTTTGCAACATCAAGTGATACGGGTGTTTCTTCTCATCAAACAACATCGGTGACGTAAAACCCACAGAACAGATCAAGAATGTTAGCCTGGAAGCACACGATAATAGACAGGTTGAGCAGCATAATTGGACAAGTACTGAAATATTACCACCAACTCAAGTGGTAAAATGTTGCAAATTCCAGGGCTCATGAAACACTACGTAAGTGTTTCACTTCCTGGAACTACTTTTATATTGCATCACTTACTTATCATGTAACCACTATGAATGTCATGAAGCACAATATAATGCTACATAAATAAAAATGAGGAAATCAAAGAGGCAGCTTACCTCAGCTTAGGCACAGGTGAAGAGGCAGGGGCAGTCCAGCTCAGACCATTGGCCAAAAGTTTAGTGAGTGCAGATGCCACAGCCCTTGATGCAGGTGTAGGGGTTGCAGGGGGAGGTGGGACCTGTTGGCTTCTCCGTTGCCGTACTGGCGAACCAACGCACAACTTGACTAAAAGACCAAACAGCTCAGCCAGAGCACGTCCGAGTCTTGATGAAGCAGACAAAAGTGGTTTGATCTGCTTGATTTGCGCTTGCAAAAGGGGCGATATTTTGCTTTTCTTGTTATCAGTGCTGTCCTCGGTTTCATCCGTCTCCATTGGAGTAGCAGAACTCTCAGAGGTTGTTAGCGACTCCATGGCATGGGCGACACCATTGCTTCCCATCTCTCCAGAACTGCGCTTCAGCACTCCTATTGCGCTCTCCTCAGCTTTCTTTTCCTTGACACCATCTTTAGGAATAAGCTTGTCCAGATCTGCTTTGCCAAACACACAGCCAGATGGTAAGATGTCCTCACTGCAGAATGCAAGGAGAACAGTGCTTTCCCACACTAAGGAGGTATACAAGCTGCTTAGTCCTTTCAACACTTGTAAGCCAAGTTCGGAGCCCCAATGACTTACAGAAATACTCCTGATATCAGTCTGCAATAAAATACACATATACCATCAGAAATAGAACATATTTAGTTGATAAAGCAAACCTGAAACCTTCAAAATTATGACCATCTCTCTTACCTGACCAACTTTGCACACATGCGTAAACATAGTTATATATGCATGAGCAGCGGCAATTGAGTGGAGCAGAGGCGTGGCCTGGGGCGACAAGGTGGCGTCAGTTGAGTTGGGAGCATTTACTAACTCTCTAAGAAGCACAGAACCTCCTGGAGGATCTAGGAACTTGTGCAGTGGTTCTAGGGACTGAAGGACCTCGTTCAGATGCAATAGACCTTGTTTTAGTACTTGCGGTTCATGTGACAAAGTCTGCAAATAAGCAATCCAGACAATAGGTTAAAAACAAATTATACCAAAAGTGTTATGCTAAACAAAACAGACATGAATGCTACACACAATACTTAAATGGTACTGACCTAACGATGTTTATGGAATAATTCACTTCAGTGAGCATTAGACAGGCCCATGAAGGCGACTTCCAAGTTATTAATATAAGCACATACCGAATCTTTCATGCTCATGGGCAGAACTTGAAGATGTACTTATGATGCGCTAAGAAGTATATGGTCGACTAATTAATAATACAAGAAATATAAAACTTACCAGGATAGACTTGCAGACTCCTGCAACAGCCTGACAAGAGGGTGAGGCAGGGAAGTCTATGGGCAGATTAGGAAGACCAAGAATTCCCATGAGAGGAACCAGTCCTTTCTGAGTGACAAACTCTCGGCAGTGGTCATCCGTTGTGTTGTTACTCAAGATCGCCTCCACAAACTTCATCACATTAAGCACATAGTCCATCAGAGGTATTGGAGTTCTCTCCTGCGACACAGCAGTCCTGGAAACGACGCAAATTTCTAATTAAAACCTATAGAAATTTTACGTTCTAGACTACTATTCTCTTGACAATCTGCTTGACAAGTACTTATGACAAGTCAGGGAGACTGGAGGCATATAATGGTCGTTAAATACTTATACAAAGAATAATATGTGTCAGGACAGTAAATGTCTAACCCATGGGTAATGCTGATCAGGAATCAAAACCATCCTTACCAACGACATAAAAGGTTATTTTTATCTTGGCTCCATTTTGACCACATCATGCAACAGAAGTGCAAATCATGGCTTCGATAGGGCCATGCCAACTACCCGAGTTGACGAACACCAACAAGGTCAGGAACTTAATCACCAGCACATGTGATTTTAAGTAAGAACATCTTATTCATGTGTTTTATTACTGATTCACAAGTTTTATTCAACAGTAACCTCTGCTATCAACCACTAATGTCATATTGAAAAGACTACTCATACATACCCTTGGCCATCAGTAGAGGTCTGCATCGTATCAGGCTTGTTGCCGGAGTTGCTGCTGCTGTGAGTGCTGCCAACTTCATCCTCCTCATCTTCATCATCAGAGGATGCTGCTTCATTGTTCATACTCGACCTTAGAGTTAGATTAGCAGGGGGCTCTGTCTTGGGCTGAGGTTTCTGGCAGATGTACTTGGGGTCACGTCCCATGGAGCACACCTCTTCCAATAGCTGAAAATATGATTCGTTGTTGTGTACAAAGTAGCAAAGAAGCATTTCACTTTCCATATTTTGCACATATCCAGACTTGTGCAAATCTCAAGCTTAAGGAAGAACCAAATCTTCATTTGGTTTGTTTGACCCATGGGTAATGCCAACAAAGTAAAAGTCCTTATTGGCGATCATATGAAATCAATTTCTATCTTGGCTCCATTTTGACCACACCACATCAAAAAAGGATGCAACATGGCTTCGATAGGGCCGGGTGAAAAAAAAAAAAAAAACCCTTGTGGTTTAGATAAAGAACACTCGAGGAAAAGGATCAATTACCTTGATGATGGCTTTTGTGGCATCAGTTCTCAGTGATGGTTGGTGTCTCATCAACTCATCCATGGCATTGCCGAGATTACTTGCTGTATCACCTGAAACAATACAAAATTATGTTACATATTTTCTTTTATCTTTTACCAATGTACCACTATTTTCTTACAGTTCTGGTAAAAATGTCTAACCCATGGGTAATGCTGACCAGGAATCAAAAACAATCCTAACCAACGACCTTAAAAGGTTATTTTTATCTTGGCTCCATTTTGACCACATCAAGCAACATAAACTGCAAAACACGGCTTCCATAGGCCTAAAATATTTCAGCTAATCTGTAAATATTTCAGAACTACTCTTAACCAGAGGATCAGAGCTCCTCCTCCTCATGGCAGTGAGGTAGTCAGATGACAGGAGTACTTTTTTCTATCTTTTACCAATTTACAACAATTTTCTTACAGACCTGGCTTTTATGAAATAGGAACAGACAAGTTGAACATGTTCATTCCAGTAATGACAGTGAGTGAATCACTGAAGTAATTTTAACTCATTTTCCATACACACTTTCAACTGCTGAAGTCTATCAATCCAATTCAACTAATCACTTTAAATATTTGTATCAACTGGTTTATCACGACAATGACTTCATTGACTTCAATCAAGCATTAATCGCAAGTTCAATTGACACTTATAAAATTCACTAAGAGGTTACACATTACCCTTAATCAAATGCTGAATTGCACTTGAATGTCCACTCAACAACCAATCATAAAACTAATTACAGGGCACTTGTCTCTCTCTCAAAACATTCCTGACCTCACAGGACTGAGAATGGCCATTCCGCCCGAACCGCGAATTCTGCTTGTTCCACGTGATCCGCAATTTAATATTAGCTCGTAAACGACGCGCTTGGCCCTTTGCAAGGGTTTAAACATATACCGGAAAACCGATCCAGCCCCATCCTTCTCATTATGGCAGTGAGATAGTCAGATGACTGGAGTAATTTCTTTATCTTTAACCAATGTACCACTATTTTCTTACAGTTCTGGTATAAATGTCTAACCCATGGGTAATGCTGACCAGGAATCAAAACCATCCTAACCAACGACCTTAAAAGGTTATTTTTATCTTGGCTCCATTTTGACCACATCAAGCAACATAAACTGCAAAACACGGCTTCCATAGGGCCTAACATATTTCAGCCAATCTGTAAATATTTCAAAACCACCCTACTCTTAACCAGAGGATCAGAGCTCCTTCTCCTCATGGCAGTGAGGTAGTCAGATGACAGGAGTACTTTTTTCTATCTTTTACCAATTTACAACAATTTTCTTACAGACCTGGCTTTTATGAAATAGGAACAGACAAGTTGAACATGTTCATTCCAGTAATGACAGTGAGTGAATCACTGAAGTAATTTTAACTCATTTTCCATACACACTTTCAACTGCTGAAGTCTATCAATCCAATTCAACTAATCACTTTAAATATTTGTATCAACTGGTTTATCACGACAATGACTTCATTGACTTCAATCAAGCATTAATCGCAAGTTCAATTGACACTTATAAAATTCACTAAGAGGTTACACATTACCCTTAATCAAATGCTGAATTGCACTTGAATGTCCACTCAACAACCAATCATAAAACTAATTACAGGGCACTTGTCTCTCTCTCAAAACATTCCTGACCTCACAGGACTGAGAATGGCCATTCCGCCCGAACCGCGAATTCTGCTTGTTCCACGTGATCCGCAATTTAATATTAGCTCGTAAACGACGCGCTTGGCCCTTTGCAAGGGTTTAAACATATACCGGAAAACCGATCCAGCCCCATCCTTCTCATTATGGCAGTGAGATAGTCAGATGACTGGAGTAATTTCTTTATCTTTAACCAATGTACCACTATTTTCTTACAGTTCTGGTATAAATGTCTAACCCATGGGTAATGCTGACCAGGAATCAAAACCATCCTAACCAACGACCTTAAAAGGTTATTTTTATCTTGGCTCCATTTTGACCACATCAAGCAACATAAACTGCAAAACACGGCTTCCATAGGGCCTAACATATTTCAGCTAATCTGTAAATATTTCAAAACCACCCTACTCTTAACCAGAGGATCAGAGCTCCTTCTCCTCATGGCAGTGAGGTAGTCAGATGACAGGAATACTTTTTTCTATCTTTTACCAATTTACAACAATTTTCTTACAGACCTGGCTTTTATGAAATAGGAACAGACAAGTTGAACATGTTCATTCCAGTAATGACAGTGAGTGAATCACTGAAGTAATTTTAACTCATTTTCCATACACACTTTCAACTGCTGAAGTCTATCAATCCAATTCAACTAATCACTTTAAATATTTGTATCAACTGGTTTATCACGACAATGACTTCATTGACTTCAATCAAGCATTAATCGCAAGTTCAATTGACACTTATAAAATTCACTAAGAGGTTACACATTACCCTTAATCAAATGCTGAATTGCACTTGAATGTCCACTCAACAACTAATCACAAAACTAATTACAGGGCACTTGTCTCTCTCTCAAAACATTCCTGACCTCACAGGACTGAGAATGGCCATTCCGCCCGAACCGCGAATTCTGCTTGTTCCACGTGATCCGCAATTTAATATTAGCTCGTAAACGACGCGCTTGGCCCTTTGCAAGGGTTTAAACATATACCGGAAAACCGATCCAGCCCCATCCTTCTCCTTATGGCAGTGAGATAGTCAGATGACTGGAGTAATTTCTTTATCTTTAACCAATGTACCACTATTTTCTTACAGTTCTGGTATAAATGTCTAACCCATGGGTAATGCTGACCAGGAATCAAAACCATCCTAACCAACGACCTTAAAAGGTTATTTTTATCTCGGCTCCATTTTGACCACATCAAGCAACATAAACTGCAAAACACGGCTTCCATAGGCCTAACATATTTCAGCTAATCTGTAAATATTTCAGAACTACTCTTAACCAGAGGATCAGAGCAGCTCCTCCTCATGGCAGTGAGGTAGTCAGATGACTGGAGTAATTTCTTTATCTTTAACCAATGTACCACTATTTTCTTACAGTTATGGTATAAATGTCTAACCCATGGGTAATGCTGACCAGGAATCAAAACCATCCTAACCAACGACCTTAAAAGGTTATTTTTATCTTGGCTCCATTTTGACCACATCAAGCAACATAAACTGCAAAACACGGCTTCCATAGGGCCTAACATATTTCAGCTAATCTGTAAATATTTCAAAACCACCCTACTCTTAACCAGAGGATCAGAGCTCCTTCTCCTCATGGCAGTGAGGTAGTCAGATGACAGGAGTACTTTTTTCTATCTTTTACCAATGTACAACAATTTCTTACAGTTCTGGTAAAAATGTCTAACCCATGGGTAATGCTGACCAGGAATCAAAACCATCCTAACCAACGACCTTAAAAGGTTATTTTTATCTTGGCTCAATTTTGACCACATCAAGCAACATAAACTGCAAAACACGGCTTCCATAGGCCTAAAATATTTCAGCTAATCTGTTAATATTTCAGAACTACTCTTAACCAGAGGATCAGAGCTCCTCCTCCTCATGGCAGTGAGGTAGTCAGATGACAGGAGTACTTTCTTTTATCTTTTACCAATGTACAACAATTTCTTACAGTTCTGGTAAAAATGTCTAACCCATGGGTAATGCTGACCAGGAATCAAAACCATCCTAACCAACGACCTTAAAAGGTTATTTTCATCTTGGCTCCATTTTGACCACATCAAGCAACATAAACTGCAAAACATGGCTTCGATAGGGCCTAAACTATTTCAGCTAATCAGTAAATATTTCAGAACTATTCTTACCGAGAGGATCAGAGCTCCTTCTCCTCCTCATGGCAGTGAGGTAGTCAGATGACAGGAGTACTTTGAAAAGTCTTTCAAAGGGTTTGCACTGGACAAAGGCTTCCAAGCCTCTAGCATTCAAGCAAAGAGCACTAAACACATTGGGTAACGATGCTAAAACTTCTCGAGTAGCCGGTACCTGAAAGTCAAAAAAATCGCAGCATATGTTATGACGACTGCCAAGCTATAACTACATTCATCAAGTAAATTAACACGCAAGTTATGCATCAGAATATACTTACATCTTTAACAAGCAGAGCATACAAGACCACATCAGTCAAGCCATTGTCTTGCAGGGATGACAGCAATGAAGGTTCTTGGAACACATACACGGTCACAACATCGGTTGCTGAAAAAGTAACATGCATCAGATGAAGCAGCTTTGTTTCAAGTTTACTACGAAATGCAGAACAATTTAAGCAACTTTTGTTAATAACAAACCTAATAGAAAGAGGGAGGGTCCATAGTACTCGGCATTGCTGATGACATGTTTAAGAGATCGTGGCAGTGATCCTTCCATCACTGAAAAGAAAAGAACATCATCAGAAATTTAAGCTTTATTTCGAGTTATAAAAAATCCTGAAACATTTAAAGTATCAAGGTTGAATATTTTACATAACATAAACACTCACAGTGCCGAATACTGTCCGAGAAGGCAGGGTCGGGGATTGCTTTCTTGAGAAAATTCAACATAGACTTCATGAGAGCTGCTCTCTGAGGGAAACACTGAAGACCTATAAGTGAACAATGAAGAAAATGAATCGAGCTAGCAACAGACAAAAATACCAATGTTTATACTCAAAGTTGCAACTACTAACTTTTGCCATCTGCTCCTACAGTAGTAGCAGGGGTTATATCACAGGCTCGCAGGCCAGTTGAAGTGGACGCTTCAGAATTGACTTCACCAATGCTGACGTTCAGTTCCATCGGTCCTCCAGAGGTGTCCATTGACAATGGTGACCCTGGGGTACCCTCCATGCTCATGGAGTCACTTCGTCGTCTCGGACAGATCACAAATGGCTGTTCTTTCCTGCATATCTCCACTTCATGCTAAATGATGAATAAAAATGTCAGATCTACCTTTTTCTAAACACCTTTTGAAAATAAGCCTAAGTCTAATCCATTGCATTACACTTAGATAAATTATACTTATTCCATATAGTTATACATACCTCTAAACGATTAATGAAGGCAGCCAAACCACCGTGAGACTGGAATGCAGCCATGTCCAGATTGGTGATGAGGTCGATGACCCTAACTGCTCTTGTGACAAACTGCAAATGAACAAAAGACAATGAGATTTCATGGCAACTGTCAGAAAACACCACAAAAAGATTTCAAATACATTGGAAAATTATCAAAATTGTCACAGAACTTACACTACTTACAGTTATGTGCTCTTGTCCATCCCCATACCAGTTAATGACCTTCAGCAGCGACTCCATCATTCCGCAAGACACTAACGCTTCCCCACCTAAGTAAGATAATACAAATACATTACAATCCCCATATTTCCACAATCACCTTATCATTTGTCACATCTTGAAAACGATCATCGGCTCAGATAACTCACCACTTTCGTAGCTAGCCAGGTGATAGAGAAAAGAAAACAGGGCTGTGGCGAATGGCTGTGGAAATTGTTCAAGGTTGGGATCCGTCATGTGTTGGATGCATTTACGAACAAGAACAGGCAGAAAACCATGATATGAAGAAGCCCCCGTGGCATCAATGATGTTATTTAATCTTGGCGTCCTCTCAAGATGAATGATAGAAGTAAGCGTGCGAAGAGCTGCAGCTTTTATCTCCTGTAACAGAAAAAAATCTTTTATACGCCAGTCCGGTAAGCTTTTGAGTAACAAAGAAACAATGATTGGGTTTCACAAAACTTACCAGAAGTTTAGCATCAGTCACTTCAAGAATATCCACCAACTCTTCGATCAATCCATTGTACAACAAGGTGTTCACGTTGTCTTGAATTGAATTGGAATACACTGCAAGTAAATAAAAGAACATTCAGCAACACTGCATGAAATAACCTAAACCTTGCACAATTTATATATGGTAATGAAGCAGTGAGAATTCCAGGATAGCAGAAATAGAAATTCAATCATCCAACGATGCATACACTGCCTTTATCTTGCACTGATCAGACGAACCCAATGGTTAACAGAGATCACCATTAGGGGATACCACAATGCTGGATATATTTTAAAAGTGTACAATGAAGTCTACTGATTCACATAATTAGAAATTAATAACCACATTCATCAATTAAACTAATAGATATGTCATGTTTAACTTTCTATAATTACTAAATGAAACCTTAACCTCGCACAAATTATATATGGTAATGTAGCAGTGAGATTTCCAGGATAGCAGAAACAGAAATTCAACCATCCAACGATGCATACTGCCTTTATCTTGCACTGATTAGACGAACCCAATGGTTAACAGAGATCACCATTAGGGGATACCACAATGCTGGATATATTTTAAAAGTGTACAATGAAGACTACGGATTCACATAATTAGAAATAAATAACCACATTCATCAATTAAACTAATAGATATGTCATGTTTAACTTTCTATAATTACTAAATGAAACCTTAACCTCGCACAAATTATATATGGTAATGTAGCAGTGAGATTTCCAGGATAGCAGAAACAGAAATTCAACCATCCAACGATGCATACTGCCTTTATCTTGCACTGATTAGACGAACCCAATGGTTAACAGAGATCACCATTAGGGGATACCACAATGCTGGATATATTTTAAAAGTGTACAATGAAGACTACTGATTCACATAATTAGAAATAAATAACCACATTCATCAATTAAACTAATAGATATGTCATGTTTAACTTTCTATAATTACTAAATGAAACCTTAACCTCGCACAAATTATATATGGTAATGTAGCAGTGAGATTTCCAGGATAGCAGAAACAGAAATTCAACCATCCAACGATGCATACTGCCTTTATCTTGCACTGATTAGACGAACCCAATGGTTAACAGAGATCACCATTAGGGGATACCACAATGCTGGATATATTTTAAAAGTGTACAATGAAGTCTACTGATTCACATAATTAGAAATAAATAACCACATTCATCAATTAAACTAATAGATATGTCATGTTTAACTTTCTATAATTACTAAATGTAAGTAACATGAAAGAAGTTATTGCACATAAAAGTACATGTACAAAAGAAGGAAAGGAAGCCATATGACTACATGGCTTATAGAAACCAGTAATAGATACCATTATACACGATCTTGCTTTATAACATATCTAACACTAAAAAAAAGGCTGTTACTTTATATAGCATGAGTACATAACTTGTATAGTGTAGCAGTTAGAAATCCAGGGTAATCAAAATAAATGCCTTTATCTAGCACTGAATAGACGAACCCAAATGGTCAGAAAAAAACCTTTTGGGAGGACACCATAATGCAATTTCAGAGATATCTGAATGGTGAAATAACTTCACATCTAAATTTTATATTTGTTGTCATCTTAGAATGGCTGACATCAGCCACCCCCCCCCCCCCCCCCTTTAATATGATTAATCAACGTCTGAATATTTCAACGAGACAGTCAAGACAAGTAACAACAGAATGGAAGGATGTGCTATTTGTCTCAATAACACTGATTAAAAATTGATTTACTAAAATGCTTTAACCCATAGCCATATCATAACTTTACCTCAAACAGTTTTGTTGTACAATGTATGCAAGATTTTTCACTTCTGTAAGCACAAAAACAGCCTCAGAAGGCGACATCTGAAATTTCTTCTCGGCACATTAAGAATCTTGCATACACATGTAAGTGCATCAAGAAAGGATCTTTATGTGCCAGTTGCAAATCCATGTATGTTACTAATGATATCTAACCTAAAACTAAATTCAAATGCTGGTAGCAACAGGCAAGTATAGCAACACAAGCTGATCTAAACTATTCCACTAAAATACTTTGAACCATGGAACTGCCAGAAATTGTTCTAGAAGTAATTTAATTAAACCTCCCAGACAAGGCGATTATGAAATAATATCCTATTGACGCTAAATTACTAGATATTACAAACAAGACAAAGCAACATTTTTATCAGAAAATGGTGAGTGTAGCAGTAAAAAATCCAGGGTCATCAAAATGGAAATTTAACAACCCAACGATGCAACCACTGCCTTTATCTAGCACTGAATAGACGAACCCAAATGGTCAGAAAAAAACCTTTTGGGAGGATACCATAATGCAATTCCAGAGATATCTGAATGGTGAAATAACTTCACATCTAAATTTTATATTTGTTGTCATCTTAGAATGGCTGACATCAGCCACCCCCCCCCCCCCCCCCTTTAATATGATTAATCAACGTCTGAATATTTCAACGAGACAGTCAAGACAAGTAACAACAGAATGGAAGGATGTGCTATTTGTCTCAATAACACTGATTAAAAATTGATTTACTAAAATGCTTTAACCCATAGCCATATCATAACTTTACCTCAAACAGTTTTGTTGTACAATGTATGCAAGATTTTTCACTTCTGTAAGCACAAAAACAGCCTCAGAAGGCGACATCTGAAATTTCTTCTCGGCACATTAAGAATCTTGCATACACATGTAAGTGCATCAAGAAAGGATCTTTATGTGCCAGTTGCAAATCCATGTATGTTACTAATGATATCTAACCTAAAACTAAATTCAAATGCCGGTAACAACAGGCAAGTATAACAACACAAGCGGATCAAAACTACTCCACTAAAATACTTTGAACCATTGAACTGCCTGAAAATTGATTTAGAAGGAATTTAGTTGTTGAACCCCCCTCTCCCAGACAAGGTGATTATGCAATAATGTCCTATTGACGCTAAATTACTAGATATAAAAATGTTGCTTTGTCTCGTTTTTAATAAGAAAATGGTGAATGTAGGTAGCAGTAAAAAATACAGGGTCATCAAAATGGAAATTTAACAACCCAACGATGCAAGCAACTGCCTTTATCTAGCACTGAATAGACGAACCCAAATGGGCAGAAAAAAACCTTTTGGGGGGATACCACAATGCAATTTCAGAGATATCTGAATGGTGAAATAACTTTAGATTAAATTTCTTATTCGTTGTCATCTTAGAGCGGCTGACAGCAGTCTCTCCCCCTTCCCCTACTCAAAAGGATTAATCAAATTCTGTATATTTCAATGAGCCAGTCAAGAGAAGTAACAAAAGAATGAAAGAATAGGCTGTTTGTATCAATAACACTGATTAAAAATTGATCTACTAAAATGCTTTAACCCATAGCCATATCATAACTTTACCTCAAACAGTTTTGTTGTACAATGTATGCAAGATTTTTCACTTCTGTAAGCACAAAAACAGCCTCAGAAGGCGACATCTGAAATTTCTTCTCGGCACATTAAGAATCTTGCATACACATGTAAGTGCATCAAGAAAGGATCTTTATGTGCCAGTTGCAAATCCATGTATGTTACTAATGATATCTAACCTAAAACTAAATTCAAATGCCGGTAACAACAGGCAAGTATAACAACACAAGCGGATCAAAACTACTCCACTAAAATACTTTGAACCATTGAACTGCCTGAAAATTGATTTAGAAGGATTTTGTTGTTGAACCCCCCTCTCCCAGACAAGGTGATTATGCAATAATGTCCTATTGACGCTAAATTACTAGATATAAAAATGTTGCTTTGTCTCGTTTTTAATAAGAAAATGGTGAATGTAGGTAGCAGTAAAAAATACAGGGTCATCAAAATGGATATTTAACAACCCAACGATGCAACCACTGCCTTTATCTAGCACTGAATAGACGAACCCAAATGGTCAGAAAAAAACCTTTTGGGAGGATACCATAATGCAATTTCAGAGATATCTGAATGGTGAAATAACTTCACATCTAAATTTTATATTTGTTGTCATCTAAGAATGGCTGACATCAGCCCCCCCCCCCTTTAATATGATTAATCAACATCTGAATATTTCAACGAGACAGTCAAGACAAGTAACAACAGAATGGAAGGATGTGCTTGTCTCAATAACACTGATTAAAAATGTCTACTAAAATGCTTTAACCCATAGCCATATCATAACTTTACCTCAAACAGTTTTGTTGTACAATGTATGCAAGATTTTTCACTTCTGTAAGCACAAAAACAGCCTCAGAAGGCGACATCTGAAATTTCTTCTCGGCACATTAAGAATCTTGCATACACATGTAAGTGCATCAAGAAAGGATCTTTATGTGCCAGTTGCAAATCCATGTATGTTACTAATGATATCTAACCTAAAACTAAATTCAAATGCCGGTAACAACAGGCAAGTATAACAACACAAGCGGATCAAAACTACTCCACTAAAATACTTTGAACCATTGAACTGCCTGAAAATTGATTTAGAAGGAATTTAGTTGTTGAACCCCCCTCTCCCAGACAAGGTGATTATGCAATAATGTCCTATTGACGCTAAATTACTAGATATAAAAATGTTGCTTTGTCTCGTTTTTAATAAGAAAATGGTGAATGTAGGTAGCAGTAAAAAATACAGGGTCATCAAAATGGATATTTAACAACCCAACGATGCAAGCAACTGCCTTTATCTAGCACTGAATAGACGAACCCAAATGGGCAGAAAAAAACCTTTTGGGGGGATACCACAATGCAATTTCAGAGATATCTGAATGGTGAAATAACTTTAGATTAAATTTCTTATTCGTTGTCATCTTAGAGCGGCTGACAGCAGTCTCTCCCCCTTCCCCTACTCAAAAGGATTAATCAAATTCTGTATATTTCAATGAGCCAGTCAAGAGAAGTAACAAAAGAATGAAAGAATAGGCTGTTTGTATCAATAACACTGATTAAAAATTGATCTACTAAAATGCTTTAACCCATAGCCATATCATAACTTTACCTCAAACAGTTTTGTTGTACAATGTATGCAAGATTTTTCACTTCTATAAGCACAAAAACAGCCTCAGAAGGCGACATCTGAAATTTCTTCTCGGCACATTAAGAATCTTGCATACACATGTAAGTGCATCAAGAAAGGATCTTTATGTGCCAGTTGCAAATCCATGTATGTTACTAATGATATCTAACCTAAAACTAAATTCAAATGCTGGTAGCAACAGGCAAGTATAGCAACACAAGCTGATCTAAACTATTCCACTAAAATACTTTGAACCATGGAACTGCCAGAAATTGTTCTAGAAGTAATTTAATTAAACCTCCCAGACAAGGCGATTATGAAATAATATCCTATTGACGCTAAATTACTAGATATTACAAACAAGACAAAGCAACATTTTTATCAGAAAATGGTGAGTGTAGCAGTAAAAAATCCAGGGTCATCAAAATGGAAATTTAACAACCCAACGATGCAACCACTGCCTTTATCTAGCACTGAATAGACGAACCCAAATGGTCAGAAAAAAACCTTTTGGGAGGATACCATAATGCAATTTCAGAGATATCTGAATGGTGAAATAACTTCACATCTAAATTTTATATTTGTTGTCATCTTAGAATGGCTGACATCAGCCCCCCCCCCCCCCCCCTTTAATATGATTAATCAACATCTGAATATTTCAACGAGACAGTCAAGACAAGTAACAACAGAATGGAAGGATGTGCTTGTCTCAATAACACTGATTAAAAATGTCTACTAAAATGCTTTAACCCATAGCCATATCATAACTTTACCTCAAACAGTTTTGTTGTACAATGTATGCAAGATTTTTCACTTCTGTAAGCACAAAAACAGCCTCAGAAGGCGACATCTGAAATTTCTTCTCGGCACATTAAGAATCTTGCATACACATGTAAGTGCATCAAGAAAGGATCTTTATGTGCCAGTTGCAAATCCATGTATGTTACTAATGATATCTAACCTAAAACTAAATTCAAATGCCAGTAGCTGGCAAGTATAGCAACACAAGCTGATCAAAACTATTCCACTAAAATACTTTGAACCATGAACCTGCCTGAAATTATTCTAGAAGGAATTTAGTTGTTAAACAATTACCAATGCGTAATATTACTGACAATGTATGCAGAATTTTTCACTTCTGTAAGCACAAAACCAGCCTCAGAAGGCGACATCTGAAATTTATTCTAGGCACATTAAGAATCTTGTATACACATAAGTGCATCAAGGAAAAACTTTTTTGTGCCAATTGTAACTCTTGTGTTTAACTATCGATTTATAACTACAGGTGAAAATGTGTATCCCTGTAGCAGCATGCAAATCAGGACAACTAACACAGCACTACTAGCCACCCAACTGGCAATTTATATTACATGAAAAAGTAAACAAAAAGTAATGCATGAAAGGACTGGGGACCACTTTAGGACAAGACTTTGTCGTTATCAAGTGGCCCCCATGGATGGAAGAATGCCTGCATGCACAGACCTCTCAGACAGTGTGAGGGATGCTGCTACTGCTTTCATTAAATTTCACATAAAAAACCTAAATTGTCTACTAAAAAAAAATATAATAACATTTGCATGAATGCCTTAATCTAGCATAGAGAAGACGATCCAGATTATCACTAGGGAAGATCATCTGGGGAACTACAATGCAGACTTAACAGGCTAATGCAGACATAATTACAGGTTATATGCATTGATGGATAGAGAAGCACATACTGCAATATTGATTAATACAAAGACCAAACATACCAAGTATTGAGATGGCCTGTAGTCTTGCTTGGACGCATTGCAGTCTCTTTTCATATTGAGAAAATGCCTTGGCCAGTCTTATATGTGTAAACAACTGCATCTGGAATGAATAACACAATCAATTTAGAAAAATTTAGACACATGTCCAATTGCTCATATCACTTGTGTGCGGCTCTGACATAGAAGACACAAGCATCTTGATGGTGTCCTCAGCGTAAAAAGATTATTTCATGATTCATCTCATATAATACATGCTTTTGAACATCATAGGATCACCATCATATTGAATGCAACCTCATGACGTCTGACAGCCACAAATGAATCAATTTGGTCAGGTTAAAAATAAATTATGCCCTAGATTTCTGAATATTCAGAAAACAAAATAAACCCGGAGTTGCGCTGTTACTTTGCTCACATTTAATTGAAACATGGGGGAAATGCCTAATACATATGTACTCCAGACTCGAGTCATTTTGAGAAATTTTCCTGCTTACAACAGGACTTCATTACACCTACGAGTATTGGACTAAACAGCAAACGAAAAAGCACTCATGAGGTGGTAAAATTTTTTACAGAAGACAGTTACCTCAAACCGTGCTAAGTCGTAGGTGCTCAGGTTGAATTTTTCACAACTCTCATCAAAATTAAGAGAGCATTCGAATTGCTTATTCATTCTATTCATCTTTGCAGAAGTCAAAACTCTTGATTGAATCAGGTGATGCTTTTGAATTCAATATACCTGGGCAATAACTACAGCATTTTACTTTATAATGAATAAAAAATTGATAGATATGATAGAATCTAATTTAATACCTAACCCAGTATGACAATTATTAATTCATTATAACATCAGAATGTATCCAATCACCTACACACATCCACATGAACCAGAACAATTTGATTGTAAACAGCATGTACACTAGATGCTTGCTTCAGATAATCAGAAAACCAGCTGACACAAGCTTTGTAATCCATAAGAATACAATCAATAGCACACACCTGGCATAGACTATAACTGGGTGCCCTCAGTGTTAGATACTTTTCATATAGTGATCAAGTAATACATGCTTTTGGACATCATCGGAGCACCACAATAAAATCTATGCAACTTAGCAGCAAGCTACGAAGTCTCACAACAAATGTTCAACTAAATGAGTGAGACATGGTATAACATAAACTTGACATAAAGGAATAGGACTGACCTGTTTATCTTGAGGAATCTTATGGACTTTCAGAAGATCTTCCATAATTTCAGATGCCAATTTTGGAGATTTGTCAACATTTTCAATATGAATGCTGCTGAGAACCGTCGCAGAAGTCTGAAATAGTGAGGCACAATCACATACTCATGTTCTTGTTATCATCAGGAGTAACCATAGCAATAAACAACTACAATTCCTTCCTATCAGGCTCATTAAATCAGTTTTTGCTGTCATAGTAAATCCAGCATAAGAGGTATCATCATATAGGAATGGGTTGTACAACAGTTCTAAGTTAATAAAACGTTAACAGCAACTTGCCTTTTTGGTAGACTTTTCTTCTCTCTGTTCCACATAAAACTCAAAATGCAAGGTTGTTGAACTGGGTGGGAATGTCTGCAAAAAGAAAATGATCAACTTGTGACATTTGTTATTTCATAATATAATTCAGTTAATCCAATAACAAAATGAAATTTCCTCCAGTTTCAATGCGACACTTACTGACATAGACAGATTCTGACAACACTCGGCGAGACCAAAGCCATTTTCCTTTCCACCCCAGCTCTAAAAGACGAGGTTAAAGACATGGTAAAAATCAAATACTGACAAATAACACTTTAACAACTTATTCATTGAGTGCGAACTTAAAAACCTACCTCAGCCAGGTGAGTCAGTCTCACTACCAGACCAGTCTTTTTGTCCGCACTTAATCGTGGTATAAAATTGGAGCGTTTGCTGAAGACGTAAAGAAGATTAAGCACGGACAAAACAACACTCATGTCGCTAGAAGCCAGGAGGGTGGTGAGGTGTTCCATGGAGCTGTAAAGGTGTCGTGTGAAGCTGTGCTCGATGAGCAGTGCCATAAATTGCAAAACAGCCAACAACAGCTCTTTCTCCCTCTCATTTTCTCTCCTATCACATGGCAGTGTCCACTGCCCTTCTTGACGCTTGCAAGACTGGTCAAGTACATCATCACAGATATCCAGAACGTCCGCCCAGTGATATAACTCACACTACAAGGCAAAGAGAAATGGATCATGAGACACCAGTGATCATACTTTCACCTGATTAATCTATAAATAACATTAGGAGGTTTCACACTCACTTTTCCATAAGTCCAGGCTTTGATGGACTTCAATTGATGCAAGAGTTCTACAGGTTTCCCACTGCAAGCTTTTAGTTTCTCAATGAGTGCCTTGCAGTCCGCAGGCTGAAATGAAATGATCATTGAATTGAGCAAACGGTGGCCTAGAAACAATTTGGTTAATCCCTGATCAGCTACCCTCAAAACACCCTGTCAATATAAGCTGAACACCTGTGACTGGATAGGTCAAATTTTCAGGAAGATAACACCAGAAAAAATATTTCAGTTCTGCACTGGCAGCAATTTGCAAATAATATTTGATTATTCATTATCAGTGGGAGATATTACTGGCTTTAACAGACATCTAGAAAATATTTATACTTACCACCTCACTGGAACTTTTCTTTAATTTTGTTCTGTCGATCTTCATTTTGTTATCATTATTCTTATTCCAACTATAAATGGTTTATGTTGCCGGAAGTTCATTTTGCTGCAGAGAAAAAGAAATCACATTGTCAGTTGAAAAGTAGCCGAGGCCTTATTTCAAATGGTTCATTTTGTTGTAAAGGATCTCGAGCACAAATAAAGTACTTCAGTAACAACAATAAAAAAAGATTTGTAGTGGCAGCAGCAGTTTTCAATTACTTTACAGCAGAAGTGGTACAGGGTATTCTTTACAAGGTTTCCTGGAGACCCCCTCCTAACGAAGTTTAAAAATTAAAATAGATAAAAAAAACCTACTACAGAATGTGTATTTTGTAATTGAAAGCTTGCATCTTACTTCAACAATACTCAATCCATTGTCTCAGTAAGTGCAGTTTAAGAGCTCATATTACAACTGGAAGAGTTAACATAGATTGACCTTTGGATTTTGTGGTCTGGCAAGAAATAATTTAATAATGAAGATTCAAAACAATATTAAATTATTTTTAAATTCTATATAGACTTCTTTGAACAGTGGTTGTCACATAATGGAAGTACTGTGCACCTTAATTTTACAAAGAGGCAGTTGGAGCGGCCTCAACATAACCCCTAAAAAAAGCCAATGGTATGGCTGGTACGACAACTGACCACAAGTCAAAATGAGAGATATCTAAAGACTCTCGGCCTCGAATAACACAGAACTTTGTCACAGTAAACGGCGACTGAATTTATCAAGTGAGTGACAATCTCAGCACTATGATACTGGTTATTTTGATCTAGCTGCAATTGCCCATCTTGGGTATGTGACATGGGAGCCATGCTCAACAAATAAAACATTTGTCTCACAAAGCTCACAGCATGAATGATCAAGCATGCCACATGTTACAGCAAATAGCTCATGTTTTAAGATATTACTCAAAATTAAAAGAATATCACAACAAAAGAAACTCACATTGAGTCACTGACAACATGCATTTGCTTAAATTAGCTAATAACCATTCTATCCATATTTATGTTAAATATGACATTTGTTAATATTATTCCTGCCATTTCAGAGAAATCACTTGCGTTATTGCAAATTAAATCAAGTGAGAAGTGTGAATTTTGTGGTTACTTACTTACTTACAAGGGGATTAAATTGCCGGAAAAATAGAATTGATCGATTATTGGTAGATTTAGAAGCCCCGAGAATAGATTTTGTAGGTAAGATTAAAAAAATTAATACATCCACAGCTTTCTTTGATCAACAGATTTTACATAATGGAAGTATGATGCACCTTAGTTTTATAAAGAGGGCTGGGGTGGCCACAATATAACCCCTCAACAGAGCAAATAGTCAAAATGAGAGATATCTAAAGACCTTTAAATTGGCATTAAAAACGAAAGGGTTAGGAAAAGAAAAAAGTTGTCACAGTAAACGGAGACTGAATTTATCAAGTGAGTGACAATCTCAGCACTATGATACTGGTTTATTTTATCTAGCTGCAATTGCCCATCTTGGGTATGTGACATGGGAGCCATGCTCAACAAATAAAACATTTGTCTCACAAAGCTCACAGCATGAATGATCAAGCATGCCACATGTTACAGCAAATAGCTCATGTTTTAAGATATTACTCAAAATTAAAAGAATATCACAACAAAAGAAACTCACATTGAGTCACTGACAACATTCATTTGCTTAAATTAGCGAATAACCATTCTATCCATATTTATGTTAAATATGACATTTGTTAATATTATTCCTGCCATTTCAGAGAAATCACTTGCGTTATTGCAAATTAAATCAAGTGAGAAGTGTGAATTTTGTGGTTACTTACTTACAAGGGGATTAAATTGCCGGAAAAATAGAATTGATCGATTATTGGTAGATTTAGAAGCCCCGAGAATAGATTTTGTAGGTAAGATTAAAAAAATTAATACATCCACAGCTTTCTTTGATCAACAGATTTTACATAATGGAAGTACGATGCACCTTAGTTTTATAAAGAGGGCTGGGGTGGCCACAATATAACCCCTCAACAGCAAATAGTCAAAATGAGAGATATCTAAAGACCTTTAAATTGGCATTAAAAACGAAAGGGTTAGGAAAAGAAAAAAGTTGTCACAGTAAACGGAGACTGAATTTATCAAGTGAGTGACAATCTCAGCACTATGATACTGGTTTATTTTATCTAGCTGCAATTGCCCATCTTGGGTATGTGACATGGGAGCCATGCTCAACAAATAAAACATTTGTCTCACAAAGCTCACAGCATGAATGATCAAGCATGCCACATATTACAGCAAATAGCTCATGTTTTAAGATGTATACTCAAAGAAAATTCAATATATCACATAGAAAGATATTCACATTGACAACCTTTAGTTATTGGATGGCCATTGGGAGTCAACGAGGTCAACAATTAATCAAATTTAGCGAGCAACACAATCTACCTGAATGCGACTTTCTATAAATTTGACCAATTAACTGCAAAATATATGCTAATTTGTAAAAACAGATTGAATTGAAAGCAATCGAATGTTTAGGTCATCATATGTAGCTAGTTTTCCAAAACATGATAACAATGGTACCGTCTATATTTTGGAGCTACCAATTACCCAATGGCAATGAAAACAGGGAAAGCACATGGTCCACATAACTGTCAACCTCATGGTAACAAGGCCAAGACTGAAAACCCCTAGAAGCATCCACATGCGCAAAGCAAATTGATATGTCTTTTGAAATGTAAACGATGTTTCGCAACAGAATAATGACCACACAAAGCACGTTTTTAATCCGATAGTTCGGCGATACTTAAGCGACCTCGAAATCGAATACACAAAAATTTTTCAATTCCATTCATGGAAAGTGACGTTTGTGCAATAACTATTTACCTTTCGGAACACTTACAATTCGTTTTGGAAAAGAGAACTCTACAAAAATCATTCTTACACAAATTCATTGCTTCCGCGCATTTCTGAAACGCACTACTCAAAAGCGGTGAGCATGACTATTCAAAATTTTTCATCAGTCGTCACTCCAAGCCAATGGCGGCCACGGCATGACCACGCACTAAAGCAACATCCTTCCCAAGCTAACCAGGAAACCAAAATACATAACTAGCGACAGGGTTTTACGACGAGATGCTAATCTACAATTGTGATCACCATCGTATGACATAAACGACATTCTTAGCATAAAATAGAGCCCGACTTCAGCTCTGATATTCACCTCGTAGCAGGCCGCCATACTGCTGAACCCGAAGTGCCCGGATGAAGCCTCGGTTTCATTTCGATTCTCTCGCGAACTAATTTTTCACAAATTTCCTCCCCAAACTTTATGCACTTCAGGATAAATTTCATTTATATTACAGAAACAAATTAAAAGCGTTATTAATAATTATTATAAGTGTTGAATATGACATATGACACAAGAGGTCACTCTTGTGTGAAAAAGTTCAACTGGTGCTGTTATCTAGTGGAAGTATTTGGAACCAATGTGTATACATGTATGTGTGTGTAAGCAAAGTTTTCGTGTTTAAATTTCAGACTATAGTCTGTTCCATGAGATATGTCATGGGTTTTTGACCTGCACTTATTAAGCCACATCACTGACATCAGCATCCAGCAGGCCTCTTCATTCAGACCATTACCATTGTTGAATGATAGTTCAGACTGCATAATTACAAAATACAAGCTAAAGTCCTTGATATTATAATATATATTTAAATATAAAGACAGGTAATTACACATCAAATAATAAAAGGGAAATCTTTGATCTATATATTAGTAATTATCATACAGCTGGAGAAGTTGACTATATATCTGATATACAAAGTAATTTGTAATGCTAATTTCATGCCTGTTAGTGTTAATGTTATAGCAGTGTATTGCACTTGTGTGCTTGTTATATTATAACAGGGTATTCATGATATATCCCAAATATAATATTAATTTTTTACATCCACTGTTCGCAGGTGGTATTAAATGGCAGATGGCACAAAGGAAACCTTGTATGACATCTTCCCGAACAGAAGCTCCATCCCGTCTTCATTCTTGTCTCCCAGGTTCCAGCAGTTGTTTAGCACATCTTCAGTTGCTGAGGTCAGAGATGACAAGTGTCTCTGTTCCTTAAGAATGCTCAACTGGCAACATCTGCAAGAGTTACTACCAGGTTTTTACCAGCATTGTTTTGACTGCAGTTTTTTTGCTATCTTTGTCTTTTTTCTGAGTAATTGGCAAGCTGTGCTTGAATTTAATCCAACCCTGCACCTGCCCATCGAAATTTATTAATTATTTAATATGAATGTAAGTATGAGTAAATATTTGGATAACTGTTGGTATTTATTTTATGTTTCATGTGCAGAATTTCATGTTTAATTCCAGATGAACGTGCAAATGATAGTGAATACTTCACCAAGTGTGCTGCTGTCATGGGGCCTTGGTTATGTGCAGTGAATTTTGAAATAAAGATGTGGACTTCAGATGACTTCCTAAAGTTTTATGGAGAACATGTGAAATGGACTGGCAGTAGAGAGGTACGCATAAAAAAAACCATAGTTCATCTCAATAAAAGAAAAGGACAATATGATATAGTTATTTATTGGTGGTCATTGGTGATGATAAAATTTGCCCTAGGTTACTTTTTGACAGTGGCGGTGCTACAGAATTTAGAAAATACATGTAAAACCAAACCTGCAGTTTTCTCATAGTTCATAAATGTGAAACAATTTTTTTCAGAGTCCATAAAACAATCTGCAAAATGATTGTGGAATGATAGTGATATAAGTCTTATGTGCATATTGTTTCCAGTTGATTGAGGAGTGTTTCTTACTTAGTTTAGAAGATGGAGCACCTGTTCTTCAAGCACTGCTCATGCTGACTTCAGTTCTTGAGAGAGCATTAGGAGATGTGAGTTTCACAAAAAATGTTTCAGTATTGCTACATTTAAACCTTTCCTGAGAAAAGTTCATTAGTATTTTCAAAGTAATGATTTAACGTATTTTTTCCAGGTCTACCTCTTGAAAGACAAACAGTGCCCATCATTGCTGAAGGACCTTCTTGCTACACCCGAGCTGGCTGAAATGTTTAGTCCTTTTACTGTAAGTGTATGTGCTGGTACAATAGTGACAGTTCTGCAGCCTACATGTCAACCTAGGGGTCCCCCCAAACAGATAAATCTGTTATGTTATAGGTATATTTTATAGCTTAAGGTATTAGGGCTAGCTGTCACAATCCATTTCAGATGCAGTTTCTTCGGATTCTGATTGGTCCCCCTATATCGATTAATATTCGGAACGTGGCATGGCATGGATTTCTTTCTCCAGAAGAGACCCACCAGCGGTGAGTATCTGGTATATCATTAAGATGGAGTATCTATCCTCTATATCATTGTGCATTTTGATTATTTGTTCATTCTACAAATGTGCCACTATACTGGATAATATAAAGCAATTTTTCAGGTTTTGTCATATTTTATTGGCAATCATTGCCAGTCTTGGTCACCATTTACACCATGCAACTGTAGTTAATTCGATCCCACACAGACTTCCAGTTCGCTTTGTTGCTGAGGCATATGGACCATCTTCCTTAGGTTGGTTAACTTGTTTGGGTGTTTGTGCATATTATTGTATTATAACATGTATAAGGCCAACCTATGATTTGGCAGTGGTGTGTAATCAGTTTTCGTGTTTAAATTTCAGACTTGATCATCTATCACAAGGCTTTGCTTCAGCAGTTATTTAACACTAATCTCCTTGTGGCTTCTTCCATGCGTCCTGTGTGGAACCGTGCTCTCCATCTCCTTGAAGAAGAAAGGTGGGTTTCTGCTGGAAAATTTATAAAAATTGTGACGTGGATGGTTATAACAAAACCTGTGTTTATTCAATATGAAAAGTGACAACCTCAATTACACTCGAGACATCGATTTTTGCCATGACATTTACATTCAACATCCTGAATAACCTATCTCAAGCACCTCTAATTGGCTCCAAGATGCCTGTGAAAGTGTTAGAACATTTTCAATGATGTGAACAGTCAGTTTTATGACAAATTATGAAGTTGCAAGGTGTGTAGATGTTTGTTGGGGGGGGGGGGGGGGGGGTACCGAATTTCGATGTCCTTGCAAAGTTCAATGTCACGGAGTGTACCTAAGAAATCTGGGTGGACACTCTATGCTAACCTGCTAGATACAATTGTGATATAAAGCTATAAAGAATGCTTTCAGGTATGGAGGTGCTATGGTCCTAATTCTGCCTCAGCTGGAAATGAGTTGTCGTCTTGTGTTTACGGCTGTCAACATGTGTCCTCAAAGGCTGCTGACTGCTGAGGTATAGGCCCTATAGGGTTTATCAAGTAAAATTTAAATGTCATTTCAGTAATGTCATGATTCCTTGTTTTCAAATGTGTTAATCTTTTTTATTTCAGTCAACTGAATTTTTCACAACGTTTGATGAAGTAGGTAATAAGATTGATTAAGGTATTTCATGCTTTTTTTTTGGTTGGCTCATGATTATGTATTATGAAAGTCTGTCTTTATAAATTCCAGATGCTGATAAAATATTTACCAAGTGGAGAAGAGAACAAACTGCCAGTATATCTGGGTGAAGGAATAATGGTGTGTATTTCATGTAAATCTAAAGTAAATTTGTACTATATTTTTACAATTGCATTGTGTCACATTTGTATTGCCTCCTATTTAGTTTCCTTATATGTTTTATATTGTTGACTTATTCCTCAGAATTGTTTCCTGGATCTCCTGACTTATCCTGAAGGACCAAGAATCAGAGATCGTATCAGTCACGGAGAATGTGATATTCCTAATTTTCCGGCTCATTTGGCGATTAGTGTCTTGTCTTTATCTGCTGCAATCTGTATAAAGGCATTACCCAAAGACTGTGATCTCATCAAACATGAAGCTTTAATAGAAATAAGGAATACAATTGATGGATATCAATCAAATTATCATCCAATAAAACTGCTCAAGAAAGAGGTAAGACTTTTGATGGTGTTGTAAAGTTTGGATCCCCTGTGAAATATTTTGATAACTGCATTTTTCTGATTTGCTTTGATGCAAATAACGAAAGTGTTCATATTTATGTTTAGATTTTAGCTGTAGTTACTGATCTGTCAACCTGGGAAAGCTGTCCAAAACCAACTGTTGATCAGTTGTAAGTATTGCTTCTGTTTTATATTAACAACATATATTATGCAAATAAATTAATGTTATAACAGTGTACTGTTATCATTTGGATGAAAAGTTGTCTGAGTTTGGGATGGTCAATCTGAGATGCAGTCATGGTGCATGCTGAGGGTGTGCTGCAACATTGCCTATGTTTTTGTGTGTGGTGTAATTAGGCAATGGAAGGGACCGGGACTGAAAACATTTGGTGAGCAGGATGTATTTAGGCATGCATTGTATTATTTTATAGACATAAATGTTTCCTGTTTGTTATGCCAGAGAATATAAGAGGACATGGGAGAGCCTTGAAATTGACCAGACAGAGCAAGATTGGGTTGATGTTGCACTTGCAATCTGTGAGGGACACTCGCAAACTGGGATTGATCCTCTGTAAGTTAGCTCACTGCCATTATAGATGATATAGTTGCATTGTACAATTTTTATGATAAATGCTCTCGTCATTTGATTAAGACTAAATTTTCAGAAGTCAGAAGTTGTGTTTATAAAATTTAATCAAATCTCTTTGAATACACCAGAAAAATAAATTTGATATTTTCAGGATTTGCCAACCATTTAGTCATCTGACAGTAATACAAGGCATATTTCTGAACACACAAATTTCAACTTTATATAGAAACCAGGGTAATGATAATCAGGTAAGATGAAGTTATGATTAATATATTATTATATCATGACTATATAGTACAATCAAACTCCTATACAAGTAAAAATAAAAACCAGTGTTTGGGACCATTTTATATTCTTATAATAATGTGTACATACCTGCTAGGAAAGGATTTTGTGTTATATGATAGAAGGTGATATAGGATGGATTAGTACTCTATGTAACAGACATGTAAATATGTGTAAATATTATAAGTTATTGAAAATGGATAGAGAAAGACTAACTAGAAAAGTATTCGACAATATCAGTAAATGTAGAAATAATTGGTCACATGAGTTGAAGCAAATTTTTAGCATAGTGGGAATGATTGAATTACTGCACAATAATTTAAAATGTGATATTAGACTGCTTAAGTGGACGCACAGGTTGAAAAATAATGAGCAGGAATATTGCCAATTAATTTCGAAATGGGAGGATTTAGAAAAGTTCATTTGGAAAAAAAAGTTTGTTAACAATGTAATTCTGTTACTAATAACATAGAAGATGAATTTCATCTACCATGTATACGCAATGCCTATGTTGTTATAAGAACTAGTCTGTATGATAACATTTCAGATTTTTTTATTTTCAACCAGAGCATATGTACATACGTATATCTTTATAAAACAACAGTTATATCAAACAAAGATAGCAACTGGTCAGGGAAATGCATGAGTTTTAAAAACTATATTTAAATGCATTCCCCTATTAATTATTTACATAAATATAAAAAAAATAAATATAAATTTGAATATATAAACAAATACAAGTATAACCATTTATCATTTACAAATATTAATTAGATTAACAGTAATTCCGATGAGTATGATGATGCTGAAAAATGTGTGTTTATTAATTATGAATATCAGGTACAACTGGCTAACTTTTTGCTGAAAGTTATGGAAATAAGGAAAGAGTTAGTTTCAGTTACTTAGATCATGTTTTTAAGGTCTGAAATGGAGTGGCATAAGTGCTTAGGGGACTGGGTTGTTTATGTTTCCATGTATGATGTTTGTATTGTTGTGATGTGAAACCACATGTCAATAAAGATAAATAAATTAATATAAGAGATTTTCTGCCATTGAAAGAGTTGACAAATAATATTTCATCAGTAACTGAAACATTAAGAAAGGTTAATTATTTCAGTCGGCAGCATCTGAAGAGGAAGTTGTTGGGTTGTGTCGAAGGATAATGCAGCACTGTTTGATAGTGTCTCGCCAAGTCACAGGGGGTCTTTCTTTGAAGTATCAGCAGTGGGAGGCAAAAAGTTTACGATCTCGTCAACGAAATACATATGCTAGAATGCTGGACTGGTGTGTTTATGTTTGTTATTATATGAATTGGTGTCTATTTAAGTTTTCTCATAACTGGTATGTGTATGTTAGCATGCACAAATCCGAATGTTCCATATATAAAATTTCAAAGTTTATTTCCTTCTTATATTCTGATTTTACCAGTATTCCTGACATATCCAGTGGTATACGCTCAGTGCTGCTCTTCGTATTGACAATATTCATCAGTTTTGAGGGAAGCGCCGCTGAAGCAGCTGTCAACAGAAAACAGATTAGGTGAGTAGGTTTTTTATAACCCATGAATTGAGCTTTATATTGTATGATATTCAAGGTTACTTGTTAGGCTAGATGCTATAGTTGAGCTTTAGAGTGTGATTCATCCAAAATTTGAAGTGGTTATTTGTTGTCTATTTGTGAGTTGGGTCAATACAGTTGGACTCGCTAAATTATTTAATTAACCATTTGGGACTGTCGAAAAAGGTGCGTTATAATGGATTCTGATTAACTATTTGTAGGTCTGGTTTAATTGCTATGCAAAATATCTGGACAATGAACTTACTGTAATCAGACATGGTCGTCTAAAATGGGCCCCACTGTAGTGTGATTAAAACAATGGATTAATTGTGGGATCGTTCTGAGGCAAATTATCTTTGTTTTATTTACAGGGCAATGAAGCAGGCCTTACAATATGTTGAAAATCTAGTGACCTTTACACAGCAAGATAAAAATAGATGGGAAGAAGCTCAAAAGTTAACAAGTCAGTTTTACAGGAAATGTTTGCCTCTCCTTAAGTAACACAGTTACCCACCATCAACCCCCTATGTCTCCATCTCCATACTGTGTTGGGCAATGGATGAGAGAAAATGCAAAGTAAGGACTCATGCTTTAGGAAATTGTATATATGAAACAGTCCTCAATTTTAGTTCATATTTAACAGAAATGAAGCCAATGAATTATGAAACTCAGTTATTTGCTGCTTTCTTATAAATTCAATTATTATGTTCTTAATGCTTGCAACTGACAAAGTACTTAGCTCAAACTCACGGTCACTTAATGCTTGATCGTCGAGGTTTATTAATATAATTGTAGGAAACATTAGCCGTTACCAATGGTTAGTTAGTGTACCCATTTGATATGCTGAGAACCTGAAACAAGTAAAAGATGCCATGTAATGGGTCATCCTGGACTGGACCAAAAGGACATTGGACTCACATTTGGTGCTATGTTACGGATAAATAAATGCAACATAATGTGAACTGCACAGCTGAATCATCTGAGCAGATTTCTGTCTTGTGAGGAGATATGATGATAAGGCTTGGGAGTCCACACCATGTTACACATTTACCCCATGAGTGGGGTCTTTTACTTGCTCAGCATAGACACAGAGATGCACCTCCAATTTACCATCTCATGCAATCGTCCTCCAGCTGGGATGAAATACATGAATAATTTTCATTTAGGATCTCAGGTGATAATGACTGTGATACAAGCATGGATCTGTGATAAATCATTTTTGAAATACAGGAAGGTTTTTTTCCTTTGCATTGAATCAAATTACAGTGTCAATTGTTTGTTGTTGTTGCTTTTTTGTTTTTCAGTGATATATAGCATATAGATGTAATTTCTAAATTGCCCGGTCTTGTGTCATGTGAATTTCATTCAAATGATGTGGACTCTTATGCATTGCTGAGTCATGCTTAGCAGCTTAGTTGCAAAATGCAAATTTGTTACAAACTGCTGAGGTATTACAGCATGTGAATTTCATTCAGATTATATCTATAGACTTTGCTAGAAAGTGTCTTCAGGGTCGTTTTCTGTGCCACCTGATTCTGTTACAATTTTTGGTGTTTGAAGTAGTGCTTTTGACTTTGAGAAATATATATGATGGTATTCGATATTCAGATGCGATGTTGACATTGTTGAAGGTTCAACATGTTCAGGTTAGGTGTCCCTAAGTTCTTGCTTTGGCCCATATTAATGCTTGCTGCTTCTTTCAGGTAAATTATTAATATGACCTGATATGTTGAGTACATCTCAAATCTGCCTTTTTGAAGTTGTAAGGGATAAAGGAAGTGCTTTTCACTGAAGATCTTGCTGACTGAGAGTGTATATGGTTGCACATGTAACCTAACGTGTTCTCTTGTAATTGAAAATAGGTTTGTGCATTAACTGACCAGATTCTGTGCCTATCATCAAATTATCATGATTATGTTGTCCGAAATGTCCAGTTCCTGAGATGCTAATGATATCAATGAGCCACTTAATTGTGACTTAAATTATAGGGCTGAGATGTTCCTGAATGTTGCAAGGGCAGTCACTTACTGCCATTAGTTAAATTGGGTTGATTTAGAGCAATGGCTCAACCAGGCTATACCAAGTTAAGTTGAAATAACAATGAAATGGTCGTATGGAAGAGGTGATAGGTGAGGACTAAGTCCAACTAACTGAGGGAGCCTGGTTTGATAACACATGGTTGTGCGAAAGGGACATAATCTCATAAATGGCAACTTTAAAATGCTTATTTCTGATGTAGCATGTCAATGTCATCAAAATAATTGGGCCACTTTAAAATGCTTATTTCTGATGTAGCATGTCAATGTCATCAAAATAATTGGGCCACTTTAAAATGCTCATTTCTGATGTAGCATGTCAATGTCATCAAAATAATTGGGCCACTTTAAAATGCTCATTTCTGATGTAGCATGTGAATATCATCAAAATAATTGGGCAACTTTAAAATGCTTATTTCTGATGTAGCATGTGAATGTCATCAAAATAATTGGGCCACTTTAAAATGCTTATTTCTGATGTAGCATGTGAATGTCATCAAAATAATTGGGCCACTTTAAAATGCTCATTTCTGATGTAGCATGTGAATATCATCAAAATAACATTTAAAAAACTGAGGAGGGCACTCATTAGTGACAATATACTGTGTCTTTCATACACCAATAAAAAAAGCAAGATTTTGTATCTTTTGATATGTTGTATTTAATGATTGTAAGAGGGCAGATAAATTCATCTTGAGATTCCATGCTCAACATGGCACAGTTGAACTGTATACTTTCCAGCAAAATTACCTAGAAGGACACCTGCCATTCAGTAACACAATTTCCAGCTGAGTGTTCCCAGTCTTGTTTAAGTACAACCTCCTATTACTGTATAAGTAGTATACTGCATATTTCAGTGATTAAAATCGCTGTCTGACGCCTGCCATCGAAATGTGCCATGTTTGAGCAGAAGCACTTAGTCATCAACATAGAACTGTGTTAAGGCTGTTAGCTCATTTAGCTAGACTAGGTATGGCCTCCTGTCTGAGTGTAGCGTGAGGTGTGGTTGCTTGTAAAGTCTGTCCATACGCCCTTCGGGAGTTTCTTTCACTCAGGGAAAAATAATTTTTGAAAATGTTTGTGGTGGCTTGAATGAAAATGAATTTATGCAGGTGGTTAGATCTTGTCCTGTCTGGGTCCTTGAGAAGTTCTGGGCCACCTCGTAGCAAGGATGGTAACACTGGGTGAAGATCTCAGACTCTCCCTTCACCTAGCTCCCCCAATACCTATCTCTCCTACACCTAGTGCTCCCTATGCTTGGCTCTCCATACATTTAGCACTTACTACCTAGCTCTCCATACCTAGTCCAAACTTGAATGACCTCTCAGGTTAACATCGTTAAACATAATTCACACACACACGCTTGTCCTTTTGGGGGCTCGTGTTATTCCGGCACATTTAATGATGAAAGGGCAGAACATTCCACCAACAGAAAGGCCTTCTCATACTATGGTTACTGTAATGTTTTGATAGCTTATTTTAGCTTATTTATCACTGTGTAGTGAGAGGTAAATAATGAACAATGCCGCATGGTATGGGCGGAAGCCAAAGTTCTTTATTTCTGTCCCTTACGCCAGGTGGCGACACCGTACAGATCTAGTATTGTGGATGTTACAATACTACATTCCTCCTTAACTTAGTTACAAGTTATGTTAATATTAACTTTTATCGTTATACAGATATACTGCTTAGATTAATACTGAAGTTAAGTAGATTTACTGGTAATACTGTTTACAATATTTTAAAGCAATACTGATTAGAAATACTGAATAAAGTGACTAAACGTTCTTTGATATTTGAGTATTTTAAAGACTGAAACATGACATGTGGTTACAACTTAAACAAGTACTACTGAAGTACTACTGAACTAAACTTGACAATTTTTTTGTTTTTTTTAAACAATGACTCCATGTCAATATGACTGAACACTGAATGTACAACTTAACAATTTGAAGTACTGCTGGATAAATGTTTGCTAAAGTCTGATGTTTTCAAGTGTGACAGATAGTCTGATGTCTTTACACACATATAATAGTCTTTGCACATTTTGGTCTTCTTTCTTCTTCTTGTGTTGTAACTTTCTAACCGGTCAGCTGTTTTTCATGGAGTCCTGAAGTCAGGTTGAGTAGGCAAATGGGGTTGACAGCCCAAGTGTCTCTATGTGCTCTGGGATTATTTTGCCCAGTGTTTTTATTTTATTTAATTTTTTTACAGCACATAGTCCTTCAGATGACGGGGAGCACAACGTTCCCGTTGTGGTCTGGCCGGCTGAGGTTCAGCGGCTGATGCTTCAACATGCGACTGCACCGGCGGCGGAGGTATGATGCCGACTGCAGTTATGGGTAGTATGTCGATGTCATCATCCGAGTCATCATCTGTTACACGCACATTCTGCTGACGAATGGTGATGTCTTTGGAGATTCTCTTGAAGAATGATGAATTCCGTGTGATCGTGTGTCCTTGTCGATGAGCGGTGATTCTCGATCCTTGGATCTTGCTGACTGTATAGGGATTATGATCATATGGAGTTGATAATTTGTTCACCTTCTGTTGGCGAATTAGGACTAGATCGCCAATGTTGATGTTGCTTTCTTTGACATGGCGTTTCTGGTCGGCATACGCCTTCATCTTGGTTTTGGAGATCTTGTCATTGGTGTGGATAACACTGTCAGTGTTCTGATGATTTGTGATTGACGGTAGTTTGGTGTTGACTTGCCTACCAAACAGAGCTGCACTTGGTGACAGTTGCGTCGAGATGTGTGGTGTTGCACGATAGTTTCTCAGGAAAGTATGCAGACCCTGTTGCCATGGTATGCCATCACAGGTTGCTGTGCGGAGTGCCTTTCCTAGTGTCTTCATAAATCTTTCAGCTTCACCGTTCGCCTCAGGCAAGAGGGGTGTAACGCGGTGATGCTTGAAACCGAGAAACTTTGCAAACCTTTGGAAGTGATGACTGTTGAACGGTGGGCCATTGTCAGTTTTCAGCTGGGTGGGGATTCCGAAGGTTGAAAACATTTTGTCCAAGATAGGAATTATGGCCTTGGCAGTTAGGCGGTGCGTGATCTCTACAATTGGGAACCTGGAATGCTCATCTATGACGACCAGAAGATGTTCCCCTGTGGGTAATGGTCCATAGAAATCTGCTGCGAGAAACGTCCATGGTTCTGGTTCGGCTGGCATCTCTGTCATTTGTAAAGGTTCACACTGGTGTTTGATGATGTTTGCTTGGCAGGAAATGCATTTTCCAATGATTTTTCCGACCGACGCGTCGATTCCGGGAAACCAGACTCGACTGCGCAGCAGTTGTTTTGTCTTGACCAGTCCCTGATGTCCTTCGTGCGCGAGGTCAATGGATGAATGCCTCAGAGATGCTGGTAGGACGATCCGGTTGCCTTCGGAGGAGCAGAGAGTGGTCGTTTGATATAGCCAGTTCAGATTTGACTTTAAGAAAGGGTTTGAGTGCATTCGATGACTTGTCCCATCGTCCAGATGATACGGCTTCCATGACAAGCTTCATGTCTTTGTCCTGTGCAACCTGCTGCTGTATGGTGACAAGATCCATAGCGTCTGGAGTTGCTTGTGAGATGATAAAGTTGACATATTCTTCTGCAACTATCTCAGATTGGCTGCACGATTTGACGGGCGATGGATGTCTTGAGGCATAATCCGCTGGATTGTCCTTGCCTGGCCGATATTGCAGTGTCATATGATACTGCTGGAGCCGAAGTGCCCATCGCTCCATGCGCGCTGATAGTTTGGCATGAGGATTAGAGAACATTGGGACCAGTGGTCTGTGGTCTGTGAATACAGAGAATTGGCTGCCGTAAAGATACAGGTGGAAGCGTTCGCATCCGAATAGCACTGCTAGAGCCTCTCGTTCCAGTTGTGAGTAGCGTTGCTCGGTCGGGCTGAGTGCACGGCTGGCATAACTGATGACATGTACTCTCTCGTCCTGTGACCTCTAGGTAAGGATTGCAGACACACCCACTGGGCTTGCGTCGACGAGAACTTCGGTCGCTCTTGATGAGTCAAAGTATGCCATTGCTTTGTCTGATAGGAGGATCTCCTTGATCTGATCAAATGCTGATTGATGTGCCGTGGTCCATTCCCATGGAGCATTCTTTTCTGTTAGCTTCCTGAGTGGTGCAGTGATGGTTGCAAAGCCTGGGACGAATCTTGCGCAATAATTGGCCAGTCCTAGGTACGAGCGGACTTCGGTGGCGTTGGTAGGTTGAGGGGCATTTTGAATGTCACGCTGCTTGGCCGGGTCCACAGTGACACCTTCACTTGTGAAGTGATGTCCCAGGTATGTGAGAGATGTCTCACAAAAGATGCATTTATTTGGATTCAAAGTTAACCCTTGCCCTTGTAACCTCAGGAGTGTTGCATACAGACGTTGCTCGTGTTGCTCCTTTGTGCTGGAATATATCAGGATATCATCGCTGACATTCATGACACTGTCGAGTCCTTCCAGAACCGTTTGAATGGTGTTTTGAAAAATCTCGGATGCACAAGATATCCCAAAGTTTAACTGTTTGTATCTCCTCAGTCCCACATGAGTTGAGAATGTGGTGATGTATCTGGACTCCTTGGCAAGAGTTAGTTGATGGTAGCCTTGGTTCAGATCCAATTTGGAGAAGAACTTGGCGCCGTTGAGGTCAGCTAGTACATCCTTGATGGTTGGCGTGATGTGTCTTTCTCGTTGGATGGCTTTGTTAGACCCCGCATGTCCACGCACAAACGAATCTCCGTTGGATCATGTGGCTTGGGTGGAATGACGATCGGAGAAACCCATTGTAAAGTGCAGCCCCTGGCAACCACTTATTATATGTCAGTTAGAATTATATGACAGGTGCATTATTGTACACTCCTCGTTACACTTGCCCTAGGCAAAGGATGTACATGCATGTCAGTGAGAATTGTATGTCAGGTGCAGTGATTGTACACTCCTCGTTACACTTGCCTTAAGCAAAGGATGTACACACAGGTCAGGCACAATTATTAGGTACACTCCTCGTTACACTTGCCCTAGGCAAAGGATGTACATACATGTCAGTAGAATTATGTTAGGTACATTGATTGTGTGCACTCTGCATTACACTTGCCTTGAGCATTTTTGTTGCTCTAGCAATTGCTTAATATATTGTTTGCTCTTCATTACACCTGCCCTATGCAGGCCTCTGCTCATGTGTGACCTAAATGCAGTTGTTATGTGTTCCCATCATTTCCATGTGCTAGTCACTGCTCTGCTCACATGTGTCAGTTATTTTCTCATTACTCATGTTTAGCCTTATACTTAATTAGCCTGCTGCAAGGAACATTGATTATATTATTAGTATTGATTACATTATCAATTGATTGACTATATCATTAATTGATTGATTAAGTCATTAATTGATTGATTGCTATGTCCAATTGTCAATTGATAGATTGTATTATTCATTTTGTTCTTCATATTGATTTATTGTCAGTATTATGTGAGTGCATTGCCCTGTTAAGATGCCTCACTGTTGAGTCCTAAATTGTGGGAGGAGCTAGCTAACTTTCCCTCCAAAACTGCTGACCAAGCCAAAGTTGACACTCAGCACAATAGCCCATTGTGACTTGAGCTATAAATAGCCTCAGCACAATGCAGAGCACTGCAGGGGGTCCACTTTTGCTCCATTGTCTTAGCTTCACTAATCCCTGCCAGATCTCAGCCAAAGATGCTGGTAGCAACCCTGTTTGGGGGAGGTATCACCCCACACAATGTGAATGATAATTGAGCAAATGGTCAGCAGCAGTGGCATTTACTGTGCTGTGATTGGTTGTTAATTCCCTCTCAGCCCTGCTGGGGAGAAAACTTCATGAATTGTATTTTAATACTTATACCCTGTGCAGCAATAAATATGTCAGTCTCTTTCTGTCAGCTGAGGAAGCAAAACTACTCTTGTGTTATTACTTGTGCACTTTGGACTCTACACATATTGTGCTACTGCACTTTGGACTCTACCCATATTGGAACTGGAAGAACTTGACTTGTTTCTTGCTGAGATGAGACTCAGATGAAAGTCTACATTGGACAGTCACTCTGACTTTTGGACTGCAATGCCATTAAACTGGAGTCTTAATGGATGGACTTTTACACCATGGTGTGGGGCCTTCAATTTTCTCAATAATTCCAGCTTCTTCTAGCTCTTGAAGTTTCTCTTCAACTTTAGATCGAAGATGGAATGGGACTCTGCGATGGGGTTGTCTCACAGGTTGGACTGATGAGTCGATGTGGAGCTTAACTTGCATCCCTTTGAGTTGTCCCAGGCCATCGAATAACTGTGGAAATGTGGCAACGATATGGTCTGTCTCAAACTTAGAATTTGGTGTGATGGGGGTGACAGCATTGATAGTCACAATACCCAATGCAGCAGATGATCCATATCCAAGCAGACAGCCAGATTGTCCTGGTACCACAAATACCTTACTCTGATGAACTTGACCCTTCCTCTGCAGATTTGCATTGAAACTACCAAGCACTTGCAACCTTCCTTGAGATCCATAAGGAATAAGCCTGGTGTTGGAGGTATCCAGCTTCTTGGGGCTGTTGTAGGGCGGAGGCCTAGCTCAGATGTAGCGCTCTGGGCTTCCAACCGCTGGGTCCCGGGTTCGATTCCCGGTCGAGCCTAAGTTGGATGGCTGTTTCATCCTTCGTCTCATTGCCATGGTCTCTGCCTGTCCTAATTAGCCCAATTGGTGCAGAAATACAGGACGTAAAGCCCTAATCACCCACCCCACCCACCTCTTGGGGCTGTTGTTCGTCGATGATGTCGGCAGATGCGCCTGTGTCCACCAACATTCGGACATGTTGTCCATCGATCATCACTTGCATGAACGGTAAATTGCTGTTTGGGCCTACAGCATAGACGTACTCTACATCTGAGTCATCTGAGGCCTCGGCTGTTACTTGGTTCACTTTGTTGAATTTCTGTTTGGGACGATTGTCTCTTTGAGGTTTGATACTTGAAGGGTGAAGGCGATCGTACCTGCATCTCCAGACTGGACAGGCTGTGCCGATTTTACACATGATGAATGGTCATGTTGGACAGCGAACTCATATGTTGCTGGCTTGCTCCTCTAGCATCCTTTCTCAGTAGCTGTATATGGCACTCTTTATATATAAACAACCCTCGATAGCAGCAAGAACTTGCCTCTGAGGGCTGCAGTTTCCACGTCATCTGCATCATCTGCATCTTATAATCTTCCATGATTTAGAATCAACGAGGTTGTCTAGAGGGATTGTAGACGATACATATTGGTTACTGCATGGTTCCACCCAAAAATGGTCCACTTTGATTGTGATGAGACAACCCCAGCTAGGGCTTTTTCTGCGAATTGATGGGTATCTCATCATATCTCATTGTAGAATATTATTTCAGATGACTATCACACAGTAATTATATCTTAATTTTGACACTTACAGAATTTTCCGAAATAATGGAGAATTTAGCAAAAAGTATTTTGCTACATTTCCTTCCCTTGAACCCATACAGCTGAGGAAGGGTGTTGAGTGGTATTATTGCAGAGTGTCAGAATCTTTCTATGCACCTGTGCTGACATTGGTAGGCTGCCTATAAGTAGGTTTATTGCTCAGGTAGCTGTAGAATCACATCATTGGAACCCATGTACGTAGCGGGGTGGGGGCCTAGCTTATTGGTAGCGTGCTGGGCTTCCAACCACTGAGTCCCAGGTTCAATTCCCGGTCGAGCCTATGTTGAATTGCTGTTTCATCCTTCATCTCATTGCCATGGTCCCTACCTGTCCTAATTAGCTCATTAGAAATACAGGACGTAAAGCCCTAATCCACCACTTCCACCCATGTATGTAGCGCTACTTCTGAGATGTCGGTGACAAACCAAAGGTGCCTGTTTTTAAGGATAGGGGCTGGCTGGCTAGTGAGAAACTCTGGCAGGGTTACTAATACAAGACCTTGATGCCATGCCACAGTTTAACTGCAACCCATTTCTGATGTCTGCTGTGCACCATTCCCAGGACTGGCACTACCTGAAGATATCTGGCAGAAGTTGGTGGGAGGCCTAGCTCAGAGGTAGCGCTCTGGGCTTCCAACCGCTGGGTCCCGGGTTCGATTCCCGGTCGAGCCTAAGTTGGACGGCTGTTTCATCCTTCGTCTCATTGCCATGGTCTCTGCCTGTCCTAATTAGCCCAATTGGTGCAGAAATACAGGACGTAAAGACCAAATCACCCACCCATCTGGCAGAAGTTCCACTTTGTAGGCAAATTCTTCATACACCCAGAGGAGATGACGATTACTCTCCTGCTGTCCAAAGCTGGGGATTCCCAGGATTGCTAGTCCATGTGGACCATTGTGTCTAAAGCATGCATTGCAGTCTCTTGTGGGGCCAACTGTTGGTCATGAATGACCTCGTGGAGTCGGTCCAGACTCCACATCCCAGGAACAGGCCGCTTGGGGAGATCTCCCCGACAAGCCATTTTTTGGGCCAGCAGGAAAGTCTGCCAAACGACATGGATAATGGTAAATTGGACTCTGAGAATGTCTACTGCCAGGTGCCATGTAAAAATGGTGTGTCCCTTTCTGGTGATATGTGTTTGATGCCTTCTGCTTGTTACTTGTAGAGAGCACAAAGTGTAGGGAGAGCCAACTGTAGGGAGCATTATGTGTAGGGATAGCTTGGTGTGGGAAGAACTAGGTATAGCTAGACAGTGTGCATTGAGCAGAGTCCTGTGTTGGCTACTAGGGATAGAGATCTTCACTAAGTGTGTTACCACTTTGACACAAGGAGGCTTAGGACTTGCAGTGTATGGCTGTGACCTGGTGGCGTGGCAGTGTTGATGATGTACATCAGATCACCTTCATTGAACTAGACATGTAAAGCTGTTCATGGTCATACCCTGCTTCCTGTTCAATTGGCTTGGCTAATTTCTTCAACGCATGTTCTGAGACACTGTATAGGTGGATGACTCATTGCTTCCCATGCCAAAGACTATTAATGGTTGATTGTAGGGATATGCCTTAAATGGACAGATGCTGGTCCCAATCCCTGTCATCTCAAGTCAGTAAAACAACTAATGAATGATGAAATCATTCTGTTGTACCTTTCAATCTGCCCCATCAGAACTGGGTCTTATGGTGTTCAGCTCGCGTTTTGGTTCATTCCAGGCTGTTGCTAGTTGACTGTCTAATTGTTTTGCGAATGACGGAGAAGTCTACAAAAACTGTAAATGATCTACATTCAGCGTATTGCTGACCGCACAAATTAGTTCACTGTTCATGCCCTGGATTGCTGAACAGAAAGCTGTCTAATATCATAATTTTGGCGGATTTGTATTCCTTGAATGACACAGCTCTCTGTGGGTGAAGAACTCAAACCCCAGTGGCCAACATAGGGCTCTTCAAAATATACTCTGTCAAGCTATATCTAGCTCTTCCTATACCTAGTGCTCCCTACACCTTGATACCTGTACACCTACAGTTAGTTTCATTAAAAACAGCCTGTCAAATTAAACCTACACAAAGCTAGACAATCGCTGCTATACGATGCTATCCACTAAACGGAACTGTCTGGCTAAACCTGGCTACTCAAAGCCAGATCTAAAAGTACATGTACAGTGTACCACCATCTTGTAAGTTGAGAGTTGCGCATATTCGTAATTTCTTGTTGAAATGTTGAAAAGATGCATGTCTATTCTTCATACATATTTATGATATATGAGATAAATTTCTTGCATTTAACAAAAAAATAAAAAAGGTTTATACTTTTTCAGTGGTGATAGGTGTAAGCTCAATATTAGCTAGGAGTAGAAAAAAGCTGCTGGCTTTAGCCAGTTACAGCTACAGCCAGGAACAGGTCGCCACAGTTGTCTAGTCAACCATATTTTATGAAACTAACTGTAGCTCTCCATGCATCTGGCTCTCGCTACACCTTGTGCTGCGTACCTGGCTTTCCATACCTAATCCTGACTTGATTAACCTCTTAGGTTCACATGTCATTCAACATAAACCTAGACCTCACCAGTAATGAATACCCTTTTATATGTTAGTCGGATAGTGACAAATGTCTCCCCAGAATATTAACTTCTGTGCTAAATAGATGGCTTTAGTGTAGGTTGACATTAGTTTGGGGGCCACTTCACTTACCATATAGCGCCAAGATATCTTCATGCTTAGCAGAGGGTAGCTTTTCTGTTTTCTTGAAGACTTCAAAGACAGGCACAAATGACCCATGACATTTCGGGTGCATCAAAAAATCTACGACTGTGCATTCCCTGTTCAAACATTTACACACCTGCTTCAACAGATGGTGCAAAGGCCTTCATTCGCATGCCCCTGCTGGGTTTTAGCAAGGCATTCGGCCTTATTAAACAATTATCGCCAAATACGAATTGACTGATATCAGTGTTTCTCACAAATTGGAAACAAGTTAAAAATCGGCCATACAAAATCTAAAATCTAGTCGGGGCCTCCTCAAAGGGAGCATTCTCCAGGGAACTTTCTCGGGACCGGTGTTCCTTGTCATGATAAATAACATAGGATCTGGTGACTTACAACATGCTGCCAATATTGTCCCTGACTGGTCTCACAGTAATGACTTGACCAACCCCTCAAAGAGTTGAGAATCAACGTAACCAAAAAGCTAGAAATTTCATCGTAGAATACAGAAAAACAGAATAGGTCAATAGTGGCAAGATACTAAGCGTAACAGTCAGTAAAAATTAGAAGTGGAATGACCTCATTCGATATACAGTGTATTGTAAAGCGAGCCATCCAAAGACTTCTATGCTGAAGCAATGCAGGCGATGTGGTATGAGGCCCAGTCACATTACCACAGTGAATAATACATAAATAATACCCATCTTGGAGTATGGATGTGAGGCCTGGTACCCAGGATTACCAAGGTACACTGTACCACTAAAATGACCTAGAAAAAGTGCAGAAACATGCTCTGCAAGTTATTTTCCTCACCACACCCATACCAAAACGCTTCGGTTTAGGTGAGGTTTTGGGAAATAATCTGCAATGGTTCCGCCATAAGTGCGTTATTCTTTACAAACTTTCCCACATAGCCTGTGAAGCCAAGGAACCTTTGCAACTTGTGTCTATTCTTTGGTGAGCCACTTCTTAACAGCTGCAACTTTTATCCTGCATTGGACAACTTCTGAAAAATGATATCAAGCCCTTTCCAGACTCCGTTCTTTAGTTTCTGAAAATACAATAATGTCATCAAGGAACAACTAAGTTAAGAACGTTGCGGTTGCTTTTTTTATAAACCCATAGGAAGGACTGTTTACTGAAACCACATTGCCCAACAGGAAAAGTGGGTGGGAGCCTAGCTCATTGGTAGCGCGCTGGGCTTCCAACCACTGGATCCCGGGTTTAAATCCTGGTCGAGCCTAAGTTGTATGGCTGTTTCATCCTTCACCTCATTGCCATGGTCCCTGCGTGTCCTCATTAGCCCATCAGGTGCAGAAATACAGGGAGTAAAGCCCTAATCCACTCACCCACCACCCAACATGAAAAACATTTTTCTTTTTATCATTAGGATCTAAAGGGACATGCCAGTAGCCTGACTTTAAACCTATTGTTGGAACCATTTGCAACCCTTTTGCCTGTCAAAACTATCCTCAATTCTTGGCAGAAATGGGCATCTGCAACTGTTTTGAAATTTATTGAATTATAATCCGCACAAAACTTCGGGCTATTAACTTTTTTTTCTCACGAGAACAGTAGGTGAAGAGTAAGGACTATCACACCAGCATTGAACATGACGGACAAGTGCTTTTTGACCTCACCAACCGAATTTGGAGGAATTTTCCTGTACGGCTCTTTGATTGGGACTTTACCAGTTAGAACCATTCTGTGCACATAATCTTTGACTCGACCTAAATCAAAATTACTGTTAGTCAATAATCTGTTTCTGCAGATCTTCTAGGCTGCGGCTCCACTGGTTACGGATTCATCGCACCTCTGCTCACTGGTATAACACTGTGTTGTCAGAGACTGCAGTGACTACATTCCCGAATAATTCATCATATTTTTCCGGGACCTCTTTCGCTCTAGTCTTTTCACCTGGATTATGCAACACTTCGGCTGCCATGCCTCTGACAGATCATCTTATGGCGTGCAGAATTTGTTTGTCATTCACAATTTCTTCTACCAGACAGTTTACATCAAACCTCCATAGCTTGAAGCTTGTGTCTCTTGGTTGTCACCCGAGAAAGACGCAAGCTTGATGTAGGATTGGGCAGAGGAACCATCACCATCGAAAGTCCACTTTTTGTCTTTGGCCACGCACCACTCAGTAACCTAAGTAGATCACGCTTGGCTGCCACATCTACTGTCTTCACATAATTGTCTAACTCTTCATTAGAAATAGAAATGTTGTTTGAAATTAGTGCAATAGCAGAAACTTCTAGAAGCCCAATCAATAATGTCACTTGAGAAGATAAGGTGCCTTCACACTTTGGAAGGTGTGACCACAGACTTCCTCCTTGCTGCTCCTCAAAATTACAGATTTATTTTCTGAAGAATATTTAGTCCTCTTTGGTTGATCTGTTTCTTGTCTTCGGCCTAGCATAATATGTTTATTGCTTGTACCAGGATAAATCAAATCAGGTCATTCAAGCGGCATTCTAAATGTAAAAAAAACCTTCCTTTTTTTAGCTCATTTTGAGATATCCTCCACAAAAAAAAACTGTTTAAAATTATATTTGCTCAGTATAGGCTTTCGTTCTTTATGTCAGGACGAATACTGATGTAGAACTGTGCATCAGAGTAATCCTTAAAGAAATCATGGGTTACATACTTAGCAGTATAAGGCTGATTTCTCTGTTGGGCAGTAGTGCTGAGTGTGTCCTGGCTCAAGGTATTTGTGGGTTAACTGTTTTGATATCCGCAACCGTTGAAGATCGTGGTCTCCAATCTCTGATAGTATATAATCTTCCAGACATGAAGCGAATTTTGTGAGCTGAAAGCCCAATTTCAGCCACATGCCAAAAATATGCTGTCATGGTCTGACATTCTATGTATGGTGAAATGGTGTCTGGCCAACATCGTCTTGATAAAGCTCACAATAAACTTGAAGCCAGAAGAACTGCTTGCAGACCGATTGTGATAACTAAAGCCCCCCTCTCACATTACCGGTTTTGCCGTAGTGAAGCCGTAGTATGACGTAACGGTTACGCAACGCGATTCTCGGCTCCAACCTGAAGGCTACCCGACGGCTACCCGTGGATACCCGGCGATACCCGTCGACTCAGTCCTGGGACTCGTGGCCAAGCTGGGATACCTGGCGCTGGTAGCCGGAAATTCAATGTGTGCATTGAATTCCCGTGGCAAAATCGCGGGTGTCCAAAAGTAAACAGTTACTCCTACAACTCGGCGGATTACCCCTCAAAGTCGTCGAGTCACCCCTGGAGGCCGTCGAGTCACTCGACGACTTGGACGGGTTTCCCGTCGCTAATTTTAGGCGTAGTGAACACGACGGCTTGTTCAGGGCTAGTAGGAGTAACTCGACGAGTAGTAGGAGTAACTCGACGGCTTCCTGGAGTAACCCGTCGAGTTGTAGGAGTAACACGCCGACTGCTACCAGCGTCAGCGTAGGCAGGGAGAAGGGTTGTATATACTTTAAAAGGCTGCTGCTCCCCTAATATTCGTCCGATTTTCGTCAAATAAGACTGATTTATAGTATAGTTCATACTGATTCCATACATGTTTTCGGATTGTAAATAGATCAAATATTAAGCGAGATATTCGACTGAGAAGGCAGGGAGGCGGCAAACACTGGTGCTCCCTGAAGCGTCCGCGCCCGGACTGTATTAATGCAGAAAGCTGAGCACTACTTTAAAAAGCTGCTGCTCCCTTAATATTAGTCCGATTTTCGTCAAATAAATACTGAATTGTAGTATAGTTCATACTGAATCAATACATGTTTTCGGATCGAAAATATTAAGCGAGATATACTATATTATATAATAAGCAAATAAATCTATCTGTCTCTCTAAACTAAATATCTACATTTTTGCCCAGTATACCTTATTAATTTTCCTCACCTTATCTATTATATACTGCCATGATGCAAGATGTACAAAGGGTGCTGGACTGATGCTTTTCTCTTTTGGCTTTTTTAAAGTGTACACAATCAAATAGTTTTGACCATCATATATACAATGTTTGGATGAGCTTTATTGCAATTCATTTCTACTTTTATTCTGCCAACTGGCCAATGGGAAGGACTTTTCCTTGGGTTTTGTAAAAGTCAATTAACCTATATATGTAATAGCAATCTGCCGTGACCGTTATGTCAATTGCTATTAGCATTTTGAATGTTACAAAGAATGGGGTAAATCATGCTTTTTCATCATTGATAACAAGCTTTAATTGAAATTCTGAATTGCAACTGATTCCTGTTTATTATGCATATTAAAGAGGGAGATTGTCTATAATTTGTTTTGATCATGGATGGAACATGCAATATAAATTTTAATTCCAGTTGGATTATTTTCAGAAATAACAACAAGAACGAAATATTAATAATTTATATAAAATTAAATAAATATCTAAAATGATTACTCTAACTAGAGTATATCTATCTATAGATAGTTTCTATCATTGTTTTATTTTCTTTTTTTATTGATTATGATTCAATGAATTATTGATAGTAACGTATTATTAGGTGACTATCTGTCTATCTACATATCTATACTCTATGAGGTATTACTAACTTTATTAACAAGAATATTCTTGTTTGTGCCTAGTATACTCCATTAATTTTCTCCCTTAACTATTATATAAATTTTACACATTTCCCTGAACAATTCAGTCTTTATTTGACGAAAATCGGACTAATATTAGGGGAGCAACAGCCTTTTAAAGTATATACAACCCTCCCTGTCTTGGCCTATTCCTTGGCCTTAATTTAAGAAACAGCTCTAATATTTGCTTGGCCTTCTCACCTGACTTTCTTTAACTTAAAGACGTTGATCTTTAACTCACCTGAAGATGTTTGACAGTGCAAAACTTCAACTTGCAATTACTTGGCTTCTATACATGATAGAAAATGCGGTTTTTTTCTAATTAGTTCATTTGCAACATTCTTAACATCTATCTATATACTGTATTGATACAGTCCAGGCGCGGACGTTTGCGGGAGCACCACTGTTTGCCTCCGCCAACCTAGCTGCCTTCTCATACAAATATCTCACTTAATATTTGGTCTATTTTCGATCCAAAAATACGTATGGAATCCGTATGAACTATACTACAATTCAGTCTTTATTTGACGAAAATCGGACTAATATGAGGGGAGCAGCAGCCTTTTAAAGTATATAAAACAATCAATAAAAAATGAAAATAAAACAATGATAACATTGTAAGACATGAGCTATCATAACATAAGTAATTCAATTCACTTAGCCAAATGTAAAGAAGTCCTTCACTAAGGTTAATTGTCATTAGTCAATTGCAATTAACCTGGATTACAGGCTTAATGTCATGTCCTATTCAATTCACAATTAAAAAGAAGCCACTTTGAACATCACACATATCTGAGTGTCAATTGTCATTTAGTATAACGGTCATAATGAATTGTATATAGTCCGATTTTCGTCAAACAAAATGTATATAAAAGATAAGGTGAGGAAAATTAATGGAGTATACTAGGCAAAAACAAGAATATTCTTGTAAAAAACATTAATCGCTGTTCTTTAATGTAGATAGTTAGATTGTTAGATAGTTAGATAGTTAGATAGTTAGATAGTTAGATAGTTAGATAGTTAGATATAGATATGTAGATAGATAGATATGTAGATAGATATGTAGATATGTAGATATGTAGGTATGTAGGTATGTAGGTATGTAGGTATGTAGGTATGTAGGTATGTAGATAGATAGTTTAGAGAGACAGATAGATTTATATGCTTATTATATAATATCGAATATCTCGCTTAAAATTTGGTCTATTTTCGATCCGAAAACACGTATGGAATCAGTATGAACTATACTACAATCTAGTATCATTTGACGAAAATCGGACTGATATTAAATTGAGGGAGCATTGATACAGTCCGGGCGCGGACGTGTGCGGGAGCACCACTGTTTGCCTCCGCCAACCTAGCTGCCTTCTCAGACAAATAACTCGCTTAATATTTGGAATCAGTATGTACTCCTACAATACAATGCTTATTTGACGAGAATCGGACTTATATTAGGGGAGCAGCAGCCTTTTAAAGTATATACAACCCCTACGCTGATGCTGACGCTGGTAGCAGTCGGCGAGTTACTCCTACAACTCGGCGGATTACTCCTGGAAGCCGTCGAGTTACTCCTACTACCCGTTGGCTTACTTCTAATGACCCGTAGAACCCTCCGAGTGACCCGTAGAACCCGCCGAGTCACCCGTAGAACCCGCCGAGTCACCCGTAGAACCCGCCGAGTCACCCGCCGAGTCACCCGCCGAGTCACCCGTAGAACCCGTCGAGTCATCCGTATAACCCTTTTTGCCGCCAGAATGCGTCGCCAACCCGGCGAAAAAAGCTGTTGCATAACCGTTACGTCATAATACGGCTTCACTACGGCAAAACCGGCTATGTGAGAGGGGGGCTTAAGTGTTTCTTCTCTTCTGCAGCTTCTCATTGCCATGGTCCCTGGCTTTCCTGATTAGCCCATCAGGTGCACAATTACAGCCACCCACCTTCTTCTGCAGCTTTCTTGTCCTTTGCTGGTTCAGCTCTGGCTTGTTGTTTTCATTAGCAAGTGTTTGGTTTACTCATCCTCTCCTATATTCCCAGTACTATGACCACAGCATTTGTCATATCGGTCCTTCTTTGGTTGGTACAGTCCAGGTACTCTTTCTCAGAAGGAGATCAAAAATAATTCTAGGTGTCAGCGTGCGATTTTGATGGTGTCCTCTGCATTGAGGTATTTTGCATACCGCTCACACTGCTCAGTACCCACTGCCTGGCTGACCATTCACCTATTCCAACTGTTGATAAGAACATATTTTTACACACTTGCAGCCTAGCATCTCCGTGTTTCAGGTCATGTGCTTGTGTTCATTAGAGACGTATTCTTTTTGCTTCGTTACTCGGTTTCTACATAGGCATTTCAGTGCATGTGGAGTATCTTGTCTTTTATTTTCCAAGTTTCTGGCTTTGCTGCTCTTTTTTTGCTCTTTTTCTCTTTCCTGCTGTTGTGTTACCTCAAGTCAAGTCCAGAATAATATAATCACATCAATAAAGAATTGAGTACAAACTCGACTTACACTGTACAATCATTTCTGACTGGGCCAGGGTCCCGTCGCAGGTGCTGATATGGAAATATGTATATATTTATATATCTATGTAGTTAGAAATAATATGTTTGTATGCCTATGAATTGACATAAAATAATTCAATGACGATTTAACAAAATTGTAATTGAATTATAATGTAAATTAATTTACTTTATCACATAACTCTGGATTTTCGTAGTCGAATCGTTTTGCTTGTAAGCTAACTTGGGCCCTGAAATGAATCATCAGTCATAATATCATGCTACTTCAAGTTTCAAATTATGATTGGGACTTGCTTGATTATTGTTATACCTTACAGTCTCAACCAATTTCCATGAAGGGCCTGGGTGGGGGCCTAGCACAGTGGTAGCACGCTGGGCTCCAACCACTGGTTCCTGGGTTCAATTCCTGCTTGAGCCTAAGTTGGATGGCTGTTTCATCCTTCATCTCATAACCATGGTCACTGCCATCCTAATTAGCCCCTCAGGTCGTAAAACCTTAATCCACCCACATCCATGAAGGTCGTAATTGAGAAATTGTGTTAGTGGCATTCTGTATTTCATAGTTTTGACTAGTGTTTCTCAAATTCCGGGAAATGGGAAATGTCATGGTTGGGTAACCTAGAACGGGAAAATCCTGGGAAAATTCCCAGCTTATCAATTACAACTAAACCTGGTAGCCAGGTTTGGTTGTAAATGATATTTTTCCTGGGAATGGGAAATAGGGTGACAAATTGAGAACCCGGGAATTCCTGGGAACTCCTGTTCCCAAGAGAAGTCCTAGTTTTGACACAGTTTATTAGGCTTCACCTAATACCTTAGGTGAAGACTATTGTTTTTGGTATTATTATTATTATTATTATTATTATTATTATTATTTACAGGCAAAATTTTAGAGTTGGAGGACCAAACTTTACCATAAGGTACCCTAGGATGACCTTATTACTTTGACCTAGTTTGAGTGACCTTGACCTATTTTTCAAGGTCACAGGTCACCTTTAGTACAAAATTTTAAGAACTTAAAATTGGCATATCCTCTAAACCAGTGCAGTTAAATACTAATGGTCTTGGATCTTGTGATTAAATATGTTTTAAAGTGTTTTGGCATTACATAATTGTGAATCACTCATGCGGAACATACCGCAATGCAACATGGAGCAGTTTTCAGTGTAGATTCGACTTGGCCAAAACCGGAAGTTGTAAGAAGCCAATGATAGTGCCTAAAGTTGCCCCTCACTTGGGGCCAGTGCTGATATCAGAATCAGAATCAGAATACTGTTTATTTACCCAAAAACAAAAGCAGAAATACATAACAATACATATTAAGGATTTTGTAAATGGGGGGAGACACCCCAAAGACATGAAATGTCGCTATAGGGGTGCCACCCGAGATAGGGGAACAGCATTTGGGGATCCATCCTGCTAAACACATTAACAGCTATCTTCAATTCAATGATTAATAATTAATGATGATAGAACCGTTTAAGTTGATATCTTTAACGGTTTTTGAAATATTGAGTTTTTCACATTTTTGAATTATGAAAAATAGGTACCCATGCTCATTTCACCATGAAATATTGATTTTAGCTTATAACATGCTATAGTAAACTACCCCAAACATGTACCCAAAACCCCCAAATCAAGTGTCAAATTTGACCTTGAAGGTCATTTTCAAGGTTATTTTGACCTTCGAAATGTGAAATACAAGCAATTTGCACACCGCCACAAAAATACCTTAGAATTAAGTGTTTGAGCTGAAAGTTTTTGTGTTGGAAGATATTGACCAGTACTATACGGATATGTATTCGCTTTTGACAGAAATTAATATGTTGATTTTTAAAAAATTCATAAACTCGGACAACTGTTTTTTGAGTAAAAAAAATAGTGAAAATGGTCATTTTCACTGAGAAATATTCACTTTAGCCAAATGCCAAGCATGGGTGACCCCCTACAATTCACATATGGGCTTTCAGAATCTGCTGTCAATTTTGACATTTGACCTAAATGTCAAGGTCAAATTTAAGGTCAAACAATCTATGAAAGTTGATATTTTGAATTCTTGATTTTTTTTAAGGTAGTAGAAATGTTTGGATTTGGCTGATCTTTGGTTATGATGTTGCCCTAATACCCTGCAAACAATCTGAGCAACATGAGTTCTCCAGGTCAAACGGTCAAGGTCACAGATCAGAATTAGTGTCACTACTTTGGCATGGTCATCTGGCTGGGCGGAACCAGTGTCCGCACTTCCATCGGCTCTAGCTCCGGTTCTAATTGAGCTACAGAAGTGGCATAGAGATATGTGGAAAGCTCATTTCCTCCTCTTTAAAATGAGATGTAGTATGTGACTGTAGCCCGGTCGGTTCAAAAGATCGCCCGACCCTGAATATTTCAAGATCGAAAAAATCCTAAAATATTTAGCTGAAAGTTTAAGTTTGGATTTTTTTTCCCTAGACAGAATGCTTGGATTGGACCGAAACTCATAGGAGTGTCAACCCATCAGTGTAACAAAATTCATGCAAATATTTGGGTCAAAAGGTCAAATGCTCAAGGTCACAGACCTTGAAATGTACTTTTAACAAAAAAATTCATAACTCCAGTCCTAATTAACCTTTTTTAACTTGGAAAACATTTTTTGATAGTCCATTCCAAGCCCTTTTACTAGGTCATGGCATGATATTGTGAACCTTATGGTTGAGGCATAAATTGACCGAGAATTATATGTGTATGACATGATATCAGTTTTCTTATGCTGATTCATAGTTGGCATCTCGACCTGCCTAATTAAGTTGTGAAATTGAGATGAAGATAACCTTAAAGCTTAAACTTGATGTTTTCGGAATATGCTGTCAATTTTCTATGACCTACAATATAACTCTGGCAATAGGTGAAGCCTCGTTGCTGGTCCACCAGTAACAGAAATCTAGTTGAAATTGTTATCTTTATTAATTAAAAAAGATGAAAATTGTATTGTTTAAATTCCATAGTGTAAGTTCAAATGGTGTGCATCCAAAGTCCGAATAGAGATCACTGATCTTATAATTGTCTTTGTGCGAGTAACAATTTATAAACAGAGTAAGTTGGGTTCATAATAAAGGTACAAATACTGTTGTTTTCAATGTACCAGTGGTCCTCCGGCTGTGTCCCAGTGTGCCCCATGCCTGGGGACCATGGAACAATTTTTAAGATCACAAAAATGCTGCCTCACAGACTATGTCACTGAGTATCAATCTTGCTTGAATTTTGTTTCGTTTCCCTTTGCAAGATATTGAATCAAATGTCAAAAATGTCCCAAAGGACCCCCCTTCTCCCCTACACTACCATTTTCTTTACCTCAGCTGTAAAATTTATAGTGTTATGCCATATGATAGATTGGAAACTTGCCATAAAAATTGATGGCAGTGTGTTTTACACCAAATTTACAGTATTATACTGTTGTAGAAGCTACAGTTCAATTGGAAGAAAACTATGTAAACTCAATACAGTGTAGGAATTAAATCCAATACTTGAAAAAGGAATTATGAAAGCACACGTGCTATAAAAAACAACACTGCAAGTATTATTCACACTTCACTAGTTACACAGAAATTAACAAAAGCCATTCATTGAAAAAAAAAAAAAGCTCTTTTTAGGAAAGAATTTGTTGTAATAAGCCAGTTGTATAAAAGTGGCTAGACGGATACAATATTTATATTGTACTCACCAGCTTTCAAGTGCACAGGACTGCAAAATTGATTGCCTCCAGAAATTATGCATGCAACTACCAGAGGGCTACCTAGGACACATGCATATAGCACCACCTTCTGATTAAAAAAAACTACAAATAGGCATTTTAATTCAATACAGTTCCCCAGCTAGACTGGTACTGATATCCATGTGTCTTGCTCCGCATTAGATTTATTCAATATTTTAAAAAAGAAAGAAAAGCAGATATTAGCTGAGTTGTAACAGTCTAAAAGCTAAAATTTGTATCAAAAATATGGTGGCTGGTGGCTTAAAACGCCTCATGGCTTGATGAGGTACATGTTGATATTACCAACAAGCAAAAATAATTATTAGACATGTTAGAGACAGTAGGTCCCTATGCTACTTTTAGACTTCACTGTTCCCCATCTACGTATGGTACACGATGTTTCTATAGACTGGCAGATTGTGTGCTCAGAACAGGTATGGTGTCAAAACTAAACAATAAAGGCTCCAATACATACCTTTTTTTTTTTTGCTAAACCCTATGCATCTTGGGACACAAGTCAGAATTTCACATGTACGAATTTTACTGGTCAAAGAAGTTCCAAAATAAAAGAGCATTTTTCTACATTGTCTCATTATAAAGCCAGAGCACGTGTTCCACTGTTCCCACTAAAGCACTATTCCCCAGCTTCCCTACTTTAAAAACTTAATTTTAAAAGGGTGATAGGCAACCATCAATTGTTGTGTGGGGTCCAAGTGGTCAGGAGCCAGTCTTAAATTACCTGAAAATTGTGTCAAGGATGTTAATTATATTGCATTGGAGATTTATAGCCGGGTGCGTTGGACACTTCCACTTTAGGAGCTGATAATGGCCCTTGGAGGGTTGGAAACCATCAGCAGTTGATGTTGTTTCAGCATAAATCATCCTCGTCGTTATGTTAACAAGACCACAACAAAATACTGGCTCCTAAAACGTTCTTGTTTTTATCAGAGGCCTGTGTTGATTATCATGACTCTTAGGTTGCCAGTGGCCACGTTGGAGGTCTTTTATTTTATTTAGAACTGGAGTTATTCTTAATTAGAAGAATGGAATAATAAAGGCATCGTGTATCTCAGTAGGAACGATGTTTCGTTGCCAAAGACTAGAGCTGTCCATCCAATGTATGTTTGATTTTATCAGTTGTTTAAATTAAGTCATATGTGACATCAGTCTTCGATCTTTTTTTATTGAATTTATATATCCTTATTCCTTTATTTCGTCGGTGATCTACCTCTGCGAGAATGTTGTACACCTTATTTTCTATTTTTTTATTTTTTATTCCAATTGCCTCGTCTGCAAAATCAATCAATCAATCAGTCAATCAATCAATCAATTGAATAAAGGCTATCAACATGGACACCTCCAATTACAGTTGTTAAGAGTTCAGATGCTCAGTACAGTCACTCTGAGTTCTGGAAAACTTATATAATGTGCTCCTGATCCAGGTTCAGGTAGTAGAGAGCTGTTTGTCTTCTTTTTACATAATATATTATATATCATGGAGAAGCACAAAATAGATATGGATGTTGTCAAAAAGTCAAAGACCAACTTAGAAAACCCTTAAAGACCCATCTTTGTTCTAATTATAAAAAACTTTCAAGTTTCCTCTATTTGCAAACTTCAAGTTATTTCTTTCCCAAAAGTGTTTTTATCATGCAGTTTGAAAGTTGGGATTTGAATTGTTGCGAACATTTCTGTCCATTTTGTGCTGCTCCGTGCCTTTTATGGCGAAATATGACATTTATTTTGAATCCTGCTATGGTGGTCTAAGTAAAACAATATATGAAACCTCCTTTTTCTACAACCTGCAAAATGCCGTAACACAGCTTTAGTCCAGCTATTTTCTCTTCACCATCGGTCCTCCATATTAAAGTCCAAGAATTGACATCGAGAAGACTATGGCCAGGGTGTGACGGGCTAATGGTTTGCCTGAACCAAATTAAATGACCCCATTTATATGTTAAAAACAAATTGTTTTTAAGGAGTGGCAGTATTAAGTTTCTGAAAATAACATTGACAAAGATTGCCATATTCACATGAAGATTTTGATATGTATATTGTGGCTTTACATAGATTTGTTTCTATCCTTGTTCTTGTGCCTTATCTATAGCTTATTATACAGCTTGTAATTATGGTCATGGCAATACTTGGTGGCCACCAACTGGCTTCATGTATTTAGTTTAGGTTAAAAAAAGTTTTTTTTTTTTTTTGTTAAATCCAGTTGGTCAAATTAATGGAATTTAATTGAATCACATTTAGGTCCCTTTTGCAGATTCATGTCACTTTAGATTTCGATTATTTTCTCTAATTCCACTAACTATGCTAATAATGCTGTGTAACATATTTTCAGGTTAGAGACATGTTATAACTTTGAAATATTGATCAAAACGTGAGGATGCTAATATATAATGCTATATATTGTTATAGTCTATCAAGGTGCCTAGTTTCCAACCACCGACGTCATTCAGGCTACTTCTCCTTCAATTAATCTCGGTATCAAAGGAATGAACCTTTTGCATGTGTGCCATTTCCAGTGCACCTTCAAAGACTCAGTTGCTCTCCACTACAAAGTGATCACTCTGGCAGAATAGTCTTTGATAACTTGTGAAGCAAAAATAATATCAATTGCAAAGGCTACATATAGTGTTGAAGGAGGACCCCAAGCTAAAATGAATTTTTCAAACCCTTAAATTTATATTTAAAATCGTTACTGCGGGACCTCCGTACATGTACCTACATGTACTATTTCTTTTTGATTGCAGGCACAGAACCAGCTACATATTGATATGCCTGTGTGTTGTTTATTAGAAATTGATTTTTGACACTTCCTACCATAATTTTCTGGAGATCAATAATTTGAATGTGTGATTGAAAAGAATAGTAAGTCTTGTTTCTGAGAAGAAAGTGTGATTAAAAAGAATAGGAAGTCTTGTTTCTGAGAAGAATATGATTAAAAATAATACTGAATTCTTGTTTCTGAGAAATGTGTCCCATTGCATGCATAGTTAATTGCATACATGTGCGGTCTGTGCATTAATTGTTTCTCACAATATGGTTGGAGAATCCATTGTCACATTTTATGTTGAACAAATTAACGCATGTCGCAACCATGAAGTCCCTGAAAGAAAAATGCATTTTGGAACTCTAACTCAAGATATGCGTGTTAAGTCTGAGAAAAAAATGTTTTTTCGTGTGGCTTAACCATGGTATGCTTGTAAATGTCTGAGAGAGAAATGCCAGAAGCAGAAACTATTTAAAACTGTTTAAAACTTTTAAAACTGTGCTGTTTGTGACATTCGTGGAACAAGATTCTCCACCTCATTATGAAGACAGTATAGATTATCTAGAAAATGATGATTTAAGGCACCAAATTAGTAAGTGTATACTAATGTCATGATACTGTTTTGCTTTTTTGATTTGAAGAACCCTAATACAAGTTAGTTACCATCCCTACAGTGAAGCTGATTAAGGATGTTCAATTAGAGCAAAACTGCCCTTTCTGTTATTCTAGCTCGTCTGTCTACTCGTGTCTATGTTTGATGTCAGTTTTTGTCAGAGTTCAATTCAGATTCAATTCAAGGAGTTAATTGACCATGCCTGGCTTTGGTCTAAACATGCTAAAGCCAGCTGCTTCTGTCCACTTCTATAGCTAATAATCGGTTTACATCTATCACCAGATGAATATAAACCTTGGTAAATGTGAGAAATTAATCTAATATATCATAAAGATGTAGATCCGGTTTTGAGTAGCCAGCTATGACAGCTTTGTCTAGTTTCATTTTTACGGCCCTTTTTAATGAAACATACTTCACATCAGAGATCAAGTCAAATCTCAGTTGCTAAATTATAGGGGAAGTTTGTCGTTGCCAGGGTAAAAGATGTGACTTATGGATTATTGGAACTTGATTGTAACATCCGGGGAACAGGTTTCTCCTCTAAACAGAGAAGTCCTTAGCCTTTACACAAATGAATAAAGAATCAAAGCAATTGCACGAAATTTGATGTGTTGCTGTTTTCAATATGTACGTTTATTTTTGATTGCTTGAGTGTTACTAATTAGCTGAGCTAACTTAAGATGGACGTCCCAGGTAGCATTTGACATCATTTTGACGTCGGCCCTATGTGGGTGACGTTGGACCAACATCGGGCCGATGTAGAATGTTATCAGGGGCTACGTTAAAAATAAGAGCATAATTTTACTGGAAAGCTTGAGAAAGGTTTCTTCATGTTTACTAATCTTGAGCACCCAGGAAATGTTTGCTGGATTGATCTTGAGTTGTTATGTGATAAAACCAGGAAGTTTTAGATTTTTTTAATAAAGTTTTTTTTTCTAAATAAATACTATGATTGCAGAGTTTGAGCACCAGGAAGTAACTACCTGCTATTTATTTACCAGTTGCTATGAACTCTCTGGATTCTTTGAGAACGGACCTGTGTCTGTGTTCAAGGCACAAACCAGAACCAATCGAATACCAATGTTTGTTCAATGCGCTTATTGCTTGCTCTCCGGGTGACCTGATAAATCAAACAATTTGTCAAAACAAACTGATCTGCTTGTTGCCTTGCTCTTACCTCTATGCTCTATGTTTGTGTACATACATTCTACTTGTACGGGCATTCACTGCAGGTGGGTGAATGGCGTCTTGAGTGGTTATTGATATTAACCAACTGCCAAACACAAGAAGTTTTCAACATATTGTACATGGCATGTTGGGAAAATATTCAAACAAAAGTATACCGAAAAATATTGTAGGAATGTTACTACACTATTATATATTGTATTTCGCATGGTGAAACCATTTGGACAATATTGATATCATTTATAATAATAATTTAAATATTCAGCCGATATCTTGGTAATATCTGTGGGGAATATCATCTCAAATGTTACTGAAATATTTTAGAAGTCCATGTTATCACCATTTGACAACGTGTTCTACAATATTGAATGTTGTCAAGATGCATTTGGCAATCATTTTTGGTATAAATATGACTGGCAAGTTTTTTCGGGTCCACACTTAGTTATTGTGAGTCAAATGTTGTTGCCTGAATGTTACAACCTGTTCGTGTTTGCAGGGTATGACTTCTTTCAAATTCTGACAAAAATTATTTGTGGGCATAAATAATCAAGATGCTTATACGTGTAATCACTGAAACTGGACAAATGGTTTCTAGATATATTATTAATAAACTTTCACTTGCTTCACGCTCTTTTTTTATGGGGATAATAAATAGTAAATACACATTATACACTCTAAAAAAGAATGTCAGTTTTGAGGCAAATAATTGTTTCCCTGGTGTCTATAGTTTGTTTACAATCAGACAAGATCATTTTGACAGATTTTAGAAAGAATATTTTTTCATAGTGTAGCTTCTTGGGTTGGAATACTTTTTAACAAATTAACACTAGGTTTACACTCGTTAAAACATTGAAAGTAAACATGGCCTTGGTCACCCATTTGCCATATACTTGTTTGTTTATTGCTAATTGTCCATCGATTCGCCTCTAGGCCCTCATTCATATGGAGTGAAATATTGAGTGTAAAGTCAGAAAAAAATATATGTATTGAAAAGCAAATCTATACTCTTAATTTGAACGCGATCTCGGCATATTGATGTATTATTTATTTAATGCATATGCCTCAGTAAATTACCCCCATGGTGATGACAATTTCGATTTTATTCCTTGTCGCGTTTGAAGTTCATTTATGCATGAAAGCCAACTGCCGTCTGACGAAGTATTAATAATTTATACCAGCACTCTGATCGTATTGATGTTAGGCCAGTAATAAACTAGTTTTATGAACGTTATCTAGGCCAATGATGGTGATGCTAATTGCACAAATCACTAGGCACCAAAGGCTCTTTTGTTCAGTGGTGTGTTAAGCCAAACTTTAGTGGTTTGTGGTCAATAAATTATGTCAATATACTTGGAAAAATACATCAACTGTGGCAGTTAATTAATTTGGTCATTCGGGTGAATCTATTTTATGGAATCTGGCACATACGATATACAGTATGAACAGTCTCGCCAGTGTCATTATTAAGAGCAGAATTGTCAAAATGACCAGGGTAGTTATATTGTTCAGAATGCATATAAATTGTCATCTCTACCTATGTTTTTAATCCACAGCGTGTCTAACCTTAAATTTTAGTTTTTATTTAATCTAAATGAACTGAAACGAAGATACCTCAAGAAAATAGTTTGACATGGTGTCCATGGAACAAAATTCTGGAGATTATACAGTTGTACATGCATTGGCCTGCTGATTTTTGCATTTTCGTCATTGGACTAACGTTCATATTCCCATAACGTTCATATTCTAAAGAAATTTTAATTTTTAATTCAATAATATCACAGGCATAAGCTTAATGCCCATTGAATTCTGCAGAATAAAAATAAATGACAGGTTTCTCATGAGCACTACCTAGTTTGAGAAGGCTCTGCTGCCAAGATAACATCCCCCTGTCTCCTCAAAGATGATATACTGTGGCATTTCTTACTTTCTATTGAACAATTCTTACAGCCAATTTCATAGAAACTAAACTCCGGATGTCATGTGAATAAAGGTTGTTCCTCAACCAATAAAAGTCGTTGACACACATGACGTCATCTGGCATTAGTTTCCAAGTCTATGAGATAAGTTTCCAAGTCTATGAAATTGGCTGTTAAGTTCAATAAGTTGGATCATAAACCAAGTTTACCAGGTGTTTACGTGATCAGTTTAGAACTTTATGACCTACCTGTAGGATTACACTCTCCTAAAATGAACATGCTAAGAGCTCCATGATTATGAAAAATAAGCCGATTCACTCTGGTTGTTGCATGCAACAATTTATCCATATCATCATTACAGATTAGTCCGAAGTAAGATGAAATAACAATAAAAGGTTTCTGGAATAAAATATAACAAGTAACCATATAAAAGATAAACAAATGGCCATTAACACTGAATCAAAGGTAATTAAGTCATGGATGTCTTAAAATTCCTTTTTCCTGGTCATTATATATTGAGATTAGGGAATTGGAAGTCAGTACACAAGAGACTAATAAGTCTTAAATGGTTTCTGGTTAATGAGGTTTTTGTATTATCATCCACTAAGCACAAGGTCACTGAGACTTTTCCAGGATGATGGTCCTTTGTCTTTCTAAATTGAAGAGGTCGCCACTGCGGCTATGACCTTGAGGCGACCCCTGGGGGCTTTGTTCCTGGTTTGAGGTCTTGGGTTGAATAGAACTGAGGACGGATGTTTCTCTTCCAAGTCTTGCTACAGGGGGGCTTTGGCGATATGGGTCGATAGAAAGTTCTCTTGCTAGAGGAGGTAGATTTCTGGAACGACCTTTATGACCTTGACCTTGAACAGAGGAAGTGACATCTTTGGAATCCTTTTTGTACTTGAGAGGTCGGTGGTTACTCAAGCGACTTTTGCTTCGAGGTGGATCACTTTCTGTTGTTTGGGATGTCCTGTTTGGAGTCATTAATTCTTCCTCAAGTCGTGGAGAGTCCGTGCTGCCCTGTTCTGATCCTGTGCTACTGGGGGCGCTCATGTCGACTGACACCCTTCTGCGACCCCTGGCGGTCGTGGGCCTCTGAGGTCTTTCGACACGGACAGGTTCGCTTTGGACGCCATCGGAGTCGTCTGAATCGCTGTACTGTTTCATCCAGTATTCCTCAGAACTTGACTGCGGATAGCTCCGTTGTTTTGGCAACTGGCGCCCAGAATCAGACGTGTTATCCCGCACCTTGGACTTGTGTGATTTGACCTGCTCAATCAACTCCATCATGCTTAAGTCCTTGGTCCTTCTTTTCTTTTTGCCATTGTTTGTAATGGAAGAACTTTCTTCAGTTATATTCTGCATTTTTATTAAGCCTGCAGTTGATTCTCCTTTGAATAAAATATCTAATATCCTTGCTAAATAGCAGTCTGTAAGTTCGGCAACGTTGACTGTCGGTAGATCTTAACTGTTTAATCCAGTGTTTAAGATATGACTGCCATGTCACATGTGAAGATGTTATCGTGTGACTAGACTGTTTCCATGTAGATCTATAGATGCTAATTTAATAAGCAATTTATGGTCCCATCCGTCTGCTAAAGTGGTAAAAGAAATTATCATTTTGCGTGTAAATGGAGGCAAACATGGTTTGTGGTGATCATGTTGATGGCTAATCCAGGCATTCATAAAAAGCGTTGAGCAGATCGTGTGGAAGATAACAATGTTACGTAATCCTATCCTTTTATTGTCTGCATTCTATTTAACACGTGAAACATTCTTTATGACGTCCTTTTCTGCGTCATGACGGACGTAGTGCATGCCATACGAGCGTCGGCGACGCTGTGTGTGAATGGCAACGCAACATGCGACGCGCGCCAAGAGCTGCAGTGCGCTGCTTGTGACGTCCTGATCACGCTGATTGGCCCATGCAGCTGAGGAGTGGCTGGCCTTAAGTTAAAACTCATTTGTTAAGCTTAGGCCTACCTGAGTTTACTCCTGGCGTTTCTGGATAATTAGTATTCAGAACAGTTATATTCAGTCGTCCATGTCTGAACCCTTGGTACTCGTAGAATTTTACGAAAGATAAAGTAGAGCTGCAGATAGGACACTGAAATTAGCCAGGGTAGTAACAAACATATAATAAATGGATACATTTTTGGATAATTATCTGGTAAAATTCTATAATTATACTGCCTTCGTCACACCCTCAGTTTTGCATCTATAATTAACGAAAAGGTCATTCCCCTTTCCACTACAATTACGAATATCCAGTTTCATGTTTGGATTCCATTAAAAATTGAGAATATTTTGTTTTGATAATGTGGATGCAATCAGTGTGAAATCGTTCCAGTTGACCTGGGTCGTATTTTGAGAGAGCGCGGTGTCGGTTGCTAAAACAGACAGCGCTGAAATATTTGGGCTGCCGAGCTGCAATGGCTGAATGTATTGACAGAGGTGACAGAGCGCAGAGGTGACATACATCAAGTATTGAACTTGCATCAGCAGCCCCTTTGCATCATCGATAACCAATCAATCAGAGATCCCCATCATTTGTCCAGCTGCTGCTGATGATGATGTTGGTGCAGCAAGAACCATCGACCATTCTTTGGATTGCAAATCACCCTACTCTGCCAAATCCAATCGCCCTGGTCAAAACATCAATACCCTGAACTATGACTGGCTTCTTGTTTGTTGCTTAAAATACAAAGAGTGCGGTCACTGCACGTGTCAAATGGCTATATTTAGGGTCTTGTGGGTAACTGTCAATGAGTATAATTTGGCGTGCTGTGGAGGAATAAGTGGGTATAGACCTTTTGTCGATGACAAATGAGCTGTTTTCAGGCTTAGAATGGAAATTACTGGCAGCTGCATGTTGTGGATGTTATGGCTATATGGTCATGACCCCATAAATTGTATTTTGCACTTTGAAAAATTCTATGTACATTTCAAGAGTGATGGAATAACAGATTCTTTATGCATGATGCCCAATATCGGACCATGGAAATAATTTATGGGTTTCGAATGGGAAGGTTTTCTGTTTGATATTCCAATCAGTGTTTACCTTCTGTCATAGATTTTTATGCTTAACACAGGTAGCATGGGTAGCAGGGTCTTTGAAGTACATGTGTGGTTTAATTAGTGGATCGAAGTGTTGATGATCCCACATTTCTTTGATGTTGTTGTCATGTTAAAGTTTTTGGCCTGTGATCCAGAAGACGCACTGCGTTGCCTTGATCCAGTTTATTCGGTCGATGGGGGAAATCGGGTGGAAGTGGTCCATGTGGGTGAAAAGACCATGAAACTAGGCAGAAATTCGCCTTCCATTGTTAGACACATTTGGGATTAATGATTTGGTGCAGTGTACTTGCATTTCTTTTTGTTGACATCCAGACTCAGTTGCATTCCAAACCACTGAATCTGAAGTTTCCACTTGACTGGAAACAACCTATAAGAATTCAATTATGCATTTGTAGCTTTGGGTAACAGAGATTGTCCTGGGTCTTCTCAAGTGTGAATTGCTGGATGTGGAGGGGTCAATGTAGTACAAGTAAACAACTAGCCACTGGCAACTTGGGTGGTCCAATTGTCACATTGACCCCCCCCCCCCCCCTTATGGAAAAGCCCATGCAGTTAGCGATCGTCAGTTTAAATTAAAATGTATTATTGTTGCTTCAGTCCGCAAAAGTTTGAGAAACCTTGGTCTTGCATCCTCAACTGATGTTATTGGTATGGACAATAAATTGCTGTGTCTTGGTGCTGACAGACTGGCACCAACATTGACATCACTCTTTATTGCCTCTCTGCAGACTTCTTACCCAAAGAATGGAAATTTGCCAGAGTGACCCTTGTGTACAAAGGCAAGGTTATCGACTCATTAAGAACAACTATCGTCCTTTCTTGGTTTTATAATGTATTGCAAAGGTGTTTTAACGTGAGATCCAGTCACAACTAATTACTTACCTTGCAGACAATCACTACATCACATTAGATCAATCAGCATATAGACAATACCATGGGACTCAGACTTTCCTACAGAGTTGTGGATGATTGGCTTGATATAATTTGTGATAATATGTATGTTGGTGCTTTGATACTATTAGCCATGATATTCTCTACAAGAAACTTCAAAACTATGGAATTGTTAATGATGAGTATTCATTATTCAAGTCATATTTGTCTGAAATCACTTCATCTGTAACTAACTCACACTTGGTGTGCCCCAAGAGTCTGTCCTTGGGTCTATTTTATTCCTACTTATGTTAATGATGTAAGTCAACATATCTTTTTTAGAAAAGCTATTATTTATGCAGATGATACCCTTGTTTACTATGCTGGATCAACAATTGAAGAAGTTGAAAGTGTTTTACAAAGATGCTTAGATGATGTTGTCAAATGGTATGAAGGTAATAGACTTGTTATTTACCCCAGCAAATGTGTATCTATGTTAGTAATCAAATGGGGTGTTCATGAATGTTTAAATTGGGTACAACACATAAACAAATTATGCACATAGTTATCGTTCAAGATCAGCAAACTAGCAAGAATAAGAGCTTTTACACATATTCACACCTTATGTAAGATTTATTTTGCATGTATTCAGCCAACAATTGATTATGCCATCATTGTTTGGGGCAATACAATTTTTGATTATATACATAAAGTACAGAGACATCAGGATTTTGCTGCTCTGATTTTAGCCATTAAGAGATTCTTCAGATTTTAAATATTATGGATGTATCTCAATGTGTAGTGTATTTTAATCTTATATTAGTGGTCAAATTTATTCATGGGCTGGCCCCCGACTATTTATGTAACCAAATTATTATGTCTGATGCAGTCTCTGAGAGATATATACGTTTTAATATTTAATAATGTATACATTTCATTCCCTAGAAAAGATGTTTTCAAGAATTCTTTATGTATTGAGCTAGTCATTTATGGAACAACATGCCAAATGATTTTAAAGAGATCACGTCACTCACCAGTTTTAAGTTGCAATTGAAGCATTACGTTTTTCCAATTTCTTTTATTTATGTCCTTTTTAATGTGATTTTTATATCATATTTGATCAACAGCTACAACTTGCCTACAAGTTGTTAGACATACTGGAGCTCTATGTTATCTAGTTCGGTTAAGAATAACTGTTCTGTTCTTCAAACTTGAACTCTTAAGATCACTTGGTCAATATAAGTATTATCATTTTCAAATATCCACTCAGTGAAACTATGCTGGAAAGCCAAAAATCATAATCATCATGAAGATTTCTGAATGATTCGATGTATATGAATGAATCTTGCTGCTTGTCAATCAATCATGCACCAATCATGCCATGCTGCACCAACTAATCAATTAAGAGAGCAAGCTGTCAATCAACTGAAATACTTATGGTGATGAGGATCATTAAGTGGACAAAACCAAATGGACTGAGGTTCATTCAGTTAATTGGTCACTTCGGGCGCCAAGTGGACCATGCCGAATAGTGGACAGGAAGTACCTTTCTCGCGTGTTTCCGGTTTTCCACGGTCCAATGATTGTCATGGAAGAACGCTGAATCATTGTCGTGAGCCCGTTTTAGTTAAGTGGTGAAGAAAATGTTGTCCCTTAGGCCACATCTATTGAAACAAGCCAGGGTGATTACATGGTGTCAATGAGAATATAAATGTGCTTCATATTGATGTAGAGTTCAGAGAGTAAAACTAGAAATTTGGTTTTAACATAACCTGTTTCTGCCTGAAAAGAAATATTTCTTTTTTGGTTGTAACAAAATGTCATATTGTCAGGTCTGGTGATAAATTTAGCTTGGCAACTGAATGTCTGCATGAAGCAATTAAGTTAAATGACCCATTGTACGTAAGTCACAATTACTTCTGACTTCACTCTTCTAAATACTGTACTGTATGTAAGAACCAATTGTGAACGCACTGGGCACCATTATATGCATTGTGTATTAGTTGTACCTTAACCTAATTGCTTTCTGTTGCAGATGAAAAAAATGGCAACCAAAGAGCAAAATGTGATCTTGTTAATGCTGACCATACATATACATCTATTTATTAGAGTTTTAAAGTAATGAATGTGGTAAACCGTATCATTCTGATAAACTCGAAGTATGTGTGATAAGGCAGATGGAATGTGATAAACTTTCCTGAAGTGTGACAAATTAAGCAACGAAAAACAGAATGAGTCCCAGTTTTAAAGACTGTCTTTATCGTCATGCCACTTCGGTTCTTGGGTCTGTTTACAAGAGGATCCCAGTAGTTAGCTGCAAGATATTTAATGATGGGATGATCACGATTAATGGTATGACAGACAGACAAAGACATTTATTTACACAAAGAGACACACATTTCATATACAGACATTGTTTGAAACATACATAGACAAATAGACAAATTAACAAGTAAAGAAATATTTAAAATGTATTTTTCTCTATGTGTGGGAGGCCTCTCTAAGGTCTTAAGACCGCTATCGAGAGGCCACCCAGTATGAGTTCGCACCATGGGACCATCATTAAGCTCTAACTCACTCATGTTGATCATTGAGCCTCCCAGGTTAGGTCTTCTATGTTACAAAGCACGGGAAGTCTCACATTATTATTCACTGTATGAGTTGTAATTCACACGATGTTTGATCTATTAGTCTTTTCTCAGCAATGCTGGTGTCGAACTTATTAACACACAGTTTGATATTACTAGTTTGCGGTGGGCAGACATGTACATTTACGCCATGGATGGGGCTTTTACTTGCTCCAACATAGATGCCAAGAACAGGACCACGAAATGAGTAATTGACCGGACCTCTTTCATTGCAGACAATGAGTCTTGTTTACTACACTGGTTTGCACTGATTAAAAGGTGCATTATGAAGCACATTTATTCTTTGTTCCAAATTTTTCATCTGCCAAAGGTTTATGATTGCGTAATGCACATGGATGGAAAGAGTGATTTGGCCTTTCACCAATTTCAATGCAATAGTTGTGGCACTTGTCTCCATGGTGACTGGTTAGTAAACAACAGTCAGATTGATTTTTATCTCAACTGTCACCGTGTGCGCATAGTTTTGCCTTAATGAAACGGTGCAATGTAATCCCTATGCATGATGGGTACGAACTGTTCAAGGTTGTAACTGAGAGTCGATATTTTTTTATTTATTTTGTTTTACGATTAAACTATAGTTTTAGCCAAAATGAGTGTATAAATCAATGGTTTTTGGTAGCATGAAATGGACACACATTTTGTCAATAATGCATCTTAAACTTCTAGCTGATGACATATCACTATGTTGGGATCCATAATAAATATCCACTCGTTTTTCGGTATTATTTCATGAAACGCTTTGAGCAGCACAAAAAAGAACAGAAGTGTTAAGTCAAAGTACTTGTCTGTGCCAATTAATTTCAAATGTTTCCAGTGTTATAATTTTTTGTCATCTTCGCACCACTGTAGCCATTTGTTCTTGTCACAGGGAAGCAATAAAGGTTACAATGGAGCTTATAGCAAATGTTTAGTTCATTTCTTTCCCAGAAGTGTTTTTATTAGGCCGAGTCGAACATTTAGGGTTTGATTGTTGATAAAATTTCTCTCCATTTTTTATTCTATAAATTTTGAATTGAACTGAATGGCCACTATGTATGGTGTGCACCAAATAAGAAAAATTTGAAAAAAAAAAGTCAGCCTTTGTGATTTAACGAGTTACTATAGGGCCTATGACTAGCAAAAGTATACCTTCTAAAGTACTACACACATATAGGCCTTATACTTGAATTTAAAGGAGACATTAAGTTGGTATCTTTTAACAATATGAGGCCAGCAGTACTATCTTGGAAGCGGCAATTATTCTGAATTAAGTTTTTGTATATTAACATAACATAGAATTAAATTGTCAAATGATATTCAACTGCTTAATTTCTGATATCTAGGAATATTGTTGTATTCAATTATGGACAGACAGAATGCTTTTCAATTTCTAAATTTTTTATGTACATCTTGATTTTTATATATTTTTATATTGATGCTTCTATTAACTGTTCGATTTATTTTTCCATGTAGGTACGAATAAACATAATAATAATAATAAATACATTAAGAACCCGATATCGAACGTGCATTAGACCTTTCTAAAACATCGGGGAATTTTTTTATCGATGTATTATGATTCTATTTGTACAATCATATAGGTGCTACAATGTATCGACGTCTTACCGTAGCAAATATATATACAATTCATGCTGCTGTATCCGCCGACGCAAATATTGAATAAAATGCTAAATTTAGAAAACTGCTTTTATTTTATACATCCTACCACTAAAAAATACAAAATAGCAACAGCGCCACGAAATTTCATCATTTTTAAAGTTGCTCATCATAAAATAAAATAAAAATGTCGATATGTTTGTTCATCCTCCAACACAAACATTGATGAATTACTAAAAATAGAAGGGAATAAAAAAGGTGAGATCAATTAGCAACTAAAAAGTTTGTTTGCTTGTTTGACAACAGTGTTGCTGCTGAACCAAACATGCCTTGATGTCTGGTAAAGTTGATGTAATTTAATTTTTTTAGCAAAAGAATAATACGCCAAATCTATATGCGGAAACTTTCACTATACATGATTGAATTCTGTAATGTTTCTTTGATGTTGTTTGGGAAAAGCTGTGCCCTATTGTCTACCTACTCATCTGAATGCTGAGCAGCATTCCAACCAGCCAATGTATTAATCGGCTGACAATGGTTGTGAATGCAATGATGCCATGCATTTACTGTCTTAGTTCTGTTTGTTTGTTATAACAGACAGAATTTCACGGTTTGCACGTTATGTGTTGTTTTCCTGGCTTTCCCGTTTGCCCTGTTATATGATATACATTTGATATACTTAAAGCTATTTCTGTAACTTTGCAGTGTCACGATTTATGAACTGAAACCTTGTGGTTTAATTATGAAATAAACCAGCGACCTTTAAACAACTTACGGACTTGTGGTTTCCTACAGCAATCTGCTGTAATAATGGTAATGAATGTGCCTCACATGTAGAATTTTTATTGGTATTACTGATATGGGGGGGGGGGCATATCAGTAATACCAATATATTAATACTACAGCGAGGGTGATCTTTAAAACAATTATAAATATGGCTACCAACCCTGATTTTCCCCCCAATAATATAGGGTATTTGTTGATCTCACCATCTATCTGATAGATGGATTTTGGTTGACCTTATATCTATATTTGTTTGAATGAGCCATTTTTTATGGTAAAATTTTCTAATCATATGGTAAGTAAGGTCATTAGGTCAACCATGCATTATCTTGGTTGCTTCAACCAAAACTTTCTGGTTGGGTCCTATGATTGGCTGAAATAAACAGCCAATCAGCATTTTGAGTTTAAGGAATGTAAAAGAGCTTAGTCAGCAGAACATGATTAATATTGGCATGTTGAATTTTTTTGCTCTGCATGATTGACGTTGTCAAGGAGACGTTGCCCATTAGTTGCAGATGGAGGTACTTTCAGGAGATGGAGCCTGAATGCCGCTGCAATTGCTTTGCGCCTCATTTAATTGGGCCTGCAGAAACAATCATTTATTATTCAAATATTATGGATAGCAAATTTATTTATATTATTAGAAATGGCCGTCTAGAAACCAAATCTAATAGAGAGAACAATAAACAAAAGAAGTAAACAATAAGGATAAAACATGTTCTGAAAGCTGAAGCTACTCCTCAAAGACTCCGAAGTTTCTCGGTCATTTTATGAAATAGACTCAGAAAATCTCTACATTGAGAAATTGTTTTCATGTACACAAGACGGGTTGGTAGATTTTCGGCTTGGCCATGCTCAATTACACACAGGAGACGAACAACTAATAATTTTTGCATTCTGAAATTCTTTTGTCATGCTATGTACATGCTTTTACACGGGGCATATGGGCATTGCCTGCATGATAATTTAGAGTTTGTTGCCATCGTTGTCTTGACATCCCTGTAGTGTTTATGTGAAAGCCTTTACAAAGTTTACATTAAATTCTACTGATTTATATTTTCCACATGTATTGTGACAAAGCATAAGCATTGATATATCACTCAGTGTTCATGCTTTTTCTGGTTTGCATAGGGCCTAATGGTGATGTATTTTCGTTTATCCATTGCATCTCGTATTTCAGAGGAAAAAAAAAATTGAAAATGTTGCAGTTGGTAAAAAAAGGAGTTTTTGCCCAGCAACCGTACACACAAAACATCACGAAGGCTGCCGTTAAAAGTGTCATGTCTGTCAGGTATTGCAATAAACCAAAGGCAAAGGTAAGCCATTAAGACAAATGTCATTTATGATGGCCCACCAACTCCCATTCACCTAGGGAGACTTTAGGGAGACAGTCAAATAAGCCAGTGTCCAAGAAAATAAAAACCATTAACTCGCTTCAGAATATTAATTTTACACAGTATCCTTTTGAAGTTTATTCTTGACAATTGCCACCGAAATTTGTTTGTTAAATGGTCCTGGTTAATAGGTATGAAGGCAACGAGATGACTCGCATCCATCGTATGTCCATTGATTGATTGATTGATTCTGTTGCCCTGGGATCTCTGAAGTGGGGACTGGTCAGCCGGTCCACACTGGCATTCAGACGTCTCCTACAAATTTAGTTATTGGTCGAAGAAAAATTTTTGAAATGAATTTATGAACATCGAACATGTTCCATAGAAAGATAATTAAGACTAGCCGCTACAACAATATAAGACTGAAAACGACAATTCATTAAACTGGTCACCAACAATCGCAAGTTATCCTAAGTTGTCTTAAATTGATCATAGATAGTTGCACAATGGTTGACAAATTGAACAATGGTACGACTGGCATAACATTAACTTCGACTAGTTGCACTACAACTGAAGATCTTAATAAAAAATAATGTTCACTGAAAGACTATACTTGGGATTGATTGAGATCATTGACAACTGGTTGTGGGACATGTGACCATACAGCATAAATATAGAACACTTTAATCTTTGCATGGTGATCAGCTGGCAATCAGTCATCCAGTAACAAGTTGGTTGTACAATGGTTGTACGATGGTCAACCATAATCTTTGGTAATCTTTATGTGTCTCTCAGTCCTTACATATCTTAAGATGGTCTTACAATGGTTGTATGTTAGTCTTGTGACAGTCCCGCAATTATTAGAGATCTATCTTCACAAGCATGAAGATATGTTGTAATGTGAGACTGCAGCACCAGATTATAAGGTACAGCTGACCTCGTCCAAAGACTGGGCTTCCACTTACAGACGGAAGCTGATGAATGACATAACTAGAGGAAGAAAGTGTTCATGTGGTTTTCTAACCGTTTTGACTGGCTAGCTTTAGACAGCAAAAAAAAAAAAAAAAATCAAATAGGCAGGAGATTGGGTCACTTGGGTTGCCAAGTACTGGATTAATGTATGACAGTTTCCATGGGTGCCGTTTCTGACTAAATTCTGATCCTCTCAGCAGCTCTGCTCAGTTTCTGTTCCCATTCGAGCACTTATTGACATTTTCACCACATCTTTCATGGCTTTATCCCTTTCCAAATTCTACCATGGGTTTTGATTAACCTGGAACTGTGGGGAATAAAAACCAGTGAATTTGCCTCAGTTGTGTCTTCGAACTGGCTAATTAGGAGCCAATCATCCATGGAACCATGTAATCAAGTTAAGAAGTTAAACCTATAGTGTACACCAGATGGCGTAGTTACAATAAGCACCAGAGACACCTGGCACAAAATGAAAATAATGAAAAAGGTACCTACACATTCTAACAGCTCAGAAGGTGCTGTATTCACTGCCCGGTCAAGATGGTGAAAGCAAGAAAGTACGTGATTGACAAGCCTTTTGAAGGATTCCCAACTGACCAGAACATCAAACTGGTTGAGGAGGACTTGCCACCTTTGCAAGATGGAGGTTAGTAACTCATTCAGCATTTATTGTTGCAGGGCCAGACAAAGCCTACTATATATTATTATATGTGGCAAAATTGGGTCGATGCTGTTCTTTATAATATAATACTTTTCTGTTAAGTGTTTGATTATGAAATACTTGTAATCTGGTATATATGTAAACATGCAGTAGCATGAGCCACTAATCATCATTAGGCCTCTTGGTAGAAGTGGGAGTGATGATTTCAAAATAGGCGTGTCAACTAATACTAAGGAACTACAAACTCAGCCCTGGATTGTCACTGATTTGAAAATGGCCAGAATGTTCGCCCAGCGTTGAATCTTAGAATTATCATTTCAGATGTTCTCTTTGAAGCTCTGTACCTAAGTGTGGACCCCTATATGAGGTTACTCTTTTTATATCCATATTCTTGTACATTGCCTAGTTTTATGTGAACCTTGTATACAAATATAATGTGAACCCAGCTGCTTCATCCAGTTACATTTCAGTTACTTCAGTTATTTTTTATCCCTGCAATTTCAGCCAGTTTTCAAAAAGTATTTTTTTCGTAAAAGACCAGTTACATTTCAGTTACTTGCCAGGTTGTTTGCATGCAAAATTACAGTAACTTTCAGAGAAGTAACTAATGAAGGAGCTGAAAATGTTATGCTTGAATAATTGTTAGGGTATTTGCCTGGTTGCTTGCATGCAAATTGTGCTGAAGCAGCTGGGTTAACACATCTCATTGGATATAATAATTTATAACTTATTAATATAAGTTAATATTAATTACATAATGGACTTGGTAATAACAGCATTTTGCCTTAGAGGGTCTCCCTGAATAAGGAAAATTATTAATCTATTCATTGTATCCTATTTTTTTTTTATTATTGTTTCTAATAGTTGTAAAAAGCTTGAATCTGTTGATATATGAGCGAATTTAAAACTATTTATCTATTTTGAAACAGGCCCTACCTCAGAGAAGCTAAGTCTGGAACTCAGATGATTGGAGAGCAACTTGCAAAGTAAATCAGCAGTAATCAAAAATACTTTGCAATATAAAATTGAATTAAAGAGAATTTAAGTGTACTTACTCCTGAATTAATTTCTCTTTAAGATTGATAGCATTCATGTCTCTATGATTAACCTATGTATATTATTTCAGAGTAACTGAATCGAAGAACAAGGATTACCCCGTTGGCAGTTTACATTTGGTGAATTCGGGCTGGAGGACCCATACCGTTTTAAATCCATCCAAAAATACAGAACCGAGGATTAAACCAGCAAAACAGTATCCAGGTCTCCCAATCTCCTTGGCTTTGGGCACCTTGGGAATGCCTGGGTATATAGCATTAATGAACTTGTACAACAAATGCAGGCAGAGATACTTTAGAATTTTAACTCAAATAAATGTAGATGTGTGCAGTATACTTTTTTTTTTTTATTAAAAAGAGTCATGTTTTAGCTGGCCAAAGCATTATGCAATTTCACATGGCCTTCTTCAAGATGGTTGTAGATGGAGAGGAGGTCCAGATCTGCATCACAACACCGAAGAAGGTCACGTGAAATGGGAGAAAGCTTTGGTAAGCTGAAACGTGACTCATGGGAAAAAGTATATTGTATTTTGTGGTGTGGGAATGTAATGAACATATATTACAAGAAACAGAGAAAGTTTTGCTAGATATTTGGCTGAAATTACTTTTTGTAGAAAATGTTGAATGATGAGCCATAATTTTCGACTGCTTTGCACTGTCTTCCTCAGTGGTGTTGTCTTTTCACAATTTCTCCAGAAGCTAAATTCTGTAAAATATTGCAGTGATCTCAAGAGCAATATAGTCTACATTCAAGAAAGGTTAGACAAGTGCTAGTACTGCAGTGGAAGAAGGGAAGTTTTCAAAAAAAAAAAATGTTTTCCCATTGTTCTGAGCAGGCAATAACCAACGAAAATGTTAGTTAACTACCCCCTGAGTGCAAACTGAATTAGTTTTTCGTAATAAAGGCAGTAAAAAACAACAAACAATCAAACAAATGAGTAAATATGCTACATGGAGTATGTTTGTTATATCCCTCATAGTCGGGAGTTAACTAACACTTTTGTTGCTTATATCCCTTCGGCGTCGGGATATAACCAATAAAATGTAATATTAAAATAATATTAGTAACATTGTATATCAAAAGTGGTGTCATGGTAGCCCATCTTTTTCACATTATTAACTTGGCAGTACGGAACCGTACTAGAAATGACTTGGCGTTTTCAGAAGTAGTACAATGTCCTGTTTTATGACTTGATTATATGAACTTGCTTTTTAAGATCACTGAACCAGACCTTGTAAATCTATAATCAATGTATAATGCATGAACATTGAAGCATTCATTACTTTTTTTTTAGGGCTACTGCTTACCTTGGCCTTTTAGAGTTGTTAAAACCAAAAGCTGGCGATGTAGTTTTGGTGAATGCTGCTGCGGGTGCAGTGGGCCATGTGGTTGGGCAAGTAGCAAAGAATGTGGTAAGTAGAATATACTTATTTCGGGTAGCTAATTTAGGCAATTAGAAATTTTCTTTTCAGAAGATATAAATCAAGCACTGTGGCAAGTAGAAAATTAATGCTACAGGCAGTTAATTTAGGTTTCTAACAATTGCTGGTATTTTGATTTAAAGAGATTTGATTTATGCAGTGTGACAGGTAGAATATTAGTGCTTATTACAGGCAGTTAATTTAGGTTTCCAATAATTTCGGAAATTTAATTTCAAGAAAATTTGAATAAGGCACTTTGACAAGTGTTATGCTCTTGTTAGTTTTTGTCTGTCATTCTTCTTATGAGTTGTTGTTTTTCCAGGGGGCTAAGGTCATAGGATGTGCATCATCGCCAGAAAAAAATGCCTGGCTGAAAGAACTGGGATTCGATGTCGTCTTCAACTACAAAACAGAAAACTTGAGTGAAGTGCTGTCGAAAGCTGCTCCTAATGGAGTCAACTGCTTTTTTGATAATGTAAGATAAAACAGTACCAACTTAACTTGACCACTCACGGACATACGTAAAGAGAGGAAACAATTTTAAGCATGTTTAAAACTTTGGCAGACGTTCTACGAGTGATTGTTTATATTAGTTACATAACTCGCTCGGGAGTCAGTTGGAGAGCATTGCACGTATAGACAATTTTTGACGTACGTGGTCGTACGTAAGTCTTATACGTGATAGTGTGAGCCCCTTTAACAAATATCTCAAACTTGCTGCCGTGTCTCATCAATCATGATTTTTAATTTTGTATAGTGCTTTTATTTTCATATCTTAAAGCAAGGCCTCCTTCTCCGCGTGGCTCTGCTGGGCGGAGTAGCTTGCTAGACCCTCGATCAGGCCTAATGGTGAATTCAGGGGAGCAAGAATCCAGCAACGAATTTGCCTCAGCCTGAGGGTCGGGTCTACATTTAGACTGCTCACAACAAGTTTACTAGCTATGGCGGTTATTTCACTTTTAGGTTGGTGGTGAGTTTGCTGACACTGTGATCAGAAAGCACATGGCCCAGTTTGGACGAGTGGCTATCTGTGGGGCAATTTCAGGGTACAATGCCACCAAGCCCTTAATGAGTGAGTGGGTTTTTGATCTCTTTCTTTAAAATTATAAAGTCAAAACCTCAGGGAGACAAGTAGTGATGCATTTAACCTCATGATATGCATTATCATAATTTCAGCGGAATCATGGAGTTTCCCAATCCTGCATAAGAGTGTAACTGTTCAAGGATTCATCGTTTATGCCAACTTCAATGATCAACAATGGGCAGATGCCTTTGATCAAATGTCCAAATGGATAAGTGAGGTGAGGTCTACAAAAAATTCAAACTGTAGCTTGTTTTGATTATCTATCTGCTGTTTACCATAGTTTTTAAGTGCATAAGAATAAGAATGAAAAAATACTATAGTGTAGAGCGGTGTACTGAGTGTAGTGTGTGTAATATACGCTAGGTGGCGTACTTGTCTTATTTGATTGTTCGCCCTCTGGTGTAGATAGAAAAAAACCAATAAAGATGGAGTCTGGAACGAATCATTATGTTATTGCATATCTTTAATCTGGAAGCATCAAAAAGACTAACAAATACGAAGACATAACAGTGTGGTATATATTTATATTTGCTTTAATTTATTTCAGGGCAAATTGAAATACAGAGAGCATGTCACTGAAGGCTTTGAGAACATGAGGAAAGCATTTTATGAGCTCTTTACCAGTGACAACATTGGAAAAGCTGTTGTCAAAGTTTGAGTAGGTCCAAATCTAGGAGTCTCTGCATCCAATTAACTGTGGTCAATTAATCCTGCATTTAAAGTTTGTACTGCATAACTTCAATAAAATTTGACAAATCATAATGTTATCTTGGATCAATATATTTATCAGAGATTGATATTTACTGTCATTATCATGATTGACCTTTGAAACATTATTATCTAGGCCTGCTTGCTTGGTAACTTGGTTGCCTAGGTTATAAGCAGAGCCCATTTAAATGGATGTGAGGAAATACTGTATTATGCATTTACCTATAAAGACTGGGCTCTATATAGATAAGATAATCCTTTATTGTCATGATAAATATGAAATTTGTCTCGGGGAGACCTCAATACATAATAAAAACAGGCAATCTCTATGATACAACTCCCACACACATACAATACATCACACAAGTATCACACACAGATACATCATTGAAGTACCACACAGACACATTAAAAAAACTTGCATAACCACACAACATGCACACACACAAAATAAATTAATTTGACATAACATGATATAGACTCGAATACTACTACATAAAAGAGAATTCTTAAACCTATGTAAAATTGAAAAACGGTGCTGCTCATCATTCATACTTATCAAATTGTCTTATAAAATTTGTTTTGTAAAATTTGTCTAATGATTTTATGTCTGCCTTTTAGCGCTGTAGAAGTAAAATATTATTGTTTTATTTACCACATGTCTTAAATTAATACTCTTTTTCAATTTAGCTTTATCTTTAATAGTTAAAAATTCAAACCAAACGGTTGTATATGATATGATAAAAATATTTCTGGGATGTCTGCTGATGAGACTATATTGAGCAATACTGAAATGACTGTCTCCACAGTGCCCAATATGCACAACAGAATTGAACAGATTTATGTCCGATCTCCCTAATAACCTAAACTTTTATAATGATGGAATATAAAAAAAATGGTACACACTTCATAGCATCGACTCTTTGCATAATTTCTGTGCTAAGGGGCACCTTATGGTCAATAACTCTAAAACTAAAGCCATGAAAATTTGGTCTAAATATGCTCTAGATTTTATGTACAACAATCAGACTATTGAAACTGTCAACTCATGCAAATACTCATATTCTGAACTCACATAGAACTCTGCACGATAAAATTCCTGAATATCTAGTCCACCAAGCTCAAAGGGCATTTTTGCACTTCAGGGAAGAATAAAAACGTCTCTTGGCTACATACCGCCTTCACTTGCTTTGAAAATGTTTGATAGTTATATCCTACCAATCCTTGAATATAATAGCTTGTTATGGTACATAGAGAAAGTGCAAATTAGATGTCTTAAAAGCCTCTAAAACCTTAACCTTAGCTGCATGTGCAGAGATAGGCAGATTCCCCCTCTAAGTTAGACAAAAGCTAAATATGATCAAGTACTGGGCAAGACATTCCAGGATCCTTAGCGAGGTTAGTGACTCTGACAAACACCCAAAACTAAGAACATACAAATTATTTAAACTACTTATTGCTTTGAACCTTATCTAAATCTCAAACTCCCCAAGAAAACATAAAATAACATAGCAAGATTTAAACTAAGCTCACGTAACCTTAGAATTGAAACTGGAAGACACGAGAACCCAAAAATACCATTAGATGAAAGAATATTTGATCAAAGTAATATGAAGTAGAAGATCAACTACACCTTTTTTTTAACCTGTACCAAACATACAGCATCAAGAACTCAATTAATTCTAAAAGCAGCTAACCTCATACCAAACTTCCATAACTTAAGTAAAATGCAACAATTTATATGCGCTTGGCAATTTCCTAAAGTAATGTAGACCATAATTCTGCCTGGGCTCCCCTGGCCATCCCACTCCCCAACAACAGCTCCCGACAAATGGGGTGAGCAAAAGCATTGGAGGTTTCAGCAGGTTGACTCAGACTCTGGCCTCGTTTTCTGCTCTTCCCCTAGTTGAATCACTGACAGTACCTATTAAAACTGTATGCAGCCCCGATTTTCATGATCTCTTTGTAAAGTCTGAATTATGGATATTCCTGTCATGTATTATTTTGTTTTGTATCTGTGGACTGTACCTTGAAGAGTATTAAGAGTAATATGTGTATTTAGTGTTACTGTATATATATATATACGCACCGTGTAAAAAGGGGGCTAATGGGTGGATTTTTCAAAAATTAGTTTTTGATGGCAAGTAATTGTCTAACATGTGTAGTTTATGGAAATGTAAAAAAATTCCTTATATCTCAATATTTAGTGGTCATATGTTGGATTTAAATATGTAATGTTTTCGAAGCATATAACCATTGCAGACGTAATGAGGAGCAACACAGGCGCTTGTGAAACTATGCATTACATTTCATAACATATCTTCGTTATCCGTTGTTCAAAATCTACGAGTTTTGGATATGTGATTGTGAGGTAACTGTTCTATACTGAACTAAAATTGAGAGCTGCTACAATAATTACTTTTTGTAAAATTCAACATTAAAATTGGCGTGTTAAAAACCCGGTTTCCGACGTAAAAACAACCTTCGTATTTGGTTTTTTATCTCGGTTGGTCATTCACCAACAATTACCAAAACCTGGCATTGTGTTTGTCATGACATTTTCTAAATTTTTCTTAAATTTCATAATTATATGTGCCACATTTTTAACACAATTGAGCCTCAAACATGGGCTACCAGCTGAGGTTAATATTCTTACTACGGAAGCATACTAGTGGCACAAACAACTTTTTTTTTTTTGCGTTTTTTTTATTCCACATAATTGTTTTTGCTGCATAATTTGTTTAACTTTTTTTATACATATTTTTTTTGGATTTGTGATTTTTGATACAGAATTTTTTTAAATTTACGTTTTTTGCTGCATTATTTTATTTAATTTGCGTTTTGATACATAATTTTTTTCATTTGCATTTTTTCTACATACTTTTTTTGGATTGTGTTTTTATTATACAATTGTTTTTTCATTTGCGTTTTTTGTAAAAAAAAATTTTTTCATCTGTGTTTTTGACTACATAATTTTTTGCTAAAAAAAAAATACATAATTTGTTACAATGTGTTCTTTGCTACATGATTTTTCGTCATTTGTGTTTTTTGCTACATAACATTTTTTCCTTTTGTTTTATCCAACATAATTTTTTTCAGTGTGCATTTTTTGCTATGCAAATAAATTTTTCTACATTATAGTTGAATCTTTTTGCTATTATTCACAAACATTTGCCAATTAACGCAAAATTATTTAACTCCTCCTAGAACCAATTGAGCAGAACAAAACATTATGTAGCAAAAAACACAAATTCGGAAAAAATTATGTGGCAAAAAACTCAAATATTTGCGAATAAACGCAAATATTTGCGAATAAATGCAATATCATTTAACTCCTTCTTGAACCAATTGAGCGAAAACAAAAAAAGTAAAGTGGCCAGAAACGCCAAAAAAGTTGTATGTGGCACTAAAAGGCTTCTGTATATGAGAGTAAGAACATAGAAATAAAAAGGGACAGCAAAAATTCAGATCTAATGCTAAAATTATGCCAAATATACCAAATGATAGCCCAAAGGCTCTACTTTAAGTACATGGCTTTGCTGGTCAATATCTTTTATGAGCAAATGATGCTCTTAGTATTATTTCGGACAAATTGGGGGACATCATAAAAAGGTCAGTTTTTCTAGAAAACAAGCGCGGTGACCCCCCCCCCCTTTTTTATTGTCTGATATAGATTATTATAATAAGTTACAGTCAGGTATCGTGTTAAATTAAATTCATATGGCTGGACATTTTTTAATTGCAAGATTTGTAAAAAAGTTCCCTTTAATAAAATTAAATTTTTTGAATTGGCTTGCTTTTTCTTCGGATCCCCTGAAATTATTGTTCTTTTTAGTATATAGATGATAAGAATGTTGCAAATGAACTAATTAGAAAAAAACCGCATTGTCCTATCATGTATAGAAGCAAAGTAATTACAATTTGAAGTTTTGCACTGTCAAACATCTTCAGGTGAGTTAAGATCAAGTCTTTAGTTAAAGAAAGTTAGGTAAGAAGGCCAAGGCAAAATTAGAGCAGTTTCTTAAATTAAGGCCAAGGCCAAAGGTATAGGCCAAGGCAGGCAGGGAGGGGGGCTGTATATACTTTAAAAGGCTGCTGCTCAAGAAAATGTGTAGAATTTATATAATAGATAAGGTGAGGAAAATTAATAAGGTATACTGGGCAAAAACAAGAATATTCTTGTCAAAAACGCCCCCAACATTAATCGCTGTTTTTTTTATGTAGATAGTTAGATAGATAGATATGTAGATAGATAGTCTCTTGTGCAATTCGTCCACTAATTTGCCGTACCCGCTGAGTCACCCTTAGAACCCGTCGAGTCACCCGTCAAACCCGTCGAGTCACCCGTCAGATAAAGCCCTGCCCTGCTTTGCCGCCAGAATTCGTCGCCAACCCGGTGAAAAAGCCTCTTACATAACCGTTATGTACTACTATGGGTTCACTACGGCAAAACCGTGTATGTGAGACCTAGGCTTTAATTTCCGAAGCAGAACTCCAACACTATTGTATACATTGATATAATTTGGTATCTTATTAGTCTGTATGGCCAAGTTGTGACTTTTGATAGTCTCATTGACATGTCTCAACTTTGTTTTAAGGATTTGGGAAAAAAATTGTTTTCAAATTATTTAGCTTTTTCTTAGCAGTACTCGGATACTACTGCACCATGCTTTGTTATTAAATGTCTCTTAAATATTTTATTTGTGCCTTTTGGTGTCCTTATGGCCATAAATACTATAGAATATTGTGAAAAATTCATGTTTTCTAAAACCTGTATCAACTGGGTCTGACCTACTAGTGTACCTAAACACATGTTATTTGTCTTTTAAAATGTCTATATCGTAATACTTTGAAAGCTTCATTTTGACATATATTTCCTTTCTTTTTTAGAATTGTGGCAATTATGCAAAAATTGCTGAACTTGTGTTGTTTGCTAAATTTCATAACCCCTGGTACTCTATGGTACAAGTATATTATTGTAATGTACAAAGTCATCTGGCGTATGCCACAAGTGCCTGGGGACCTATGCTGAAAAGCAAGGATTTACAAAGTATAAGGAAACAACAAAATAAATCAATCAGGTTAATATATAATGTCAAAAGAAGGACTAGACTAGAAACATACTATAAAAAGGGTAAAATATTAAAATTTGATGATCTAGTTAAAAGCTCACTGTTGAATATATCCTATAAGTATATAAGTGAAATATTACCATTACGAATTACAAACTTGTTTAGCCTAACAAACCATAACTACAACACAAGAAACAGAAACAATTTAAGGACACCACATCATACAACAAACATACAATAAAAGTTATCTGGGACAAGCACCAAGTCTATGGTTACATGCGAATTTAACATTAAAAAGCAAAACTAGTGCCAAAGCCTTTAATAAAGCATTAAAAAAGCAACTTTGTAAATAGTTTTAGTGTGGGATTATGCAATATATGTCAACTCATTTTTATTTTTATTATTTTTATTTATTTATAATTTTTTTAAATTATGTTTCACTATATGAATTTAATTTCAATTTAATTTAATTAGCGTCTTTTTCCTTTTATTCATAATGTAAGGGGTGTGCACAATTTTACAGCTTAGTAAGCTAGTGCACATACCCCACAGTATGCTAATGTCATTTATTGTTTATGTAATGTACTAAACATATTACGACATGTACTGTGAACAAGCGGCTTGCTTGCATTTTCCCACCAGTTTTGCAGTTATGATGTCACCACCCGTAAGCCCCCTTTTCCCGTGGCGTGCACATTTATTATATATATATATATCTATATATATATATATTTTTTTTTTAACCAATGTATGTAAACAACACTTAATGACACTATTAAATATAGGACTCGTGTCGACTGACGACAGTGTGCCTATTTAATAATACATTGGCTGGGCACAAAGACTTGTTCCATCAAAAGTGAGCTTTAATAGTAGTCTGCTAAATTAGTAAATTTACTTCCCAACTGCAAAATAAATTCCCATCACACAATGATCACAGCCACAATTATCGTCTGCATGTTACATTTAGACAAAAAGTAAATCCACCACTTTGCTGTTTGCTTTTGTGTCTTGCAAAAAAAAAATGAAGCAAGTTATCTGCTAAAGTATTGTGTCATTTTCTTGTGCATATTAAGGCCTGTCTTTTCTTGCTTTTCTCTAATCACTACAATGTTTATTGTGATGACTTTCCAACAATCCAAATATCAGCGTTACAAATGTTACATTCAGTATTACGACATGCATTCTCAGGAAGAATTCAGGTCATGTTAAAATTTGGTTGGATGATTCTCTGGTAACATACATAACAAGGTGATCCAAATACATGGTGTTACAAGCAGAATTTTTTTTCACATGTGACATAGGAAAAACAGGCTAAATTCAGCTACTTATAAGGAAGGCATGCAGTCTTTCAGATTCCTTGTGTGGTGTCGCTACCATCGAGCGAAGCCTTGTCTGTCGTTCATTGTGAGAACTACTCTTCACCACAACAAACATGGCTGATAAGAAGCTGGTTCGATCCAAGAGTGGTTTAAGAATTGTAGCTCTGACAGAGGATAAAACCAGTCCTTTTCTGAGCAAAGAACCAGAATGGATTCCTGACAACAAGGTAAGATCAGTGGAATGCATGAATTTTGCAAATTAGTGATTCTTAAGTAATGTCGTGATTTCTGCTATTTGTAAACAAACTGAAACCTCCCTCACCACGTACTGCAATAAAAAATACAATAATTGGTGGGAGGATATGTAGATTAGGAAAGTGCTCAGTTGACTCCTGATAAGACTGGCTTTAAGTTTTATTCTTATTCAAGTTATTTCCAGCAGACCAAAGAGCTAGGAGTGTGTCTGGCTAGGTGTCCTAAACGGTCACGTTTCCGAACAGCCATAAAAATTTATATACGCTCTACAGTCAAAACGGCCTATTACCAAAACGGCCCCTAGCCTAAACGGCCCCTTACCAAAAAGGCCCCCTATATATGTGTATATATATATATATATCTTTATTACACACACATAAAGGTGTACAGACATGGTGAGGTAAATTATTTTAGATTTTTTACATATAAATTATGAATGAGAAAGAAAATGTAAAAGTTGTGAAAGTTCATCAGGTGTAAATTGTACTCTATTGTCTATAATGTCTTTGATAGCCTCAATCATGGCAAAATCTTCTGAGGAGCACTTGCAACTTGCAAACATCAACGACCCCATTTAAGTGGTAATAGTTCTGTATATAGTTCAAATTGTCACCTATAATTGTCTGGATATTTGCTGTACCTTTGGTTGCAATGAATTTGACAAAAACGTTGTCACTCTTACTCATGCGTTCATAAATCCCAAGAAACATCTCACAGATTTTGTCATGAGGGCTCTTCATCTCGGCTATGTGAGGAAGGAATCTACAATGAGTCTTTGGAGGTAATCGGCAAAGGCGCCACAATGTCATAAAATCCTTGAGATGACCATCGCGTAGCCTATATGTCTGAACCCCATAAAAGTGACAGCACTGGCTGCTGAAGATCGACATTATAATCCTGCGATCAATAATTTTTGGGGCATTTCCAACCAGAGTGTTAACTCTTCCTATTAAGTCACTCTTTTTTGCAGAAACTTCCTTCTGTTCACTTAAATTACTGGAGAGATAATTCCCCAAATGCTTTACGTCTTTATGCCAGGCAAGGGAATTACCATTCAACCACATATCCGCCCTGGGCTTTTTCTTATGGCTAAATAATGTGCATACTGACTTTTTGGGGTTGTATGTCATGCCAAATTCTGTCCCATAATCCTCACATTCACTAATTAACATTTGTTATCCCTCAGCTGTTGGACTTAGAAGTGTGAGGTCGTCCGCATAAACCACAGATGCACAAAAATGTTCTCCTATCCAACAGCCTATGCCTTTGTCTCTTAGTCTATTTATCAACATGTCCATATAGCAGCAGAAGAGGATAGGGGAGGCAATTCCTCCCTGACGAATGCCATTACTGGCCCCAAATGTACTGGACATTTCTCCAAGCCACGCTGTCCTAACCTTTTGGCGAGAGTAGAGATCCAGGACAAGCCTTAAATCAACTGCTGGGATCTTTCGATCAATGAGGATCTCAAACAATTTGTCATGTCGTATCTTGTCGAAGGCCTTACTTGCATCCAGGCAACACATGTACACATCTGAGCCATTGTCCATGTAATGTTTTATTACTTCCTTGACAATCAATGTGCACATACTTGTGCTGTGATTCCTTTTATAGGCAAATTGGAGATCAGATGAGCACAGCTTCTCAACAGTTCTGTCTATGAAGGTAAGATCAAAGATCTTTCCAACAGACAATGACAAGGCAATTCCTCGATAGTTTGCTTCATTTCCGAGATCGCCCCTGTTATCCTTAGGGATTGGTATGATGGTAGCCATTAACAATGCCTCCGGCTGATGTCCATGAACTAACATGGCTGAAAATAACTTGGAAAGTTCATTGAAATATCCATCACTGGCGTATGTATAGTTAATAGTAATATCTAGATCCCGTATTATTAGTAGGTATAGCATTGAATGAGCTGACAATTTCAAATCAAGGTTATACGTTTTTTTTATTTTTGGAAAATCAATATGTAAGAAAACATAAATACACATAAGAACATTAAATGATGACATTGACATTCTCTAACATTCCCGGTCCCTGTGCAGGGCTGCCAGAATACGGACCATCCGTTTAAGGCTTATTTCACGGTCTATAAGGACCAGATTCACATGAATTTGGACACTTTCTTGTTGCAACAACTCCACCAAACGATATCAGTTTTTTATTGACAGACTACAAGTCTCCACTCCCTGTGTTGCATTAATTGCAATTGTTGCATTAATTGCAATTGATCCCATGATGAAATAATAAATGGAGTATGCTACCTTTTGAAGTACAATGGATTGAACTGTTATATGTTGGTGCTAGCCTGTAGAATATAATGATGATTGTATTGTATATGGACCGCTTTTGTGTCTGGAATAAAGTTTATAATAATAATAATATAATGGCAGATTCTGCTACCTTTTGAAGTATCATGACAGATAATGTCTTATAGGATTGCAATAAATACATAATTATAAAAATAATGTCAGAACGTTTTTTTTGTGATTGTCACTTAATTATTGTCCTTAGCCTAGTTAGATCTACAACTTACTTTATCTGGATAAAATTATTTCTCTATATAAATTCCAAGGTCAGTTAGCAACATATATACATTGCATATTTATAAATATTCTTTCAAGAATCTGTATGTTGCATCGCGCTAAATACGTAATACTGCGTCTTAAAAATTGTTAACAGCAGTCTCTTATATAGAGGTAGGATTTTTCGGCAATTACTAGGAACTTTAAATTTTGAAGATCGGAATTCAAATGACCAAGTTATGCTGGATTAATGATGCAGAAGGTTACTCCCTTCATATACTGCTGGGGAGGCCGTTTCGGTGACGTTTTAATGCCCTTCGTGTAGCGCCGGCGAAAAATCATAACAAACTTATCAACCTAACGAAGACACCATCGCCAAATTGCAACAAATACCTTTATTGCTGGCAACCTCTAGAACATTACTAGTATTGAAAAGATGTCTCATGTGGAATTTGGACGCTGAAAAACGAACTTGAAAAAACGGGGGAGGCCGTTTAGGTAAGGGGCTATATTGCTATTTTTGGCCAAATTTTGTGCTAACACAATAACAATAATGTTTGTGTATCATAGCGGGGGTTTGGGGGCAGCAGCCACCGAACAAATAAAAATAATAATGACTTGCATTGAAAATGAAATCCGCCGTCGTTTGTTGGTGATGTCATACATTGATTTCAAGCAATTTACATCATAAGCCTGGCAACAAGGCTCGCTAAATATGTTCTTAAATTTGAGTTCGCTATACTGCACTTTTTCTGATTTCCCATGTAATATATGTTTAAGCAATTAATTAGGCCAAAAAAATTGCACAGAACTTTGTTCAAGATATTGACAAAATGATTCAGTGGCTGGAAGTCCACAGTTGAATCGCCAAAGATCGTTATGAGCACTGCTGCCCAGAAAACGAAACCAAACATGCTCCAATGCATTGGAAAATAATTCCAAATAACATTTTAGGCATGTTGAACATTTTAAATTGAGATATTGAACAGATTTTAGCCATACACAGTAAATAAACAGCCTGAATTTGCGTCATATTTCTAAGAATTTTAGCCAATCAGAAAGCAAGTAGCAAAAATGAAGTCATTCTGTCGCAGTAGGTGATCCCCCTGGCAATATGCGGGTGAATTGGCTTGATTCAGACTGAGTTATTATAAAATATAAAAGATATTTATTTCTCAAACCAGAGCACATAAAGAAAATACATTTTATAAAATCAGCATAAATAGTTTTCTGGTTTGCGCATATATCTATTACTTTGTTCTTATGCCCCAAAGTTGGGAACAATCCCTCTCCTGCAGGTCACAAAGTTCTTGTTTCTTACTCTTATATCATTTAAGAAGAGACCCTGGCTTGGGTGAAAAAATAAATTCAAGTGCTCGTGTCTGGCTCTGCCTTTAAACTAGGGACATTCACTGGTCTAGACTATTGTACATACCACTTGCTTATGACAATTATGTTGATTCCAGCTGTTTATTTCTACCCTTTCAATATAGGACTGATGATATCAAGGCCACCCTATGGTGCTATGCATGATTGCTCTCATGTCATGATGTGGTTTCATTAATTTCAGTGCAAGGCATGCATCAAGTGTATGGCGATGTTTGACTTCATGAAAAGACGGGTATGATATTACTTCATGATACAGTAAACACTGTGTACAAATGTATATATTACATGGCACTTTATTAAAATGAATATCAATTGTGATCTGTTTAGAGTAATTATGATGTATCACTGGTTTATTAGAAGATAATATTTGATAATTTAATTTGTCATGATGAAGTGCACCAAAAGCTACTGAAGTAATGCATCTTCTTACAGAGATAATGTGTTATAAGGAATTGGTGATGTTAAGTTGCTTCACTGGGAAATATTACTTGCCATTACCAGTTTAATGTGTTACTTAAATTAAGAAAGTTGCATTGGTTTTCCAGTAGTTCATATGAGATAATTCTCGGGGTAATTTAGTTAGTAAATATGTTCTGTTTGTAGCACCACTGTAGAAGATGTGGAAAGTGTTACTGTGGGAAGTGCTGCGACTCCATGATCCCTTTGCCCAGAATGTGTTTTGTTGATCCTGTTCGACAATGTGAGGAGTGCGCTGCTTTGTCGAAAAAGGAAAATGAATTTTTTGATCGCCATATAAAGACCCTAATCTCAGGTAAATTACAAAACACTAAGTTTACATTCAAATGTCACCTTAATCCGCTTCAGTATTAAAGCGGCTTCTTGATAAGACTATAAAGATTCAGCCTAGTCCATAAATTTGTTAAGAAACCTTTCTTATTTATAAGGCCAAGACAACTTCAACCAATAACTGAGGTTTTCTTGAATCGAGACAGGCAAGTTTACTGGTCTACAAATGTTATAACTTTTCATTAAATAACTGCTTAAAATTTTCATGGGGAAGAGCATTGTGCCGTCATGCTATAAAGGTAATAATTATATTAACAAATTGTTTACTGGTTATTTTCCATTTTTTCCAGGTGGACATTTTCGTCTTGAAGGAAGTGAAATTGAGAAAGAAAGCCCCTCGATTTATTTGTGTAAACTGTCACCAGACCACAGGTACAAATGCTGATCAAACAAGTTGCAGTAACATGATGACTTTGTCAGCGAGTACTAATGACTGCTTTAATTATTGTGAATTCCACACTTTTCAGGTTCATGCAATTCGAAGGTCCAGAGCATCAGTTAAGTGTTGACCCTGTTGAACTTGCCAGCATCGAAACTTTAGAAATTCTGACTTCAGGATCACACCCAACTGGTAAGTGTTACCACCCTGCGGTTGCCATTGCAGGGTTTTAATTTGTAACGATGAAAGATTGCTAATTTTGTTTTCTAGAAAGCAGTATGCAAAAATCTCATGATATTATATCATGATGTTCTGTGCCAGTGCTAGTCATTTAATTAAATTCAACGAGTTCATAGACTTATTTATGTTAACTGTATGTGATGGGAAAAAAAAAGATACTGGATTTTGAAGGGGCTGCTGGCAGAACAGTACACATATTTATAAATGTAAAATGCACCGTTGTACCTAATGAATCATAAAATGTTTGGATTGATTTTTACAGTGGAGGAAGGTAAGCTATCAATGTGTACCACTGTATCTATTTTCCCTACACTGTATTCTGTGTGAACCATGCTTGGTGGTGTTTTGAAAAAAAACAAAAAAAAAAAAACATTTTTAGCATGACAGATTTGTATTGTGTTGAAATCAGATAGTAATATTGGAATTGCACTCTTCAATTATTGGAGCTAAAACTGAGTTGGGTGGTTTCTGCACTTATGTTAATTTACTGCACCATTAAAGTGTCAGAAGTGTTGTAACTTTGGTTGATTTTACCTGTCGTACAGTTTGCTTTCCACCTGTATTTATGAGACCATATCAAATCAGGTCGTCTCAATACTCTGATAAATTCTGTCTTTTAAATATGTATATTAAATTATGTGTTCACTGCAACTAGATTTAATGTGAAGTTCCGAGATTGTGATTGTTTTGAGTGTCATAATTAGTGCCAGTTGCAATATAATATATCGATAACGTTATATATTAATTTTAGGGGAAGAATCAAATCAATAATTATGATTTAAATCCTGGTCAATATTATAGCTGTTGTTCCTAGCTGTGATTATAAGTTAAATTTGTAGCCTTTTACTGTCTGTTACTCTGAAGCTACTGACTCGGTTTTAATATATTGGTTCCTCACCAATGAATGATATTGCTGACATTGGAATAATTTCATTGGATGATCACTGTGTGTTCAATGCTCAGAGATCGTTAGGAAAATTAAGTTGGTAAAAATGCTTTGTTTTGCTATGTATCATTTGGCTTAATTACCTATTGACCTTAAGCTTTGTTTTAAGTAACATGCATTTGTCTGGTGTAGCGTGTGGGTTGGATATTAAAGATGATTAAATTTCATATTTAGTTCCTAGAACACTCATTTTGATTAATTAGCTTCTGGGTTGAATTTCAAATGGATCAAAGCGAAGTTTCATGGTTAAACTAAAATTTCAAAAGTCATGTATGCTTATACTGGAATTGATTTTAATTTGACCAGGCAATATCATAGCTACGGGGGTCCAAGTACAGTTCAAGGATTCATGTGAGGTGAAGCAAAACATCCAGATGTTCGCTGTGGAGAACTCCATGAAAAGACAAGCCATGCTGTGGATAGCAGCTTTGCAAAAGGTAGACTATCAATATCAATTGATAAGCTGAAACTTTTTTGCTTCATTGTCTTACATATTAGTATGAAATGTTTGTATCAATATTTTGTTGTAATGCGCTCATAGATATAGAATAACCATTTTGCATTATCTGAATATCTTATGTAAGTATCGTCTATTTTCTGATTGTAAAATTAGTCCTCTCCAAGCCCAAAAGACGGCTTGTCGGGCAGATGTCCACAATTAGCCACATCTCTTTCCCATGTTCCAGCCTCACACCTTGACATTGCTGACTGTATTATTTTGGTGAATTCATATCAATTATATATTTTGTGAAATTTCAGGGTATGAAACTGATGTACGAAAACAGGAAATGATGACAAGTGGAAACAATCATTGGCTGCTAAACACACCAACAGTGCCTTATGTGTTAAAAGGGTCGACAAGATAAATTTTAATGCAATCAATTAGTTAACCTGAATGTTTCGACAATGTAATATAATTCACAATTACTGGAGTTCATACCCACTTTATTTTTATTGGGGGAGGGGGGGGGGGGGTCCATGATAAGTTCTTTGAAAAGTTGTTGGGCACCATTTTCAAAAACATCAAATCAAACTCATCTCAGTTTGTAAGAGAACTCAAAAATTATAATATTGTTTTAATTTTATAAATCTGAAAGAAGTCTAGATCTTGCTTTGACAAACTTATCTCATGTTATTTTACAATCTGAATTTAAGATTTGCACTGCGTACTCTGATAAGCATTTCTCATATTTCATGATCTGCACATTGTCTTTCATTTCATTGTAGTTCTCACTACCAGTGTCTTAAACCGTTAGGCAAATTTCATTCTTGTGGTCATTTATTTTCGCTAACTGTTTTTGAATAATTGAAGAGCATTTTTCATTTTGACCATAGAATGATGGAAATATTAATGGCATTCTTTTGGTGCTACCTTGTATCTGATACATACAATGTAATGACTTTAGAGGTTCATCATAAACACAGCTTTAAATAATTTAAGAGGATGAAACTGATTTATTTTGGCTTCTTTATGATGTGATTATATTTTGTATTTAGCCAGTACTTTAAACATGCTGATGGCTTGTGTTTTTGATTTATTGTTACATCATAAGTCATTCAGAACTGTAGGCTTATGCGTTAGAAGGTGTACCATTTTGTAATATACCAGTAAATGAATACTGCAGTGATGGTGACGGTCAGAGTGTTTACACTTGCTACAAACTAATCTGCTGTTGCCGATAAATAGTATTATACAGATGGGCTTTGAAATAAATATATATATATATGTGCCAATTTAGTTTAAATTAGTCATTACTTTTACCATGCTATTTTTGTCTGAGTGAAAACTGGAATTTCACTGAGCCCCCCGCTTCCATTTTGAAAAATACTTAATACTGAACTGACTTTTACATAGAGACCCTGTCATTTTTTTTTTTTTTTTTGTTATTTCTTTTGTAATGGTCAAGACGTTAAGCATTCCAAAATGAAGGGATATAAGAAGTGATAATTGCAGGAGGTTGCCCAATTATCTCTGCAAAGTTATTATTCATTACAAATTGGAATATGTATATGAGCTAATTATGCTTAAATAATGTGCAATATAGATTTATATTTTGTGTGTGGGGTTATTAATGTTTCTGATAAATGTTTGTACTTATTATGTCATCTGCTTGATGTGAACTGTATTAATAATCATTTGTATTGATGTGCACATGTATATTTATCATACACTAATTGTACTGATGTTATTGATCATATTGCTATGTTCTTGTATATATCATTGTATGGTAATAAGAAATTGTCATAGCCCAACTTAATTATCACAGAAGTATCATGTACTAGGCAGGTTATTTGTTGGGGAATTAAGTATCATTATCTGCATACTTTTAGGTCAAAGTTTTCTTTGTACTATTTTGTGGATTGCCTTTTTTAAAACATGTAATAGATAAACCTGGAGTCACTTCAAAGCTTATTACTCATACAGTGAATTAGTAAATGAACAAAATGATCATAGAATTTCAGGGAAATGTGGGTTAAGTCCTCTTGTAAATAGCGAACAATAATGCTCCCTAAGTTCATGAGATTTGTTGTTGAATATTATGCAATATATTTCATTGTATTGAATATAATACTAGTATATTTGAAATATATATTCCATATAATACCAAATATTAAAGGAATACAATAAATCAAATTTTTGCAGCTTTTGTTGTTGATTGCATTATTTGAAATTACTGGAGTAGAATGAATGAGATAAAGCAGTTATTTAAAATGATCAAGCAAAATGATCTGTGAATTTCATCAAACTTTTATTATTAAGTCTTTTTGAGTTTAAGTCTTCATGATTTTGTGTACAGCATACAAAGTTAAAAATTCTCTCATCTGGCTAATATGAGAATGGCATATTAACGGTTTACTTACAGCTGTTGTTTTGCCTGCTAGACTCAGTTATGGAGGTTTTATGTTTTTTCCCTTTTGGACACCATTTGAAGGCGTGAATTTGAATGAAGCTCGAGTCATCACTAGCTGTAGCAAATACTTGAGAATACCAAAAAAAAAAAATATCATTGCACATGTTTCTCCTGTGCATATGTTTAAATATAGCACAATGCAGCTTGCATGGTACTTGGTGGTCATGGTAGCAGCTGGTCATATTATTAGATGACTGATTTTCAGACTGCAGAATCATAGAAGACAATTTAAGTAAAACTCTCAGAGCTGCATTTGTTAGTGGCAACACATTTTACATAGGGAAAACTTGTCGAGGAATATATGACTTCCTGCTGCACCAGAGCTGCAGCTGTCTGCTGCCTGTCTGCCTGTATGCTGCAGCCTGCCTACTGTTTGCTGCTGCCTGAATTCTGTCTGCTCAGAACAGCAGCAGCTGCCAGGCAGCAGCTGCCAGGCAGCACGGTGCTGACATACAGTATCCCCAAAAACTGAATACACCCTATTGGCATAACCCGAAAATTCTTGCGAAACTCCAAACTATCAATCCAGAGTAATGCTTTATTCATCGGAATTGACACATATGATTGTCTTTACCAAACAATGTAATGATTTAACATAGTTAAAGAGTATATAGTGAAAAACAGTACATCAAAATAATCAAGGGGACAAAAAAGTTAATACACCCAGTTTTGTCAGGAAAGTTATCAATATTTGCTGTGTCCCCCATTGTTTTCTTTTACAGATTTTAGTCTTTTAGGCATGGAAGCAACCAGCCTTCCATAAATTTCAGGTGTGATGCTTGACCATTCGCAAGTAATGACTTCTTTCAGCTCTTCCTTGCTCGATGGATTGTTCTGCTCAACCTTTCGTTTTAAAATGCCCCACAGATGTTCAATTGGGTTGAGGTCTGGTGACATACTTGGCCATGTAATCACCCTCACTTTCTTCTTTTTCAAAAACTCTGCTGTTTTCTTTGCAGCATGCTTTGGGTCATTGTCATGCTGGAAAATGCCCCTTCGACCAAGCTTCTGGAGACTCGGTAACATCTTGGTCTCTAATATCTTTACATACATGGCTGCATCCATGATTCCATCAATGAAAGTTAGTTGACCTACACCTTTGGCACTCATGCAGCCCCATACCATCACATGTCCACCTCCACGTTTCACAGTAGGCACCATGCAGTCTTCACGATATTCTTCACACAGGCCACGCCAGACATGCTGAACCCCATCTGATCCAAACAAATTGATTTTGGTCTCATCAGACCACAATATAGTCTTCCAATATTCTTCTGACTTCATTTCATGCTCTTTGGCAAAGTTCAGTCGTGCAGTTTTGTGTCTTTTCTTCAGCAGTGGCTTTCTCCTTGGACGCCGTCCATGAAGGTCAGCATCATTCAGAGCATTACGAATGGTTTGAGCACATACTGTAATACCTGTCGCATGTAAGACATCATCTGCAAGTTTTGCAGCACTTGCTTTCCTATTCCTCATGACCATATTTTTCAAATGTCGTACAGCTCGTTTTGTCATCTTACGAGGACGCCCAGTGCGACTTTGGTTTTTAACTGAAGACCTCTTCTTGTGCCTTCGTAACAATGCTGCCACTGTGTTTACACTGACTTTCAAGATGTTGCTGATCTTTTTGTAGCCCTTTCCATCATTATGCAAATTCACAATTCTAATTTTCAAATCTTCTGACAATTCTTTGCCATGGGGTGCCATTCTTTTAAAGTTAGACTGAGCTTCAGTATGGCTCCAAAGAGTATGACTCGAACTTAAGAGAATTTAAGTTTATTACACTATTTAGGTTACAAGCATGGATCAAGAAAAACAGGACTAATCCAAATTACCTTAAGAGGTTAGAACAGCAAAACAAACCAGCCTGTGTTGCTTTCAGTATATCAGTCTCAGAGGTGTACTCATTTTGTTGGCCATGACTTTCAGCCAAAACGGATGTTAGAAGCAAACCATATACATGCAAATCAAATTTATTTTTCATACAACTAAAGGAAATATTCCTAGACACAATCAAGGAAGGTTTCAGTTTCTAACAGGGCTCCATTCAGTCATTATTAAAGTTTTTACAGAATTTTACCTAGGGTGTACTCAGTTTTTGGGGATACTGTAAGTGAAAACTGATTGCTCCCTGTAGTGGTGCTGGCTAGGTCGACCTGACGGACACCCAGTGTTCTTTCAGCATCCTCATTCTTTTGTAAAGACAGCCGTGGATCCAAATCGCTAAGTGGCACTGCCTGCTCCCTGTCCTGTAAGGGGGAAACAAGCAGATGCAGCAGGAACCAGCAGCAGGAACAGCAGGCAGCTGTTTAAATTTGGCAGTGCTGCAGACAGCAACAGGTAGCTGCTGAATTGTGCAGCCACAGACTGCAGATGTGGAAATTGCAGATGCAGTTGCTGTGCAGGGAAAATTATACATTACTTACATTAACAGGAGATTCAAATATGCACTTTTGTAAACTAACTATAGTATATTCATGGCACAGGCATCACACCAGAGGGCGATTGTGATGCCTGTGATTCATGTGGTGTCTAGCAGTTGATAAAAAAAAATCCTTGACTTTCATAACAAAGAAGAAAAATCCTTGACTTTCAAAATAGAAGTATATTTCCATGCCCAAACATCACTAACTTTTGGAGAAAAAATTTCTTTTTGTCAGTAACAAAGCAGCTGGATGGCCTAATAGTAAAGGCATCCACCAATTCCATATTCAAATCCCGACCTGGGCACTCTCTACATCTCAACTGGTGATCGCATGATTTGTTTTGTACTTGTTGAGGCAAGTAAAAGACTCCACCCATGAGGGAAATGTGCAACATGGTGTGGATTTCCAAGCCTCATCATTATATCATTAGGTTTGGCTCTGGCAGCTAGTCATATACCTAATAGCATGGAGATATTGAAAGCCTAGGAAGTTCCTAAGTTTCTTTCAGTTTGAAAATGTTGCAAATAATTCAACATTTGCACATCTAGTGGAGTGGATAGCAGAAAAATGTTGCAAATTATACAAGCATGAAATTTGGTGGAGTTGTTCTCAAAGGCTTATAGATCAAATCTGCCCTATTGACCATTTGAAAATCCAAGATGGTGGCCATTTTTCAATGTGTATGTTTTAAAGTATGCTAGAATAATTTTCTGGGAGTTTGACACTGGTATAATAAGTATAGTGATATAATATGACATTTATAATGGACCAAAAAAAAATCAGTTGCCAGTACTTAATGAATCCAGCTTATACTGAAATAATTGCCTTCTGGATAGAAATAAAGTCATATTACACAAGACACCGAACTTTACATCATTAAATTCAATATTAAATTAACTATGTTATCTGCATGGAATGACATGAACAGAAACAACTGATGAAATGATCGCCTTCAAATATGTTTGTGCCTAAAACATATAAGACTAATATAAACATGGATAGAAAAAAACCCTATGACACAAGATGCTCAACTAATACAAAAATGCTAATGTGGATGCTCAAACCATAACAAGACGAGAATCAGCATAAAGGGAAACAAATTTGGTGAGGCACCAGATAAAAAAAAAAAAAAATACATGATATGATGGGCTTGTCTTGTCCAGATGAGACTTGATGCAGACAGCAAAATGCTGTACTAAGATGAGGATACCCCTGCCTCCAAAATGGTCCACCATACATGAATAAATTGTCCTCTTCATATATGGGCCACTCCCATTGGATTTGCAGTGCTCGAACACAAAGCTATCATTGCCCACAGGTGTTTGCCCTTGGTTTAGGAAATCGGTTGTATCATAGAACTTCTCCAGGACATACCTGATAGAAACAGGGACTCTGGTCCTGCATCAGGGGCATTGATGGTGAAATGCTTCAAATGGTGTGTTGTTCCTTTTCTGTGTGGCATGTTGGGCTGACCATATAATGCAGACTACATCAGCCAGTGACAGCCTCATCTTCACTTATGAACAGTGTCGTTTTTCCAACTAGGAATATTCTCCCTTCAAAAATGACTCAGGTGCTGGGAAGGAATGGCATGCTACTGGGAGAATGATTGGAATTCTTTGTAGGACCTGATCATGTGTTTATCCAATTCCCATGGAGCATGTCAGTGAGTTGTCTCCGGCTTTCTGGTCTTACAGTGTCTTACAGTCCTTGGAATGTCTTCAATTCCTTCTGTGCTCTGTACATGGCAAAGCATTTGAATTGCAGGTGTTGTGACAAGGTCTGACTTTGATGCTCCATATTGGAGTTAGGACTTCATGTATGTGCCATGATCAACCATGCCATGAACAACCATGCATGCAGTTGCAGAAGACTTTTAAGTCTTAAGCCCTGTTCACACTATCACGAGTAAGAGAGCCGAGTGACCAAGGACTTCAAAGACGTACTATACGTGCTCACTTGTGCTCCTTCGTGCCTCTTTTAAACACATATAAATTATTTTGACGATCATTCGCGGGGTGTCCGTCGAACACTCGGCGAATGTCCGTTGGCCACTCGGTGAGTGGTCCACACATGAGGAGAGGGCTACGGATGTGCACAAATGGGCATGGTGCCAGTCGGACAGTCGACAGCAGAACGACGGGTGGGCCACAGAGGTCTGCCAAGCGTTCCACGAGCTGTACAAGAGTGGAGTATACACAAATGGACAGCCTCCCCTGCGTACCCACGAGTGAACACGAGTTGCCGATGCTCCTGCATGGGGCCTGGGCATTCAAATCGTCTCGCTCTGGGTTGTACAGAGCCACCAAGCTGGTAGGGTGGTACTTCAGTACTTGTGCTATGACATGTCAACTACTCAGTTAGTTTTCCATTGCTGGGTGTTCTTACACATATTTATATTTTATCTTATTTAGTTTCATCATCATTGCTTCTTTTATTTAGTCTTACATAGAAAACACCCATGTTTCAGATTCTTGGACTTGTCATGGGATCTTGCTTCTACTGACCTCATCTTTATTAGCTAGTAGCTACTTGGGCTTATCTCAGCTCTCTGTGTCAGTTTATGTTAAACAGAAGGCTGCAACTCAAGGTATCGTCTATCCCTCCACGTCTTGCAGGGCCTAGATTTATTGGTGTGGTGGGTGTATGAAACAAGCTTTATGTCCCATATATTTACACCAGATAGGGCTGATCAGGACAGGCAGCTGCCAAGGCAGTGAGGCAAATGATGAAGCAACCTTTGCAGCCCAACGTACTACCACTGAGCAGTGCATTGAGTGAGTGAAAGAGAGGAATATCTCCTGTTTGGCAGGATTGGCAAAGGGAGACTTCAGATCTATCTTATTAACAGGCTGACATGGTCAACATTTGTTCCAGCTAATGTTCCCCTTACGAGTAAAGTTTGCGCCGATGGCCAGGCTGACATTCAGGTTCGAAGGTTTATCCTATTACCACCCTGTAAATGTATAATGGGCACTGTCCTCTGCGGAATGCAACTGAGTTCTTGCATTTGCCCTACACTTAGTTCCGTGTGATATGTATGTAGTATGTATACTGTCAAGATAATCCTTGGTCCTGTTTTCCTGATCTGACACATCCTATCGATTCAGGTGCAGCTGCCTAACTGAATTGAAGCTGGTTGGGCAGAATTTGGGACAATAGAAGTTTTTGCTAACACTGAACACCATCTAAGTTCCACAACAGTGATGTCACTAATGTTCTTGTGGTAGCACAAGGCTATCACTCCTGCAAAAAAAATCCCTTTTAGGCTACAAGATGATGAACTGAAAATGTTGATTAAAGGAATGGTCAGAGGCCTTGATCTTATCAGCATATCTGTTCATCAACTTCATGCTTTCTGTGTGCTAACCTCGCAAACCAACGCCATTTATGAGGCATTGTTGTACACTGGCATCATCTTGGAGCCATACGGGGAGAGAGTGGCCAGTGATGAAGACTAGTGCCAGAAGTCAACTCAAGGGATGTGACTGACTGTAGAAACAAAGGTTCTACCTCTACCACAACACCCCTACACCCCAGGCATAGTCATGTGTAGTTACTACCACAAATATAAATAGCAATGTATAAAAATCAATAAAATTGCACAGAATGAGAAGAAGAGCAAGTCAGAAGGCTATAATAATAGTAAAATCCACTCAAGCATACTTAAAAACAGTGAGACCCACACCAAGATCATTGAAATCTGCCAACTACACACTTTTCTATGACAAAAATCAACTTCAATAGGCCGATTTGGTGGCCATCTCGAAAAAGGCCGCCATCTTGTATTTTCAAATGGCCCATCAGGCAGATTTGATCAGGAACCTCAGGTGAATAACTTCACCAAATTTCATGCTTGTATCATTATTTGCACGATTCTTATCAAATATTGCTTTTATCTGCTCCACTAATAATTTTTACCATGAGCAACGAAAGTAGATCTGAGTTTATCTTCTATCTGAGAGATGCTCCATAATTGATCATTAGGCAACTTATTACCACAGACCTCTTTGTGTTATACTTGGTTGGGTTACATTATGCAGCCAAGCGTATACCACTTATATAGGCATAGGTCCCTGAGTATAGGTACATGAGCTGAGCTGCATGTATGGAATGGCTGAGTTAATTAGCCATAATAAAATATGCTAATATAACGGCTATAAAAGTTCCAGGGAAAGTATGATAGTTATAACATGTTCAAATACTTTTTTAAACCTTGTATCTTGTACCTGATGAGTAAGAAATAATATATATATATATATATAAACACTCCCCTCTACTTGGCTCTAATATCCTTCTCCGAGCCCTTAGAGAATAACGAAAAAGCACCAACCATGACTAGTGATTAGGCCTATATTTACTGGGTTAAGTGCAGTTGTCTTATGCCAATGTGGTTCTTGACTGATTATGTGGTAACTGCAGTTAGGCTTTTCCCCATGCTCTTATCCTTATCATCTCATCATAACGTCTGCTTCCGGCAGCTGGTCATATAAACTGAAGATGCTTCATTGAGACATTGTATATCTGCGGAGCTTGCAGTGTGCATGATATGCATTGCTTGTAGCAGTTGTAGTCTGCTTTCACATATTCTGTTATTGGCAAAATTGTCATTGTGTCAACAAAGATGACAAAGTTAAAATTGTAAATTTAATGGAATATGACATGATCTTGTACAAATTGACATCTCATCATAACTTCTGCTTCCGGCAGCTAAGCTGACGAAGCTTCATTGAGAAATTGCTTTCACATGTTCTGTTACTGTCCAAATTGTCATTGTGTCAACAAAGATGACAAAGTTAAAGTTACAGTATAAATTTACATTCTGTGTAAAACTCACTACACTGCTTGTCAATTTGTAGAAGATCATGTCATATTCCATTCTATTGACGATTTTATCTCATGTTGCAGGTACATGTTTATTGCGAAAGTTAAGATCATGTATAGAAAGTACTAAATAGACAAAAACTAGATACCTTATCACATCCAATTTTCTAACTGGCGATGACCTTCCTGTACACTTAATCAACTTATTGTTTGCCATATTTTCCATAGTAATTTCATCTCTTCCAATTTAATTTAATCTCTGTGTGCTATAACAAACAGCCATGGTATTGAAAGTAAGGCAAAAAAACATGTTATTAGGTTCATGTGTTATTAAATTATTAATTAATTTAAACTTGAGACAATGGCTGAGAAAGCAGAAATTGTTTGATGCTTTTAGGTGTGAAGCCAATATTTGACCAAAAAAAGTAGTTAATATAATGTGAGTATTTTTATGATATATATATAATTATGCCTTACAACAGCCTAAGTATATGAGCAATGTTGCAGGTGTCATCCTCTTGTGTAATAGCATTAGGTAAGTCTCCATAAGTGAACAAAAATTACTGCTGCAGCAGGTGATGGACATATGATGAGCACCTGGAGACTGATGAGGTCATTTCTCCATTCATAGAGGGCAGCCACATCCCATTAGGCTCATTTGACCATGGGACTGCAGTTCATCTGAATTCGGTGGCCAATCACAAAGTGCACCTGAGTATGTCTACTTCTGCAGTAGGGCTAACCCTGTCAGGCACATTAGTTCTGTAGGGTCATAACACTTTCCAAGGGCATCACATATTGAGAAAGTTTTGTGCTGAGATGCCATGGCATGATTATTGTCCGATACAGGGTGCTATTCTAAATTTCCAAAAAGAATGTATTAACGTTTTTGCATTTTTTTTTTCATATACACGGCATGGTACTTAGGCCAAATGGACTAATATATTAGCAATTAGTCTAACCGTAACGGGGATGGGAGCCTAGCTCAGTGGTAATGCACTGGGCTTTCAACCTCTGGGTCCCAGGCTCAATTCCCAGTTGAGCCTAAGTTGGATGGCTGTTTCATCCATTATCTCATTGCCATGGTCCCGCCTGTCCTACTTGGCCCATCAGGTGCAGAAACACAGGACTTAAAGCCTTAACACTTCAGCTTTTTGATGATGATCCTTCTTTGTTATTGACTTGTAGAGTTATGTTTTTTCTTTGACACAGTTGGAAAAATTAGGCCCTGGGAAGACAGGCAGCTAATCAGTTAAACGTGTTCCTGTGATATTAAATTCTCTGTTCAAATGTAAGAGTAATGATGCTACCTACAAAATGCAAAAAAATGGTCCCTGGTACTATAATTAATGAATTGCATTAGTATTTAACATTGTATATTTGTAGCTTCTAATTCCACATTGACAGGGTTCTAAAAAATTTCTGATGGTAATGTTGGGTCACAGAAAAATATATTTTCCTACATGGAGTCCATGCCAGTCAGGTCTTCATTTAAGTAGGTTAGAGGCACTTGAAGCGAATAGAACATAGCAGTGGAAGGCTGTATATGTCTTCATCAAAACTTTGCCATTAGGGTAGTCCAACAAACTGCCTATCAGCGCGCTTGCAAATGACAGTAATGTTTCGGTCTACCATTAGGGTACTCAAAGTTTGTGTTTTTATGGCAGCCAATGATTTATTCACATGTAGAGATTGCACGAGTAATGCAAACAGATATGTATGACTGTTAATGGACAATATACGCCAATCCAGGGATGGTTAGGATGGTAGAACCTTGCTGATCACAACTTGCAACGGTTGGTTGATAATATATATCTGTTAAAATGTGTATATCACTATTCATCGCTATCAATGGAAATACATTTGTCTGGTCTTGTATTGTCTTTGGATTGTTACTTTATGTTTGTGTTTTTATTTCCTTTACCTCAGCATATACACAGTAGAGTTAAGTCATCAAGTAGATATATTTCGATACTACTCATGATCAGAACATCCACCTGAGCCGGGTTTATTCACTGTGGTCTGGCCAGAAACCGAACTTTGGACATCAGTTGACCTGACCAATAGCTGACCAACACCTTAACCATCAAACCATGTTCTTAATAAATCCTTACTAATACTCAGCTAAACTCGTATAAATCTTAGTGTGATTTGGTGAAATGGTACATTGATACATCAAAGCTGCCATAAATGGTCAATTAGCATAACATGTATTAGGTTAGACCCATAGAGCTCTTAGGACCACCCTATATCAAATATGCGAGGTGATTTGCAATATAATACACGAGCACATGTATTATGCTGAATGTCTATGATAGATTGATGTGTGTAACCAGAGTTAGCCAGACTGCAAAGGTATATCGGAGTGATGTGTGCTATAGGACAATAGGTGTACGTGTGATTTGGTATATACTTCAAAGCAGTACATTCTAGGAATGCTGATATATAGTAGTAAAGAGCATATTTTAAATTTATCTCGCTCGACCTTGATGCTGTTTCTGTGTCTGTGATCTTAGAACAGAATAGCTCGCAAGAGAAGTAGACAGACTGCCACAAGATTGTGAAGGTAATAGCACTCTAACTTACTCTGGTGTCGCCTTACCTTTATGACAACATCGTGCCCTGACAGATCTCGGATAGATGCAACTAATATACCTCTCATTTACTCTGACCTTGCGAGAGTGGTGAGATGAAAAGATGGGAGCCCTGCAAAAATGATGGAATTATCTATGATGATAGGTGAAGGTCTCGTGTGCGGGTTGGGTTTCTGTGACGTCACGTTCGTTGCTGCGTGGTTGTGTTTGATATGGTCACTTCACTTTCAGTGAATAAATGAATGAACATCGCTAGACTACTTCAAAGAGCTCGTCCAAAAGAAAAAGCTCAAATATGAAATGCAGACCACAAACCTGCTGGACTTTCCAAGAGTAAAAACCACTAAATACGGCATCAACAGTTTTAGGACACTACACGGAACAAACTGCCAAACCATATAAGGGCAGAAGAAAACTTCTATGTTTTTTTTTCTTCAAAAAACTGATTTCTCAATGGAATGCTGATGACTGTAAATGTAGAATGTGCCGCATGTTTATTTTTGTATATATACATGGCCAAATGTGCTACGTGCGTTTTCCATGCGTTTGGATTCACCTCATTTTAATTAGACGAAAACCATGCGTTTCCTTCTCATGGAAACGCACGTGGCACATTTGGCCATGTACATACCGACCATAAATATAGATTATTTGATTTTGATTTGAATGAATGAATGAATGATCCCTGGCCCGAGCACTCTTCATGAGTTATACATCCCAGCTGGATGTCGATCGCATGAGATGTTAAATCGGAGGTTTCTTGTACTTGGGTGTCTATGCTGAAGCAAGTAAAAGACCTCACTTGTGGACCCATGGATTCAATGTGTGACATGGCATGAACTCCAAGCCTTATCATCTCATCATTACGTCTGCCTCTCACAATATTCATCTATTTCTGTTTTCTAATTGTATATATCTCGTAAAACCTGTCATTTTGCACAAGAAAAAAGTAACTTTTAAGAAGTAATTTTGTTCATGTCTGCATCTTGTTTGCCAGAAATAGGGAGTGTCCCGTCGTAAAATGCTGTACAGATGTGGAATTCTTCCCGAAAAGAATGGCAAACTTTCTCTTATATTTGCTTTGACACTGCATGATTTATTGCATTCATATATGTAGATATATATATGTATATACACGTACTTTTGTACATGTTACAAACAAAGAAAATAATATCGATATCACATTCTTCAAGGAAATGACACACGGAGGAGATATTCATTGTCAGGTATATCTTACATAAATTACATTCTGTAAATGCAAGTATATTACACGATGCTGAAGACCTTAAGGTCGGCTGTCAAAACCTTTACATGCACATATACATATTATACATGCACATTTACTTACAGTACTTAAATTTACACTACTGACATTGCCACCGTTAGGAATCTTAATTCAAGGTTTTCAGTATTTGGTTCTACGCCGTCTTAAAGGGACCATAGAGAGCAACAAATATCTGTTTTGAGCAGCTCAGACCAAAACAGACCTTTTTGGATGTTTGGGTTAGTCTTTAATCTCTCGGCTGTACATTTTGGTGGGAGATGTGATGTTTCGGAGCTCCTAGTCTTCCCATTTCTTTCCGTTATGCAACTAATTTTCACTCTTTTGCAGCAGCATCAGCAGCATCAGCAGCATCAGCAGCATCAGCAGTCCAGCCTCGTGCTTGTTCGAAGAGCAAACAGGTGTAATATCTGAGGCGTCGGTTTTTGTTGGTTCTGACGTTTGTCCCCATTCTCCGTAATGCTTGATTTGTGATGAGCCTCACTCTCCTGCATAACTTGCTGTAATAATTTGCTCCCTGGGCAAAGTCTTCTTCATCTTGTTTTCATAATAATTGGCTAAATGGTATGGGAAGCATGCATGCCTATTATTTTCAAGATTGCCCTTGTGATGGTGTGGTTGTGGGGGTGTCTATTGGCTGCAAAGGGTGTTCAACTGTTAAAATCTTTGACAGTCATTGTCACATTTGCTGCACTTACTGCCCACTTTTTTTGCCAAGTCTCTACACTACTTTTACCCTTTATAATTTTGCATTGTAGCATTTATGTCCTTTGTTTGTCACATTTTGTCCGCTCTTCAGATATTTGTTGTCCTTACGGGCACCAACTGAACCAATCACCCGCAAAGGACCATCCTAAAGGAAGTGCTCTTCCACATACCTACTCCTGGCATCAATGTTACTGGGTGGCAGGTCTGAGCAGAAGTATTGGTTGTAAGGAAAAGAGATCATGCGGCATATCACATGCAGTTTGTTCAGAGTCAGTCGAGTGATGGCATTGAAGTGTTTGCCGGGATGTCTGTTCTCAATTACTGCCGATACAATGCCGATGATGCGGAGACCATGTGACTTGACATGCATAAGTGCCGTTGCCCCGGAACTACCACTGCTGGCATCACACCTGTTGAGCAGAAGACTTCCTGTCCGGCCATCAATGAAGCAGGTGGAGCTCCATAGGTCCGGGTAGTGGTCAGCTGGATAAGCATAGAACTTGATGACGTGGTCCAGGGGGTCAATTTGCCAGTCGGGCAGCAGAAAGGACCAGTGACCCGGCACCGAAGAGCTCAATTCCAACACCGCGAAGTCATTCATTGCCCGCTGGGCGCCATTGTAGCCATTTGTGAAGGACTTTGGGATCATGGCCCTCACAGCAAAGTAGATCCGGGAACCCATGACCCCTGGAACTTCCACCTTGACCCCGCCCAGGACCTTCGACTCCTTGCCGTTGTGGATGCAGTGAGCAGCAGTTAGAACATGTCGCGGTGAGACCAGAGTGCCCGTGCATCCGGTCGACAGCCTCACCACATTATTGTAAGGGAACTTGCGCACTGCACTGGGGTCCACCACACTTCGGTCATCATCTCCGAATAAGAAAGTGCTTGACTGGAATCTAGGGGTCCAAATGTTCGAAAGCTTGTTGTTTCCATGGAAAGCCCTGTAACGTCTGAGTCTGTATCTAAGGATGGGGCTCATGCGCGAGTTACGTTTGACCAGAGAGACACCTGGTGGGAGGTGTTTTGTGATGGAATCATGAAGGCCTGAGTCGTCACCTGGTGACTCTTCCCATGACTCAGACCTCCTTTCCACCTCATAGTTCGGTGATGCATTCCACTCCAAAGTGTGCCGATCTACTCGGGGATCTGGTATAATCTCTTCTTCGTTCTTGTAATCATTCTCTAATTTAGTTAGGAGTTGGGCGACGTTGCCCAAAGCGTTTGTGAGGGCGTTGTGAAGAGGCTGGGGCTGCAGCGCATCCTTGCTTGCGTAATGAGCGTCATTTAGCGACGTCAAACCATGAGGGGCTAGAACGGAAGTGTCGTAATGATTTCGTGACGTCACCAGGTGAGAAGAGACTGCGTTGCAGGATGACTGTCTTTCGGAGGGAAGGCAAAGCGCCACGACCAACGTCAGCAGACACGCTCTCTCGGCGACCACATGCATCTTATGACGCAACATTACGCAATCAACAAACCTCCCCACGCTGCGTGTCCGCCAGTGAGCTGACTTTCCTGAAAAGATAAAGGAAATTAATAAAACTGAAGACAAAGAATTCCACATCTAAAGCAGATCTCTTAATATAAGTCAGGAGTCGCCACGTCCAACTAATGTCTAAAGAATTACCAAATATCTCTTGCCTTGTCAGTTGTTACCCATGTATAGGCACCTAATATGTATACAACCAGAATTTATTTATTTATTTATTCAAATATGGATAACAACATTCAGACAAAGCTGTTTTTCAAGATTGTCCTGTTACAAAAAAAACATAAAACAATGATCATAAAAATATATAAATATATATAAATATGTACATAAAAGACGTATCAAAATAAGAGCAGTTATAAAATCATGAAGCACCACTTAGGATCAATATATTTAAATTACTATCACATTTAAATCTGCAGGCAAAACATTCCATAGATCATCCTATAATATTCAAAATACAAGAAAAGACCTCTAACAGCTCTTTTGTATGAGTACTGTTTTGCTTTACGAAAGGAAATTATATTGAAAAGGTCAAGTGCGGTGAAGCCTATTTGATTTGTCAAAGAAATGTCAGCTTCTGTCACTTTCTGGGAACATGTTGATTGGCAGCTGATTGGCCGGTTTTTCTTACTCTTTTTTCTGATATGGCTAATAAGTAGGTCTGTAGCTGTAGAAGAAGTCACGAGGATGTCAAGTCAGTGAACAGAAGTATCAGTTTCACGAGTAAATACCTTCTGGGGTTAAATGGCTTCTGTTTGTACGTGCTAATGTCCTACCCGCTGATTTCTACTGTTTTATGAGCCGGGTCACCCTGTTTTATATCGTGAGATTCCTGACTTTGTATATTATAGCCATTGGCAACCAGGTTATCATGCTTGCACCAAACAATATATATAACTACGAATTCAGGGTTATTTTGTCAGCTTCATAGTTCAATTCGATTTGATTGTAAAAGCAATCTTTGATACGCTTTATTAGATATCCCAGGAAAAAAACATACTTGTAGATATGGCAATTTAGGTGGCAGGCAACACCAAATGATGTATGACACATTTTCACCAAACGGAAAATACTAATAGGTTATATCACAGGTTGAAGCAGTATATCCCTGATATACTCCCTTGAGACTCAGTATATATATTTTTTTTATCATTAATTATATTATAATATATATATATATATATGTTAATATCAGTATACTCCCTTATACTGGTAACATTTCCCTTAATATCAGCATACTCCCTTAGGCCTATACAGCTAACTTTCCCTTTGTATATTCCCGGGAAAAGTCTTGTATAGGGGAGAAAATGCACCTAGACATGGGATAAAACTGTTTATACGCGTTTATATAAATATAGTAGGCACTTTAATCAACAGAGTGACAGTTGTACATTGATTGCTCTTAAACTTAAACTAAGATAAGATAAAGATTTTATTCAGCCACCATATAAGATCATACACTTTTTGTTCATCATTGAATTATAGTCCGAACTGTGCCTGGTCTTGCCACTCATAATGCTTGTTTTTATACCTGGGCCTAGGCCTTTAACAAGTATAGAACTATACTATGTCCTATGACAGACCAGGTTTATTTAAGCGAACGAACGCCCTGAGGATTGAAAATATATCGGTCAACGCAGCAGCAGCGTAGTCAGCGTAGGCAGGGAGGGGGATTTTGCCTGAATTAGTATTATAATCAAACTTTTCTCGGCTTCTACTGGTCAGATCTTCACAAAATTTGGTTTGTAAGTTGCGCTTTTGTATCGCGTTTCTAATGGTGTGCATTTTATAGCTATATTCACGTCTGCGTCGTGGGGGCGGGGGACTAGCTCAGAGGTAGCGCTCTGGGCTTCCAACCGCTGGGTCCCGGGTTCGATTCCCGGTCGAGCCTAAGTTGGATGGCTGTTTCATCCTTCGTCTCATTGCCATGGTCTCTGCCCATCCTAATTAGCCCAACTGGTGCAGAAATACAGGATGTAAAGCCCTAATCACCCACCCACCACGTCTGCCTCGTGACGAGGATATTCTGACATGTCATGGTAATCTGAAAGCAGATACTGAATTACTTATATAATATCGAATATCTTGCAATAAACAAAGGACTGCTAAGAAAAATTCGATGTCAGTCGACCAAAAATGTCACGAAATTGCCAAAGCGTGACATTCCAGAATTATATTTATTATAACTGCTCTGTGGCTAGACATTGCTACTGCCACCATGTCTAATATTTCGAATCGGCACGTGTTTAAATGTAATATTTTTAGACAGTTTTCCTGTGGTTACAAATTATACTGGGGGATTATCTAGACCATCTTCTGTGATTTCTTGTGATTTCTTGTAGCCTGATGTGCAGAAACAGACAGGGGCAGATGTAATGATAATATGATAAAATCCACCTAATGTTTCTAATTCTCCTCTTGCTTATATCAAGGTTGAAAATAGGCAAGGTCCATAACAGATTAACTGTGAGCCAAAAATACTAAGAAAAGCCGAGGACAGACAATGATAGAAGACAATTTGATTTCACCCTCAGGAAAAAGGAAAGAGAAAAGAAGATGAAGATGAAGAAAATGAGGTAACCAAGAAGAAGAGGAGGAAGAAGAAGGAAGAATAAAGGAAGGAGAAGAAGAATACGACATTGAGTTTGATGTGATAATCAAAATTGCTGTTGTTGTTGGAACAGAGATGAAGCAAGAGAAGCTAAGCCTTCCAGACGTTGATCTTGAGTAATTGTATGACGCTAAAAGTGTGCAACAAACACATGAATTAGAACAGAGAGTTATATCACAGTTCTAAAAATATAAATAAAAATAAAGATGAAAAAAGACAAACATTCAAGAACAAAACAACGACCTTTGCATGGGATTGTTGTGAACTCAAATTGACTTTCATATGAGATGCGATGCATGAAATGGACGATTTCAAAGTCATTATAATGATTATTCACCTGTGGATTATACTTCATGTATGTAGCCTAATTACATGTCTTGTATGTGATCTTCAGTTCATAAGGCAAGTGATACTAAAATAGTTTCAGAATTTTCACCTATTTATGTATTGTGGAAAATGGTGGAAGATCGAATATGTTAGGGCAAGTGATAGATCCCACCCATTAGGGTAACTAATGTATTGTTAAACTTATAATCTCTTCATTTCAGGTAAATATGAAATGTTGTCTCTGGAGTCCAGAGTCTGAACGTCGGACATTCACCTTTTAGACAGTGGTACTTAGTCTACATATACATAACACCAAGCCATATGTAAACTACCACAGAAGTTTTGCTTGTTGTGCGAATTTTTATAAAACTGTTTTTGAAGCTAAGTACTTAAATTGGCTACATAAAGTATCAACCTGAATAATATTACAGTGTAAGTGGGAGGATGGAGGAAGTTTTAAAGGTGTTGGTTCCATTAAACTCGTGGAGCGGAGTGGCCATGTTTTTATAGCGTGGGGACTTCGGGAGGGAGTGTGTAATGGAGCCAAGTGAGAGGTTTTCAGGTGGGGTCATCCAGCGGAAATGGAGTGGCCGACCTTGCCAAGTGTGTCCTTCACAATAGATGGTTTTGTGACACTAATTACACTGCAGTGTTATTCAATACACGGGTTCCTTGAATTTCGTTTTTTGCAGAGACATTAAAAGGATATCTTTCCTCAGTCCATTTCCTAGTTTGCTGAGTACAATATATATTAAATGAAGTAGAAATCTATTTATAGTTCTCGGAATTGATATGTAAACTTATATAATCTTGTTTAAAAGAAACTGCATGATTAGTCAATGCCTGTATGTTTTGCTATATGCCTCTTATTAGACTTAGAGTTGTTAAATGTCATATGTCATACGATGATGGTGTGCCTCATCTTGGGTATGTCTGCAACAGAGGTCGGAGCCTTCCGTTACTTGAGTGAAAACCCCAACTCCTTAATAATCCAAAATCAAGGAGTGTAACAAAATAAATAGACTTATTGGTCCATATTTACAGGTGTACAAAAGTTTACATATTAATTCCATCATCTGCGGGTATAGGCATAACGAACACCTTATCAAAACTATTATTTGAATGTGAGCAAAATTAGCAAACTTTTGTAATATTTTAAGTGTCTAGAATGACTTGCTATAATTTAGTTTTTACTCTAAAGCCCCGTTCCCACATAGCCGAGTTTGTCGTAGTCAACTCGTAGTATTACGTAACGGCCAAAATTCGAGGAGTTGGCGACGAATTCTGGCGGAAAAAGTGACTCGGCGGGTTACTCGCCGAGTTACTCGGCGGGTGACTCGGCGGGTGACTCGGCGGGTGACTCGGCGGGTGACTCGCCGAGTTGTAGGAGGGACTCGCCGGGTTAAGCAAGGTAGCTACGACAGCGGCGAGTCACCAGTTGAATGATAGGCCGACGCCAGCCTACCTGCATTCTCAGATGCATATCTCGCTTAATATTTGGTCTATTTTCGATCCGAAAATACCTATGGAGTCACTATGAATTATACTACAAAACAATCTTTATTTGACGAAAATCGGACTAATATTAAGGGAGCAGTAGGTTTTTTCGGATCGAAAATAGACCAAATATTAAGCGAGATATTTATCTGAGAATGCAGGTAGGCTGGCGTCGGCCTATCATTCGATGGGTGACTCGTCGCTGTCGTAGACACCTTGCTTCACCCGGCGAGTTACTCCTGGTACTCGGCGAGTTACTCCTGGTACTCGGCGATTTACTCCTCTAACCCGCCGACACTCTCCTCAAAATCGTTCACTAATTGGCTGCAACTTGGCGAGTCACTCCTGGTACTCGGCGAGTCGCTCGCTGAACCCGCCGAGTAACTCGGTGAGTAATTCGGTGAGTAATTCGGCGAGTCACTCCTGGTCACTTTTTCCGCAAAAATTCGTCGCCAACTCCTCGAATTTTGGGTGTTACGTAATTTTTGTTATTACTACGAGTTGACTACGAGTAACTCGGCTATGTGGGAACGGGGCTTTACTCCTCGAGTGTAATACGAGTGAAATTAGCGCCGAGTAACTCGGCGAGTTCGAGGAGTACCTCGGCGAGTTCGAGGAGTAACTCGGCGAGTGACTCCTGGTACTCGGCGAGTCATGGCCGAGTTTTTGAACTCCTTGAAAATCCGCCGAGTGTGCCGTGCAGCGCGGCATCCTCGGGATACTCGGCATACTCGGCTCCAAATCTCACGAGTTCGCTACGAGTCACAGGAGTTTCTCGCCGAACATCTCTCGAGTGCGAGGAGTAATCGCAGAGTTTAGTACGAATTGGGCCCGAGAGGCGTGTTACGTAATACTACGAGTTGACTACGAGAAACTCGGCTATGTGGGAACGGGGCTTAACTGTTTGTCTCATGTTTCCTAAGGGTTGCCAGAACAGAGCATTTAACTGTTTTTCATCTCAACCCTTCACACTATAGTGCAGATAAAGATAACTAGTACATAGAAATTACTATCTGAATCTGTCATCTGATCTAATATTTTTTATTCTTGTAAATGCAACCCCTATACAGTAAAGTAAGTTTTTAAATGTTATCAGGATACAGATTCTTTTTGTGGGGTCTCTTTGATATCATGCTTTCTTAATATTCAAACATACATAATATGAAATTCTTTCGTCAAAAGCATTGCATCTTCATTTGGAATGACATTGACCTAGCCAGAACCGACCTACATTGCATTAGTTGCGATGTAGGGTCGGAACGGCTTCCATAGGATTTCTTGGAAGTTGACATTTGTGACATTTTTCTCAATATACACGTACATTAGCAAAACTTATTTCGTTTACAGAGTATTTTCCAATTCGCGTACGCTTGTTCATGCATTCGCCATAGCCGCGCCCCTAATGGCATTCTGGGAGTAATGGGCGCAAAATTCAACGCCCCTAGTGGATAAGAATTTTAATTTTGAAATAGGTCTGTCAAGTTCATAGTTTCTTCAATTTGACAGTTAAAATAGTTAAAATATTTCCGTTTGATTTCAGTGTCCTAGTGTGCAAATAGAGCAAATGATCACCAATTTAAATGTCATATGTCATACGATGATGGTGTGCCTCATCTTGGGTATGTCTGCAACAGAGGTCGGAGCCTTCCGTTACTTGAGTGAAAACCCCAACTCCTTAATAATCCAAAATCAAGGAGTGTAACAAAATAAATAGACTTATTGGTCCATATTTACAGGTGTACAAAAGTTTACATATTAATTCCATCATCTGCGGGTATAGGCATAACGAACACCTTATCAAAACTATTATTTGAATGTGAGCAAAATTAGCAAACTTTTGTAATATTTTAAGTGTCTAGAATGACTTGCTATAATTTAGTTTTTACTCTAAAGCCCCGTTCCCACATAGCCGAGTTTGTCGTAGTCAACTCGTAGTATTACGTAACGGCCAAAATTCGAGGAGTTGGCGACGAATTCTGGCGGAAAAAGTGACTCGGCGGGTTACTCGCCGAGTTACTCGGCGGGTGACTCGGCGGGTGACTCGGCGGGTGACTCGCCGAGTTGTAGGAGGGACTCGCCGGGTTAAGCAAGGTAGCTACGACAGCGGCGAGTCACCAGTTGAATGATAGGCCGACGCCAGCCTACCTGCATTCTCAGATGCATATCTCGCTTAATATTTGGTCTATTTTCGATCCGAAAATACCTATGGAGTCACTATGAATTATACTACAAAACAATCTTTATTTGACGAAAATCGGACTAATATTAAGGGAGCAGTAGGTTTTTTCGGATCGAAAATAGACCAAATATTAAGCGAGATATTTATCTGAGAATGCAGGTAGGCTGGCGTCGGCCTATCATTCGATGGGTGACTCGTCGCTGTCGTAGACACCTTGCTTCACCCGGCGAGTTACTCCTGGTACTCGGCGAGTTACTCCTGGTACTCGGCGATTTACTCCTCTAACCCGCCGACACTCTCCTCAAAATCGTTCACTAATTGGCTGCAACTTGGCGAGTCACTCCTGGTACTCGGCGAGTCGCTCGCTGAACCCGCCGAGTAACTCGGTGAGTAATTCGGTGAGTAATTCGGCGAGTCACTCCTGGTCACTTTTTCCGCAAAAATTCGTCGCCAACTCCTCGAATTTTGGGTGTTACGTAATTTTTGTTATTACTACGAGTTGACTACGAGTAACTCGGCTATGTGGGAACGGGGCTTTACTCCTCGAGTGTAATACGAGTGAAATTAGCGCCGAGTAACTCGGCGAGTTCGAGGAGTACCTCGGCGAGTTCGAGGAGTAACTCGGCGAGTGACTCCTGGTACTTGGCGAGTCATGGCCGAGTTTTTGAACTCCTTGAAAATCCGCCGAGTGTGCCGTGCAGCGCGGCATACTCGGGATACTCGGCATACTCGGCTCCAAATCTCACGAGTTCGCTACGAGTCACAGGAGTTTCTCGCCGAACATCTCTCGAGTGCGAGGAGTAATCGCAGAGTTTAGTACGAATTGGGCCCGAGAGGCGTGTTACGTAATACTACGAGTTGACTACGAGAAACTCGGCTATGTGGGAACGGGGCTTAACTGTTTGTCTCATGTTTCCTAAGGGTTGCCAGAACAGAGCATTTAACTGTTTTTCATCTCAACCCTTCACACTATAGTGCAGATAAAGATAACTAGTACATAGAAATTACTATCTGAATCTGTCATCTGATCTAATATTTTTTATTCTTGTAAATGCAACCCCTATACAGTAAAGTAAGTTTTTAAATGTTATCAGGATACAGATTCTTTTTGTGGGGTCTCTTTGATATCATGCTTTCTTAATATTCAAACATACATAATATGAAATTCTTTCGTCAAAAGCATTGCATCTTCATTTGGAATGACATTGACCTAGCCAGAACCGACCTACATTGCATTAGTTGCGATGTAGGGTCGGAACGGCTTCCATAGGATTTCTTGGAAGTTGACATTTGTGACATTTTTCTCAATATACACGTACATTAGCAAAACTTATTTCGTTTACAGAGTATTTTCCAATTCGCGTACGCTTGTTCATGCATTCGCCATAGCCGCGCCCCTAATGGCATTCTGGGAGTAATGGGCGCAAAATTCAACGCCCCTAGTGGATAAGAATTTTAATTTTGAAATAGGTCTGTCAAGTTCATAGTTTCTTCAATTTGACAGTTAAAATAGTTAAAATATTTCCGTTTGATTTCAGTGTCCTAGTGTGCAAATAGAGCAAATGATCACCAATTTATAACAAAAGCTTATCAATCTGAATGTCTAATAATAACCTATGTTAGCGCCGTGGCCCTCTAGTGAGTGTTGGCGGAACTAGGTGGCAATGGCTATCATGGATTATCAAGGAAACAAGAATTCGAAATGGCACAGAAATAAAAAAAACTGGAAGAGATCAACTGTATCTGAGTGCGACACGATAGAAAAGAGGTATTCTAGAACCGGAGCAAGTGTATTTTGTGTGGCAAAGTTTATTAGATGGCTAGGTCCCGCACAAGGCCGAAAATCCAGATTTTTGCATGCAAGGCTTTGTAACGCTGTCCTGTGGACACCTTGTGGCTAACATGGACCTAATCTAGCTAGCCTATTAGATGAAAACTGTTGAATGCCTTTCAGAAATGGCCATGACATAGATCCTGAAAACAAGGCAAGTCTCACGCAAATGACGTCCAGTTGGAACAATCCGTGGTTTTAACGTTGTGTGGTAATCCAATAAAATAATATAAGTGGAAAGAAAGGAAGAAAGAGATTAGATTTTAGAAAAAGCATGAATCAAATGCGAGATTCAGCAGAAGCAAAAAAGTTCCTTGACCGTTAGGCTACCTACTTGCTGGAATGCTGCCAAATCATTGTTTTCTAAAATAAAATAAATCTTAATATTTTGGGAGGTGCAAGAGATTACTTAGGTGTAATTAAATCGGCAATAAAAAAAGTGGGGTTAGCTATGTGTATTTTAACTACCATCTTTAGTTCTAGTTTACATACCAGCTTTGCCAGGTGGAAATTAAAAGTATTACCGAAGTTATGATATCTTGAATTTTAGATGTAGAAACCATAAGGTTCACATAAAGTGCAAAAAATGATGGCGTCCACGTTCAAAATTTTAAGATTGAGGCACTTGAAATTATATAAGGAAATACGGAAAAATCCTTAATTTTCTGCCAATATGCATTCCATAAAGTAATTATAAAATACTAGTTGTATTACAGTGTATATAATCTTATGAATGATCATATAGAAAATATTCTGAGTATATTCATATTAAAATTAAAAAAACGGGTCATTGTTCAAATGTTTTGTTGGGACCACTTCACATTATGAGTGACTACCCCAGAAATTGACCACAGTAAATTCTATTTACACCATAAAGAGTACATGTGGTGTTGTTTGCAGCAGAAATTATTAAAATAAATTATTATAAATATATACATAAGGTAACGTAAATCGTCTGCTGAAGAAAGACAAATATAGGCCAATATACTGATCTGGTCAGACAGGCACATATATAATTTAAATTACGTCAACAATTATTTACAATTAAAAGTAAATTGAGAAATTTCACACAATATACTAATTTTGTATTGAGACAGATGGACATGGGCATCATAACCCATTCTAACGTCAGTTCCAAAATATCCACCATTTGTCCTCACCGTACCACGTCCAATCTTCTTTAAATCTACCTCCTGTGTGTTATTGAGATATAAAGAGAGCGTTTTCTGAATTCGGCAATGGATACTATTTTGGTGAGTGGCTAAATGGAATGTACATGTTTAGCAGCGGTCACAAAAAAACAACATTTCATGCCAATATTTTAAGAGTCTCTCTTTAGAGGTTCTTGCAAGTCTTTTATTAGTTTATCGTAGGAAAGGAGCAAAGGCAGGTGTACGAGGTTGCAAAACAACATCTAAAATCTTAAAATGGTTGATTAATGTCTGTATAGTCTCTTGACAGCCTGCAAATGTAAGAGAAAGGGCCTCTCTTGTGTCTCTAGAGTGTGGGAGAGAGTGAGCATCCCTGTATAATTTCTGTTTTGCCCCTAAAATTTGTTGCGCCTTTAAATTACTGAGCAATTAGTCTGTCAGGCAGATGTACAGTTTGGGACAAACATAAACTTGTTCTGTATATAGTGCTGCAAGATGACGTTGTTGAATGTTTATGTAGATCAGTCCGGAAAGGTTAAGGTAACTGACCAGAAGGTCACATTTAATTGGATTAAAGTGGTATCCTTTAACAGTGTCCAAATACCTTAATTAGGTTCAATAAATGAATGTTCAAATGGTCTTTGGACATAATATTATTTCATAGGACATGAATGGACAGCAACTGGTCTTGATTGTTAAGCTTAAGAGTTTTTCAGCTTGTCCAAAAATGGGTCAACTTCGGTAAATAATTATTCGAAGTAGTTACAGTATGATACTATCCAGCGTAAGTGAAAACACTCCACCTACAAAGCCGCAGACATTTTTTTAGTGTAACTATTACTAAAGCTGTAGAATACGTGTAAGCTTCGAAATCCTATATTGTGTTAACCATACTACCTTTTAATCCGCTAAAGAAACTTTTAGTTTGTGGCGTCTTGTGCGTCCTTGGCACTTCAACCACGCACCTACCTGTTGGGGGGGGGGGGGGCTGTTCTTGGCCTACAGAAGCTTCAGTACCACCTCATTCCTCCTTGAACACCATCTTAGAAGGCAACAGCACTCCATCCACCCTTTGTTTGTGGTCGTTATCATGTCCAGTACTTTCACTCTGATTCTTGTACAAGAACTCTGTTGTGGTCATAGCAGAATGTTCATGTTCATCATAATGTCAGATATTGGCCATACGATTTAGTTTATACATAACCAAGGCAACATTTTGTCTTTGAAAATCCTACTGTGTTAAAAATGAATTCAATGATCAGCACTCATTGAATCACATATTGTCTTTTCCATACTAACTGCATATACTCCCCCACTGCTCTAAATGTACCATTATACATTCACTTCGCCTATACAACAGATTTTTGTTTCATCAGACAGCATTCATGTTGATATTGTTTATGACAAAAGACAGATGATATGTGTGGTTCATTGTTTCCCCACTAATCTAGACTACCTCAAAGACTTTTTTAAACAATACCCTACAGTAATTTTGCAAGGTGTGAACATATCTTTTGATTATTATTTGTACTCACAATGTCGTTCAATGATTAAAAATCGCAAGCTGACGCCTGTGGTGTCATCATTTTTCAACGAATACCCCATTTATAGGTTTACCGTGGTCATTATTATGACAAAAACCTAAGATTATTGGTGAGTCAAATAAATAATTGTATTCCAGTATAATAGGCCTATGTCCCATTTGGTGGGATGTAGTAAAATACCTGACTCCTTGCACTGATGCACTTGTGCTGGTTGTACTGCATTTATGTTCAGGGTGTTTTAACACACAGTTTTGGAAAATACATGTTTTTTTAAGGGTTCCATTTCCCAATGAGCCATCAGAGATTTTGTGGACCCACGATATGAAAAAGCAGAAAAGCCACAGAGCTATTTGATCTAACTCTGTGGAGAAGCAACAGGGTAGGATTTCTGCGGCAGTGGTAGGCCTACCTGACTTTGTGTCTTATGAGTATTTAGATATTATATCATAAATTTATTGTATCTTGTTGTATAATTGTCAACTGACTCTTAAAACTCCGCCGTGATACCTTATCTATTGTTCTTAGAGGGATAAAACTAAGTGCAAACTGCATTTTAATTATGTAATAAGAGCAGGTAGTTATATCCCTCATAGTCGGGAGTAAACTAACCTTTTTGTTTCTTAAATTCCTCTGCCTTCATCGTTGGGATATAACCAACAAAAGTTAGCTCCCTCCTACTCACGATAAAACTATTACTTCCACCGAATTCCTCTTTTCGTATCTTGAATAGCCATAATTGTGTCGCCATGACAGGACAAGCCAAACATATGAATTCCTCCCACACACAAATCAATCATCAAATGAAATATGTTGCACATATTCCTTTCACAGGAATGAGATTAATACAGGGATAGTCATCTGTCATTAATCATTTCACTGCATTATTAGTGATATTGTTGTTGACATCATATCTGCCCTTACTTTCTATATTCAGGAATGATCGTGATTTATCATTGCCTGAAAATATTACTTTTTTCAAATTTCTCCTATTTAAATGCAGAAACCAAAGACGTGTATGCAGAAACACACTACAACCTGATTTCTCGGTATTTTCCCTGTTTCTTCGTAATGTATTTTACCTCTAATACAAAATGTGCCTTGCAGCAAAAATGTGATCCATATAATTGAGGTCAAGAGCACATTAGTGGAAAGACACAAGGCCTAATGCACCAGAGCAACAAGACAATATAACACTGTTTGCGCCCAGTATTGACTGTGCATTTGGACCTGGATGTGATCAAGTGACCTCTAAATTTACTCAGCCAGTCCCACAACAAACACTTTTATATGTATTCCCTGAATATAATGGTGGGGTTTTGTCATAGGCTTATAGCCAAACGAATTCCCTGATTCGAAGGTGTGACTCTGTGATTTACAGCAGAAATATTTTACAAGAAAATCTGATAAAATAATGTCTTTGGATTCAACGTTGTCAACAACAGCAGTGCAACGTTTTAAAAGTGGCTTACAAAACAGCACCATATATGGAATAAGGTGTCAGCGGGGGCAGTACAGTTATGAATCCTGAAGGAATTAACCTGGGAGGTCAAGGTGTCGCTCTTCCCTCCGCTTGACAATGTTAAGATGACCAAAACAAAAACTTATTTTCAAGAGTCTCATATTTAGCATATTAATTTGAAAAGAATACTAAGCTCATAAGCTTTGTGCAAATGTTTGATGAACCCTCAACGTGATTCTTTTCCCACAGTTTACCATATGTCTGACACGAATCAGACACTGATAATAATATATGTTTGGTTATTCTCACATCATTATTTGTTGTCATATTTCTATATTTCAAGGCAAGATGCCAACAGTCACAGGTCTGACACTCACATCCTGTATTTTTGTATTAGGTTTTATCTGTCATGTTGATGACAAATGTGTTTCGGTTATTTGTGCATGGGGTGAATAGAGTAACTCCTTTGAGCAATCTGTTCTTTCTTACGACAGACAAAGATACAACCTTCTAACGGTACATACGTAACACTTGATATAAGAAGAATGATAGACAAAAACAGCTCAGTTTTCACTCATTTTTTAGATATTTTGCGCCCATATCAATTTTATCAGCTTTATCCAACAGGTCAGAACATAGTCGATATCATAATGATGACTAATTTCTTAGTCAAAACCACTATCCTAAGTAGGTGGGCGTGTGATAATGTAAGGACGGTTTTAAGTTTTGGAGTCAAATTACTCAGATGGAGAAGTAGGACAATGGTAAACAATGCCATAATTGGTGATGACTTACAGCTGACTAGTTTCATACACTGTCCTTACATATTCTGCAATTGGAAAAAAAAAACTAATTTAAAGGCTACTATCTGCTCCATATGAATTTTTATAAAAGGTAATTTATATGGTATTAGGAAAACATTGTGCTAAACTTCCAGATACTGTGTTATGAACTATCTGTTGGGACACAAATGACAATAAAATATCACGTCTTTTTGTTCACATTTTCCTCGCCACTGTACTTATTTATTGTAATACTATTGCGGACTTAAATAATTGATGGTGTTGTAAGGACACTACTCCTACATGAAATGCCCTATGTTGCTTCAATGCTTGCCAAACTATGGAGAAAACTCCTTCATTCATGGACCTGTCACAGTGATGTGTTCTCTGTCTATCCCTAGCATTATTCTGTTCACTAGCTAACCATACATGTACTAATATTAATCCATACCAATAGCCAGCCTCACACCTATACCCTTGATAACTATCCAGTAATACAGGTTTATTAAAACATAATATTCAGCAATTAATATTTATCCTACCTGATGTTGTTAATGATAATATGCGAGCTTTCAATTTGTATGACCATATAGATACTTATGCAAGCAAGTGGGAAACACTGCAGTAGGGAAACTGTGATATATGTATTATTTATTCGCGTACTCTATGTACAATGTGAAAAAAAAATTAACATAAATTTAATATAACATAACATAACATATTCTATTCAAATAAATTCAGTTTATAGTGTCTCAAATATGCCAGAATGATGCTAAGCCTTATAATAGCTTATAGGTTCGGATATGTTTCAAGTCCAATGCTGACATTGCGTTTGCAAGCAAACTCCCACTAAGAACATTTTTGTACGTAAGTTCTATCATCTTTGTGCATAGATCACATTTTAGTAGACATGAACAGATGTGTCTTCACGTGACATGCACTTCGATGGAATACAGAAGGTGAAATTAAAAGCATATGTGAATTATTTTTCCTTTGCAGACAGCAAAAGTTAATATTTAAACTTTACATAACATCATCAACAAAGAAATATTTACGTCAATGAGTGGCTTTGGCAGATGCAGCAAAACTGCTTTCATTTTACAGATGAATCATTTAGCTAATGCTGCAATGACAGAACAAAGAATATTCAGACTATGTGCTCAGGCTTTCACTTGACACCCAATGTTATAAAAACTTAATATAAGTCACATATTCCAGGAATGAACGTGATGCTGATATATCATAATAACATAGTTTGTCGAAAACTTCCACAATGGCATTCATGTGACGTCTAATGGTAAACACTCTTATATTTTTTCTATTGATTTTTATTACCCTTCCTTTCTTTCTACCTTTTCTTTCTCAAGAGATGTGTAGTTGCTTACTCCATCACTAGATCTCACTTATTTTGGTCCATTCAGGCTTTCATGGTGTTAAGGGATGTGTCAGGAGAATAAAAACAATGGGACAGAGATTTAGACTCTCAGAGCAATAACCAGGTAGCTTTTGTTTGAAAATCAATGCAGTCTTGGTTAGGAAAACATCAATAGCCAAAGACAGAAAAGAACAAACATTCGTCGCTGTTACTGCTTTTTAAATCAAACTGACTACACTGGGGCCAAGAAACCCACCACAACTGACCATGTGACGTATGCAAGTGTTGACTTAAAGCAAGAATTAAACTACGGGGTGGAGAGGGGGCCATTAAATTGATATCAATAAAACTTGCTGGAATACCTTCCGGCCCACGGTAAATTTTAAGACCCTCCCTGGAGTCAACAATTATTTGGGCTAAATACAAACATAGGGAGTGGTCAGAGCTTCTTATTACAGTATGATATAAAATGGAAACTTCCATAAATTTCATGTGTGAAATTTAGTCAGTTTGATTGAATGCTCTATAAATCATTTTATCTAAATCAAGACGATTTGTTTCAGGCAGGAAAAAAATTAAAATTCACCCAAATCCAAAAACCATTTCCTACCGAAGTTTCTCAACATTTATATAATTTATGATTTATTTACACTTATACTCTATGTTTTACCTGAATTGTCTTTTGCCACTGATCTTGAAATAAATGAGTTTCGATTTAACTTAGCAACAGAAATGCTCAGGCAATATTCTTCAGGATCATATCCTTGTTTGTGCATTGTTGTTTTCACCTAGTCTGACCTTTTTGGACGATCTTGTAACTGATGTTTGCCCACAAATCAGGCAGTTCCAAGTACCTGGAATAATTAGTCTCCATAACATAATAATATTTTCTTCCCAAATTGCAATACTTGGTACATACCTAAAGCTGGCGATACACCTCACGAATAACACCGCAAGAATTTTTTTTACTGTAATCTTAAAACTGACAAAAAAATATGTCTTTCGACAATGCAAAAACATTCTCCTATGTAATTGTAGTGTTCAGACAGCCTGGCAAGATCAGCAAAGTTCTGATTCTCACGAAACGAATTTTAGAAGGCTCGGTACTTTCAAAAGAAAAGCCTATTTTTAGATAGCGTAGCCATCATTTGTGTCCGAGTTTGCAGAATGAGGGCCATGCAGCAGTCTTTATATTTTTTTCGTGGGGTTATATGCGCACACGGTTTTACAGCCTTCTTACCTATCTGAATCTTTTCTATACTGACAAATAATGTGTGCACACACTATTGATAACCTTGACACGCTGTTATTCGTACATAGTCCTCATTTCCATCACAGGCGTTTGCCATCATGACAGCACTTAGCAAGTTGGTATACTATAAGACCAAGGTTACTGACTTTGTCAAGAACAGCTTTTACTCCCCCTGTGCAACTGCCTTCAATGATGGGGCCAGTTTCAGTCAATAAAAATCATATTACACTTAAAAATGGCTATATTATACACAAAAATAATTTTCCTGCTTATTCTAAGTGATAACTTCCATTATTTATGGGTATTTACCACTTATATACAAGGAATTCCTTGCCTGTATGCTGGGAAATGTTCAATTCTCATCTCTAATGGTAGCTAATTTGCATATTTCACCATCTACACACATAATGGTGCTTCCTGATCGGCCAATATCTCCCAAGCACAGTCTGCTGTCAGCTTTAAGCCAATCAAGTCATCTAACTGAGTAATCTTTGTTTAAGAATTGAGTGTAATCAATGCACAAAACTAATTGATATGCAATTTCACTGTTAGACATTCAAATGCCATAAGCCAGCCTATATGCTATTAAGCTAATTTGTTTGCATTTAAGTCTAACTGGTAAACTAGCAAAATAATTGCCATCAAGCTCAATGTATTCAGCTACATTCTGGTTGGCTGTTGCAAATGACATTGCTGCCTCTTGAGATGAGAAGCCAATTAAGGCAGTCAGTAGCCTTGGTATTCTGTGTTTCCAAAGAATTGGCAATTTCAAGTTACTTCTGCTTCTTAAAAATAGTTAATGTTATCACTGAATGAACTAGTCATGGCCAATAAAAACCTAATTACTCAACTGATGATAGCTGACACTGATTCGTGCATATTGTCCGGACAATATTTTTTCAACCTGTTGCAAACTACCATGAAAAACGACAGGACTGCTGCCAGGCTAATTTTTAGGCAACTCACAATACCTTTTCATACATAGTTTACTTGGAGATTTTAAATATTTTGATTGTTGGTTGATTGTTGCTTTGAAAATAGCATGGTTTCGTGCCTGACATACGTGTATGAGTCATCCACCATGTTTATTTATTCGTTTCGTTTTTATTGTATGTTTTCATTCTTCATATAATGTTGAGACGTTTGTAATCTCATGTATCATTGCATCCACTTACAACGCATTAGAAGACCTCTGTTTCAAGCTACTACCTTCCAACATCTCTTTACAAGATATCCAACGCAGACAATTATTGATTTTTTACATGCTTCTGGTTTCTACCACCACATATAGATAATTAATCTTAACCTAGAGAGCCTCTACATAGCCCACTCAGGTGCTGATGAGACGTTAAACAATAACTCACACACATCTCATGTATCTATTATGTCTTAGATATGGTAAATAATGTTATCCTTCAGGGCAAAATACTCAAACTCCTAAATTTCTGCAGTTTGATTCCAAGAGTTTTTTTTCTTCTTACAATGGCCCGATTTGCTTTTTGTTGCAAACTATCAGCAGTTGAAATGAAATTCTCTTGTAATTTCTGTGGAATTTCTTGAAGTGCTTGAAGGCATTTCCATTAATCACCCATTATGATTTCATATGACTCTCTTTCGAAATTGCCTCAATGCTACTGGTCTGAAACTTAGTCAGCTTATATATGACCAGCTGCTGGAGGCAGACGTAATGGTGAGATGATATGGCTTGGAGTCCAACCCATGTTACACATTTGTCTTTTACTGACAGACACTGAATACAAGGGCCCACCCATTTAAGGTTCAGAAATAAGTTTGATAATTTTTACCGAAAGCCCAGTCACATCAGAGTTACCCTGGTGATGCTCTAAAAGCCTGCGGCTAGTCTGCTGTCAGTTTGTCAACATGTAGCCGGCCCACAGGTGATGGAATGGGGAGGGGTGATAATCCAATGGATCTAAGAAACCCAAGCCTGAAAATCCCCTGACTCCTTTTGCGGGGGAGGCTTGAGTTATCTGCACTGCAAGTGAAAAAAGCACCCAGCAGCTTATCAAACATTTCCGTGGGAAAAAAAATCACGTTGAGGGCTTATCAAACATTTGCACAGCTATGAGCTTAGCATTCTTTTCAATTCAATCTTGCACGGTGCTGCCAAACGTGGGACATCACATTTTGGGCTCACTGTGCTGGGTAAAATATTTGCACTAATGCCAGACAGGCTTTCATTCCGTTTAATCTGTGTACATAAGTCAGATGAAAGACATGAAAAGTGTTTTTTATATAAACGGTCATAATACATTTTCAAGTGATTATAATGTATGATTGCATTGCCCACACAATAGATTTAAATGAGTCAGAAAGTTTTTCCTTATGCCATTACATTGCCATGCTGCATTGCCATGTGAAGAAGTTATGGGAGAGAGATGACTGCACGTTGCCTATGTTGGTTTGATGTTGCCCCAGAATGAGGACGAGGAAAGTGCAGCCCTTTGGGGGCAAGTTCTTCCTGCTTGCAAGGGTTTTATTGGTGAGATGAGAAATACACTGTTCATTTAGTCATCTACCCTGGCATGCATGGAATTTTCGGCATAACTTACTTGCCTCGGTAGTTGTAGACCATGAAGAATGCCAAGGCCGGAATTTATAAACCACTAGGCTATCCAGTTTATTTTATTTGCAGATCTAATGTCTGTGTAAGCGTGTCATATGAATCTTAGATACGCTTATATAATATATATTGATATATTTGTAATATTTGCATTTAATTTCACAAATGTTAAACCATCAATCAATATTTCAGGCAAAATATGGCATTCTCAACCAGAAGGGCTATCACAGCATCCTCCATCGACATGCTCTTCCATCTGGCAAACAAATCATTGGCCAAGGATTCATTCTACAACAAGACAATGACTCAAAACATACCTTCCACTTTTGTCAGTACTACCTGAAGAAGAAAGAACAAGAAGGAAGACTGGAAATCATGAATTGGCCGGCATAGTCCCCTGATGTAAATCCCATTGAACTGGTTTGGGATGAAATGGACCGAAAAGTGAAGGCAAAGCAACCGACCAGTTGTGCACACCTCTGGACACTTCTTCAACAAAGCAGGAATGGACTCTTAGAACAGTATTTAATGTCCCTCATTGAAAGAATGCCTAGAATTTGTTCTGCTGTTATAGCTGCCAAAGGTGGCTACTTTGATGAATGTAAAGTTTGACATTTTTATTGTCCTAATAAACATAGAAGACAGACTTTGTCTTTCGATCTGGTGTTTTTGGCAACTACAGTAAGTAGTAATACTAAGTTTGAATGGAAGCATATTAGTCATTTGAAAAATCTAAAGGTGTCCAAATACTGTTGACTGGTAGTGTACATGTGTCCACTGAAAAACTGCTGAACAATTTTAAACTTTTAAAAGTCCTTGTCCATTCATTAGTAAAGGTATGAAGCGATTAAAATATTCAGAATCAGTGATTGGGCTCTGTTAGTAAAATGGTGCTAATTGCATTTCAGCTTTGTTGAGAGCACACAAAGTGTCAAGGATAAATTGTCATGGAATGTATCCTAATTGCCCAAGAATTAAAGATGAGCTGAATCAAAAGTATCCATTTCAATATATACAATATGAATTCTGTAATCTGCTGCCCGTGTTCTTAAGTTTACTTTATGTGCAATTGTGCATCGTTCAGTTAACATCATGTTCTAAGGAGTTGGTATCGACACCTAATTTTTGAAAAAAACATGTCAATAAGACGATATATATAATAAGCCAAATTTTGTACTAAGGACGTTGGGCATGGACTAGTCTAGTGTACATTGCACAATAAAAGTATGAAATGCTCCCCATTTACCTTAGTATATGAGGCTTCCAAATGTGGCATAAAAAGTTGGAGCCTCAAATATACTTTCTCCAGTACAAGTCACAAAAACTATAAATTATGTATCAAAATTAATTATGTTAAATAATACTTTTAGAAAGTTCATTTGTCAAATATGAAATTGTGAGATGTATTAATCATAAGATTTAAAATGTCACTTTTCTAAATTTAAAAGCAGCATTCACTGCTTTAATTGTTTGCTCTTATTCATTTATTTTAGCATTTTTCTTTTTTTTTATTCATGCTTTTATTACTAGATTTATGTTCTTCAAAAATTATAAACAAGAATTTGCTTAAGATTTTATGCCTACCTCATAGTGAACATAATTAAAGATATAAATTTGTAGAACTTTATAGAAATAAACTATGTTCATTTGGTATTCAGTTATGCTCATTTGAGGTAGGTCGCCTGTCATTGCATGTTTGCTTTAAATAGCAATTAGGTATAACCCCATTGTGTATCAATTACAATTATATGACATATACTGTCTACATTTTAGGTTCTAGTCATGAAACGGATGCAATCGGATTGCAATCTGTGCATAAGTTAATTAACATTGAACCTTTACACCACAGAACTACACACTGGGACATAAGTGACGTCACGAGCCTTGGTGCGTGTGCAATAATGGCTGCCCCCAGCGTGAACGGCGGTTGGTGCAAATTGCACTTATAGTTTGCTTAAAACATTACTAAATTAAACTTTCACTGCAATTATGTTTTTATAATTGATCTTTTAAAATTAAAACACAATTTTCCTTTAGTTCCCCTTTAATGAAAAACGGCCTTCGGCCATCATGCAGCTCTAGGCATTACCACCAAGAGTATGAACTTGATGCCAGCCATGGTATTGCTGTAGACGCTGAGCACTGCATTACCCTTACTTAGCCTAACGCGTTTCCAGTTTACATTTCAGTTTCATGTTTCTCTTAAGTGGTTTGTTTACCACACAGTACTTGGGTAGTAGAATATTAAGACATGGATTTTTCCACACCAATAGATATATATATATTTATCTAACTATTGAAATGATATTTGAATGACACCATAGAATCTGATGGTAATTAATTTCACTTATTCTTTAATTGTCTGAATAAAGACTTGAAAATTATATGAATACAGAATTTAAGAAAATGAGCGGGCCATTTATTTATGTAAATCCAATGTTTATAAACGAAAAACAGGAAAAAATCTAGTATAGCGGACCCAAATTTAAGACCATATTTAGCGAGTCCCATTGCCAGGCTAATGACGTCAAATGCTTGAAATTGAATTCAATACGTGACGTCACAAACATACGGCGGCGGTGATCATTTTCAAGGCAAGAACGCAGCTTATTATTTTCAAATATAGGCATAAATTTTAGTCCGCTAAACTGCACTAAACCCACGAGTGCACTGATCTATAATTGCTAACTGCAACTAAACTAATTATCGGAAAGACGACAACACTTGTCAACAGGACAAAATAATTGCTGAAAGACAGGAAACATGCCAGTATAAATTGTACATGTATGTGTTATTATTAGCAGTGTATGAAATGTGATCAAACGGCTAATTAATTCCTTTAAATGGCGAAAAACTCATGTGTCAGGAACTTTTTTATCCTCGTTTTTACCGACACTTTAGTAGAAGTTTCGAAACTTCGCAGATGGCTTAGTCAAGGATGTGGTGGTAATGCTTGATGCGATGCTTTTTGCCAAGTATGGACTGTTCATAAATGCTTTTATTAGCAGCTGGGTGGCCTAATTGTTAGGCCATGTTCTAATCTTGTCTTATCTTATCTTATCTTATCTTATCTTATCTTATTTGATGTACATTACTATAGCAATGTGTTCTTCACTGGACAAACTCTTCATCCATGACTTGCTCTTTGCACTTTTGACATATCTGTATCTTGCGGGCATTGTATCGCTAATTCAGCCAGCCGCAACCTTCCTGATCGCGCTTCGAAGGTTTCTCATCAAAAGAAAATTTGTGGCTGTTAAATTATGATATGGGTTTGTATTGACGCTACATATGGTTAATTGTATAACAGCGGCTCACTTCTTGCTTGCTACCGAATACCTTTTTTGTTTCTTTCTTTCTTGACAATGACGTAGAACTTAAGTCATTTGGCTTAGATACTTTTCGTCACTGGATAGTACAGGAAAACAGCGAAAGGAAAGTTAATAAAATTAGTGAATCATGCAATAGTGCAAGATACTCAAGGAAGACTGGATAAGTTTTCTCGAAGAAAATTAATATGATTGAATAACTAGTAAAATAGGCCCTGCTGATTTGTTGCAAACTGCAGTTTAAAATTTTTTCTGAAAAATAAAAAGTGTAATTGAAAGCAATTTACCGTGGGTGCAGGAGGCGAAGCAACCGGCAGATTCGCCATGGGCTTGATGCGAGTTTCATCTTGGTTGTTAGAGATGTTGTGTTGCTTACAAGGCACGCCTGCCTCCCCCATCACAGCTCCCCTCCTCCCCCGCACCTCACCTTGGCGCCCTCTGTCGTCACGCCCTCATCTGCTAAAAATAGCTTGGCACTCAAGCGCCACTGTGCGGTCGACGGACTGATCAAGAGGAAACAAGTATCTCTTCTGACAAAAATCGTCTGCTGCCCAGAGAGGAAAGTATAGGCCTATATTGGTCGCGAAGCCGAACATGAGATGATTTAGCTGATTGATTGGTTAATTGATTCATTGTTGATTGAGTATACCCCCCCCCCCCCCTTTCCGAATGTAGAGGTCCATAAATAACAACCTATATACTATAGAAAGCCAATCAACAAGAAGACCAAGTGCATAGGGTTACAATTCGTTATGTGTTTGTAGCCCCCCCCCCCCCTATATATATTTACAGGCCATTTCTAACATATAGTGACTGGGCAGCAATTTCTGTCCAACCAATAAACTGATATTTCCTCCTGTATGAACTCTGTTAATGACAATAATTTGTGATTTGCAGTTAATATAGTTCCATTGTAATGTCTGATATTCTCTGTGGCCATGACAGAGACCTATGATGACAGAATTGCAAATATCATAATAATATTGGAGAGACAGTAAACTTTAAAATATTTGTGGCCGCGAGAATATTTTTTTTTATTACTTAGAAAGTTGGGGTTTACTTATTGATAACATTTATGACTTGCTCCATGCTTATAGGAAATGTCAAATACGATAGGCTTATATATCCATGACAAACTTAAAGCTGAAATTAAGAAAAAACTAATTGGTATTTCGACTTAAGAAAACGTGGGTAGCAGGTCATATCATCATTTGACAAAGATGCAGTTCTCAGGCTGCAGGGAGGCAAAAGCCTCGGGGTCAGGTGGGTTTGAGTAAATACTTTCTTGGTGCACTGCGAGGCGCCTGCATGTTGATGGGATCCCACGCTAATGCATTGCCCTGATTGGCTGCCACACAAATGTATTGTAGAGAGAGTTTGGCAATTAAGGAAAAATTCTTGACTGTATGGAGTGTTTCTGGACGTGTTTGCAGTGCTCGGTTTTCAATCTTTCTTGTAAAAGTAGATGTCACAGTTTCGACTAGGACAAATTACTTATACGTTGCCCATAAGGTGGAGAAAGTACATCTAAACATTGATAGTTCTTGAGTGGATAACCTTAGTTTTTGTTTCTGCTGTATGTTTGTTTGAAATAGTATATATATTTTGAATAAACACAATGCGAATTTGTTTGCTGACACATTAAGTGAACATAACATTTTAAAACTTTTTTTCTCAATGGCAAATATTGCTGCACCGACCAATGACATGAGGAAAAGAAAAAAGAAAAAAAAAAAGGATTGATATCTAGTTTGTTGACACCTTTACACGAAATATATCATAAAGCCGCCAAGTCAGTATGATGGATTGGCCTTAGGTAGCCCACCTTAGAAGTTACTCCAAATTTGGCAGACGCGATTCATCTAAATGACGTGAAGTCAGCTGTTTTTCCACTATATATGATATTTTTGGGAAAAATGACTTGTCATCAGTACATTGCAACTTTTCGCTCAGCTTCTATGTCAATTAATTAATTGGCACTGGGTAACAGTTCAAAAAGGGGGGTTGGTGGTAAATATGTACTAGTGCGGTTGCTGTACGTTAGTTAGCAATGGCAAATGTTTAGATTCGTCTGGACGATGCATGTATACAGTAACCTACTTCCTTTGCTGTTTCGCGTGCATAAATAGAATCCATTATAAATGTCCAATTGTTTTTTTGACCTATTGAATTACAAAAACTTGAAGCAGCACAAAATTGATAGAAATGTTACGAATAAGTCAAACCCCAGATTACTAACCCATAAAAAAACCACTCTCTGTACCAAATAATGTCAATTTTTTATCTTTGCCATGTTAATATTTTTGCCATCTTGTCATTATTTTGAGAATACAGCAAACTCCAGGGTTATTTCTTTGCCAGAATGCTTTCATCATATTTATACAACAGCTAGAAAAGTGGGCGTTTGACTTGTTGCTGACATTTCTGTCAATTTTGTGCTGCTCCACACCATTGACACCATTTATGGCAAAATATGCCACAAAGTCCATCAAACAAATAGTGCTAAATAGCTAGGTAAATAGTCTATAGAAGTAAGTACAAGATATTACGAGTGTGTAACATAAGTACAAACCGAATGACCTTGGGTCACAAAGTGCACTGTGTGACACGCACCCTCTGGGCCTGGTAATACAATTGGCAGAAAAGATCATGTCCACACGTAATGACAAATCAAGGTCAAGCAATATTGCCTTGTACTTGGAGTATACCTGCGTGTTTTTGATGTCGATCGATGGCAAAAGGTGTTTTGATCTGGCAGTCACAGTAATAGAAAATGGCGACACCCAACTGAGTTATATGATTGACAGACCGAAACGACCCACGCAACCGTTTCTTACATCAAAGAAAGTGGCAAGCCTAGATTGTGTGGGAGGGAGTATGTAATTGGATTCAAACGTCATTATTGGATCTATATTGACATACATTATCAGTCTCCTATGTTATATTATATAACTTCTGCAACCAGTGCTGACTGATATATTAGTCAAGTTGTCATGTTACCAAACGAACTTATTCATGCTCCTGCCTCGTGAGGCTTAAACTGTTTTTGTTTAGGAGCACAGTTAGTTTCATTAAAAATGACCCGTCAAATTGAACCTAGCCAAAACTGCCATAGCTGGCTACTCAAAACTGGATCTTAAAGCACCTATTAGATTAATTTCTTACATTGGTCAGTGTTTGCACTTTTCTGGTGATAAAGGTAATCCGATTATTACCCAAAAAAATGGGAAAGAAGCAACTGCAGTGGCTTTAGCTGTTTAGACCACAGTCAGGTATAGGCCGCAACAGCTGTCTAGAGTTGATCGTTTATTTATGAAACTAACTGTATAGAGCATGACTTACAATAATGCCCAATAATATAATTTTGGAATACTTATTAGATATAATTAAATATCTTTCGCTGATCTATGACAGTGGAAAAAACATTTTAGAATTGAAGGTTCGTTTGATTTGCTCCATTTGCTCTAGCTATGCCATTGACTATGATTACATGCCAATAACATATCACTATTTTTAGCATGAAACGCTCACGTCACGAATGTTCGAAGGGGAACGTCATGTCAACGTCATGCTGACGAGGTGTTCTGTGTTGGTCCTCACCAATTCAAAGGCCGGTGGCGCCACCCATGCTTCTATTTATAGCACCACCAAATTACTAGGAGGGAGAATAATAAGACCGATACAATTCACTTTCTATGTTCTTAGCTTTATAGCCTAGTTCGCACAGTATGATTCTGTATAAAAAGGGCTGCTTTTTCGGCACATGAAAGAGTGTCACATATATGGCAAAATAAATATATTGAAAATACCAAATGCAAGTGATATTTCAACAACCTACTTATGAATATCTGGTCAAGTGATGTCATTCACCGCTTTTTATATTTTGTCAAAATGATGTGCAAATTATGTATGGAGTGAAAGGCGATGATAATCTTGATGATCTTCAACATCACATGAAAGTGGTTGCTTTGAAAACAGGAGTAGGCCTAATCAACAGGCTAATAATTTATACATTTACGCCCACCCTTTGAACTGCACCATTAATGAGGGTGATATTCTTTATATCCCGCCATAGAGTGTGAACCTCATAGGAAAACCATGAGGTTCACTCTATGAGGTTCATTATTGTGAACCTGGTAAAATAAATTATCCCTTATACAGAAAACTGCCTGGCCAATCACAGGGCAGCATTTAGACTCAGTGAACGTCATGAACGTTATCAGTAGAACTAGATAACTCACAAAACCCATCAAATAAACAAATTAGCTTTTCCTGGCACCATTTACCCTATTAACTTTTATATTCCTTCAATCTGAATACAATTATGTCAAGGGAGAAGCTTCAGAAGGTCTTTCTGAGGGCGACAATGCTTAAATGTTTTAGGGACTCGTGGTTTCACCAGTCCAACAACGTGCCATCATTTTGGTGGCATGAAGTTAAGTACTGTTCACTTACGTCAGGGAAAAATGTAGCGAGAGTAAGCACCGTCATTCGGCTGTGTATCAATTCTCGAAACCAGGCAAGTAGGTCTGAAATAGCCAGTGCATTTCTTTTTACACCTGCTTTCCTATATTGTATTTGTACATATCTAGGCTACCTTGTTAATTCTGCGCATTCTTGGCTGTCTCTGGGCAAGGTGAGAAACTTGTCCAAAGACAAAGTGATTTGCAGCCGAAGATATTGGGACACATTTCGTGCGTGGGAGGCCGCCATTTGCTTTCAGGATTCCTCTCCTTTATCTTTCATTTCTGCTTCTTTACATCTATTAATTCAGTCTTTTACGATCTCTGTCAACTTTGATGTTGCTGGAATCAGGTGGATTGAAGCCATTTTCCGTTTTTATTGCTTCTCAATACTCTTTATACTATGCTCTGACAAATACGACTTCCCTTAGTTCCAACTTAGTTAATTTCGAATTCAATAGACCTTTTAAAAGTGAAAGAGAATTGACATTTGGAATGAATGCAAGCAAATTATGAGGTCTTTAATATACGAAACGATTTAAATGGGAAAAGCCTGTTGATTGTTTCGAGTTCGAAATTTACTGACTCCAAACATTTTCATCTTAATTATAATTTGCCTGGTTGAGTTTCTATTTTTGCCATAACTACTGATTGCCCAATTTACTATAAATTTGTAAATCATGTGCCTCTCTATTACATGCAGTTTTGTAATGCAATTGTTTCCCAATAATAACTTATCAAACACCGTTAGCTGGAAAAAGCTCGTTCTATTTACTTGACAATTAACATTATTTTAAAATAATGACACAATTCAACCAATAAGTTATCCTAACATGACCCAATATTTCAGACCACCTCACCACTAATCACACTTCGTCTATAAGACGGAATTGTTGACGCAGTTGTATTGTGTCTACTCAAGTACATTTTAGTAAAAATACATTACTGTCTAGACGGCAGGGTCAAGGTTATGTAATTTAGAGCTCATCTCATTTGGAGATCCTATAACGGGACAACATTGTCAAGAGAGTAATCCCATTTACTGTCTTTGTACTTACAGTATTGTAAAATGTAGGCTGAATTTGTCTAAGTAGAATAGGTATAAAAATTTATATAAAGTGAGACATTTACATTAACTATGCATTGAATACTATTGTATTTGAAGAAGCGGTCACAAATAGATGACTAGATAGATAGATTATACTTTCGTCTGCATTGCGACACTGAAATTATTGTTGCGCACTTGCGTAACATTTAATTGGCCGTCAATAAGGTGTCTGATCGGACATTGCGTAACCTGTCTGGAACTTGATGGGAAGGTCAGTGAACTTCGATCTATTAAGCTGCGGTAGAACATGAAGTGGCATACTATAAATATAATGATATGCATTCTTACGTTCTTCTCATTAGGAACAGACAAGATAACGAAAACAACTTTCTTTCTATTTGAGCCCATTTTGTTGACCTGATTTGGCATACAATGTATAACAGCGTTGTTTTGTCCCTTTTACATCATTTTTTTTTTCTTCTTTCTCTTCTTCAATTTTCCTTCTTTCTTATCCTTGTCTTTCGATATCTTTCACCCAATTACAGCTGTTCCTCTTAGAACGTCTGCTGTTAGGTCAGCCAACACGTTCTACTGCAATTAGGCTGTTTACTCTTGTGCTGTGACGGCTTAATGGCTGCAAATGTCAAGAGGCTCTTGATTGTCTCCTGGCCAGGTCCAACTGACCCATCAGTGTCACTGGTTCAGTTGACCACTGGTCACTACAAGACGCTGGTCAACTGCAGTGGTCAAAGATTGTGCGTGGGAGGATCAAAGGGGGAGAAACATTTTTTCTGAATGTCATAGTTGTCGTAGAGAACCTTTGCACGTCTAAATGCTGCTTATAAGGTAAGGGGTGAATGTGACGGTTATTTATGACAGTGGATCCAGAAGTTTTTGGGGATGGGGGGGGGGGGGGGGGGTCTGATTCGTCGGGATCGATACGCTTTTTTTTTCAGCTTAAGTCGACGAACGTTAATTAGTGGGGAGGATTTGTACCAAATTATAATAGGATACTACAAAATTACTTACACCTTTGAAATTTGGCACAGAGGTAGAATAAAGTCAGATAAAAACCAAGAGGAGTGCACATGGAGTGCTTGGTTTGGGGAAATTAATTAGCTGGACTATAATAGTCGCTCTTTCATATCAAAATGTCCGTTTTATTTTTCTGAAATTATCAAAAAAAGGAAGATATTTCAAAGTTATGTATGTTTTGTTCTCAGGAATGCTTTTGGTAACCATGGAAACCAGAATGATATTCACGGAGTCCATAATATGTAAACAGGGCAATAAAGCTAACTCATCCCATTGAAATCTTCCCCTTTAAACTTTGTTATCAGTAGTACGGTACAGGCATGGATTTACTAGTTACAGGTAAGTGGTGACTGCTTTTTGTTACCATGACAACCAATATGGGTAAACAAAAACATGAAATCGTGTTACATGAGTATATATGACAGAAAAAAAGGGGGCTTAGTAGAAATTGACAATACCGGACAAGGATTAAACGGCAATTTTGGTAATCCTGGAGGCAACTTCAGTTTCCAAAAAAAAAAAAAGTTCTCCCGAATTTAAACCCAGAGAAAAAAAATAAAAATGGTTTCCATGGCAACAATAATATAAGATTTAAAACCAAATTGATAATCCCTCAGAACAATTGTTAACCACTAGAGTGCATCCTGAGAAAATGTGTGTTTTGCAATAATTTCTGTTGGCTTGAAAGTCCTTTTTCCAAATATACAAGCATCTTCGGGTGGAGTGCAACAAACATTTCAAAAAGTAATTTTTTTTTAACAAAATTGCAATATTTTTCAGACCTTACATTGATAGCTTTCCCTGTATTTCAGTCATTATACCTGACACTCCATTGCATGTTATATCAAGAGAGCATGCAACCAAAAATTTGCTTCTATGGGAACAGGCTCTGTATTTTTGGCAACTTTTTAAAAGTAATTTGGATTTGTTGGCATTCCATATATGGACAAATTCAATAAATTTTAGCAGATTTTGCATGACGAAGTTTTCATAGTATGTGTGACCAAAAACTGAATAGACATATCTTTTTCTTCATTTAATAAGTAATAAAATATGTCATTATTGCGATAAGAACATCCAATTTTGTAGTTGCTTTGATACTAATTTTGTCTTTGCAGATGGAATATAAGCATAGCAATTCCATTCTACCCACAAATCCATTGATTCCTTACTTGGATTGCAAATTTATGACTAATAACACATGACAGCTTTCCTTTAAAAATTAACAAAAGTCTTTAAATCTGTATTTCATGTCTGCATGTGTAAATCTACCTACTTTATGAAGATGATTCTGTGTGTGATTCTGATAGTGAATTATGAATATTTAAAAACAAAAAATGCTAAAAAATTAATCACATAAATGCACATAATATACAGACATTGTAAAAATGAAAAACTGAGAAGATTATTTTTTTGGAGTCAAACATTTTGTCATTGATATGATTAAATATCGGCTGCTCAATTAAAAAAATATCGGCCAATATGTAATATAAAAGGCAGTTTATTCAATTGAAATTCATTTGATACCTTACTAATTGCTCTGAAGTTATATTATGAAAAAGAATACAGGTATCATGGAAATGGGGTAGCCTCTAATTCATAATATTTTCCATATTTGTATGTTTGGCATGTAAGGGGAGAGTGAGCTACTTTGACTTTTTCCACCTCGGAGCATGGAGTGACAATCACAGTCTTACTGTAAACATCTTACTACAGTTTAACATCCTGAGTATCTTATGTAAAATGTTGAATTGCATATATTATTTGTAAGAGGGGGAAATGCTGTCTATAAAAAATGTGGTCAAGTGGCACCTTGAACCAACCTAACAAACACCTGGAATTTGCTTTAGTTTGCTTAAATAGTTGCACAGACATGGATTGCCAAAGACTTAGAGCAATCATAGATTAATTATGAACCATTAAAAAGCCCATTCAGGGAATAAGATGTTGAGAAATAATCACATTTATCTCACTGATAAAGTCCAGAAAAAAATCTACATAAATGCAGGGCCCAGCCTCAATGCCTGTCTGACTGCCTAAGGCAAGTAAAATGTGTCTGGGTAAAAACACATTTAAACACAATTTTTTTTTGCTTGAAACTTGCCAAGCTGAAATGAAATAATGTCAAGACCTGAAATGTGCAAGTGCCTACATTTGCTATGTTAAATGTATTTATATTAAGGCTTATAAAATACACTATATGGCATGTTAAATTAAGCTTATGATATAATTAAAGGTTTATTACACTGAATTCTTTTGGACATAAACATGAAACGGAAATTAACATAAATACTGAATTGAATGCAATTAATGAATGGTTAAAATCGAAGAAACTATCCATAAATATAAATAAAACTAAAAATATGATATTCCATTCTCCCCAAAGAAATGTTATAATACCTTACCTATAAATAGAAAATACCAAACTAGAATTTATTTATAACTTCAATTTCCTGGGTCTGATGCTCAATGAACATCTAAAAAGGTCTCTAAAACTACAAATTAAAAAATATCAATTAGTCTTTCTTATCTAACTGCCACCCTGATTTGAAATTGCCTGACCTCATGGTCAGTTGCATCTTAGACTTTGCAGCAGCAGCAGCCTTGCTTCTTCCTATGCTTTTCCCACCCTTTTTTCCCACCCTGCTCTTAGGCCTATCTCTTTATCTTTTATCCGTCTAATTTTGCTTATATCACGATGTGTCTTTGCATGGAGTTTATCTCTTTTTAATTATCAATAATTGCATTGTACTAATGTTTATCTAATTGTGTTGATTAGTTGAACTTAAATCTATGTTTCTTGTAGTTGGTTATCATTAAGGCAGATTAAACTTTTTTGTCATTACATTGTCTTGTTTGTGTTTTGAAACTACATTAAAAAATATTCTACCTTGTGATATAATACGAAATATTTATAACACATTAATACTACCTCATTTTAACTATGGCCTTATAATTTGGGGTTGGCAATCTAAAAAACTACTTACTATACAAAAGAAAGCAGTGCGAGTTATTGGAAAAACTAAATATAATGCCCATACTAGTCCAATATTCAAAAAATTTTATGTTTTAAAGCTTCCAGATTTATGTGCATGTTCTGTTTTAAATTAATTAATGATCTAATTCCTCATTAATTTCAATCTCATTCATGATATGTATGTAATCAAAGTTTTATGTGCATATTACTCCATAAATCCAAATTTCCAAAATAATATGTTGAAATTATAAAGTGGCCCCTCAAAAGCAACATATAATAATCTTAGAGGGGTCTCCTTGCCTGTAACTGACTTTCCCCATGGGGGCATAAAAATTCTCTGTCATTGTCAAAATAGTATGCTTTTAACTAGTAATGGTTTCAAGGCCAGGCTCAAAATCCCCACACGCATATTTCATGTAAAAAAAAACATTTGGTGTGATGCAGGTAAATCTCAACTTATCTGTAATGAAGTCAATTTGTGGCATGTACTATTCACACTGACAAATTGGTTATTAGATTCTACAAGTCATGAAGATATAATATATTAGAAGTATAACAAGTTTACCTTGTTTTGTGGTAGTGAAAAGTGTAAATTCTGAATTAACACATTTTCCTGATAGGAAACTTGAACAATTACCAGTGACCTAATTATTTATCTCTGAGGGGACAAAAACATTGCCAGTTACAAGGTTGATGTCAAACCAAATGGCCTGTAGAGCCAACGGATCAAGGTGCCCCACTCTCTCTACTATGAAACTTTATATTCTGACAATTTGATCTTATACGTTCTCCAACACATTCCCCATAGTTTCATATTTTGTCAATTTCTTTGGAATGGCTCATAATCATCAGGACATTTCTCAAATACCTTTTCATGATTTTCTACGAATACACAATTAAGCTTGCATTTAGTCAACCCAACTAATTTTCAAGGAAAATGCAAATATTAGGAGATCGCCTTATTTTAACACAGTCAGATATGAATATATATTCTGTGATAAGATGCTGTGAGCCATTCAAAATGCTTATTCTCATCCAGCATGGGTGTATGTTGCACAGCAGCAGTTTATATTGAACAGCTGCAGTGTATGCTGGATGGTTGGAGTGTAAGTTGGATGTACTATGTGGAGAATATAAGCCATTGTGGATGGTGTGTCCTCCAACATAGAGTTGTTTTTTTTTATTGGGAAAAATTATATTGGCTTTACGTCGGCCAATATAATGTTCCTCATCCCAAAAAACTCTATGGTGGACTTCTTACTAATATTTGCAAGCAAAAGTGATCATGCCTACATAATTTGATTCTCTATCATACTGAAACCAGACTTCAATACACTTGAGTTAGCTGCATTTGGTTGCCATGAAGATTATCACTGATGGCTGTTTCTATGGTTACCATTTTACAAAGAGAGAGGTCAATCATTGGCGGTAGTTCATATTTTTGAAAATAATATAATGTCCTTTCTGCCATAATTTCATGTACACCAATTTTGATATCAATATCTATCATGGCAATTGTATCATTGAATATGGCATTTATAATCCAAGTCCTGTTTGAAATATTACAAGAAAAATTCTGTTGAACATTATACATCCTTTTACCAATGAAGCAGGGCGGGGGGCCTAGCTCAAAGGGAGCGCTCTGGGCTTCCAACTGCTGGGTCCCGGGTTTCGATTCGATGGCTGTTTCATCCTTCATCTCAATGCCATGGTCCCTGCCTGTCCTAATTAGCCCATCAGGTGCAGAAATATGGGACGTAAAGCTCTAATCAGAACTCAGAGTCATTTTATTCATATCACATGTATATGTGCATTTAGTTTTACAGACATCATTACGACAAACATGGTGCATGAACATGACATATATATGTAATAAGAGTGACACCTCCAAGATAAACATATATCGCTACTGAGGTGCCACCCATGATTTCAGAAGATCCCCTTCCAATTAATCACCCACCTTTACCAATGAAGAAAGACACACAATTTGCCTTTCACCAAAATATGTTATCCCCCCCCCCCCTTTTCATTGCCAAGGAAACACATTATGAAGTGCCTCCATATGTCGTAGTTAGGGACTTGCTGTGTTCTATTTCTCTTCAAAATTGTATACCTCTTATTGTGTGTTATTGATTTAATCACACTTAGGTCATAATGCAGTTCAATACATTTACTCATTACTTGGCCACCAGCAGAAATAATTCATACATAGATATTAGGCCTATTTGTTAAAACCGATATAAGGTAATAATTTTGTATCCTGAAATATTGTCTCATATACACGAAAATCTTCAATACATAATACCCCTAGTTGCTATGGAAACAATTGAGATGCTCTGTTTTGCTTCTATGCCACGAAAAATGACAGGACTGCTGCCAGGCTAGGGCAAGGGTCTGCCTAATATTATATAATTTTCTTTATATGTATTAACCTGGGATGGCGGCTAAATTAGACAATGTCTACATAATTATATATTCTATATCTCCTAAATGAAATTCTGCAAACACTGGGCACGAAACAAGTGATTTCATATATATTGAATACTGCTAATTGATACATTTGCTAACAAGTGCAACTCCACCAAAGTGAGCAATTATGATGTCTTGGTTTAATCCACCAATATAAAACAAACAAACCGATTCCCAAATTAAGCAGATACAGAAAATCATAAAATTATCGCCCTTTATGGACAACCACAAGAAAATTAACGCCCACTACTTCAGTATAATTATTTTATATTTCTTAATCCAGGAAATAATCGGTTGACAGATAGTGGCATTAGTCGTGATAACTGTAATCATATTTATATTTAGGTGTTGATTAATTTATAGTATCAAGACATTTGAAAAGTGATCAGCCAAAAGCATTAAAATGAAACTGCTTCGCAATGAGAGTGTCAAATTTGTCTCTAAATGGAGACCGTTTCTTCTATAAAATGATGCAGGCCATTGTGCCTGCCTATAAGACGAAATTTGAATCAATGAACAATAAACCTCCATATCTTTTACTTGTCTGTCGAAGTATATTGACCAATTTATATTATAGTGTTTACTTAGCAACTTGATCCAGCCCCAACATACATCATTAAGGAGTGCATTGAGATACTGTTACCATCATTGACAAAACTTGTCAACATGTCATTGGCAAATGGTCACTTCCCGAGATGCTGGAAGTGTTCTATTGTGATTCCACTTCTGAAAAAGCTAGACCTGGATAGAACATTAAAAAATACAGGCCTGTGAGCAATCTGAAGTTTGTGTCCAAAGTCGTTGAATCTGCAGCAATACAAAACAGTATCGGGATTATCTGAGTGAAAATGGTCAAATGCCCAGCAGAAATGCAGCATACCATAAACATAACAGTACGGAAACCATCTTGACCCGTGTGCACTCTGACATCTTGTGCAACATGGACGAATGGACGAACAAAAAGTCACTATCGTCGCACTTCTCGATCTTTTAGCCGCATTTGACACAGTGGCTATAGTATCCTGACGAAATTTTCAAGCATAAATTCAACATCACTGACTCCACTGCTGACTGGTTCGATTCCTACTTAACTGGTAGACATCAGTGTGTTGTTATAGAGGGTGTTGCATCAATGGAATATGAACTCTGTTGCGGTGTTCCTCAAGGCAGTTGTGCAGGTCCGGTCATGTTCCTGTCCTACATTTCCTCCTTGTATGATGTCATTGATCGCTTTGAAGTGAATGTTTGTGGTTATGCTGATGACAATCAGTTATACACAGCCTTTGAACCCAGCTCAGATGGTAAGGCAAAGGAGAAGGCAATTTGTGAGATGAACCAATGCATTAGGGCTGTACGTAAGTAATAGTTATACACCATTACGAGGGATATAACATTCCAATGTGGGCAGTTATATCCCGAGGCGTAGCCGAGGGATTTAACTGCCCACATTGGAATGTTATATCCCTCGTAATGGTGTATAACTGACTTATACCCAATGTGCATTCAATAGTGGCTTTTTTGCAATTTATAATGCCATATTTTAGCTGTAATTGTGGGACTATTTTCATGGATGATTTGATTTTGCGAAATTGTTATATGGTTGAAACTATGCAACAACAACAGCAAACAAGAAACAACAAATTCTAAGGCAAACAATCCTAAAGAGGATTTACTTTTTGTTGTGTACTAGGTCAGGATTTGTTGTGATTGAACAATTTACCTTGTTTCACGTTGTTTGTGTTTGTTTGTTTTTGCTAATCCCTATATTAGCAGTTGTTCATGAATGATATTACTGCTCCAAAGCCGGGAGATAACATGCCAAACTGGCCAGTTATATCCCGGCAAAGAACAATAGAAAAGGGTCTACTTTGGGTATAACTGGATGTTACAACGTGGACTTAAAATCAACGATGGAGAAACTGAAGTGATTGTCATTGGTGATCCCAAGCAGCTTCAGAAAGTCAAAGACTGTGCTATCACTGTCGGTGATTCTGTGATTCACCCTGTGAAAAAGGTAAGAAATCTTGCAGTGATTTTTGATGAAACTTTGTCCATGAAAGACCACATCAACAAAGTCCGTCAAATCGGTTTCCATCAGTTATATCGATTAAAACAAATCAGGAATTATTTCGATAGAGACACAATTGAAAGCTTAGTCCACTCCTTCACTACTTGCCATATCTACTATGGCAGTGCATTGATATTTGGGCTTCCTGATATCACCATTGTTAAATTACAGAGGCTACAAAATGCAGCTGCAAGACTTGTGGTCCAGCAATCAAGATATGACAGGCACAGCATCACAGGTATCCTCAAGGATTTACATTCGCTACCTGTCAAGTTTCGGATAAAGTACAAGATCTGCCTGTCTCTTTGTTTATAAATGCTAAAATGGATATGGCCCAGACTACCAAAGAAGACTTCTATCATTTCCACCAAGGGTGAGGACCCTACGTTCATCATCTGACCAACTTCTTTTACAAGTACCTCGCATGAAAACAGAGACTTATGGGAAAAGGTCCTTCAAGTATGCAGCTCCAAAAACTTGTAATGATGTGCCATTTATCGTCAAAAGCAGTGACTCTATTGAGACTTTTAAGAAAAGACTAAAAACACATTATTTTAATCATGCTTTTACATAGACTTTTTATCGATTTAATCAGTTTTTACAGACTTTTATGATTAAAATATTTTAATGTCTCTTTATTAATTTTAATTTCGTCGATTTCATTTTATGTATGTACGCACCGCTGAGTATATTTATATAATGGGGTGCTAAATCTATAATAACAATAATAATAACATAATTATTTTTTTGGCTAGCCTTACAAGAACAATTAAGCAGGTTTAGATGATTAAGAAACAAAAAATAATGATTAAAATATCAGTATTGAGATGACAGGTTTATACTGGGTGCTTCTTGCCTGTATATGGTCAAGACACACACCCAGCAACAAGTAGATTTACAGAATAATTTCACCATGAGATATAAAGCAGATAGATCAAACCTTGCCGATATTTCACTCCTCCATGTTAGCTGTGCCTGGTTGCGGTCACATATGTGGGCTATAAATGGTGCCAAATGCAAAGTATTGTCTCAGTTGTAATAATGAAAGACAATTAGAAAGTTTTTGAAAAAAGGCTGCAGTGTGGTCAGAAATAGGCCTATGTTAAGTATGTCCCAAAGTTCTCCGTCATATAACACTTCCCAACTGATTTTCAGGTAGCGATCAGTGACGGCATATAGTCTGAGTGCTGCTTAGAAATTCCACGTGACAGATCTGCCATATTAGGTGGGAAAGAGCAAGATGGTCATGCCCGGCCATTACCTCTTCATTCCTTTTTGGGGGATTTTTCCTTGGTGTTTCGCAAGTATTTCAAATGAGTCTTAGTGTTTGAAGAGGTCTTAATTATGAATAGGTAGGTTAAAACATTTTCCTTGAATTTTTACAAAGTATCTTGAAACTGTTTTTAGAATTAGGAACACTTGTGCAAACTCTCTGGGGTTAAACTTTTCGAATTGAAGTAAGTTGTGATTGTAAGGTGGAATACAAGGGTACAGCTTATATAACCAGTCCTGGTGAGATCATAAGAATATTCATAAGTTTTGTTTGATCTATATGTACTGTATGCACATGAATTGCTACAACGGCCACTTAATCAGGAACCCAGGATGGTCTTGAGCTCCAAGTAAAGACTGGTTTGTACTTCGTAGTCGCTTTTTTAAAACTTGTATTGTAAAACTAATACTTCTGTTTATTAGTTAGATTACTGAGTTTCCACAGCCAATCTGATTTAGGGGGTTATTCCTCTGAAAAAGCCAAGTAAACATTGAATTTCAGGCGATGGTCTGATTAAGAAGATTATCCGAAAGTGTGCTCAAAAGTATTACGCAGATATAGTCTCTCCAGCAGTGTCCGAATGTCCAGGAGATGGGCTCTTAAAGTACTATTGATCCCTTGCAGCTGTTCCTTAAATGACCTGAGTAAGACTCAGCACCCGACCTTCAAAATAAGCTACCCCTGAATAGATGTGTTGACGAATACCCAGCTATACCACTGGAACTGAGTGATATGCATTTGCATATTATAGATTCAATTAAGAATGGTATAAGCAAATATGTTTGTGAATTGACGTGTAGTATATATAGTCTTTGAAAGCAGATCTCCTAGAACAGTTGTCCATTGCTGCATTTGAACTTGGGATGTTCGTACACACTGCTAATTAGGCAGATTCTTGCTGACTCCCCACTCCACATGGGCTGACATTCTCATGCAGGGGTGGGCTGTATGGGCGACTCATTGGCTTATTATGTTGTGGTCCAACCCTTTTTCCTGACACCAGGCTGACCCATGCATCAGCCGCCTGCTGCTTTGATCCGACACGATTAACGGGTCCCTTGGGCATCACTTTCCCCTGGGCCAAGGCCTTTGCCGTGGGAATCGTGCCCTGGCGCTCACAATGCATGGGGCGGGGGAGGGTCTCGGTGTCCGGCGCTAAATATATCGCTAATTACTTCACCCGACTTGGGCCAGGGACGCCTTCTGCATAGGTCACATGTGATCCGAGTGTTATCACAAGTCATGGCATGTTTTCTGGATGCTGGAACTGACGTTCCGATGACTGTAAAGTTACCCTTGTATTACATGATAGATTGATTAACTGATTGACTGATTGATTGACTGACTGACTGATTGACTGATTGATTGATTGATTGAGCATGTTGCGCTAGTGTCGTAGCCAGACTGATGCAGAGGAGGCAATTGCAAAGTGAATTTCAAATAATCATATGAATATATTTTTGGAACGGCGTGGTACTTGGACATCCCCTTATCTATTGGTCTGATTACGACCCTGTTAATGAATGATTGACTGAATGATTAATCGATTGATTACCATGCTAATTCCTTCAGGGCGATAACAGAAGAGAGTTAGAACTCATCAAAGGTGCATAGTTATCTACTAGTACTATATTAAGTTACATATTAATAATATTGATGTACTAAATAAATTCAAAAAGTGTCTGGGAGTTGGGAGAATCACCCAACGCAGGCAAGTTCCCCAGCTGCCCGTCAGCCTGTTAATTTAGCAGTGACAATAAGGAGCCAATTCTTCTGATTGCTTTTATGAGAGAAATGAGCATCTCATACTGATCTGTCTGTCACTGAACAAAAAGTCCCATATATCCATTCATATCATGCCTCACAGATATGTCAGGGAGATATACCATGCATCACATTCATTATGCGCTTGATTTGATATCCAGAGCTGGGAACTGGTGGTAACACTGTGTGTACATATAGAGTTCAGTGGGGTACAGAGCTTATAGGGACCTACTCTTAGAAAAGATTGTATGCTTCAGACAAATATTTGTTTCACTGCTGTCCATCCAAAATGTTGTTTAAAATAAGCCGAGATATTGTTTCGCCTTAGAAAATGATTGTATAAATCAAACAATGATGTTGGTTAACTTACACGTTCAATGTCTGCATGGCCAAATGTGCCAGGTGCGTTTTCCATGCGTTGGATAAACGCATGGAAAACGTATGGTTTTTGCATAATTAAAGGTAGGAAGAATATAGGGTACACTTATCCTAATGGTCGACTCAACTGGAACCCCATAGTAGAACAAACACTATGTCTACGTAATAAGGTCTATATAGAATTACATCATTTGAAATTTTCATTCCTCTGTAATTACACCCCTTGTAATAAAGAAGTAAGTGAAAAGAAATTCTGTGATTCGTTATAATCACAGTGACCATCACTCCCACTTGACCAAAAGTGACTCCAACTTTGATAGGCCACGTCCCTTTGAGGTCAATATTTTCATTATTATGAGAATAATCAGAGCAATATACTTATTCTATTCTATTCTATTCTATTCTATTCTATTCTATTCTATTCTATTCTATTCTATTGCAGGCTGTATTATTTTGACTTCAGCCAATTATGGCCACGTAGCCTGGATAAAAGAGCCTTTTGGCTAATCAGTTAATTTATGAAGGGTCGTAAAAAAGTAAGTTAAAGAAATTCTGTGATTCGAGAGGACTTCTCTCCTACAATGTTGCTTTTAACGCTTCAAATTAGCAAAATCAATCTTTTTAAAGACATTTTGGCTCATATCTAGAACGTTTAAGAGGCGCAGTTCTTTGAAATGAGATCAGTGAAATGTAATTAGATACAGGAAAAAAGGTCGAATATAGAAAATTAGTTGCCTAGGATGGGAATGGTGTTATTATAATTAATAATTAAGCTAATCCAGTGAGGTGAAGGCAGGAATCTAATTTTTTTCACGAAGTGTTTTCCTTCTTTCTGTTTGTTTTATATATATTTTTTTTGGTTATTTAGTTCTTTCAGTAGAATCTCACATCTCGCAAAAATGTGGCAGAAACAACACCACCTCGATTATGAACACACATATTGCTGATTCTAATAACACTGTTTAATAAACACAAGTCAACTTCAAGTACGTTTGGACACAATGCCATTTATTAGCTAAACATGAGAAGAAAGCAAGACACGCAGACAGGATAAAGAGAGAAACATGTAATTCTTGCTTTTGTAGACCAATGTAGACAGCCAGAACAGGATTGAACAGAGAATTAATCCCCGTGGGTCATGAAAATACAGTGGCCCCCAGAGCGGGGTAGCAGTTTAATGCCAACAATTTTTATTTTATAATGAATATACATGGGAAAATAACAACAGATGACGGTCCACTGACCAGAACCAATGAGAATTGACCACTAGCTAAGTGAGAATTGACCACTAGCTTAGAGAAGAAACCAATAAGGCGTGTCCAGTGTTATTAACTGAATTTACCCTGTAACGTAAATCACATATGAAAATTACAGAATTAGAAAGACCACCATTTAATGATTTCCAAATTTTCCTATTTGTGCAGTCACTGGCGGATCCAGGTCCAGGTATACGTCTTCAAAATGAAATGACTGACAGGGAACCTCTTTCAGTCATGCTTTTGCCCCCCCCCCCCCCCCCCCCCCGTACATGCAGGGCTGGATCCGCCAGTGTGGGCGGTTCTAGGGGACAGTCACTTATTTATATATCAATCACATGGCAGTGTACTTCCGGAAAAATCCAATAATAAAACTGTCGGACAGGACAGGGAGTATTCAATTTTGCACCCTTCCAGGTGAATGATTCCGGCTGATATCCATGGCTCATACCAGACATGCCGGGGCTCAGGAAATAGAACCCAGGACTGTCAGAGCAGCTAGACACACCAGTTGTCACATTGTAATTGCTTCCTGTCACTGTCATGGTTTTCACTTCTTTTTTTTCCCCTTTTTTGTTTTTTCATTTCATCTAAAATTACTTGGTGAGTGCCATTTTGGCAATACATTCCCTATGAAGTCCACATTGACTGCATGGTATTAGGGAAATTTCCCGGATGTACTTCCCATATAGCTCCGTGGCAACTTCCGGTTCCGGTCTGTTCCAGCCAATCAGATGAGAGAAAATCCTCAAGAGACTTTGCCCATGAAAAAGATACTTACAGAGACAAGAACATGATTTCCCTCTTGGTGTGATCCGACAAATGCTTGCTATATTTGCAAGTGTCCACAATTCCTACATCAAATGACGGTGCTTTTTACCATAAGCAAATGACAGTAATTCACTTATTTACACTAGAACTGTCAAACAGACTTAGCAGTTTCTCTGTCTTTCTGCGTTTTGTATCTTTCGACGTAAACGATGGTTTTATTTCAGTTTTTATTCCAGATAGGTTATTTAAATCAGGTTAATCTGACATTACAGACAGTTAATTCATTAATGGTTCCTTTTAGTAATAAATCCCCACACCAGGCACTGGCAGACAGTTCGTTTGCTCATTAGTTTCTTCACATGTTCTGACGCAGCTATAAATACTACACATGGTTATCTGAATTACAGGGATATTTCTCTGAAATGTTTAAAGTTGAATTTGTTTTTGTGCTACCTCGTTGCTTTGTGTAAAGCAGTGGATTGCGACCCAAAACAGTCAAGCTGGAGTTATCCATAAGTTAACTCAGGGGGTTTTATAAACAGGAGATTTGTCGCTTAATGTAAATAATTTCACTATCTCAGGTCGATTTTATTTAGTATTTAATGCTAGTCTGAAGCTTAATCAGCTAATATGACCATGCAGCTATCAGAAGCAGACGTAAGTAATGATGAGATAATATCGCACACAATCTATTCCAAACGTTTTTTTATTTACCCAAGCACAGGCACTAATTACAGACCTATCACAACTTAACCTGGTTAATTAAAAAGCTTAAAGAACATCCTAAAATACCTTTCCATAATTTCCTACCTATGTTTCAAGGTTTCAATGCTACTGAACTTAGTCAGCCCATATGACCAGCTGCCAGAAGCAGACGTCATGATGAGAATAGGCTTTTTAAAGTCAGACAGCTGGTCTCTCCCCCAAAGCACGGGAATACTCTTGCATTTGTACCGTATTTACTCAAATAGTAACCCTCCCTTCCATTTTTTTTCTATTGTTTTAGGGGCAATGAAGGACATCCAAAATGCTAAAATCTTACCAAAAAATATCCCTGAAAGACCTCGAATTCCGGATTTGAGCTCAGTTCATACGTAAAATAAATTGTCTGTTTGTGGGGAGGGGGCTACTGTTTGAGGGAGGCCTTTATTTTATTTTTCGGCATGGGCTTCTATTCGAAGTGGGCCTCTATTTGAGGGGGGCGTTTATTCGAGTAAATACGGTATACCTCTTTATGTTGCTAATATTGGAAACATCAACAATTGCAACTTTTAACATAGGCTGCAGGGTCAGTGCAGGCAGCGTATTACCTGCTCAAAACTATTATTGTTCAAAAAGCCCTCTTTTACAAGCCAGTAGGGGCTATTTAAATCTCATAACTCTTTAACCTTGCCATATGGCCCATATGCAAGATTACAAGATATCTCCTGTTCACAGCATGTAATTGCATGCCTATTTCTCGATTAAGGGCATTTCAGTAACAAAAGAGGAATATAAAATCTTCTATTATTTAAGACCCGGTTCTCAGTACATTATGTCTTATTTACATAAAATAAGCCAAAAGGAGTTATTATGTTAAAAGGTACATATTGCTTCATAGATGTCATTGTAAACTGTATATGTTAAAGGGAAGGAAATGTAGCAAATGAAATTTTCCTAGTTTCCCCATTATTATGGAAAGTTTGGTAAAATATAAGTGTCAAAATAAGCTTAAAAAGATTGAAGTACAATAATATAAATGTTTCACTGCAATATTTCATGCTAATAGTATCTTGGCTATGGAGCTTTGGAATAAATGATATCTCTATGTTATTTATGCTTGGAACCCCCAAAACAATGAATGTGTATAGCCTAAATTCCCTAATATTTAGGTAAATTTTTCATTCAGTGTCCTATTTACAAAAAATATGGGAATGAGGTGATCAAATATGACGTTGTATAATGTAAATGCATATATACTTGAAAATATTAGAATCTAGGAAGGCTAATATAGAACAAAATATAATTTTTAGATTTTTTTTTTCGGATTTTCCTTTACTGTAAAAAAAGTATGACATACATGTCAATATGAAGATTTAAAAGTTCAAGTACTATAATTTAGACATGTAAATACGAGATTTCATCCATGTCCTGCTGGAAACAAGTGTGACGCCCGCCCGCCACCGGACGGACGTCATTTTGCTAAAGTAACTACAATACCTCTTCGAACGAATACTCGTTCACTGAGTTAAAAATTAGTTGGCGGGCAGTGTTGAATTAATAAATTTTATTGAGTCTGCTACAGAAAGAACTCAAAAGACTGAATATAAGGTTGGCCGCAGTGCCCTTTATTGGCAAAACACACAAAGACAAACAATCATACCACAGTCACAGGACAGACAGGACATGACACAACATGAAACAGAGACAACTGCTCTGGACCGACCATTACGGTCTTATATAAGTGACACTGACAGAATTACACGGATGCTAAAAACATTTCGCATCAACTTAAACATGTATGACAGGTATAGGTAATAGGTCTGTACCAATTGAATTTGAGTTATACATATCACGAAAATGTTGGTTAATCATAAAAATGGTATGCAATGATTTAATGCGACGTTTTAGGCTTCACAGAGGCCACAAGTAATAGAATAATATATGACACAGCCAGGTCGTTCCTGAATAGTTAATAAAATTTGGAATTAAATTTGGAAAAAGAGGGTAATGAAGGGTGGGTAGGGTCTGCTAGAAGTGCGACGAAAAGAAACGGTTGCCTTAGCTTATATACAAAAGGATGTGTAAGCAACAAACAGACGAGGCTAAATATAGAGAGGAATACTCACACCTACTGGATTACAAGGGCTTTTAGAACTGGCTGAGAGTGGTCATTCAATAGCCCAGATAGTGGGGATTCCCACAAATAGAATAGATAATAAACCAATAAAGTATCTGCCTAACTCAACCTATCTTAATCTTCCTATATTTAGGTACTATTAATTCTAAGCACGAGGCAAATAAATGCTGTAATGGTCCATTATCTACACCAGATGCCTAATTATTAGTACAGTGCGCGTTTGCAATGTAATGTGAACATGGCAGTTGTCTGTTGAATGTCGTGATTCCTTAATGATTGATTAATTATTAAGGCGTGGCTCACAATTTCGGTTGAGTTAGTAGAAATAACTTTTTGTTATTATTATCTGTAATAATTAAACGAGACAATAAAACAGTTCATTCTAAATTCCTAATTCATCAACATCATGTTCTTAAATGGTGGTATTTATTAATTAACTGCATTTGATTCGCTGGTGAATTACAGGTACCTCCTAACATGTTTTATTATTGTTTAAATTATTATTATTATGAATATTTTTTGTCAGGCGAAAATATTAATTATCTTTTCCAAAAGATCTGCAACTTAGTCGTGACACACTTGGCCAAAATTAGATCGGATCCAGACCTAGGCCAACATAGGATACATTTCCATGAACAAGGCATTGTTTAATAGTGGCTGGTAGCCCCTAGGCTAAGCCCAAACAAGGCGCCCTAGCTGATCAGCACTGACCTTCGTAGAGCACCATAGCAGAGCTCTCCCTTCGCCAGCCCTAAGCGCCAGGTGACAGGTAGCTTAGCCTTGCCCGGGGGCACCAGGGACCCAAAGATGGCGTGAGCTAGTTAAGGACCTTTCAGGCAAACACTCTGACACGGCAAGAGATCTACTGTAGCCCTAAACTAAGTCAATTTATCAGTGAGGGCCTTAGACACGCTCGTTATTAAACCCTTTACAAGTTCTATTGGGTCTTCGAGCGGTTAATGAAGTCGCCATTGGCCACATGACAGGCATGCTCAATATCAATAGGATATCCAACTGAGGCTATTTTCAGCCAGGTAGCCACAAAAGAGACGGCTATATTTAGCTGATGGATCCCTTGCAATTAAACAACTCATAGCATAGCCATAGAGAAATAGCTGCGTAGTTTCCATGAGTTAAAAACATCCAGGAATTCAAAACACCTTTTCAAATCTTCATAAAGTCTTTATGCATAAAACAGACCATGCATAGCCAACAGCTGGACTAGTGTTTTGGTGAGTTGGAGGTTTTTAACTAATACTGTGATTTATGAACGTTAAAAAGTCTTTAATTCAATCAGTGGTAATCAGCAATTGCCCCAAACGACAACTTTGATGTGAACGACTCTAACTACAGTACTTAACGATTTATGAAGTGTTTATCATGGTCCAGTGGATCCAGTGTTTGCCTGATCACATGTCATATTGTTCCAGGTTCGAACCCCTAACATAGCATGGGGAAGCAAATCAAGTACTTGGGAAGACAACCACAGCCAATGGCACTGGTGTGAGCTCTAACACGCTTTCGGTATAATTTACTAATTTAAAAGGTATGTTCAACTTCTGAAGTGCAATACTGAATACTCCCCAGGAAATTGGCCTGCCAAGGAGGAACTTAGAAGTAAGCTTAACCTACGAAAACAACTTCTATATGTCACTTCAGTAGAACCTAACACAGTAATAAGGCCAATACTTAAGAGCAATTGGATTTTAACGAGGATTAGTCCAATAGAGACAAGTATATAAAAGTGTATGCAACTGTACAGTGGGTTGCAAAAGTATTCACCCTCCTCCTGGAGTTTGCATTCATATGAATATGTCAACTATAATGCATTACAATTTTCATGGAGGTGATAATCGATCATATTTTTTTCAAATTTTGAAACTTTTATGTAATGTTACGTTACCTGTGCACATGCAAACTCTAGAGTACGGGCACATTATGGTCTATAGTCTCATAACTATAGTTGATCTAGTTTTCTCTTTATCCGAAGGTTCTTTTCTAGTTGCACCTGTGTTTTCAGTTCAGGACTAAAATAACTGAACAAAACAATTTTTGCTTTGAAATCAACAAATTAATACCTTTAAACACTCAAGTTCGGCCGAAACTTTCAAAAATAGCCCATTTTTTACCATTCAATTTCTGTAATAGAAGCAAATACAGCTTTCTCAAGAATTATTGCCTGAAAAGCAATTTAACATCCACCTTCCACTAAATAATGATTGGCATGTTGCTGTGATTCATCCTTAAAGCGAAACAATTAATGATCGGTGATGTCAGAGTAGTGCCCAAACTTTTGCATACAACTGTACATAGCAGAATTATGGGGTGAGCGACACCATACGGCGCACTCTAAAATGTCATGTATGTAAGTTCATATGTGCACAATGTGCATGTAACATTACATAACAGTTGCAAAGTGGATTAAAAATACAAAATATGGTGAACTATCACCAAAATAAAATTTGCCATGCTTGCATGTACCATTAATGTCAGGTATAAAGCTGATATATCAGCCGGCAAACTCCAGGGAGGATGAATACCTTTGCAACCCACTGTACAAACACTCGATCAAAGCTGAAGTGCATCACAATTAATTTGCTGGAACAAGATCCGGACATTCTCATTATAAGCTGCTGGATTTGAAAACAACAGTAATGTTGATTTTCCCTCCACCCTCATATTATTTGTTTCTTTTTTGGGAATATCGCATCTGTCAGGATCTGTTCTCAGCTACGTGCGTTATCAGTGTAACAGCAGACAGGTTAATTAAAGCGAACATTGTGGAATTGACAGGAATTGACAGAAAATATCAGACAGCTAATTCCAAATGGAAAGCAAACTAAACGGCGAAAATTGTAGGAGTTAAGCAGTGTAGAGACTTCTCTGTCACGTTCACTTTTAGTTCACACCAAAGCAGCTTCAATAGCGAGGTGATCTTACTCGTGATGGCATTTAGAATGATTGAGGTAGGCAATGAATAATATTCTACAGCTGAACTCATAGACTTGGAACCAGAGAATGATATGTGAATGCATAGTGGGTGGGTGGGTGAGACGGGCTTCACGTCCTATATTTTTACATCAGCTAGGGCTGATCAGGACAAGCAGGTGCCAAGGCAATGAGGCGAATGATGATGCAACCTTCCAACATGGCCTGGAATCAAATCCAGGACCCGGTGGTTGGCAGTCCAGCACACTACCACTGAGTTAAGCCCCTGCTCTATGTGAATGAATGCAGGGCTGAGGGAAATGGGAGTCCTGCATTCAAACCAAGTCTATCAAATCTGTATTTATAAAAAAGTCAGTTTGTAGGTATTGGAAGAGTGGCCGTTTACAGCAGGTGACCGTTCTACACAGGTTGGACTGAAGTGAATTTAAACTGAAAATTTGTAGTTCAGAGTTGACAGTAGTGCTCGATGTGTTTGGACCAGGGGCGGATCCAGGCTTTTTGGTTGGGGTGTTTAAAAAAAAAAAGAAAAAAAAAAAGAAAGAAAAAAAAGAAAAAAAAAAGAAAAAAAAAAAGAAAAAAAAAGAAAAAAAAAAAGAAAAGAAAAAAAGAAAAAAAAAAAGAAGACTTTTGTATGACCCTCAGTCCGCCTTCGAGGACCACCAATGATAGTAGATGCCTAAAAATGATGAGATCAGATCAGATAAAAAATAATATCTACAGCATATATCAACTAAAGTTCTAGCTTCAATTAGGAAGACAAGTTGTTGTTATAACTAGACCAACGTAATGATGAGATGCTGACACTCCATGGGACGTTTAATTATATGATATATATAGATATAGCCTATTAATGGTAGCTAATGATTACCTCAACATCTGATGTCACAGGCATTGGATATTTTGACTTCGGACCCAGAGCACAAATAAGCAGCCTACAACCTATTATAACTGGACCAATCAATTAGCTATTAACCCCGAAGTAAGTCACATATATAAAGATTTGATGTTATAACTTGACATCCCATGTAAATGAAAGGTCACATTTTCATGTAGTGCTTTATGCCAAATCTCAGACTTTACCGAATGTGACACCTATTAAGTCATAATAAAGTGGCACTTCTCCATTAATCCAGTAACCCTTAATGCAAAATGCATTGCCCTATTAGTCGGTGATCTTTAATATACAAATAAAATTAGACAAAAATGAAAAACATTTATGGTCTTAATATCCAGGTAGCATTAAGACCGGGTCCCACTGTGGTAAATGTGCATTTTTGTGTTTTGCTGTTACAAAAATATATATATATATATATATATTCAGTAAATATGCGTGGCAGGTAATAAATTTTGGCACCTAGATAAGGCAAGATCATTAGTTCCACTGGGAATATATTTCAAAAGGGTCATTGCCCCAGTCACGAAAGCTTTCATTAGTTATTGCTTCTATCACGAAATACAAGGTTGTGTTGTTATAAAGAGTAATCACATAAGGACAATTTTTATAAACTACCATATAAATGAGAAGCTCTTGCCTCTGTATGATTTTAACTCTCATACCTTAATTCTATGGTGTAGATCCTAAAATAGTACTAGTAATTATCTGAAACTCCTCTGACTACATGACTCCACCTGTGACCTTTTGACCTTGTCATGTCAGAGTTGCATGTCTACCTCAGTTTTGACAAGATCCCATTATAAAATCAGATATTTTGGCAACTGATGCCTCAATTACATGCTTTAATGCACTGCAGTTCACATATTTTGAATTATTTCAACTTGTGTCTTGGCAACTTAGCTGCATTACATGCAGTCGCATGCCACTAGCACCATGCCATTCGATCACCGAAGAAGACCTGATTCTTCCGTGGAGAAGATTATGTTAAGATATCGAGTTCTTCCTTACGAAGAAGACGATGATAATGATATCCCTACAATAACCTTTAGACCAGGAGTACAATCTTATACAAGGAGATACACCAGATCATACAGCCCGATTGATTTAACTAAGACTTCAGCACCTCGAATCACAACCGCAACATATCGATACAAGGCACCATATACACCATCGGCAGCTATGAATATCACAAGGAACAGTGATGCTTCAGATCTGGAGAATAGTGTAAATCAGTTTTTGGCAGATATGGATCTCCGAAGGAAATTTCGATCATTGGAAAGTGGGTCCAGCAGACCTACAATTACTAGCAATTCTGGAGGAACAAATCATGACTACAAAACTTCAAAAGGACACACATCGAAAAGAATATATAATACTTATGATGCCCACAGACCACAACAGCAGAAGTGGTCTAGCATGGGTCAGCTGTTTGCAAAAGATGTCCATGATGTTCTCAGCAAAACCAGGAAGCAGTTGATGCAGACATCTCCAAAATATCGACCCACAACCGCAGGACACTCTTATACTGAACCAAGGAATTCTGACCGTTCCAGTTACTACACATGGACAGCACCTACTTCAAAAGTTACGACTAAGTCCAGCAAAAACTATTCATCTAATTACCAGTACAAATCAAGCAGACACAGTACCCCAGTAAAAGACAAGTCCATACAAAGTGACACACCAACATACCAGAATTCAAAAGACGTCAGCCAGATTGATGAAGGTAATGCTAACCACGAACATGATGAAAGTGGGAAATCAGATGATGAAAAAGCTAATTGCAATAACAGGCCAGAACTAGAGAGATCAGACAGTCGTCCAGATGGTCTTGTGATGTGGGAAGATATTGACCTTGATGACATCATAGAGGACACAGACGATGAGGATGACTTTTGGCAGAAGGACAAGGTCATGACTGTCATTGAACCTGGAAAGTTTGTGGGACAGTAAGTGCTATTTTCACTATTAACTAACGTAATAGGTAATCTCAGATATACTAGTTATTTCCTGGCCCACATAATAACAAGATGCTTCAAGGAATAGAACAACCAAATCTGGCAAAACATAAACCAAATACTGCATTAAGTTCTAGCAGCACAGTAAAACATCATCATAATACCATAGATATAATCATTAATATAATAAAAGCAAAGCGTCTTAGCGTCCTGTGACAGCTTGGTGTTTAAAGGGGAACTAACACCTTCAACACTTTACCTCTCAGATATTAGCTTGGGTCCATTGAAACACATCCACGCTATACATAACTTGTATATATGCACTGGTAATGAAATATACTGCATTTTTTAGCTCCGTTTTGTGAACTACGGAGGCCGCCATTTTTTAAATTCCCAGTGTTTTGCACTGACCGGAAATACGTCACTGTTGTACTATAGATCTCGGCATTGCAATTCAAGTGGTGAGAACAACTGTCAACAACAGTTAATTGCACTTTCAGAGCAGTTCTTACTGAGTGTCAAGTAATTGCCAATGTACTATTTGACAATGCAATTAGAGAATTTATTAGACCAAATTAAATAAATCAAACAAAAGCAGCAAATTACAAGGAACTACAATAAGCAGTAAAAAAATAAAATAAAAAAAGGTCAAAATAAAAAAAATTTTTGGTCAGGAGACATCCACTAATAAAGTTCTTATTTTAAAAAACGCTGACTAGGATGCCCCCTTAAACTCATATTTAAAAAAAATAATAAAATGATTTAATAAAATTAAAATAAAAAATTAATAAAAACATTTATTATAAATAACAAGATCTAAATATAAGAAATAATGATGGGATGAAAATGAAAGTATGGCAAACAAATTGCAAATTTAATAAAAAGTTTACAACCGGGATCAGTTCTTAATTGTGATTGTGACATTAAATATTTTTCGTGTATGAATGTACTGGGTGGCACTGGGACTCACAGATTTCAAAGCAGCCAGCAGAATTGACAATATAAAATTATATATATAAAATTATCAGTGAAACAGCTATCAATTATCCTGCTATGTAATACAACTACTGAATGTTTGGATAACTGAGTACTAATTAAATACATTTTTAGTAATTTAGAGCAGTTTACATTGTATTAGATTTCAGCATTGTATGCATACACGAAAAATGTATTATGTTGCCAAATAAATCTATAGATCTATCATTCATCCACTGTTTATTAGTGAAGCTTCAAAAAAAAAATAGTATATTGGACAAAGTTTTGTTGAAAATGAGTTTTTGATATTATATTTTATTTTAAACTGGTAGGCCTATATTAAATGTATCTAGCAATGCAACCAACATACAATTGAAATAAGCACAATATGGTAATTAATATATTAATCTTGGTAAAGGAGATGATGCCTATAAAACATCCCCACTAACACTATATATACACTAAATATATATACTACGAAATATATTTATACTATAAATAATACTGCACACTGTCCCTAAATATCATGTAACTCATATTTTATTTACAAAGCAAAGCAGTATTCCAATTCTGTTCTCTTGCAAAAATATGGTCAGAAATATAGTGATACAAAATATTATTTGCCCATGCCTATATACCTATTCTTAGATACAAATTGCTCATTGCAATCAATGCAATAATTATGCAGTTTTTCCAAAAAATTGCAATTATCACCCTTTATTTTGTTGTGCTGTCTGTTCTTGTTATAATTGCAATGAACAGTGTAAGGGCTTGTAATCAACAGGATTGAATGATTCATATGGCTGAATGCATATATATATATATGGCCTAGCTGTTCTTGACTAGAGTACATAAGTGACGTCACTATTTTGCGTGCCGTGTGCAATAATGGCGGCCCCCAGCATGTCGGCGGATGGTGCAAATTGCATTATTAATTGGCTTGAAATCATATCAAACCATAGTTTAAGACATTTCCTTTCACTGCAATGTATAATTTAACATCTAATTGAACTTTTGAAATTGACTTACAAACTTCCATTAGTTCCCCTTTAATCTAAAACAACGCAGTGATGAAAGAGTCAGTTTATGTGACACAAATCTCAATTCGGTCATATATAATTATAATTATATATCATATTTGTTTTTCAGTGGTTTTCGAACAGAGCCAGTGCGAATGACAGAGCAGCAGGGCAGTGTAACTTGGGCAAAACCAAGGGGCGAACTGGATATAATCATAACTCAAGGGGACAATGGACAGGATTTTGTGTAAGTAAACGCATGTTCCCTTACTCCCGAGCTCTCAGCATTTGAACTTTTTCATATTATTACTTTCACTAAGTGTCCCATTTATCATATTTGTTTTGCAGGTGCAAAATTCAAACCCAACGTCAAGGTGTGAGAGTGTCTCAATTAATGTCAGAAGGAGAGGAAGAAGTTCTCTTCTCCGGGAAAAACGACCTTGAATCTGGACAGTTCCAGTCCTTCCAAGGACATATTGTTCTAATGTTAGAAGCATTATGCACTCCTTTCTTAAAAAAAGTCTTCGAAATGAACTATGAAATTGTGAATGATGGAAGTGGATGACTTTGAAAGTGCATTAAAGTACACAATGGGCACTAATGATTGTGCTGCAATATCCCAAGTTGAGTCTTCAAATAAGCATATTCAATGTATTTGCACAAGCAAAGACTACTTTAAGTACACTCTGCGCCATCTCACATGCTTCAGACTGTTACCATGCTACACTATTGTGTTTTAGATCACATTACTATCACAGTTGCCAATTATTTCTATGACATGTAAAGAATCACATTAAAAGCTAGCACAATTTAAATATCTGTATATATTTTATTGTGTAAATGTACATATATATGTTTTACTAAATGAGTATATGTATATGATCACAAACATGACCACAGGTAAGACAAGTTACCCTTCGTGTGGGTAATTAGCAAAAAACATCTAAAATTCCAAATCCCAGTCAATTTCTTGTTGTACTTTAACTATTTTGTAACACTGAATGAGATCACCTGGTTGCGGCATAATTTCATTATGGTCTAAACTCAATCCGCACTCAACATCTGTTTTGATCGTCTCCACTTCGTTTTTCAAGTGACGCATGGAAGACAATGGACCTGAAAAAGGAAAATAAGCTGTTCATAAAGTTCGTTTTTAAAGTCAGTTTTACCCAATATAGTAATGAATATAGTAATTAAATTGTAAATTGTTTTATTTCATATAGCGCTGTCTAGAATTTAAAATCAATAAATTTTCAGAAGCGCTGTACAATATGAGATCAAAATAAAATTAAAATTAAGAAAAAGAAATTTAAAATATGTAAATCGATAAAATTACAACCAAGAACAACTGATTCTCAATTGCTGACTTCGATCAACAAACAGTCAATGCACACTTTACCACGAACTGCCCATTATTAAGCCATCATTTATATTAGCTTGTCATTTTTCCATTTTATGCAAATTCCAACAACACAGTTTGCGTTTTCCGGTCAAATAAAGCCAATTCACACAAAATTTGTGATGGCAAGTGATGGAATGGGGAGACTCAGCTGGTGCTTGACATGTAGTTGCACAGAACACATACCATCATGGATGATCTCTTCATTTCTAATAAGCCTGAATTTTTGTTTTTTGACCAGAGAACCAGATGTACATCGACAGCCTGCAATAGGGACTTTCTTCTTGCCGTCAGTTATCATGAATAACTGGAGCACATTTGCTTCACCTGAAAAGTAAAATTCATCCATTTTACGAACAAGAGTAAGATTAATACATCACAAAGACAATTGTATCTAACAAATGATCTTTCCGGCAGTTGTCAATTACATTTTGTACAACTTACCTACTATTGCCTCTTGCTCAACAGGCTCCAATCGTTTATTGAGCTCTTCCTTCAAATCATCAAACATTTTGTAAATAATGTTGTGATGTTTGATTTGTATATTCTTTGGCAAAGACGATCTAAAGGTTGCAGGCATGTTCACATTGAAGGCATATATTATGGCTGAAACAGACAAAAAGAAAATCCTATACATCCCATTCAAAACACCCCTAAACAGTACCATGCATTTTCTTCCGAGACTCGCAAAATACACCCTTACCATCAAACGCTGAGGCAAGGTCAATGTCATGCTGAGACAGATCTCCAACTCCATAACTGACAAGGTCAAGTCGGCATTGGTCAGAATAGTAGGAGTCTAATACATCAAGTATGGCTTCCACTGTCCCATCAACGTCTCCTGTTAAGAACACAGTTACCATTTAGGAATACAGGAATATAAATATACACAACACATTTTGACAAAAACAAACATAGAAAGTTACAAATATCCCCTCAATATAAAAAGCAGTTAATGCCATTGAGAATTTGTCAGTGATCAAATCAGATTGAAAACATTTCAAGTTTCAACCAACTGATGTGAGTTGACGATTCTCAGTTCCACTAGTTCATTAACTTCACTTACATGTCAAAGTTCAGTATCTTTCCATTTTGAATCAAAGTCTAATTTGTTTAAACTATACAGATACAACTTACAATACTTATTATCATCACTTACATGTCAAAGTTCAGTATCTTTCCATTTTGAATCAAAGTCTAATTTGTTTAAACTATACAGATACAACTTACAATACTTATTATCATTACGTACCTTTGACAAGAATATGTAAAACAGGGCCTTGACTAGCACCAGAGACCTCCTTTGACCTTTCCTTTCGGTAGATGGAAGCTCTGCGGATTCCTCTCACCAACAAGGCTTGTCTTCGTTCATGATACTCCATGTCATGCTCTGCTGATTTCTGATGAACAGCCGCTGCATCAATTAAAGCTTTTTTCTCCATCTGCTCCATCTCTCGCCAACTGATCACTTCTCGAGCTCTTTTCTGAAACGAGTTGACAACTTTTGTTGCTAGGCGTATAAGCAAAAGGCAGATTTACGTTTGATATGTGTCAGTATTTGTGAGAAAAAACCTTTCAATACTGCCTTCATCTAGGCAAAGTTTATAGTTACAACATAATTTTGTTAAGAATTTTAATAGTACAACATACATCAACACACCTCACTCTCAACTTCTATCATGACATCTCCAGCAGACGGCAAATCCCGCCAACCTATGACCTCCACTACATTACCTGGCCCTGCTTCCTTAACTATCTGGCCTTGGTCGTTAAACATGTTCCTCACCTAAAATAACACACAAAAATCTTCATCCCACAATTTCTACAATAATCTAGCAAGAAATAAATATGGTCTAAACAACTGCAATTTACTCAAATTTGAAATGAAAACTATTTTTCAGTCAGACCCGCTTGTAATGGAGGACTTACAGGTCAACAGTCCTTACAACCTTTGTGACATCATTAATACACTTAACCTGATTGTATGATTACATCATCAAACAAAGGTTATACGACCGGCATGTAGCTCCTCCGGTTGACCTGCAAGTGGGGGCCCCATTGACAATTTGGGACTGTCAAAAGTGTTCATTATAACCAGATTTTGCTATACATATGGGTCTGGTATAAAAGACAGGCAAAAATAAATCTGTTCCCGGACAGTGATGGAAGTGGAGAGGAGCTTGGGGGAACTGAGTCCCCCGACCGAAAAATAGGGGGGAGCTCTGCAATGCTACAGCTTCCCCAATGCCATTGCTATAAAATTCTTTACTTTGGATTTTTACTAGCAATTTTGATCCTAGCCTGGACAATGGCTTCGTGATAATTGGACTTTCATTATAACATATCAATGGGTCTACATGTGCTACACACCTTCCCCCATGCCGCTCCAGCTGTAATGACTTGACCTTTCCGTAACACACCTCTCTGTATTAGTGCAGTTGCCAGTTTCCTGAAGAACACAAATCACCAATTGCACATCTAAACACCATTAGATGCTCTCAATTTCTTATACATCTGGTAAAAAAGAATCAACCAACTGCACATACCCTCTTCCCGGGTCAGTACTTGATTCTATCACAACTCCTTCCACCAGACCAGTTGGATCACCCTTTATTTCTAAAACCTCTGCCAAAGCTAAAATAGCCTCTTGTAATTCTTTAATATTGGTTCCCTGGAATAAGTAAGCAAAATCTCTGTTTGTATAATAACAATTTCACTTTATTAGAATTCTTAATAAATTATATGAAAATGTAGCGACTCACCTTCAAAGCTGAGATGGGAATGACTTGAGTCTCGCCACCAAATTCTTCTAATTGCAGCCCATGTTGAAGAAGACCTCTTTTAGCCTCATCCTGGAATTACCAACATGACTCAAGACTCAAAACAGTTTATTTGTCTGTTATTAGACATACATACATATAAAAATAACCTATATAAATATAAATAACCCATTAATAGAAAACATGATCACAACAGACCAGGAGGCTAGCCCTAAGACCCTACCTGGGTCACAAGCGAGCCATCCCCGTGTTTCAGAATTAGCAGTGCAACATCAACTGTCCATACACATATATAGTAATGTAGACAATGAAATCATGAAAACTGAAAGTATTGGGATGAGATTCACAAGCTATTGTATCGTAACTTTTTCATTCTGTTTCATCCAGTACAGGGATGTGATTGTTCAGTGATAAAAAAAACCTGAAAATGTCAGTATGAATAAGTGCGAGTAATTAAGAAGAAGACAATTTTTTTTAAATTTGCACTAATCACTAGGGTCAATTTCTCATGCCAAAAAAAAAACCGGATTTCACATCCCTGCAGTAATTAGAGAATTCCTGAGTGCAACCACTGCACAACAACCACACAGATTACCAATAATTTAAATAAAATTCACAAGCTATAATATTGCAGCTTTTTCATCTTTTGACAGCCAGACTTATACATAAAATTTCTTTTACTGTTATTTATAAATTTAGTCATCGATTAAATAGAAACCAGAAGCCAGAAATGAAAGGAGAATCCCGCAGGAACCGATAGATACAAAAAGAGTATATTATGGAGGGGAGAAAGAAGAATGCCCAGAGGGAACCTGATAGAAACACAAAGGAAAATTGAAATAAGGCATGTCATAGGAGAGTGATAGTAGGGATTTTATGGCATTAGAAGTTTACCTAACTAAGTAGTAGTTTCTGCTCTTGATTTATTTAAATGCAAACATACATAGCAGTTTAGAGTAGACCTGTGCGCCGCCGCCAAAGCTTAGCTAAGCCACTTTAATGATGAGCATCTGGCCGCCGCCAAAACAGCTTGCAGCCAGCTGATCAGCGTTTGGCAAGCCGCCGCCAAAAAAAATCCACCAGGTGGCCGTCATCGCAGCCCTCTTGTGGCAATAAAGATGAGAAAAGATTAGTTTCTTGGCCTACCGACCGAACTGGCAGAATACCAAGATAATTATTCAGTTTTAAAAAGTGGGCAGTGTGCACTGTAGGTTTGGAATTTCTAATCCAGACATGACTGTAAAAGAGGTCAATAAATATTCCTTGACATGGACTGACCTAAAAAAGATTAAATTTGTAACTGTCTCAATGTAAATTTAATTAATTGGGTTTCGAGTCCGTTATCCGTATAAACGAGCTCAACCTCTGCATTTACACCACTGGCCGCTAGCCATTATATCAGACAACAGCCAGCCGCCACCTAAAGGGTCATGGCTTGGCAGCTCAGCAGCCATATCATGATTCAGCCAGCCAATATTTCAAGTTTTGGCTGGCGCACAGGTCTAGTTTAGAGTAGTTCATATTGTAGAGTAAGAGTTAATTATATGTTGTTTAATACATTTTGAGAAACCCGGAAAACTATGTGTGTGGATTTTTTCTTTGATATTGAGGGGACAATTATTATAAAGATCTGGTAATCTATGTCTGATGCTCTTGTTCACATAAATACGTCTGCTTTTAGGGTTCCTATAATCATTTGTATGTCAAGTATTATATTCATGAAATTCTGATTGTCGCCTAAATATAGAAGCTTGGAAATAATATGGTAGCAAGTGGTTCTCTAATTTGTACATAATCTTGAATTCCTGTAATTTTAGTATGACTGTTGCTTTTAGAAGTTTTAATTCTTTAAAACAATGGTTCTGTATGCGCATTAAATTTTGCATTTACAATTAATCTTAAAGCTTTTTTCTGGAGTTTTAATAATTTATGAATGCTGATACCCCAAACTGACACACCGTAGTTTAAATAAGGAAGTACAAGAGAGTGATATAACATCATTAAAATATTTTTTTGGCAGAAAATATTTCAATTTAGATATAATTCCAATATTTCAAAATACTTCTTTTTGCAAGATAATTAATATGTGATGCCCAGGTAAGATTTTTATCAAAAATCATTTCCAAATAGTTGAATTCATTAACAAAGTTGTATCTTAATTTTCTCTTTTTTTTCTGAGGGGTATGGAAGAGCTTTGCATTTGTCTTAGATCCATTTATTGATACTTTATTATCTTTGAACCAAGTGCTAATCGACTGAATTTCTCTATTTAATGTATCTTTCTAGATCATGATTATTATTGCCAAAGGCCTCTAAAACAGCAAATAGAGCAGTTAAAAATCTTAAACTTGAACAAGCATCATTAAAAAGAACATACTGTTTCCTATAAAAAAAATAGTTTTCCAATAGTTTTAATGAGATTCCTCTAATTCCATAGTATTCTAGCTTACACAGTAAAATTTCATGGTCCAGCGTATCAAAGGCCTTTTAGAGATCCAGGTAGACATTAAGTGGAACTTCTCCTTTATCCATACTATTGACAATTCTATCTACAATTTCCATGGCAGTATGTTCTTCTTCACAATAAACTGCAGCCTAAATATACTGTGAGAAAAAATCATATATGCACAAATCAAATGTACATTTAAAAGAACTCTACTTACTGGATTGACATCTGGTTTGTCCATTTTGTTCAAGGCCACAATTACGGGGACTATAAAATAAGAAATTAAATTTTTAATTCACTTATTTGACCACTAGCAGAAATATCTACGCATATATATATACATTCTAGGGGAAAATTATTTGTAAATACAACAATTGAAGTGGTGGGCAACATCAGATGACGTATGAGCCTTTTACTGAATGGGAAAATACAAATGTATACATGCCATATATCTTCTTGTTATAAAACAGGAAATTTAACTAGATATATAGAAAATAGTAATATTAACATAATTACAGATAAAGAACCATATTTTGAAAAAAAACATTTGTTCACTTTTTACCTCCTGCATCCTGGGCCATCTTAATTGATTCAACGGTCTGCCTCATCACTCCATCATCAGCAGCGACCACCAATACAACTATGTCAGTAGCATGGGCACCTCGTGACCGCATGTTGGAAAAAGCAGCATGCCCTGGGGTGTCTAAGAAAGTGATTTCCTCTCCAGTGTCTAATTTTACTGCAAATGAAGTAGCAAACGACATTATTAAAAAGTGACATGAATAATTTGAAACTGCTTGCACTACTATATGTCTGAAGCCGTATCAAAGTTTGGGAACCTACCTTGGAAAGCCCCTATATGCTGGGTGATGCCGCCAAATTCTTGGTCAACAATGTGACTCTTGCGAAGGGTATCAAGCAAGGTCGTCTTTCCATGATCAACGTGGCCCATGATTGTGACAACTGGTGGTCGTTTTTTAAGATGTTTTGGATCTGGAGGAGGTCTGTTAATTTAATGACAAGTAATTATAAATACCGGCCTCCTTCACAACTTGGCATTATTAAGTTGACAAAGCACGGAAACATATTTATAATCCAATGACCAATCATTCGCCATGTCTCACCTCCTAGTTGCATCCTTGCTCTCTTTCTCTTTCTTGATCTTTGCTTCTTCCATACGGAACTTAAGGCCGGACTTTTTTATAATTTCTTTAATCACCTCCAAACTGTCGATTTCTGACAAGTCAAAATGATCAATGTCTCAGAAACTGATATCTAACAGAGGAATATTTCAGAATAAAGCAAACCCGTTGAATAAAAATAAAAATCTTGAAACATGGAGAAACTTTGACCAGTTGTAGTTTTCCCTAAGTTCAACTGTCCTTCGCCGGACCGAAAGGTCAAAATGAGCTCATGTCTTTATGAAATGATGATATCATAAAATAAGTTTTCTTTGGCTGGACTGAATGAAATTTGGCCAGTCAGGTCCGTCGGTCCGGCTGCAGTTGCACAGTTCTGTTCTTAACATGAATAGGTGACTTGTGTGATTGAACCTTTAAAAATACATAACAAAATGAAGATAATGCTCACCAGAGTCAGGAGAATCATATTTTTCTGTATTGTTTATGTACAGCATACATTCAAACACATGGTCTGAAATGAAAAAACAAAAACTTTTCACGGTAATATTCTCTCTTATGGCCATTCCCTACCAATGCAAACTGAAATAAAAATGAATTGTATTACATCACTCACCATCTGAACGGTTCATAGCAGCAGCCAATTCAGAAACTGTCATATTGTGCCTAATACCTATTACTTCAGCAACTCCCTTTGATGAAAACACAACAGGCTTCACCTACATTAAAAAAAGGGTTTGTGAACATTAAAAAAATGATCAACCTGACAATATAATATATTTATTATTTTATTGTAACAGTACTCATTGCCCTTCCACTCCAGCAAAGGCTCCAGTAAATAAGTCGAGATTGGGCTTCAAACTAGCCAATCAGCAGAGACCCAAACGTTATATGTAAATGAGTTGACCCCGCCGTGACATGATTCTGACCACTACTCCTGGCCAATGGATACAACCACCGTCAACCACGAGGGTTTGTTTACTCTTGAAATGGTCTGTATATATGCTATAAAAAGTGACTCTAAACTAGGTAAACTGTTTTCACACTCCATATGAATGGCTATCATACGCTTTGATCAGAGGGCAAGCCCATGTAATTGTTTCTGTTAGTTTGAAAGCTCTGATCACGTGAGCCACATGAATAAATTATGATAATACACCAACTTCACTGGATTTACCTGGGGTACATTTCCTGGGTGTGCCCTTCATGACACTGGTAAAAATAATATTGTTGTACACTACATCTGAATTATGATGGAACTTTGATAATAAAATATATATGTAACTTGTTAAATATGATTGTTATGATTATCCCTGTAAAGATTAGTAATTATGTAATGAAATTACATTATTATTTATCTATCTATCTATGGACCCATACTTCATACACCATCTTATCTCACATCCACAAGGAGTCCCAAATTTATGTTTTTTTTAAATGAGTTGACCCCGCCAGTTCTTTTAAGAACTTTGATTTTGGGTCCCTTCAGTGTCAGCTCATATTACATATATTTCAGTAGTAGACATACACATTATCATTTGATTATTAACATAAGATTGTGTACACTTATTTCATATTAAATGAAAATGAAAGTATATCTTTTTTTCAACAGACCAGTTTTTTTTTGGTATTCTTCCTTTTCCCCACATTTACAGCTGCTGATAGACTAATATAACGCTGTTGTAAGCAGGCACGGCAAATTGGACTTCCTAAGCCATTGGTTCTTTTGGGAACTTCACCGACAGTCTTCCACAGCCAGAGAGTACGCAGACTAGCCCTCGTGAACATAGTGACAAAAGAGTATCTCTGCAAAGAAATTTCATGCATTTAATTGTGATTAAATGTCAAATATGTGAGCAAATGAAAATTTCAAGGAGTGATAACTAGAAGTTATGTAGTTTTAAATTGAAACATAGGCTGCGCGGCAGCAAACCATCAGTGAATAGCCACAAGGTAAACAAGCGCCATCAACATTGTTCAAAACCTGTTTTACTAATTTAAGTGGTTCAGCAACTGGTGTTTCTTACCGCTGTGTGAGCTTTTTAGATATCCATGAACTAATAACTGTATTTTGCATGAAAAACATGTTTCTGAGGTCGATAATTCAACAAATTCATATCTGGCAAAGTTTGATGATTGAACTAGAAGTAAATAACACCCTGTCAGGCTTGATAGCCGCATGTGACTTTACACAAGAGACAATGGAATGGCTTGCATAATCCCAGGTGTCACAGAGCAGGGCCCTGCAGAGGGTAAAGTTTTGTGTATTGAGCTAAGACTTTGTGTCAGGGAAATTTTAGCTTTGGCTCATTTCTCTTATTTTAGGTGATATCGTCTCATGTATACAGAATGCGACAATATAGATGAAAAATTAACATATAGACAAAATAACTTTATACTGAGGTCAGGACCTGTCAGCTGCATACCACTTCAATCAGCTACTTTTAGTACCTTGTCACGTTCTTAATTACAAGTGACTTCAATGGTGGGTAGTTCACAAGTGCAAACCACGCATAATTTGCATGTATACCTCATTAAAACATAGAAATCTTCAATATCATGTGAATGAATGTTCCTCATGTGTCTTCATGGACGCAGACATCTTTAATGTCGTTTCACCACAAAACACCAGAGGGCTTCAAATCTTTGGATCGGAGTAGAGTCAAAACGGCCAACGACCATAACGGCCACTCCCCATAACGGCCAACTAGCCAAAACGGCCACCCCCCCCCCCCATAACGGCCAATCGACCAAAACGGCCAATTACCAGGACGGCCAACTCAATATATTTTTTTTAATAATCATTATTATATAAATTGCATATATAGAGCTCTAGCTCTATATATATATATAAATTGCATCAATGATACAGTGATTCTGGGTAAAATCAAGGATGATGATTCAAGGGAATTTTTAGGTCAAGTGGAGTTTGTCTCATATGGTGTGATAAAAATTATCTTCATCTCAATGTAAAGAAGACAAAAGAAATGGTGATTGACTTTCGGAGGAGAAGCGTTGATTGTGACAGAGTTATGATAAATGCTGAGCATGTTGAAAGGGTTCATGATTACAAATACTTAGGAAATATAATTGATGATAAATTGTCTGGCTCAGCAAATACAACTAGTGTACACTTTTTAAGAGGCAGACATAAAACCAATAGATGAACTTTAAAAACAAATGTTATGAGACAAGTTGATAAGATTATGAATGATGAGCAGCACCTTTTATTGAATTATTATACATTGTTAAGATATTGAAGAAGGTTAGCCCTAACAGTACAACGTACAAATAGGTATAAGAAATATTTTTTATGCAGTAGCATTAGAGTCTATAATCATGTTATGTCAAATTAATTTATCTCATCTTAATGATTACATCAGCAGGGTAGTGGTTTTATGTTGCAATAGCTCATTTATGTTAATAAACATATGTAATAGCCGTGACCATTATGTCAATTGCTATTAGCATTTTGAATGATGAAAAGAATGGGGTAAATCATGCTTTCTCATCATTGATCACAAGCATGAATTGAAACACCTCCTGTTTATTATGCATATTATTGAGTTGGCCGTCCTGGTAATTGGATGGAACATGCAATATCAATTTTAATTCCAGTTGAATTATTTTCAGAAACAACAACAACAATGAAACATTAATAATTTATATAAAATTAAATAAATATCTAAAATGATTACTCTAAATTTCCTAGAAAATATATACTTAGAAGAAGATAGATGAATGAGAAAGCATATAAATTGCAAATAGTACAATTGGCCGTTTTGGTAGGTGGCCGTTTTATCCTTTGGCCGTCTTGGTATGGTGGCCGTTTTTGCGATTGGCCGTCCTGGTATGTTGGCCGTTTAATATTTGGCCGGACCCCTTTGGATCCACCTAGCGGCTATACAAAAGTTCCAGCATGGCTTCTGAAGAGAGAGTTCACGCTAGCAGGGCAGAATTGTTTGCAAAGCTTGAAGAATTAGGGATTAAGACAAATACCAAGGATCACCCAGAGGTCAGTTAGAGCTGACTGACATTAAATATACTTCTGTGATATTGTGAAGGAGCAATGTTGCCAGAAATTGTTCATTACAATTTACATGATCCGCCATGCCATGGCCACTTACCAGCAATTAAAGGCTGCATGATGCTGGGGTGGTGCCTAGTGTTGCCCACCTGACTTTAATGTTTTTAATTTTTGGTTGTTAACTTTTACCTGTGATAAGTGGCTGCAGGCTGCAATGAAGTAATTCCAAAAGGTATAGCAGGTTGTACAAAAGATGTATAATTTTTAACATTGCATTTATATAACAATTTAATTTCAAATTTTCAGGTGTTCACTGTGGAAGAAATGATGCCACATGTGCAAGATATGCCAGGTGCACAATGCAAAAATCTCTTCATGAAAGACAAGAAGAAAAAGGGTCTTTGGCTCTTGTCAGCTCGTCATGATGTTGACGTCAATCTTGCTGCTTTATCAAAAAAAGTTTCAGCACCTGGTGGACTTCGTTTTGCGGATGAAAGCGTGTTAGTAGAGAAACTTGGGGTGAAACAAGGATGTGTCACTCCTTTTGCTCTTATTAATGACAAAGGAAATGATGTCAAATTCATTGTTGACGAAGTCTTAATTGGTGACAAATTTGAATTCATCAATTTCCATCCATTGACTAATGCTGCCACAACGGGCATAGCACCCAAAGACTTTGTTAAATTTGTTGAAGCAACTGGACATTCAATTATACCTGTGAACTTTGATGAATGATATGAATGTTGAAAAGAAAAAAAAGTTGCAGAGGTGTCAATTAATTTATTTGGTGGAATTAAGTTAATTATCACACTCTTTTTATATATTGAAATTGAGTGAAGCAAGGTTTTAAGGTCATGAGAGTGCTTGCTTTTATAAGAATTTGCATCCTGAAGTGCTTGAATGGTTTTGTAAGTTGATCACTGATAATTTAGTATCACTGTTGGCCAGTTGATGGTATTTTATTTTGTATGTGCTATGTAGAATATAAAAGATAGATAAGAATAGAATGAATACAGGTCATTTCGTAGACACGCAAGGATGAATTTGGTACAAATAGAAATTAAAAACTTTACACAAGATGATGTGCAAATAAATATCAATATATTATATGATAAAGTTTTAAAGAATAAAAAAATTCAGTTTAAAAAGAGTTTGTGAAATTGTAATGCAGTAGAGGATAAAGACCTCTGATTTTATAATGATTTGTTCTGCACATGACAGTCTCAAATGCCAAACGTGTAGGGTGAATGGAGTCAACTGCATTTATTTATTATTATCAGGGCAAAGTCCAACCAGAGAATGGTACACAATTAGTGCCCAAGAGCTTTTCACGGAATTAGGTACACTAACCTTTTTCCATTTTCACTGCAAGAACTTATACAATAAAGGATGAATATCATTTGTTGTGCCTTTATATATTTATAACACATTACTTATTATAATAAGTAATTATGCTAGATATATATATATATCAGGGCCGGATCCAGAAAATTTTAAGGGGGGTTGTGGTTAACAAATTAAAATGTATTGCGGAGACCGCAATTTATTTTAATATTTTTCAATATAATAAAAATGTACTAGGTCAAAGGGGGGGGGGGGCGTTGCAAGCCCCAACCCCCCTAAATCCGCCACTATATATATATATATATATAGAATATCCTTTTTATTTTACGTTATCTGATTATTATGTGGGCCACTCATAAAATGCTAGGCCTGATAGCATGTGAATATTACTTATATTTATATTAGTTGCCAGATTTTTTTAAATTGATATAATAAAGGAATTAATCTTAGCAAACTGGTATAGATCTACAAAAGTGGTAATCTCGAAATGCATCCCAGAAAATGCTGTAAGAATGTGACTTTCATTCATGGCTGTACTTAAAATTATAATGTATGTACTTTTTTCATTTTTCACTGCTAGAATTCGCGTCGTGATATCCTCCTAATTCCTTTTTATATCTTTCTAAATTACGATAATTTGACACTAGGGGGTTAGCCCGCACGCCATCTGTTGGTGGATAAGTCATTAGTTGAAAAATGGCGGCCGCATTGGGCAGTGCTACTTCTGCAAGAGTTCGTGAGTTATTGGCTGAATTAACGTCACCCACTCGCAGTTCTTCGTCTCATAGGTATCACAGTGGTTGTTGAAATACCTACATGTAGCAAATATCGTTTACTTCATCCTGGTTATTGACATTGTCTAGCTTTGTTTACACCCATGTCATGATATTGTCATTGACAATATGTATTGCCATTGGTGCACATGGGAACAAGTTTTTGAAAATTTGGTATTATGAATTATGTGTACATGGGTACAAGTTTAGATGGCTTGATGAAAATGACAAGATGCTTCACAATTTATTTATATGTATTTTTATTATTATTTTTTAGGCACAGTGATGATGCTGGTACACGCAGTGATGAGGAACCACAGCCTGCACAGGGTGGGTTGTCTAAACCTCTTGACAAAGGATTGTTCTGGGACAGAGTTGCTTCCTACAAGGTATTTAAAAACTTGTCCATTCAAAACTTCCTAGAGTAGGAGCTAATAGGCTTCCTTAATCCAAGCGCAAGTGAGCAGAAAACATTTCTGAAACAGGCACTCTGCAAATTTATATTTATTGACCCTAGTTGAAATGATTATTTACAATTTTTTGAGAAAGGAGGTGTCAGAAAAATATTATATATATGTATAAATTTGTTATCTTCAGACCCGGACATGGTTTGGTAAACCTGAGTGTCTTTCACCCATGGAGTGTGCCCGTTATGGATGGGAAAATGTGGCCTATGACACACTGCAATGTGTGTCATGCAGGGCATTTATCACTGGACGAATGCCCACAACAAGTAAACCAGCTGTTTGTAAGTGTTGCTGTTTAAGTGATTAGAAACAGAGTGCGTCATCAGTATACCGTGATCCACACACTCAGTTTTCCGTGATCACCTGCTGTGTTTGCTTGTTAATTTAGTTCGTCAGATTCGCTACAAACGTGAGAGAAAAGGAGTTGTTTGTATTCCAAAACGAGACAGGGCAGCACAATACAGACATGCTGTCAGTTGCTAGACCAGACTCATGGAAATCTGTGTTTCACGGAAAACTGACGACGCGCACTAATTTTGATATATGTGAGGCTCATTCACAAGTTCTCTCATTGTAACGTTTTAGATATATTCATAAAATGTCTTTTCTTTGTTTCATTTTTATAAATAGACGAAAAATGTATCAAGAGGTTGGTTGCATCATTGAAATCTGGCCATCACATTTCATGTCCATGGACAAATAATCCGTCTCCAGGTACAGCTTTTATTTCTTGCTATATTCCAAATTTTTAAAAGTTTAATTGATTGAGGTTGCAAAGTGGGGTGGGGGCCTAGCTAGCTCAGTGGTAGTGCGCTGGGTTTCCAACCACTGGGTCCCGGGTTCAATTCCCGGTCAAGCCTATGTTGGATGGCTGTTTCATCCTTCGTCTCATTGCCATGGTCCCTACCTGTCCTAATTAGCCCATCAGGTGCAGAAACCTAAGGTTGCAAGTTGAAACTTTTTTTTAAATTTCAGAGCAATTCAGAAGTATCATTCCTGTTAAAAGAGAGGAGTGTGTCCAGCATTTCCGTGAGAGATTTGGTCAGCTTTGCTCTTTAGATGCTAACCTTCCCAATCTAGGACCACATTTTTTAACAAATGAATTGGTAAGTTTATAAAATTGTGTGTAGATATTTACTGCAGGGCAATTGATGACTAGGAAAGAGACCCAGGGCAAAGGGTTACTCAGTTGCGAGCTCTTATTAAATATGTCCACATGTTCTTAATTTGCAGGGCCTGACAGACGAAAATTTACAGAATATAAAAGAGCAGTGTGTACATGATACAAGTACAGCAAGTGCAGCTGTTCAACATATCAGTGCTGCCTTGACTTTGACTGGCTGGAAAAGCAGGTAATGTTGCATAGATCTTCATTATTCATTAATTCCATGGTTTTATGTAATCTTTTTACCTTCATGGGGATAATAGTGATATGTACATTTGTAATGGCTTGCTATCATACTAGAACAAATGTAGAATATTAGATTTGACATTATGTGCAAACGATGGTGGTCAGCTGAGTGTCAGTGTTAAATAGAAATGATACTGATCGATTACGAGCATATCGTAAATGCATACTTAAAGTGATTTCTAAATTGATCTCATCATGGTCACATTGTAATATGACAAGTCTTCCCGAAGATCCAGTTTCCTTTGCTGGACATTCGGTCCTGCGAAGTGGTAATTCTGCCAAACCGAAAGAGGTTTTGTCGGACCAAATTAACACGTGAATCAAAAATTGCTAACATAATTTTGAAAATATCATTATTATTAGACATTTGTCATTAAGGTAAAGAAATAATTTTTTTGGTATCTAAAATCATGAAATAACACACTTCAAAACTATTATCTATGATAATAACATGTTTCAATTTACTATCAAATAAATTTAGAATCTGGGAAGGGACCACTTATTATGGTAAAGATGTAGAGAAAAGGGAAATGAATTTTAATTTGAAAAGGAACTGGCAGTTACTTTTCAAATTAATTAATTTCCTTTTCTCTATATCTTTCAGAATGCAATTTACTTCATGTAAAGTTGTAAGGGGTTGAATTGCTCCTTCAGTGTCACCTTGCTTCCTTCAATTGCAATTAACTTTGAAGTGTGACCAGAACAAAAGGGTACATCAAAGCCCCCTGTAAAATTGCTATTAACGAATACATCAGAGGCCTATTCCTTCCCAAATCTCTAAATTGCAAAGCATATAGTAATTGATCTCTTATTTATTACATATGAAAAATAGCGTCCAGCCGACTTCGGGATGACTGATAATATAGGATTACAGGTGTCTTCATCCTATCTGGTGTTCATTCGTTTCAGTGAAAATCAGGCTCAGATGCTGCAGTGTGATGTTTGCCAGAGAGAAGTCGGAATTTGGAACTTTGTTTCTTATGACCAGGAACCATCTGATGAAGAGGAGGAAGAAGAGAGTGAAGAACCTTGCCAGAAAAGGACTAGGAATGAATCGTCTAAAAATACTGCTGAAGCAGATGTTGATGCTATGGACAGTTCCAATGTCATCAGCCACGAGGACGAGAATGATAGCAAATTAGATACACAAACTTTATCCGAAGAGACTGTGAACGATAGCACAGAGGCTACTCAGACTGATGCAGATGTTGATGCTATGGACAGTTCCAATGTCATCAGTCACGAGGATGAGATTGATAGCAAATTAGATACACAAACTTTATCCGAAGAGACTGTGAACGATAGCACAGAGGCTACTCAGACTGATGCAGATGTTGATGCTATGGACAGTTCCAATGTCATCAGCCACGAGGATGAGAATAATAGCAAATTAGATACACAAACTTTATCCGAAGAGACTGTGAACGATAGCACAGAGGCTACTCAGACTGATACAGATGTTGATGCTATGGACAGTTCCAATGTCATCAGTCACGAGGACAAGAATGATAGCAAATTAGATACACAAACTTTATCCGAAGAGACTTTGAACGATAGCACAGAGGCTACTCAGACTGATGCAGATGTTGATGCTATGGACAGTTCCAATGTCATCAGTCACGAGGATGAGAATAATAGCAAATTAGATACACAAACTTTATCCGAAGAGACTGTGAATGATAGCACAGAGGCTACTCAGACTGATGCAGATGTCGATGCTATGGACAGTTCCAATGTCATCAGTCACGAGGACAAGAATGATAGCAAATTAGATACACAAACTTTATCCAAAGAGACTGTGAACGATAGCACAGAGGCTACTCAGACTGATGCAGATGTCGATGCTATGGACAGTTCCAATGTCATCAGCCACGAAGACGAGAATGATAGCAAATTAGATACACAAACTTTATCCGAAGAGACTGTGAACGATAGCACAGAGGCTACTCAGACTGATGCAGATGTTGATGCTATGGACAGTTCCAATGTCATCAGTCACGAGGACGAGAATGATAGTAAATTAGATACACAAACTTTATCCGAAGAGACTGTGAACGATAGCACAGAGGCTACTCAGACTGATGCAGATGTTGATGCTATGGACAGTTCCAATGTCATCAGTCACGAGGACGAGAATGATAGTAAATTAGATACACAAACTTTATCCGAAGAGACTGTGAACGATAGCACAGAGGCTACTCAGACTGATGCACTTGAAGCAACACAATCGAATGTCTTGGGCACTCAGGATACCAGTGCCACTGAGAGACTGACCGATAACAGTGACAATTCTGGTGCATTTGTTAGTGCAGGTGACAAAGCATCTGATGTGATACTAGAGACTGAAGTTTCTGATGTGGTTGATAATACCACTGAGGGAAGCGCAAATAGTGGTGATGGTGACTCCATAAAACAGACAGGGCTGGAGAAAGAAAAAGAAAGTGGTGATCCATCCATGGAAGTTTCGGATGCAGTGGAAGCGACAGAAGCTACAGGGATGGAGGATGCTGCAGCTGAGTGCATCACTGCCGTTGAAGCAACAGATGACCCAGAAATAAAAGCAGACCCTGACAGTTCTGAAGTGACACAAACAGAAGAACGAAAAACACCAGGGGCTGGTCCTAGTGCTTCAGAAATCGAACAAGGAATAGAGGCAACTGAAGAATTGACAGAGGTGGCTACAGAGGCCACTGAGGATATTGTGGATAACCAAACTGATACTGCATTAAACCAAACTGACTCTGTCGTAGATTTGTCAAGTACACAGACTGATGTTACAGCCAGTTTAAATCAAGCAGACACTGTTGTAGATGATGCAAATGATTGTACACAGACTGATCTTACAAACAGTTCAGGTACAGATGTTCCTGGACAGCAAAATAACACACAGACTTCTGTTGAATCCACAAATTCTGAGACACAAGGGGCCAGCACGTCAGAACAAGAGAAGAGTCAAGGACCAAGGAAGCGATCGAGGGTAAGTTGAGATAAAGTTATGTTGTTGTTTATGATTTGCAAGTGCTACTTAATAGTATTTATGAAGTGAAGATGTGGAATCCAATTTGTACTTCCGTGTCTGAGTAAGTCTTACCAATTTTTCATGACATAACCAAAATATCTAGGAACGTTGAACAATTTTTAACACTCCAAAATGACAATGATTAAAGTACTGGATGTTATGTGCATTAATTGTCTGTTAGGATTTCATTAGTGGTAGTTATCACAGAACATTACTGTGTGAATAACTGAAACTTTTATATTATCTGGACACTTCTGTGTCGACAAACCAAGACAGGTTGTTGACACTGCTCCTGTAATCTCTAACAGGTGATCTGATTGGCTGGTGATCTCTAACAGCTGATCTGATTGGCTAGTGTGAATAAGAGAACAATGCCAATTATTACCACAGTACTGTGTCAGCAGATATTTTGGTTTCGTTTTTGTACAATGAACTCAATTTTTCATGGCAGAAAAGACACAGAGGGTTTTTCCATCCATTACGTGAGCATCAACGGTGGTGTCCTTGGGTTCGGAGTAGTCTCTGCGGTTACGAGGCAGAAGAGAAGCCCGACTGGAAGAGACTATATGACATGCTGACACAGACCACTCCCAAGAAGAAAGCCATTAACATCCAGAATCATGTGAGTATTTTGACTTTTAAAGACAGACACCTAAGATTTTCACTGTTATACAGATGATAAAGCAGTAGTTGTAAGATGTATAAATCATGTACTGTAATCTAGTAATATAAAAGTTTTTGGATGCTAGCTAAAATTAATTGCTGTATTACAAACTGATATATTGTAAAAAATTGTTATAAATGATCGCTTTGTTTTCCTGTATCACTGTATTTTCTTGATAAGAAGTTAGTCATTGGTCAATTATAGTCACGGAGGAAACTTCTTTCTTGTAGCCATATGTAATAAATAAGTGGCAAACTCTGCCTATAAATTACTGCATGGTTATAAAAGAACACCAAGCCTTCCGTCGCTAACTCAAGTTTAAATCAATAAATGCCTGGCCTAAATAAATGCTGTTCTATTTTTGATGCCAGGCCATAAACTGCCTCATAAAAGAAAAAAGAGACCCAGCTTTTATAATAAAAAATATAGTACTAGCTTTGTTATTGGAGCTCAGTTTGAACTGATGCCAAATTGTTTATTTCCAATGCGTGTGCTATTTTCAGAATTCACCATCAGAGACTATCATGTTCATCAGGAATCTTTTCAATGAATGGACTTCACCATAAATAGTATACAGTACAAGATCATTCGTTGAACGTCAGCGCTCTTTCATTTTTGTTACATTTTCTGTAACTTGTTGCTGATATCTGTATTAAATATATTCAATAAACTTGTTTGTTGGTACTCCATATCTTTGTGTAAAACATGATATGAAAAATTTCGTATCCATACCTGTTTGTTGATAATATTTTGGGTGATAATCCCATTAAATCATTGGAATGTGTGTTTAGTTCCAATTTAGCATTGCATGGCTCTCCGGCAATGTGGCCAAGATATGACATGTTCCTGTCTTTAGGCCTACCTTGTGAATCTGACCTTATTTGGACATTTACCAGCAGACGATCAAAAGAGTCGCATCAACTAAATTAATATTGTCATCAATCCTGTCTTCAAGTAGTTCATAAGGCATAACACCCAACCCTGCCATTGCCAAACATGAAAAAATAGCACATGAGTTGAAATTCCAAAGCTTTAATGGTTTCTTGGTGGAGGACATATAAGCTAGTCTATTTTTGATGTATGCAAATGGTTGAGGCCTTGGCCAGACATGATGGTGGACCAGGTCCGAATCCCTTGGCACTTATTTTCTGAAAAACCCATCGCCAGCTTTTGCTGTGCACAGCTTAGTCATATTTAAAATCCTGCTACCACAGGCATCAGCTGGCGAATTCAGTCGTTGAAATACGTAGTATACTTAAAAGAATGTAGCGCATCCCACTGAACCTGGGAATACTCCGCTGCCCAGAAGGCCTCTGATAGGCCAATAAACTTTACACTCATTTTCATGCACATGAGGTTAGAGGTCATCCCTGGGCAGCTGGTGGTGGTTGTGGATTAGGGCTTTACGTCCTGTATTTCTGCACCTGATGGGCTAATTAGGACAAATCCCTGGGCAGCTTAACATAGTCCCAGTGTAGTGCGCAACTTCCTTATTCTTATATTCTGAAAGCTCTTTATCATATATTAAGCAAATTGCTTATTGCTCAAATGAATACAAATTGGCTAGATATATTAGTGATGTGGACCAGACCACTTAGCCAGAGGTGGTCTGGTATATTCAAAAGTGGTCCGGTCCTGGTCCGGTCCGGGGGTAAGCAGTCCGGTACTAGAGATTGGACCGGTCCAGAGGCGGTCCATCGACTTAAGTTGTTTCACCAAATAAAATAAAAATGGTTCTTGTTTGACATAATTTGATGTATGGAACTATTTAGTACTGACAGGCAGGACAGACTAATAATTACATTACTGCAATATTTATTTATGTAAAACAAAGAAACAGTCAATCAATCAGGAATGATTAATAACTGAAACAAACTAAGATGACAAACATCTGGTGTATAATAAATTCTTCATGCAAGGCTTGGACCGCCGGTCCGGGGTCATCGGACCGGTCAGGTATTTTTGTAGTGGACCGGTTTTTTTATCGGTCGGACCGGTGCTTCAACATGGCTGACACGAGGGAAATGTGTCCTGCAAAGCCTAGTTAACCATCAGAATTGTATGGCGTTACGTTTAAACTTTCAAAAGCGCTGCTACCAATTTGTCCCAAATGTTGAATTTTGCCTCAAATTTTTTTCCAATGTACTTTAAAAAAAAAATTGTCATATGTATGTCCACCACATTATAAATGCCAAGGTGAAACTTGGGTAAATGCCAAGGTGAAACTTGGGTTATTAACCGAGACAACTATAACAACAAGCTTGCAACAACATTCACAAAATAAAACAATTTTTGTAATGTTTTTTGTTGTATATAATTTTTATTATATATTAAGATACAGATACCAAAAGCTGTAAATTGCAAACCTACGTCAGCTATGACATAACCAATACACACCATACAGTTAGAGTCAACAGGGAGAAGCAACCATCCATTCTAAACAAATTTAGCAAAACAAGATGTTCACACAAGTGAGGTAATAGCCAAACATATTTGTTTGCCTTATTGGTTTTTCCCGTTATGATAAGTTATAGTCCAAATATCTGACGTGTAACTTATGGCTACGTGTAATAAATAATTTGGTGCATTAAAACTAAAATATGTTAGGCTACACCATCACCACATACCCCTGAATTAACAATAGAACTAGATAAATGCAACACACACCAAAAAAAGAGGATAGTCAATCACTTAGGCTTCCTGAACATGAAATCTACGCAATCATCTTTCGCCATATCTTGGCATGCAAATGTAAAGGTTCATTTTGACTATTGTATCATTCACAGACTTATATAAGTGGCATAAGCCAGTTCTGCAGTCTTTCTGTGCACTGATAAATTTAACAAAGCAATTTCAAATATTGGTTCTTTTCTATTCATCATTTTACAACTTTACTGAACTTTTCAGATGTGATTCAACTTTCAATATCCAAAAATGGTCAAGAAAATACATTTCCTTTTGTTATGGTCTAACAGGTAACCACAACAAATAGGATACTTTGATATCCATGAATTTTATAGTATAATTGAAAGAATCTACCAATGCCCCAAACTTTATCAAACGAGCTCTATTCTTAATGTCTATGTTACACCTGAACCTTGCAAGAGGGGGCATCCTCAGTTCGAGGAAAAAATTGGGTTTTAACAGCAACATGACCAAGAAAATTGTTTTTAACAGCGAGTGACCATATTAGCTGACATTAGAGATAAATTTATTTTCAATAAAGTATTGAGTCACAAATTGTGTTTAAAAACTAGTCTTTTTATTCAGCGTCCTGCAAGCAAGCTTCAGGTGTATAATATTATAAGCTCTGCACTAAAATAGTTTCCAATTTGTTAGTGAATATTGAAGTTATGAAATTATATTCATTCATATTTCCCAGATAGCATGGTAAGTCGGCTCGCATAGATCTAATGTAAACAACACGAGCATGACATCGGGCTGATATGACATGATTTCTGGGCTCTCGGCTTTTCATTTTGTACATTGAAGTGCTTTTGTTAAACTCATCAAAGAGGTAAATGAGGCACATTCTCTATAAAGCATTATGACACAAATGCTGCAAAAATCATCGGGTATCTTTAGTTTAGTAAATGCACCAAATTTCGAAATATCCAAAGGTGCGATTAGTACTCTAGCAATTATCAGTGCACTGCAGCATTCTGATTTCAGACCAGAAAAATTATTACCCTTTAATAACCAGAAAAAGCATCTATCTACACTGTAGCAAAGCTCCTGACAGAGTTTTTGTACTAATTAAACATTGGAAAGTGCATTACTAAGCATATCATCACATTAACAAGAAGTCACTCTTGTGTAACAGTCACACGGGGAGACATCCTCACAATTCAAATAACATAGGGACATTCCGGCAATCTTCATTCAAAAGTCTACATGAAAAAAATGACTTAAATTGCAACAATCTATCAATAACACTGAATAAAAAGTATCAACAATTAATTTAAAACATTCACTGTCCATAACATGGACCCCTAGGTATATGCATGTGCATCTATACAGAGATATACATCCATTACAGCTTGCACATATACACGTAAACAAACATTAAAACGATTCTTCAGGGCGATTATCATCATCATATATATATAGATGTGAAGATAGAAAAGGACAAGTGTCATACATTAAAATAACCAGTGATGTTTTATTCAGCACAAGTTCCAGATGCCGTGAGGTAAAAATATGCTGGGACCGTGTCAGTGGATTGAGTTGACACTTTGGTTTATTTCATTAAACAATACAGGGAAGTGCTCAGTAGTGAACAACAATTGCATGCTATCGAAAACCGTGTTTAATTAACAGATCTGTCAATGTACTATGATGTACAGAGAGGTGTAATTTTACACTGTGAGTTATACCTTCAAGGTCCGTAGCATATACTGCAATGATCCGAGGCAAATCCTGTGTTAAAAATAACAATACAGGACTGACCTCAGTTAATATATCCCCTGAATTTAATTTAGTCCAGTGCCACCTACCCCTGTTCATGTAATCACTGTGATCATTTTCAAAGCCGTTAGACTGAAAATATTTAAAGGCAAACTTCTTATTAAGGTATTCTAAACAAATTTAGCCATGTACAAACTCGAGTTCAACAATTCTGCGTAAAAATACAAAATGACTTCTAGTGCAACAATCCCATTTTACAAAAATCCTGAAATGAAACATTGAAATAATCGACCTCAACTTTTAATATATGGTGAATTCTAAATGATGCATTGTCGCCAATGCTGCTGAACTGATAAAATTTGAGGGGCCCTGGTGACACTGGACATGACTGTGTTATAAAGTCATCACTGACAACATAACAATATAATCAAATGTAAAATTCAACTGGCATCCAAGGACTAGTGCTGTTTACTTCACATCATTCAATTTGTATAAAAACGTTCAATGAATGCACGTCAATGATCGGTTGAAATGCTAATGTATGCAAATGAAGTGAAATGATGGAACCAGCCTTTTCACTCATTCGATTGTAAATAAACAAACCTAGTAACAAGACAGTTTGCCTACCTTACTCTGTATGTGATGTTCAACATAGCAACAGTTAGAAATAGTACACAACAAAACTTGCCTGCTACAACTTTTGCGAATAATCTAACGGCAAGCAATGAGCAAGCGTTGCAGGAAAGGACAATCGAAGTCAGGTTGAAAAGTTGCTCTTGGAGCTGCTTGAAACTTCGGTCTTTCAAAGAAATTTTTTGTTCACTAGTTTCTCTCCAGAGTAAGGTGACAATATAACAGAGTATCACATCAGAATGCTTGAAGTGTTTTAGCACCCTTGCGTGAAATACTTGAAGAATTGAAGAAGTAAAATATCTCGAGAACAATACTGTTTCTCTTATGACATCAATAGTTGGTTAAATGATAATTGATGGCAAATAAAATCTAATGATAACACAAAGGGTTTATTCCACACTTGACAGCTTAGAACAACTTAAAGATTGACCTGGCACATTATTATGCATGAGGGAATAGATGTAAGGAGAATCACAGAATAACATAAATCAACCAACTAATGAAACTATCGAAAAAGTTATTTCCAGCGTAACAATTTTGCACTGCAAATTTAGAATTTTAACAAAGCATTACATTAAGAAGTCATCACAATTCCGAATACAAATTTTACAACTGATAGTTAATTTTTTTCATTTTCACAAACGCGTAATATTTAAGCATCATAACAACACATGGTATGACCATGACATACAGGATTTGAAAGTAATACATCAGAGCATGTTGTAGCTCTGTTTGGCTGCTGCATAACAGGCATGGTCCGAGTGAGTTCCGATGATAATGAAGTGATGTGTATGCAGATTCATCCCGTCACTGAGTGCAGGATGATGAAAAACTGTCCTTGATGATCTGATGAGATGACGACGGTATGTACAAATTGAGGAAAAAGTCATTTTGCAGTTTGGACGCCATGTGTTATAGCTCCATGTCCTGTGCTTCGTCTTCTGAGAAATCACTCATCGAACTTTCACTCGAGGTGGACATCTCTTCTTGCTCTCGAAGCGCCTCCTCTGTGGCGTACCTCTGTACGTATTCTGATGGCAAAACATGAGAAAACTGGCTAGTCATTCAAACAAACTATGGGCAAGCTTCATGACATTGCAAAACATTTTTAACATCACACATAATACACCCAGATAGAATGTGATCAAGTGATAAATTCCAATATCATAAAAAAAAATTTAAAGCAAATTTCTTGCACTTCTGGTTTTAATTTGCAAAAAATTTAAATTATTAAGAGACAGGTTTTATTTAAGAGTCGAACACTAAATTAAATCTTCAATAACATAAACAAGAAAGAGATAAGGTTCTTTTATAATAGTGAGTTTGGTCTACAAAGGCTGCTCCAGTTTGACTGAATTATAGTGCAAGTAAAACAACAGATTTATTATAGATCACGAGAATGATTAATGAGATTTGAGTAACCACATTCCTCTAGTAATTAAGTATTAAGACAGGTACCAAGTAATTTGAAGCAAAAGTACCACCAGAGGTCACTGGCACTAAAAGCAGATAAGCATTTTTTGATGATGTCCTCTATTGAGTAATGTCATTCAAGTGTACATTAAATGATGCCATCATCTAATCGTGCTTTATCTGCTTCAGTGGCTCCTCTCCCCAGGGGGGCTATTCGCTGGTCCTAGCAGTAGCTACAGCATCAACAGTGCCCTCTGGTAGTCTTTCTCCCCAATGACCTCAATACAGATCCTTAAAGACATACCTTTGACTTTCTTCTTGTACTCCTCTGGTTTGTGGAGGTACATAGCGGCCGCATCGCCATTGAGAGGATCAATTGGATTGGGGTACGTCAACAGCTGAGGCAAGAAAGACTCGAAGATGTTGGACAAATCTGAAGCAGACCAAAATTACCAGCCATTAATGACAGACACATAAATCAAATTTCTGGTTCCACCTCAGTGAGCTACTTCATGTTGATCAGCCTACATCAAACATGTCGTATTCACTTATGCAAATTGACCAATCTGACATACTCAAGTGGTCTCCACCAATTATATCAACTGATTTGCCTACGTATCAACCTGAATATGAGTGAAATTCAGCAAAGATTGCTCTGCGTATGCGGTTGGTAAAATGGCAGTAAAGCAAGTATACATGCAAATAATCTGTGCAACTGGAATCTATAAGGTTTCTTGCCAAATAAGCAAAACTTCAATCTTTTTGTGAAAAATAATAATTTTCAGCAGTAGCAGAGCTTAAGTACACTTGAGGTCAACGAAATTGGCTAGGGTCACTTAACAGTTGCAGAGGGAATCAATGGGTGACAACAATCCGAACAAGGTAATTCAAACCAACTTGGCTTATCCATTTTCCCAACTAAGGCAAGAGAAGATGCTATAAATAACTTTTACATCATTATTTTATTAATAACACTGGCTCTGAGTACAGCTTGATATAATGTTTCGACGGATAATAATCATGTTGTGATGCAAAACTGTTTTCACTCTCAGTCTTTACAAAACCAAACCAATCTGATTAGTGAGCCAATAAGGTTAAAAGAACATGTTAATTTAGTTTTAGCTTCTCAGTTTTCATCCCTTGTTTCAATTTACCGCAACTTTACTGAAGCCGTGAAAAATTATTATGAGCTGATAAAACGGTTGGTGGAATATAGATTTTCATCAAATTAACCTGCATGAATCAAAACCTCCAAGTAATGGAACTGCACTCTTGTGTGGTTTCTTCAAAACAGCACAGGCTTACCATAAATGGTTTGCTGTGTTTATTTCAATGACTCACCATAAAGAGCAGTCCAAGCCTGGTTGATGACATCCAGACACACTGTACCAGAGCTGAAATGGAAATAGGATCAAAATAAACATAAATTTCCCTTATATTTACAGTTTAATTGTTCTTGAAATTCATTAATATGAACATTACATACACTTCATCTATGTTGGGATGAAATATCCGGTTCATGAAGCCTGCAAAGAGGAAACACACCAAGTTAGCCTCAAGCATAAAAGCTAATCAGTTCATGGTTTGGGCGGATACAAAAGCACACAGATCAGATGCAAAACCAGTAGACAACTGATGATGCCATCATAACTGATGATGCCAGCATCAGATACAAAGCAAAGATACAAAATACAAGTTTATACATAACGGCTCATACATATTTCGGACATGGCTTATTCAGCTTGACAACTATTACTCTTCAGAATGTAATTAATAGCAACTTATGACTAATAGAGTCAGATACTCGATGCCTTACCTATAGACGGGGACTTGAATGGGTACTTGTCGGGCAGGTCCACTCTGACCTTCCAGACACCACCTTCATACGGAGCTGCAATGAGAGTTGTAAAATACAGTTGTTAAACTCCTGATCACTCACTAACTTATCAGAAATCATAACTTATCTCAAATACTTAATTCCAGGAAGCAACAAATGAACAAGACAAACGATGGCAACAGTTATTTTGTAACATATATACAGAACATTTCGTGGAACAAATTTGCACATGTTATAAATTTCATGCTAGTTGATGATGAATTAATACCACTCTTAAATGTTTAACCACTCATAGCCAAAAAATTCCCCCACCCTTTTCATTTTACTTGGCTATAGTCCTCAAAACTCGTGCTTATGTGCACTGACTAGTCACGTATTGATTCACATTCATTCCCTGTTATAAGTATAATTGTTACAGCCAGCCAATTGCTAGGCTCCTGGGGATTTTCCAAGATTACAACAGAGGGTGTAGCATCATCATTGGTACGGAATAACTGTAAGAATCATGAGATCTTAATTAACTTCTTGTAGTTATATTTACCAATCAATAGCACAGATCCATACGGTCAATCAGAGGTCAAACAAGATTATACTTAACATGCACTCAACATAAATCTATAACTCCTGGTGTACAGCTATACATGCTAATACCTTGCACACAAAGGCACAAAAACTTTCTTTGTTGCATATTATATTTCATAAACGGGATATCATAGCATAATAACTGATCATATTACCACTGAAGCTATCCTAAGTCACACACTAGATATATATATATATATACAGTATATATAATTAATTAACTTATTGATGAAAGACTTAACAAGGTTCTAGCTGATGACATGTATAGTATTATTGACATGAGGATAGTATGCACATTACACTCGGGGTCATCGAAATTGACCAGGTCATTGATATTGACCCCCCCCCCCCCCACACACACAAACACAAACACAATTACACATCGTCCATTTTCATAATTGTCACAAACTAACTCTTCTGACCATTTACAATGTTCTGAAACTTCTACAGGCATCTTAAAGTGTTGGTGATAATTAATTTTGAGTGGTCCATTTTAATGACCCTGGCTAATTTCGATGACCCCCAGTGTAGTATGCATGAGCATACTATACTGTAGATTGGTAGAGCACATCCAGACCTAACTATACTGCTGATATATCATAATATATAACAGGGATCATGTGTGATTGAGATAACACGTGTGCCGCCTAATACACCAAGTCAGTTCAGACTCAGGTTAACTAGACTTACTAAGTAAACGAGAGTATACTTATCTTCAACTCAAATATAATCTCTCCTAATCTTGCAATATCACACCACATTCGTATATGTAAGTATGGCCATCCACGAAGTTCAATTTGAAACACAGCAACAAAAAGTGACATATATAATAACTCCATGAATTAATAACATCATGACATAATTAAAAATTTATGACGAATACATATACAATTTAAGAAATCCTTGTTAAAAATTTATGATTACGAGTCACTAACCAATGATTGCATGGAAATGCAGACCTGTTAAAAAGTTTTGTCTTGTACCACAGAATCAGTTGTGAGTTCATTTCATTTCATCTTATACAAAATAAAGTTCTAGCCCCAAGCCCATTACTGTAGGATGTGGGGCATTTATTGCTCTGTCTTCCTAAACCCCCACCACCATTTTTATCTATCCCATTCACTTTTGTCCTATCTACTACAACCTCTAGGCTCTAATGACTCAAATTGATGACATCACAGCTGTTTGTTCTCAAGGCTGACAATCTTTAACCTTCACATCTAGTGACTTTTGTGCCCTGATTTTATTTATTTTTGGTGGTTGTTTGATTTGATTTGATTTTTTGCTTGCAAATTAGAGCTATTTTTTCATGCTGCATGATGATGCAATACTGCTCCTGGCCTTCAAACTGGTGGTCACACAGGTTGTGTCATCATGCACTAGAGGTAGTCAACAACAAGCTAAACCACCAGCACATTATGATAAATAAGTAAGTAATGATTAACATCACACGATCGTAAGCCCAATCAATTGATTAACCAGTTCAACATCTGTCTAATGTCTCCATTTTAATTTTCTTGGTCCAACCAATTCTACTGCTATCCTGCTGTCAAATATATTACTCAGATACTACAAATAAAATGTGTTGTCATTGCTACTGGCAGACAGCCAGATCATGCAACACACAGGTGAATCAAATCATATCCATGCCTTCACATGATTGCTAAGAAATTATAGCCCAAAATAGTCTTGAATTCGAGTTGATATGACAATTTTCAAATTCATGACAAAAATGCTAATTTTTCACATATATATTATATAACAAGTTGAGCAATTCATCATTATTCCTATAACCAGTTGTGACGACTTCCAAGGCGAAATACAGGCCAGCAAATGACAGAAGGACTGAGAGACTATAATTGATGAGAGTGATGCTATCCTATGTCTTCATTCAAGGTTATCAAGGAGTCTGATGGTATCCTTGGACTGATGCAATGGCACAGCAAGAGACAGAAAATTGCTATTGACACAGTTCAATTTCAAGCAAGGATCCATTAAGGATGACAACATCTCAAGAATTCGAAATGCATAATTCTCCAAAAAAAAAAGAAGCAATTTGACAATGCAAAAATTGGCATTAATGATTAAAGCAATGCTCGGCTGGCAGGGCTCCATGAGTCAAATCTTGAAAGTTAAGTGAGTCATCGCCTGCCAAATCAGTCCCCAAACCTTAGTAACACTTAAACGTAAGTCTTGGTAAGAAAGACCATTTCCAACAAAAACTATTTAAAAGCAATATGAACTGTGCTATGCATATCAATTATTGCAGTCCTATTGTGAATATTGTGTGAATACCCAATCCTAACTAAATATTTAGAGACACCACAGCGGGTTGTGAAAATTTAATAGAGGTATGTAATGACCCTGCCACTTCAAGCATGAGCCTTTTTCAATGCCCAGACCCAACCATGTCCTGTGAAGTCCTCATACCGAATAAATACAAAGTTCTACAAGATCTGCGCATTTGGTAAATGCATTGCAGCAATCATATCATTATCTAATCGAAGCAAAATTACTACTGTTCGAAGTTCGAACCCACAATATTGCCACAATTGCCCATCAATATTGCCACATCTCAGCATTCGGCAACAGAATGTGTCGATGGATAGGCAGGATGAGGCCAGCACTAAATATAGAGTATTACAAATTCTACCAGCATTAAATTATTATCACTGAGTATGCATTTACACACCATCATGTATTTCCACATGCTCCATGGCAGTTTGGATGGTATACACATGCACTACAATAGTACAATCTACATCCATTGTAGTGAGCTGCATTAGGCTGTGTACTATACAAACCAGGATTGTTAAAGGGGAAGGTAGATGATCCAGAATATCAGGGTGGTATTGTGGATCTCCTCTGAAGTGGAACACCCAACACTTGCCTCTCCACCTCACCTGGCCACAATCCACTTTTCAGTGCTCAAATCAGCTGAGTCAGTATCAGCATTCACATCAAGTAGACTGCAACATAACTGGACTGCACAATAACACAAGCTAAACATGCAGCAATCTAGTGAATATATAATATATGTACCGTATTTACTCGAATAGAAGCCCTCCCTTCTATGTTTTTCATCTCAGCAGGGCCTTTATTTGAGGTGGGCCTCTATTGTTTTAGGGGCAAAAGAGATGCACAAAAATAATTTGGGAATAACATACAAAATAGCTGTAAAAGACCTCAAATTCTTGTATTTTACTTGCTTGATACAAAAATAATTTTTTAACAGGGGCTTCTATTTTAGGGAGGCATTTATTTTTTTGGGAAGGCAGCTACCATGGGCTTCTATTCGAGGTGTGCCTCTATTTGAGGGGGGGGGGGGGGGGTGTGTTTACTGCCAATTGGGGCATATATTTTGGTGATTGCCCAACTAAACGCATGACTAGAAGAAAAAATGACTGAAAAATCGACATCCTTTTTCAAGCAGAAATCACAGATAGAACAAAATCACTGACAGCACAACCAGTTACCTAAATATCAAGATAATGTCAAACAATAACTGTAATATAGTCTAAGTGCAGACTGTTAAAATGCCTTTTTTTAAATGTAATGTTAAAATGCCCTTTTTAAAATGTATTCACATTTGTAGCCCTCTGTATACAGATCAATGAATTTGTGCTTAATTTCAGCTCCCAACCTATTAAGGCATTAACTGTTCAGATCAACTATTCTCACTGTTTACATAAATTTATTAATCATGAGATAACTTGAGCAGCGAATGAAGGTCATGTAGTCCTTGTACACTTGCCAAGTGGGTCGCCCTTGTGTGATATCACAACATAATAGCAAGAGGTCTGCATCACAGGGTACAAAAACAATGACCTTATCAACTGTTTGCAGAAATGATCACTGCAACCTCCAAAATCTCGATCCTTTCACTCCTCTTGCTCAAGAACCAAGGCCAGCCATGATGGGTGTTGATTAAGGAGTTACTTCCGATCAAATCTTCCTCAGAATATTTGAAATTAATAACATTATTCATCGTTACATCTAACTCTCACACCTGTCACATGGTGTCATGATCATCACCACACCTTGAGATTCTAACACATCGCGATGGCTAACATGTATTACACCATATTTCAACTTAATTTCACATAAAATTACACAAAGTTATATCTTTCCTTTTTTAACAGAGAAAATGTCCATTAATTTACAACAACCAGTATGTATACATTAACAGTCGTACATCGGTACATGCACTGCCATTAACAGGCAAGTAATCCCAGATCTGCGTATCTAATTTCTTCTTGCAAAATAATAAATTTAATTGGTTAATTAAAAAGACACTAGTCTAACCACAGATCTTCCTTACTAATTGAATTGGATGATCGAAAAATGCATCATGATTACACTGCAGCTGTGTCCAAGCCCTCAATGGACATGTTGGAAGGTCAACCAGTCCACTGTTGGGGTCATTTGGGGTGAACACAATTCTATCCCCACCCTTGTAACCTTAGTTACGTCTGCATAACATATCCTGTTAATAGGAGCAAACAAAATTAAAATATCACTCATTTGCATATTTATAGCCTCACTAACAGACGAAATAGGGAGCAGATACTTGACGCAGTAAATTAATGACTCAAACAAAAAATATAAGAGATTATTTTAAAATTGAAAATTACCAACAAAGACATTTTCTCAATATAATAATGTAGAAGTTGTTTAAGGCTTTCTTGCAACAGTTAAGTTCGTATATATATATATATATATATATAAGCTTTAATCATATGACAATAGCAACTTCATCTGTAGATGACAAAAGACGCAATATTCTGTACTTAACTGTTATCATTCATCAACATAATATTTAATCATTTATAAATTATCTATGATAAAATATGCAAAAGAAGATTGGTTAAAGAGCAACATTCTGTGATGCATATGCAGTGTAATCCAATTACCACAGGATCTCGTAGACGGTTCCATGCATATAACCATTTCCCTATTTCCAGGTTTTGATCAATAAACAGCAATTGGCTGAAAGCTTCTTAAATCTTAAAATGGGCATATTACTTTTTTCTAAACACTAAAGCCAATTGTGCAAACTATGCCCGTATAATCTTGATAATCCTGGCCAGGATGACCTCAGTGCAACATTCTGCCATATTAGTTCATCTTCAGTTGTGTTCCCCAACTGATGTCCACATTTATACAATGTACATGTTGGTATACAAGAACACAGAACAAAGTCCAGTGACAAAGCTAACTCTTAATCATGCACCTTTTTTGTTTGTTTTTACCCATTACTAAGTGTGAATCACTCATTTACAAAGACCGTCCACATAGAAAACAAGCACACACATAGAGATACAAACATTGACAGACCTTAGAACTTCACTGGTTAAAATCATGACTTTGGAGACATCTTTGATGACAGCATTGACAAATACATACATTATACCTAATATAACAATAACTGTCAATTAGTATTGGATCCACATGTTAATTGAGATGTCAAAAATTATACTCACTTCCCTGAGGTCCATAGAATTTGACTATGAATTCATTAAGTCCACCTAAAATGGTCACTTCGTGTTTGCTTTCAATACTGGATTTCAGTTAAGGATATCATCAAAAACTAAATTTCTAGTAAATTACACAAGATCAAATTATGCATAACACCAAATCATAAATTAACCATATTTCATTTGTTGGAATGATTTCAATCAACGGCTATGTGCAGGCTGTTAAAAATAATGCCAAATTTAGGGAATTATCTACCATGTGCTATGAACTTCAATGGACATGACTGGCAGAGAGCAAAAATAATTCTGATTTTGCGAAAAGCATAACTGGAGCACATTTTCGGGCACATGAACCACTCTTACACCAAGTAACTAACTCCTGCCACCTGAAATATACACTGCATAATATTTTTTTGTTTCATGTCTACAACTTCCAGTTGAACAATAGTTCCATTATCACCTCAGCAGATTATCTGCTCTAGCTTTTCCTGTGCCAGAGAAGATATACTTATCAAGAAAGCTGCATGTACACATTGCACGTACATTACACAGTACAAGCTAAATAGATACAAGATCATGAAAATATAATTGTCATATTTCCATTACTCAAGAGTGCTCAAATACGTACTAAATACTTTATACGTTGGCTGAATTGCTCAGCATTCATCAGTATCCATGGTAACATGACTGGATTGTCACATGACACAATTAAGAATAGCAGTTGTCTGACAGTTCTATACAGTATTTTGACAGTGAATCAGTGTGACAGGTGTCAAGCAACTTACTAAAATGTATTTGATATTATACTGAGTGTACCTGAGGAATCAAAAACTGAATTTAACCTTATTTCATCATTCAGCATTTTTGTTCAGCTGAGAAAAATATTCCCAAAAAGTTAATGAGGTATCTTTCCACTAACATAATACAGTTGTTAAGACATTTGGAAATGATCCAACAGACAAGTCATTCTTTAAAACAGCTTGCAAGGTCATACATTAACTCCAGTGGCAGTAAAATGACACCCTCGCACAACTCAACAATACATAGTATAGATATATAGATTGTGAAATGCTACAACACTGATACATGTACTTTATCATGATAGTTATTTGTTAATGAACCAGAAAGGTGATCACTTAAACAGAGAAACTAGAGTAGACCATGTAAAGTAGGAGTAGATTTAAAGCTGTATTTAATTTATTAGCTACAATACATTGTGATGAAGTCAAAATAGCAAACAGCCTAATTAATTACACATGGTGACAATTATAACTCAATTAGTTAAATGTCATAAATTAGAAATATCAGCTTTTGACTATTGAAAAAAGCTTAGTGAATTACAGAATCATCACCAGCATCATACACCACTCATCTGATTTACCTTCCTGATGAAGTCAGCCACCTCTGCATGACATGATACCACTTGTGTCTCCAGGAATCAAACAAAGGATCCAAGATCAATATGGATCTTTCCTAGAACCTTTTTTTCTTTCTAAGCAGCAATGAGACTGACCAACCATTGAAACACCATAGTAAGCGTACTTCTGCAATGATTACGGTCAATAAGGCAGATATCAAGTGCAAAATATATACTGAAAATGACTTGTACACAGTATTATTGATCTGACGTAATTACGTACTCTGCCTCGGCCTATCAGTCAATGCCCCGACCCAGAGAGATTTTCAACCAACCATGGCATTCTGCTGGTGTTTACATAATGACAATTGAAAGACATCCAGCAACTACCACTCTTTTGGAAAATTCAACACCCCATCGAATCAAGGACACGGCTGATGTCATGATATTATACCATTAAAACGACAAACCGATGATCAAAAATACCCTTTCAGGGCAGATAATGATCCAACACAAAACGCTAGAGAACGCCCGAAGTCAGCCTTTGCCAGCCAAATTGAGGCACATTCTTGGCTTGTTTTAAGTGCAATCACCATGAAAATGCTCAGAGAACAGCCCGATTTCGTGCTTATTTTCATTGTTGGTCCTCAGAAGGTTTGGCTTTGTTCCCCGTTGAAAGTCATACATTCCTAAATCCTGCATTACAAATGCACAACTGTTTAGCCAGCTGTTGAATTCATTCCTTGACAAAAAACCAACGTTTGTAGCCAAAATAATCGCCACACGAGGCCAGTAGAAGCTCTAAACATTAAAAAGATACAGCTTGACAACATCCGTGTCCATTCGACGTTTTCCTGGACTTGGTGAAGACATTTTGAGGTTTCTTTTCCAGCTCCTCAGCTCAGTCCTACGTCTCCCCAAAATAACAACAACGATGGCGGAGCTATGAGATATCAGCTACGTCATAGGTCACGTGACCACCCCCACCAGCCGTTTTGGGGTCAACTTCGGAGTTTTTTGCGCATTAATAACACCATTTTAATGGTTTCTATGTTTTTATGGTGTAATTTACCAGGTAACACATTTCCGTGCATATAAACTAGATAAATCAGTTTTGGTTTATTTCAGCGAAGGGTCAAAGGTCATTTACTCGCTCTGACATGACCTACTTACACACCATCAGCTGTAGGATGTAAACAAACCCACATGACACTTGACAGCTAAATATTACGATTCGTATGGAATATCTTTGATGCACTTCACACGGTGAACTAAAAATTTAAAATTGAGCTGCCACTTAAGGGGTCTGACGTACGCTGTATTTAAGTAATTGAGATTGATCAACAAATGAGCAATGCACTCAATCTCACACAGCTCTTATATATGGCTTTATGACAGGATATATATTGACTGTCAAAATTAAGTTAATTGCAATTATATATGTATGGGACTACATGCATGAACACAGTTTACAAATGAATATCAGTTTCTTTCACTTACAATTAATATCCTAGTGTACCTACCATACCTACCCCACCGTGGAACAACTTTGAAATTTAATATTATATTACAGAATTATTTTTTTAAATACAGTGCTAGCATTTTGCAGCACTCAAGGCAGAACAGCAGAGTAATACTATCTGTGCACCATTTGTAAATGTAAATAGCAAATTTACTAATTCTGTCCATGGCAGGCTGCATCCAACGAGTGTAACCGCATCCCCTTGGCCCAGTACATTTTAATTTAACTTAGGGGTCCAGCAATTTATGCACTTGAATAAGTCAATTCAACAACTGTGAAAATGTGCAAATGTTTTCAGGATCCGCCCCTGCACTTTATGTCAGTCACAATAGGCCCATTTTTGCATCCATCGGAAAAAGTGCAGTATATAGGGGACCCAGATTTATGACTATATTTAGGGGGCCTTGTTGTCAAGCATATGAACTCAATGCATGACGTCACACCTAATGAAGGCAGTTTTCATCTTCATGTAGGAGCCAAGTTTATTTTTTAAACCCCCGCTTTTTTACACGAATGTTATTCTAATTGTGCTACAAACTTTACAATGTATATATATATTCATTGATACCTAATATGGGCATCAATTTGGGTCCGCTATACACTAAAACCCCATCATCAAGGCCTATATTAAAACTTTGATTTAAATTTGCTGTTTATTAAATTTCCTTCTTTTAAAACACAAAAACGCTGCCCTGCACTTTTTTCTCAGAATTCAAAAAGGTCATACTCTATAAGGTTATGTGACCTGCTATTCAGCCTCATTCTGAGTTGCATTTATGGGCCCTGGCAACGCTGGTGTGAATGGTTGCTAAGGCGCTGTGTTGCAAGCATAGTTGTTAGGGAGAGTCATGTTTTTGAATTTTCACTTGGATTTAAATTTTGATTAAATTGGAAAAAGTGCAGTATAGCGGACCCAGATTTATGACCATATTTAACAAGCCTCATTGCCAGGCCTATGACGTAAAATGCTTGAAATGTAATTATGACGTCACAAAAGTAATGTAGTTATGACGGCGGTTTCATCTCACGGTAAAGACAGCGTTTATTTTTGCTTTCCCCCAAACCCCGGCTTATCTTCACCAAATGTTATTTTAATTGTGCTAGAACTTAAAACTTGTGAAATATTTGATAAAATTTAATTTTTAATGGCCCGCCAAATATGGGCATAAATTTGGGTCCGCTATAGGCCTACTGCACTAAACCCATGATCAGTGTTGAAAACTGCATAGAACCTGTGGAATTTGGGAGTTCAGCAACAAAAGACTAAAAACTGACACAAAAATCTGAAAATCTAATTTTTTCACAGAAAATCCTTGTTCAGTTCTTACTTACCTGTTTATACATTGTAATTCAATTCAGAAGAGGAGATTATCTCACATCTTGTAAAAAAATTGTGTTTCTTTGTCAATTATTTTCTCCAGATATGCTGGCAGAATCTCAAAAGTTGGGGTGGTAATAAAGCCTTTGTGTAGAATTCAATCGACAATGTGTATATACAAAAGTAACGTGCCAATGATATATCTAGATTATACTTTTACAAACTTGTCACAAAGCATCTATAGATTTTCTGCCTTTCCCAGTTCAAAACAGCCATTCAGCCTCTTTCTGGAACTGGAAACCGCGGGGGAAATGGTGACGTCGCGTAGCAACCAAGGCTGGTGAGGTCATGTGACCTGCCACTGCCCCTCGTTTTTCTGATTTTCATATATAAAGGGCCTGGCAACAATGGTGTGAATGGTTGCTAAGGAGCTTTGACTTGCAATCACGGTTGTTAGGGAGGTCATGTGACCCACAGGCACAGTGGCTACATTCAGCCTCTTGAATTTTCCAGTTATTGGAGACTGACCAAGCTAAAAGTTATGGGCAATCTGCTACCAGGCTAAATCTTTAATACACTGTTGCACAATGATTTTGCATACTACCACTACAATTGAACTTTATTTATATTTATTTATTTTTAATTGTAACTTATTGGGCAGAGCTGTCTGGAAAACTTTGTAAATTTTAAAAAAGGCTTTTATAATGTCACATTTAACTTAAAAGTGCAACAATATGAAGGTAAATTGTTAATGTACCAGCTCGGAATACCCCAGCAGGTCTGAGACAATGCTTGCTTGGTAGACAGGACGCAGTACAAATGATTTGATCGATTAGCCCGAGAGGTAACTGGTTTATTGATCAGTAGTCGATGCATGTATCCAACCCAGTAACCTCTGCCCTTTCTTTGTCCAGTAAATTTTAATTTGATTTGAGGTATCCTACAATACATGCATTAGAACTTTTATCAAGCTCCAAGCCAGGCCACAAAATCAAAAAAAATGTATCCATCATGGTCTGCATTAAAATTGGATTTAAAAGTTTGTGATATAAAAAGCCCTTATTCAGTCAGAGTTCAAAAAGGTCACTTGCTCCGTGAGATCATGTGCCCTGCCATTCAGCCTCATTCTGGGTTTTCATTAACTGCTTCATTCTACTTGCAAGCATGGTTGTGAGGGGGTTCAGCCTCTTAATTTCTGGTTTTGAATTTAATTTATAATGGTAATTAAAACAACAACTATAAAGATAAAACCACAACAAAGCAATATATCTTGGAAGCCATTTATTTATTTTAAACACCATGGCACAATGCTGTACAGTCTATTTTCCTTTCAAATTCATACAAAAGTTTGTATTTGCATTTGAAAAAAACAAACATCAGGACCACATACAGATATTCAATCTAAGAGTCATTCACTCCACATGCATTTGTAGGTGTTTGAATAACAAGAGGGTAACATAATTATAGTGGCTGATAATGAGCAATACATAATATGTAACTACAGTGTGTATGAGTACCGTCAGGAAACAAACCCCCTTATAAAAAAATTAGTAAAACTATCATTGTCAAATATGCAACCCCTTAAATCTCATAAATATTGATACTGAACAGCCTTGTGTCATCAATGTGGGTACACAATTCTTCTTCTGCAAGAGTCTGATGCAGTTCCACCTCTGCAAAATAACAGCATAATTGCTATGTACATGACATTTTTCCGTGATATATTAACTTCCCCATGGTATCTGCACTATCTGTACTATTTTAACAAACATTTCACATGATAACCCAGTCAGATGACAACCAAAGCGCACAATCAGAGTTCATGAAAAATACTTTTCCAAATAAGTACCCAGCAGTCCCAGAGGAGATATCTCAATTTTGTCCCCACAAAGATGGACACACACACAAGCTAATACAAGCTTACCCTGGCCCGCCTAAATGTGTTACGTTGATTACAGAGGTATATACCGCATTAGTACAATCACAGAAGTATTTACAATTGACCATTTCAACACAATCCATTGAACAATACAAAAACTGTGTTCCCAATACAATGTTCTTCAATCACATAAGTTATGGATTTAAAAACAATTGAACTTGTCAAGAAACCTATTTAATTAAAACTACAAAACAGCAACAATCACAAAGAGCAACCTACTTCAATAGATTTATCTGCAATAATATATGCATGACAAGATTTAAAATAATTAGCATCAAAATCTAAAAACATAAAAGAGGTACTTTAAAATCATGTATACAGCATGATGAAAGGTAATACAAAAAAACATCCTTAGCATAATCAAAGCTATGTCATGCATAAAGCAAACTTAAGGCACACAGTGATATATAACATTGATTACAAATTCATAAACTTCTTTTGTAATCGCATCATATCACTTATTATTCATCGGCCGCAATGCATCACATTAATACAATTGCACAGTGTGAAACGTATCAGATACCATTAATAGGTAATTAAATATTATGATTAAAAAAAGACATATATTAAATTTGATCCTATACACATTATTTACAGTATTTTACACACGGTTGTCAGTCATAAAATACAAGGATGCAAAGTATAATCAGATTTTAAAATATTTCCATAAAATAACTCGCCCAGTTTTTGTCTAAAAATCATTATTCCAAACGATGCTTTAAAATGTTCATTAACAAATTTGAACAAATAGCAGTTATAACCTGAATTGACGTTTCATAGAACAAACTTTAATTCTTAACTGATGACACTAATGAACAATGCAAAAAAGCTGAAATAATCTAAAATACTTTCACCAATGCCAACTTACAACAGCTAGTATTTACAACAGACACAACCTGTATGCCAGAGTAACAGTGAGAAAGTCCGAGCACCTTGAGAGATATCACATTACGCTATATGTGGCTTTCATCAACAACTATCTGGATGCCCTCAAAACATTGTACAGTGTTTGAAATTATGAGAAACTCTCACAAATCACAGTTGTCATCACACTGGTGCTTCACTCTGAATGCTCAGCATCGCTTTTAAATATTACTTTGAAAAGAAAAACAACTGGTACGATTGTTTCCAAAAGCTTTGCAATGACAATTACAAGAAATGCTAGTAAAAATCTTAAATTTGTCACCCTTGTGGGTCTACAATATGTTTTGGTATTGGGTAATGAGATGAATTTTTTATGTGTTTGATATTATTGTGCGGTAGATTGAGGTAACCCGGTAGATTGAGGTAACCCAGCAGAGTCAACCATATGATACATGTACAAGAAAGACGACAAACCCGGCATTGTATCGTATAAATGGAAAATAAAACAATCAGATATTAATGCTGAGGCACATCCAGAAGTTGGAGAAAGGCCATTAAAGTATCACAGCCTGAGATATGCTGCCTGTTCTGCTCTTTATTGCTCAGTCTTCATATTAATTTTACAATGATTTTGAGTATCATATTATGGGCTGAACGCAAAATGCCCTATACTACCACAATGAATGAAATGCAGGTCAAACTATGCCATGAATATTGAATACTAAGCTTTCTTTAATCTCTGCATAGTCTGGGCATGATATCTTTAATGAGTGGCGTATGATTCAACAAATTAATAAAATCAACGTATGTAAAGCAGAACAAGGAATACCCCAGGCTACGCCTGTTTTGAAAGGAGATTTACACACTAAATGTAAATCAGCTTACATCAGTTAAACCCAACATCAAATGAGGTAGACTGAAAAGTGCCTCTTCATTTGACGAAGTGGAGTTTCACTGCAGCCAAAGTCTTCATTACTTTCATGAAAGTAATTAGAACCTTAGCTTTATTGGGAGTATTTGCCGAAGCGTAAAGCAAAACTTGCACTTCTTGACAAATTGTCTTCTCATTAAAGTGCACTGGAGAAGCAATTCATGACATTGTGTAAGTATCGCCTCGTTTCTCCCAAGTTTATTGGTCGGATCCTATTGACCTAAAGTTGTTGAAAAGAAGCCCTTGAGATGGAGAGGAAAACAGAAAAATTGTATGAAAAGGATTAAAAGAAGAAAAAGACAGGGATTTACTAGAAAGACACACAATGATATAATCAATTGAAGATTCAGGGGATGTGCAAACAGGATTGGAAATCCATATCTCCATCTCAGGGCCTCAAAATGAAAGTCTTCCCTGCTGACCTTGCCTAAAACTGCTAGAGCAAGATTAGCTGGACAGTGATAAAGTCGAACCAGTCTTGGTGGTGCACAGACTGAACAATGCCCAAGTATTTAAGTGCTGTACAAAACTGTAGGTGGCAGCACCTTACAACTGACCACTGTTCCCTGGACTAAGAACTCAATGGCATTATCAATGGGAAATACCATGTCATGAAAAATCCCAATGTAAACAGGAATTTTCAGTTATTTTGAAAGTCCCATCAACATTGCCTCATTACTACAAATGAAGCTATATTTTCATATCACATAATTGCACCAACCAAAATTTGAATATTTGACTGAATATCAACTGTCGTTCCCTATTTATCTTGCATCATGCAGCCTAGACTAGGTTCAGAAAGTCATTTAAGTGAAGCTTGCATTATCCATGGAAAATGACAAGCTTCTGAAAATTTGACAAATCCGTGAAGTTTGCTCCGGCTGCCAGAGACATTATAAAATGCACACCAGAGCACACTCCGTAAGTTTTGAAGCCATTATCGTCATAGTAATACTGGAAATTCTCGCAAAAAAGACTCTTGGCGGCATTATAGAATCATCCCTACGCAGCTGCAGGGCAAACCTTTCTTGCCTTATGAGGCAGGTACATAATCAATTCAACACAAAATCAGAATATATTGGAGTACAGAAAGAAAAAACTGTGCAGAAAGTGGTGATAACTAGATGCTTGGCACATTACATTATTTTTTCATCACTAGCCATGCTTCATCGATATTTAAACAGTAGAACTGTCATTTATACATCTATTTTCTGCATCTGTACTTCACTTAGGTTTCCGATAACCTTTTTTTTTTTTTCAACAAACACCTCAGAGAATACATGGACAATTTTTCAGGGTCATAAATTTAGGGACATTACACCTAATTAACTTAACACACAGCATGTACCACTATTTGCAACCGCCTCATTTCAGTCACATGACCTATGCTATGTGACGTCATTAATTGATGTCCCAGCAGATGTGTTTGGGTCATTTATTTTGTTACATAATTGTATGTCAAAATGTAAATTAAACCTCAACACAATTGCAGTGGTATTACATCAAATAGACAGTAATAATGGTATAACTGAGTTAAAAATCTACAAATTTAACCCTAACAGTTGTTCGTTTACCAATTACCAGGTAGAACTTAAATATAATAAACACATACACTGTATTACATGAAATACACTTGTGATTAGATGATAATTGTTTGATACGAGCCTTTGTAAAAATTAGCTGGATATTACAATGTAATTTCATTAATAATTCATAAAATAAATTAATACAAGTATAGTACATGATACAATTGTCATTACTATGTCACTAGATATATCAGAAATAAAGAGATTCCAGACCTAAAACTTGTTAAATTTTATAACATGCATTGTGTAGGCCATACCGAGATTTCTAAAATTATGCAATTCATACAAATCACTCTGCCAATTGAGAACTAATAATGTGTAGCAACTTCAACACTGAAGAGTTTAGAGCAGAATTGCCAATTCACAACAAACACAAAAAGCATCACCAACACACACATGACCATTATGTCTAAATAATTTAGCGAAATAAGAAAGGGCAGGAAAGAGACTAAAAGAAATCGAAACTACAATATAGCATACAAGAAATGAAAGTAAGACATTTAGCCTTATGTGTGTACCACATTCAGATGAAAAAACCAATATGAACAAGTATTTTACACTACCATGGTGTATTATATGCTCACTAAACTTCTGGTGTATAACACTGACATGAAAAAATATTGCCAGCCCCCCCCCCCCCTTTTTTTTTTTAAAGAACAGAGTATTACAAAACTGTACATCGTGCCATTATTGCAAATCAGTACATCATGCCTTATACATTTTCTTGGTAGAGCTGGGTAGCGATGATGTCTCCCGTTGATATGGTTTGGCAGGCAGTGTCCACATACTTCTTCCCGGAGGCAGAAATAGTGGACGATGGTGAAACGATTTTATCTGGTGCTGGAGCAGCATTTGTAGATTCATTGGCAACAGAAGATGGAGGACTGCTGTTGACGATGCTTGCCACCGAATTTGTGATAGGAGTAGCTGGTGCCAGGACAGGAGGAGTTTCCATTCGATCAGCAGTGCCGTTCGGATAAGGCAGGGCAATGGTGTAATTGGTCGGCTTCAAACGGAGTTCATTCAGCTCAAGGGATGTCATTGATATGGAATTGAGGTCTTCCATGGATCCGTCATCATAGTCATACTGTGGCAGGAAGCGGTTGATCTCTTCCTCAATACTCATAGATGGGCTCAAAGGATCATCATCTTGGTAAAGATCTTCAGTTTCATTAGGTATGGCCTCGTGTTCCTTCCACACATGCGTTGCCCTCCATTTGGCACGACTGGTTTTAGGCGCCAAAACTGCATTAAAATACAGCCATTCTCCTACATGATAGTACTTTTGCAAGTCATCTATATTAATTTGCATGATAGATTTATCAAAGAAGACATGTTCATGCTTGCCCAGATCGATGATTCCCCACAACTTCGCAACATGAAAAATCTTGCCCTTGCGTCCTTGAAGTGTGCGTATGCTCTGAGAAGATTGAGGACGACTTCCAGTTATGATGACGTTTAATTTAGCATTCTTAATTACACTGACAGTCTCATCATCAGAAATATGAAAAACATTAGCATTCCTCTTCAAAAATTCCTCAAGTTCCATTTTCGTCCATCCTATTGTGTTGCGAACCCCTTCTGGAGCTTGCGAGAAGTGACCTGTGATATTATGCAGCTTAAGAGCACCTCGCTTCTCGATTATTTCTTTGACAAACATGACAGCCTTATATTCATTGGCAGTCATGGTGACAGGCGCATTACGACGTCTCGTTCCTGGGGTAGACATTGGAGCCACAGCACCCTGAGCTTCAAGCTGAGCGATACGCTTCTCGCTGAATGAATGAGAGCGTCTGATGGGTGCTGGTGACTTGGGCGGAAATTTTCTAGTTGCAGGAGGAGTCTTTGGAGGGATGAGGGAGAGAGTGGTGGAGTCAAGGCCATTCAGAGCTGTTTCATAAGCTTTTCTTGGGATGGTGGGTGTTGCCATGGCTGCCATACCATCCCTCATCCCGACCAATTCGCCTTGAACTTCAAAGATGTGTGGATGGCGCAGAAGCCACTTCCGAAACTCCAACTGAGGACCTACCAATGACCGGACCTCGTGACTTGCTTGCGAGAGATGTCCAGCCAAACTCTTGACGGGCACCCATCGCTCTTCCTTCTTCAACAGTTTCCCTTGAAAGAAGCGAACCGCCTCCATCTCGGCTGAAACGTCAGGCAGGCTGAAACCACTTGGGGTGGTGAGACCACTGTCGCTGGCGTCGCTGGGTAGAGGCGTAGCAGCCGCCTTGCTGCTGTCAAACAGCGAAACCATGTTGCCGTTGACAGTGAACAGGGACGGATACTTGAGCAGGAATTTCTTGAGTCCCACTTCATTGCCACCAGCAGCTGCTCGCATCTCTGCAGAAAAACTCCTGCTGCCGAAGCGACCTGCAAGCTGGCTGATGGTAAGAGGTCCATTGCTGTTCATTAGGACCTCCAGAAAGTAGAGCATAGCCTTGTGGCCCGGGTCTTCAGACATACTGGCAAGCGAAATGTAGTACACACTACAGTTAACGATGTCGAAAGGGTGTTAGAGCCAAGCAGAACGTCACCTGCAATAAAAGAACAATCGGTTAAAGCCACAAGCAAAAATCTGTTACACAACAGCATACTTCAAAATGCAAAGATTTTTACATGCAATGAAATCTTTTTTCCACTGTCGGATCCGTAATGATCCATTGTATATAACAGAAAAATAGCTTAGAACCTTTGAACACGCGTAGGATTCATAGCATAAAGCCCAGACAATACATATATTCCTGATAATGCAACAATGATTTGTAGTACCTCTGAAGACTGAATAACGCCCGAAGAGGACTAAAATTACATGAAGAACATTCTAACAAGCATGATGTATCCACATTGCACTGACCACTTAACCAAGCTATTCAGCATAGCTCTACATGCTCTAGGCACTCACTCTCCTAAGCACTAAGTGGCCAGTGGTCCCTGGCTAACATTAACACCTATATTAAACATGTTAAAAGCAGGCAGACCTGAACCATGTGGACTGGCCTGAGGCATGATCAATATCAACCTCACCTGTATTAGGGACTGAAGTCACATGACACAACATGTGTACTTTGATTTGTTTAGCAACCGAATTAACTCAAGCCTACAACCCGAAAGTTAACACCTGACAGGGAACAATGTCCAGCCAGGACTAGCCACCAAAAATACCACAGTTGAACAACATTACATCATCATCAGCATGCCATTTTAGCACACACATACACGTAATAAACGACCAATAGTTGGGTAACGACAGCAATTCTAATAGAGCTCCACAAATTAGCTGTGTAATAAGGCAGCACAATAGACGGCAAGACAAGTAATAATAGGCCTTTAATAATTATCTGATTATGGTCAACTGCATGGGGTATAGCATTGTTAGCAATGTCAAATCTACTTTTATTTGGTCCAAAGCTAAACTAAGGCATAATTAATAACACACAACAATGGACAGAAATTGACCAACTCAACAAAAAGTAAAGAAAGTCAAATGAAATGGTAATAACTTGCAGAATGCTCTAATTCCACAGATACAACACATGTTGGGAAACATTCGCAAAAAGATTTGCAAGTTTCCGACATTCCAATGCTAATGAAATGCACTTTTCCATGGATCAATGACATTCAATGTGCAAAGTTAAGCCTATCACTTACATTGAAATACATTCTGAATAGCATCGATACAAAACACTGCTGGTGGGTCTGGTGTTAATATTATGTACATGATCATATCACAAATTGTCTAAAGTCTAAACACTGCTAAACATTGGCAGAGGACCAGGGTCACTATTGCATTGAAATATGTTCCTTCAAATTTTCAGACCTTTTCTCTGTTACATGGGCATGACGAGTACAGTCTTGCAATACCAGCGGCAAACAACAGCTCTCTTCCGGTGAAAGTACAAGGATTTATTATGACTTCTGTATGTCTATTTATTTGCATTACACCTATGTTTGCCATGGTGTGCAATAAATACTATATATATATTAGTGTGTATCCAGGCCATGATACTTATTAGCATATATCTTTGTTATTCTTACTTTACTATTGCTCACATTTCCCCTGCTTACAATCTGACCAATCAATACATTAACTCATATAAATTCCAGGAATTCATATCAGCATCTTACACCATTTTCACTTTAGTAATTTTGTCTTTTATTAAAACGTAGACCACAGTTCAAGTCTACAGCTATGTACTTGTGGTCCACTGGGCCAAATGGCTGCAATTCTTTCTGGATGTTTTCAGTGTTTTGACAGAGATGTGACGTGATATGTGGGGAGTATATCTACCAGGGGTGACTCAAACAGTTCTACATCAGCAGCACCAGCAGCAACAGCCTCAGCAAACTAGCATTTCCTGGCATGATTCACACACCCAATACCTGTCATTGCTGCCTCCACAAATGCTTTAGGAATCCCACTCATAAATACATTGAGCATTTGATCATAATGCCAACACTATCGAACAGTTCAAGCCTTCAAGGTATAGATAATTACCCAATACAATATTGTGGGTCAATATAATCTTAGCAATATCATGAATACAAACTTGTCTTACCATTATGATCCAAATCCTCAAAATGGACATTAATGATAAGCCACACGAGTTTAACAAGAAGCTGCCTATGTCGCAGGCAATATTAATAATATTTAATAAGACAAATCACTTCGAATCCATACTGTAACACTTAATCTGCATTTTCAGCTGATACAATAGAGTACTGCAACACTGATACAGTACTGCCCAATGCACTGACAATGTTGCCTTGCACTAGTGATGCTAACAACAATCTACTCTGTACATGTAGTACATCTGAAAAGACCAGCAATTCAGACCTTTTTTTCCGCTCTGCTGTTCTACTTGAAGGCATGCCAGTTTTTTTAAACGAAACATATTCGACACTCGCATCACCCCCTCTTGTTTGATTTAGTTGTATATTAACACCGTTAGATCTCACTACAACAAACATAATAGCATGTTCCTGCCTAGTATGTTTATTCATCTTGAGAATATGCACTTTAAATTCCTCAAGGATCAGGGGCTGAGGTTAGGTGGGTAATTGTGTATTCGGTGCGCGTCTGGTACTTCCAGGAAGTTTTGCAGCACGTGTTCTTTCAGAATATCGCAGCAGAAGCAGCAGAAGCAGCAGAAGCACCAGCTACAACGCATCTGCTCTCAGTAGTGTTCTCAACCTCTCAGCCCCACATATCTCAAAGTCTCAACAGATTCCCTGTAAGACTTTAGCCAGTAGTCATAAATGCAACTCTGATATGTATCTTCTCATTCCTCACACTACTGAGTTATAATGTAACCACAATACTGATATGTATCTTCTCATTCCTCATACTACTGAGTTATGTAGCCACAATACTAAAAGCCCAACATTAGGTACTATGCAGGGGAATAATCTGTATTATAGTTGTAAATTAATTGTAATGCCAAATCTTTTTGAAATTATGCATTCACAAAATGAGATCAGCCCTTTAACATGCTTAGGTCATTGTCTCACTGCAACTTCTACCCATCAAAACCTGTAAAAATATACAGTGTATCAATCAACCTGCCTTATGACTGCTTTAATTATAAGAATGTATCAAAATCGAGGATAAAAAAATAAGCTATTATGCAATATGGCCATTTTGGTGCGGCTAATCCTTATCGAAAAAAAAGAAGCCTAAATCCAATACATTATGCCCTCTCGAGGCTCTCATGGGGGCATTAAATGCAACCCTAGTCTGGGTGCCTTGGTACTGCATAATTATGATAATTGATGCAATACCAGTAAACTGAAACAGGTAGAGTCACACGCCAGTGAGAGAGATCGCACTGATTCTGTGAATTGTCTAATGTGTAGTTACCACAATGCTAAAGAGGCAGCTACTCAGTTCTAATACTTCTACTATTTCAGCAGAGCAACTGAGAGCTGCTGCAACCTAAGCAGCTAAGTTAGCTAGTTGGCCCAGAGCAAGAAGAGCAGACTATGTTGGCTGGCAGCCCTCCTCCATTTAAACGCCTGTTTGTTATTTACCTGCACAGTAAGAAGAGCAGCGGCCAGGCCAGATGCTGGGAGATGCTCATGAGCAGATGAGGGGGGTGGGGTGGTGGAGTCTCAGGGTTCGAAGGGTTTAGTCAGAAAGATGGCTAAGAAATGGGATAGGGTAAAAAGAGGGGTTTAAGTGAGGACAGGGGTGACCTGCATTCACCTGCATTGACCATCATCTCATTGTTCAATATCTAACCTTGCATTAAGAATTATCATCACTTATGTTTGTACTAGTCAAATTATCGATCATTGAAGTGTTATAAATCTACTTTATTCTCACAGTAATTATGACTAAAATTGGTTGAATGACTAATAATGCTGTATAATAATTATATGACTTAGCATATTTAGTCTCAATTCATACAAACACATGACATTTGTAAATATTGCGTGTTGCGTCATCGTGGCAAGATTAGCACATAATCCACAACGGTACCCATGTCAGCCTTGCACCTTGTACCTTACGGCATGTTGCCCAGTACATCTACTGTGTTTGCGAAGTTGTCATTCATAAATTATCATAATCACTGTACTGCATAATCTCACCCAAGTCTGTTTGGACCCTGCTGCTAAAGTTTGCTTCTATACACAGCTTGAATGGACAACTGCATGTTTGCTAATATTGCTTGAATCCTTCTTAAACATTAAATTAGTGTTCCAGAACCTTATAGATGGTAAAACAGTCCTAGCTGAGGAGAAAGAGCAGTTTTAACAAGTCTAAGAACCTTATGCTGACCAGATAGGTCAATGCAACCCCCTGGGTTGGACATCCAATATTCCAAACAGCAGTGGATCCCTAAATACCATCCGTAATGACCTTGCCCATCTGCACTGACCTTCCTCAGTGATAAACGTCAAAGGTCAGCCATATGTCAGCCAAACATGAGTGTTTCACCTCTGGGTGACCACTAAATCAGCCAGTTGAGTGTAGCATACCCCTGCCATGAGTCATAATGTTCTGAGTTTTAGCTTGGTTTTAGTGATGAACTGAGTTCTTCATGTTCTATGATTCACTTCACACCGTTATTAATATATATAAATATAATCATGAAAATAGTTCATGGAAACCTTTATGAAATCAATGATTGACTATCCCAGTCATTTCAACTACTGCACTGAATTGCTTTCAGTAAACAACGTATCCAAAATATATCTAGCTTTGTGGAACAGCTGTAACGGTAACTAACCTGCCCCGCAGTTCCTCATGGTTACTCAGCATACCTCAGTATTGCACCCCCTATACATTAGGATTGTCATTTATATCAATTTTTTATTCGATATCAGTATTCAACTTTTAATATTGCAATATTGCAAAACACACAAATTTTGTATTTTCAGTATTCCCCATTCAATCAAGACATATTACACAGTATAGACCTCTTCCTACCATTGAAATGGAACACAATAGTCACAGGAATTCAACTCCCAAGTCATAGCGAAATAATTTACCTTAAATGTGATAACTAGTTAGCCCTTTTGTTGGGCAACCAGTTCACAATTCGGGATAGGGGCTGTGTAGTCAAGTGCTCATTGTCGCACATATACATGTACAAGGTAGAGGTACTAGAGAACAGACAAATAATCGAAACAAGGATTTTTCTAATTTTTCGATTTCGATATTAAAAATTTCTCGATTCATCCATATTTACAGCATATTGATGACAACCCTACTATACATGTACATACCCTGATCATGACGAGTATAACTTAAAACTCCTATCATTATGCAATATGCATAGTCACCATTTTATGACATTTCGATAATTGGATGAAGTTCCCAATAAAATAATTTGCAGACATTCTCATTGACAGACTGACCTCACAAAGCAATTTAACACGACTTCTGAGATGTCTGGTAAGCAAACTGTCAGGCAATGATCATGCAGCATGCCACTCCTCCACATGTACCCTATGTACACGCGCCTTTCCAGTAACTTGTGCTAAATATAGACACTGTACTGAGTACTACTGACTGCTGCAGCAGGATACTCTGAATCGGACTAATGTAAATATAGCATCACCAAATTGCATGACACCCTTGCAACTTCAGTACATGTTAATAATAATCACCATGACATGAATCACTACTCAATGACATGACCTACATCATGGAATATGCCAATCATCACTTAATGATGCAGCTGACAGTAATTTCCTTTAGACAAAATAACATGTTTGGGCACAGTGCATTTAATGCAACATGACTTCTACATGACAAAAAGAGTATTAAACAATGACACCTTAATCATGTTAGTCTCATTATGAGAGAATAAGCATGTCTATTCTGTTATTTCAATACTAGCTAATACTGTACAACTGATGTAATAACGTATAACTATGCCAATGCTAATCTTGAGCCACTTAACCACCAAAAATCAATTGCTCAATCCTTCCAAGGCTTTCTCTCGTGTTCAGACCCTCCTCTGGAAATCCAGGTAAATCTACAGGTAAACGATCGAACAAATGCACAGAGGTTTGAAGGCAGCAGACCCCACCATGCTTTCTCTTGTGCTACCTGTGTTACTGCAGACACCATACCTTTTCAAGACGGTAACATATGAGTCAATATAGCAATGTTAACCAAACGTATGATGCCCAGAAGGCCATGATACATGAGTATTATGTAAGCATAAAAGCTGGCATGTAACACTTGTACAATGTAAACCATTGGCACATACATAAAAAGATGCACATGTATGCATTTCACACCAATAATGCAGGCATATTTTATGTTTATACAAACAATAAACAATGCATGTATCTAATATACTGCTCTTAGCTCATCATACACACTATTATATCCTGATGCCTGCTATTATGGGCACTGCTCACATTATGCAATATTAAAAGCACCAGACAAACACAAATCCACAATACAATAGGATCAAACAAGAGCATTAACTGGCACAACAACCCTTTGCTCTATCTGATAATACTCATCACTTCTCTTCTAGTTTTTTTTCAAAGGGTAACTCATGGTTACTAGGGCACTGAATTTGTTGGTATATCAATACAACTATATAATATCGAGCCTGGATAATCACATGATAATAATTTCTTTTTCCATGGAAAATTCTGGTCCCTCATTAGAACAATACACATTGAATATTCACTCTTTCATTCGAATAATCTTGAATGGGTGATAGTCACAAATTTGGAAATACCAGTACATCCAGTCTGGCACATTGAATATCTCTGACAAAAGCCTTACTTCAAACTGGTGTTTGCTTGTTGTGATCACAAACAAGACAGCAGTCACCGCACTAAAAATAACAGCTAACGTTTTCTGCAGTTTGCATTACTTATTCTGCATTTAGTAGTCAGACGATGTCAGACAATCCCCTATCGACACATCACATTTATGCAAACATGAATATATACATCTGCCCGCATGCTTTAACCAACAAGAAAAACACAGTTCTCACAGCAAAAATACAAAAAAAAAGCGCCTTGGAAAGTACTGTAGTAGTTCGAAAAGTTTTGATTCATGACTATTCATAAATATAATACTTATTACTTAGTAAGTAACCAGTGTGACGTAAATACAGTATATGTACATAAAATCTCAACTGTAAAAAAAAATGAACCCATGGGCTGTGTACTAGCCTCAGTCAGTACACAAGCAAATACTTGTGAGCTGTGAAAAAGTGACATTGACACACACAAAACGAAAAACAATTTCCACTTCATGAAGGTCAGGGTATATTTTCCTACACAATAAAAGAATCATAAATGAAATATGTTTCCTATGAATTATGTTACGATCTCACAAGAAAGCCTGCAACAAAAACTATTCACATAGTCAGTTTGTCTTACATAAAAGGGTATATAACTGGTCACTGGAACATGTTATGCAGCACTGAGCCCCAGACAGGTATCAGGTATGCCAAAATCATGTTTGACTGTGCTCAACCACTTCTTGATAAACAGGTTTGCATTATGCAACATAAAGTGGGTATTGTTGATTGTTCGGCTTTGGCAACACTCCAGATCAAATTCATTTTGCTCAAAAGCCATGAAATCAAACAAAATCTGAAAGATCAGGGCTACAATGCTTTCTCAGAATTTGTGCAATGCTAAGTCAGGCATGTCCCTCATCTAATATTTCACATACCGAAGTCACCATATATGAATCCCAATATCAACTAATGATTCATGTTAAGAGTCCCAGAATAATTTGACAAAACTGAAACAACTCTCTATCCGGCTCATTAAAGATATATCATTCAAATGCCTTGCCTGGCTGTTCTCAACCCTAAATTATCACCCCAACCAGTGGTGCTTTTAGGCAAAACTCAAGATAAATTTTCAGGTGGTGCCTCAATCTAACGGATGGACCTCCTATGTCAGGCCTCACTCAATGCAAATGTGATATATAACCATCCACACATTTTCTAATGGCTAGCCAAATAAAATGACGGTTGAATTAAATCTACTAAAAGAGAGCGCATACAATGATACATTGAAAATTTGATTTTATCATGATAATGTTATGAACTGATCACACTATGTAAAGCATCAATTTGTAGAAACTGTTTTTTCACAAAGGCAATTAAAAGCATGTGATAACTTTGTGCATTTTCATCAGTAGAGAAAGTTTGTAATGAAAAATACAACAGCAAGATGCCATATTAATAATTGTTATGTAGTAAGTACCCAAAAGATCAGCGTGGCATTTTCATTTTTAGTTTTTCCTACACAATTCAATCTGTTCAGAGTGACCTGACAGAGGCATGAGTCACTCTGCAGCCCATGTGTGGACCCATCCCAGCTGCAATGCTAAAGTTCTGCAGCAGTTCAACCACAGGCATCCATAGGCACAGATCAATTACACTAAAACTAAGCTGCATATTGAATCAAATTGCTTTACAAGCAGTACAGCCTAGCTTTGAAAGCCTACAACTGACTCTAACACAAATAGTCCATTGTCAGCAGAGCAACTCAAGTCTCAATGCATTATTGTAGCCTGGTATAGAAAGTGGGCTGGGCATGCCACCGTGCAGGCATTCAATGATTCAGTTTTCACTTTGCGTCGTCAACTTATCTGAACTTCCCTGGGCGAGTTTACAGCCGACTGAGGCATCAAATCGCCACCAAGTTTACACAAGCAAAACAGAAAGTTAAATGACATACTAAACACCAAAATCTAGGGCTTACCTCATCAGAAAACGAAACTTATCGTGCAAGAATGCTTGGCATCTTACACCATCGTTACTGTTTCGGCCATCTTTGATGTGCTGCAGAAAATCCACCAATCAGACAAATCGACCCCCAGTGCCACCCGGTGGATAACCAGTGGCGACATCTCGCGTTTAACACAGTCTCTGGTTTATCTGGCGAATTCTGTTACTTGTCATCATTAAGCCCATATCCAATGAGAATTCAGATTCTTAACTTCTAAACTAATATGTGTGTCAATAAAGACTATAATAGGCCAAGGTCTACATCACAATGCAAAAGCTCCCATGTCTATGTGCCTCCTATGTTAAGGCTCCATAATTATGGTCTAAACTATAGTAAATATGCTAATACTAGTGGGCCTATATATGCATACTATAGGCCTAATCCCTAATGTCACTGGTGTCATCCACAGAAACGGTTGCACTTTCATAAGGCTATTCCAGGTAATAAATGCAACATTATGAATTTTTATTTATTTCATAATTAAGAGTGGGCCATGCCATTTGGCTGTTAAAAAAGCAAAAAGAATCAATATCACCCCTTTCATAATCACATCTTATGCAATCCCCTGTCATTACCATTGATAGGGGGGTGTCAGTTTCTAAACAAATTTCGCACTTACGAGCACAGGCATCACAATCGCCCTCTGGTGCAGGACCCCCAACTCCCCCCCCCCCCCCCCCCTCCAGACCGCTGACTGTTATATTATGGACGTAAAAGCCCTTACGTCGATGGTTATATATAGGCGGTCCGGGGGGGATTTGGGGGGGGGGGGCAGTTGTGCCACACCAGAGAGCGATTGTGATGCCTGTGCTTACGAGTTTTTATGTTGTTGGATTGTTGAAGTTTTATCTTTAACTATCCAAAAGTCAGCTTCGCCAGAGTTATCCCATAGAAGTTATGAGACTTGGCTCAGAATTGTTCTCTTTTTCATGGGAAAAATGCCAAAATAATCATTAAATTTATGGAGAGGAATATGTAACTGGAAGATTATATTTTGATGCACGATCTTGTAAGGGGTTTTGTAGCAGGAATCAAAGATGCCCTTTTGGGGGGGGGGGGGGGGGGGGGTGTTAAACCGCCAAATTTGAAGAAACATAGGCAAATTCAAAGGTCTAATATATATTGTATCCCATTTCCTGAATGAAAGCAGTTATGTAATATTATTGACTTGGAACTATCAACAATTAAGGACAATAGAATGAACTATAATGCACCAATTAACAATGCAATGTGAACTTTGGTTGGTTCCATTTCTGGCGTTGCAACTCTTGTCCGACGTTTTGCCTATCCTTATTTCGAAGATTCTAGACGTCTGATTGGCTGAGAGGCCGTAAAATTAATAATTTTTTATTGGCGATGACGGTCGACGATCATGTCTAAACTAAGGTAAATATTTTCTGAAATAGTGTAAACCGTGACCCATCGCGACCTAAAATTCAGGCTAATCATAGTGCAATGGTTACATTAGACAACATGCATGTAAAAGATATCACATTCTTGAGAATTTGTGAAACACCCCCAGAAAACTGTTTGCAGATCTTTCTATTTCATCTTTTTCTTTTTTAAATATTTGTTTTTGGTGGCATTTACAAAATGCTTTATAGTTTTATCAGCATGAATTTCATTCCTGAAGTGTCCTAAGTGTCCTAAAGTTACACATTATGATATTCTACAGATCTATGGGCCCCAATCACGGGTACCCCCCCCCCCCCCTTGTCAAATTTACATCTTGTACGCCACTGGATTTTATGTCTCTCGCGTACATAGCAGTGCAGTCAGTGCAGCCAGCCCAGGCCTGTTCTATTGTCTGGTGTTACATAACATAAAAGAGAAAAAAGGAAACGTAGATCTATAGGACCTATTATGTAAAATGCTAGACAAATTCCCACAGTCCTGAGAAAGTGCGCAATTATATTTAACAATGGCTGTGAAAGAATTCTTCATTTGCAAAGAGCATGGAGACGAGAGAGGATCGGTTGGATCTCTTCGAAATGAATTTAACCCAAGTTAACGGACAACGAAGGTACGGGGGTCCGCCCCCGGGATGGATTGGCCCGCCACCCCCACGCGGCTGCGAAATTTTCTTGAAAATTCCCAGGGACTGTTTCGAGGATACTTTACTGCCACTTCTTGAAAAAATTGGGAAAGTTTATGAAGTCAGGATGATGATGGACTTCTCCGGATCGAACAGAGGATATTGTTTTGTGACTTTTGCCAACTCAGCTGCGGCACGGAAGGCCGTCGAAATTCTGGATAATCTCGCATTGAAGCCAGATCGCAAAGTTCTGGGAGCCCGTCTCAGCTACGACAATCACAAGTAATGATATGTTTGGCAGTCAATTCAGTTAAAGTTTAATGTCCATTTTCTTTGAAAAGTAACTCCGGGCCCATTGTTTTTCTTGTTTAACTTTTTTTATATTTCAAATAATTTACCAGTGGACGAGTCAGAAAAGGTCATTGATCGCACTGTCTATATCTGATTGGCCAACAGCTACATCATAGCTATTTTGCGCAATTTTGTAGTTTAGCATGTTTAGTTACATCTACCAGACTAGGTACATTGTCGCGAATGAATTTGCGGTCAATAGCCTGATTTGGTTGAGCCAAGTTTTCATCCTATATAATTATTAATCATCAACAAATTACCTATGGGATCTGATTGTGGAAGTCTCAAAGTCATTTATACCCTCATTCAGTATAACTAATTTCATTTCTGACTTTGGAATTTTATAACAAAGTCATGCGTTAATTTGTGTAGGCAGTAAGCATTTTAAATTTTGCCAATGCCCATGCTGTTATAGGCATTAGACATTGCAAATTACTTGAAAATTACCAATTTGCAATTTTATTCTTGACATGTTCAACTCTATGAATCTGACCCACTTTTTTTTATAAAGCGGAGATTACGTAACACCATCACATGAACCTGCTTGTGCACGTGCGTCATTTGGTCATACGTCGTAGAAAATCGGTTAGGCCTACAGCCCATTGTTCCAACGGGTCGCTGGTCCGACGGTTCGTTTGTCCGACAGTTCGTTAGTCCGACACATACTGAAGATCTAATTATTCATAGATAGATATAGATACTATAGATAGATACTTTATTTTGATGGAATGGTATGTTAACTGAATTTTAATCTGTTATAAATATAGGTCCATCAGGAAACCACCTATATATATATTTAAGCATAAGCTGTAATGGTGACACCTTCAATAAAAAGAAAGAAAATTAAATTAAGATTAAACAAAAATAATTATGCTATTACTTAAGTTATATCGGGTATAGTGCAGCATAGCGGACCCAAAATGTATGCCCACATTTGGCGTGTATAAAATATAAAAAAATATCGCGTATTTTAGCCCAAATATGTTCTAGCACAGAAGTATAATAATATTGCGTAGCACAGCGGGGGTTTGGGGGCGGTAGCCCCCGATAAAAAGCAACAAAAACAATGCCTTTTCTTGAAAATGAAAAGAGCGGTCGTTTTTTGTGACGTCATTCATTGAATTCAGGGATATGACGTCATAGGCATGACCAAAATCCTCGCTAAATAAGGTAATAAATTTGAGTCCGCTTTACTGTACTTTTCCTATATAACATGGATAGAATATTTTTTTTTAACAAAAAATGTAATAATGAAAATGTAATGACATGAAAGGGATGGGATGAGTTTAGTTTTATATATGACTGACAACTATATATATAGCAGTTACTGTGTACACAATTAGTTGGATATTGTTTAACTAGATGATCATGGTATCTATTGCAAAAAGTGAGTTTGAATTTACAGAGTACGTTTTAAGAGAGTGAGGCAAATGATTCCAAACTTTAGCTACTTTGACGCTGATGAGTTGATTTTGTAGATTTCGAGATATAGTTGGAGGTCTTAAGTTGTCTTGCTGCCTTGTAGGGTAATTATGGGTGTCATTTACTTTTCTAAATTGTTCGCTAAAATAGACAGGTAATGTGCGCTTAAGGCTTTTCAGATACCAATTTGCAACATTGCATGTTAAATAAATCATCAATTGTGAGTAAACTTAAGGAGCGGAATATTGGCTCACTGTGGGAGTTGTATTTCGTTCGGACAATGAATCTTACAGCTCTTTTTTGCAAGGTTTTTAGGTGTGAAATCTCTTTAGAAAGGGTGTTGCCCCAAGCCAAAACTCCATAATTGAGATGTGGATGTATCAGCCCATAATATAATGTTTTTCAAGTACTTAATGGGATGAAGTTTTTAATCCCATGGATAATACATCCCATCTTACATAATCTTGCCAAGATTCTTTGATACATGTTTATTTTTTATTATTGATATGAAATTTCCAGTTGAGAAGCTCATCAATGAAGACACCAAGGACTTTTATTTCAGAAACATTTTGTATTTCTATGCTATTGATTGTAATTACAGGGATAGTAGGGATAGTTTTATTAGCAGTCCGAAATATGATAAATTTAGTTTTGTCGACATTAAGTGAAAGCTTATTTGACACAAACCATTTTGAAACATTTTTTAATTCAGTGTTGGCTTAATTGACTACATCATAAAAATTTTCATGTTCTAATAATAAATTGGTGTCATCAGCAAATAATACCAGTTTTGCATTGGAGGGCGTGTTAACAATGTCATTGATGTACAAAAGAAACAGCAATGGACCCAAGATCGAACCCTGAGGTACACCACATTCAATTCGATGTTTACGGGAGGTAGCTGACCTAAACTCTGTGTATTTTATTCTGTTTGTAAGGTAGCTCCTGAACCAGTCAAAGCTCACACCCCTTACACCATAGTGAAAAAGCTTCTGCAGTAAGATATTGTGGTCAAGGGTGTCAAAGGCCTTTGACAGGTCCAGGAAGATGCCAATACACCATTTCTTGTTGGATATACTTTCAATTATTCTATTTTGAAGTTCCAATATTGCTAATTCTGTTGAGAGATTCTTCTGGAAGCCATACTGAGCAGATGTTAACAGATTATTATGTTTCAAATATTTATAAAGTCTATTGTAAACAAGTCATTCAAAAAATAATTTTTGAAAAAGTTGGAAGCAAGGAAATTGGTCTGTGATTTTGAGGGTTCCTATTGTCTTTATTTTTATAAATTGGGATTACTTTAGCTATTTTCATATCTCTTGGGAAAACACCTGTTTGGAATGAGAGATTTGCAATGTGGGATAGAGGTTGGGCAATGAGTAAATTATTTGATTTAACAAGCTTAGGGCTAATTTCATCTATTGCGTAGCTAGTTTTTGGTTTCATTTTGTTAATAACTGACATTATCTCTACTGGGCTGACTGGAGTTAAAGTGAAAGAATTAGGTAAGTTGAGGGTGGACAGATACACAGTTTACGTCAGTGGTAGGCATGGTAAAGGCAAGTTTCGGGCCAATGTAAGTAAAATATTTATTGAAGACTTCTGCTATTCATTGGGAGTACTGTATTTAGATTCGTTATGAATGAAATAATCTGGAAAATTGTGTTTGTCTTTAGTTCGATTCAATAAAGCATTTATATGTTTCAAAGTCATTTTTGCATCATTCACACTTAAATCAAGGTTCTTACCCCAATACCGTTGCTTTGCAGCTCTATTCAGTTTTTTGTATGTATTTCTATATTGCTTGTACTTAATCTCTTTTTGATGTTTCACATTATGATCTCGACAGCTCTTAAATTCTTTATATAGTTTGTCTTTGGTTTTTAGAGATACTAGAAGTCCTTTAGTTATCCAAGGATGTGACTTGTGTTTGTACTTATTGAATCGAACTGTTTTTTTAGATAAATACCTACAGCTCTGTTACCCATAAGCATAATTGAAATTAGTTAGGTCTTGCCCTGAGTATATCTATATGTTCAGGCCAAAGTGTCAAGTGTAAATTGCAATTAGCAATTATCTATATACAAAGATGTGTAAAATAGATTTTGGTCAATTGTTTTCGGATTTAAAAAAAATCTAGATATATGTTTTCCTGCCTTCTATAAGTATAAATTGCTATGAATGTTTAACTTATTTTTCTGTAGTAGCATGTTATTATATCCGCTGCAAACAATTTAGGATATATTATCTTAATTTAAGAAGTGGGTATGTCAGTTTGTTTCCTTAAACATAGGCTGCTACTGCGGCTTACCCTCGGTAAATACTTGTAAATTACCACTGCTGACCCAATGTAGACACTGTTAGCTGATGTCCGCCCACATTTTGGCTCAATTAAGTGTAGTGTTGGCTCAGTGAGCCAGAAGTGGACCCAATTTCTGTGTATTTTCACGTTGGCCCACTAATGACCAAATGGCATGCCAAACCTAAAGTCAAATTGGCCCACTTATACTGGTTTGTGTAATGTTAGCTCACATTTTGTGCTGGACCACTATTAACCAATTTGCCCAATCCCTGATAACATGCTACGTCAGCCCAATGTTGGTCCCACGTTGCCCACATAGGGCCAACGCCAATCCGATGTCGGATGCTATCTGAGATGTCAGTCTGGCTCACTGTTACAAAGGCCCACCTTCGGCCAAATGACTGGTCAGCCTAACATTGTCAGTTCAGCCCACTCTGAGCAAATGAGAGGTCTGCCCATCAACAGATGGGCCCATCATTGGCCAAATGTAATGTCAGCCCAAAGTCGACCTGATTTTGGCCCACTTTCAGTCAACAGCAGGTCACTGTTAAGGGGCATTCACACTGTCACGGATGGGGCATGGCCAGTGGGCACGGATAAATTTTTTTTAAATCTTGGCCATAAGTAACTTGCCAAGCGATGTATGGTAGAATGCCCCTGGTAGTGCTAAATCATGCGTGACCATCCGTGGAGAGGGCAAAAATTGTTGAACATGTTTACAAATTTGGCGGCCATTCTTCGTACGAGTTAATTGTTTACGTTAATTACGTAACTCGCTTGGGAGTCATTCAGTGAGCATTCTATGTATGTTCTACATACATCCGTGGCCATCCTTGCCCTCTCCTCATTCACTCTGAACCACTCACATGGGCGATCTACGAGTGCCTGAAGGATGCCTCTAGGATGCTTGGTGACGGACGTTCGATGAGCGGTTGACGGATGTTTGAGGAGCGGTTGACGGACTTCCTTCAAACACTCGACGAAAGAATTTATACGTGATTAACAGAACCATGAGCACGTATAGCCCATTTTTTATGTCCGTGGTCACTTGTAGGTTTTTTCGATAGTGTAAACTGGGCTTTAGCTGAATGACCTATCGACCTAAAGCCAAGGCAGCCCACTCTTCAGTTGGCCTTATGACTATAGTACTGTTGGCCCTGGTTGGCCCACTTTTGCTCAATGTTGTCTGTGTAATCTAAAAAAAAAAGCTGCATCTGTCTTTACATTATGGTAATAACTTATGAAAAATTCTTCTGCAGGGGCGGATGCAGAAATTGGTGGAAGGGGGGGGGGTGGAGATTTTTGATTTGCTAGCACCCTTTTTATTTATTTTTTTACCTTTTCTACCTTTTTTCTCACAAATACCTGTTCTGGATCCAGTATCCACAATGTAATCCAGATCAAATATTTGCAATACTATACCACCCATTAACTTCAGGCGTTTGAACAAAGAAAAATAAATTAAAGACCAACATTAGCTATATTGGGCCAGTAGAATTAATTATATGTATACTAGAAGAGTCTACCAGATCCCGGATCAAGTTATAATATGATCCAGATCACCTGCAAAATTTATTTCTGTGCATAACATTTTGAGATGAATAAATACGGGACCAAAAATATATATATGGCTTTTATTGACATTGATTCATATCAGAAAAGATACATTTGTCACATATAACTACAGCTCTACTCACTAAATCTAACTAAAGCTACACCGGTCTACAGAAATATGCTATACAGGTTCTCATTATTTTATACATAAATCATAATATGCTAAATATAGCTAAAAATTCAAGGTAATAATATCCTTACAGTAGGATTTACATAAAACACAGAGTAAGATTTACATAAAACATAAATCACATATCAACCAGTAAAGCATTTAACAAAAATACTGATCACAACATAAAATAAGATTTAAATTTTCATAATTATATACAAAATACTGATAATAATATCACAATACAAATTAAAATTTGCAGTTTACATATAGGTTTCATATGAAATATGGGAGAGAAAAATGCCAGGCAACATTGCGCTGACCCTGGCCTTTTGACTCATCTAATTTATGATGGCAGTTGTCAAGGAAGTGGCAAGTCAGAGGCGCCCAGTGGAAATTTAAGTCTACATTACTTTATTTAGGAAATTACCAAGAGCATATATCATTTCAGGTTCTTTATTTGACATCAATGATTTATATTGTTGTGTTTTATCTAAGTTATGGAAATTTGGTATCAGGCTAGTTGCTTTTAGGATTAATTGATTTCTTGGTCCTGCATGATTGTTACAGATTAAGAGGCAATGTAGTTCATCTTCTACGTCATTACTATCACATTTATTACATTTTCTTTCTTCTAATGGTATTTTGGGGGTCTCGTGTCTTCCGGTTTAAATTTTGAGGTTATGTGAGCTAAGTTTAAATCTCGCTATGTTATTATATGTTCTCTTGGGGAGGTTAAGATTTAGATAAGGTTCAAAGCAATAAGTAGTTTTAAATAATTTATTTGTTCTTAGTTTTGGGTGCTTCTCAGAGTCATTAATCTCCCTAAGGATCCTTGATTGTTCAATTTCATACAGTTTAAGTTTGATTTCAGTGACCAGAGTTTCTGGCTCCTTTGATTCCCAACTATTTATATTACATTCATTTATGATATGTATTGTTTTATTGTACCAGTTGCTCTGACCCTTCAGGTGTAGAAATTCTTGAATTTTGAGGCATTTATGTAGGTTATCATAGGATGGCAGTGTCATTAGTCTTCCCCAGTACTTAATCATGTTTATCTTTTGTCTAACCATAAGAGGAAACCTGCCTGTCTCAGCCTACACAGCTAAGGTTGGGGTTTGTTTTCTTACACCTAACAAACTTTTAAGATATCTAATTTGTAATTTCTCCATGTCATTGTGTTGTTTACCCATACACCATAACATGCTATTGTATTCAAGGATTGGCAGAATATAGCTATCAAACATCTTGATAGCAAGTGATGGGGGTATGTAGCCAAGGGATGGTTTTATTCTACTTTGGAGTGCAAATAGTGCCTTTTGCGCTTGGTTGACTAGATATTCAGGCATTTTATCATGTAGAACTCTATGTGAATTTAGAACATGGCCTAAGTATTTATATGAATTAACAATTTCAATATTTTGGTAGTTGTACCTAAAGTCTACAGTACATTTAGTCATAATTTTCATGACTTTTGTTTTAGAAGTGTTAACAATAAGGTGCCATTTTGCACAAAAATTATGTAAAGAATTAATGCTATTTTGTAGTCCGGTAGCAGAGCCAGATATGAGGACTATATCATCTGCATAAAGGAGGTGGGTGAAGTGGGTACCATTTATTTCTATTCCATCTTTAGAATTTAGGTAATTGGGAAGATCTGACATGAATTCATTAAATAATTTGGGACTTAATATCCCTCCAAAAAGATAAGCTATGTAAATAAATCTTTTCTATTAATAGGTTTCGACAGCTGTTGTAAACTTTAGGAATTCGGTATTTCATGGAATTTCGTGCAAATTCATGTCTGATAACTGGAATTAAAATGTTATTAGTAAATCTAGTGTTATATTGATGTACTTCACAACCTCTCTGAAAAATCGAGTTCCTAAAATATATAGCTAGCTAGCTAGATAGATAGATAGAATCTTTATTTACGTAGGGTAAACCCATCAGTAATGCACTATGTGATGCATTATATAATTCATTATAGATAGATGGCTAGATAGCTAGATAGCTACATGCATACATGTGTATGGTCGGACCAATGAACTGTCGGACCAGTGAACTGTCGAACCAATGAACTGTCGGACCAATGAACTGTCGGACTATTGAGCCGTCGGACTAATGGGCAGTCCCCAGAAAATCGACGGTGTGCTAGTTTGTAGCCCGTTGAGGGTCATGTCTTTTGCAATGATGAGCCGGGAAGAATCACAATTTATTCATTTTGTCGTTTTTGATCAAACGTAGGTATTCTACCTATGTATACTATTATATAGGTCCTAATGCGCATTGGTTTAATGCCTGTTATTTTATTGCAATTATGCTATTTTATTTAATATAATTCTTTTTTTAATTTACAGATTATTCATAGGGCGAATACCATGCGACAAAACGAAGGAGGAGATCTATAACGAAATGTGCAGGGTTACGGAAGAGGTGAAGGAGATCACAGTATACAAAAAGATCAATGACAAAACGCAAAATAGATGTAAGTTTTTTCAAACACTTTCTAGTGAGGGCTGTTCCAGATAATGAAGAAGAAACCCCACGAACACTGTACACTAACAATTTTAACACATTTTTCTGAAAATTTCCATTACAATTTATTGGGCTGGGAGGGTTGGTTTCAACCCCCCCCCCCCCCCCCCCCCTGTACTCATCTTACTAGTAAGAGGACTGGGTGTTGACGCCAAAATGCCTCACCAATTTAAGTAAATTATTTATAGGCCTATTGTCTCATTCACTGTGTGCTTTTGCATTATACTGTCATATTACATGTTAATTGCTCTTTTTTGCTTCAGCATATGCATTTGTTGAATACCAGTCTCACAAGGCAGCCGCAATAGCCCGACGGACACTCTTTTCCGCTCGATTATGGGGTTCGAATATCATCGTTGATTGGGCTGAGCCTGAAAATGAGGTACCAGAAGATAAACTTGCTGAGGTAAAGTTTTGATTCAACAGATCTTTGACTAATGAACTACTGACCCTTTGGTCGAGGAATTTTAAGTATGACTCCATTTAGAGAATCTCTGAGTTGCAAGTATTTAAAGCTATGATTCCCATGAATAACATAATTAAACTGAATATTAAGTGTGTATGTTGATTTTCTGTTGTTCTGTCCCACTTATTGAAGGCAGTGTTCCAGATATTAAATATCAGGATTAATTAGCAATTCACAAAATGTATACTTCATTTATCAATTCTTCTGTCCACATTCTTTATGTAACGTTACATTTATGTATAGATATAATCATAATTTCCTATTTTATTTTGCAATTTTTACTATCTTGTCTTGTATTTGTGTATGTCTTTATTATATTTTATAAAATTTTTTTGTTAATTACTTAACCCATTGTTATATCAAATTTCTATATTGGTAATTAATGTAAATGTGATGTGACTATTTTAAGCAAATGGTCGATAAATTTGAAACTGAAAATATAAACATATATATTCCTTCATTAACAGTTTATTGAAATTCTTTACAACAAGCACATGCAGAAGATTGCTTGTCTGTTACAAAGACAGCTCATCATAAATCCGACAATATCTCAATTTTTCTGCAGGTGAAGTGTCTGTTCGTGAGGAACTTCTCCAGTCTCACAACCCAGAATTTTCTGCTGGAGGAGATCAGTAGAGCCACCAATAACCCTGATGGAATCAAGAGTGTCAAGATTGTGAGGGACTTTGCTTTTGTAGATTTCTATACCAGGGACGATGCACTGAAGGCTGCGGCTGTTATGAATGGTATGAACTTAGTGAATTAGAAAATATGAAAAGAAGCACACAAGTTATTCTGCATTTTCCTCAATAGCAGAAGTTTTGTCTTAAGCACATTATTGTATGAACGAGGGGCCAGAGTTCTTGTGAATTGGTGTGAGATGGTGAATCTTATGCATAGCTCCCAAGTGACCCTCACTAAAGATAGTAAACTTGTCTATTATACAACTGTGGGTAGCAACATTAAACAATACAATGTAAGTTCCATAAATCTAAACAATATTAGTAGCTCTAAAATTCTCATAATGCACCACAGCGCACCTTAGATGCAAAAGCTTGTGGGGGCCATCCCGCCACTTACAGGCTGCAATCAGGTGACCAGCAAACCAGTCTAAAACTTAGAAACTATGCATATGATTTACATCATGTTCTACACCTTCTAGGGTACCCCCCCTCCCCCCCCCCCCCAAGTTTGTTTGTATACCTATTTGTTGGATAACAGGATAGTGTATGTTCGTTACAGGAAGGATTGTTGATGGTTTTCAACTGGAAGTTCAACTGGCCAAACCAAGAACAAACCGCCATACTCAGGGAATTCGAACCAACAGGAGACAAATGCAACAAATGGTAGGCTCCTTGTTGCATGTTAGTGAAACGTGCAGTTATTCAATGGTTATTCAAAATGTTTAATTCAGACAAGCATATTTATTTCAGCGTGATATCCTAATATTATATGCATATCATGCTGAAATATGCAAATAATAGTGCAAATGTTGTATATCTTAATATCATTGCTTATACTGAAATGTCATTGCACATAATAGCTTATTTTAGGTTAATTGTATATGTTAGAGGTTGCTGAATGGCACCTGAATATAAACACCAATTGATACTTTATGATTTCAAATATGTTCCAGACAAGACCAGTGTATTGTTTGGACCTTCTGGAACAAGTCCAGTTCAACAGCATGAGACGTGGGCCATTTGAGCTTCAGTGTCGGGTAAATACTTGAAATAACTTGGGACGTATTTTTGTGTATGTAACTAGAATCGAGATACCCTAAGCAAGAAATTTAAGTACCTATGGAAGTGTTAGATGTGAAACATTTGCAGAAGGGTTAGAAGTGAAACACTTGCAGAAGTGTTAGAAGTGAAACATATGCGGAAGTGTTAGAAGTGAAACATTTGGGGAAGTGTTAGAAGTGAAACATTTGCGGAAGGGTCACAATAGTGGTACAGTTGTAAATTTTTGTGGCATGGATGCCACCTCATTTCTGCCATTCTGCGTGTTTAAATATTAATGAACTATCACTGAAAGAAAAAAGTCAAGGCTGAAGAATATCGGAAACCGTTAGGGTCAGCCAACTAGTCTTTTTAACTAGATCTCTAAATTAAATATCTCGGTATACTACATGCATCTTTGGGATGAGACGTTAAATTGGCGGTCTCTTGTACTCAGTGTCTATGCTGAGGCAAGTAAAAGATCCCACCCATGGGGTAAATATGTAACATGGGTGGACTCCTCCTCTCCCTCATCAATCAACCTTCGATAGTGGCAAGAACTTGCCTTAGAGGGCTGCACTTTCCATATATATCTATCTATCTATCAGGCATTTTGAATTTTAGAATAGACATTTGATTTGAAGTTCTTCCATAATGTTCAAAGTATGATACGTGTGTCGTAAACATAATTCACAATTTCTTTTTGTGTATCAGGAATACCTTAGACCAGAATTGATGCATGATGCTCGACATGTTGTCGGTCACTGGAAGAGAAAATTCCCTGACTTATCCTTTATTAGTGTAAGTATTAGAAAATTTGCAAAGCATTAGAATAAGCTTAATTTCTAGGGGCAGAGATGAAATGGTTCTTGGTTTGATAAATATGACAAGAAATCTGAATGAAATACTGAAATTTAAATGCAGTTATACTTATCAATATTCATGTGAAGTCTAATGACTTCACTTTGATTAAATTTTTACGGAATGTAGATATACTTTATGTTTTCAAGTGGTGCTGATTGTTATTAAATTACAGAGTGTTGGAAAGATAAACTTGTGAGATCGTCAGTTTTAAAACTACCTTTTGTGTGTCACTTTGTATATTTCAGTTTTTATCGGATATCTGTGTGACAGAAGGATGGGGACAGCCAGATTATTTTCTGAAGGAAATTAAGCAAAAATTGAGGCACAGGAAGATTAAGATGTTTGCTTACAAGGTTAGTATAAAGTTGATGTGCAGTAATTAAGTGCATGTTTATCAATGGAGTTGCGGCACTGCTCATTGAGTTATTTCTTGCATTATATACATTCAGTGGCACGTTTAATAGCGAAAAGCACTGTTTGATGACTTGTTCTGCACTGGAGTATTAAGAAATGTTCCCAATCTGTATCATATTTATCAATGCTGGGTTAATCATGTACTGCTAATTGGAGACAGGCCAAGCTCACAGGGATAGTATAGTTCACTGCTGTCCAAATTGACACCTCGTCCAGGTGAAAAGTGAAGTTAGGGGAAGTGTTTTGCTGTCTGGTGGAGGATGTGGATGGCATTACCTAGATGTTATTAGCAACGTGTTGATACAAGAAGAATCCATTCCTTACGTAAAGTTATGAATGTTTTGCATTGTCATTGCGCGAATTTAAGGGCTTATAATTGTATGAAATGATCCATTAGGTGTTCATGGCATTTTCACTGCATAAACTGCTACATTCTTAGTTTGATTCCCACGTAGATAAATTTGACCTTAAATAATAGTGCCATTTTTGTCTTGTAATTAAAGCAATACATATTAAATTGAGTTTTCGATTTGCTGATCCCGATGAGCCTGCCAGAATTGATCTCCAATTTTTGATTGGGCCAGCACAGTAGCCTTCTCCTAAGGCAGAACTCAGCACGTGCCAAGTGAATAGTTGTACTCAAGGCAGATTATGATACGGTTACTTTCATTAAAAACAGCATTTCTTATATACATTTCTTTTACAGTTGATCATTCGAGGACTTGCAGTACACCAGACTGAGTTTGTGTTCGATCCAGTGGACTTTGTTGATGATAAGAAACTGGCCAAGGAGTATTCTGCAATTTATGCCTTGTCAAGAATCAGACTGTCCAGTATTCAAGGTATGTTTTTCTACTTAAGGATGTTCTACTATCCATGAAGTTAAAACAAAGTAATGTCAAACTCGCTACAACTCGAAACGCTCTATTGGACCTCCAACAAATAACAGTTATTTGTTACTGTTGTAGTATTCCTTCCAAATAATTTTTCTTCCATATTAATCTGATTTTTTTCTCACCTTGGTTGGTCCACTTAAAATATTATTAGCATGGATATAGTTAGAGGTCACAGCTTCTGGTATTGCCAATTATTGAATGCTGTTTGCAAACCTGTCTTCATCAGTTTACTTTCCTTTTTACAGGCAAGCCTAACAGACCATTACAGAATTTCCAGATAACCCCAGAGGTATGTTTCCTGTAGTTCTTATATAATAGAAAGAAAATTCAGGATAGATTGCTGGATCTGCTGCCAGTATGATTGACATAATGAGTTAGCCTGGCAGTATGGTAATATTGCATCAATGCTTGTTTATACCAGTACAGTTCAGGTATTTTGTCTGAATTCATGAAAGTGAATGTGTGTCGAGGGCTGTTCCAAATAAAGAAGTGGGGAGAGGTGGACCTGAGTATTAATTTAATACCAAGTGTTATCAATTTGGTGTTTCATGATATAATTAGTAGTTATAAACTGAAAAAGTTGTTTTTCTTCTGTGCAAAGTAAAAAAGCTGAAACCAATTTTTTTCTTCATTTACATGTTTTTTTAACTCCTACATTTTACTGGTGCCATTTTTAGAGCAATACGAGTCCCCCTGGCCTGGACCTTTTGACCTAGTGACCTGATTTCATAGGGCATGATAGAACTACTCCTGACTGATCAGACATACCTATTAGAATAAAATCCTAGAATTCTTTTTCATTAAATATATAAATAGATAATTAGAAATTCACATTCATAAATATTATTGTAGATTGCATTTTTCCCATTGCAAAATTGAGATTTTATAATTTTTTTATTCATTATAGCTTGATCCATATTCATGAATTTTTTTATTAAGCAGATAAAATGCCATCCATCAAAAAACTTCCAAGTGAAAACACTGCAAATGGTGTGATCTGGAAGAAAATCTGAGATGGGTCACTAATAATTCATTTAAATGGACAAAGTTTCGGTGTTTCCTATATCTCGGCATCCAATGATTCACCATCCCTCTCCCAATTCATCATTTTAATTAACACTGACATTACATTAGTGACTGTACCTATATACATCTGCAATGTCATTACTAAAGTCTTAAAATTATCATGGTTTGAATTTGTGAAATTTTGTTCATTTGTTTATTAACTAGGGTGTGGCCCTTGATAGCGGCAGAATTTCTGCCTTAGTGGGCCACTCCCGAATTTACATGTTTTAATATGTGATATTTTGAATAAATTGTTCTGAGTTCTAATACGTGTGAAATTGCATTTCAGGATGTTGCGAACTTCTTTGCATTTTTCAAGACCATACCTTCATTTCATCCAGCCCTGACTGGCATAATGGCTGGCATTGACAGGGAACTTGCAGAGGCATATTATTTACTGTCACTGTCAGAAGGGACTCAAACTGTGCACAGTATCTCGTACCAACCTCCAAATGCATCTTCTGAGATTTTTCATGTTGGCTTGCCATGTCCACAAGAAATACCTCCACCAATTTACAACTCTTGTGACAATTCTGCCATTAGTCAAGTCGGCCAAATGCCGATGAGGTCTTATCCAAACTTACCTGCATCTGTGGATCTGACTACAGCTGGAAATCAAATGGGAATTGTTGGTACCAATTTCCCAGTGAGCGTTTGTGATTGCTGTAGCTGCATTAGTAGCAGTACTCGGAGTGTTGAATGCACGAGTGTCTTATCAAGTTTCTCGGAGAACTCTTCAGCCCAATCCTCGTAGAACTGACATGATTGTGGGTTGAATCAAAAGCATCGGATTGTCGTTTTCATCGTCTGAATCATAATTTGTGAAAAAAAAGATGATCTGTTGTCAAGGGGTCAATATGTTATCAGTAGATATGTGCTTTTACATTCTTGTGATCAAGTAGGTTTAAAACAAACAATTTTGTAATTTCAGTATTCTTGATACATATTGTTTTACATTTTTCGATTACATATTATATTTTATATACAGTTTATTGGCTTGAGATTTATGAGCATTTTTCACATTTTAAAAGGTAAGAGCAGTTGTGAAGAGTATTTTCAGTGAGTGTTGCCTTGAATAGTGTGCAATGTGTGCATATGACACAATTGTTGTATAAGGTGGACATAGTTGTGTTACGCTTGGCTTGTTTATTATCATTTATGTATGGTTTATATATGGTGGCAAATGTTTTTTGAAAATATATGTTACTGGTGGGCATTCTTATTTTGGCAGCAATATGGCCTCGTTTAAGTGTTATTGTATTAATTGTCTAGGCAGCATATGACAATGGGGTATTATTATGTGTAATTAATGCCAGCGCAAACATTTTTGAAATTAAAATTTTCACCTTTTTTACTTCAAGAGTGATATCAACACAAGTTTATAATGATACCTAGCATTGAGTAGTTTTATGTGTAGTATCGGACATTTTTGATATCATAAACAAGAATGCAGTGGTTAATTTAGTTATTGTGTTGTTCGTCATTTTGTGAATTAAATTCATGTCTAATTACTATGAATGTCATGTATCAATAGGGTATCCATAGTATCCCATTGTCCTATTGTCAGTTACTGTTTTGCATTGTGTATTAATCAAATAATTATCCTTGGATTTCATTGTTCAATATTTTAATGATTGTGAATAAGATTTAATTGGATAGTTCATGATAAAAATTTTTCGAAACTAATTGTCATGATAATCATACTTGCACGACACCACATGTTAATATAACAGGTCATATGGTTATTAGTCGCGTGTTTTTTTTTATACTTCAATACGTTACATGACAACCTGACAGTGTAATGCATATTTATTTGAGAGCTGTTTTAGAATATACATTTTCGGATACAAATTTTATGGACCGTCCGTTGTAAGATGAATCTATTAAGAATATATTGTGAATATTGTGGCATTTTATAAGAATGGGAACCTTCTAATTTAAGCATGCACAGATCAGTGAAGAAATGTACTGAAGTGTGTCACTTTGTGTGGAAATAGTTAGAATTGTGATGTCCATTGATAAAAACAATGTGGTATGAAAACTCTTGCATTGTATTTTCCAAAGATTTATTTGGAATTTTATTAGGAATGTATAGGTAAGTGTTATTTTTGCCAGGGAACCGTGTGTCGCATTCTTTATATTAACAGAATCTTGTTAACATTAAGACTGATTGAGATAGAATCAATTAGGAAGAGCTCAGGTTGTTCATCGTTTGCAGATCTATATTTAAGATTAATTGTTGATACTGCTAAGTGGATGACTACTGTACCTATCTATAAGTTGATCAATTTGATTCATGGGTTGCGCATTTGGTGTAAGGTGTGTAATATAACCTAATTTTGAAAAGCACTTTTCCTGTAGGACACACACACACACACACACATATATATATATATATATATATATATATATAAGTTGCACAATAGATAAATCAGATGTTATTAATAATTCAAGTCTTCAAGACACATACAGCTTTGATTGATTACAAGGCCTTCAAGTTTATATTTTGTAAATTGTGTGTTGCTCTTAAATCTATCATGAAAAGTGCTTGTTCAAACAGCTGCTGTGTGGACAGGATTATACACTCGGCGACAGTGATTTTCGCCACGACAACGAGATTCGCCACCCCCCTAAAACTACAATAAACACCTTTTAGATGGCTGCCACAGCGTAAGGACACTGTCAATGATCTATACAACTAGGTTCGTAACAAATCAAGTCATTGCAATGTGCATAATCGTGTATTAGGGGGGTGGCGATTCTCGTTGTCGTGGCGAAAATCACTGTCGCCGAGTGTACACAAAATGTTTAAATCAATGCAAATCATAATGTTCTCTTTTTGAATTGTTCAGTAGGTCAAGTCATATTATTAATTTTTTTGTGTGTTGTGCATTTGAAATTATTGCTTGTCTCATTGTGTGCCGAATGATTAAGCTTTTCGGAATGTTTGATTAAAGTTGCTGCATAATTTCCATTCTTTCTTGTAGTGTTAGAAAAAAAAGGTTGGACGAGATGCAGAGCTCTCTCATTCAGAAATATATCACTCAGTATGCTAACCGTCATGATGGTATGGAATTCTCTGATTGCCAAACTATATCAATACTGTATACATATGTCCAGAAAAAAAACAATTTCGTAGCACAGAGATTTCATGAAGGGTTAGAATACTCTACACTTAATTTGTACAAGTCAGCTGGCTCAAGTCTAATATAAACCTGTGACGTCATGTGCTTAAATTCAATGATGACGTCACAAACAAATCGCTACTTTATTTTCAATTTTTAATTAATTTTTTTTCTTTCCACTTAACTATTTACCAATAGAGGGAGCTCTCAGTAACTGCACCCAAACAATTGTTAATGACGTAATCAAACAATGGGGTCATTGAGTGCAGTTAATGATGTCATATTTAGATGACGTCATTAAACAATGATTTGGGCGCAGTTACTGATAGCTCCCTCTATTGGTAAATAGTAGCCCATTGTGCTAGAATAATTATTCCAAGCCAAGGTGCAAAAGCTTTTGATGTTATGGAGCACTGCAGCAAATTTCAAAACGCCAAAAGTCAGGTGACATGGAGTGTAATTGACTAGAATTGGCTCAACTTAGAAACGATCAGACTGCGTATGGCAACGTAGTGAGCACTTTAATTTAACATTGAAGTCAATGGGGCTGAAGGGCGGCAAATTTGAAATGGGCTTGGCTGGAGCTGACATAAGTGAATTAACGCCTGCGCCAGCACTGTAAGCGGCTAAAATGCATCGTTTCGAGGGGGTCGAGTTTGAACATAACGCTCAAAATACCAACAACTTGCACAAATAAGTTCATGTCATCTAGGCATGCAATAATAAGCTAAGTTTGGGCTTGTCCGCTTTGGCCAACGATTGTGCTTCCTGCTTGGCTGAGCATGCTCGACCAATGAGAAGCAAGCTTACATTAAACGCTGGGTCGTTTGCAACTTCAAAAGGCTGCAGCTCCCTATCTGGTCATGAGTTTAGTCATTGGATGTGAACAGCTTCAACAAAGAGTTTCAAATGCGATATTATAGATTTATGAGATTTTTGGCATTTTTCTTCATGCTTGCCATTGGTATGGAATACAGATGCACCTTTGTTAACCCTCAGTGAACAAAGTTTGAAGAGGGTTATTGTTATCACTGGAAAAATTCATGTCATCTGGCGGGCGCACGTAACACTTTCATTTCCAGAGCAGATGCCTTTTGATAGTCACATTAACATATGGCGCCTATGTTGAACAAAATTTGGAAAAAATAGAAAAACATAAATTTTTTCGTTTCCCAGAGCAGAACTCTTGACACTACTGCTTCAAACTTTGCCAACTTTTTGGGAGACTCAGTGGGGTGTGGAGCCCTGACGCCATATTGTTCCCATTCCATTTTTTAGCTGTGTAGAGGACTTGCATCTGTCATTTTGGGATGATCTGCCAAGTTTTCTTGGTCACCATGGCTTCCAGTCATTTGCCTGCGTTTTATGGCTTCTCTAACAGCTTATTTTGTCCGCTTGAGTTGTTTAGCAACCCGCCCACGAATTTCCCAACCCGTGGGTTCTAGTAATAAAAAACGAATCACTACAATGTTACAATACTACACCACTGGTACTATTAATATATATATATATGTATATATTAGACTTGGCCCAGTCGGCTTTGTCAGCTTACCATCCTTTGATAGATGGTTTAATGTGGACAAAATCCGGCTTTGAAAGAATTTCTGACTGGAGCATTTCATATGCATCCACAGGTACACAGAGACATGGGATGTCAAAAGGTTTTTGAGTATATTGAGACAATGGGTAGTAATGCACAGTGGAATGACGAATACATCACACAAATGTTTACATTGCTAGCATTGACGAATGTATCTCAAGCCCAGGAGATACAAAATATCAATCCACTTTTTTTTCCACAGATATTTTTAACTTTACATGACAATTTAACAATTAAACAAACAAAAACAAAGAGAAACAATATTTATATATATATATAAGTGTAAATTTCTGAAGAAGGGGAGACATTGAAAAACTCACAAAGACCAGCGAAACCTCATTTATCTTTGACATTAGAGAAGTTCCAAGATCTTGATTTAGATGTGATTAGTTGCTTGAGGGTTTATTTGGACGAAATCATGGCACACATAAAAATATAATGCACTATTGTCAAACTATGGGTGCAGTATGTGGTATGTTGTTATCACTTGCTAGATGTCGTTTTTCTTCAGACCTAAAATTACTTAATATTTACATATAAACTTAGTGTAAATGGTGGCCACACTGGACATAATTTTTTTTTTTTGAAACACTCAATATAACTTCAAACATCTTTGGGAACCCTGAAGATCCAATATGAACAATTTTTAGTGATTTAACATTTCCTCAGGCAATATTTATGATTCCAAACTGAACTAGGAAGAATTGCCATAGAGTACCGATTTATATGTATAAGATGGTGCCTATATACATACAGAGAAGCTCACTCCCGCCAATTTTCTGACAGTAATAGGAAGTTCAAGATTACTGTATTTAATGTGGAACATGGTAATTAGGGAGCTACCTACGTATACACACTATCATTTTCCTTAAGCCAATGTGCCATTTCGCATAGCTCTGCTAGGCGCCTTGCTAGATATGGGCTCGATTACGTAAGAACTCTATTTTAAGTATCTAAATTAGCAAGATCAAGAAGAAGCACAAGCCAATCAAATAGAAGAAGTACAACGATTACAAAATCATTCTGCAAGAGTCATTAACAAATTAGGATGGATGAATGTTAGAGAGCGCTTCTTCTACTTCCAAACCCTTTTAATGTACAAATGTATCCATGGATTAGCACCCTCCTATTTAACCAATAATATAATATTTGAATTGGAAATTTGCAAGACTAATACAAGACAACATGAAGTGAATTTATATGTACCTCTACCAGATAACGAATTCCACAAAAGTATACTATTTCATAGAGGTGCAAAAGCATGGAATAATTTACAGAATAATATAAAGGAATGTCAAGATATTTTAACATTAAAAAAAAAACTATTGAAATGTCATGTAAAGAGTTTCAGAACCATCAGTTAATATATTGTATCGATAATATTTTAATTTTTTTGTGATAGATGTGATAATCCTCAACTTGTGGAGCTGCCCTCTTTGCTCAGGCGACATTTTTGGTAACCCATTGGGTTACAGTATAAATTCATTTACTCTCCACATCAGACCCTGTATTTATATGTACATATTATATTGTTCTCTCTACAGTTGAGGTCTTGATGACACAGGGGAAACTGCATGTCGTGCTATTGGAATTGCCCTTCATTCAATATATTCATCTGCTGGGGTCTTTGTGGCCTCTAAAATGCTATTTGTTAGCTCCTTGATTTGTTTGCTGATGTTGAGCAAGACTATGGGCAAGACTATGGGCAAGACTATGAGCAAGACTATGGGGCCAACCGTGGTTGGTGTTTCATCCAAAATGCATTTTATTTCCTGACACTCTTTGCATGGTCACCATTAATTTCATCTGCTTTGTTATCAGCATTACAGTTAGTTTCATTAAAAACGACCTGTCAAATTGAACCTAGACAAAGCTAGACAACTTTAGCTATATGATGCCACTAACCAGAACTGTCTGGCTGTGGCTGGCTACTCAAAGCTGGATCTAAATGTACATGTAGCACCATATCCAACTATAAGCTAGGAGTAGACAAAAGCAGCTGGCTTTAGCTACAGCCAGGAATAGGTCGCTACAGCTATCTAGAGTAAACCATATGTTATGAAACTAACTGTATGTCCATATTGCTCCATGGCAAATACTGAGACTGCCACTCCGAGGGGAAAGACTGGCATTTTTCGCAAAACCTTTATGCCCATATTCTTGTTGTTGATGAACTTTGGTAACCAATCATTGTCATCAACTCATTGCAAGGTGTGTCTCTATTCATTGCATTTGGTTTCAGCAAAACTGTGTGGCCAGCAATATGTGAGGCCATCTTGGAGAAATGTAACAGAGTGAATGAAAGCCAATCTTATGAACATGGTTAAGAACATTATCATCTGCTCTTGTGTGTTAGTTTTGTCAAACATGTTATGTAGGTGAGTTATTTGTATACTGAAGCCCAAAATGTATGACCAGCCCGATTTTAAAACTTACCAATATTAAACCTAAGTTTCCTGAAGACTGTACATCAGAAGACTGCTGCACTGGCAGTTGGTACAATAATTCCGCAATCCAACGAGAAGTATATTTCACAACAAAAGAAATGCTCCATAGCAAATGTTAAGGGCTCGATATATTCCTTGGAAAAGGTCTCACAGAAAATATCAAGTGTGACCCCATCCTGTGTTGTTAACTTCTCTATTACATTGGGGTATTTCTCATCATTAGTCTACAAAAACATTTCGCATGTACAAACATTTTGTTTCTTTGAGCTATTTATCACAATTCAAAACGCCCTTTGTGTTTTTGCGTGTGACCTTACATCTTTGAACACACAACGCCTGTTTGCGTGATCTGCAGGAACGACAATTCCTTGACATTACCACCAGAGGTAGCCACGAGTACACAGTGAATTACATGTTACTGATCCCGTCTGGGGACATGTCACTCACGGGGCCCATGTTTTCTGTTATCTTATCACAACTTATCACCATTGTTCCGGAATATCACAAAATTCAAGTGCATTAAGAAGCATTTGCATTATACAATATACAGAGTAGCCCTGCATGAGTAATGTTGAATAATGTTGTAAACATGGGAGTGGTTCTGCATTAAATTTGCATAAGTGCCCAAATGGGGACTCAGAATACAGGAACAGTTTCTAATCTAAGAATAGGAATCCTGTACCATTTAGTCATTGAAATTAATTTCTCATTTGGAACGATAGTTGTACAGAGTTGTGGCCCAGAAGGGAAAAGTGCTGAAAAGAAAAGTAAGTGGGCCGCAGTATGACACAGGATATATATTGATTATGACACATGACGATATGCTGTTGCTTTATCTGATAAAGTGTTTATCCTTTTATAATGTCTATCTGCTTATGGGCCGAAGTCCATGTGCCTATTAGCACGGAGACCTTATACAGGTAGACAGCCTTGGGAGGCATCACTCTTAGCAGCATCAGCAGCAGCAGCATCAGCAGCAGAAGCAGCTCTCATCACCCTCTTATTGATCTCTCAGCAGCTGACAGAATGGGATCAGTGCCATCATGATCTCAGGTAAGAATATATTCTTAAGTTTCCTCACCTGTCACTTGCATTTTAATTGTCTTATTATCACCCGCATCATCTTACAATGTCTCTCAAAATTCTATAATTATACATGCCTGCCAGGTGGCTAGCTGTATGTAAGGTTTACTTAGCACGTTTGGTCCCTTCCCATTGATAGACACGTGGACCTAAAAATAAACCTTCGACAAATACGGTTGTGTTTGCCCAGAAACTTGAAATGGTTTCACGTCCCAAACTGGAACACATAACACAGGTGCACAGCATGTTTAAACAGGTAAACAGTCCCATCAGGAGATATAGTGTAACACAACTATAGATTTAATGTGAGTGTGTTTTTGAACTAGTGACAAGTTATAATTGGAGGACATTGAGGTAGGCTGTATCTTATATTAATAGAGATCAAGATTGAATGTGACTGTAGCGTGAAGGTTTTCTATGAGGAAGTCTAAAACAAAATATCATTTCATTGGACAGCAAACAGTTTCCACCATTTAACAATGCCCTGGGCACACATTAATGGCGTATTTCATGACTCCACGCCTTTTTAGAGATTTGTAAGGTTTCCAGGTTTAAAAATGAGAAGAGATAGCTTTTCAATTGAATTGTTCCAAAATCCCCACAATTAGGTGCTTAATTCATCCATTCAGTATAACTGTGGGGCCTACAGTTAGTTTCATAAAATATGGTCGACTCTAGACATCTGCAGCAACCTATTCCTGGCTGTACTAAAACCTTTAGCGGATTTAATCTGAGTTTCCGAAATTCATCCTGGTAAATATTTTATCCAGAAATAGCAACTGGCTGGTGAAAACTCCTGAGGGACTTAAGTAGTGCAATTTGGTAAAAAAACATCAAAATAAGTAGTGCAATTTGGTAAAAATACATCAAAATTACACATTTATTCTTAAAAAGTTCAATCTTTAGATCTTGTACTTCAAAATCATTTTGCTTATTGCTTTGATAATAAAAAACTAAATTTAAAGTTTCCAAACATACATTTACAATTTTACAATCTTATCAGAAGAGGTAAAAAATGGCCAACTTCATAAAATCATTTTCTGCGTTACAGTCTATTGAAATAAATAGAAGCAATAATATTGCTAGAAGAGAATGTCTAGATGAAAAGAAAGCTGGATTTAAAAATAGCGATGAGTCCACAAATCATAGCAACCGCTACTAAAAAATGGCACGTGGGAGAGTTTATATGTGTACAGATTATATCACATTACATAGCTGTTGCAAAACACTAGTAAAATTAGCAAAACATCCTCAATTATTGTTGACACATTTTTATACAAATTCCAGGGGGATTGAATAATTCTGAATCCAACTGTCACTATAAGAAGAATCATGTCGAGGTTCAATTTAGGGAAATGAAGGGATATAACAAATATTTACTTTCATTATTAATTTAGAAAGTGAATTGAGCATACTGTATTTACCTTGAATATATCGTCAGAACATAAAATAGAATAAATAATAAAATAAAGACTAATACTTCCTCGTTATGTTCTTCAGGTAATTATGTTAATATGTATGTACATGTTTCTAATAATTTATTCATTATACAGTTAGTTTCATAAATTTGGTTGACCTATTTCTCGCTGACAACTTATAGTCAGCTTACACCTACCAAAAAATTCATGTATAAACCTTTGTAAATGAAATTTATCTCATGTATATAAATATGTATGTGCAATAGACATGCATCTTTTCAACAAGAAATAACAAATATGAGAAACTCTCAACTTATGCACCAAATGTTCTGCATGTACTTTTAGATCCGGTTTTTAAGCAGCCAGCTATAGCCAGACAGTTCTTTTTAGTGGCAAGTAGCATCCTATAGCAGAGGATTTCCAGCTTTGTCTAAGTTCAAATTGACAGACCTTTTTTAATGAAACTAACTGTATGTATTTTAACTTGGTACAGCTTATCATTTCTTGCTAGACCTACACTGAAACCAAAAATGACTAAGATGTAGTAATTTCATCTTAGTCAAACATGAATGACTATTCACATTTACCAACATTCTTAGTCGTACTGACCAAAACCATTAGTCATGTAAAAAAGAGCAAAAAAAAAAACAACAACAAAACATCTGTTAAAGAGGCATTTTAAGAAATGTTCAAATTTGTCTAAAATGGAAAATATATGGCAAAATACCTATAAAACTAACTGAAGGTATTCTTAAAAACCATGAGGAGTTTTTATGCCAGCATGTAGGATTGTTAAAAAGGGCTGCATGTGTGTCACCCGATGAGCCACAGAGAGGTGAGTGCTGTGAAAGGAATTTGGCCCATTGATTACAGACCACCTAATAAGAGAATCTATAAATAGAACTGCAGCTTTGTTCTGATCCTTGAATCACCACTAGGAGCAATGACATCCGTGGTGATTAGCATGCCGGCTTTCAGTGTGGGTAACTAGAGTTCGATTATCACCGTGAGACTACTGTGTGGTTACACTTTCAACTCACAATGAGCTCAAATTCATCACTGATTTTCACTATGTGACTTTCTGTGTGACTAACCCTGTTGGTCAGTAGATGGCTGCAAGGGGCATGATTAATTCTTAGTCAAAAAATGTTAAAATGTTAGTCAAAAACGGCATAGGCAGGTAGTCGTTTCTGGCATTGTCACTGTGACTAGATATCTAGTCAAATAGAATAAGATGTTAGTAACTTTTTTTAATGTAGGGGAAAGTAAGAAGAACTGGGCAGGCTGGAGAATTGGGCCACCCTCTCTACAGCTAAAATTGATATTGGTATTACCCTGAAATTGGGCCACATTACTCCTAAGTGATCATAAGTGCATGTCTGAAAGCAAGAAACCATTTGAAATATTGCTTTTCGGATAAAGTGAAAATTGTTCACTATGTGTACAATTGTTCATTGACAACACTGATAGGGATAGATTAGAAATAAACATCTTTTTATAATCAGCACATAATCAGAGTACAATCACATAACGGACATGTTGTTCTTGCCATGTGAAAAAATATAGTCACAATTTCTTTCAAGCAACAGCTTTGGAGAGAACTGGGCCACCTCAGGTGGGGAGAACTGGGCCCCTGTCCTAGGCCTCCCTCTGTTATAAAATACAGTCAAACTTTTTGATAAGGAAATTATATACCACCTCCATTAGAAATTATGCAAAAACACTAGCTTACACTTAGAAAATGAAAGGAAAACCATATGTTTGTATGACAGTGAAAGTTAAGAAATAGTAGGCCTACATGCAACATTTTTGGCAATTACATACTAGAATTATGCCAAGATGAAGTTCAAACGTTAACTTAATCAATTTTAACCATGAAATGCTGTATTCACACTGCATATTAAAGTTCAACCTGAAATTAATGTAATTTTTACAACTAAATGTTTGGAGAAAAGGTTGACCATTCTTTCAAAAAGGCACCTCATATTTTTGGAAAAATGCTTATAGTATAATTTGGAAAGGAAAAAAGTGACTTTGCTTTATTAGTTGAATTGGGAAAATCAAAATGTGATGAACGGCCCAGTTCTCATTACTTTCCCCTATTGGGTAGTGAAAAAAGAAATCATTTTTATATTTTGTACATAGCACATCACTGGCACGTGCTAAGCTAAAATTAGACCACTATTCCCATGTGCTAATATCACAATTTCTCCACCATTTTATTACCTTCCAATGACACCTGTGCCCTTGTATTTGGCTGGAGCTGGAATAATCAGAGCTGCTTTTGACTAATCGGCTTTGGCAGAAGAAAAGTGGAGAAAAGCCAATATAGCAAGTGCATGTGTCATGCAATCCAGCCATGAATAATAATTGGACATGTGAAACTCCATTAGGAAGTGTTATGGCAATATTTAGGTGATCCCAGTTCACCTCATAACCAAATTGCCTGCCTGGCTCAGATTCGGCTTTGAGGACCATGATTTAATTGTATTGGCTGCAAAATGGCATTCAAGTCGCTGAAATGTGCTGGGCTGTGGCTGCCTCAAAAAGGCCCCACGTATGCTCCATCATGAGCAAGGGGGTAAAAGGATGCAGTGTAAATATGACCACCTTTCACCCAAACCAAACAGAGCATCCTTTTGCAGTATCATGCCCCCCCCCCCTCCCCCCCCCCCGTTGATGTAACGTAATACCACATAAAACATACATGACACAGGTCTGTCATTTGGCACACAGAATTTCTGACAAAAACGATGATGACGTTGCTATGGATACAGCGATAGATACTATATAGCTGGGTGCACAAATGGGCAACAGTATCGTAAACAATGAAGGGTAAAGAATGGACTGGTATCGACGTGATTTAATTGGAGCAGGAGGGAAGCTGCGTGTCAATGGATGCTAAGTGATACCCTCATCGAGTTGATGCAATGCAGCCAACATGATGTGCACAATATCCCTTTGAAGTTGTGTTGAGAGAGGGAGGGGGCAGTCGGGTGGCAGCTTGATCTCATTTGCAAGTTGATGACTGAGCGAGATGGTCTGATGGATTTTCCCGGCCATTCTCTTGCTTCAGTTCTTTCGGATTCACTGACAGGTTCACAAACATAACGTACACCAATATTGCTGCGCTTCACTCTGTGACTGTACACAGCATTGCCTGATTGGAGCAACAGAATGAAAGAACCAGCGGTGCGCACGCCATTGGTGCCACAACAAAAACCTAATGAGATCAGGCGTGCGGTGTGACAAACAGTATTTTGCTGGCACGCAGGTGGGATCCACTGCAATATTGATGCTATAGATTATCGGATATTTAGGAGGATGGATGGATGGTAGATGGATTGCCTTTCAGCTGAGCAGGATGTAGGGCTCTTGGGTCTTACATGGCTCTCAATCTAAGGACAGGAAGAGCAGGGTTAACTGAGCTGTGATGTCACACCCCTGGGTGCAAGCTGCCGGATCAGGGGTTCTCCGTCAGCGTCAGAAGCACTTAGGCATCCAGGGAGACAGCAGGGATGCAAGTAAGCACCCCTTAAACCAGCATAACTGCCCAGTCGTCTGCTAGCCATAGGACCTAGCATGGACACTGCCAAGGAGTGTGGGGGCCAACTACACCTTCAGTCCTGCTGATCAAAGCATCCTGCCTGCATTATCGGATTTCTATCAGCGAATCTCCACCTTAAAGGTATTGACTACATCTAACAAGCAATTAAGGCCTTTGGGATCCAGTGTAGAGATCGTGTGCATTTCACAAACACAGCAGAGTTCAGAAGTATGTAGCTTACATTCTCTTACAGTGTGCCTTCATATTCTGCAATGAATGCTTAAACTTTGATTTTTAACACCTGTTATTTACAGTTGACACATGGGACTGATTCTATGATTCTAAAGCACTGACACACATGCACCATACATCATAACACCCCTATTCATCTTCATCGACTGTTGGCGGCTGCTGAGCAGAGAGCAATATCACAAGTCACAAATACATTGGCTGCTGGGCCTTCTTTTTGCTGCCGCATCAGTACATCATCTGAAACACTTGCAGCACACATGGAAAGAAAAATGTAAGGGTGGGGAAAAAGGGTAAAAAGAAGAAAGGTCACAGACTTTACAAGTCAGAACAAGGAGCAGGTGACTGGGGTGATGCCTGCAGCTGCATTTCTTATGAGCTGCTTTATTCGATTAGTTTTTGAGTGATCTGCTTGATCTGCTGCCTTGACCGATTGCCCACTGGTCAGCCTGGGGCTGGCCGCTGTTGAAATGCAGGGCTCTCCTCACTGTCTTAAATAACAACTTGCATGGGATGGACTGAGCACCAGTCCTCTGTAATTCCATAATGTCTGGTTTTACAGCCATATCCAAGGACGCCCTGTTCATTGGTCTTTTCCAGTAGGTATTATGAACCTTTATTTCGAATACCCTTGATGGTACATTAGCTATTTTTCAAAATAGCAATCTCATTGCTATTTTACTGGAAACAGAAGCTGAGATATTTATATCTCTTCTTACCTGTTGGCATTGTTCTAGCACACCTGATTCATGCAGTAATTTTAAACGTCCTGGTTTTAAGCTAAACAAAGCAATATAAACACGTATAGAGATGTGTACAGTTTTAACGAAATTAAATGTGTAGAGACATAAATGTTAGTTTACATGAGTTTTTATTGACATTGTCTCTCACTGCACACATTTGTAAATATAGTAGTTGGGAAGTTTTGTAGATCTTCTGAACACCTGAGCAGCACAGGTGCGTTGTTGATGTTTTGTAAATAATATCGTTTTTTTTTTCTTTGCAGCTGGAGATGTGGGTAGATAGCCGTGAGGAGTTTCTAGTCTAAATTGAGGGCAGATGGAAAGCTTGCTTAATAATGCATGCCTGAACAAAACTGCCCTTCCTCCATGGAGTTCTGCACGTTTTAGGAGCACCAGCTCACTTTGATATTTGTAAATCTCTACTCTCCAGTGAGCTTGACATTTTCTTGGCAGAATAACACCAAAGCCTGCAACAATGGCTTGTGGCTCCATAGCAACGGAACCAAGGACCCGGATAAGCTGAAGGACGTCCGTTGCCAGGGACAACAATGCATCCTTGCGCTGCTAAAGTGACGCGCAGCTTTAAGGTCGGTTTTATCTTGTTTCCATTCCTGGTGCTAGTCTTCCTGGGCTCCGTCTCAATACCCCTGAATACCAGCCGACCCTCGACCAGTCCAACCCTCCCCAAGCGTCCCAAGCCGCTCTCCCGCCATTCCCTCACTTTTCGAGCCAAAATCGAACGAAGTCACGTCTGCAAAACGAACGAAACAGTCAACGCCACAGTTCACGCAGCATGCGAGGAGATCGCGATAGAAAAACGTCAGTACTACCAACCACGTGACCAAGTGGTCAACCCTTTCCCCCACCACTTCCTGATTGACGCTGCCCACTTGTGTGACGCTTCCACTGACGTCATCATTCTCGTCCACTCATTACATAACTATGCCGACCGACGCAACGCCATTCGCGAGACTTGGGGTGGCGCTGCAGTCAGCGGAAATTGGCCACGTGCTTCCATGTCGTTCAAAGTCATCCTGGCATTTGTCCTTGGCCTCAACCACAATGGCAGTCTAGACGAACTGCTCAAGAAAGAGGCAAAAGAACACCGTGATATAATTCAAGGAGACTTCTACGAAGATTACCACAACATGACCCTCAAGTCTCTCCTTGGCTTGAAGTGGGTAAAAGATTATTGTCCCCATGCCAAATATCTCATTAAAAGCGACGATGACATGATAATCAATGTGCCATATTTACTCGATGTCCTGGCTGAGAATAACATGACCAGGGCTCTTCTGGGGCCTTATAATGAGAACTCGCGGGTCATGAGAAGGGGCAAATGGTCCATTCCAGTCGAGGTATTCCCCTTCTATTATTATCCCGCCTACGAGTCAGGGGCAGCCTACGTCATCAGTGGTGATCTGGTGGAACCTATTTTCATCACCTCTCAGTTCGTGCCTTCCATCTTCATTGATGATGTTTACATTACGGGCATCCTGGCCGAGGTACTCAAAGCCAGACACGTCAAAATCTACGGGTTTTCCTACTGGAACAGCAAGCGACTGCAGCCCTGTGACATCATAGCAAATAGAATGTTTACCGGGACCAAGATGGCGCCTAGCAACCAAATCGAAATGTGGAAGACAATCAAGATTGGTCGGTATTGTCGTTAAGTGATTGCTATGGTAAACCACAACTGGCATGCATGGGGTCATTTCAGTTTCCATGGACCCTTGTTTCTGCGCTTGCAAATAGTTGATAGAGATATGAGCAGATGTGAACAGCAAACACAATGTGTTTATTTACCCAAGAAAGGAAAGTTTTTTCAGACACACGAGTGTGATGGATGATGATAGGCTGGATGAATTACCCAAGGCGGCCATCTTGAGTAGGTCTAGGGGGGTTCTCTTGGGATATTAGTGTCGGAAACAAGATTGACAGGCACACAGCCTACTTTATTGGCTGATGGCTGGCTAAGGACTGGCTGACGGCTGGCTAATGCAGGCGACCTGGTACAGCCATCGGTTTAAAGAATCTGGCTTCTATACGAAGTAACATTGCAGATCATGTGAGAGTCACTGTTTACCTTGACACCAGTCCCTATTAATAGGGAATATTACCATGGAAAATTGTACAGACATACAAGTTAGCAAGGTTGTGAAACCAGCTGTATTTAACTTATGCAAATGCATTGTTTATATGCATGGAACATGTGAATATGAGACCACTGACAGTCCGTCCACAATGTATAAAATGTCATTGATAGGATGAAAATGATAGTTGATTTTATAAAATTACACAATTAAGATATTTTATAGCAGGAATATTATTGATTACTGTCACAGAACTTGTTGGGATTTAAAAGGCAAATGCAAAGGTTGTTGGTGATATGCCACTGATAGGCAATATACATTTTGACTAAAGGTTTATTTACATGTGTTGATCTGAATATGAATATCATTTCAGTTATGTTCTCCGTTTCCTGATATGCAGTCACTCTAGAATGTCATTGTTGACATCCAGCCTGCAAATTGCAACACGTGGCCAAAATGTAATGTCAAGGTTGTTAGCTTTTTAAAAGCATTGTTATATTTTCTAAGAAATTAAATTTGTCTGAACCTAGAATGTTTTGATAGTCATTCATAGCATACCTTTTTGACTTGAGAAAATGTCCATTGTCTATAAGGACAACTTTTTGCTTGTTAGTAGATATAGTCATTATGACAAATTAGTTTTTTGACAAACTTGTTGGATAATGCTGACTAACCTGTTAGTCAAAAATGTCAGAGTTAATGAATAATGTATGAAAAGTCAAAATGTCTAAAAAGTGAGCCATAGTTTGACGAATGGTTTACTCATTTTAATTGCATGATTGGGTTTAGTGCAGTATAGCGGACCCAAATCCATGCCCATATTTGGCATTCATGAATATGAAAATAATCACTATTTCTTATCACATTTTTCCCGGCAAACAATAAGATAAAATTTGATGAGAAATATTATTCATATTCATGAATGCCAAATATGGGCATGAACCCCTAACTGTTCGACACAAATAATATTTGGTACGAACAGCGGGGGTTTGGGGGTGACAGCCCCCCAAAAAATAATAAACAACATTCTTGCCTTGGAAATGATAACCGCCCTCGTTTGTTTGCGACGTCATGAATTAAATTCAAGCAATTTTACGTCATAGGCCTGGCAACGAGGCTCGCTAAATATGGTCATAAATTTGGGTCCGCTATACTGCACTTTTTCCCCATGATTCAATCTATAATCTATAAGAGCGTAGGCATTTTTCCATATGGCTGCATTACATTAAAAAAACGTACATAACATCAACACTGTATAATCAATTGCTGATGGTCTGATTCTAAAGGCCATAGAACTGCTGCCAATATTGGCAATAAAAATGGCAATTATATTTTACAGACATTTGACTTATTGAGTTTTAACGACTGTTGAATAGCAGTATGTGTAACATGTGGAAAAGCTCACAAGCACTGGAATCAAGACTGCAGGAAAATTGTTTCATGTTTCTATTCATATCAATAGTATTTGGCATGTCAGCATGCGAGCTGTGATCGTTGACCACAAGGAGCAGGAGGCACTCATCGCCATGGTGTCAAATACCAAAAATGTGGTTGCTGCAGTATAGAAGGACCTTACATGGCCAAATGTGCCACATGCGTTTTCCATGAGAAGGATAAACGCATGGAAAACGCATGGTTTTTAGTTAATTATAATGAGGCAAAAACCATGCTTTTTCCATGAGTTTATCCAAACGCATGGAAAACGCACGAGGCACAATTGGCCATGTACAAATGAAAGATTCACACTGTAGGCCTACCACACAAATAACAAGTGGATGGCACAAGAAGCAACAATGAAAGACTAAAACAGGAAAAAAGGTGATTACAGAAGCAGAAAGAAAGCTTGATACTAAAAGATGAAAGACGGGGTTGAATATAAGTGCCCTCTTGTGGAGAGAGTGAAATTGTCTTCGATGGCACAGGGCATTTAGTGTAAACCTGTCTAGTAGGCAAGGCTCCATGCTCGATGTTTTACGTTGTGAGTTCCTCCACTTGGCATAATAATATATGGCACATGACCTTTATTTCAATTTCCATTTATACATTTCTTCACTATTAGTGTATATACCGCAAGTTTGATACATATTTAGATGAAAAGAACAAAGCAAAATGAGGATAAAACATAAGCATTGGCAAAATAAAACAGAGGAACATAAATACAGAAATTACAAAATAAAGATATGATGTTGACCAGAAGCTTTCCAGGCCTAATGCCATTCTAGAGACTACTATCTTTCTCGCACTATCTTTCTACCATTGACAAAAAGGTCCACATCTGGAAGTTATGAATGATTATAATATTCAATTTATTGTTCAGGTTAGGTCTTGCAGCAATCTATGGAATGATTGTGAACCATGAAAGACGGATATGATCTGTATACAGTTAAAATATTTCTAACGTAAACTTGCAGCAAGTGTAATTTACATGGGCCAGGGGCCCCGTTTCATTTCAAAATGTGGGGGGACATATTGACCTTTATTCTGGACACCAACAGTCAAATCGTTATGTAGGTACAAAAAAAGTGGGGGGGGGGGGGACTTGTCCCCCTGTCCCCCCCCCCCCCTAAAACGGGGCCCATGACATGGGCTGCTGAGTACTAAGCTTCTTGTCCAGACAGTCAAAGGTCCCATCAATAAAATTTACAAATGGTTTCCAGACGTGTATTCACTCTGAAATATTAAAGGAATGTGCCGTATAATATTCGAATTTATTGTGGTGACCTTCAACAAGCAAACATGGAGTTAACCAAGAATTCCAAAGGAATAAGGCTTGCTGCTGCTGCAGGCGAGGCTGAGATGCTAGAGATAAGATATCTACAGGTGGTGCCCAATGACCAAAGTCCATGGCATGGAATTAGGCCACCTCGGAATCTTTTAGAAATCAGCTTTTGCAGGAAATTCCTGGAGAAGTCAAAATGGCAGCGACTGCAAGGCAAGAGAGGGAAATGAAGGAGAAATACTCCAAGCTGTTGAAGGACCCCGGTCTGTCTCCTCTGGAAAAACTCCGAGCATACATCTTGTCCAGGGGTGTCCGCAGTTTGAAGAGCCTACACAGGTGATGTCATACACTAGAAATGTTCACAGTGCTCAGATTTCATAGACTTGGAAACTAAACTCCAGTGTCATGTAAATCTAGGCCTCCCGTTGGCTCCAATGGGAGTTCCAAGTCTATGGAATCTGCCAGTCTAGGCCTAGACCCTAAAGCCTCCTTCACACATAGCTGGATCAGACGACGGAGTGTCCCGGAGTAAAATTTCTTTCACTCCGGGGGTTCCGGGATCAAAGAGCTGAAAATGTCAACAAAAAATAAATGTTTGGCGGTGTGTACATGAGAGCAATACGGTGGCAACAAGGAGCAACACGGAGTTAACACGACTGTCCCGGAAGAGTGATGAGTGAACCGGAGTTTTCACGGTGCCTTCGCAGATATAACCGGTCATTACACCGTGTTCATTTGAGTGGAACCGTGTTGGTCCTTGTACTCTCCGGCGTTAATGACGGTGAAATATTCATGCCCGGTTGACGCCAGACGTAGCCGGAGATATGTCGGAGTCAATACGAGATTCCCGGAGATCGGCGGAGTCTACTGGGAGTCTACACGGATCAACACGGATTAAATTACTCCGGGAACTCCGGCATGAAAAATTGAACATGTTTAATTTTTTCCCCAGATTCCCACGGTGGTCCGGATCGCCCCGGACAATGCCGGACAATGCCGGAAATAAACACGAGGTCTACATGCTATTACCCGGAGTTTGCCGGTGTTATACTCCAGGACAATCCGGCGTCTGATCCGGCTATGTGTGAAGGGGGCTTAAGGCCGCATTGTAGACGAGGGTCTAGTAGATATCAAAGCATGGTGAGATAGGCCCTGGAAGTAGGTCAATCACTACGCCTGTTAAATTTAACTAAGCGGCAAACAAAGTAGTTCTTTAAAATTCGTCCAATACGACTTTGCATCCTCTTATTTGGTACAGGGACTTAATGTATTGTTATCTTATGATTAATATAACCCTTTCTACACTGTCAAATTGCTTGCTCCCCGACTGGGATCCTTGCTCCCCCGAATTTTTTAAGACCCTCTCCGGTGTGATCGAGGGTCTTGCCTCAAGACAGGAAATCTGCTGTAACAAAACATGGCAATGGAAGACACCATTGTGCACTATAGAACTTGTAAAACCAGTTCTGTAATTGACCTTTGAATTAAAACATCACTTTATATTCGCATTGCATTTATTGCTTTTTTGTTACCCTCATGGCCAGTTGTATGTCCAATCAATCAATCAATCATTCTGGGCCATACTATGACTTTTCCCGTTTCCATTGTCAGTATAATTAATCAGATGCCCATAGAAATTTGACCTGGAGCTTTGCAGATCTTAATATCAGATTACCTCATTGAGCAAAAAAGAGATATATATGCAAGTACACTTTCATTGACATGAGGTTTTTTTATGTTGCTGTTTTTCGAACAACATACTAACATATTCCACAGGGAATCGTTACTATCCTCATATTGGCATGGTATGCATTATGATGTATTTCACATATACCAAACTGAGAAATGATTGACGTTGTATAGGTTTTGCTAGTGCCATCTTTTACTTGCCAAATAAAATTGTAATTTACATCGATTGCTGCATGAGTTTTTCACTGAGTGACTAGAATTCAAAATAAATATTCATGTGGCTTTGTAACTGCTTGGAAATCAATGGCCCAGTTGGATTCCTTCACCCAAAATTGGCCTATTGTCCCCATTCACTGGCTTGTTAATATGGCGGAGAACCAGGTTGGAAAATTAATTGGGAGCATTGACATTAGAATGTTGAAATGCAATGAAGCATAGAATTAGCACCATACCAGTGTAGTTATGGAATGTAGTAATTGGAAAAGTTTAATTAAATGTTGATTTGTTGCCATGTTTCAGTACAGAGCAGCATTAATTGCCGTTCTTAATCATGAAAAAAGCTATGTTGTTTTTGAATTTTTTTCCTGGTGGATATAGACTTTAACTGGTAATGGCATAGGCTCATTAAAGTTGGTAACGATGTATTTTATAACCTTTTGATGACCGAACTAAAGTATTGATGTTGATTACTCATGCAAGTATAACTTTATAAAAGTTCCACGCATCATTAAATAAACATAGAAGGATTCAGTGGCTGAGCCCAGTAATAAATATGCCAAGCAGTTAGCTTATATATATGCGCTCCTCTATAGCCATATTCCTATGATAAGACATGAGCATATTGCATTCCAGTGTCTGCCAAAAATGCCAAACTGGATGTAAATAGCCTATATGCTGGCGGCTCCATTTTGTTTCCACTTCTGTCTGCTGTCTAGTTGTGGCTTCGTGTGATGGGAATTTTATGGCATAATAAGCAAATTCCGTTAGTGGAGCTATACATACTTTATACTGTGTAGTTGAGTCATGGAGGTCCTCTTGTATTGTTTTGTCTTCATGGTCTGAAGCCTAGTTAGGTTTTACTGCCAATTGCATGAGGCAAAATAAATGATGAAATGACAGGCTCGCACTCCACACCATATTACTTATTGAAGCCTTTACATGTGTAGTGTTTGTTGCCCATGCATAGACACAGAGTGCCGGGAACCATTTCTCATCGATGTGATACAAAGTGCACGATAAAGGATTTGAACCACGGAATATTAGCATTTCTGGCCAAGCCAAAGGCTTAACCATTGGGCCACCAAGATGCAGCAAAATTTACATGATAAAAGATCAGTTTGTTAGCCACAATTGATATAAGCTGCTTTGCACATAGTAAAATAGTACTTTAAAAAAAACCAAGATTCGTCGGCTTCTGATAGCATTTATTTGTTAAAAATATATTCTTGTGACCTCTGAACTATTCTAATAAGTTAAGTTAAAGTTTTTTGTCTCTTAAGATATAAATTAAGGCAGTGTTGTGGGAATTTTGCTGGAACATTTTTTTTGAAGGTCTTAGCTGGTAGCACTGGCAATTACTACAACAAAGGGGAGGCATCATTTGCAAGAGCTGCTAGCAAACAAATTTGACGACTAACAAAAACTGCATCTACATCTTAGTTAGGATTGATACTTTCAATAAAAAATATGCTCATAATTTTCAGTGATGCTGGGAAAGAGCAAAATACCAGTATGTTACATTAAAAATGTACAATAAATAAACTGTGGTACGCACAGAGCGACTGACAGATTTCGGGGGAGCACGAGGTACAGTGGGGGAGTAAGAAATACAGCATCATAAATGATTTTATACTAATTCCTCTTTTAGAATATACATTCTGTGCCAAGATTAGCAGAACAACGTCAGATTCCGCGCAAAAACGAAAGAACTATTTTGTTCGCTGCTGCGTTGAAATCATCAGGCGCAGTAATTGACCTATTTTAGTCGCATATAGAGCAATATTGCGAAATCACCTAGTCTGAGTTGCAGCTTGGATAAATAGGGCTAGAGCTTAGAGCTCCATTTATTCAAGGTTGCACGTCTCACATAAAAAGTGTACGATGTTTACTTGCCATAGCAAAAACACTCAGTGACTCCATCAGCATTGTGCAATGTTGAAATATAGTGGAAGGAAGCAATATTGTTACATAATTACAGCAGGTTTCATAGACTTGGAAACTGAACTCCAGAGGATGTCATGTGAATCCAGGACTCTCATTGGTTAAGGCAGTCACTCAGCTAATGAGAGTCCAGCTGGATTCAACTGCCGTTCCCTGGAGTTTATAATTTCCAAATCTATGAAATCTCCTAAAAAGCCTTGTTAGATGTAGCAAGCAGTGGAAGCCAAAAGTATTTCCAATTGTCATTTTATACGTTCAATGATGTGCGAACCATTTCAACCGACTGTTTTGCAACACAGCATGATGTGTGTACATTGGGCACCTCCGAGGTCTATATATGAGCTGGGATATGATTGACAACATAGAAAGCTTTCAACCCAATGTAGACATGATTAATGTTACACAGATAGGGAAATATGTTGCGAATCTACTTCATCATACGCCAAAACATATAGCCTCGAAAATGAGTATATATATATTTTTTTTTATTGACATCAAAATATCAAATTGATACATGTGTCAGCACAAAATGGCACAAAAAAGATAATAGAAATACATGGATCAACAGTTAAAATAATCAAATAAGTAGAGCTATAGTATGACTAATACTAATCAGCATTACATAGTCTAAGAAATTCTAAAGCACCCAGAACTAAACAAATAATAGTAATAATACTGTTTAAAAAGCACCAACAAATAATTTTAGCCCAATTCAGGTACAATAACAATGCTAAACACTAAGCATATGAGAATATACATCATGTGGTAGATTCGTGACCAATTTGATATGTTATATACAGATCTAATGATACACACATCGTTTCTGACATTATTGAACCCTCGTATCTAGTTTCTGGTCATTTTGAGAAGAAAGTCTTTGTATTCAAGTTGTAATTAACTCTTACTTTTCAGTTCAATTTGTACAAACAATTTAATATATAATAATACTCTTATGAATAAAAGACTGTTTTGCACTGTAGGAATAATATTTGTCATGTAATTACCTTTATGGATATTTCTGCAGAAGCTGGCATCGTAGCTAAGCTAAGCTAAGCTAAGCTAAGATAAGATAAGATAAAATAAGATACATTGCTTGGTAAGGAATGTTTTTTGTGTGCTTTGTTCATTATGACCCAATACGAAATACGAGGGGTTGGCAAGACAGTGGCATTAATAATATAGCATCAGTATTATATGATATGCAATACTAAAGAACTCATAATAATTGGCTCTTGTGAAAAAATAATAATAACAAACCGTTCATTTATTTGTATAAGGTGAAACAATGGATGCCGATTTATGTTTCTGTGACCTAAATTAATTATTTATACCTAAAAACATGGATTATACACTTCTATAGTGTCTGCCAGACATATTCAATGAACCTTCTGTTGTGTATTCGTGTTTCAAGTTTATTAATTTATCATTACTGTGGCAAAATAAATTTGAATTCGCATGACTGGCGAGAATGTATGAGGCTCTTATGAGGTTCATTATTTACTTTGCATTAAATCGCAGTAATAGCGTTATCATCAAAGTTGATTCACATAATAGCATTATGTTGCTGGAAACTGTAAAATAACTGCCGATGGAGCAGTAATTTATCGCTCATTAAAAGTCACTTGCAGCAGAGCTCATTGACTTGAATCCAGGGCTCCCATTGGCAGAGAGCCTGCCTTAGCCATTGGGAGTCCTGCATTTACATGACATCCTCTGGAGTTAAGTATAGTCTATGAAATTGCTGTATAGAAGGCTGTGGCTCTAAAGCACTATCATTCATGCACCCACAGGTTGTTCAAGAAAATAGATGCAGCAGGGGACAAGAAGCTACACTTCAATGAGTTCCAAGGTGCCATGAAAGTCACAGGCATCTACGTGGATGTTGGGATTCAGAAGCAGATCTTTGATGAGATGGACAGAGATGGATCAGGCTCAGTCTCTTATGATGAGTTCCTAATAGCTTTAAGGGTAAGCAATTACAGCAACAGAAGCAGCATCATTAAGCTGTCAAAGCGTCGCAGGCCCACAGCATACGAGCCACAATTAAATGCAATCACATTGATTTATTGAACGTAGTTTTTGATCACACATATTGGAAGAGAGGCAGCATTATTCCCAGTATGACGAATGTGGTGATTACAAAAGCTTTTTTTTTTTTAATTCCATGGTTTTTCACGCATTGCTTCATAACAAACATTTACTAGACATAACACGAATAACTGTAGTAAAAATCCCAACACAATGCTTGACGAACAAGTGAACACTTATTTTGCAAAGCCATTACGAAAATTTATATTACGTGACATCTCAAAGGTGTAAAAAAAAAATTGAAAAAATACATTTGTACTAGTATTTATCTTTTGAACAACATGGTTAAAATTACAAAACCTTTTAAGATTATATATAAATATTTTATTCACACACATTATTAAAAAGCATATACAATACATTGGTGTAACATCAGAGTTAAATTAACAACATTAAATCGATATTTATATTTAAAATATTTAACATGTAAATTTTACTCGGTCGGCTCATTTTATTTATTTTTTCATAACAATGACCACCACAAAATATGTGTATGTGACAGTAATACATTGCAGCCTCCGATGTCCCAGAGACGTATGGGCCTTGTCCACCAAGCATTTGCCAAACTAGACAAGTCAGGGGATGGAGTGGTCACCACGGAAGACCTGCATGGAGTTTACAGTGCACGACAGCATCCAAAGTTCATCAGTGGAGAAATGACAGAGGACGATGTCTTCAAACAGTTTCTAAACTCCTTCAATGGGGATGACGAAGACGGGGAGGTTAGTGATTGGTTCTATGATGGACTGATCGGGCGGGTGATTGACTGATTGGTTGGCTAATTATTATCTGATTGGTTGGATAATTAATGTGACTTTTGGATGGTTGGTGGTAGGTCGTTGGCTGCTGTTTTGGATGGTTGACGTGTTGGTTGGATGGTTAGTTGGATGGTTGGTTGGGTTAGATGGTTGACTGATTGGTTGGGTGATTGACCGAATGATTCGTTGATACAATCAAGGTGGTGGTGGTGATTAGGGTTTTACGTCCTGTATTTCTGCACCTGATGGGCTAATTAGGACAGGCAGGGACCATGGCAATGAGACGAAGGACCCAGTGGTTGGAAGCGCGCTACCACTGAGCTAGGCCCCCACCCCTTTGATACAATAAACGACCAATTACCTAATTGATCAAATTAGCAACTGACTTATTGTCTGAGTGGCTGACTGACTGATTAACTGACTGTTATAGCACTTCATCCATTGACTAGTGCTGTGGCTAAATTGACAAATACAGGACTGGCTGGCTGACTGGATGTTATAGCTGGAATGATTGGTTGATGGCATTATCACAAGAACCTAATAAGTAAATTAAAGGAGTTTAAAATAATTCATAATTGTATGAATATTACAAATGTACACCTTTCTTACATGCTTGTATTACCAATCTCAGGTGACCAGGGATGACTTTGAGGACTACTACGCTGGCGTCAGCTCTTCCATTGACAGTGATGCGTACTTTGACCTCATGATGAGAAAGGCCTGGAAGTTGTGACTACATTTTCTCAATGACATACTATAAAACATTAATTTTATCCAGTTTATCAGCGATTCTATTTAACGTGTATCATACGGATGGTGAAATAAATGTTTTAAAATACCACACATGATTACATTGAATCTTCTGTGAAAGTTAAATATATTGATACCCAGCTGAGGATACCCTAGATTTGGTAGGGAGGGGTTGGAACCCCCCTCCGCTCTATTCAATTGCATCTGCAGCCATGTGCTGCAACAGAGTGAATCAGTCAACCGTGTTATGACCTATAAAATGAACAGCCCATGAGAATCGTTAGGTATGTAATATACAGGTAATCCGGTATTGAGCAAGTGTTTACAATGCTTGCAAATCTTTGGCCGTAGTTCTTGGGCAATACACAAGGTGGAGCAAAATTATCTTGCTGCATTTTTAGGACATTGATTTTGTTGAGAATATACACTGGGCCAGCGTAACCTCGGCACTGGACCACTGCATTCACCTTAAGGATAACACATATGCATACAGCGTGACTGGAGTGTACTCAGCATTTGACATTGATGGCATAACCATTTAAGGGTACATGCCCACACAGGACTAAGTGAACTGCACCATCTCTTGACTATGGCCGACATAGTGCTTTTCCACATGTCAGCTGCAGGAAGCTGGCTGCAGGAACATAGGTCAGTAGCAACTGCAGGAGCAGTGATTATTGGCACAGGTGCCACTGTCCAGTTGGTCAAGCGCTTGTGGTCAGTCCACAGATTAAGGCAATTGAGACTGAAGAAGATCAAACAGAGACAGGGAGCAATCGATAGATGGATCAAACAGGTCACCAGTGACTCAGTAAGTAATATTGTCTACTTGCCAAGTCAAGACTAACATACAGTTATTGAAGGTAGCCATATATTAGCAATTTATTACATTTGCCATCATAGCCACAGTGTTTACACTTTTCTGGTGATAAATGTAAGCTGACTATCAGCTGTAGGAGTGGACAGAAGCAGCTGGCTTTAGCATGTTTCTTAGCTCTTTGCATATGTTGTAGAAAAGGAAAAGGCAACTAGGCAACTTCAATAGTTTAACTGAGTCTTGCAACACTATTAATGACTCTTAATCTAAGTAGGGAACTCATGAAGACCCAAGAGAACCCCTCTTTCATTCATGTATACACAGGCCTATGGTGGGTCATGCTTTTCTGGAAATGTACTTGCTTCCCAGAACAACCTCACCCAAGCACCATTAGAACTAAACCGAAAGCACTTGACATCTCTGAATAGCCTCAAATGTTGCTGTCTGTTATATTTGTTCTATCTATAGAACTACTGTAATGTCCAGTACTCCTCAAAACAAACGTTTCTAGATTGTAATAGTTGTATCCCGAATAGGAGGGAGACTCGAGTTAACTAACTTTTTTGTCGCTTATATCCCGACGCCAAAGGTGGAGGGATATAATCAACAAAATGTTAAGTCCCGACTATGAGGGATAGAACTAACTTATACTACACTAGACATATTTGCTAATTTGTTTGATTTTTTGGTTTGTTTAACTGATTTTATTAAACAATTAAAGTTCTGTTTTTACTGAGGAGGGAGTTAACAACCATTTTCATTGGTTATTGCCCCCTCAGAACAATAGGAAAACTATCTAGGTGGAGTGTATCTCGACGCCGAAGAGACTTATACTCCATTAGACATAAGCACTAATTTGTTTTGATTTATTTTGTTTTACCGCCTTATGACGCAAGACAAGTTTAGTTTGCACTCAGGGGGGAGTTAACTAACATTTGTGTTGGTTATATCCCGGTTTGTTAACTAGATCACTGTTGAAATACCCTGTATGTACCCAGGTAGGTGCTATAACTGTCTAAGCACTAGAAGCTATTGATAATCTTATCAATTCTACTTCATGACTGACATTTAATTGTACAGCATAAATTGTAGCGTTAAGTTATACTGCTATTAGCTATTTGCTAACACTTTTTGTGTCGGGTTTCAGTTCAGCCGACTATTGAACATCAGGTATCTCCAGCTAGGTTTGGTCACGTTCAGCTTATTATAGCTTCAGGCAGCACGGGTTGGCTATATTTGAATGTTCTTTACAAGGAACATTTTACATTAATATTGTTGTCTTTCATAGTTATCAGCTTCATCTCTATATGTATCCGTAAATGTACTCACCCCTAAAGTTCTTAAGCCCCACATACAGTAATAGTAATAATATAATAAATATTCTTTATCAAATTGTAACTATACAGTTACATTGCTACAAAGTAAATGGAAAATTGATAATTAAATAAATATTAAATACATGTCATACACATCATACACTTAAAAGATAAAAGCCTAGACATCAAGTTAAAAGTAAAATTAAATTAGCTATAAAATTAAATTACATTACTATAAATAAAAACGAAGAGTTTGATGCTATGATGTTTAAAGAGTTCATTAATACAAAAAGGAATAAAAGTTCATAAAACTTTCTTTAAATCTATTGGTGCGACACAAGGGTCATTTAAAGTCGTTGGACACTCTAGTAATCCTGTCATTGTTCATATATGGCACCAATAATGGGAAAAGTTTATGATCTTCATCCTGCATCTGAGCAAACAGTATTCTAATCGGGGTCAGCAAAATTACCATTATATACACCATGGTGCAGAAATGAGCCTATTAGGCTAAAAACTGATGCCAATGCACAAACATTTCAGCCTAAAGTACATGCATAAATTCTTTGAAGATACCATGCACAGAGTTATTGCAGTGGGTCACCAATCTCAGTTCGGTGCCTACTGTCAATCCTGCAACAAAAACCAATTGTGAATGATTTGTTTTTAAAGCTATGCTTGTCAAAAAGTATTAATCTAGCCAGTAGCACTAGACCTATTTCCAAGGTCAGTGAGTCACCTCCATGCCATGGACATTCGTCATGAGTGAATCAAATCTCTGCTGCAATGTGCCCAAAGGATAGACTACATTAGAAGCACATTAAAACGTCCATTCTAATTAGCTTTAAGAGAGAAAACACTTTATTATATATTATATATTATTTGCTTCTGTTTTGCTGCACTTTGCCACTAATTTCTTAATAAAATAGTTGTGTCATAATACTATTGTATGTAGAGATGTCATATTTTTAGCGATAAAATCATTATCTTATCTGGTTTTCTATCCAGGTCTCAGAAGATGTTCAGAAAATAATCACAAGTCTATCGGTGAACCAACTGAGCAAAAAGATCAGGGATGGAGAATATACAGCAAAACAGGCCCTGAGAGCTTATCAACAACAGGTATATCATTATGAAGAGGAAAAGAATTTTGTTATCTACAAATATTATCATATAATAATAAACCTTTTTAAACATTAAAGGTTGAGTAACCACTTCCAAGATGTGCAAATATATAAAAAGATAGTAACTGTTATATTTGTTGTTTTACAGGCAATACAAGCCCACAGTGTGACAAATTGTATTGTGGAACCAATATGGGAAGCAGAGGTAGGTGTAATAAACAAAGTACAATTTTATGACACCTTATCATCCTAAATACCTTACATGCAAAAAACCTTTGCACTTAAAATTTCGGAAAGTTGGTGGTTGTCAAGACAACGGGTCCACATATATGCTCCATGTATGACTCCAACACACTAAAGAAATCAAGTACTGTAGATACTTTAGATATATACTTTATTTTAATGGAAATAGGCACAAAAAAAATTATTATAAAGTAAGACATTTACATGATATTAACTATACATTGTAACCTATTGTAAATACGAGCCCATCAGGAAACCACCTGAGCATTTTCTGTAATGGTGGCACCTTCAATAAAAAGAAAGAAAATTAAATTAAGATTAAACAAAAATTATTATTCTATTATTATAAGTTATAACATGGATGGACTTTTTTTTACTTAGAATTTATAAATGATAATATAATGACATGATAGTGATGGGATGAGTTGAGTTTTATGGCTGAAAAATGTAGCAGTTTCTGTGTTAACAATTAGCTCGATATTGTTTAACTAGATGATCATGGTATCTTTTGCAAAAAGTGTGAATTGAATTTACAGAGTACGGTTTAAGGGAGTGAGGCAAATGATTCCAAACTTTAGCTACTTTGACACTGATTAGTTGATTCTGTAGATTGAGAGATATAGTTGGAGGTATTAAGTTGTCTTGCTGCCTTGTAGGGTAATTGTGGGTGTCATTTACTAAATTGATCGCTAAAATAGACAGGTAATGTGCGCTTAAGGCTTTTCAGATACAATTTGCAACATTGCATGTTAAATAAGTCATCAATTGTGAGTATACTTAAGGAACGGAATATTGGCTTACTGTGGGAGTTGTATCTCATTCGGACAATGAATCTTACAGCTTTTTTTTTGTAAAGTTTTTAGGTGTGAAATCTCTTTAGAAAACTCAATAACTGAGTTGTGGATGTATCAGCCCATAATATAGTGTTTTTCCAGTACTTAATGGGATGAAGTTGATCCATGTTTATTTTTATTATTGATATGAAATTTCCACTTGAGAAGCTCATCAACGAAGACACCAAGGAATTTTATTTCACAAACTTTTTGTATTTCTATGCTTTTGATTGTAATTACAGGGATAGTAGGGACATGGTAATTGTTGTACCACGAGATTTCTAAAATATTACAAAGATAGAAAAATATCTTAATAATTTTCTTTACCTGAGGTATTTCCTGGGAAAGTAATCAGGTTTGATTGCACTAATCAGGCGACAAAGTCATCAAGGCCAGTTTGTACTGGACTTTCAAAGAGTACTATAATTATCACATTGACTAAGACTGATTACTCTCTGCTCCATTACAGCAGCTTTCATAGGCTTGGAACCTATTAGCTTATAGACTGTCTTAGACCATGAAGAAGTCCTGGATTCACATGACGCCCTCAGGAGCGTTGTTACCAGCATGTCTATGAAATATGATGTAATAAACGCTGATGGTACTGTTTTGGATTTGAATGAGTTTTATATTTGCTGCTTCAGGACTTGGCTAATGAACTGGACAATAGAAGAGACAAGAAAGGATCTCTGTTTGGAGTTCCAGTTAGCCTGAAGGACAACTATGGAATTAAGGTGGGCAAAATTACTTTAAAGCTGGATTGTTACTCAAATTGACTGGCCAAAATCGATTGCATTCACTTTATAGTCTTCTTAATACTGATTACCTACCATCCAGAGCCTTGCTGGGTTCACTATCTCTCCACAAAATAAATAAACTTCACCATTGTATTTTCAATTTTTTGGTCTTAATTTCCTTCTATGTATCATTTATTATTTTGTAATTAATGCCTGATAGATTCATTAGCTTACACATGATTTTCAATCATTTGATGAAGTTTTAGAAAATTGTAATTTTGACAGACAGTAGAGCTTTAAACACACTGTGTGGACTTTAATTGAGTTAAACGTGTTTTCTTATTGAGGATGTGAATTCAATTGTTTTTCCTTGCAGGGATATGATTCTTGTATAGGGTGTGCTAAGTGGGTGGATGACCCTTTCTTGGATGACTGTGTTGCTGTCAAAGTAAGCGTTTTATTACGAATATTAAACTGGTATCACCAAATTGTACTTCAGACAATCGTACAGCCACCACCACGTACTTTTATTACCATCATTTACTGTCGTGTAATAAATACCTATTTGCTCAGGTGTTGAAACTGGAGGGGGCTATTCCATTTGTGAAGACTACAGTGCCACAAACGATGATGAGGTCAGTGACATTTCTGCACTCAAGGAATGGGGCGTATCTGCCCAAGTTGATTTCAGTCTGGTCCACATTATAAACACAGTAAAACGAAAGACTATAAACATCATCGAAACACAACAGTCTGAAATAATTTCTAAACCTCTATGTTAAGTGATTATTTTCTAATCATGCTGTCCTCTTACTCCTGACTTGAATGCCTTCATTAACGGCATCTCAATCTACTGTACAAATCTATTATTAGCCTGATTTCATCACTCAAGTTCCATGATGTCAATATACGTGGGTGGGTGGGTGATTAGGGTTTTACGTCCTGTATTTCTGCACCAGTTGGGCTAATTAGGACAGGCAGAGACCATGGCAATGAGACAAAGGATGAAACAGCCATCCAACTTGGGCTCGACTGGGAATGGAACCCGGGACCCAGCGGTTGGAAGCCCAGAGCGCTACCTCTGAGCTAGGCCCCCGCCCCCATGTCAATATACGTAGAAATTACATGTAGTGTGTATTAAACATTTTCTTCACTGACTAATAATAATCCAGGAAAATTATATTCCAGTTTAGAGACCACAAGTCCAATCTTTGGCCAGACAAGGAATCCGTATGATCCGAATCGGATATCTGGAGGGTCCAGCGGAGGTGAGAGTTCGCTCATCGCCATGAGAGGTTCTCCGCTTGGGTTCGGTAGTGACATTGGGGGAAGTATTCGGTTTCCCTGCCATTGTTGTGGAATTATGGGAATAAAACCAACGTCTAGAAGAACAAGGTAGGTCAGCCTGTAAGAATGTTGGTTTCCATCTTTAGCAGTTTTTTTTTCTACCAATCAAAACTGTAGTTTTGCAGAGTAGCTCTGTCTCCAGCAACCAGCAATGTGGTCACCACGTCCTTCCATTTTCCTACATGAAACTGGTTGGTCAACATGATTGAGAACATTTACTTCAAACTTATTTCCTTAGAGGGAGACTCAGGGAGTCTCCCTGCTCCACTCTAAGAAAAAATTATTAATTTTTATAATATGTAATTACTGTTATATGTTATTTAAGGAGCCAATACAAACTGTGTCATTGTCATTACTTCAATATTTGCTTGAATTCCAAAATATGGACTTGCATTAGAGAAACATTTTAATTTGGAGGATACATGTGTAATAATCGGTTCTTAATTTGCAGTGGGATAGGCATGCGATCTGCTACTTCAGGACAAAATTTAAGTACGCAAGTTCCAATATCATACTTCAATTTCCATATCTTGTTAAATTTCACACAATAATTTATAATACAGTCCTCATTTAAACTATTCCTTTCAGTCCTGCCTGGCTATGGTCCCTTGGCCAATGACCTTGACAGTTTGGTGACTGGGTTCAAGGTCATGGTGAATGAACGAGTGTTCCAGATTGACCCCCTCGTCCCTCCAGTACCATTCAATGAACAGGTCAGTGACCGCCAGCCAAGGGAATGGCAAAACAATCACACATACCAAGTCATCCGTTTTTCTTGAGTTGACATTCATATCTTGTTGCAGTTCTTGTTTTCATTTACGAAGAGAAATTACTTATAAATAAAACCATTGGTTTATTTTGATGCCCTTGAGGCTGAGTGCATTTTGTTAAAAAATCGACAATGTTAAAATGGAAATGGGTCAACTTACAGTTACAAATAAATTGGTGAAATTGAAGTAATACTGCAATTTTGTAACAGATTTTGACATTTTAAGACATTTTACTCTTACTTTTACAGTTGTATCAATCCAAGAATAAACTGAAAATTGCCTACTACACTGACGACGGTTACTTTGCCTGCAGTCCAGCTTGCAGAAGATCCGCCCTAGTGGCAAAGGAAGCCCTAGAAAGATTAGGTCATGAGGTACTGTATATGACACATAGGATCTTCTCATTGAAGTGCTATTTTAACCCATTTATATGGTTACAGCAGAACTCATGGACTTGGAAACTGGACTCCAGAGGCAGCCATGTTGGCATTTTTGGCTGATTGACCTCATTTTTATACGTCATATATTATGAAATCATTACATCTCCATTGTTCTTGCACTCTATGACCTCACCATGGCCATTGTCTACTGATGACGTCACAAAACTATATCTGAGTGCAAAGAGAGGTCAATGCGGCAAAAATGTCAACATGGCTGCCATGTAAAAAGAGTGTTGGCTGAGACAGTCCCTCAGCACAATGAAGCAAATCATTTTGGTCCATCAAAAAGTGTTAATTTTTAACTGATCTTCATATATTACAAGAGATAGCCAAAAAACTTGTCGCTGAACAATGGAATGTGGTTTAGAATCTCAAACTGCATGTAACCTGAACCATGTTACCAAATATTAAAAATTTTCCAAGTATTTACAGTAATCCAGAACAGTTGTTTTCATATTTTCCACGATTTCATTGTATTCAACACAACAACAACAATAATGGATTGTTGCACATGTGCATATCACTTTATTATGGTATTTTTTGCATTTACAGCTGGTGCCCTTCGATGTTGCTCGTTTCAGTGAAAGAGCAATGTTTCATTATATGCAATGTGCAGCTGCTGATAATGGAAGAGCCGTCCTCTCATGCCTGTATGCATTGTGATCATTTTTAGGTCAAACATTTTTAGTACCCCTATACTTTAGCTAGCCATGTATCCGAGTAAATGTCAAGTGCAATGCTGCCAATTTTTCACTTAACTGATACAAAATAGAAAAATAAAATGCAGGGAAAAGAGTGCATGTAAATTATGGACTAATTAATGCTAGGTATATTATTTAAAATTACATGTATCTAAACGTGTTGTTTTAGCAGTTCATCTGTTGTATTGCTTCCAGAAAGAATGATGCAGTTGACCACGCCATGGCTGGTCAGCTGGCCATGTTCTCCTTAGGACGAAGAGTCAAACAGTTGTTGTATCTGCTTCTTCGCGTTGTTGGGGTAAGCACTGAGCCATATGGGACCTTTCTCAGTTAATATAGTTTTCGGGAATTTTCCATAACCTGTGCACATAATGTTCTGCAAAAAGGCTAAACTTAGGGCAGCAATGTTTAACTATTTCATTTCGTGAATTTTTGCTCCGTTTATGGGCATTTAATCAAATTTCGAACATTAATTACACAATAAATACCTCATAATATAGAAATCACCACTATAAGAATACATTATACCATCATTCATTGTTAATAATCTTGTTGTCTACTTTGCAGTACAAGAAAATGGCAAAGTTAATATTGCATACTTTAGGCTTTGAGTAAGTCGTGTCTTTTCTTGTATAAATCTAGTGTAAAGATTCCATTGCGAAAGTGCAAATAAAGTCTATGACTTATATTATTGAATATATAACCAATTTAGTACCATGATACAATGGACTACATGACCATCGATTTGTTGTATATTTTTAGATCCATTGACCAATGGCAGCATCTTGTAGCAGAAGTTGAGGTACACAACAGCAAAGCTGTATTATTTTACATGCAATATATCAATGTGAACAACACCATACAGGCCTATTGTATCTATTGGCCTTTTTTTTTTTTTTTCTAGGATTTTAAGAAAGAGTTGAGAGATCACCTGATTAGCAATGGCATTGATGCTATTGTTGGTCCTTCATTTTGCATCCCAGCTCCCACAATAGGCACCTGGGCAAAATCAACAGGTATGTGAGCTTTCTTAAAAAAAAAAACACCTTTCCACTTCATCTGTCTACAACCTTATTGAAACAGATGTGTAGGATAGGTTAATGTATTGTCACCTCTGAAAGTTCAGGGGTTCGATTTCAATTTAATAACCAATCAATCAATCAATCAATCAATCAATCAATCTCTACCTTCAGGCATGGGCTCGTACACTTTTTTCTTCAATGTGGCTGACTTTCCAACCGGAAGTATGCCTGTTACCAAGGTGACGCAGGGGGACCAGGATGCAATGGCCGATTATCCCGTTCCTGACATCTGGCACAGAGCTGCCAAAAAGGTCACTTTAATGAATAAAAGTCCACAGAATAACACATGCCTGATATGTAGCAAATTTTATAATTAATTAACTTTCGTATCATGATTTAAGTACATTGGTGACCTTGCACTGCATATATTTTATAAAGCACAAATCTAGCACTACGTACTAGAATTACTTTATTAGCTGAATCAGTGCATACATTCATAGTTCACTAGTTCGTTGATTTCCCCACCACCCAGCCTTGCATCTGTAGTGCCTACTGAGACTCATGCAATGTGTTATGACCCGTTTTGTTTGCACAATGTAAAAGTACTTCATTTTTTTCTGGTATGTTCTATTTGTTATTCTTTTCTTTTTTGTACAGTCTTCAGAAAAAGGAACAGTGGGTCTGCCTCTGAACGTTACCATAGCAACCCTTCCCTGGAAAGAGGAATTATGTTTGAGATTAATGGGGGAATTGAAGTCTGCCCTGAACAGCTAATGGAATACTCAACTCTGACAGATCTTGAAGGACGAAGCAGTTCTTAGCTTACAAGTCAGTTGCTGTGTGAATCAGTACAAATAACTAGTTTGAGTTAAAATCTAAGATTGTAATTAATTATACAGTGTCTTTGTATAAACTGGAACAAATCACATATATGTTATCTAAACTTGATGATAAATCAGTTTTTACAAAGAATGATGGACTATTTTAAATTTGTGAGTTTTTTGTAATAGTGCTAATAAAAGTAAAATCTATGCTTCAGCTGTATTTTGCTTCTTCTTTTTCTCGTTCGTTGTTGTTATGGAATTCTCATCAGCATGCATATTTGTCTTCAAAATAAATCAATTAATAAAGCCGGACATATTAAATACAAAAATAAAACACTAGAATTCCATCTGCGTCTGTACATCAGACTGACAATTGCGTTGACGAATCACTTGACAAGAGCGTCTGATCGTGAATATTGTTCTGATAATGAAGACTTTGAGTTATGAATCAAATCCTAGTTGATTCACTCTGCTGTGCTGAACACGCATTTTTTGCCTATGATTTCCATGGTCCAAAACTCCACATCCCAAGTTCTCACATTCCACTATGGCATCACCCGCATCACCCTTGAGTGTAACAACACTCTCTGACCACAGTTATTCCCCGATATGTTGAAAGTTGATACAGGACCTTTAGCATGTGACAAACCAGAGACACCAGCCACAAGAAGTTTTTTCTGTGTCTCTTTTGCCATCACTTCATCTGGTTACCGGTTGGTTTAGATCCTGATGAGAATGGCTGACGTCAGTGGAGTGTTTGGGTTCCCCCTTCACCCCTTCTCTTGGCCCTGATTCATCTAAGAACATAAGCACTGAACGAGCGAATCCCCTCAGCTGCTGCTCTCATTTTGTTTATCCTCTCAACCCAACAAAGAATTCATAATCTACCTTCCCTCAGAGTGGTTGGAACTGCTTCGAGTGGCTTTGTCAGGAAGGAAAATAGAATCTTTAGAATGGATAAACCTACAAAATGGAAGGCCTTCTTCTCATTGCTATTTATGATTCTACAAAACGAGGTAATGTGAATCTTCATTTTGCTATTACAGAATAAATAGTGAAATGTTGTGATGTTTAGACCTAACCCTATAACAACAGAAGCTGGTTATTTTTAGGTATATCCTGAAATAATATTAATACATGAGCCAATAATATTTCATGATTTTCATTTAGCAATAGTATGATATAGTACCTATTATAAAAACTTTCATTTAGAAAGTGCATGATTTAGAATCAATTGCAGGCGTCTCCTAAGTATAGCCATCACGTTTTTGTTTTTTATTTTTTAAGGAGAAGGGTGAAATATATGATTTTATAGTTTGTACCTCACTGATGATATTTCATCATTATTTTGCTCTGTCGAATTTATATAACTTTCGATTATAATATTTTCCCGAATCACCACATTAATGTACCTACGTAGTGTTTAGGTCAGTGTAAGTCTGTAGCTCTGTTTAAAGAAGAGTTTAAAAAATCATTAACCACTTCCATACAATGTTTGCACAGCTGGATGTCAGAATTTTGATGTATCACAAAAAGTCTACCTTTTTTGTCGTTGTGTTGTATGTGACCACTAAGTCCCGTCTCTCTCAATCCATGGATGTTGTTTTTCACACTATAATGATACATCAACTCACAGTGACACACATTCAGAAATTATGTTTACTCACTCTATGTGATTATAAAACTTGCACACCTAAATCGATTAGAGGAAATTTTCATATAAAGAAAAAAATTCAAGGATGCTACAAAGTAATTTATTGGAAAAAAAGCTATGTGACCACACACAGCTACATTCCAGATTCTAGAGCCAGTGGAATGCTAGCTTAAATTTAGATAACCTGAATTACTACACATAATATTGCTGAAAATCGCAGTAAAATGCCAGTCAGTCTATTCAGCAATTACACCTCAACTCAGGAATGTTGTAAGTTATCAAAGTATAATTGCCCATTCACTCCAATTGAATTGAATTGAATTGATTTCATTTTGAGGGCTTATAGAACATAATTTCCAACAATACACTCAGAACTCAGAATAATTTTATTCATATTACATATAGATGTGAATTTAGTTGTACAGATATCATTACGACACACATGGTGCATGAACATGACATATATATGTAATAAGGGTGACACCTCCAAGATAAATATATATCGCTACTCAGATGCCACCCATGATTTCAGAAGATCCCCTTCCAATCCATTCAGTTGAGATTATTGTCAAAAAATTAAATAAAACATGAATAATTTAGCGACTTATTTTGTTGAAAGCACAGAGCCACATTTGAAATGCTATTTATAATATATGATAATCAAATGGCATGATATGTATAAATACCACATACCGTAATTGAGGAGAAACAATTGAGAGTACAATGCCCTGAGTGGGAGTTTGAGGTGTTGTTCATTCCAAGAGCTACCAGCTAGGACTTTTAAGGGCTAAAGTATTCTGCAGAATATGAAATAAAAACTCTGATCAATAAAAATTAAAACTTCTTTCAGATCCTTATTACCATTGCCAAGGTAGCACCTACCATTCCACCAGGTAAGTTCAAAGCTATTTGACATTGTTATAACTTTCCTCCAACTTAATTAATGAACGATATCATTTTTATTGTTATAGGTTCACAGTATTCACAATTTCAGCATTGCTGTCTGTTGTTGTGCACCATATGTACTATTTTCGTGTTTTCCATTGTTTCAATTTCAGTAGGACAAACAGCAGGACAAACAGCAGGACCGGAAATTTGCCAAGGCAAGCCAGCAGATGTCGTTTTTGTGCTCGACTCCAGCGCCAGTATTACCTACGTGGATTTCAGGAAACAACTTGCATTCGTACAGGGAGTTATTGAAGTATTTGACATGTCACCTGGTATGACCAGAGTATGTTAATTTTTTTTTCTTCAATTTAATACTAAACTAAGACACATATAAGGCTTCTAAACACTATGTATCCTAAGATAAATTCAGAACATACAATTTTCAAGGAAGAAATGCAAGGGCATTATAGCAAATGTTAAGTACTTTAACATGAAATATAAAATACAAATAGAAAAGTTTAATGTATTTTTATTGCAGTTTAATGTAAGTTGCATCAACAGTACAATCTGTTGCTTATGTCAATTTGAAACCAAGTTCAGTCTGCTTAGATGTGTTAAGGATGAAGTGTTCGTTAATTTCAAATTTTCCTCGTCACAATTTAATCTCTACTTCTACATACTTGGTATATGCATGTGTACATGATCCATATAAAACATATTAGAGACCAATATGGGATGATTTACACCATAATCACATTCATGTTATTCAGTAAGTGTTCAATATAGCATATATATAGCCTGTATATATACATAGCAAACCCGACTTAAGCCAGCAATTACTGTGTTTACGTATGAAAAGAAGCCAACATGTGCACTCAGTGTGTATTGAAAGTGTGTTAAAGGTCTCCACAAACAGTTCATGCTAAATACACTATATATGGGTTGAATAATAGATGAGTTTTATTTTTCGTTCTTATTCAACCCTTCTGCAAACCTTAGTGAGCAAATAATTATGTCAATTATGGAAATACAACATGAAGAAAACAAATGTGACAATGGCTAAGTCATTAAATCAACGCTGTCGCCATTGCACTTTACAAAATCTACCTCATCAACAATTATCAGCTGTTGGCCAATTGAAAAAATAAGAAACACAGGGAGTATACAGAGTGATCATTAATAAGATAACGATTGATTTGACAACTATATTGTAAAGTGCATATAGAGATGAGGTGTAATGTATATACATACAAACAGTCAATGTTGGTTTTCCATGACATGTGTTTATACAAAAAAAGGGAGTGTCATCTATTGCTGATTTTGGGGGATTTATTAACGATTAATAGGCCCAATTAGCATCACACTTTTCGTTGGCTAATATCTAATGACAATTATTCTGTGACTAAGTCCTACCCAATCGTTAACATTAATTAAATAATTAAGTTCATAACGATTTACTGTACCTTTTTAGTCAATTGTTAATTAGTACCAATATAATTCGGCGAGAAAAAGAGAGCAGTATCTGCACTAATTAAAACTTTGAATATCATCGAATTATAATGAGTAGTGGGTATAATGTAGATCCTTGGGGAACTCCATTTGCAATGGGGCATTGAGGTATGACGTATCAACCAAATTAACCAGTGTTTAACTAATAGCACTAATGACCAACATCGATTCCTCGCTTCCAGGTGGCATCTTTATCATTCAGTAACTGGGCATTCCTCGACTTCAATCTGAACCAGTTTTCTGACAAACACAAGGTTCAGGAGGCAATTGGGGAAATTCGTCAATTAAGAGGAGACACAAATACAGCTGCTGCCCTGGCTTACATGCAGGTATAGTGGTTCATTATGACACAACTTTGGCTTTGGGCAGTAACAAACTGTTAGGGGGGATCTATTAAGACCATCGCAAATTCCAGACACCAGAGAGACACCAAATAAGATTTCCTTAATAACTATAGATGCATACACATGAACATAGATGGCATAGTACTAGAGCAGTAGTCATATGATTTACACTAATGGTTTTAATGTACTTTAACCTGTATAATTATAAAATGTTCCCACGGCTGCAGCACATAATAATATAGTTATGATCTGTGCTGTCATTTGTTGATCTGGGTTGTGATCTTACGATTAATTAGCAACATGAAGTTGCATCAATAGTCAAATTAATAACCCACTGAAAACCAATTAAAGGATGAAATGCTGAAGTCAGAGAATGGAGGCAGGCAGAATGTTCCTTGGGTTGCCATAGTTTTGACTGATGGGAAATCCAACCAGCCATCTGACACAGCAGTGGAGGCAGTGAGGGCTCGTCTAAAAGGCATCCACATCTTTGCAATTGGAGTTGGGGAGGATGTGGACCAGAGGGAGTTAAGAGCGATAGGGTCCCAGCCCACTGAGAAGTATGTTTTCAAGGTTGACAGTTACTCATCCCTGGCTCATATCAAAAGTCTTCTGGCCATCGAGGCTTGCCAAGGTATGGAATTGCAATTTTTGTGATTACTTTGAAATTCCCTGATCAGACTAATAGCATGCACAATCAGGTCAGTGGAACAACAAAGAGCTGATGTGACATTATTTGGGTACCAAGGCTGTAGAAAAGACCTTAGTAACTATTGCCTAGAGTGATTTATAGAATAAATTCACTATGAGAGACCACCTCATTGGAACCTTGGTAAAGATTAGGTCTAGCTGGCTACAGCCCTGTTGGATACTCTAAAGACAGAGCAATGTATAGGTGACTTAATTGTTTGTCTTCTAATCTCAATATTGCTTTGGCTTAAGTATGATTTGTATTGTTCATTCAGACCTAACCCAACAAGACAATAAACATTTATTTTGCGTGATTTTCCATCCAGTATAATAATTGGCAGAATATCGGTAGCCAATGATTGGCCACACTCCATGTTAAATAATTTTATCTGTTTCCAGTTACCGAGCTACCAAGAACAACAGTGGCTTCTCTGACAGAACAAGGTGGGAATGACTTAAATGTCCATGATATTATGTCCTTTTTACGTTTAATTTCTAAATGTAAATTACAGTATACATGTATACCATTCACACCATGACGGTAGTGGCCGTAGTGCACTCTAATAGCTACATGTGTGATCTGGATATAGAAGCCCCAAAGGACCTGAGTCCAGTAATACCCTAATCTAATCTGTCCAATCTATGTATAAAAGACTGATGAACTAATAAGTGGTTATTGTTCAATGCTCTTCCCTTTAGTATGTGGAGATGGAAATCCCATGGACATTATCCTGGCAGTACCTCCAACAGCCAACCTAGACAACACAAATAAAGCCCTGGATTTTTACCAGAACTGGATCTCTTCATTGAATGGAGTGGGAGATACAATCCACATTGGAATGACCCCTAAAGACTGCATTTCTCTACCTGGCTTGGGCGACCAGGTATTCACAAACAAACAACAGTTACTAGATGATATAGACTTGATGTTAGCTGCCCAGCCTTCAACAGGTGAGTCAATGAAATATTCTGTCTTTAGACTGTTCATTTACTTGGCTGCCATATTCACTAAGAAATAAGATGGTTCAGTCATCTCCTTTATTTTCTTTTATGACCATATACTGGACTGACCAAGGATATGAATGAGTCAAGACATTTTATTTTATTTGCCAGCAAACACACTTCATTACATGAGACGAGAAGGCTTCAAGTCTGGACAGGGCGGAAGGAAAAAAGCGAAAAAGGTCGGCATCATCATGGTGGAGGATGACGAAACAGATCTCCACCAAGCTCGACGAGAAGCCGCAAAGGCCAAGATCATGACAGGAATGGACATCCACGTCATCTCAGTTGGCAGAAATGTCACCACAGATTTGAACGATTTGGCCACATCACAAGACTTTGTGCACGCCATATCAAGCTATGATGATCTGCCACAGATCAGCTCTAAACTGAGACAATCCGTGTGTTAAAGCTAGGAAAAAATATAGCACTTATGCAGAAATGTCAGAACTTTCATTCTGTTGATTTAGGTTTTCCATAGTTGCTGGTAATTGTTGCTACTCCTTTTGGGAGCTACAATATAGTAGCTTTCATGGAGTAACTATGAAACATTTTCATAAAAATAAACAAATCAGTCCAATAATATGCCACTATCATGTCACCTCCCATAAAGTTATGTAATGAGTGTCAAATGTTTTTTTCTTTTGGTCTTTACGCTACTTCTCTAGGGCTTAATCAGCTTATATGACAAGCTGTCAAAAGCAGATGCACACATTTATCAAATGGGTAGAGACCTTCCAGCTGAGACTGAGCAAATACAGAGGATTTGAACCCAAGACCATCGGAGGTGCTTTAGAAGGCATGGATCCATGCCATGTTATACATTTGCCCCAACACATGATTTTCCCTGTATATACAACAAAGACTGCTATAACTGGATCATGCAGAACTTTGCATAACAAAGAATTAGATTTGGTACCACAGCTGATTGCCTTCGCCACTAGACCAACAAATTACATAAATAAAATTAGATGACATTCACAGACTATGTCACAGAGCCTTTTAACATCTTCAATAACTTTAAAAAAAGAAACAATGTGATAGGGTTTTTGAAAATCTTTAATTATCATCCAAAATCCCAACAATTTCCTACAGTGTAAATCTTTCTCTACCAGTGACTGTTCATTACAAAATACTGCAAAAAGTCTTCTGATGACAGCATTAAATGACTGCATAATAAGTGTACACTAAATCCCACTTTTTATATCCACAAAATATCATACACCTGGTTTGAAATTGGTACCCAACAAATGAACACTTATTGAGCATCTGCAATATTGAATTAAGGTCAAAAATTCACCACTGTGAGTGATAATGGTTGTGGTGAAAATGATCAGCCTGAAATCATGACAAAATTATTACAATTATGCTTTTCATGCCATCATTCTTCATACTCCATAAATCATCATAAATTACCCATTGACCAATTGACCTTGCATCACTACACTTAAAACCAGCCAACCAAAGCTAACCTACTATGCCAACAAATATTTTAGCATTTCAAAGAAACAAATGTCACCAGTAATACATGTACACACAACCAAATATATAGCACAGCAATTTTCTTGCTCTTACAACCAGTTATATTTTGTAAAGTAGTTTACAACAAATCAACCTATCAACTTACTACAAAAATATTCACAAAAACGTACAGCAGATTACAATATACTTGTCCTCTAAACTTAATACAACCAATTTATATATCTACCAAGATAATACTGTGCAAAGTACTAGCACTGGTCTGCAGTACTCAAAATATGACCATCAATTGACCCTACACAGTTCAACAAAAATAGCTGAACACAGATTTTCATTTTAAGATCGTTCAGGATTTTTTTTAGTGCAGCGTAATGGAAGTGTAATGAGTAATAAACGCAAGTTTCCACAACAAAGGCCAAAAGGTTTGAACACACAATAGCATACAACAAATAATATCCATAAAAGCTTACGGAATGCAAAACAACAGGCATTAGCAGTCAATAGAAGCATTACCGTACAATATTCGAAATGATTATTAACACCAATATGTACAATAGATTAAATTATCAACAAGTCTGCTCCATACCACACATAACTTTGGAAGACTGGACAAAGTTATGAAATGGAATTAGGAGTAAGCGTTTAGGTCCATAGTGTAGGGTTTATGTCTGTCAGGTTATCTAAATATTAAGTTATGTATGACACCTCATCGGTTTCCAAAAATATTTATCACAGAATAGCACTCTTCTGAAGCACTGCTTCAAAATACATTAGTTTAGGGTAATCACTGATTAGAAACTGCACTAGTATTGCAAAAGTATATTTACACTAATTTATTGACATTGAACATGGATACATGAATAATTTGTTAAAAAAGGACAAAATGCGCAAATTCAATGTCATTGTATCAATAAGTTACCTCAGATCAAAAAGATGAGTAAATTTGCCACAATGTAATTGTTACAATTTAATATTAACTCTGTTGACAAATATACTAAATATAATAAATTCACTGTGTAATCTATTCCTCTGCTAATATATTCTAAATATAATGAACACAATCTTGATGTGTTTTACATTTTTCTTGCTTCTGTAAAAACTTCTCATTGCACCAAGGAGGGGACAAAAAATAATGTTAATACTCCATCAAACATGTCCGGCCAATTCAACAACAAATATACATGTATGTGACAGAAATAAACAAGTCTATTACTCTGTAAATCATTAGCTACCACAGCAAGACCAACTGTGATGAACATCTTTGGTATTAAGGGAAATGCGATGCTGTGGACCAGGCTCATCCAACTTGGTTCCACCTAATTTTTTCATCAGTTCCTGCAACATGTGATAAATATGATCAAGTTAACTTGAATTTGAAACAGATATAACAGGAAACATAATTTTTGAGAGCACAAGAGCAATCTACCAATTGTCTAATTTGTTATTGATAATATGATAGATGTTGATCTTTTATAATCATAATTAATCTACAATGTCTATATATGTCATAAGCAATACAAAATTAATTGCCAATGCACCAAACTGCATGAAAGTATTCTGCTGTGTCAAATAACATTGGATTTCAAGTCATTTGTCAATATTATTACCTTTGCAAGGGTCATAAAAGCTTCATCAATATTTGCATTGTCCTTAGCACTTGTTTCATACATTTGCATAATGCTGTGATGAGAGGCAAAGTCCCGTGCAGTTGTATATGCTACCTCTCTTTTGTCCTCCATGTCCTTTTTGTTACCTAAAATCACAAAACATTAGCTTATTTTAAGTGACACATGTTTCAATGTTTCAATGTCTTGATGCTACTGGTCTGAAGCTTCTAAAGCTTACATGAACACCTGCCAGAGGCAGATATCATGAAGAGATGATACTGCTTGGAGTTCACAACATGAAAATTACATATTTACTCCAAGGGTGGGTTATTTATAGGCCTTCTTTTGTTTTTCAGAGACGATGTCACATAATGCACCACAGCACGTGATGATTCATTAACCTTATCAGCATAATCTCATACCTTTTACAACATTGTAGATTTAAAAGTACATTCATGAATCACTGTATAACAACACAATGAATGAACATCCATTAAACTGTTATTTTACATTACACATGGAAGGCTATTAATGACTCAACCAAAAGGTTCCAATGCACATCTATTCCTAGCGCAATTAAAGTATTTAACTCTTCATGATATTTGCTGCACAGGGTTTTGTCTACCGCAACCAATTCTATAAATTTTGAGCAAATAAACAATTTTATCTTATCTAACTTAGTGGATTCAAAAGTTCACTCTGGACTAATGATACACATTATTTTAACTGACATTTTAAATACACCTACCCACAAGAAGCTGAACTATATTAGGTCCTGCATACTTTTTTACATCTTCTAACCAGCGGTTTAAATTATTAAAAGATTCCATTTTGGTGATATCATAGGCAATTATGACTCCATTGGCACTTCTGTAATAGCTTTGGGTGATAGTTCGAAATCTTTCCTGTCCAGCAGTATCCCAGATCTGCAACTGTAACATTATAATAACTTTAAGAATCGTGAATAAAGCAAAATTTCAAGCATGATAAGGTCAAATTAATAAAAATACAAAAAAGCTACAGTGTATATATATTAGAGCAACTGTGACAGTGTGTCAGTCCAATTTAGAGCACACAACTTGAATTCTTTTGAAATGAGATCACTTCAGCATTATGCGTAACACTAATACTGCATCCAGAATTTAAAAAAAAACATGAAAACAATCAAATGACTGACTTCAATACCAATTGCTTTCAAGTTTATATCTTCAGCCTTGCTTCCAAGTGTTCAGAGATACAAAGATATAGTTAAAATAAATAACACTACGACTGAATGTCAATTTTTTAATTTATCTAATGTCCATGTTTAATCAAGGACAGCAACATTATTGCAACTTTTATCTTGTGCAAAAATCAAGGCTAACACAGATGACTCATTAATGATATCATACTTTCGATTATTCCTGGTTTTAGCATTACAAAAAAACGGTGGGGGGGGGGGGGGGTGGTGGGTTGATCATGATTAAGCCTCCTTGTGCTAATCCTCCAAATACTGATACCATGTACTGACCAAAGTTCAGTTGACATAATCATTTAACACAAAGCCTACTCATTGATGTTGAAACATTACACACTGCATGTAGGGAAATTTCCTTAAACAATGCTTCATTTGCATAACTTCCCTGTGCAAATTATTTCATGTACCTGCTAATCCTACACCACAAATCCTATTAGATTATGAAATGGGTGAATTTTCAGAAGCACCTAATGCACATTATGAAAAATATGTTTTTTAAATGTTCTTTCTAGTCCTTCTTTTGTTGATGAATTAAGCTCAATGTCAGTGTGATGTACTTAAAACAACACAATACTTGTCCATAGATTGAGAAGACAATACATGCAGCTATAGATCATGTAGATGAAGTACGTCATTCAATGACATTTATATATGAAGTATAACTACATATGTATGGAATAAAATCAACAGAGCTATATATATAAATTAAATCACCACATACAGTTCACACAAAATATATACCTTGACTCTTCGACCATCTAGATGAATAGTTTTCATTGTGAAATCCACACCAATTGTGCTCCCATGTCTTTCTATGAAAGTACCAGACTTGAACCGCTGCACTATACATGTCTTGCCAACTCCAGCATCTCCAATCAACACAATTTTGAAGAGGTAGTCATAAGGTTCTTCTTGTTCAACTGCTGTCATATTTGACTCGATATTGTTTGACAGAAGTCACATGCAGACGAGTGAAAGTCCAGTCTCTGACAGCACGATGTAAACAACGGAGATTGTCAACCGGATGTGGCTGCGTCATTTCTTGCGCATGCGCTATTGCAAAATCTCAGTTCCCGCCTTCCAAAGATCAAGAAAGTGACACGTGGGCTATGAGCTACAAGACATCTATAGAGTAATTAGACAGACATGCAAGTCTCACCCACTCACTTTGATCTACTAGTATTTAATGTCTTTGGTGCTACACAGACCTATTCAAAATCAACTTTTTATTATATGTGTTACTGTACAGTTTTCTAGGTAGCTTAGCAGGGACATGTGAGAAAAATAAATAACGGAAATATTTGCGAGTGAAAGAAAAAAGCGTTCATGATAATGAACTATTGAACAATCCGTAGGCCTACTCATCCATCAAGAGCTAGCAAGATAAGGGAGTAACCAATAGGCCAACTTTCGTACCATGAAAGTACCAAGATACATTTTATTTGACCATACGTAGTCAGTTTTGACCATTCGTCATAAACAAGGTACATAGAATGCACAATACATTAATACAGACATAAAAATTACATATATTGAATATACTAACTAAATACTACTTCCAGAACTAATAATCCAAATATTATATATCTCATTTTCTATACTATAGCATCACAGTGAACACATCTCATAATACTGAATATCATAATACTGAAAAATAAAAATAAAATAATAATATATATCAAATAAATCACAGTCTCATAGTAGCTGTTATATTTTAATGAATTCTGTATAGAGGCTTTCTTTAATTAGTTGGTATTGTTTATCTGTGATGCTCTGTTCATCCCACAGATGTAGATGATTTGTTTCCGATAAGATATTCCTGAGAGTGGTAGATTCTACACCAGTTAGTCTGTCCCATGTTATTTAAATTAAGTAATGTATTGTAGGCTTGTTTTACTGGATGTCTTGAGTTAAACCCTATTAGTCTTTTCCAATAGTTCACTAATCTACATTTCAATCTTAAGGCTATAGGAAATATTCCAAGTTCACTATATAGGGCTATAGTTGAAGTTGACATTTTGGTTCTTAAGATGTTTTTCATATATGATAAGTGTATCTTTTCTAGGATATTTTTATTTTTATTCTGAAACCAAACTTCTGAAGTATATTCAATTGTTGGACTTATTTGCATGTCATACATTTTAAGGGCAAGGCTGGGTTGCAGTAGATGTACCAACTTTAGTGATACGACACTGCTAGTTTACCTGCCCCCCCTCACTGGTGGTTTTAGCCAATTAACATAAATATTGAATGTATAGATATGTTATGCGTTTTTATGTCATAGGCCTGGCTTGTTAAATATGGTGTGATGACCCCAGGTCACTGACCTTACTAGGTCAGTGACCGACTTTGACGCGCACTGGGTGACCCGGACCACGTGACCACGGGGTCTTGGCGGGAATACACCCAGACCGCGTCAGTAGCTGAAGAAGCAGAGGATAGGCAGGCTGTGCGGCGGGGCAGGGCAAATAAACTTTAAAACTGGAATATTAACGCTTTGTCTTTCTTGGGGAACCTTACAAATTGGCACCCGATATGGGACTTGAAGAATCGGTTGTAGGGTTCCCCAAGAATGGAAGACATGGACGACGCCTGGACATAAAGAACTTTTTGAAAAGAAATGACTCTACGACAGCCACGCTGGATAAAGGCGTTAGCAACCGCGTGGTTTAGTCAGTTGCAGCGGAGCACAGGAACCGTCAGCATCTACATTGAGCGTCAGCAGCAGTGACGTTGCGACTTCAAATTTCAGACTACACAGATCTACAGTTAAGTAGAATTCACGCTATAATACTCTATCTTATTTAGTGTGTTTTGGCCCCACGTACAATGCCTGCAAAGTTACGTAGAAGACCTGACTTGGCTACAGCCGAAACGAGCGAGCCCGCATCGACTCCGGTGCCGGGCCCCTCGCAAACGGCGGACGAGTCGGTTCTACGCACTTCAACTAGGAGTAAAGTTGTGCGAACGCCGGGACGCCCTCGTAGACGAGAGGCCACGGCGGATAGGACTCCAAGTCCTGGACTCGTAGTAACGAGCCGGGAAAGTAAGCGGATGACCGGCGATCGAGGGAACCGAAAGGAACCCTCGCCAGCTGAGTATGAATCGAATGATTCCTCCGCGTCTACGCCTGTTTCCTCGCCCGAAGGGCGGCCCTCCGTCGTCGAGCGTGCGGAACCATGTGGCTCGGCCCGGGCTGTCATAGCGGCCGATAGTACTCCGCAAAGGAGTCTAGGTTCCTCGGGGTACAGGCGGAGAAAAGAAGCTATTCCTCCAAAATATGACGGCCAGGGTACGGCCTTCATAGACCATTTAGACGAATTCACTCGGGTCGCCACTTTCAACAAGTGGACGGACGAGGAGAAGTGTTTTCATCTTTGGACCAGCGTCACTGGTCAAGCTAAGCTGAAAATGCGGCCCTTAACTTATCGGGACGATTGGAGAGAGATGGTGAGCCAGTTGACGGCCCTGTTCTGCTCCAATCGTGCCCTAGATGCGTACAGAAATAAATGGTTTAATGCGAAGCGGGGCCCAGAGATGGACCTCGAAACGTATGGGTTATTTTTGTTGGATCTCTCTCGGAAAGCGAATCCCGCTTCCACCCCCGCCGAGCAGGAACGCTTTGCAAAAGAGCGCTTCATGGAAACGGCTGGGTCCACGAGTATGAGATTTTGGTTGGCGGCTTTAAAGCCACCTACACTGCAAGAAGCCATTGATTTGGCAGTTCAGTATGAAGCAGCGTACGAGGCCACGAAAACGAGCAAGCCTGACGTCGGGCCGGCTGGCGCTATCGCCTTGCCAATACTGCAGCCCGAGGCTTCCGTGGCTGCTACTGCTTCAGCGTCTACACGTGGCGGCCTGCCTTCTGAAAAAGAGGGAGCCATCACGAGGCAGGATTTGAAAGATTTAGTTTATTCTATAATGGGCGAGGTATTGGCCAAGGAAACTAAGGGAAAAGTTTACAGCAATACTCGTCAACAGGAGCAGGATTACTCACCTGAAACACGGAGATGCTATCGGTGCAAAAAGACTGGACATCTCCGCAGGAACTGCCCCAGACGTCAAGCCGATGACGATCGCTCATCAAGGTGAGCGTCCAGCAAGGACAGGGAACACCGATCGAGTAAGCACGGTGATAAACGGTCCAAAGGGCGGATCGAGCGATCAGGGCAAAAAGAGGGGCAAGGATAAAAGGGAGAGAAAACATTCGGAAAACGAGTGAGGGTGGAGGAAGTATCCGTCCCGGATCCTTCACCTGCTGAAAAAGCAGCCCCTCAGCCTCCAGAATGTTGGGAAGGGGTAAAAGTGGGACAGCACTGGCCTAGACATGTGGCCATGCAGAATTCGAGTGCATCCTGGTATATTACGATTAGTGTAGGAACACGTCACGTGGACCTCCTGATCGATACTGGTGCGCAGGTATCTCTGCTGAGCAAGCAAGAGTATGACGAGATACCGGGTGCGAATCGAGAGAAGTTAAGACCTGTGGAAGGCAAAATCTCGGCTGCCAATGGCGGACCCATTAATATTTATGGTAAGGTGGAGCTCACTCTCTGTTTAGAGAGGATGCTTTATCCTTGTGAATTTTTGGTAGCAGACATCGGAGGTCTCCCTGGTTTATTAGGGATGGACTTCTTGAAGAGACACGGTGCATTGTTAATGTGTTCAGTAGGAATGCTGAGACTGGGAGGCGTTGATATTGCGTGTATTGAGGGTCGCCCTGGAAAAACAGGCCGAGCAATTATACACGAAGACGTCCATATACCAGCTCGCCACGTGTCGCAGGTCTCAGTCAATTTGGTATCCTGGGGCGTATCTAACGGGGGCGACCTCGTATTCGAGTCATTGCCCACGGTTTGCCAGGATTTGCACATAATGATACCTAGAGGGCTATTGAAATCTCAATGCTCTGGGGCTCACGTGTGGATAGCCAATCCCACGACTGAGAGTGTTCATATTGCAAAAGGTCAAGTGGTAGGTCAATTGAGCGAAGTCGAAAAAGTGGATTCACCGAAAACGGTGCATGCTGCTGAGGTCAATTCTGAACTCAAGCGGAAAAACACTGAAACACGACTGCCCGTTCATTTGCAGCCTCTTTTGGATGAAACTGACGATCTGACCGCAGATCAAAGGTCAGATCTCCGAAAGGTCTTGATGGAGTATGAACATTGTTTTGAGGGAGGTAAATACGGGCTGGGACGTACGAGTCAAGCCACGCACAAGATTGATACGGGTGACAATCGGCCTTTTAAAGTGCCGGCCCGGAGATTAGGGTGGGCTCAAAGCAGGGCGCTGTCAGAGGAAGTGGATAAGATGCTGAGACTCGGAGTGATCGAGCCCAGAAGCAGCCCCTGGTCTAGTCCCCCTGTGTTGGTTAGAAAGAAAGATGGAACTTTCAGGTTTTGTGTGGACTATAGGAAATTGAATTCGTGCACTAAAAAGGATGCTTATCCTTTGCCACGTATTGATGACTGCTTAGACACTTTGTCAGGGGCAAAATGGTTTTGTACCCTGGACCTGTCGTCTGGCTATTGGCAAATAGCCATGGACGACAGAGACAAAGAGAAAACCGCATTCACTGCTCCAAGAGGACATTTTCACTTCACAGTGATGCCCTTTGGTGTTACAAATGGCCCAGCTACACTGGAACGTTTGATGGAGCTAGTGTTAGGAGGACTGGATCTGTCCACTTGTCTATGTTACATGGATGATATAGTGGTACAGGGTTCCACATTCCAGAAGTGTCTAGGTAACCTGATAGTTGTACTGAAACGCATTAGCCAGGCTGGGTTAAGGCTAAAAGCTAGCAAATGCGAGTTATTTAAGAGCGAGGTCTCCTTTCTGGGGCATGTGGTTTGTAGAGAGGGAGTGAAACCAGATCCTAAGAAGATAAAGGCGGTGCGAGAGTGGCCAGAACCAACTACAGTACAGGAGGTGCGCTGCTTTGTAGGATTCGCATCGTACTATAGGAAGTACGTGCGGGATTTTGCTGGACTAGCAGCACCACTACATGCTTTAACAGCGCACCAGGCCGTCTTTAAGTGGGATGAGACATGCAGAAACGCTTTTAAAAGGTTAATCAGGGCCCTCACGACTGCACCAATCTTGGTGCTACCACGTGAAGGGTGCCCTGTCATCCTGGACACAGACGCCTCTGATTTTGCGATAGGAGATGTATTGTCGCAAATTATTGAGGGAGAGGAGCGCGTGGTTGCCTACGCCTCGCAGTGTCTGTCTTCGTCGCAAAAGCATTATTGCACGACATACAAGGAATTGTTAGCTGTGGTCAGAATGGCGAAAATATTTCGGCCCTACTTGTATGGACAGGATTCAGTGCGTTTGCGCACTGATCATCGTGCTTTAGTGTGGTTGCAGAACTTTAAAGATGCAGAAGGAATGTTGGCGAGATGGATAGCTTCTTTGACCGAATACAACTTTGTAATCGAATACAGAGAAGGCAAGAAACACGCTAACGCAGATGGCTGCTCACGCATCCCCGTGAGAGCTTGTAAGCGCCAGGAATGTCCTGACCCAGGTCATGGCCAGAATGGTGACCTTGTGGCTTCCATCACGCAGTGGAACCAAGTACGAGGCTTCCGCACGACTACGTGCGGACAGCCTCGGCCAGCGACTGAAATCGGCTCAGGAGAAGCCGAGGAACCCCAGGTGCGAGTTTATGTGGCAGAGGCTGGAGAAACGGCTGGAGAAACGGCTGGAGAAACGGCTGGAGAAACGGCTGGAGAAACGGCAGGAGAAATGGCTAGAGACGGCATTGAGAGATCTCTGGATCCAAATTGGATAGAGTCTTTCACCTTGGAGGAGATACGGTATGCTCAGGGCCAGGATATGGCCATAGCGACCGCCAAGAGGTGGCTAGATGCTGGACAGCGCCCGCCGTATCACGCTATTGTCACGCACTCGGCCCAGGTGCGGAATATATGGGCCCAGTTCTATTGCTTGAAATTGCAGCGAGGCATCGTGCATCGAAGCCACAAGCTGCCCACGGGTGAATTGGTCAAGCAGATAGTGGCCCCAGCAAGCATCAGACGCAGCATCTTCAACCAGCTTCATACGTCTCATCTTGGTGGCCATATGGGGATTAACAGCCTCATATCCAAGTTGAGACGGAGGTTCTATTGGCCTGGCTACAAGGAAGACGTGATACGATGGATAGGTTGGTGCGATATGTGTCAGAAGCGGAACCAGGGTGGCCTGAAAAAGGCTCCCCTGCATCAGGTGCCAGTTGGAATGCCCATGGAAAGAATGGCCATTGATATTATGGGACCATTGCCTGTCACGAAGTCCAATAACAAGTATATAGTAGTCGTGGCCGACTACTTTACTAAGTGGACAGAAGCCTTCGCTCTTCCTAATCAAGAGGCGTATACGGTGGCTGATTGCTTGGTGACAAAAGTGATTTTGCGATTTGGGGCTCCCTATCACTTGCATAGTGACCAAGGGACTAATTTCGAATCGAAATTATTCCAAGAAATGTGCAAAATCTTGGGGATTAATAAGACCAGGACCACGGCTTATCATCCCCAAAGCGATGGACTGGTGGAACGCTTTAACAGATCATTGGGTGACATGCTGTCAAAGCTGGTTAATGACAGGAGGGATGACTGGGACGACATGCTCCCCTACGTGATGTGTGCCTATCGGGCTACGCCCCATAGATCCACAGATATCACGCCAAATCGAATGATGTTGGGCAGAGAGGTGATGCTCCCTGTAGACCTGATGTATGGCCACGCTCTCCCACATAAGCACCACTGTCCAGTGGAATATGTGGAGTGGATACGTGAAGCCATGGAAGAGTCCTTCGAAAAGTGCAGGTCGCAGATGAAAAGAGCAGCACAGAAGCAAGCTAAGCACTACAACAGGTTGGCGATGGAGCAGTCATTCCACGTTGGAGACTGGGTTTTGCTGTTTTATCCGCCCCTGGCCAAGCAGAAATTAGCTTTAAAATTCTTGGGTCCATACAAGGTGACGAGGAAGATGGGAGAGGTCAACTATGAGATAGAAGCCCCAGCCACTGGAAAGAAGCGCATTGTCCATATTAATCAGCTCAAGATGTACTTAGCTGAGGTGACCCCAGACGACATGATCCGGATCCCTGACATTCCATCAGACGATCCGTATTTGGACCCATCATTGTATGAGGATGACGCAAGTGCGACCCCCCTAGACGAGGGGCGGGATCCGCCCTTGCCCGGAGAATTGAGTGGTGACACAGCGCAGCCTTGGTCTGGGCGGCCAGAGCGGGGCGGAGCTGCGGGGACAGGAGGACACAGGGGGCGCGGCTTGCAAACACGCGGTCCCCTGGATACGAGAAGGGTGGCAGATTCGAGTTCGAATCTGGATACAGCTCCTTTTCTGGACTTGGAGCTGTCCTCAGCTCCTTTTCTGGATTTGGAGCTGCCCTCAGCTCCTTCTCGGGAATTGGATCCGGAAGCGGCTCCATTTCTACCAGGTAGGCTGAGGAAGCCACCTGATAGGTTAGGCCACAATGTAGGTTACCAGTAGCGTTAGGACTCTGGTTCCTGCATTTCAGAGGGAAATAGCACTTATTGCTTGACTTCTGGCACTTTGTTTTGAGAATCTAGTGATCACATGTTTATACAATAAATACCAGTTGTAGCTTCATTTAGACAATATATAGTTTGATTTTACTTAGTTTTCCCCATGCATATGATTTTTATTTATTTTTATTAAGGATTCTCTCAAACACGTGGTAAATGTCGACATTACAAAGAGGCGCGTCGCTGCAGTCACTTTCTAGTGACTGGACATTTCGTGTACCTGATTCTCGTGGACAGAACACGTGGTCGTGTCCTGCAGAGTGGGTTTTTAGACGTGCCACCCAAATGGTCACTACAAGTGCAGCCCTTTTTTGAATAAAAGAGGGAGGAATACTGCAAAGGTAGAATTTGGGCACTGCTGGTTAAAAGCAGGGGCAAACACGAAATTAGGTAATAAGAATGGGTAAAATGCCTCATAACACTGGAAAGATCAGGAAAATAACTTAATTGGCAAGAATTAAGGGCTGTAGTGGTTATGGGAATGTTTAAATCCCATGGTAAACTTTATATGGCAAGTTGGGTAATCTGGAGAGGTCAGCAAAGGAATATAATTTGCTAGATTATGGTTACAAGGATAAATGGTTGTTTTCTCGGGGTATTGTGATAAAATGATAAGGAATTGGCCATTTAGTCATCATAGAACGTGAAACGTTCCTGATGGTTTGTTTTATTTGGCTCATAGAAGTTGCTAAATGTCATATTTAGCAACTAGGAAGTTCTCACTTTCTGTGTCTCCTGAAACTATGTCACTGATTCCAGTGACCTGCATTCACTGATTCCAGTGACCTGCATTCATGGAAAATTTCCACTGGGGAAAAAGGTCAACCAGGTTCGAAATTCAAACAGGCACCCCTTTGTACTAATTTTGAAATCTTTGGTGCAGTCCTCAATTAAGAAATTTTATGAGGGGGGGGATGAAGGGTCAACTGGTCAATAAGGTGATTAGAGTCACATGACCTGTGATTCTGGTCACCTGACCTGTCACATGACTAAGAAAGTGCGGCAAAAAGCTGGGGAGCGTTGAGCGCCCTGTCTCACACCTTCTGAAACCAGCAGAGAGAAGACAACTAGCCAGTCAGAATTTTAGCCAATTTCGAGAATACAACCACACAACTTCACATATATAAGGATGTCTTCTGAGAATCAGAACAGAGAGGAGGCGACTGCTATGCCAGCAGTGCCCCTGGACAACGTGGATGGGGAAGAAAAACCCCAGTTAACGTCAGAGCAGACTGACATGGTGTTAGCTGTCATGGAGGCAGCGGGCCTCGAGATCGGAGCCGAGCTTGAGGTCTCTGCCAGCGACGCTGAGGTGGCTGCCGTTTGCGGCTTGTCACCCACGTCTGAAGTTCAGATCTCCCTGGCCCCGGATTATTGGAGCCAGCAGAGATTGGGACTTCTGCACCTGGACATGTGGGCCTACATGTCCAGGAAAGAATACGAGTTGGAGGACCCGGCAGTGGAGCGGTACGAGTCGGCAACACTGCCCGAGATGGCCAGGATGAGGAGGTATCTTCGTCTCCGCCCTCGGAGAGAGGATATGCCCATCTTAAGTGGATGGATAATCGGAGACCTGGGTGTAGCGACCACCCAGGAGGAGGTTATGGAGAGTCTTAAGAGGCGACCTTGGTACGCCAAGGAGCAAGTGGCCAGGCCTAGCGCAGAGGGCGAGGTCTCTTGCACCGAGGCTACCAAGTCGCCTAGGAAGGAACCCCAGGCAGCTCCGCTTACGGAGGCTGCCCTGAAGGAAGTCGTGACCACTCCAGCCAGGGCCGAGGAATGGCCAGGAGAAGGGAGGCTGGAGGAAATGGAAAGTGAGGGGACCACAGATGACGGAGGGGCGGAGAGTGACGTCTCGGCCCCGAGCGACGTCTCGGCTCAGGATAGCACCCCCAAGGTCGTTTTGCCGGCTGCACCCCAGGACGTTGAGGGCCTCAACTACATGTGCGCCACCTGCGGGAAACGCGTGAGAGACCGCAAGTCTCTCACTCGCCACGTGAGCGTGGCCCACGCAGTGGTCTATGTGGGCTTTCAGTGTCCTGAGTGTCCCGCTGCGCTGCCCTCGGATAGAAGGACAAACTTCAGACGTCACCTGGAGAGGTCCCATGGCTATAACCGTACACGGGCCGAGGAGCTGACGGCGGCCACGGGCCTGACGACCATTCACGGGCCCAACTCTGATGGATCCCTACCAGCAACGCCCGAGGCGAGGACCCTGGTCAGCAGGGCGGCTCCCTCCAAGACTACAGCATCTACCAGCACCAGGGTGGTGCAGATGCGCAGCGCAGAAGCAGCTTCGAACGCGTCGCCCCGAAGCCGCCAAACGACGCAAAACTGGCCCCATTCTGCAGCAACAGTCACCAAGGCACCAGCAGCAGTGGCCGAGGACATGGTGACCAGGGCCCAGTACCAGGACATCGATCTGGAGGTGCACAGGGCCAGGTCGCAGACGGCCGCGTCTGCCCGCGAGAATGAGGAACTGAGGGCCAAGCTTCGCGCAGAGACAGAGCAACGCGAAGCCATGGCCCGGCAGTCTGACCTCCTATACCAGGAGGTCAAGAGGTTGACAGCTGACCGGAACAGATGGATGGAGGAAGCAAGGGCAGCTGGATCCTCATCTGCAAGGCCTTGAACGCAAGGCCTTGTAGATTGATACAACGACGACGACCTGGAACACGCCCCCCATAATACGAAGCCTGGATACGGACCGGACTTGAACGCTGGACATCAACACGAAATGACACCTGGAAACAACTTGGACACTGAACATCAACACATCGTGCAAGGGAGGATCCAACGCCCTGCGGGAAGCCAGGAGGTAATGATGGAGACGAGTGGAATTGTGACTTTTATAATGGCCGAATTTAGAAACTGTGACGCCTGGAAAATTATGATACGGCTAATTATAACAACTGTCATCACTCGAAATTACGAGCAGCTGGTTTTCCCGCGTAAAAAGACCTTGCAGATCCAGAAATCGATACTGGCCTCTGTCCAAGGCGAAGATGGACATGGATAAGGATAATGGACTCTATGTGTATTATGTGATTGTTGTGTGTTGAATGTTGTGTTTGCAGCGGTGCCAAGGAGTCAACCACGTGGATGATGGCCAGCTCAGGGGGAAGAACCAGGCCCGGGGGCGAGCGTGACAGCTTTTTAGTGTCACGCTGCAGGGCGATTGTTATCGAATGATTGTATGCAAAATTGTGATTTTTGTGGAATTGTATGAATCTCGTTATTTTTATGTCGTCCTGATCGTCGTCGCACAAGCCTATTACATGTATTAGTTGAATATGGGGGCATATTCCCAGTAAGAGGGGGGTAATGTGATGACCCCAGGTCACTGACCTTACTAGGTCAGTGACCGACTTTGACGCGCACTGGGTGACCCGGACCACGTGACCACGGGGTCTTGGCGGGAATACACCCAGACCGCGTCAGTAGCTGAAGAAGCAGAGGATAGGCAGGCTGTGCGGCGGGGCAGGGCAAATAAACTTTAAAACTGGAATATTAACGCTTTGTCTTTCTTGGGGAACCTTACAATGGTCATAAATCTGGGTCCACTATATATACTGCATGTTTTCCTCCAGACCGCATGAAAGGGGATTTAGGCAACCACCCCTCACTGATTGTTTTTTTGTCATTTACTCCATTAATACTTCATCTACTGCGTTGTCCTTTGCATGGTAGATGTATCTATGATAGGGCCATCCCTAGATTTGCATAACATATCTATACGCTCAATATTTATTAAGTTAATTGGCTAAAACCACCAGTGAGAGGGGCAGGTAAACTAGCGGAAAAAGTGCAGTATAGCGGACCCAGATTTATGACCATATTTAACAAGCCTCATTGCCAGGCCTATGACGTAAAAATGAAATGTAAATATGACGTCACAAACTAATGTAGTTATGACGGCGGTTTCATCTTCACGGTAAAGACAAGGTTTATTTTTGCTTTTTCTTGGGGGCTACCGCCTCCAAACCCCTGCTTATCTAAACCAAATGTTATTGTAATTGTGCTAGAACTCAAAACTTTTGAAATATTTGATAAAATTTAATTTTTAATGGCCGCCAAATATGGGCATAAATTTGGGTCCTCTATACTGCACTAAACCCATCTTTATTTATCATTATTGTTAGGAGATCCCACAAAGGCCAAGGAAAGATATGGCTGGAATCCCCCCGATACATACATCCTTACGTACAAACATACATAGGCCTATAATAGATACATATAGATGCATAAATAGATACATCATAGGTAGGTACGTAGGTAGATCTGTAGGTAGGTTGTGACTGGAGCGACTGGAATGACAGACTGACTGCCAGTGACTGACTAATTAGTGACCGGATTTAAGTTAAGACTACAGAAAATAAAGCATCGTTTGCTCATATAATGTTCAGTTTTCACAAATTTAAAAGACCAGTAAAGCCATAGACTCATTTGGTATATTTGGCATAATTTTAAAAACGATAGATCCGAATTAGTGCCGCCCCTTTAAGCTCTATGTTCTTACCCATGCTAACTTCAGCTGGTAGCCCATGTTTGAGGCTCGATTGTGTTAAAAAGGTCACAGGAATAAACTTCGTGATTCCTCTGAAATTGGAAGTATTAGTCTGCATGACAAAAAATTTGGAAAACCATCGTTATCTCAACTAAATGCTTGTTTTTCACACCCGCGACGCATCGCCGTCATGAATGCCATTATTTGCAGTGTTTCTGCTAATGCCCACCAGGTGCTAATCGTGACGTCATCGGTGTGATTTGGGGCACTCTTAATTAACCCAGTGGCCCAGTAATAGGCATGGCTTAGGGCAATTAGGTTATATATAACCTAATTGCCCTATATATATATATATATATTCAATTTTTTTGTAGATATATATTAGAAATTATAGGCCTATATATTTAATTATAATATATATATTATAACATGAAGGCTACAGTAGTACAGAAGGCCTAGAAATAAGTTCACAACAGAACCTCTTGTTTTATTCTTCAAATCACATTTATGGCAAGTTGGGGTCTTAGACTTAATTTTTGCAATACAAATCATTTCAATAGATCAAGGACTTTTACATGGAAGTCAATGGGAAATTCACAAAATAATAATTATTTTAGCGGAGTTTCACTCATTACAAAAAAATTGACACATTTTTTTCCCCCTGCACACAAGGTTCTTTATATCATATGTAATGAAATTATAATTTTTTTTGGGGGGGGGGGGTAGCAGAGCTTTCATAACTGAAGCAATCAGAAAATTTATTGGTAAAATGACAATTTTATAAGCTAATTTCTTAGTATACAGTTCTGCAGACTTGTGCATGCTAAAATGACAATCTTTCCTTCATTATTGAAGTCAAATGCATACGTTTTATATATTGAGGATATAATTATGGGTGTTGCTATTGGCACTGCAGATGCAGTACTGAGCTATCAACAATTTTGCCTATTAATTAGCACTGCATCCCTAGCTTAGACTGTTTTGGCTCTGCAGATGGTAATGCACTATTTGGTGAAGGGGCCACCACTCAAGGAGATGCCAGGAGTACCCCCAGCAGGCCGATGGACACGTTTCCGTCCAATGAGTCTCTCATCGCAGGAGAGAGGAGGGCAGGCCTCCTGGAGAGAACAGGCTTGGCAAGGCAAGTTTCCCCATATCCCTTCCCTGGTCCCCCCTCCAAGTGAATTGGGGTCTTGTCTACTGGTCGAGGGTGGCCCCCGCCCCCTGGTACTTCTGCAGGGGCCCATACCACTGCTGCAGCTACACTGGGTTCACTTCGGACTATGCTGCACTAGGACCCCAGAGGGATTCCACCTGCACTTCGGCAACAGCTCAGTGAAGAGGACAGATGGGTGAGGGGGGCATCGGGAAACCTCTCAGTGATGGGGCCTGAAGATTTAGGGAAGGGGCCATCAAAATTCATGGGGAGGGTGGGGGGAGGAACTTGAACTTGCTCGTCACTAAATGTATATTGCCCCCTGCACCAAATAAATTTCGCACTTCCACTTTGAAGTCTTATGGGATGCTGGTCCCTGCACTAAGACAGGTTGGACCAGAAATCGGAAACAAACTTTTTTTTTAATCAGCTTAGTCACTAAAAATGCAGTTTACTGCATAATATGCACTGCCAATATATTATTATTTTTTTTATTATTATTATTAGACCTCCAAAAATGGAAAATAGAACATATACAACAGTCCAGTATAAAAACAAAAGGATCGAAAATTACGAATATATATACACTCCCTTGATCAAATCAATTAATTTATTCCCTTCATTCTCTCATCATGCTCATTCATCATTTTCATAAGCATAAAAAAAAATGCATCAGACAAGTTAACATTGCATACAAAATCAATCATAATATGTACCCAGTTACTCAGAGCCTTACAAGTCATACCTATACAGTTAGTTTCATAAAGTATGTAGCAACCTATTCCTGGCTGTAGCTGTAACTGACTAAAGCCAGCCGTTTCTGTCTACTCCTAGCTTATAGTTGGCTTACTGAAAAAATTTAAAACCTTGGCAAATGTAAGAAATTTATCTGTCATCATAAATATGTACTTTTATGTGTGGCTTTGAGTAGCCAGCTATAGCCAGACAGTTCCGTTTAGTGACAGGTAGCATCATATAGCAGAAGTTGTCTAGCTTTGATTAAATTTTACAGGCCGTTTTTAATAAAACTAACTGTAGTATCTATACATTGTTAACTATACAATTTCTCAAAATGTCAAGTTTTAAGTACAATTCACACCTCTGGCTTCTACAATGGACAGTCAAGTAGCCTCCCAATAACCCAATTGTAATTGAGCAATGTACTGTTGTTTACTTGGAGCAAATACAAAGGCCAAAAATAACTGGTCATAGGCATTTATAATGCAATGTCAACATGTTTAAAAATGATAGTAGGCCCACTCGGCCGGCGGCTCCGCTAAACATGATCAAAGGTATCAAATAACTGGCCCAACTGCCATTGATACATGAGCATTATCATATATCAGGCATGACAAACTCTTTGAAGTCCTCAAGGATAGAGGCATGCCTGCAATAATCATTCGTATGATTACTTGATCTTTATCAGCGCCAAAGTGTCAGAACTGTATGGAAGAACCACTGCTCCATTGCATTTAGCACCACAAATGGAATTTGTCAAGGTGGAGTAATTTCTCCTGTGCTCTACTGTGTTTATGTTGATGTGTTGTTGAAGGCTCTGGAGAAAGATGCTGTTGGATGCAGAGTTGGACAACACTTTTTCGGAGCAGTTGGATACGCAGATGACTTGACACTGTGTGTCCCAAGTGCATCAGGGTTGAGAAGGATGTTGTACACTGTGTGTGTACTGTTTTCAAGAAACAGGAATTGCAGGAAACCTTTGATGCATCTAAATGGTATTGAACTCAGCTGAGTAGATGACGTAAAACACCTTGGCAATTATTTACACTCTGGATTAAGTGAGCATAAGGAAGTTACATCAAAGAAAGGCGACCTAATTCAAAGAGTTAACACTGTGTTGGCAACCTTAGGTGGTAGTGGCACCAAGTGTTTACGAAAGGTTTTCAACACTCAGTGCGCACACTACTATGGGGCGGAATCATGGAAGTTTGCCGACAGGTCAGTTCACGAATTCCAGACTTCTTGCCAAGTTCTTGGAATCGGTGTGTGCGAAGACTGCTGCGCCTGCCTTATAAGACACACCGGCGATATCTACCAGAGCTCATTGGTAGCCCATCAGCATTGAGCCACATCTATGCCAGGTTTACTAAGATGCTACGTACAATTTTAACAAGAAAAAATCAAAGGATAGCTTTTTTGGCTAAGATGTGCTTGCAGGACCAAAGAACTATTATTGGCAGCAACTTACATGTGATCGCTACACACTTGGATGTACCAAAGAGTTCAGTGATGGGCAGCTACCTCAAGTTGAAACAAATTCAGACTGACTGTGATATGATCCCTCTGATCTTAGAACTTATTGATTTTAGAAATGGAGACGCTGTGATTAATGGTTTTACAAGTGATGATATTGATTTTATGATGGACTTTATTTGTACAATGTGACTTCTACCTAATTTACAATTTCCTTTTTACCAAATATTCCATGTACACTTGTGAATGAAATAAATGATTTATATATATGTATGTTACTTACCTCCAGTTTTTGTCTTTTATTGAAATTGAGCTTCTCTGAGCAGGATTTGCAGTCTAACACATGGAGCTGACTATTGTCAACACAGACAGCTGGCAGATCTATCACACCAATGAAAGCTCAATGCCAGATTTTGGTGGTTGTTGAAACCGTCTCTTTAACATGCCGATTTTAATGTTGATTTTTACAAAAGGTAATTATTGTAGAAGCTCGCAAGTTTGGTTGAGTATAGAACAGTTACTACTTGATCATATATCATAATTTCATATGCCATGTGCCAATTTTTTTTTTCGTGCAAACATAATGTTTTTTCGTGCAAACGTAATTTTATTTCTTGTCTGAATGAATTTTTTTCTTTCAATACATGTCCCTTTAAAGGTTACTTGTTTTCCCATGATTTTGGACCTGAAAAAGCCAACTATCACAACCATTTTGGTCTCAGATGTTTAGAAGCATAGGCTCATGAAGCATTAAGTTTTATTGCAAACAATAGCATACATCACTTATGCCAATATTACCCAACAACATGCGCCTTGCATTTTAGGCTGCTCTGAGAATTGCTGACCTCACATGGCCATTGCAAATTAGTGAGAATCGATGAAAAAAAAACCCTGTTTGATATATCTACACCAAATTAGCATATTCTACAGGCTTTTTTCCTTAACAAAAACACACAACAAAAGAAATGACAGGTAAATATTTATGTATTGCATGAAAACAATAGTAGCCTCAAATGTGCTGTCTGCTCTACAGATTATGACCGCTACTGTTAGGTGCCCATATTATACTGCTGCCCATATTGCCTAACTTTACTCTATAATATAGAGGTATTTTATAATGATACTGTTTTTGAAAAATTATATACATTTATATGATCCAATAATAAAGGCACTTTTAACTTAAATACAATTTTAAAGCACCCTATACAAAGAAGAAAACGAATTTTTTAACCATAACCATGTTTTATGTGTTATGAGTTTATGTAGAACATACAATCAAAGTTAATAGACTAACCAAATTTGACTCCTTATACAATAATTATTTCTTACATTTATGTATTACATGAATTACTACAATGTCAAAATTATGTTTAATTTGTGTGCTTCTGACACGAACCCTAGCATGAACAAGACAGGAAAAAGTGATGCACTGTTCCGCTTGGCATCGTACTGTTTGAATCCTTACTCGTCATTAATTCACAAGAGGGCGTTGTTGGGTTCCAGTCAAATGCAGTGCAGCGCGGTTCATTCAAACAAATGCTCCAGCAGGCCATCATGTTCGTGGCAGAGGGTTCTATGTAACCTCCTGTGGCATCACCCATGGATTTCGAAAAGCCTGCACACTCTGAAATAAAACGCAGGTTCTATTTAACAAAAAAACAATTTATGAGCAATCAGGCTGTAGGTGCTTTTTAATTACACTGCATAGGCAGGCCTAGATCTCATACAACTTACGACTACTTATAAACTAATAATAAGTCCAAGCAAATTTTTGTGGATAAAAAAAAAGAAAAAAGAAATTATTGGGAAATAAATTTCAGTGCGCTAATTGTGCCTTATAACAAGTCGTAAGCTGTCTGAATGTGTGCAACATTTCAGAAATATGATTCAAAGTTAAAAGTCATGTGATTAAAAATATACCTAAATTAGTAAGGAACTTTTAAATTGTTTGTTTATTGGTAGGGGAGACCAGGGCTGGTTGTCACACAGGTTAGTTGTCACATTCTTTATATTTCCTCTCCACATGGGCCATTAGAGGTATTGCTATTACTGTCGTCTTTGGTTGGTCTAACTAAATATTTAGTATCATTAAGTGGATTATATGCACACATGGTGGCCAGTTTTCTGATTTTCACCCATGTAGGTAAAGTATGTTAAGTAATGACTTGGCTTCATAATGTTGTACAGCTGCAAATGTTGTGACTTCGTGTTGGACCCAGGTTAAAGGTCAAAGTGAAAAAGATCACGTAGGCACATAGTCTGTAGGTCATTACTCAGACAATGTCCAATGTTTTTGGAAGTTTTTTGTCAGTTTTTTGTGAAATTTAGATTAAGACACACACACGCACACATACACACATATTTCAAATCCCAAAAACTTTCGCGTATGTATACCTGATAGCAATAACTCTTCCATCCCCATTAAATTTTGGCCAAATTTACAATGTACAACTTATACAGGTGACCAAGTGATCAGTAACCATTGTTATAATATTACCGATCATGTAAAAGCCATTTTGAAATTAACGTTCATCAACTTTAAGATAGATAGATTGATTGATGGATAGATAGATAGTTAAAGATAGATAGATAGATAGATAGATAGATAGATAGATAGATAGATAGATAGATAGATAGATAGATAGATTGATAGATTGATTGATTGATTGATTGATTGATTGACTTACTTGATGGAGTTGGGTAACGGCAACTGGTTAAATGATAACGGTTCACATTCATTTGTGAGGTAAAAGAGCCAGCTGAACTCAGAGGGAACCAGGTACACGTGGAGGTCAACGTATTCCAGTCAGCGGCGTAGCACAGGGGGTTGTGCAAACACTGCATGTAACAAGCAGTCTCGGAGGAAGCAGTAGAAGACAAGGGGGCCCCTCCATTGGTGGCAGTGTTTCTGTACATGGTTACAGTACAAACTGCAAATAAATGGATTCAGTAAATGAGTGGCTGCATTATATTGTTATGAATAATATATGTATTAGACATGTGATGATGTACAATAAGTATTATGGCCTTCGTTGTCACAAGTAACTCTTGCATGTCGTGGAAATGATAGATTACTTCAGAACCATTACACATATGTACAGCTCTGCGTTGACAAAATGTAACACTGAAGTTCAGTTATATGAACATTTTACAATTTAACTTGTACATCCGTAATCAAATCGTAAATCATTACAAAAGGTTTGTGATGAAAGCTGTGATCTACATGACAGTAGACTTTCAAGGGGAAGCAAAAACACTTGAATTAACCAATTGAAGTTTTCGTTTCATCCATTGTACATTCTCCAAATTAAAAAAATTGTCGAATACAATTGATATGAAATAGATTTTTGTTTCAACTGCTTAAGCTGACCTTTAGTTTTGTCTTGGACAGAAGATTAAAAATACTTACTGTCTTGAAGAACAACAGGGGGAATCACTGGAATGGAGAATAAGAGAAATCACCGAAATTAGACAATAACACTAAGGGTTGAACAAATATTAGATATGGGTAATATTTATGGTATACATGATAGGTCCAACCTGTTTGTGGTGAAGTCATCTCTGCTGTAGACAAAATAGGAGTAGTTGGCCCTGCAAATGATACACAATTTGTACAGTTCAGTTATAGGCCTCTATGGACATTAAGCAGTACTGAGATCAGAGCATGCAGAATGGATAATTTAGTTACCTGCTGTAGGGCTTACTGTAGAACCTGCAGAACAAACAAAGAATGGTTAGTTTTGTATCAGAACAGCAGATTTCATGAAACTCATCCAGGGCACCCATTGATTGAGGGACTATCTTATGCAATGAGAGTCCTGGATTCATATCACATCCTCTCAGGGATCATGAGTGATGGAAGTGAGAAATGCTGATCGGGGGAACTCTTAATCCAGCGGGCTAGCCACACGAGCTAGGCCTGGCACGAAAATTTTATTTCAAAATTAATTATATAATATATTTAATCAGATTAACGTTATAGACTTTAATTTTTTTTATTGCATTGTAGGAATAGTATGATAAACGTTTCTCAATATTGATTAAATGGTATTTAATAAACGTTACACCCATCAGTGCAGTCAGACCAGGGCAATTGACAGTTACTGCAGACAATTTTGGCTATTGCAGAGATAAGGGCATCCTCCGATGAAGGACCATCGTTTGGTTGAAGGGCCATCATTTGGCAGGCCATTCACCTGGATGTATGACCCCAACCCTTGAAGGTGTGGAAGGCTAGCTGGTCCTTTCACGGACAAGTTTGGCACCAAGAGAAAATTGGAAGATTGCCCCCTTAATTTCCAGAAAGGCTGGCTCTTCACCAGAAAGATATAGTTCAATCCGACCCCTTCACGAAAGGATGCCTTTTCATCCAGCCAAAATTGTGTATAGCCTCAGGGTGCAGTGTCAATAGCCAAACTGATAATATATATATATATATATATATACATACATATGAAAAACAAAGTCATTGCATGGGGAGCATTGCAGAGCTCCCCCTGGTTTTGATCAGGAGGACTTAGTTCCCCCAAGCTGCCCCCCCCCCCCTTTCCATCACTGCATGAAATCTCCTGTAGCACTGCGTAAGTTGAGATCAAGTATCTATCCAGTCTGACTTTTTGCTGTATGATGGGTCAACCCAGCCAGAACCATAAATGAAACGTTCAAAAAACATTTTTCTAAAGTGTGTACCTCAGAAAAATGTTTTTTGAACGTTTCATTTATGTTCGTGAACGTATGTTTCTGGCTGGGAAGCGGCATTCTTCTGGATATATTGCAGGTTTTTCTTAAAAATAAAGCATACTTACTACATTCACAAACCAATACATATAAAGATACTCCTGACTGGCTCTGCTTTCCAGAGACGGCGGTGAACGTTCTGCATATATTGATGCCCCAGGTGACAGCTACACAGTCTGGTTTGGTCAGGCAAGACCTTAAACAAGTCAAGACAGAAGAGGCAGCTACCACGGCCCCTGAGCCTGATGGTAATGCCTCGAAGTTTTGGAAATGCCTTGCACCACAGTTCCGAGTTGTTGCTTAAAAATATAATAGTAAAATAAATTATAAGGTATGTTCAAACATGTTGTCAGTTGTACGAAAGTTCCTTCATGCATTTAAATAACTGGATAAGATATTCTTTCATTTAATTGACCAGATAGGTCGAGTATCATATTTTATGGCATAGAGGACCTAGTTAGTCATACTTATTCAAAACTCCGCTGCACCAAGGCACATTTTAAGATTGACTATTAAATTAAACACTTGCACGTGTAACTTCTGTTGGATTTATTGGCTGTTTTGTTTTATTTTACTTCAATGTTACTTATTATTTGTTAGTCTTTTACCTGATGTTGTCATAGTGGGACCGGCAGTTGTTGCTGAAATTATAGAAGGCTATGTTTTTACAATGTGATAAAATACAGTTCCTGATAGAGACAAAGAGAAGACAAAATTATATCTCATGTGTATTTAAAACATAACTGTTTTCAGATCAAACAAATTAAGTATGAAAACTGTAGCAATAACTTTGAACAAACGCAGGATATGTTGTAGTATGCCATGGTCCCACCGTGACATTCCCTCACCGCAGTTAATGCACGGACATTGGTCAAGATCGAGGTAAATTAATGGTGGATCATTCAGCCAAACTATAAACTTGTACTGATATATAATATCAAGTGTAAAACTGTTGAACAAAGCACAAATGTTCCAAAACAAAAGTAAAAGGGTAATTTTCATTAGTAAATTTCAGGGAGGGATGATTGCATTGATCATCCCCCTTCCAAAAAAGTGGGGGGGGGGGGGGGGGCGGTAAATATCCCCCACCCCCCGTACTGAATCAACGCCCCTGAAGGAAGTTCTTGTGCCTATTCATTAGGCTAGACTCTTTTATATGACTGTTATTAACATTTTGTCAAATCTTGCATGTCACTTATTGTAGAGACAGTTAAAATTATAATTATACCAACTCTTTTGAAAACTCCATGCATAAGATCAAATTATTTGGTTCAGAAAGTGTGTCCATAGATCTCAAACATTTGGACACCCATTATATTTTCAAGCTGTCTTACCTTCTCTTGTCACTGTTGTCTTTGCAGCAGTAGATATCACTGTTGTCTGTCTGGGAGTAGTTGTTGTCTTTTCAGGAGAAGTTACCACTGTAGTCATAGCAGGGGTCGTGATAACTGTTGTTTTCTTGGAAGTGGTCACAAAAGAAGTCTTTTCAGGAGTTGTCTTCTCTGGTGTAGTTACCAAAGTGCTTTTTTGTGCTGTAGTAACTACAGTTGTCTTCTCTGGTGTGGTAACCACTGTTGTTTTCTCTGGTGTGGTAACTTGAGTTGTCTTTTGTGGTGTGGTAACAACTGTTGTTTTCTCTGGTGTGGTAACTTGAGTTGTCTTTTGTGGTGTGGTAACTACAGTTGTCTTCTCTGGTGTGGTAACTTCAGTTGTCTTTTGTGGTGTGGTAACAACTGTTGTTTTCTCTGGTGTGGTAACTTGAGTTGTCTTTTGTGGTGTGGTAACAACTGTTGTTTTCTCTGGTGTGGTAACTTGAGTTGTCTTTTGTGGTGTGGTAACAACTGTTGTTTTCTCTGGTGTGGTAACTTGAGTTGTCTTTTGTGGTGTGGTAACTACAGTTGTCTTTTCTGTTGTGGTAACTTCAGTTGTCTTTTGTGGTGTGGTAACAACTGTTGTTTTCTCTGGTGTGGTAACTTGAGTTGTCTTTTGTGGTGTGGTAACAACTGTTGTTTTCTCTGGTGTGGTAACTTGAGTTGTCTTTTGTGGTGTGGTAACTACAGTTGTCTTTTCTGTTGTGGTAACTTCAGTTGTCTTTTGTGGTGTGGTAACCACTGTTGTTTTCTCTGGTGTGGTAACTTGAGTTGTCTTTTGTGGTGTGGTAACAACTGTTGTTTTCTCTGGTGTGGTAACTTGAGTTGTCTTTTGTGGTGTGGTAACTACAGTTGTCTTCTCTGGTGTGGTAACTTCAGTTGTCTTTTGTGGTGTGGTAACAACTGTTGTTTTCTCTGGTGTGGTAACTTGAGTTGTCTTTTGTGGTGTGGTAACAACTGTTGTTTTCTTTGGTGTGGTAACTTGAGTTGTCTTTTGTGGTGTGGTAACAACTGTTGTTTTCTCTGGTGTGGTAACTTGAGTTGTCTTTTGTGGTGTGGTAACTACAGTTGTCTTTTCTGGTGTGGTAACTTCAGTTGTCTTTTGTGGTGTGGTAACAACTGTTGTTTTCTCTGGTGTGGTAACTACGGTTGTCTTCTCTGGTGTGGTAACCACTGTTGTTTTCTCTGGTGTGGTAACTTGAGTTGTCTTTTGTGGTGTGGTAACAACTGTTGTTTTCTCTGGTGTGGTAACTTGAGTTGTCTTTTGTGGTGTGGTAACTACAGTTGTCTTCTCTGGTGTGGTAACTTCAGTTGTCTTTTGTGGTGTGGTAACAACTGTTGTTTTCTCTGGTGTGGTAACTTGAGTTGTCTTTTGTGGTGTGGTAACAACTGTTGTTTTCTCTGGTGTGGTAACTTGAGTTGTCTTTTGTGGTGTGGTAACTACAGTTGTCTTCTCTGGTGTGGTAACTTCAGTTGTCTTTTGTGGTGTGGTAACAACTGTTGTTTTCTCTGGTGTGGTAACTTGAGTTGTCTTTTGTGGTGTGGTAACTACAGTTGTCTTCTCTGGTGTGGTAACTTCAGTTGTCTTTTGTGGTGTGGTAACAACTGTTGTTTTCTCTGGTGTGGTAACTTCAGTTGTCTTTTGTGGTGAAGTAACTACAGTTGTCTTCTCTGGTGTGGTAACAACTGTTGTTTTCTCTGGTGTGGTAACTTCAGTTGTCTTTTGTGGTGTGGTAACAACAGTAGTCTTCCCTGGTGTATTAACTAGTGTGGTCAACGGGGTTGTGGTTACCACTGTAAATTATAAGATGTATCAGAATTTGGCAGCATCTTAGAATTATCATCATTTTTAAATGTCACATTTCTTTCAGCATTTGCATGGTGTCAGAGTGTGATGTGGATATTAGTTCATATTACCAGTGCCATATGTAAAAACAATATCTTGGCTGATTTTAAACAAAATTTTGGATTGAGCCCAGTGATACAAACATAACAAGAGATTTCTCAGAGATAAACTTTATATTATTTAAACTGATTTTTTATGTAGGAAATTAAACATATTTTGACCAGCTAATGAAACCGGTTGCAACCTTCTTAAAAAGGATTATTTTACATGCTTGCCTGTTGTTGAAGGACAAGTATTACAGATTTTTTCATAGAATGTATCAGCCGATGAACCAGAATCTGTTTCAGAGGAAGTGTACAGCATGCAACTGGTTGTGTACTTTAGTCCAGCACAGCTGGTGTCATTATGACAGGCCAACAAGCATTGTATCAGAGATGAAGCTAAATTAGGTGATCCAGTAACTGAAGGAACTACCCCTATTTTCAACCTAACTGCACATGTGGCTGAAATAAATGGTCATAGAATTAGAATGAGGAAAAAATCGCATTAACATTTGTTAGTCTTTTGTTTGTGCATGTGTGTGTGCCATCAAATATTTAAAGATCCCATGCACATTTGGTATATGGGTGTAGAGCCAATCCACCAAATCAAAAAGCCCTCTGAAAGTTTTTGTTCAGTTGTTTTAATTCACTGCAGATAGATTACATAAAGCCTGAAATTGTATATTTCAATTCAAACGTTTATGAATATTTTTACATCCGGTTTAAACTGGATTTACATCTATGAACATTGGAGTTTTGCAGTCATTTTCATGATGGAAGAATCAGGTCTGATTTGATTATCTTTTTTTTCTCATCATTATATCTGCCTCTGGTGGCAGGTCAGATAAGCTGACTAAACTTGGGACCTATCAAATCTCTTGACTGTAATTAACAAGTATAGAAATCAGAAATACCCTCAGCCTAAATGACAAAAATCACAACAGATTTTATCTTGATTGATTTCAAAGAAAATATAATTATGCAGCCGCAACAGTTTCATTGTTATTTTATGTTATTCAATGCTGCGTTATGTTATGTTATCTTATGCAATATTATCTGTTTGCTGAAATCAATTAGTTTAGCATACTGTAACCTACCAGTACTGGAAGGAATTGCTGTGGTGGGAGAGGTCATTCCTGGAGTACTTGTTGTGATCTGGGTTGAAATTTTTTCAGTTGTCGCCATTGTTGACTTGACTGGTGTGGTAACTTGAGTTGTCTTTTGTGGTGTGGTAACTACGGTTGTCTTCTCTGGTGTGGTAACTACAGTTGTTTTCTCTGGTGTGGTAACTTCAGTTGTCTGTTGTGGTGTGGTAACTACGGTTGTCTTTTCTGGTGTAGTAACAATTGTTGTTTTCTCTGGTGTGGTAACTTGAGTTGTCTTTTGTGGTGTGGTAACAACTGTTGTCTTCTCTGGTGTGGTAACAACTGTTGTTTTCTCTGGTGTGGTAACTTGAGTTGTCTTTTGTGGTGTGGTAACTTGAGTTGTCTTTTGTGGTGTGGTAACAACTGTTGTCTTCTCTGGTGTGGTAACAACTGTTGTTTTCTCTGGTGTGGTAACTTGAGTTGTCTTTTGTGGTGTGGTAACTTGAGTTGTCTTTTGTGGTGTGGTAACAACTGTTGTCTTCTCTGGTGTGGTAACAACTGTTGTTTTCTCTGGTGTGGTAACAACTGTTGTTTTCTCTGGTGTGGTAACTTGAGTTGTCTTTTGTGGTGTAGTAACTACAGTTGTCTTTTCTGGTGTAGTAACAACTGTTGTTTTCTCTGGTGTGGTAACTTGAGTTGTCTTTTGTGGTGTAGTAACTACAGTTGTCTTTTCTGGTGTAGTAACAACTGTTGTTTTCTCTGGTGTGGTAACTTGAGTTGTCTTTTGTGGTGTGGTAACTACAGTTGTCTTCTCTGCTGTAGTTACCTGAGTTGTCTTTTGTGTTGTTGATGCAACTGTTGTATCCATAGATGTTGTAACAGCTGTGGTCACTGAAGTTGTAGTTGCCACTAAAAGGAGTGTTAGAAAACAATTTTTATACATTATGATTATTCTTTTCATTTCATTCACATATTTCATAACTGTGTGTTGAGTTAATGAAATAAGACCATAGCTGCATTTCATAGTTCCACATTTGGCTTGAAGCTATGTCTTATTTTGGGTGCTTACCTGTTGTTGAAGGGCAAGATGTGGTGATCTTTTCATAAAACTTATCAGTAGATAAACCAGAAGTTGTTGAAGATGATGTATAGTGCATGCAACTGGTTGTGAATACTATCCCAGCACAAATAGGGTCTGGGTCACATGCCAACATACATTCTATCAGGGAAGAAGCAGAATTAGGTGATCCATCCCCAGAAGGTACCACACCTGAGTTCATCTTAAATGCAGATGTGGCTGAAAAAAATATTAAATTCTTAGGCTGTGCTGATATTCTCTTGAAGGACAGCTGCAGATGCATTAGCCGGCGAATTTATGGAAACGTGGTATACTAAAATGGAAGAGAAGATCGTGCATTCCACTGAAACGCCACTGAAAGCCAGCAAACGTTCTCTGCCCAGAATATAGCCTGACTTCAATTTACATAAAAAAAAAAGAAATGTCTTATTTAAAGTCCGCACCTGTCACCTATCAGGTGCGTGACCATTTTTAGCAAATCAGAGGTTATCTCTTGCGCAGACGATAATTCCCAAGTCTTGTGGAGTGCGCTACTTTCTCATAATTATTCTGTGCATAGCTCGATTAAATTTGCTGTGATAAAATCCAAAATAAAAGCATTCTAGACCATTTTAATATTTTAATATTACACCTAATACACCATCAGATTGGCTGCAAAATCTACAGGTACCTTTGGGTCCTGCAATAATTTTGTTATGTGACCATAGGCAGAGACTTATTATATATAATATATATCGAATTTTAAATGATGGCAATGGAAGGAATCCAACAAGAAATGAATTGCCCAAAAAACTTGACCCAGCATGTAAGTTATGTATGTATTACTAAGGAATCTATTTTTGTTAAATTTCGAACCCAAACTAACCAGTCATGGGTGTTGCTGTAGTGAGAATGGTTACTTGAGTAGCCAATTTCTAACCGAAAAAAGACGGCGCTTGTCCGGTGCGTAGCACTGTTTTCTCACGCAAAGCATCAAGAGACAAGGTAAAAAAGGCATCGTTGAATAAGCGTCACAACGCCATTACAACGCTTTTTCGGCGACATTCACGAAAATAGTACCTTCTGCAGTTGGTGGAATTCGATGGTAAAGTTGTGCAATTAAGTTTTGCTGACATAGTGTCGGCCAAAAGAAAATATTTGCACCAGTTTCACAGTAAGTAGCTCCTTGTAAAAAAGAAATTAGGCGTAGGAATCGCACGACTTATTGAGCAGACGATGCGCGGAAGCATTTCCCTCCCCGATTTTAGGGAAGCGGCATTATTTTACGAATAATTAATACATGTGTAAAGAAAAAATATGATTTACCTTGAGCAGATGAGTGTGGAGTGAAGATAAGAATCTGTCAAAAAAAAAGAAGTGAATACACATCAGTCAGAGGGCCGCCTTAAAAAGAACTACGACAACTATAAGTTTAAATTTTGGTGTGGGTGAGTGAAAAAGGGCTTTACGTCCCATGTTTTTGCACTTGATATATAGGGCTGCATCAGGACAGGCAGGTGCCAGGGCAATGAGGCGAAGGATTAAGCAACCTTCAAAGTTCCAACATGGGTTGTATTTGAACCTAGGACCCAGTGATTGGCAGCCCAGCCGACGCTTAAATTTGGGGATTCATTAAATGTAGGTTTTGTGTAAAAGATATATATAGGCAAAACATTGTTATATTTTTTCCTATATAACAATTCCTGCATGCCGTTTCAACATGACTTCTTGCTTGTAGGCCTAATTAACGGGTACGACTGTACTTGAAGTAAAGGCCCAAGCTCTTTGTAAAATAATACGTTTTGTAAAATAGTTTGAATCGCAGGACTTGGCTCCTGAAGGTAGGATAGCATTGTTAACTGGGAAAGTTGGCTGCCTGGTGTGTGAAGCTTACTTAAAAGTGTCAGTTCTCTGGTTATTTTAAGCCCCATTTGGTGTTTACTCGGTGGTCTTGTCACAATTAGCTATTTTTGAAATTAGGGAAACTTAGCTTTCATTTGGGGAGTTGGGAGATATGCATTCATGATGCGTAAGGTAAATGCACTAAATATTATAATCCAGTTTAATTTATTTAGATAAGCAAAATTTTCACAAATATACCTTATAGAAAAACAGCAATTGTTAAAATAAAATTTCAAACATGTAGATCTCTGTAATATTTAACTTACCAAAGGCATAAGTAACAACTTCTTGCTGATAAACAATTCCATCGTTCAATGGGAATACTCAGCCGACACTTCTGATGCTGATTATTGAAATGAACTGAGCAGTTTTTGATAATGAGTGTAGGCCTAATGATATGTCCATTAGGCCAGAAGCCAGAAGACGTCGTCACGTGCCAAAACACTTGCCAAGTGTCAGGATGCGCATGTTGCAGTAACCTAGTAACCTAACAGAAAGGTGTACAATACCCAAAGTATTCGTGTTTTATTTAATTCTTTTTTGTTTTTATGGTAAAACTAGGAACAAAAATGCGAGCTTCCTGTGAAATAAAGATGTATAACTAAAATTTTGCTCTTAAATAAAAGGATTCATAAATCATTAATTTTGTATCTATTTTCTATCTATTTTATCTAGTAATGATAATAAATTTCTAAATAAATAAATAGGAAGAAGTGCACAGCGGGTCCCATTTAATAATTAGTACTCTCCTGTTCATATAGCTCAGCTGAAATGTCAATAACAGTATTAAGCTTATATTCCTGTATAGGGCCTAGTCCTATAATCTGAATGTCTAAAGAAAAGAACAGAACATTCCTCTTCTTCATCTTTCAAATATTCAATTACCTGATCAAAATCTTGCAAGACTTTGCACAACTACATATATAATTTGGGGTTGGTGGATATGTTTGTAAATGCAGTTCAATTTTTATTAGATAAGGCAATGTGGTTTACAAATAGCTATTGACTTTTGGTAACCATGTATGTAACAAAAGATTGTTAGGTTAAACATTCACGCAAAGCGCAAAAAAACGCAAAAAGGTTCATAAAGTTGGTAATACGTTTTTTATTATTTACAAGAAAATGCGTAGAATTGCGTCAATACCATCAGTGAAGCAAACGCAAGAAACCTCAGCCTGGCCAAGTCATTGAAGCCCGAGGACTTGTAAGATATATGAAAGCTATTAGAGTGACTATCAATTCACTGTCACTAATCTTATTTGCATAAAGCCACTTTAGGCCTATTAAGCAATTTGCTTAATTTATGTAAGGTATATGAAAACAAATCATGCACGGTGCATTTAAAATGTCCCCCTCTCCCAGGACCCTTAATTTCTTTTTAAATATATATCATGGCCCCGTTAGGAAGCAGGCCAACAGCGGGATAATACTTTTAGATGGCCTTTCAGATGTAGCTTTCCATCAGGTTATAATGCCAGTCTTATAGCAAGATGCGCTTAATGTTGAGTTCAGAGTAACATTTTACTTACTGTAGGCATCAAGCTTAAGACCAATGCATAAACAAAAAAATAGGTGGGACAAATTTGTTCAAAAGAAAAAACAAAGGCAGCTTATGTGGGAAACTTGTGAAACCCCATTTGACAGTTTTGAATGGTTATTATAGATTTTAGTTTAAATGTAGATTTTTCAAAATACCAAAGTCGCTATTTCCAATAAATTAATTTTTTTTTTAATGAATTCAAAACTGGTAAGCTATATATATTGGGGATTTCTTAGTACACAAACCAAATTTCGGTTTTTCGGGCATGAATTTTTAAAAATTGTACAGTTATTATAATCGACATCAAATGGAGTAGCACCCCTCCCCCCTCCCCCCCCCCCTCCCTACTTTAGTTTAGGATTCCGAACTATGCCACATATTATAGGAAACCACACGAGTCCCAGATCTGTTTGACAGATCAGGGACGAGTTGTGGTTTTCATTATATTCCCCCATTAATTTTAACTTTAAACTTAAATTTGTTTAAATCGGACGAAAAATTACGGAGATATTTAATAAAACGTACACAAAAGCAGAAGGCCTATATTTTGCAACCGAACAAGACCAGCGTCATGAACGTCTGCGATTCACCATTTATTAATGCCATAGCTCATTCAATTCTTTATCCGATTTTCAAAATTGAAACTTTACTTTGTACAGAAAAGAATTTTCTCATAATATAAGGTTTTTATTTACCTGTCACATCAACTGTTGTTCCGAGGGAATTTTTTTCGGCCGTACGCGTTTCGCGTTTCGCGTTTTGGAAATGGCAACGTCTGCAATGAACGTCATTCTGTGTGATATGAAAAGCAGATTACCCAGCCCGTACCACCTGTTATTTCACCTGATATAGCTGCAATTGGAGAATTAATATTTATTCACAATGGGTGAGAACTTTCACATTTCTTAGCATAGGTACCATATATGGTATAAACAAGTTTTTGTTTCGTTTTATTTGTGTCACTGTTATGTTCATAACAATATATATTATTATGTTATATTCAGTGAATAAACGTATCCATTTCCTAGATACTTTGAGTTTTAAACTCCTATGTGTAGGAATTGCCCTTGGTTGGAATAGAATCTGGACCCATTAGATGAGCAGGTAATAGCACTAATGACATTTCTATCTTAATTGACTGGAAGCGCCAGGATATTGAATATTGACCAGTTAGATCTCTCAATAGCTTTCTTTGTGACGCAAGTTTGGACAATGTTTACAAATAATGCAAGAGGGCGCAGCGCTCCCTATTCTGGTTGCCGCAACAATGCAGTGGCGCTGTGGTTGTTCAGCTGGATCCATTGCCCACCTGATGGCCGTTGCTGCTGCTGCTGTCGCTGCTGCTGATGGTTAGCAGAGGATGCTAACTGGATGGTGAGCCAGCTGCCAGTAAAAACAGCTGCCATGAAGCCTCTGAACTGAAGGTTAGTGCGTTTTCCGATACATCACATCACATCATCCAGCATCTTAAGTGAACAAAGCAGCCATATGATTTTGAAGCAGACGCCATCCCAATTTGCATCGCAGACGAGTTTATTATGTTTACACGAATAGACCATATCGATTCGGGCCATTTTCACCTTTCCTTTCTACGTCCCTGGATTCTGGAAACTTTTTTTTGTCATTGCTGATGTCATGCATTGCTTCATTTTGTGATAGAGAGTCCATTGATTGATTACACTGTGTACTCCCCACGATCCTGGATGAGGGTTATTTATAGCCATGGACAGTCTTTGTTTGTTTATGGGCGATAATACATACTCCAAACATATATATGTCGCACTAAAAGAGGGTTATTCACAATACAACAACATATGGCGCTTGTAATACTGAGGATGCATGTGGCCCACCCAGTCTTAGGGTGTCCCTCGTTTCCCAGGGTTCAGTAGGGCTTTTGAGAAACCTGCCTGTCACTGACTCACCAAACCCCTGGGACTGGCTTAGTAGACACACTGGCTCACACTCCTAGAATATAATGCCAAGAATCTTTGCAATGATTTTCTAGCTCAAATCAATAACTCGGTGCTATGAACCAACAGACGTCGAATATTACGTAGGAACACGAATTTCAATAACTGGTATTTGGTTTATTAAAGAACAGAACCAACAGACTCTGTCAGGGATGTATACTGATTATACTAATCTTACTATTTCAGATACGCAGCTACCATGGCAGGCCTGTACCTGCCACAAAACACCTTCCAGCTGGACCTGAACAAGCGTTTGCTGCAGGCAGCTGAGGATGGCCAGATTTCCATGGTGCAAGCCCTGCTGATGGAAGGTGCGGAGGTCAACAGCCACAATGTGGATGGGATGACTGCAGGGCTGCAAGCCGTCAGAGGAGGCCACACAGATATCCTGGAATATGTGCTGCAGTGTGGTTACCACGTCAATCGTGTTGATGTGCAAGGCAGGACTGTTCTACACGAAGCCATTTCATCAGGAATGTCCAGTTGCCTTGACGTACTTCTACGACGAAAAGACCTCAATCTTAACCTCCAGGACAACCAAGGCTGGTCACCTTTGTTCTGGGCAGTCAGCCGAGGTCAGGTCAAGACTGTGGAGAAGCTACTTAAAGTTGGTTGCGACATAAATAAAAGAGACCTGTCTGGAAACACTGTGTTGCATGAAGCGAGTGAATGTGGACACTTGGACCTTTGTCGTATGATCATTGATCATGGTTGTTGTGTGAATGTTCAGAATTCCACTGGGGAGACCCCTGCATTGTTGGCTGCCATAGAAGGACATGACAAAGTAGTTGATATGCTCATCAAAGCACACGCTAACGTTAACATGCGGACTTCAACAGATGCTACGCCTCTGCTCTATGCAGCAATTTGTGGTAATGTTAACACTGCACGCATCTTGGTGGAGGGAGGGGCAGATGTTAACTCGGCTGATTCAGAAGGGAACACTCCACTTATCCATGGTGCTAAGTATGGCCACCTGGGCATTGTTGTTTTGTTACTAGAGTACAATTGCAACATCCATAAGAGGAACAACTCCAACAGGACAGCACTTCATGCAGCTGCAGAGAATAATGAGGAAACTATTGCTATGATGCTTTTAGAGAGAGGTTTGGATGCTGGCATCACTGACAACACAGGAAAGACTGCTTTGTCTCTGGCTGCCCAACTGGGTCATATGAAAGCACTAGTTCCTCTTGTTGAAACTCGTAGAGGTATCAATGCCCCAGACATATACAGTATGACACCTTTGCATTGGGCTGTGGTAGGAGGTCACATAGACTGTGTGCATGCCCTGTTAAAGGCTGGAGTGGATGTCAACATGCAAAATGCTGGCATTGGAAATACTCCACTGATGCTGGCCATAGATTCCGGTCACACAGATATTGTGAGACTCCTGTTACAAACCAACTGTAATGTAAATGCAGTGAACAGTCAGGAACACTCTGCACTGCACGAAGCCTCTGCAAGAGGTGCCACTGAACTCATTGAGCTTCTTCTTCCTGCTGGTGCCTATGTAGACATGCAGACTTCCAAGGGGGACACTGCCCTCATGATTGCTACGCGCAAAGGTCACTCCAAGGTCGTTCAACTATTGTTAGATGTTCACTGTAACGTCAAGACCAGGAATAGTAAGCATGTAACAGCCCTGCATGAAGCTTCTCTGTGGGGGTCAGTAGAAATTGCCAAAATGCTTATCATCGCTGGCTCAGACGTCAACGTAGCAGAGCTAGAGGGTGATACTCCTTTAACCTTGGCCTCAATGAAAGGTCATGTGGGCATTGTCAAACTGTTACTCGATTATGTATGCAATGTGAATCATGTTAATGATATGGGAAGATCAGCACTAATTGAAGCTGCAGAACATGGACATTACGAAATAGTCAGACTGTTGATTGATCATGGTGCTAACTTGAACATTCAAGATGCCGAGGGTGACACTGCTCTCATTGTGGCTTCCACCAAAGGCCACCATCAGGTGGTACAGTTGCTGCTCAAGGCCTGTTGCGATATCTTGCGTACAAACCGGTGGGGAAGGAATGCTTTGCACGAGTCTTGTTCAGTGTGGAATGGTCCTTCTGATTCTGTAGAGCTCTTGCTTCTGTCTGGAATATGCCCCAATGTTCAGGACGGGATGCAAAATACCCCTCTTATTTTGGCAACCCTTACTGGACATCCAGGCATTGTGTACCTGCTCCTAAAGGCAAACTGCGATGTCAACATGCCTGGCAAATCAGTGGGGAAGTCGGTTCGGCCCATCCAGATTGCTGTAACAAAGGAGACTTATAGTGTGGCTCAGATGCTCTACCTTTCCGGATGCGACATGAATCCTGTCAATCTGTGGTTAGGAGATGCACCAGGTGCTCCAGTGAGAAATGAAGAGATGAGAGACTGGTTGAAGACAGTCACCTGTATTCCACAAAGTCTTAAACAACAATGTCGGTTCAGAGTGAGATGCTGTCTTGGTCATGGGGTGACTTATAAGGTACTCACTTTGCCATTACCGGCCAGCATTAAGGAGTACCTCAACCTCAACGACTTGGATGACTTTCTCAAGATACCTTCATCTGGAAAACCAAGTAACACGGCCAACATTGCCTCCACGGATGAAGATGACTCAGACTCTGAAGGTGATCTCAGTGACTTGGGTCATCCCCTCCTTCTTGTTTCTCCTACTTGAGAAAGTCACCCAAAGCATGACTTATTAAATACCAATCATGTTTGTACTTTGCTGTTTCTAGTAAACTTTCTACCAGGTTTCGAGTGATGTCACCTTCCTAGAGTGTATACCCTTACAGTTCCAGGACATTTCTATACATATATATATATAATTTACAGTTCCAGGACAGTTCTATACACACATATATATATATATATATATATAATTTATATACAGGTGTTCCAAAGTAAAATGAAATCACTGCTTTTAATTTTTTTCATGTACTTATTGTTGTTGGGTTTGTTGTCCATTGCAGTTGATGATATTAAATTTGCATTTCCTAAATCTAAAAAAACCGGTGAAGTTTGAACTTTCATGAAAATTTGCGTATGATGACTTGTTCGCCAAAGTGTTAAATTTGTGTCGTCTCTGCTTCTGAAGCTCCCAATTGATGTCTCTTGTCTATCTTAAATAGATGTGAATGATTACAATGGTGCATTACTATGACTTCTTTATAATGTATTGATGCCAGGAATGATATGCCTATACAATGTATTCTTATTAATTGCAACGCATCACTTGCCTTAATTACTTTTTTGTAAGAACTGACACTATTTTTATGTCTTCGAAAGACTATTGCATAGACCAGATCTTTTTCTGTACATTTTTGAAATTTTTGAGGAATTGTGGGATAATTTCATCTTCTGATATTTTGTGTACAGATTCTTCTGCCTTTATTTTCACTGAGATTAAAAGTTATGTAATAAAATCTATTACAAGTAATACGTGTGCAGTGTGTTCATTGTCTTGATATTGTAAATGTTATATTTGAGAGTATTGCTCACATTGGATTAACAATGGAACGTGTCGGGGAGATCTCCCCAAGTGGCCTCTTCCTGGGATCTGGAGGTGTTGTCTGGCAGGGGATCTCATAGACATTTCCATGTTCCAGTGCCACACCTCTCCAGGTCATATCCATGTCCCCTTGCCCTGAATAATAAATAGAGTTGGTAGCAATTGTTTTTACAAATATAAAGCAGAGTCAAGTCTTCAGTGGTGGTATTCAAGTGTGAAGGTTACTTATGACATCAGTTATTTAACAATGGTATAAATAGCACAGAGCTAGCATATATAAGCATAGGCTTATGTATCACTTAGGCACTCTTGTTTATTATCGGTCATTTGTTGGCAGCTCACTGTAAACGTCACAATTTGAATAAGAGCCGACAGTGGCGTGCGGTCAGAAAGGGTTTCTCAGGTTAATATCATCACAGCAATTTTCTTTGACTGCCCATTAACCAGAGAATCAAACCCGTTGTTAATTCAAACCAGTCATAGCATGTAATAAAAAAAAATTGTAAGTACAATGGTACAATACAAGCCACTGTGCCGAATTCTGAACCATTCGCTGAGGGTTCGCTGCAAGGCCCTCTATGTTTATTGTTACCTCAACGCCCTCTGTAGTATTTCAATGGAAATTATTCCATGGCGTGATATTTCTGGGCGACACTGATGACAACAAGCATCATGGCGGGCGTCATTAGCAGATCCTTCGATAAACTGAAATCCTGGATAGCATGGTCATGGACATATCTGTGGGCGTTGTGGTTTATGCTTGTAGTATTTGTTGTGTATATCCTCCGTGGACCTCTGAAATTGGGCGAAAACCTCACATACGGTAAGAGAGCTTGCAACTTGTGAGCGATAATAGATTCTGTTTAATGTTCTTGCACCATAGGCATCGATGTGGCACCAGATATTTTGCTTGTTTCATGCAATAATTAATTACATAACCTATGTTGCATTGGAAATGACATTGAGAACTTGAGGTGCGTGGGACTGTCGCCTTACAAATTTTGCAAATGTGTCAATATGGAATTAATTGAAGTATGACATGGGCCAACCTACAAAAGTACAATTTAAATCATAAATGAAATTCCTTAAATAGCAATTTATTTTTTTGGCAATGAGGGATATTTTAGGAAATATTAACAAGCATATAGTGAGGCGGAATAGGTTGTTGTTGTTTTTGTAATTAGAGACAAAAATTGAAGCGAAAAGTATTTATGTCAATATCTAGGTAGTGTAAATTCTGCAGTGTGCATTTGTTTGCCCATGGAACCATGCCCTTACAAGCAGAATGTTTTGATACAGTCAAACATTGTTTTTAGTCGGGAAGCTATTGCGGGTAGATCTTTTAAGTGAAAGAACTTGAGGTTATAAACTTATTAATGTCATTGTATTTCAATGTTACTTGTGGCATTTGTCTTTGGATAAGGAATTCACATTAATTTGAATGAACGCTCATTGGAATTATGTTGTTATGAGGAAATTGAAATTATTATTATCACATGAGGAAACAAAAAACGTTTTGCAGCATCTCGCTATTCATGCTTCATAAACATTTTCAAATGGCTATCTGACTTATCATTTCAACAAACTGTGTTAACCTAAAATGTAATTATTATCCAAGTCAATAACACATGTTCCAAACATTTATGCTACTGGCTCTAATATAGAACATGTATATTTCAGAAAGTGTGAGTCCGTTATTATTGATGAGGAATAAGAAACAATATTGTTGGATTTAGTAGTTGCATATATTCGCAATAACCTTCCTTTATCCAGTAGTCATAAAATCTGTATCAGTGCTTCATCAAATACTGCTGCCCAGCATATACAATCAGGTGTTATAATAATATCCTGCAATAACTCCTCTATTTCAATGTTTTTTGTGGGAACTATTTTGCTGCATTGAGTAGGGATCTTTGGTTTGTCTATCTGTCGTGTCTCACTCTGAATAGTTGCAAGTCAACAAACTGAAGCATTGTCGGCCTCAAAAGACTTTCTGAAGCTTCTCCCTTGTCAAAATTGTATTCATATTGAAGGAATATAAAATTAAATAGGGTTTCTTGTGCCAGGCAAAGCTTATTTGTTTAATTTATGGGTTTTGTGAAGAGTTATCTAGTTCTACTGATGACGTTCACCTAGTCTAAATGCTGCCCGGTGATTGGCTAGGCTGTTTTCCGTATGAGGGATAATTTGTCATGATGTTCACAACAATGAACCTCATAGGGTGAACCTCATGGTTTTTCTATGAGGTTCACACTCTATTGCAGGATATATTTTAATGCCTGGTTATACATAGTGAATTAAAAAATTTTTAAGTGTGACCTATATAAATATAGTATATAAGCAATGTAGGTCTATTGAAGTTCAGGATATACCACTCAAAGTTAAATTTACAATGATACAGGATTTCACTTGCCAGTTACTATGTCCTGTCTAAAATGTGGACACTTGTTTGTTTTTATTTTTCAGCATCTACTAAGAGCATTGTAAATGGAACAAATAACCGGGCCTCATTCTGCTCTATTTACTGGTTTTTTTTTAATGGTTTCATTATTGCTAATGCTGTACATTCCAAAATCATATCACACATATAATATAATTTTACTTCGTTTCCGTATTTCTGATAGTTATGGCCAAAATTGCAAATAGAGAATTTTTTTAAATAAAAATAAAATCATAGTAGATAATTTGAAAATCTGAAAACATAAATAAAAGGCAAAACTTCCCATGCAGTCTGTTGCAAAGCCTCAACAAATTTTAATTCACATACTTGGTGGGATTAGTCATGATATTACATTAATGAAACATTGATGCTGGTATGAAATGATTTACAGATATGACCTGGGTACCACTGGTCCATTTCACATGGAATTTCCCAGTACTGTACTCACAGAAACTAGTGAAGTCAAGTACAGGCAAGCTTAGGATGAGCAATTTGTACATAGTGTGTTCATTATAATGACAATATTTGTCAAGTGGTATACTTGAGATACTGAGTACTCAATATTATATAAATTTGTGATCACTACCATTAAGCTTTAAATTATACAGGTTGTATCAGATGTGCATTTGATATTTATGTCAATGATAAGTGAGAATTATAGTATTATTATACTATTCATGGTTTGAGACTGTTTTTTGCTTGCAAAGTTGGGCTCGCTAGACAGCATCTTCACTGCTGTATCAGTGTTTATTTATTGACAGCTTGGAAGTCTGCAGATGAACAGGCACAGGTCAGACTCCTCTAGCAGCCCTGGGATGGCTCAGTCTGGCCATTGGCCACTTAGTATCTGTGATGTCATAGATCTTAATCTTGATGTACATGAATTCAGACCGAGTTTTATCAAGGAGCTCAATACCGTATTGAGTTCCTTGGTTTTATGCTGGGCCATAGATTTCTCCAAAAGGAGCATGGAATAGTAATGGGACATGAAATGGTAAATGTGTCACATGGTATGCAGCTACTTTTGTTACATCACTCATGTCATTAATCCCAGCTCAACTGAAGGTCCCGGGTTTGATTCCCCGCCCAAGCACTCTTCATGAGCTACATCCCTGCTTGTTGACGATATATCGCATGAGACATTAAATTGGAGGTGTGTCACACTCTATGTCTATGCTGGGTCAAGTAAAAGACCCCACCCAAGAGGTAAATGTGTAATATGGTGTGACATCCAGGTCTTATCATCTCATTATTATGTCTGCCTCAGGCAGCTGGTCAATATTAGACCAGTGGCATTGAGACACTCTGACCTTGAGGGCTGCCCCCTTGCTTATGCAGTACAAGGCCTGGAAAGTAATGACACACAGTGGGTTACAGAAATACCCAATCATTCATGATTGGTTAAAATCATGTTTCAATGCCTCTGGGGTTTTCTATTACAGAAGCTTGGGTCAAAGAAATCTACAGCCAGTGTTGTGCTTTTACAAAAACTTTACAATATAGTTGGACTTGGTTATAATAAACTATTTGCTACTGTCAAAGAATTCTTCATCATAGTCTCTTTTGTCATATGTGGATCTTGTTTAAAAGATGTGCCTGGAAAATGACCTCAGTATAACCAACATTTTGAAATATGTGTGCTCATTATAAATATCCTAGAGAGCTTGATTTTAATTTAATTTAGACCGATGCTTGCAAAATCATGATGTTAGAATAGTAACTGATTTATGAAGTTTTAGTGGCCTAACGGTCAAATTCTAATCCAGGCAATGTTGACTGTTGATGAAAATCTCTAGGGCACACAGTTTATATCAGTGTCTATGCTGAAGACACCCACCATTGGGATAATTTAGTATTGTATGATTTCACCGTCATATTATCATGATTATCTCAACTCCTGTTTATCAAATGTTTTAGATTAGTATTGCTAGAACATAAATAAATTAACTAATTTTTTATTTATTTTTATGCATACTCAATGTAAGTCAACTGTGTGTACACGTAAGCAGAAGCATAGCAAGTGCTCTAAGGCTATTACTGGAGTTAAATAAACTGCATTGCAATATGAAGTAGCAATGCAGTGATTGCTGATATGAGTGCAGCCATCGGCTGGACAGCCCACCTGTCCCCCCTGCAGCACATAATGGAGGCTTCCACAGAGCCAGTGGCTGGCAAGCAGGCAGGCAGGTTGCTGCTGCATAATAACACCGTGTGAATCATAGGGATCCGTAAACAGGCCTTTGGCTGCTGCTGATGCTGCGTCTACTGCTGCTGCTGATGGGGACAGGCGTGGGATGACGGCCATCTCACATGTGCTGCTGATGCCAAGCCCATCTCTCAGCATCTTCTCTTACTAACTTCCATATTGTGCGGAATAACAGGCTGTCTACTGCTTCAACATGCTCAACTTGATCTTCAGTAAGTGTTTTTTGCTATCAACACCATTCATACACCATCTGAGGATAATACTTTACTCAAACTGCTGCTTCTGTTGCTGCTGCTGGACAATGAATGACATGTGCTGCTGGAGACGTTGTATTGTGATGTCACAATGGTGGTGGCTCGTGACAGGTGATCTGTCCACCTTCCCATCATGTCTTGTGTAGATTCTTGAAATGTTGTTTACTTTTTGTTTTTGTCTGATGTGCACGTTGCATGACATCAGGTCACATGTTGACCCTGTTCACCATGGCAACAAAAGCATAGTTTTTAGTGAGAGAGGATCAACGACACTCGTCTGTGTACCTCAGTACATTGTGTCGCAGTGGCACCATGCCAGGCCTGGCCACATCTCACCTGCATCAGTACCTTGAGCATCTCCACTCTGCTTCAGCAGCTGCTGCAGGTGGTTGTCAGTTTGTCAAGCTGGTTGTCATGATGGTGAACTAGACAAATCAAAAAGAACACAATTTTGTTCTGGTATTATTGCTTATATTGCTAATTTGAGGTTTCTCCTTTAAAGAAGCCTCCAGAATATTCAGTTATATTACATAGTATTAGTGGACTTCAGTCATTCATTCATTCAGTAAATTGATCTCCCTCACAGCTGTTTCCAGCTTGCGTGTGAAAAGATTAACAAACAAAAACAGCTCAGTTTCCTCCGCTACCCTCTCAGCTGTTAAGATTCTTATCTTATAAACTTTTTCATTGTGTTTCTGTAGTGAGATCTTGATGATCTCCACCTGTTCGCTTCAAGAATTCGTTTTATCTTAGAGAAATCGGATAACATGATACTTACGTCGTTAGGTTATGAAGTGCAGTTTTTGATGGTATGCAATTTCTGCAGTACACACCTGGAGCTCATGTTATTACCAATATTTACTATACTAACATTGAGTATCAATACTCCAGAATAGGCCATGGATAACAACAGAAGACTTTGCTGGGCAAAATTCAGACTTGTTGAAATTACTTCACAAGTGCAATAAAGGCAGTTCAGTTCAGGCCAAGAGTGATCTTAATTGAACAGTGCTGCTGGAGTACTCTTGCAAGAATAATGAGTACATTTCAGACTAACATTAATTGAATAGTTCTACTAAAGTAAATTTCAGGATTTAATGCAATGCATGCAAACCCAACAATAGATTATAGTAACCTAAGAAATATTGCTTTTACTTATAACAACAATACATATGCAATCTCATGCTAGAATTCAAGTGTCATGTCATGTACTCATCCCATCCCAACAAGAACTATATCTGCCTCCCGAGTCCCAGGGTGATCTAAACACTGTGACCCCTGAGTGGGGTGAGGGGTCAGAGGGAGCCAGCTATTCCCCAGAGTCATCTTGAAGTCAAGGCTTTGGCAGGTTTTATATGTCTAGTGCTGGGTGCAATGTGACGTTTTGACTATGATCATCGATCACAAAGTTGTGAATGAGTAATTGTTATCAAATAAAGCAAAGTTCTTCACTCTTCTCATGTGTGTGTGTTGCTGTCTCAATACCACTGAGTCTGAAGCTTTGTCAGCTGATATGACCAGTTGCCAGAGGCAGACGTAATGATGAGATGATAAGCTTGGAGTCCACACCATGTTACACATTTACCTAATGGGTGGGGTCTTTTATTTGCTTCAGCATATCACCAAGTAGAAGGCACCTCCAGTTTTAATGTCACATGGGGTCAACATCCAGCTCGCGAAGGATGCCGGGGGCTGGGATTTGAACCCAGGACCTTAAACAAAACTGGTCAATGTGTTTGGTTATAATAAAAGATGGAGTAAGGCCAGTTAATCCTAGTCATATAAGTGAGTAAGGCCGATTAATCCTTATTATATAAGTGAGTAAGGCCAATTAATCCTAATTATATTCATATGAGGCAAAACGTAGCCGAGCTAAACATAGCTTCTACAGTCTATACTCAACCTCCTGCATATTATGATGTATCATGTATATTGTCACCATGTCGGATGCAATTACCAACATGCCTTGTGGTGATTGGCTACGGAAGTAAGTAGCGACACCTATGAGCATTGGAACCAAGCCCAATTACTTACAAAATGCAAGAGATGTCCTTAATAATAATGACCATTATACAAACCATATTAGCAATTGCTTGATAATTGCATTTATGGATCGAGACAACCATTGCATTGTTACGCCCTCTGCAATTCATTTTATTAATCAGACCCATTGTGACGTCACAATCCTACCTGTCGCCTCATAACCAATTTATTCTCTTTTTAATTTGCTCACTGTGGCGCTAATGAATACTTGGTTAGACCCTTAATGGAAGTGGGTGTAATTGGAAAGGTGTGTCTCATTGTGTTACATCTTATGTATTGCAACATCACGGATTTCAATTACGTATCTACAATTAAGGCAAAATAGTGTACTTTACAATATTTAAAGCTCCACTGTCTGTCAATATTACAATTTTCTAAATCTTCATCAAATGATTAAAAATTACCTTATTTCATCCAGGTACACTAAATATGTGTAAGATAATGAATCTATCAGGCATTAATAAAAAAAAAAATTATACATTGAAAGAAATCAGGACCAAAACATTGGAAATACAATAGAAATTGCATCATCTCCCATTGTTGAGTGTTGTGACGTCATCACTTGGGTTTGTTTACATATTCGAATTTTGATGGCATGAAAAATTAAATACTAGGTGAAGTTTATTTATTTTATAGAGAGATAGTGGACCCAGCAAGGCTCTGGGTGGTAGGTAATCAGTATTAAGAAGGCAATGAAGTGAATGCAATAGATTTTGGCCACTGTCATATTGAGTGACAATCCAGCTTTAACCGAAGGTGTTTACTCCACAAAGCAACACATAATAACGATAATTGTTGCACGAACGTCTTTGGTTTTTTTTTTGTCGTGACCTGACATTTCACCCATGGTGACGTCACAGAGTATATGACCTTCTCAAGTTTCTAAACTAATCTTAATCTGTAAAATGGTGGAAACTTTCTTGGAAAGATTATTTTCGTGCTGGTTGCTATAGCAACCAATTATCAGGTAGCAATGAAATCTGAGGCCAGTCTGTCTGCTTTCTGTCTCCTTAATTGTACTTTTCTCTCTTAGTAAAAGTAGATCTATCTAACTATCCATCTATCTATCTTTTCATCTATCTATCTTTTGGTCAGCCAAATGTTATTTACAGCTATTAATTTGATACCTAATTGCTCGTAAATTGGTGGAAAGTAACATGGAGAATTGCCAGTGTGACTCAATTAGTTGCCATGGTAACATGATCGTCACACTTGTCACTTCGAGCGCTTTAAATCAAAATTATTCTCCCATCCCCTTTTACAGTATATTGGTTGTAGATGTTGTATCACCACAGCTGGTGGGAATGAGTGTACATTCATACAGTGTTAAGCGATTGAAAAAGGGAATCAATAAATTTGGTCGTTTAAGACAGATGGTCGTTTAATAGAGGGGTAAGGCAATGACAATGAGGGAGTTTGAATTTAGTACAGCAGGTGGTCGCTCTGTATAGGTGGTCCAGTATCGGATTTAGGGGGTTTAACCCCCCCCCCCTCCCCTTGGCCTAGTACATTTTAATTAAAAAGTATGAAAAAATACAGCCTAAATACATTTTAATTTGTCAATCCCCCCCCCCCTCCCAGTGAAAAAATGTCTGGATCGGCCCCTGTGGTCGTTATGGCAGGATTCACTGCACTTAACCTACTCCATGAATTTCATATCGAATGTTTATTAGTATTGAGACAAAGACGATGAGAGGGACAGCTAGACGATCAGATGGATCAGTTGTGAAAGAAAGATAGGAAAAGAGACAGCGCAAATGACTGACGGACAGCTTGATAGATAGCTTGATGGATACATACATTATATACATAGATACATAAATAGATAGACAGGTAGATACATGTATTTTGATAGATGCATGGACAGAAACATAGAGAAAGGTATGAAAAACTGATTTTATGTTTTTAGAGGGTGCAGTCAATCCTCATTTTTCCGCACACCTTCGTCCCCCAGTTAACTGTGCGGTTAATGAGGGAACCAGATAACTGAATATATATAAATGCACAAAGTAGATTTGTTCCCAGCCAACTGTGTGCGGATAGCGAGGGAACCGGATAACTGAGGCCCGGATAACTGAGGCCCGGATAACTGAGGCCCGGATAACTGAGGCCCGGATAACTGAGGGTTGACTGTACTTCTATTATGAAGTTCTACATTGTATCTATTACTAGGGGAATTCTTTCAAGTATCAACAAGTAGAGGTATTTTCCAATTGGCCTGTAAGTGGCATATATGGTGATGATACCTAACAACAAATATGATGTGAAAAACTGGGCTACAACTGTGAAACTGTTAATCTGATCAGTCCATTGATCTAATGCACATGTCTGGTTGGGTAAAACATAGTTGCAAATGTTTGTGCGCAAGACAATGTCTGATATGGTGTTCTGCATTCTAACTCATTGTATTTTTGGTGTTTCAGCAACAATGTTCCTTAACACCCTCACCCCCAAGTTCTACGTGGCACTCACAGGAACTTCGTCACTTATATCAGGATTAATATTGGTAAGCTGTGTTGATATTTTTGTAAATTGCGTTGAATTTTATTATTACCTGTTGTATTATTACCTGTTGTATTATTACCTGTTGTATTATTACCTGTTGTATTATTACCTGTTGTATTATTACCTGTTGTCCTGCAGGGTTTCAAATTTTGGCTGGGTGGGAAAGACTTTTTAGGGGAGAGGGGCGTTCTCTTGTTTTGGTTATTGGTTTATTATTGGGAAGTGATCTCCTTTAACTTGTGTATTTTGCTTTGTATTATCATGACCTTTTGTATAACTTTTGCATTGAGTCTTGTTTGCTGATATTTTGAAACTGATTTAATTGCGTGAAGAAACGCTTCAGTATTTCTTCCTTTTGGTCACTAAGTCTTGAATAGCAAATGCTTATAGCAAGATTATAACTAAATCCTCTTTTATTTGTGGAACTTAGGATGGTTGTCAATGTATTTGTACTTGTTAGCTAAGACTGTAGCAGCAATGATGACATTGTATTCATTATGCATGACCAGTGTATAACACTAGTGTAACATGCATGTCATGCTTTGCAGTTAATTGTATGCCATCACATGGTGTTTACTGTTAAGCTTTACTCATCCCTAAGTAAGACAAAAACCATGCATTTTTAAGAGGAAAAACTTTATTGCAAAAATTTGTTTAGATTCTGTAGTAGTGGGAATATGGTTCTGATGTGTTATGCTTTGTCTGAGTAGTGTGTTTGTCTTTTGCATTGCTTCATTAGGGTGGGACCTAGCTCAGTGGTAGCACGCTGAGATTCCAACCGCTGGGTCCTGGGTTCAACTCCCGGTTGAGCCTATGTTGGATGGCTGTTTCATCCATCATCTCATTGCCTGTCCTTATTAGCCCATCAGGTGCAGAAATACAGGACGTCAAGCCCTAATCCACCCTGCATTGCCTCATTAGTCTGAATCACGGCCCACTTGTACATATACTTAGTGATATATTTATCCTATATGTGGGGTTTTTCACCTGGTCTCACCGTAGACATTGCATACTGAACACCACCAAAGTAACACCTCATGCCGATGTCATTTGGTTTGGACAGCTAGCTCAAGGCTGTCATAAGAGCTGGCAAATGCATTACCCACAAGGTGGTCCAGATGTATTTGTGGTAGTCTGTGATATTCTTGGTTAATGTAAATCACCTAATTTTTGTACTCTTTTGCAGATATTTGAATGGTGGTACTTCAAGAAATACGGCACATCATTTATAGAGCAAGTTTCATTAAATCATATATCACCTTTATTGGGTGGAACAGAAGCCACAACCTCAGAAAATGGTCCCATTCCAAATGGAACACAACAACAGTCCGTACCAGGTGATTGCTCGTAAACTAATCTAGATTGTGAAAAACCGTTTTAATGAAATGAATCCCTTTAGTATGAATGAGTGACACGCTCTGCAAGAACTGCTGGTGATTGCTTTTAGCTACTGTTATTTGCAGATATTAGACGCCGAAACAGTTAAGTGTTGTATTTGGTGATTGCAAGTACGGCGAGGCCACAGTTACTCGCACAGTTGTGCTATGAATATTAACTTTTGAATCAGCATTTCGTCCAAACACTTGTGAGACTTTGCTCAGTCTTCACTCTTGGTGTTACTGTGACGTCGGAAGTCTCTTAATTGTTAAAAAAGCGGATAACTTTGACCTCGCTGTACACATTAGATTCTCAAGCGGCTAAGTACTTTTAGACTTATAATGTTCCTATTAGAATGCAGGGTTGGAATGCGCACAAGTTATATTCAAATAAGAAGACTTCTTTGTTTCTCTTCTGTTTCTTCACTCATTTGCTTGGTTTACTGCTGAAGCATAAATATGTGCATCTCCTAAACAAACTGAATAACTGTCCTTTCTTACATTTACTTTGGAAGTTGGCATTCATTGACAGTTGTTATTTAAAGAACAGTTTATGCACTTAGATGACTTCAACATTAAGGAAATATAAGTTTACATAAGGGAATTAATATATCATGTTTTTGTTATTTAATAAATATTGATCAAATTATTTTCAATTTTTTTTAATATATTCTAAGAATTTGTTGTTTAATTGTAATGTTATTTCCCTGGTGGCATTTCAGAATGCAAGGTATGGCGAAATCCACTTAATCTATTCCGAGGGTCAGAGTATCAGCGGTTTCTATGGGCAACAAATAAAGAGCCTTTAACATACCATGATATGAATTTGTCTGCACAGGATCACCAGACATTCTTTACATGTGAATATGATGCTGGGAAACCAGAGTATGAAAGTAAGTGTCATCTCATTTCTTTCTTTTTTTTTTCACTGTTAATTTCTTTAAAGAACAGCATTTTGTGAATAAAAAGCTAATGTGGTCCCCTAGGTTTCAAAAAGCTTATTTTGCTCAGAAGTTGTTATGGGAAAGGCAAGTTATAAATTCATACTTCGAGTATCCCAAGAAATGTCACAAGTAAAAAACCTTTTATGGGTTAATGAACTTCTCCCCTCTGGATTCACTTGTCAGAATTTTGTTCAGAACTGACATCGGTAATCTGTGATCTTGTCACTGGAGCACTTTTGAAAAAAAACCCTCTATTTGTAAATATTCGATAAATATGGATGTAAAATACTGATGGGGAATATGTTTCCTTTTTTCACTGAAATATAATTCAGTCAATATTGTTATTAATAGACCCAATCTTCATTTCAATTCTGACTGCAGTTTGTGCAGTCAAATATGCTTCTCAAAGTATTGTTCATTTAGCAAGTTTGATATGAAGTCCATAAGCGATTCCCATCGTACTACATGTTCCTATCACAAATATTTTGCATTATGCTAAATAATTTGTTGATATAAGATTAGTAGCATACTTAATAGTTGGGAATCCTCACCTGGATGCATGAATTAATGTAACATATGCTACTCTCCATGTTTAACCACCACCAGAGTCATAAAATGCATCGATCAATGTTAGTCGACTCTACTGCAAAGTTTTCATATTGCATAGAATTTAAAATTTTTATATCTTTATATGGGCTTTTTAAAAAAAATTAGGTATTTTGAACATTGTCATACCGAGTATTATGGTCTGTATTCCAAATCAATTTTTGCCCCAGATGTTCCAGGCTACAGTTTTTATGCAATATTAAGTTATCATTGTTACAAAAAAGTATTATTGTTACAAAAAAGTATTATTGTTACAAAAATGAACTATATTTTTATCACCACTGCTAGTGGCATGTATGTGGACTATTTGGTTTCCCTATCATTGATAAGTTGTTTCATTGAATCATAGATCGTCAGATGAACAACAACAAATTATCAAATAGTTATTAACACAAATCAAGAAAGTCTGGCATGAAGACCGGCATGATATATCGGACATTGTCTCTTGCAAATTGTGTGGCTAGACACTGTATATATCTCCTAAATGAGGAAGGTTATCAATTGGACAATCGACACCGGATAGCAGTTGGCTGTGTGCTCAGCTGTTGTGGCTAATTTACTAAACTGTCTGCTCAATAACTGATTTTCTGTGTGGGAGTATGATTGAGGAGGTTTGGCTTGCAATATATCTAGAGTACATTAATATATTTACGGCTTAGGCCTACATTAAAATATGCAAATGGAAAACTGATTGAAGTGCGCAGGAAGTGCCAGTAACCCTTCGAATCAATCGCAATTCTTTCTGACCTCATAGGCAGCATGATTAATAAATCCGCATGATATGTCCCTGTTAATAGCATGGGGTAGTAATAAAGAGTTTGAACTCGTGCCTACTTGATCACCAGAAGTTATTCTTGATTTAAGCTCAAATGTCCTTGCATATTTTTGAGGTGAAGATATTAAGTTGATTAGGTCATTCTGCCAGTCCTATGAATATTGGTGTTATTTGAACCAGATTGTGTGGATCAACAGGACGCTGAGACGCTGAGACTATCTTTTAACATTTAATGTTGGATGGCTGTTTCATCCTTCACCTCATTGCCATGGTTCCTACCTGTCCTAATTAGCTGCAGAAATACAGGACGTAAAGCCCTAATCCACCACCACTTAACATTTTATGGCAAGGCTGTCAAGATGAAACTAAGGCTTGCTCACAATGTACTCATCTGATAAAGTGGCTTTGTGTGCTAGAAATGATTACAAACCACTAATGGAGTCACAAAGATAGGCACCAGCGTTATGACTCAAAATTCAATACATTTCATTGAGCGGATATGAAAGTTTGCATGTTTGTTGACAAGCGCAGTCTATCAAAGGGTTAAATTGTAAGACAACGGCGATTGCTATGCTGGATGGTGTTTCTGAAATATATTGCCTTGTTTCTATGGCAACTGAACATGGATTTGTTGCCATGGTCAAGGACAGAGTGGTAATGACTTTCTTTATGGATATTATATCATCCTGATGCTATTGTTAAATGCAGTCTGTATTCTGCCCCCTTTAAGCTTCTTGAGCCTTCATTGTTATAAACAGATTTCTCTCTCAGCATTAAAGACTGAATGTGCAGCATTGTGTGGTTCCTTAATATCTGCCTTGAGAAAGTATTTGTCTTTACTTGGAGTGGTCTTAAAAGAGTTTCTGTGATATGGTTGTTTCTCAGGCAGTAACTGGTTCAAGCCTGTTCAGTGATCATTAGTATGAGGGAAATTTTAGCTGGTTAGGCCCTGTAAGTGTGGAGTATTAATTTGGAACTCGAAAGTGTCTAGAAAGCAAATTATTTTGATCAACTTTCAATGGCAATCCTCGTTTGGTGACATCCTGTCATATACTTTTCTTCACTCCAACCAGGTGATACATAAGATGTAATGGGAACTGGCAGTAACAGTGGTGGGTATTGGAAGTGTTTCATACCTTGGTATCAACATATGAACGGCTGTGTTCATGGCTGTTCAGTATATACTCCTGTGACAGGGATTGAGAAAGGCTCATGGATGATAAGTTCATAGTCATGGTTGAGCTTTTGTGACAAATTGTAGATATGCCACGAATGAGTGAATGTCCTTGCTTAATGCCATTGAATGATTACGGTATACGAAAAATGATGTATATTTTACGGATTTTAACACTTTAGGTCGTCATTGCTGTTCAAATGTGTTTAATGCAAGATGGCTGTAGGCGATGGACGTATATACAGGATTTCTTACAAGGTTAACATTTCTGTGGGAAAAAAATATATTTTACGATGAGATGATTTCTTGAATGCGCCTTTGACAATTTTGCCTGTAGCTCGATTTTGTGTGAAGTCCCCTGCCCCTCTTTAAATCCTTAATTGGATGGAATCAGAGTGAAAATCCTTGGAAAGCTTTTCTGGTGTGCAGTCAGAATTTTTTTTTTACGAATTACAAGTTATGGTTGTAATAATAATGGCAATATGTTCCTTGTCAATATGGTTGATTGGTTGCTTGTGGCTGCAGCATGTTTTTCTCTTCAGGCAATGTTTTTACAGTAGCCATTTACAATAGTTGTGGTCATTCCGTGTTATCAAATGACAAGTCAGAAGAGCTTCACAATAGTCCATATGGACACACTGAATGGTCGGGAGGTGTTGCTGATTACACCACTAATGGCCACCTGCAGCTTCCATTTGGTGAATGGGCAGTTGTTGCATCATGCCTGACGAAGCATAATCTCTGAGCTGTTGGACCATCATGCAGCAGCAGCAGCAGCTGCTGTCAACCTTGGCATAATTCTTTCCTGGTCATCTCAGAGAATGGCTGATTGGGCTACTTGTTGGCCTTGTGTGTTTGTCCAGTCTGACTGTCTGTCGATGTGTTTTTGTGATATTATGTCATAACGCATAGACGTTTTTGGTCATATTCAGTCTTACAAAGCATGGAACTATGCAAAATGGGCAGAAATATGTAATTGAATAAACTGCACCACAAATATACTATATAATAGTTTCTAACACCATGACAGACACTACACTGATGATGCACATGTATTGGCAAAATGTAATATTGGAAAGATAACTATAAAAATGTGTGGCGCAAGTAAACAATCATAAAATCATAAAACAATGATAAAAAAATAACATAGCACCATCAAAACATCAATAAGTTCGAACATCTCTGCGTTCAGAGCGCGAGACGGGTATCATCATGTCCCATAGTTTTGCACCGGACAGAACTGATCAGGACAGGCAGGGGCCAAGGCAATGAGGCGAATGATGAAGCAACCTTCCGTCTATAGGCTGGATTTGAACCCCACACCCTTTGGTTGGCAGCCCAGTGCACTACCACTGAGCTAAGCCCCTGCTCATCAATTTATTAAAGGAGTAAAATAGAGAGTCTCATGAAGGGTTAACTTTTGCTATTTCAATAATTTTGACCTTCACTTCATCACTGAACAAGGTCATACACTATTGGTTTTAGATCTGTTCTGGAAATTTTGTACAACTGATCACATAAGTATGTCTGATATCATTTGGATAAAATGTTTCGCAGAAACACCTTGTTTATATCATGTAAATATGGCGGACAGATTCTGCCTGATGCCTGGTCAGCATATTACATGTAGGTTCATTATGTCACCTGTCAAATGTATAATGTAATGTATTATGGTCCCAGTGAATAGAAGTTACGTACATGAAGTCCTATGGGTTCAATTACCAGGAAATTACACAAACATTCCCTATCTTGAGGATATTGATTTGTTGGTGCTCAACAAACATAGTGCAGGATTGGAAATATCTATGCTCAGACATGCAAAATTTTCCTTTTCTGGAATTTGGTGACCTGAAAATAGATAATTGGTAAATGGAATAATCGTGTATGAATTGTATGAAGGGACACTCTTTCCTTTTTGGGCTCAAATTTCTTAGACAAGCTATACTATTTGATTACTGATTGGTCTAGGGGTTAAGACTTGGATCAGCTACAATGGAAGTCCTCGGTTCGAATCCCTGTCTACAGTAGTCTAGGCATGCACATGATATATTGAATTTATTTTGTAGTCAAGCGGCATCTACATGCTAAGCCAATAAAAAGACCCTACCTATGGGTCAATGTTAAATAAGGTTGTGTGAACTTTGTCATTTCATCTCATTGTTCCTAGTTCTGTTGCTTGGCCATAATTACTTTCTGCATTGATATGCAGTGTTTGAGGTTGAAAACTGCACGAGGCGAGGTTTTGAGTTTGCGAGTTGCCTTTATTGCCATAGATAAATAGTGATCATACAGTAAGGGTGAGTGGGACCAGGGAAACAGAGCTACTGGTCTGAAGCTTAGCGTGTTATGTTACCATGTCTCACTCTTCCCCGTGCGGTCTCGAATTATGAACTTGTGACTTTCTGAGGTCCACATGACTACAGCACTGTTCATTAATATGTGGAATTAAAGACCAATATCCAAGGTTTTTAATACTACTAGATGATTTCCATTATCTCCAAATACTCGAGAATAAGATTGAAAACTCATCTGGTTAAAAAAAAACTTTAATTTCAAGCACTTCGTGCTTTTAATTCTTGCAGGTAATGGCAAATTCTTGTTGTTATCTCGTGTTGGCCCAAATTCCTAAAGGGCAGTATCATAAATTTCACTGGGTTGACACTGTTTCCTGTGACTCACTGTTCCCCTAGTAATTCAGCGGTAGTACTTGAGTCCTGAAGCCTGAAGACTGATCTGACAGTGCAAAGGAGGTTTTGAGGTTGGGAGTTGCCTTGGACTACTGTGAAAGAAATACTGTTTCACCTAATTATCATTAGTCCGCCCCTCGAAAATTATTTTGTAAGAAACCGAAAGATGTTTATTGGCATTTTAGTGCCCTCACATACATTGTAGGGGCATATTATCCCAACCACCAATATATTTATCGAGTTTAGCAAACGTTTAGCTATTCAATTGTAGGAGACTAGCCTGTCCTATCAATTGGTATGCATAATGGGCTTGCATATAAAGTTACACATTGTCTGGAATAAGCATTTTGGTTGTGATTGAGATGATTTGTGTTTTAGTCCAGGGCTACTATTATGATGCTCTTTTAACCCAGTGTTTTATACAGTATACTCCATATATTTTTGTATCATACACTCATTAACATTTCCTTACTGTGTTTGGAAGTGTAATTTAGTAAGGGACCCATTCATCTGCCTTGTGGTATTCTGTCCTATTTCATTGTACCACACTTCTTTATTGTCATGTCTTTGCATTGTCTCTCAAACATGACACACCTGACCAATCTTGTCCTGTTTCTTGTTTCTTTGTTTCTTTCACTTTGCATAAACAGTTTTTCCTTTCCTTATGCAAAGTGTCTCTTGCTGCTGCTGCTGCTGCTGCTGCTGCTGCTTCCTAATATGTCCTGATGATGCCTGGATGTGATGCTGGGCCCTGGATGCTCACTTCCAGCATGGCATCAGCAGCAACTATAGTATCAGCAGCAACTGTAGTCTAAGCTACATGTCAGCAGCTCCTAAGGCTGCTTTATCCATTATTATAAGAAATAAGACTATAATGTCCTCTATGTGTAGGTAATGAGAATTTTTGCCTTAACGTAACTATTTGCCATTGCATTTTTGAGCCACGTGTATTTGCCACAGAGTATTGAGCCAGACCGAGTGGTCTGATGTCAGCTGCAGTGGTCAATGCCACACAAACACTCGTATTGCTAAGAAGAAAAAAAATATATAAATGTATATATATATATATATGTTGAGATGGTGTGGTTTGAGAGTGGAACAAGCTATTGCAATCCTGTACGAGTGAGATTGCACTGATATGGTGCTTCTCGCATTACGAAACTACATTTATTAACGCTAGTTATTTGATAAACATAATACGATTTACCAGGCTAGGCAAATGATGTCAACATCCTTTGGTAGATGCTGTTGGCTTCTTTATAATTGACGAAGCACCTATTCATGGGATTTTTTCTTTATTTGAACTGCATCAGATTAACCACCCCAGACAAATGCATTGATTTTGCACAACCTTGAGAAAGCCCCACCTCGTCTTTGTTCTTTACCAGACCCTAGACTGACAGTGCAATGTTTTTAAAGCTTTTTTCTCATGGAAAATTATACAAGACCAGATTTTTCTCATTATACATGTTACTGAATCACCAATTCTTGTCTTTGATATTCATAAAAATACTTAATCAAACTCAAAAGCAAATTAGGTCAGTCGACTGATTACAGCAGAACTGATGGATTTGGAAACTAAACTCTTGAGGATGTCAGGTGAATTCAGGACTCCCCTTACCTGAGAGACTGCATTAGCAGCTGCTTAGCCAATGGAAGTCCCTGATTCACATGATGTCTTCTGGTGTCTAGTTCGGCTACAAAATCTGCTGAAATGCACCATTTTACTTGCACATTAGTGGACAAGGTGTTTTAAACCCAATAATAGTCTCTGTTATGACTTCACAATAAAATGGTTTTAGTTTCACACACAGCATTCTGTCAGAGATCACTTAGCTTTGAGTACTATAGGTTTAACTCATAATTCAGTGTACTGTACTGGAATAATTTTCTACAACAAATTTCATGTTATCATGATGATAAAGAATTATCATTAAGGGTGAGGTGTTATTCGGTTTCAGTCATGCAGATGGCATGGAGAGAAAGGGATCCGCAAGCACGTGTGAAAGCAGCTCATGAAGCCTTAGACAAAAGTCCAGAGTAAGTTGTCTCAAATTTGTTTATCTCTGGTAACTAGAATGTCACTGCCTCGAAAAATATTGTATGGGACTAGAATAATGAGACCTGAGGGTCAATACAAGGTTATCTGGTAGATTGCATGCATGGAAAGAGAACATTGTTCATATCCTCACTTTGCATGAATGCACTAATCACGGAGATAAGGACTCCACAATGGCTGTGTATATCATGTATATGTGTATGCAATGTACAAGATAGGTTTACAATAAGGTCCTTTATGAATATTGCGTGCAAGTGTTTCATATTGATAATTGTCTTTTGCAGATGTGCTCCTGCAATGATATTGATTGCAGAAGAAGAATGCACAACTATATTAGAGGTGAGTCATTTGGTAAAAACCTTACATTAAAACTGCTTTTTGAAAATCGAGGAAATTTACATTTGGACTGTGCATTTAATTGCAGCCTCATTAAAGGTGATAGGCATTCCTTTTAAAGTACAATGTTTTTCAGCTATGTATTCACTTACGTATTGATTCTCTTGTGATCTTTTTCCAGGCAGAGAAGTTGCTCAAATCTGCATACAAGTGTGCAGAAACCCAATACAAACGATCTCAGTTAACGCAACATCACAGTTCCCAAATGGAAGCAGTGCATCGTAAGTAATGCTTGTAATTTCTGCTTCACCTGTTTTTATGGCGTGTCTTCAGGTATTAGGTCAAGTGGTCTGTAAAGATCACACTTTTAAATGATGCTGTAGTTCCTCTGAACCACCAGGGATTCAAGAGTGTATTGAAAATTCAATATTCATGACTGATAAATTAATGGTAGCCGTTGCTGTATTTGCTAGGGTGCAAAAATGCCATTTATAATATGTACCAGTGGTTACTACATGTAGTAACATCATTCCTATTGCAAATTCATCTAAACTCAATCTGTTGTGGCAATAATAGTTGATTTTCATGGAAGGTTCTCTGTATTTCCACCAGGTGGCTACGACAGAATACTGTATTTCTATTGGCTGAAAAAGTTCCCACCCTTGATTCTGATTGGCTGAGCAAAGTGCATCCTAGCAGCTGTATCTTTAGTGCATTTTAATGTTTATTTGACATCTTATCATTTAGTTGATTTCTGTTATTTCCCAGTGCAAATTATGTTCATGGAATCAGTTAGTTGTGAATTGCTATGTCTGAAAAGCAAAATGAGTAATAAGAGGAGAGGAAAGACGTATGTCTTGCTGAATTCAGGGCTGCTCAGTGAAACACTATTTACAACAATTTAATTAGTGGTATGAGTCAGGATTCTGTTGTCAGAGTATTTACATTAAGATAAATTAAAATAAAATAAAATAATAAAAGCGCACTTTGACATTTATGTGTATGGCTGTAGAAAACTTGATTACTGTATTTATTGAATAAACACCCCCTCAAATGAAGCCCAGGGTAGCTGCCTTCCACCTACATTGGATTGGTTCTGTTGCTCATCACTTGTTGATACAAATCTATGTTCATGTTTTTTGCAGGGCGAGATGCAAATGTTTTAGTCCACATAAAACGAAGACTAGCTATGTGTTTGCGAAAGTTAGGAAAAACACGAGAAGCAGTGAAAATGATGAGAGATGTAAGTCAGCTTATTTTTGTTCTGACATGGACTGTTTGAATACCTTGTAAAATGAATTTACTGAACATTTCAATTTTTCTCTTCAGCTGATGAAAGAATTCCCTATGATGAATTTATTTAACATCCACGAGAACCTTATAGAAGCTCTCCTGGAACTACAAGCATATGCAGACGTTCAAGCTGTATTAGCAAAATATGATGGTGAGAATTGCATCATTACTTTTGCCTCATTAGTTCTCGATAATGTGTCCTTCCCTTTGCCGATAATGTTGTTACATTGGGCTTCTCCGACAGCCCATTCTGTTAATTTGATCTCATCTGAGCTAATCCCAATTGCTTGCAGACATAAGCCTCCCGAAGTCAGCTACAATATGCTACACTGCAGCACTTCTAAAAGCTAGACAAGTCGCAGACAAGTAAACTCCTTTTCTTCCTTGTATTGGCTTCATTTCCCCAAGAAAATCCATGATTGCAATAATTACTTCGACATGAGATTGATCAATTTACTTTTTCCCCTTCAGATTTTCCCCAGACACAGCTTCTAAGCGAGGTTTAAGCACAGCAGAGATGAATGCTGTGGAAGCAATTCACAGAGCAGTAGAATTTAATCCTCACGTTCCAAAGGTAATTAATCACAGCTGAAGGACATAGCCTGTCTCTTGCTTGATGCTCTTCTGATGGTATTTGTTTCTTAGCAACTCATCAAAGATGCAAAAATATGCTCTTGTCAGTTTCCTGGTTGATAATCTGATTAACACCACTTCTTAATTTCATGGAATTGTTGTCACAGTGTTGTGTTAATTGAAAGATTGATGTTTTGTTTCTGGAATTACTTGTACAATATTGCTAGGAGAGCTGAGACTCTGAAAAGACAATACTTTGATTTAGTGCCTTTTGTGATGAAAAGTCGAATTAGTTTTAAGCGTAGAAACTCTGATATGGTGAACGTTGTATTGCACGACTTAATCATTTTGCTCTGAATTTGTTGTTTCAGTATTTGCTAGAAATGAAGGGCATTATTTTACCCCCTGAACACATTCTCAAGAGAGGAGACAGTGAAGCCATTGCTTATTCCTTCTTTCACCTTTCACATTGGAAACGGGTCGAGGGCGCCCTCAACCTTTTGCATTGCACATGGGAAGGAAGTGAGTATTGTTTGTCTGCTACTAAGATTTAGGAAATGTGGCAATGAATGAATGAATTAAGATAAATTGTGAATCAGTATCACTGTGCAGCCTTAATGGTTGAGGAAATGATTAAATATTTCTTACAAACTTGTACCTCACCAAAATTTGTTATCAGTGCTATTTACTTCGCAATTTTTGTGAGTAAATTGAAGTCTCATGAAAGGCCTATATATTTGGAAAACTGCAGTAAACTGTGGGTTGGTAGTTTTAGTAGGAAATGTACAAACATAGCTGCTATGTATGCACAAGACTCGACTAGAGAAAAGATGTTCTTATATGAATGTTTATGAAAAGTATTTTTTATTATTACAGCATTCAGAATGATTCCATATCCTCTTGAAAAGGGCCACCTTTTTTACCCTTACCCCACATGTACAGAGAACGCAGACAGAGAACTCCTGCCAGCCTTTCACGATGTCTCCGTGTACCCCAAGAAAGAACTGCCCTTCTTCATTCTCTTCACTGCTGGTTTATGTTCGTTCACCGCTCTCCTGGCTCTTCTAACTCATCAGTATCCAGAATCTATGGGGATCATTGCTAAAACTGTGAGTGAACAATTATGGTCATTTTAAAAGTATGTGTTACATTATCTGTGGCACTGATTGTGTTTGTATTTAAGTCATAGTGTCTTGTGTGCTACAGTCGACTTGGTGTCACTACTTGTGACACAATTAACAGGACCAATGGCCATAATAGTAGAACGGTATTGGTTGTGCAATTGGATGCTATCAGCTAAGATGTAGAAATCCATGAAAATCACTAGAGGGCGACAGTAGTCATGAAGATATTTTGCTAGGTGGCGCCATGGTCTGCTTGTGAACTGAAGCACACTGTAGGAGAGTCCTATGTTCAGCTTGGTTAGTTTAGCAAAACATGCAATAACCGATAAATATCATGTTAAAAAATAATAAAATAATAATGACACATGTCACTCTTTTAAATTTGGTCATTAGTGAATGCATTATACTGCCTGTCATGGTATAAAAAAATAAAAGAGACATGCCATAGAGTGCATACGCTATACATATGTACTGCCTTATTTATTGGCTAATGTGGCGGTTGTTGGCTTTCGTGTGCATCGCTTGAGACATTAATGTTAGCATTGATGACCTTTCGTATTTAACTGAGATTATTAACTTCAGTCTCATGGGGACTAATGTCCGAGATCATAATTAACAATGATAAATCAATGATCATTCGATATATCCTGTGCTTAAACACTCATAAACTTCTGATTAGCAGTGCAAATATACATCACAATAGCAGTGCTGCTGCAGGTAGATCTCCCACACCCTAATACTGCATCTAATTGCCAGTTTCAGGGTGACTGGTGTTAGGTGACCTCAGGGCCATACCAGTTACTTTATCCTTCTAGGGTTTACTCTATAAGTATGTCACTCAGCTGATTTGCATTTTGACGTGGTTTATCCCTAATCAACAGTGACGGCTTTAGAAAAAGCTTTGAATATATACAATGATAGGTGCACAGATGGGAAAAAAAAACAGTACATGTATACTAGTACTTGCCTACATGAATTCACATACCAGTAGCAGTATTATATTGAACAATATTGAATATAATTTGCATACACTTTCGCATTTAAAACCAAAAATTACTAAAATATTAAATTTGTTCCCATTGTGGAATTTGCTTATTGACAACTGCAGGGATATTGTAGAATTGTAAATGTAAAATGTAGTATGATATGCGATGTGGATATTGCTGAGTGATGAATAAATACATACATTTTAAAGTACATATTTAGTTTTAGTAATCCCTTCATTCTTCTTATTCTTTTTTTTAAAAAAGGTAATATTCTAAAGGTGATGGATACGTTAAATTCGTGCAATTGCCTTACAGTCCATACTCAGTTGACGTTTCAAACAGATTTGACCTTGTGAGGTTTTCAATAGAATTTTTCACATGTAGATACAAAATTCTTTTTTGGCAGATTCTGTCTTGTTTGACGGTGAGATTTGTAAGTCGTGTGTAAGCAGTGCATAACCAAGGCTTTTGATGCATGTGGTGCAACCTTTTTGAGATTTATTTTGGTATAAAAAAAGATTTAAAAAAACAATAACGAAAGAACAAGAAGGACTTCCTAACTAAAAAATTTCCTCAAACTGTAGTTGTTTAACACAGGTAATTTGGATATTATGACTGGTAGAGATTGCTGGTAATCTTTAACATTGTGTGTCATCACTTCACAGCCCAGCAACCTAATTATGGACATTCTTTGCTAGTTTACCTAGTTAAACAATATGATTGGTTAAACTAGGTAGCCTATAGGCAGAGTATAGACTTAAGAAACCTACTCATAAAAGTACAAGAGAAATGGATTCATATTTTTTTTATTGTAGACATTATTTTTAATTGCCTGCTTGTCAGAACAAGAATTGTGTAAACTCAGCTCATGAATGTCTAATTATTCTGTAATTTCATTGTTAGACCTTTCATACCATAAGCCAGTCTATAGACTATATAAAAGATATTGATTAATTTGCTTTAGATGAGTAAACGAGTAAAACAGTGGTCCAGCTTGCCTGCTGAGATCATCCTTGTTCAGACTTCTGCAAATTGTGCAATCTTTTCTTTTTGTTTCAGTTGTTGGGGTGGCTGTACTTGCCCATCAGTTACGTCGTTGAGAAATTGGAAGCCATTTTGCCCTCTAACCTTATTCACCAACTCTCGCGCGTCTAGTCATTCAGACGACACGATATCGACTTCGGCAATTCACACGACTATCACGAACCTTCAACAAGCACTCATCTCTCTACTTCTGCACCAGGACTACATACAAGACTTGTTTATGCTAATTTACTGAAAATTACTGAAACAGTAAGGCAATGTTGTTTTTGAGCTATGTTTTTTATTGTACAACTTGAATGTGGTCGTTTAATGATTACAATTGTTTTGGTCTTGTTAATTGTTGTTAGTGAGAAAGGTAAAGACCTCCAAAGTTAATTCTACATAAAATGGCACAAGGTTCTTTGAAAAAGAATACTATGCTAACAGAAGCCAGAAGTTCACCTGTAATGACACAACAGTTCCACCTAGCAGTGAAAAATTGTTAATGATGAAAACGGTTTAAAATTAAAAACCACTATTGGTGTTATGTTATATTAATTGTTAAGTGGCTATGAGTGTTAACAGGGTTATATTGTTCCATAACTAGCTAAAAGAGGGTAAGCTGTTTTATTAATAACCTTTGTATAAGGCATATGGTGCTTTTGTGAATTAGAAACTGCTTTCATATAGAAGTTCAAAGAGCCATAGTAAATGTATCACCATGGTTTTGTCTTCAACAATGATCTCTGCTGTTGTAAGTGTTTATTATCAACAAAAAATACAATGTTACGATACGCTATAGAGATGGTGAAGCAATGTTATTATAAGGACTACATTATTTATTTCAAGAAGTTATCATTGCCACATATTAAAGCGTATACACGAATAAATTATATTGAACACACACATATAGTATTTCTTGTATATTTACATTTAAAACAAATAGATCTAGTGCCGGCCCTAGATTTTAAATACAGCTGTATATTACAATGAGTTAAAACAATGTTGCATCTACTTCTAATGCAAAACATTCTACAATTGTACATCTATTTAGTACTTGGGTAATATTTCTTGGGTAATTATTCATTTGTGGTCTGAAATCTCAGTATCACATGTATCTCTTAAATAATCCAACTTGGTAATGCCATATTTATGTATGTGTGCATTAATTGTACAGTACAGGAATGCATTTTATCTTTGCATCACAGTAGTCCTAAGTGGTATGTCAAAGTTAACAAAATGGTTCTTCCTGCTACTGAATCGCTTGTTGTGGACACAGGGTGGAGCCACTGCATTCATGTCACGTGCTGTATGACGTCAGCAAAACGTGCTGTTCCATCACGGCGTCTGTAACGCTTCTTGGCATCCTTAGGGGAAGGTGTGGGATTGGGTCCTTTGCATGTATGAACATCAACTAGCCTTGTACACTCCTTGCATTGCACATAACAGCACCAGTGGAATTTGCACTCGCATTTCTCAGTTCGTGATTCAGTCCGAACATCATGGCCCCGTCCACAGCACATGATGTCACATCCATCTGGCCCGAGCGATGTCTTATTGCACTCGCGTCCGGCTGTGCCCAAGGATCCTGAAACATTAAAAGTTGCTTCAATTTAACATGTCAAAGAAATATTATTTGTGCCTAATTGGTGTTTGAGACATTCCATAAAGGAGCAGTGAAAATACCTAAGCAATATCTGATATTTTTCCCTGGGGCTCTAGACTTCCCAATTAAATGCACCCAACTCTGAGCTGAGGGTCCCAGGTTTGATTCCCTCTTTATGACCAACATCGATACCAGCTGGATGTGGATCGCATGAGATATAATAAATTGAAGCTGCCTTGTACTTGGTATCTATTTTGAGGCAAGTAAAAGACTCCACCCAGTGTGGACTGAAAGGCTTTCATGTCACCATTACGTCTGACTCTGGCAACTGTTCATTATATATTATAAGCTGGCTAAGCTTCTCATTGAACACCAGCATTTTGGAGAACTCCGGTCACATCGCCTTAACTATATGAGCGGCTCCGTCCAGTCTGATGGCTGAATAGTAAACAAGCTGGGAACCCTCTAAGCTCTGGGTTAGGCCATGGCTAACTCCAGCCTGCATGGCTGGGTTCGATCCCTGGCCCATGTGCACTTCATGAGCAAAGTCTCCACTGCAAATCATTGGCGTGAGACTCTAAATCAGTGATGCCTTGCACTCAGTGTCTATGGATAAAATTGGGCAAATAAAAGACCCCTACCAGGCTCTATATGTGACTCAGCACTGTAAATGAGACATACAACACAGCATCAATTCTGTTGGCCTATCCATGTTTGCCTAAATTAGAATTGTATGCAGGCCAGATCTCTTTGGAGGTGACTATGACAATGATGATGACCATACTCGTTGGTCATGTACCTATTGTTTTATGACAAGCGGCCTATAATGACAAATATATGGCTAATTCTGAAACTGATTATTTCAGTATCATCATCTAAAAATGTTCCGCTTTTGTAAATGTTATAATAGGCATACAATATTGGAATTGTACATGGACAACAGACCATATTAGTCAATCCAGTAAAAGATAATTCCTTCACACAAGAAAGCTACTTTCTGAAGTCCAGTAAGGTCCAAAATCACAATTTCACACTCAGTGACATGTAGTATGATATTAAATGTCACTGTTTACTGTAGTTCCAGCAGCGATTGAGCACTAATTGTTAATGTTTTCACTTGAAATCTGGCAGGTTTTTCGAGGAGCTTAGAACTCAGTTCGTCGAGCCAGTTCCCATAGCATGAGCCTTATTGGTATTCAGCTTGGCTCTGGGTGTATCTGATTCCTAGTCCATCAACTGATTGTGAGCCAGATTCTAGCGCCTGTCGCACTAACAGCACAAAATGGGACTTACACGTAGGCCTATACCATGGTAAAGCCCCACTCGTTATTGATCAGCTTTCACTATCTTGATTGTAAAGAAGGATTTTGAAGTTCGTTCAATTCAGAAAGTTGATTGACCAGATTATATAAACATTAGAAGCAGTCTGAGTAAGTATTGGATGGCGGCTTGATGCCTTATGGCAAATTTGGCCTTTACCAATAACATGACAATTATTAGAATATTACAGTATATTACAGATATATAAATGATTAATTACATAGTATCAAAAATTGCTGCAAATAATTTTGAGAATTAGAACTAAATTAGATAATTACATGACAGTAATATCAACAATTAGTGGTAAAAGCATGTACTGTATAAGGTTAAGCAATCCAAATATTGTTATTAAGTTAGCCAGTATTATACCAGACTTTGGTAACCACAAATATTTTGCAACCCTATTGGGTATCTTCTGATGAAATCTTTTAGACATTGTGCCGAAAATGTTTCCCACATGGTGGTACAAGGTGAAGGTTATAGGGAGGGTGGGCTGGGTGGGTGATTCTTTGCCCCCCTTTTAATCCTAGCCTAGTTAGCCATTGTAGCTGCAGGCTTTTGGTTAGTTTCTGCTTTATCCGATCTAGGGATTATATGATGGAGGACCTTGCCCAGTTCAATTCCTCTGATGGGTTATATGCCTCACTCAGTTCATATTTGCCTGTCCCTTGCGTAACTCAACAAACTGAGGGTGTTTCACATGCGTGCGCAGGTTGCCCACTTAGGATAAGACTATATCCTAAGTGCACAACCTTCTCTTGCATGTTCCACGTGGGTATTAAGTATTGGGGATCAAGTCGGTTTCTTGTGGCCCTCAAGTGTGCAGTATCTCTCTCACTGCCCTGTGCAATCTTTCCTTTCCTTAGACTACCCATTTCTCATTACTTCCCTTTCTTATCAATTCCCAACCTCTGAAAGTTTGCTACCACTGCGGATGATACCAAAATGACTGTCATCCTACATGGTATACAAGGCCAATGAATGTAGACAGGGTACAAATATTGAGCCCCCCCCCCCCCCTCCCAGAATATTAAAATGAACTAACTGCTTCAATGGCCTCAATTTCTTTTTGTCAAATTTAGATACAAATTACATGTACCAAGTTTATCGTCAAATAAAGTTCATGGTCATTGGAGTTCAAAAGTAAATTCCACAAATTTATGTGCATGCAAACCAAAAAAAAAACAACTTCTATATATTTATGTGGTAGTTGATAAAACTGCTCCAAATAATTGTTGCCTCACTGGTAATTTGGAAAATTTGGTATCATAGATAAAGCCAGAGATGGTCATACATATTAAGAGGCTACTGACCAATGGCAGTGTCCTGCAGACAGTAATCAGGCGATTCTTCTAGGTAGACGAGGTCCGATCGGGTTGCCCTCTTGTGGTGCGTATTGGCAACCATTAGGGCATTGCCCTCCTGGTTCATCATCACCTGCAAACAAAGCCAATTTAATTTAGCTGCAGCTGCAGACACAGGGCCCAGTTCCATCACTCTCAATGTTTATCTTCCATAACTTCTATCACTCTCCCGCCATCCGCTGTGTGGCGCTTGTGTGCTCTGCCATTCACGATATCTTCGTCTCTTGATTGAATTGAGTGAATTTGTCCAGACAGCAATTGACATCAAGCTGCCATGTCTACACTTTGACATTAGACCTAATGTTTACCCAACAATTTACTCGACATCTGTAAACTGCAACTTCAAACCGCCAAACTGAGACCCAATTGCTCTGAAGTTGTTGGAAAGTGATCCATACCAGCTCATGTCTGCATCATCATGTTTAGAAGTTAGAAAACTATCTCTAAATCCTTTGATGCACTTTTTTTTTTACTGAAATCATCACGAGATCTGCCATAATTACATCGTATCATGGATGCTCTGATGTTTTCTAAAACTTAATTTTAGCATCATCCATGGGTAGGTAGGCCTACTTTTAAATAAATAGCTAATTTAAACTTCAGTGTCAGTTTACATAAAAAGTAGATTTCGTAAAAGAGTTAGAAATGTGCATCAATTCCACATACTGTGATTATTTTGTTTGTAGAATGAAAGTAAAAGGTGGTACCAAGGAAATGTTATGTCCAACATAAGATGACCTACCTGTACGGCGCCATTGTACTTGCTCTTGAGATAGGCTCCCACTCGCCGGAAATCCTGCATGGCCAGCCAGCAGGTGCGGACTGTGCAGGACCCACTGACCCCGTGGCACTTGCACTGCAGTTTCATGAACTTTTTCACTGCCTGAAATTGCAAAGTCATTAAAGTATAGTCTTATAGATGCTCAGACCTATGGTAGGATATAGGCCTCTATATATATATATATATATAGAGCCAATAGGCCTACCATTAAAAAATGAAATGTTATTCGAGCAGAGTGTCACTAATTATACTGCATGGCCGTTTAAGGCAGGTGAAGAAGTCCAGTTGGTTTCAATTGGGGATATAGAAGTGGTAGTTCACAGCCGGGGGCCGTTATATAGAATTTGCAATTTACACAGGACTATACCTAATTCTGCTTTGTTAAAACTGAAAATGTCTTTCAAAGCAAGTCTGTAAAGTTCTAGGCTTATACTAGGCCGATTGGTAGTTGCATTTATTGTTTAATAAGCCAATGCTTTATTAAATAGAAATCCTCACCCTCCGTCCGGCCCTGTTGTTGTGCAGATTCATGAGCGCCCTGGCGTCTCGCACTCTTTTCTCCCGCGCGTCGATAAAAAGACGCGAAAATTTGGCCCCATATCGAACGTTGTCGCTGCATCCGCCCCAGTCGAAGATGCCCTTGTGGTCACGTGACTTGCCCTTCTTAGTCGGGTCACAAGCGCAGCGTCGTAGGTCCCCGTTGGAACAAGCCCTCGTCACGGCATTCACCACACCCGACGATGAAATGGCGTAAACAAACGCAGCCTCTCTGCTGCCTGAAACAGAAATAAAGCGATAAAGTTTTACCCTATGTTACCCATACAATTATGGCCATTCTGCAGGGAAGATTTTACTGGCGGTGAACAAGCTAGTAATTCACATTATAGTACCACCCCCAGTGATCTTAAGATTAGAATGACTGACAGAACTTTGCAGTTAAAAAGTTCTTAAGTTTTATGTAACTAGTTAGTCAGTCTTAATTAATTAGTATTTCATGAGTCATAATGGTTTACTTTTCAGTCGAAAACAAGACTTAAGTTGTTAACTAAATTATTTTCAGATATGCATGTTAATATGTGTTCTGGTTGTTTTTGCTTTGGGACATTTCAGGATCTTAATCAAGTACAAGATAATTTTCTCTAATATGGGGATTGGACTAAACACTTTCCCCTTTCATGTAACTTTAAAATAAGTATCAGTTCTAAGTACAATTTCGATGCATCCGGCAAATGATTTGATGTTTTATTTCCACAACAAAAGCCACTGCATAATTATTATTTTTTGGTTCCCTAATTTTAAAATCTCTAGTTCATCCAATTGTATGTTTAACCTTTAGAACCTTTTTTTTCTCAGCATTTATCTATCCGAAATAAAGCTTTTATTATTTAATTTTAGCAGTTACTTTTTCACGAGTTCAGGACAGCTTGCAAGGAAATATTAGCATTAAATATCATTTATTCTTTCTAAGTTTCGCATACCGTTTCCAGGTCTGTATACAATTACTTCTACTTTTCCCAGTCAAGAAATTTAGAATTGCTCATTATAGCTCAGTGAACATTAATAAAAGCTGCCAAGGTATATCCACGTGATTCTTGACTTCAGTGCATAGGTTAGATGTGTTATTGCACAGAACTGTATATATTGAACATATAGACCTAAATGGTGTATGTAGGCATGGAAAGATAGCACATTTTCAGGTGTATATTAGCAATACAAATGTGGTGTAAGAACGACTGGAAGTGTTCAATTAAACATGGTAGGGCCATGATGATAGGGTTATTAGAGGCAGACTTGTTGTGTTGCCTTTGCAAGGGCACAATGGCAGGGGGGCAGAGGGGGGCTGAGCGGATCTCACGGTGACTGCAACCGACTGTTCGGGGCCCTGTCTAATCACCACGTGCGCCAAGGGCTTCATGCCTGATGGGCCCCGCACTGCAGAGCCCCGCAGCCTCCCCCCGGCCCCCGCCCCCCGTCTGCCTAATCTACTATGCTAGCGTTAAAACTGAACTCATCTGAGCAGAAAATGAACTCTTTGTCAAAGCATATCTGGTCCGACCAAATTACAGCCGACAATATCTACCCGATGCCCTCTTTTCTAGGTCATCAAAAGGTCCACCCTGATACGACATTCAACTGACATTCGACTGACATTCGACTGATTTCAAGGACGACTTCAGTCAGTTGACTGTTGCCAAGCCAATCTTCCCCGATTTTTCATGATTTCTGATTGCTTTGATGAAACCCGACAGTAGCTTTATCTCCTCTCTAACCAACCTTAACAGTTTCTCCTATTTCTATGGATAGAATTAGTTTTCTCCATGAGTAAGACCTTAGTCATAATCTGTGAGTCAAACTAGAAGTCAACTATTAATACCAATACATAAATTTTTGGTCTGTAAATCCCACTCTTGAGTTCAAAGGAAACCATTCTGACTAATGTAACTTTCCATTCCGGAAATTGACTTAGTCAGCTACAGAAATCGATTATTTTGTCTTTGATCCCTGAATTATACTTCATGGAATGTTAACTTCGAATAGTTTTTGAGACGAAACAAAAAAGCTTCTGGAAATTGCATTGTATTCTACAATTTCGGCAGCATTAGTCATAACAAAGTTATTCAAAATGTTTCACGAAGAAAATGCTTTTGGTCATAATGACTTCATATCAAACCATTTTTCGTGCTGTGTTATGCTAAACTGATTGCCTTATAGCTGATTTCACATATATAGCTCAGAGTTAATGAGAGACTGCCATATATTAGCCAATAGGAGTCCTGGATTTACATGACGTCCTTTCAAGTTTCCAAATGTGTAACGAGTTTGAAATATGTGAAGGCTATTTCTTAGGCATGCATATCACAACCACCATTCTTCCTACTTAACTGCCGTTCAGGAAAAAAGGATTTGCGGATTACCTCTGCACACCCTGGCAAGTCAAACTGCACGAGTCCGTGGAAGCATGCCTATAGGATCTGTAGCGAATTAATTCATGCATATGGGGCCATGCAAACCCTGCTAGTATAGTAGTATTAGTATTGTGCCAACATGAAATGCTTCTTGTACTGCAACCAATAATTGATTAACAATTACAAGATTACACAAATCTATTCTCATGTTGTATAGAAGTGAGACTGGCTGTAGCGTATACGGATGTGTGACCAGGGACATTTTGAGGCTAGCATTTGGCTACAGGTTTTCTGCAGTGATTGACAAGGGCAATAGCATTAGCCTCCAATGTGGCCTTCCTTGACTGCGGTGCCAGTCATTCGTAAAATGAAAGTTTTTTGCCTTTGGAAGAAGTCTTCAAGAAGGACTGCTCAAGAGGGGATTGGGTGTCTGGGCAAACATCTCAGATGGTTTGAATAGGCTACTCTGCCTCAGACAGGACATGTGTGCCATACCAAAACGCCTTGTTTGACTTGCCCAAAAGTCAACTATCATTGCCCCCTCGCCCCCTCTTCAGCAGTATTACCCCTTTGGGTCCAAGACCTGTAACTGTGGCCACTGGACGAAGGGAATAGGGAGATAATGTGTAGCATGGACAGGTTGACGCTTGGCGAAACATATATCACTCTTCTTGGGGACTTCAATGTCAGTCAAGAAAATGCCATGAGCACGCTGAGGCATAATGACTTAATTAAACCATCATGGATATCCATTAACGTTCATGTCTTTCATGATATGCTTCACTGCATTAAAAATACGATAATAGGAAGACATAAATGGAACTTGTGGAGTTGTCAACTGGACTCATCAAAGCCTTGTTAAAGCATGGAGCCACCAGAACTGGTTCTGACGGCTCCATGGTAAAAGCATTGTAAAAACAGTCAGCCAGTCAAGCCTTTAGGAAGTTAGGATGTTTAATCTTGCCCATTTGTCTGTTCAATGCGTTCTACTCCCTTGAAGTCAGGCTGCTCTAAGTTACTAGAGGAACAAACTTAGTGGGAAGTCAACTGTCTGCTATGGCAGGGGGCAGGGGGGAGGGGGTGGGGGTCTACTTATAAGTCGCTCCTGTTTACCCCCCGCGACGTAGCCTGTTGACTTTGTACATGATCTGTTTACGCAACATATTAAGGAGAAACTTCAGACACCGTGTTATTGGTTTCTGTCGTAGTTTATTGGTGTCCAGCAAACCAAGAGGGGGGAGAGGAAGGTAAACATTGTGACAGAAGGGTATTGTGACAGCCTAACCAGGTGCTGCTCCCTTCCTCGCTCCACGGTCTCCACCAATGTGCTTATGCTGCCAAGCCTTGTGCAACTGGATTGGGTGAGACAGTCAGGTCATGGCATGCAAGGTATGAAAGAGCAGCGTGAGCACACAGAAACAACTGTAATGGTATTACCATTGGTAAATGGAAATACATGTTATCTACATCCAGATTATGATATACTGACGTATATCTTCTTATATACTGAGAAAATTGCCTCAAGGCTTGGTATAGCAGTGATGGCCACTTAGCCTTGATCAGTACGGGTTGAGAATAGTTCGACTGAGTAAAGGATATGCTATGCCAAGAACCAATCAAATAAATCCTTTTTTAGGTCAAGCTCTGCAACTATCACTACATGGCTAATTGTGCTATGTGCGTTTTTCATGCGTTTGGATAAACGCATGGAAAACGCATGGTTTTTTCCTTATTATATTTAGCTTATTATATTTAGTTTTCCATGCGTTTATCCTTCTCATGGAAAACGCACGTGGCACATTTGGCCATGTACTACTGCAGTTTTCTAAGATTGATACAATGTCCAGTTAGTTTCATTAAAAACGGCCTGTCAAATTGAACCTAGACAAACTAGACAACGTCTGCAATACAATGATACCTGCCACTAAACGAACTGTCTGGTTATAGCTGTCTAGAGTCAACCATAAATTATGAAACTAACTGTATCTATCAACTGCTGCACAGCTTAAAACTTTTCTATGCGAAATTCAAACTTGTGGGGAAACATGAATTGAAGCCTGTACAAATTAAGTACGTTGACCTTCAAAAGCACTGGAAATTGCTCTTAAACAGTCGTTTCTTTTATTGTGTGACACAAGTTAAGTTCATTCTAAGTTTATTTTCTTTCACATCAAGGATAGCGTTAAATGATCGAAAACCACATTTCCTCAAGTATGTCATTTCACCCACAAAAAAAAACACAAAACCTTACAAACCATTTTCAGTGATATAGGAAAGTGCATTCGGCGGTCTTCGCCAAAATCTGATAGTCCAGTTATTGCACTGCAATGCTGAATGCAGGCATTCCTTCGAAAGCCCATGCATATCAAATTATGAGTTGAAAGCTAAATAACTGCTTTGGCTTTACTGGTTAATTCTACATGTATGGCCAAATGTGCCACTGCATTTTCCATGAGAAGGATAAACAAATGGTTTTTGCCTCATTAAATTGAGTTGAAAACCATGCGTTTTCCATGCGTTTATCCAAATGCATGGAAAACGCATGTAGCACATTTGGCCATGTACTTCACTAACTTTCATGGACTGTTGATTCTTTTCAAAAATACATCCAGTATGACAACATTTGCAAACGATTAGATTCCTATGGAAGTCTATTTTAAGATTGTAATTTTTGAAACAACAATGTGACAGAACAAGTTCAATTAATAGATTATCATTTGGGAATTACCCACTGGTGTGATAAACAATCATACCATGAACTGCAATTCTGGCTACTGCAGGCAACCTCAGTATAGTTAACTTCAGAAAAATAGATATCACTATAAGGTAACAATTCAAAATCCGAGTTGGCATATACATTATAACATTCTATCAATTTTTAAAGGGTCATATCATGCATGTAATTACATTACATTCTCAATGCGACAGCCTAGCCAAATAATTTAGAAGTATCTTCAGAATCATATTTCTATGTTAGTGATATTAGATGCAAAAGTACAGTGCATGGTTTTGGAAGTTATGATTTGAACCATGGAAATAGAAGCTATGCAATTACATTAATCCCAGCCTCTGCAAAATTGATTTACGATGATAATCATGAGATAATTGATTGCATTTTAAAGTGGAGATTCAAGGTGGCCTATGGCATGTTTGATAAACTTTTGGGCGCCACTGTATATACATGACAAATTTCATGCACAATTCAGACTTTTGTATCAATTACTATCAACCTGTCCTGTTAACTTTGGTCGTTTAAGACGAATTACCTGAGAAACAGAATTTTTTCAAATTACTTTATATGTTAGACCAAAGATTTTAACAGCAACTATCTTTGACCGAACTGAATTACGAATTTCACCTACCTTTGAGCATAACCTTTCCAAACACTGAGGAGTCTCTGTCGGAAGTTGAGCAATTCCACCTGTAATCCCGGAACTGGAACTGGCACTCATTGACCCCAATCTTAGCGCCCTGGACGACGCTGACCATGACGTCGGGGTGGGAGCGACACAACTTCCTCTGGCGGGCGATGAGGCCTGGGATGTTGTCACATATGACGCCCGTTCCCACCATGGACAGAGCCTGCACCGGGATCTGGCTCATAGACCTGCAATACAAGCAAAAAGAGAGCTATTATCATTCGTAATGTGATTCAAAATGTCCACTTGTGTTTTGGTTAACTAATATTTTTCAGAAAATGGTCAGAAATTAGTCAAACACCTTGCAACTGTCTTTAACTGGAATTGACACTTCTCTCATAATTACTTTTATGCTATAATTTCACTATGACCATTCACAAAATGACCATATATAGTGATTGAACAAGAAGGCTGAAAATTGTCATCAATTGGAAATTTGGAAGGACAGGACACTGTAGTTCCAAAAAGATGTTTTATCAGTTTTGAATGTTGCGTGGGGTTTATTTATTGCTTACATTACTTAACTAGCAATTTTCTGGTCCATATAGTTTTTGTTATATTATTTTGGATCCAACTATAACCTAGGGATTGTTTTTATTGAAAAAGATATAGATCGATAAACTGGTCTAAAACTAGTCTAAGAACATGAAAATCGCAGTGCCCATACCCTTTAAAATACTTCATACTTGCTTCGACAGTTCCAGGTTCGAAAATCCATGCATTGTGGGGAAGCTTTATTTTAGTTTTGCCCCCATGATTTTGACCAGTGTGCACGGTCAGTTCTTATTAATTGTACATTGCATGTTGGAACATGGAGTCACTAGAGACTCCATGGTTGGAAGAGTGTTTTGACTTTTTGTATCTATAGGTCGTCCATTTATGTGATTAGGACATTGAATTAATCAAATTCGCTATAAATTAATGCAATACTTTTCTAGATTTATTCAGGGTGAAATTTATGTCTGACAAAAATAATAATAAACTTTGAATGACTCCACTGTTCTTTATCATATGCATCGAACTTATGAGGGCAATTTATACCTAATAAGACTGTCCTTAAAATATATTGCCTTTAATTGACATCCTTGACTTAACACCCGAACCGCCAGAGACCTCAGATGTGTGTAGCGGCATATCTTTTACAAATTAGCAGCTGATCTTAGCAGCTGATCTTTGGCATGCCGTGTTTGTGGCCTCTTCCCTCTTTGTTGATGTCAAACGGTCGTTTCCGATTTTGGCAGCGGCCCAGCGCCAGATCTCCTTCTTTGGAAAGAGACCAACATAGTCCACAGTGCATGCAAGCAGGGAATTATGAATCAGCCTTTGTCTATAAAAGGGACTTTAATAAAAACCACAAATCATTAATCTACTTCTAGAAGTCTGATGACAGCAACTTGAATATAGCACACATTTCCCATGAGAATTTCTAAGATAACGGGCTTTGAAGATGCATGACTTCATCAGGCATAAATGATAGAGTTCTCAAGATATTCAGATGAATGAATGAATGACTGGCTGACTGACTGACTGAATGAATGGATGAATGAATGATTAAAAAAAATTAAAAGGGTAGCTGAATTTAGCAACACATAATAATTTCCTTCATTATGTATGGACTACTGAAAATCATTAATCTAAGCATTCAATAATAAATATTTGAATTTCCTATATATGTATGAGTTATTAAAGCTCGAACCAAACTGACATATATGGTTTGAAATGCAAATTTATGAAAAGACTAAATTATGATGACATGATATGATGTTATAATAGTACTGTAATAAGTTATACAATTTAGCCATTGCCGTGGCCTATTTGCTGATTTAAACAGGCCCAAACGACCAGGTGTATGCCGTCCGGGTTTCGCATGTTTCCATAAACACCCCCTGCGTGTTCCACGCCAATTTAAGCCCTTCATGGGAACCTACCCCACAGGATCCACCATTAACTATCAATTAGAGGGGTTAAAAACCAATTTCATTGTGTTTTTCTGCTATTTACCCTGACCACCGAGTTTAACTGAGAATTATGAACTGCGTTTCGGGGCTGTGATTTTTGATGGTTTATTTCATGTAATTTGTTTTCATTGCAGATAAAGTGATAAAGTTTGTTATTATTGGCTGATAGTTAAAGCTTTAATCGTTCGGAGATTTCACTGCTTATTCGTAACCAAAAACAGAAAAAAAAGAAAAAGAAAATGTGACAGAATACTAGCATTCAGTGCCAAATTATAGTAAGGCGAAAGATATGATTCATGATAGTTAAGTCATTTAAAATATTACTCCACATTACAAATTCATTTTAATGTAACTTCGAAGTTAATCACTGCATTGTAAGACGAAAGTGAATGATTTTGTCTAATTTATAATGTTCTGAAAGCGAAATACAATGTGAGAAGATCTCTTTGTGGTTAAATGATCTGACACTAGTACAAAAATCTAGCGTACGCCTAGGCCTATTTATATGAAATTAGAATTATTCCCACCACTATTTTTAGATGTTAATAAATGACACAAACTTATGAAAAACGACCTACCACCAAGTGGAATGGACGCAGGTAGGCGAGAGGGCGACCAGGAGTGTTGTAATAAAAATAGTGGGGAGCCAGGCGGTGGGCCGACTAGCCATGCCGGGGCCCGCCTGCTGGATCCATCGGGGGGCCGACCGCCCTCCTTCCTTCTTCAGCCCGTGCAAGGCATAACTTGGGTATTCTCGGCCCTCATCGCTTTTTGGGTAAACCAATCCACCATTCCTCTGATTTCTCCCAGAACTAAGTGGCCTTCCTGGAGCTATCCCTGGCTAAGTGTCCGACTGACCAGCGCTATAGAAATCTGCCTGAGAGATGCATGTTCGGTGGGGGTTGGGGGAGGGGTGCAGCGCGCGGGGTAAATACAGGCCAGGTACCCCCGATGCTGGCGACCCCTGGTGATGTTAAAGCCAAGCAGTTTTTATATTCTAGCATGCAAACTACAGTGCAATCCAAAAGGGTCATTGATTGGTATTTGACTGATACCATGACTGAACAAGAGTGTATTTATGCTACCAGGATTCCATTGTCACACGAAATTCACAATAACCATTTTTGCAGATGGTAGTATGGTGCACGTATTGGATTTCTTAGCGGACTTCTCTTTGGGTGCCCTGTACTAGGACCTGTAGCACCTTAATGTTATGACTTGATACTGATGGAGCTTGGATGAACTCTCATCCAAGGATGGAGCTACCTGTACTGTGCAATCTATGTCATGAAATGATGGATATTCATGATTAAACTTAGACATTTAAAGATGAATATGAAATTGTTGGTGTGAAGTAGTGTTGCCTGGAACTTATATATATATATTTTTTTTTTGGGGGGATTTTTTTTGGGGGGGGGGGGGGATATTTATCTGTGGGACACTAAGCAGTAGCAGTAGCATTTTGAAACTTTAGATGAGTATTTTTACTTAGCAAGGTCATTCAAGGACAAATGGTTCCAATCTGTATAAAAAGAAATAGGGAGTGCATTGAAGCATGTTTGAAGCATCAACTTTTTGATATGCACTAAAAGCCTGAAGAAGTAAATTTACAAAAAGCCTAAATTAATTTTAAGAATTTAATTTATCTATTTTACAGCAGAAGCAGTTTTACGAGGCTTAAGGTGACCATAATATGACACCGGTGTCTAATATAGTCGATATGAGGTTGCTGTTTCAACACTGACAACAGGCTATATTTTTTAATGATTAATATCAAATGTTCCATTTTTTTTCAATGATCTTGAAATTATTATACGATAGTTCTTGCTGCATCCAATAGAGCTTACGGCAAATAAACTAATATCACCATTTTATTTTATAATAACTGAAAAATATCAGGGTCAGTTATATTGCCTGGCAGAAGACGTCATGAACGTCATTATAATTATAAAGCCGTCACTTTGTAATACATTTTATTACACAGCTCCTTCAGTTTTCGTCCGATTTTCAAAATTCTAAGTTTATTTTGTACATAAAAGTGTAGGTGAAACCATTCTGACCTCAAGTTTCATAAAACGACTCTGAAATCGAGAATCGGCGACGCTGATCATAACGTTTGCAAGGTAATTTGCCAGTGAGACAAATTTACTTACCAACATAGGCCCTATATAACGTAAAGCTTATTGACAAATACCAGTAAGTGTTCTGGGTATGATCAGTGTGATTGGTTTTTCTCAAATAAATTAACCCTCCAGGTCAGCTAATTTGGCAGTAAGTGCTATTGGTGGTAACAGCTCTCATGAGCAAGAGCCTGACCATAATAGGGCACCATACTTTAGAGACTAGAGCATCGTATGAATATGGTTCTTTAAATTACCCTAAATTTCTTATATATATATATCATAGGTTCAGCTTGAGAATTTCATCCTGTATATATAATATTATATGATTATAATAATATAATAAATAAATATGTATACACTTTGGGTTGTCACCTCAAAATCCACTGACCTAATTATAGACATTCTTTGCTAGTTAACCTAGTTAAACCGTAATTGGTTGAGATATGTATCCAATATGGCAGTGTATTGACTTAAGAAATCTTCTCTTAAAAATAAAACAGAGATGGATTCATATTTTTTTTGTTCAGGCAATTTTCTGAATTACCTGCCTGTCATAACAAGAATTGCATAACACAGCACAATTTCGTTGTTAGTAAACTAGCTTTAATATCATAAGCCAGCCTATAGTTCAGGTGAGTAAACTAGCAAACATGATTGTACATAATCAGGTCGCTGAGCTTTGAGGTGACAGCGCTTGGATTAAAGAAGCCTATTTTTCATAGGCAGTTAAGAATTGATCAGTTTTTAATTTCCTCTTAAAGCCATCATTGGTGGAGATTCATTTGATATCTACAGTTAACCTATTCCAGAGGGGAGGCGCAACGACTGAGAAAGCACGAGCCCGAAATTTGTCATTGCTTCTGAGATCTATTGTTTGCTGAGGCTGTTTCCTCAATAGATTTCATTGAGTGCTTTCCAAGTCATGTTGAGAAGAAGTTTGAATTCAATTCTGAAACTAATTGGCCAGTGAAGTTCTTTTCTGATGTGAATAATTCGATCTTGTTTCCTCGGTCTTGCTATCAAACGCCGAGTTCTGAAATACTTGTAATTCCATTGTCATTGACTTGTCGTACATGACTCCAAGGTTTTTAACCTTGTCTGTTGATTATTAGATAGTAGCATCCTGAACTTGAATTCAGTTAATTTTCATTTTACTTGGTTGCTGTGATTAACATAATAAGCTGTGAGCACACAGTAATTTCAGCATGTTGACCAAAATCTACTAATGACAATATAACATTATAAGAGGTATCCTTAGCCACCAAGAAGTTCTTTGGCCACCTATGAAAAGAAGAAGATTTTGTCAAGCCTTGCTCTAAAACGGCTTCATATAGATTTTAGCCCCTGAAAGTCCCATGCAGGTTCGGCTTTTAGTGAGGCAGATAGGTGAAGAAAAAAAATTGTAATAAAAGCATAAAACTTTCAGGACCTTTAGAGAATCATATTAGGCTCATTTTTAGATATGGACCCCATTGGAATTTGACCTAGTTTCAGAATGGCAGCCATTTTGAAAAATGACCCCCGAAAATTCAGAAGATGCTTTAGAGATGTGGCATATAGGGCACAATATGTTGCCTGTGGTCACTTTATGTTGTGATTTAAATGAAATAGCTTGTTAAAAACTTCAGAATATTTCAGATATATACTTTAAGCCTATATAATGTCTTATATTTGCTCTACACATCAGCTGAATATAGTGTAATTCAAATGGATTGAACCAAGATTGATAAATGAAAATAAAAATAACTAATGTTTCCTCTGTCTTCCAGGTAACTAGGAGCTATTTAGTTGTTTAGTCCTGCATGACAAGAATGATAAAGTTGAGTTTGTAGAATCTCCAAAATGTTTCATGGTAGCAAATGTAATAGCAATGTATGTTCAAATCGTTGTGGTAGTTTGTGATGGCAAAGCAAATGAAATTGGTTGACCACAAATCCAGAAAATAGTACTCATTTAAAGCATACAGATCAAAAGAAATGTAATTTTGCTGGCTATGGAACTCTAGACTAACTTTCAGCTGAAAAGAGCTTTTAGCAATTAACATCATGTGTCAATGGGACTTAGTCTAGGTTAGATGATAGCACTGGCATAGATAACACTCTCATAAAGAACAATGCTTCCTGGCACAGAACAGGTACAATATGATGACTTCTACCCTGGATAATATGTTGGATCGGTTTGATGTCAGACTAATATGGGCTGGCATTGGCCAATGCCAAGCTGACATAGCATGTTAGCTGGGAAACTTTTCTGTGCAAATCAAGAGAAGTTGAATAAACTTGCAACTCAAATTAGTCTCCCACAAAGATAAACAAGTTTCTGTAATTTTGTGAAGTGAGGCAAACTGCATAATGCTTCCATGTTTCAACAAGTAGTAAATACCAGTGACATGATTGTCATAGAAGTACACTGGTTGTCTGGTAAGCTTGCACAATAACAAGGAATTGCCTGTTCATAGGTTGGCATGGGTTGAGTTGATCACTAACATAGAAATATTACATGTGCTTCTATTACCTTGCCTGTTCTAAAACTTTTTGTACTGCAGCTATGTACAGCAGCAGATTTTCAGAAATTGGGATCATTAAAAATTTAGTTTAATAATCACACAAAGGGTACTCGACCTGTCTCAGATCCTGCAGTTCAACTGCTAATAGTGATTTAGTGATGCAATCACCATACCAAAGCCAGAAAACATTTCTGCCTGTGTATCTTCGAATGCTTCTTTATTTAAAAGCATGTAAATGTATATCAGTTGACAGTATGTTCAGTCTGGGTCTGTTAATCTCTGATGACCATGTTTTTGCTATATCTAAATTAATACCACTTGGAAATTGAAAATGGTGTCTGGGAACTTAACAGGTGGGATTGTTTTCTCACTATTGCTGCTGGGGATAATATTGATGATAACCCATCTTCTTTAACAGTTGAAGGCATCTATTATAACACAGGCATTTTGCTGTATCAGTACTGGAGAAGGAGATCAAATCTGACAGCCAAGAACACCAAGATAGTTCAACCAAAGATAGCCTTTTTTCTGAATTCTACACAAAATGTATCTCCTTTTATACCTGGTTCTTGTTTTGATATCAAATAGACATGTGGACAATGAACAGTGTCTCTTTAAGTAATTATGACTTGACTTCCTTTCTTAACAAAACAATCAGGACAATGTTTAACACTCAAAAGTTCTGAACAATGTATCTGCCACCCATTTCTGCTGATGGTACAGCGTTGAATTATGAGAAACCAGGCCTTTTCCATTGTTTCAAAACCCATTGACAAAATGTTATTACTGCCCCATAGGCTGATGTACTCATTCTAAATGGAGCTGTCTTTCATATGCTCAACCCAACATTCTGCCAAACCTTTTTTGATTGAGGTGTTTTGCCATTTAAAGTAATATATTCAGTCGCAATTTGTAATGGACTGAAATTGTGCCGCATAAGTACATGTATAAATCCATTGAATTCAATCAGCCGACTCTCTGATGGAATTGACATTCAAAGAAGAGTGGAAAAGCTCTGAATACCCCTGAAGTGGCAGACATTCTTGAGAGTTGCTGACAATCTGAACGGTTTCATAGACATAGCAAGTGATAACTCCAAAAAGCAAAAATCATCCCTCTGAAGGATCATGAGGCAATTATGCTGTACCCATACAATCACAACGAAGCTGACAGCAGAAAATTTGTTCACATGTAAAGTGCTGGACTGTAGAGATTTTAATTGAAATAACAGACATGGATGTTGTATTTCATGCTTTATCTGTGAGACATCAAGAGGATCTTCAAGAACTGGGGTTAAAGGCTCTGGCAAAATGGATTTTCTGCACTTCAGTTTTCAGGTGTCAGAACCTGGACCCTGCTTTGTCTTTGACAAATCCAGCAGCTCAACAAGTCACAACAATGCTTTAAGTAAGAGTTGGACTATTCCTGAATGTTGGGCCGGTTTGGACAAACATCCCTGAAGCTGATCATGCTTGTAGAGGATGATATTTTGTAAATGTCAAGAGAGCTGCACTAACACACACTGTTCTCTTCAAGTGAGTTGGGGAAAGCTGGCTTGCCTCTATCTTGTGTTTGCATTCCTAGAATTAACATATTAGAAAATATTTGATGATTAAGTATCTGATATTTTCCTGGTACATGTTAATATACATATGTTTTGCTGCAGTGATATTCATAAACATGAAAACATGTATACATCACTTCAAAATTAGTAATATACTTGACGTCACCTATTCTGGGGATTTGATAATTGTCTTGAGCGTTAGAACAATACTAAAATTATGTAACTTAGTGCATGATTAGCTCTACTGTTAAGTGTTGTTGTTAAATATTATGTGGCTAATGATGAATGCATTTTACAGCCATTTCAAGCCATGGTATACCATAAGGGGGTTTCACACATAGCCGGATCAGACGCAGGAGCGTCCCGGAGGTCAACTCCGTAATACTCCCGCATACTCCGGGGAAAGGCGTATAGACATCTTGTTCATGTCCGGGAGTGTCCGGCATTGTCCGGCATGGTCCGGTATCTCCGGGGGACTCCGGCAAAAAAATTAAACATGTTTAATTTTTCATGCCGGAGATCCCGGAATAGTGAAATCCGTGTTGGGCCGTGTAGATCCGTGTAGACTCCCAGTAGACTCCGTCGATCTCCGGGGACCTCCGTATTGACACCGAAAGACTTCGTGTGATCTCCGGCTAAGTCCGGCGTCAACCGGGCGTGAAAAGTACGCTCCGGAGAGCACAAGGAGCAACTCGGTTCCACACGAGTGAACTAGGACCAACACGGAGTCTAAACGGAGTGAACAGGGAGAGCGGGTTTACATGTCATTTGCTTGACCCGGTTAACTCCGTTATGTACACGGTGTCACACGAGATCAATGCGGACATACAGGAGTGAACTGGGTGTCAAGACGGAGTTAATTAAACTGACACGGAGTGAGTACGGATGCCTGAGTATATATACAACCGCCGTCTTTGGAGAAGCATCATTCCACCGCCCGCCGTTCATCGTTGATCATCGAAGTAATTCATTTATCATCCACCATTTCTTCTGGATATTACCTTCTGGATTGCTGCTGCTGCTACTGCCGTTTCTTGAATTAACCACCATGCCACCTAGGAGAGGAAAGGGGAGGCCTGGCAAGAAGACTGTTGTCCAAGAGGAACCTGCACCACCTGCTGCTGTTGAAGAAGATGTAGCCAGTAATACCTCTTCAAGACCGCAAAGTCCACAAGGCATGCCAGATTTACCTGGGCCAGTTGTACCTGCTGCACCTGCAGTACCTCCTACTGCAGCTCCACCCCCACCTGCAGCAAGAGCGAAGAGGCAGAAAAAGGAAGCCCTGAACCTCACAGAAGACCAGGAACAAGATGTGGCCGACTGGTACCGGTCCCAGGAGATGTTGTATAACCGGCGGCTTGCTCAATACAAGCGGATAGACATAAAATCGCGAATGATAGACCAGAAGGCGAAGGAGCTGGATTGTACTGCGCAGCAGCTGAAAACTTGGATAGACTCAATGCGCACTGCAGTTGGGAAGCTCACGGATCCAACCAAGAAGCCTTCTGGTGGGGCCGCTAGAATCCTGACAGACCGGGACAACTGGATAATGGAGAATTTCGGCTACCTCGAACGCCACATCAAGAGGGTTGATGCTGGGAAGAGAAAGAAAGGTGGGCAGCTTTCCCAGAGCTTATCAGCCAAAACTCCAACCAGCAGCAACAGACCTACCACTGAGGATGACACGTCTGAAGCTGAGGAGGTCATTGTCGATAGTTCGGATGATGGTGGCAGGGATTCCGATACAAGCAGGTCCAAGGGTGGGCCTTACAAGGGCGACAGCAGCAGCAGCACGCGGAAGATGGGGGCCCCTCCTCCAAGCAAGAAGACGTCCAGACGTCAGCCTCGTCATCATCATGACTGTGATGCATCCAGCCTTGCAGCTAGTGGAGATGGAATTGCTACACAAGCTGTCACTCAAGTAAGTATACTGCTTCAGTTGCCATGATAATCAAGATAATCGTATTGTAATGTTGCAGTTTAAAGTTGTAATTGTAATGTTGCAGTTTAAAGTTGTAATTGTAATCTTGCAGTTTAAAGTTGTAATTGTAATCTTGCAGTTTAAAGTTGTAATTGTAATCTTGCATTTTAAAGTTGTAGCTTTTCCATAGTAGAAAGTGGTAGCTTTGTTTCTTGGCACTTCCAGTGTTCACTGTATGGTGATGTGTCTTTTCAGTACATTGTCAATAATGCACATGCTATTGCAGTTGCCATGTGACTTACTCTAATGTTGTGTTTTTTCCTATTTCCAGCTGATTGAAAAAGCCACCGATCTGCAGAGGGACATGCACAGCAAGTTGAGTCAGCCGACGGACTCAGGCAGCTTGTCCAAGAGGGTCTTCACGGACATGATCTACCACGAGGTGATGCAGATGGACACCGAGACTTGGTGGGATTACCAGGCCCAAACCTTAAACAGCCTGATGCAGTTTAAGCAGGCGTATCGTCGCAAGGGCCAGCAGCAACAGCAACAGCAGCAGCAACAGCAACTGCAACAGCAACAGCAGTATCATCAGTTTCTGCCTCCTGTCCCTCAGCAGCATCAGCAGCAGTTCGTCCTCCCTGCTCCTACAGCCAGTTCATCCGGTCCTCCTGTGCAGATGTTCCCTCATCATCAGCATTCATCCAGCCCTGCTGCCCAGATGTTCGCACAGCATTCATCCAGCCCTGCTGCCCAGATGTTCGCACAGCATTCATCCAGCCCTGCTGCCCAGATGTTCGCACAGCATTCATCCAGCCCTGCTGCCCGGATGTTCGCTACTCCATCCGGCCCTTCGCCCCAGCCTCGCGTTTCGGCTGCCCCTTCTTCTTCGTCTGTGCCTGCACCGACCCCCCCTCCTGCGACATCTTCTACCATTATCAGTCAGGCCTGGTTGACTTCAGGTCCTTCTCATGGTCGTCCTTCCATGTCACCACAGGATTGCAGCACGCCTCAGGATGTTTCGCTCACCAGCTACTTGTTGAACACTAGTGTGGGGGGAATGGTTGGTGGTGATGACCATAACTCCTCCTTTTCGGTGCCCACGCCTCCAACTACCACAACCGAGTAATGTTGAGCTGAAAATGAACAATGAACTTTATTGAAATGAACAATGAACTGTTATTACTTATGTTTGCATGTGAACTGTATACCGATGAAGTTAAATGTAATGAACAATGTAAACTGTATTACATGACAATAATTAAATGATGTGTATTTTTTGCACTTGTGTGCTGCAGAAGTCTGAAGTTTGCTATTAATTAAATGTTGAAACTTACATCATTCGTGTTGTTTTCAAATCTTGTCTTGCTGCCATGGTACACTCCCAGCTGCTGAGTTCACGTAGCTGACCAAGTATTGCCGCATTTCCTTGGCTGCTCTGTTGGTGTTGCCTCTGAACACATGTCCCATGTCTGGTAGATTGACAGCATTGTCCCTCCATGCACCTGGGATGATCTCATGGATGTCTGCATTTTCCTGGTCCACAGCATTCACTTGAGCAGTTGGATATCTCACCCTCAGTAGGTTGTGCAACACACAGCAAGCAAGAGTTATGGTACACACTCTGTCAGGACTTTGAGGCATTGTTGTGAGGAGACACCTGAACCTGGCAGCCAAAAGTCCAAATGCATTCTCTACCACCCGTCTAGCTCTAGAAAGTCTGTAGTTGAAGATTCTGTCTTCCATGCTCATGTTCCTGTGAGGCAGAGGCTTCATCATCCAAGTCTGCAGTCCAAAGGCATCATCCCCAACTATGAAGTAAGGCACTGGTTGGTCATCATTAGGCAGGTTATCTGGTTCAGGTAATCCAATGTTCCCACTTTCTAGCGCTTCCTTCAATTCTGTCTGGCTAAACACTCCAGCATCTGAGCCTGATCCACTGGCACCAATGTCAACGTAGAGGAACTTGTATTCAGCATCAACTACAGCCAGTAGGACAATAGAGAAAAATCCCTTGTAGTTGTAGAACAGGGATCCAGACTTGGCAGGACATCTGATGGCAACGTGCTTCCCATCAATGGCGCCGACACAGTGGGGGAAGTTCCATCTGTTGTAGAATCCATTGGCAACTGCTTTCCAGGCTTCTGGGGTTACAGGACACTGCATGACTTCTGCTGAGTACTCGTCTATGATGGCCTGGCAGACTTCGATGACCAGGATAGAAATGGTATTGAAGGCTACCCTAAATCCATACTGCAGAGACTTGTAGCTGTTGCCCGTACCCAGGTAGCGCAAGGTAATAGCCAGTTTCAATCCAGGTTCAAGGGCCCTCCTCCAAAAGGTATCCTGCTTTGTAATCCTAGGTCCCACTCTGGCAAGAACTTCATGGAATAAGTCAGGCTCCATCCTCATGAAATTCTTGAAGCCACCCACATCTTCTGCAGTCAATTCAGCCATCAGTTTTTCATACTGCCCATAAAGAGGTCTTCTTAGCAGCCAAGGTCGCACCCACATTTGCCTTCTTATTCTTCGTCTTGGTGCAGCAGCAGCATTTTCTAATAGGTCATCTTCATCAGTTGATGTTGTGGCCCTCACTGCATCATCTTGCAGTTTGTGTTCTTCTTGCAGAATTATATCATTAGCAGCAGTCAATAGCTGGACTTGCATGTCCATGCACTTCAAATCCAATTCCACCCTGTCGTAGTGTGATAAAGACATATCCAATTTTTTCTGTAGTAGCAGCAACACCTTTGCAGTATGGTAGTCCGAAGTGGAATGATGGACAGTGGAACGCAGCCAGTTTAAATACCAATTTCAGAGCGATCCGGGTGAAAACCGCTTAACTCCGTAGTGATATCGTAGTAAGGTCGTGTAACGATCGGGTATATCCGTGAAGGCCCCGTGTAACATCCGGTTCACTCCGGCACAGTCGTGTTACCTCCGGCTACAACCGTGGCTCATTCCTTGTTTAACCGTGCTCCTCCGTACATATCCTTGTAGCACCCGTACACATCCGTGTCATGACCGTGTTGCTCCTTGTTGCCTCCGTCTTGCCTTCGTGTCCACACCGCCCAATTATTTGTTTTTGTTTACATTTCTAACTTTTTCGCCCGGACCGCCCCGGACTTGACGAAATTTCATTCCGGGACGCTCCTGCGTCTGATCCGGTTATGTGTGAAACCCCCTATAGCGAGTACCAATATAGAATCCAGGCATTAAAATTTAAGCATATTTATAAATACAGTTTAAGTTATGTAATATGTTATTTATCTACGTGTATAATATATTGAGAAATAACATTTCATTAAAATTTTAGGTTTTTAATAAACATTTTTAGAATAAATTATGTGAGCAGTTACTGACCATCTGTTAACAGAAATTGCGAAAATAGTTGCCATTTTGTAAAATGGCTGCCATTTTGAAAGTAGGTTTAATTTCAATGGGGTGCATAGCCATAAATGTGCCCAATATGGTATTCTAAAGGTCCTGAAAGTTTCATGCTTTTATTACAATTTGAAGTTTTTTGAGCTAGCACGACACATATCTGCTATTTGACCAAAATGACCTCAATGCAAGGTTCTTTAGTTTCATAGTGTACATAGTATATTCAACTATATTGTGTATTATAATTAACATGGCAAATGTGGTCATTGTGTTTTCTTGTAGACTTTTGAATGCTATACTATCGTTATTGTGATAAACCATGTTCTTGATGAACCAGTTTCACAGTATTGCTGCTGTTCCGCTGATGGCTTTGACAATATGCTTATTTCATTCAAGCTGTATGGTGTACATAAAAGGTCCATCTAGGTGCCATGAAATACATTAATTCTTCCACATGATATGTTTTGGTAGAGACAATAATGTTTGCCAAAGATGCCCCTATTTATAGTATAAATGTTGAATAGCCATTGTTATGGTCCTTTACTTTCTAATGATCTCTTCTGCAACTGATACAAAAAAAAATAAAACGCTTTGAATATAAGTTAATCAAAGTAGTTATCTTCTTCTTGTTTTTTTCTTCTAGATATTCACAAACTTTACTAGACATTTTCACTGTGTCTAAACCATAGGCATTTTGGTCTAATAGGTTGGTCAACTTTTACTTATATGTTAGCCAGGCCTAGTTTAGTCATTAGTCATAATGACTAACCAAAAAAGAAATGTCATTTTGTGTGACGTCAGGGCAGTCAACTGGACACAGTCAAAATTTCCAAATTCTTAGTCAAAAATATTTTCTGTGGACCTAGAGCAGAAGTCACCATAACAAATGGAATGTTGAAACGCAGGGTCATGTGCATGACCATGTTCTGCATGGAGCATGATTTGCTTTCCATTCTTGCACGGCAGGCACAAATTCTGGTTCAGAAAGATTTGTGTAACCTAATTGTAGTTTAATTTACTTCGCAGTAAAAAAGACACCAATGGTCACTGTTATTAAAAAAAAAGTTAAAGTAGTAATTTTCTTTATATTGCCAAGAACAGCTTTTTAAAACGAAACCAATCTTCCCGACAATTTCAGATAAATTATATTGTAACCATATTGCATCTAAGGCAAAATTCACTGAGTGTCGTGGCAGTTGGCTCACTTCGCTCCACCTGGTGGTTTTTGCTCACAGCGTATGGAACAGCAAAGTTTGGTTAAGAACTAGCCCATGGATGATTAAATCACAAGCAGTGGATGACCCAGCGGATAAGACCATATCATTCTTGAGAGAACTAAGGGATATACTAAGTGTAAAACAAAATTTCGACCGATGTTTGTCTTGACCCAGAACAAATGCAGAAAGGCAACTGGAGATGAAGGTTATATCAGCAATAACCGAATTTTCTCTCAAACTTTACAGGAAACTGTCAGTCAGCAAAGATGGGGAAAACATCTTGCTGTCACCAGCAAACATTTGTCAGGCCCTGGCTCTGCTTGTGACAGACCTACTAATGATAAAGAGGCTTGAGAAGACCATATAATATCATAATAGGCCTACATGCATTGCTGTCATATAGCCTGTCAATTGTGTCAATTTTTACATTAATTGTGGTTCCTTACAGCCAATTTCATATGAGTGGAAACTAAACTTGTTTCTGTTGATTAGTTGTTGCCTTTCTGTCAAAAAAATAAAAAACTTACTTCAGTGAATCTAGGACTCTCATTGGCCAAGGCCATCCTTCAGTCAATGGAGTATAGTTTCCAAGTCTATGAAATTAGCTGTAAACTAAAGCTTGAAGTTTTTTATTTTCTGACTTGAAAGGCAACACTTATCAACAGAAACAGTCCTTAATTCAAACTTGATCTCTTTGGGAATTTTATTACATTATTTAATTAAAAACATTGGGTTACTTGCCATAATACCAGGGAAACGGCCTGGCAGCCAGGGCCTTGTTTTAACGTGCAGCAAAACCAAGAATGTGCAGTTGAAAAATAATTTGTGCAGTTGTACATCTGATTATGTGTAGTCCTGAATTTTTTGGTTGTCTTGAGTCAATGATATTATGAACATTAATTCCAGATTAACTATCAACTCAAGCTTTATTGCGAATACAAATCACTGCCTATATTGGGTATAGCTTCAAAATTCCCTGTTTTTTAACGAACTGCTGTCACTTCTGGTACTGTTTCAGTAACTGATTTCAGGCCAGCTGGCTTCTGTGGATAGCACACACATCTAACTTTCAGATTTAAACTTTGCTCAAAGCCATTTTTTCCCCCTGTACACACACTGGCCCCATCAGTTGCGAGGGAAAAAACATAAGCAGAGATTTTGCTTCATCGTTGGCAATTGTGTTTTGGCAGGCTCCTCTAACTGTATCATACACACCACTAGCACCCCCAGCTGGTTCTATAGGTTCCTCAGTTCCTAGGAAGACTCAAATTTCATCTCCGTGTTCATCAAGGACTTGTGCCATCACATACATTTTCGTCAACTTCAGTTTCATCTACTGGACCATCACATCTAAGCGACAGTAGATCCTATCCAAGAAACCTAGCTGACCTGTCGGCCTATACAATTTCTTTTAAGAAGCAGGGCTTTTTAAAGATTTTTTTTAACAACTGCTAACTCCATATTTAATAGTCAGAAACGATAAACGTTATCCATTTTGCCCAGGAGCAACAATAAGAATGACAGAAGTAAACACGTACCTCAGTTGTAACATAATGGTCATGTGCACACCTCGATGGTGGACCTTCTCTAACAGCTAAGTGATGAATTTTCTAGCATAATTGACAGTTGGTAAAATTGTGCTACCGTCATTTTGAACACTGCCATTTAGTAGGTAATAAGACTGCAAGTAATTTCCCCAAAACGTCAACATGCCTGTTCAGCTTCATCTCCTGGGTTTGTGTTGCAGAACTGTATTCGCCACACATATTACCAAAATGCGTACAACATTCAAGTTATTGTTTTAACTAACACCTTGTTAGAACATATTATCACAATATACAAGTGTGGACCCTAGAAAGGCATGCAAAAATATACACGATGGCACCAAACAAAACTATAAAAATGATTTCACCATGTGAACGATTTGTGTCTTGATCTTGTAGGTGGTTCAGGGCAAGGGGCATTGCTTTGATAACTTTCTTCCTTTTAGGTGTTTTAATTGGCTCTTTTTCTTTTGTATTAGTCACTCTTATAAAAAAGAAAAAACTAGCACCATATTGTTCCATATTTATGGGAATAGATGCACAACAGTGACATACCACAACCCATTGCTGTTGTGCTATATCATAAGCATGCTTAATTAGAAAGATATGTTTAATGTGTAATAGTGCATCAGAAGTTGTACATTTGAAAATAATAAATTTCACAAAGCCATATACAAAATAAACACTGTTTTTTACCATTACTATATATTCATCAAATTCTAAATTGGTTGTAGGTGATTATAAATGTATTAGAATTTTATACCTCCACTCCTATACAGTATATACATGAACTCGTACACAGTGACTGCATGAGTTTGTATGGCAGACTTTCACGTGACTTTATATTTGGTTAGCTTGACAAAAGTTAATATTAGTTCACTTTGCAAATATTCACTATAACTATTTGTCTTCGTGTCAAGTATTCTTTTTGTATGGCAATATTGACTTAGACTGTTTACCAATATTAGCAATGTCTTATCAACGTCATGCTCTAGATCTGCAAATCTATGTGACCTCCTTATCTGAATGTGGGTGTTGTTTATTGCTGCATTTCACTGTGATCTCTCAGCCCAATAGTCGTAAGAGTAAGGACTAATTCCCAAATCATGGGTTTCTCCAATGAAGCAGAGGGCAAGAAATTGGTGGCGGCAAACACAGACTTCGCTTTTCAACTATTCAAGGAACTGTCATCTGGTAAAAATGGTGGGAATGTCTTCATGTCACCTGTGAGCATCAGCCTGGCCTTGGCTATGACATACTTGGGTAAGGTGCAATTTCATACATCCAGTTTAAGTCAGTATGAATCGTGAGATGATATACCTTTTTTAAATGGGCAATCGATCATGAGGTGATGACTGGTGTGTCCAAAAGTGTGAAAAATATAAAAATACAAATGTATGCCATAAATCACTTGCTACGAAGCCTATTGTTTTGTCTTGGTATTCTGGTTCTTCAATCATTGATCTATCAGTGCTTTTGACGAGGATGTCTATGATACAAATTCAATGCTAAGCTGCTTCAAGTGAGTTATTTATAAGAATGGCACAGCCTCACAGGGAAATTTATAAACTTGCTCATATAACCTCTCAGTTAATGTCACAAAATTGCTCAACTATCTTGAAGTTAAAAAAAAAACCCTAATTAATATACCTGTATATCAATCACATATTACAGGCCAATCACATATTGCAATATTAGTCTGCAGTTAATGGTTACAGTGATAGAGTAACCGGGATATTCCTCTTATCGTATAAACCTCCTCAGAAGGTATTACTAATCTCAACAGGCATGACTAACTAAGATGTTATTAATAATAAAATCCTTCATTGTCAGTGTGGTTTGTTGGAGTGTGGAGCAGATCTAATCAGTTCTAATGATTATTGGCCCAGGGCAAACTTCAAACGAATATAAATTCCAGATACTTCACCTTTGATATCTTGGCAAATAAGTGTGAATAGATTACATCTGTGTTAAACCCAGATTTTGATGCATGTCCTAGCCTAATTTGATTGACAATGCAGCACCACTGCCATGTCTGGAGTCAGCTGAGTATAAAAATAACATTCATGGAAGGCTGACCCAATTGGGAGTATGTGCCTTGAAAAGGTAAATATTAAGAAGAAATAATTTACAAATTAACAATGGAACAAGTTAACTAATTTAGTTAAGGAAATTATAATATTATTAAAAAAAATATATATATATAACATTTAAAAAAACACAAAAAAAAACTACATTTTGATGTGAAAATAAAAAAATATATATTCAAATCATATTGTGTGTGATGGTCACCTGGTAATTAAAATAAATTTAGTCTCAAAGCTGTTTATGATGAGCTGTCAATCTCGTTCACCATCCCGTAGGATGGCCTGGGGGACCGGCAGCCCATCATGAAGCACTACACTAACGTAATAGTAACTGTTCTATAGCAATATCACATGTACTGAATATCCAGAAAAAGTATGTTCACATGGAAATATGTTATTCAAGATGGACTGCCAATATGTATGTATGCCACTATCTAAGTAGTTTGCTGATTATTGAATGTTTTTCTACACGAGTGCAATAAAACAAGTTTTTTTTTACATGCAGGTGCAAGGAATGAAACAGCAAAACAAATGGCCGAAGTGCTTCGATTTGCAGACCTGAGTCCCGACCAGTTACATTTGTTGTTCTCTGAATTACAACAGAGTATGACCTCAGATAAGAACTGCACTCTTGAAATTGCGAACAAGCTCTACTCACATACAGACTATGTCATTCTCCAGGAATTCATTGATGCTACTAGGTAAGAGTATTTGTTTCTGGTCTTCATACGAGCAATACTACTTGAATGGCTCCTGTTTTCCCGGGAGGCTGCTGGGCTTAAAAAAATAAAAATAATAATAATTGAATTTTCTCATTTTTTCTGAATTCTGGAGTGGGCCACTCCTCCTCCTCATTTCCAGGGCTGCTTTGGTGGACCCTGAATGGCCCAGTGCTAAGAAAGTAACAGGTCACAAGGTCATCAGTTGAAGTCCTGCAATATCAGGAAGAAGTATGTGGTCAGCATGTTAAAGATACATTTTGATTGTTACAGTAAGCACTACAACACCATTGTGGAGAATGTTGACTTTGGGGATGAAGAAGGAGCAAGAAAGACAATCAATGAATGGGTGACATTAAAGACAAGACAGAAAATTGTGGATCTCTTGCAGCCAGGAAGCGTGGACCCATTGACACGCTTGGCTCTTGTCAATGCAGTTTATTTCAAGGTAATTAAAACTAATAATATTGCACCAATAAATGTCAAAGAAAGTACTTAGTTAACAGATGGTGACCAAACATTTTGTCATGCTTTGACACTACCTGTAACCAATCATTAAAGCTGGATTGTCTCATGAAAACCAGACACAGACGAACCGTCATGAGCGACATCGCTTCGTAACATATTTTATTACACATCGCCTGTAATTTACGTTCGATTTTCCAAATTTATTATGTTGAAAAATGTGTAGGTTTTACGATTATGGCATGAATTAAAACTTTTCTTATCTCAATTTTCTTTGTAAAATAACTTTGAAATCGCGAATCGGCGACGCTCTTCATTACGTAGCAATGAATAGTTGGCTAAAATATCAACAAAGTGGATCAAGTAAATTCCTGCAATATTGAAACACAATTTGGGTCCTTAAATTCATCAGTAAGCATTTTCTTTCATTTGGATAGCTTTTTGGTTATCAAACCGTTTGACAATCCAGCTTTAATAGCTGAGAACTGTTATTGGCAGATAATGAGTGAGAGACATTAGATTAAATATGAGAACTACTAGTAAAAGTCCTCAGGTAAATAATAGATCGTATATCTTTATTTTTCATTGAAGGGTGACTGGGATATGAAGTTTGATGCTGCAGACACAGAGGAAGCAGATTTCACTCTGGCTGATGGAGGCACTGTGAAGGTTCCTTTGATGTACATGAGAAAGAAGTTTGAGTATGGCATTTGCAGGGAACTGCAGGATGTAAAGGCAATAAGGCTTCCATACGCCGGAGGAAAGCTTAGCTTTGTTGCTCTCCTCCCTGAGCACCCTAAAGGCATTACTGACCTTGAAAATAACATAACAGTTGACCAAATTGTTAACTTCCATAAAACCTTTCGCACGATGAGTGTGGAGGTGATGCTGTATTTACCCCGCTTCAAACTTGAGGATTCATTTGACCTGGGTGACACACTTGTCAAGCAAGGAATGAAAGACCTGTTTAATTCTGCAGCAGATCTCTCGGGTATTGATGGACACCACAATCTCTTTGTCAGCAAAGTTGTCCACAAGTCTTATATTGAGGTCAATGAAGAAGGCAGTGAAGCAGCAGCAGCCACAGCAGTAGTGGTTAACATGAAATGTTTGCCTAGAGTATACAACTTCAGGGCTGACCATCCTTTTTTGTTTTTCATCCGAGATGATGAAACTGGGGCCATTGTTTTCATGGGAAAATATGCTCACCCTGCTTAACAACTGATTAGCAATACAAACTGCCGGATGGTGCAAATATTGACGATGTTTTGCTTTACCACATGAATAGCAATTTAATAAAAACCTCAAGCATAAATGTCTTTATTTTGTTTGAGCTTGTACATGTATCACGGTTTCACAACAAAAGGAAATTCTGCCACAAGTGATTATCCTTTGCATCGATAGAGTTTGGGTCTACACCTAAACATGACACTTAATTAGACCTGCGGTGAAAAATCGCAACTTAAAAACCAATCTTGATCCTGATCCGCTCAGTAGAAGTTGCAAAATCACAGATGCTTGTCCAAAATGACGTCATACAAGTGCAACAAGCAACAAATTTGACGGATGTATTTGAGGAAGAATATTGGCATGTTTTCATTTCATTTCTGATATTTACCTCTCAAATTTATTATAGATGCTACATTAGTGCTGATTACCACATTTAACTGCTTGAAGAGTTATTTTTCGAGTTATTAAATGCTTGCATGGTGGCGCTCCTGTCACGTCACTGCTGCGCCCTCAGGGAATAGATAATCTCTATTGTTTTTAATATCTGGGCCTAGGCCTTTACCAAATAGGATTGTTATAATATATGTGGTATGACAGACCAGATACAATAACCGAACGAAGCCTCAAATTAAGTGACAAAATATATGTCAATGATTGAAAGGAGATTGGGATCTGTGATGCATATATATTTTGTGATAGTATATATCTACGAAAAATCTATAGACCACATATGTCTTAATTTGTAAATTACATTAAATGGATAATATTTCGATTGAATTGAATTCCTACTATCCGGAAGATTCAACTGTTTACATGTACCAAAAAAGGTCCTTGGTAACTATATTCAAATTGCATAAATTATATTTTAGACTAAACTGAACTGGTAACCATGGAATTGTACCCTGAAAAACACCACATTTCTTCCAAGCGATCGACCACATGGCAATCAATTTCTGCCGAAAGATGGGGCTTGTCTGGTGCGTAGCACCAGTCTTTCTGAGAACTGACGCAAAGCTCAAGTGATACGGTAAAAAATAGATCATTGAAAAGGCATCTCAACGCCGTTACAATGCTTCTGCAGTTGGTGGAATTCCACGGTAAAGTTGTTCAATTTCATGACTTTAGTAGAGCTTAAGTCAAAAGAAAGTGTCTGAACCAGTTTCACAGCGAGTGGCTGCTTGGAAGAAAGAAATAAGGCATAGTAATCGCACTACTTTGTGTGCAGATAACGCGCGGAAGCATTTGTCTCCCCGATTCTGGGGGAGCAGCAAATCAGTTACCAGAAAATCCGGTGCGAAGCACCGGATCGTAGCGCCGCCTTTCGGAAGAACATGGCAATGCTTTTAGTATACTTTGTTAATTCTCCCTGGGTGGCATTACAATTTTTGCGCCTGGCGAGATTTCTTAGTGCAAGAAAACTTTCAAAACAGGATGATCAATTGTGAGTGTACAAGGCACAGACACCGGTCTCAATGAATTATTAGCCATAATACTGTAGCTGCTGGCATTCTTCACACAAAACTATCTATTCTTTTAATTTTTTTAAAGAATTTTCTTGTTATACCAGAGGATACCTTACACTAAGAACACTTTACCTGAAACCATAGTTTCAGCCACTTTTGGCAAAAAAAGTCCTTAGTTACCACATTCAAAATGCATAAATTGATGTTTAAGACATAATTGAACTGGTAACTATGAAAAAAATTCTCTATTTACAATAAAGAGACAAGATAATTAAAAATATAATAAAAAAGAAAAAAAATGAAAAAATAAAGAAGAAAACTTTGAGGATGAAAGGAAAATATATTCATACTGTTAAATGATTTCTCTTTATTTTTGCGAGATCTCCCAAAGGCTTTCGGCGGCTAGTGGGAGACCACCCCAAGGAAAGATATAACTGGAATATCCTGAGTCACCTACACTTTATCACTTTTATTATATGCAATCATTCTATTTATGTAGAAGAAAAAGGGTGCTAAAGGAGAGGATAGTACCTCCAATGTTATCTATATTTTCATTTAAATGACTATTGTTACACATGGATTACCTAACAGACTTAAGTAATACTGGATGCTTTATTAGAGAAGAAGCAGAACCCTGAGGGAACCAATAGGTAAACACAACAGTGAAATACAGGGGAAGGCGGACCAAGAAGTACAGTGTTTGGTGGGATATAATATCTCAGGTCAATGAGAGCACAGAAACATCATGCTATTGACAGACAGATTATTATAATAATTCTTAACATACTTTTTGAAACCAGCCAAATAATGTGTGTAATTTTGTCTCCATTTGTTGTAAGCTACTGTGATAGTATACTGGATGTTATATTTTGCTAATTCATGTTTTACTCTTGGTGTATGGAATAAATTTGATCCTCTTGTATTATGACGATGGATATTTGCATTCTGACTGAATAAAACTGTAAAAAAATACGATGGTAAAGTTTGATTTAAAAGTTTATAACAAAAATTAGTTCCTGAATAGTCTATATGTCTGATACACTATATAGATTTAATCTTTTTATTATCCTGACTGCTCTTTTCTGTAATTTTAAAACTTCCTTAATACTTGATTTCTAACAAAGAATTCCATAATTTATATGAGGAAACACAGACTATTATAAAGTGTCAAGAGAATTTCTTGAAAATATTTTTCCTTTTACACATTATACCCAAAACTTTTGACAATTTTGTGCTTGTTTTGCTTATTCCAGGTAAGATTCTTGTCTATTGTAACACCTAAAAATCAGATTTATCTACAAAATAAATCATTGAATCATTAATATAAATATTTGGAATAGACACCTGTCCTCGTGCAGTACTGAATACCATGGCTTTTTCTTCGGCAAGTTTAAAGGTAAGTAATTTTGTTTAATTCAGTGTTAATAATTGTTTCTCTGTCTTTGCCAGCACAGTCAAAGGTGCACAGAGGAGCTGATAAAACAGTATCATCTGCATAGATTATAGGATGAAGCAGATTACTGGCTGAATGTAAGTCATTAATATAAAATTAGAAGTAAGGGGCCTAAAATCGATCCCTGAGGGACACCAGTTTTAATGGGTAGCAGTGAAGAATTGGCGCTTTTAAGAACTGTGTACTGTTTACGATTTGTTTGGTTATTTTCTAGTAGTTTAAGAGATTAGTTTCGCATAACATAATCAAGTCTAGAAAAATAGCTACAGTTGTTTCTTGTTTATCCATGGAGTTTAAAAGTCTGTTTACTATTGCTAAGGCGGCTAATTCTATAGAATGGGCAGTTCTAAAACCATATTGGTTACTGTATAAAAGTTTGTGATTTACATAAATAATTTGATAACTGCGTTTGCATAATTCTTTCTAACACCTTTAATATGACAGGCTGATTAAGACAGAGATAGGCTGGTAGTTTTCAGACAGAAAGTCTTCTTTCTTTTTGTACAATGTAGTAACTTTTCCAATTTTCATGTTGTCGTACGGAGCATTCTATAGATTAGCAAGAGTCTCCTTGAAATGCTCGGCGAGTAAATAACTTATGGACAAGGATGAGCAAGAGTAAAACAAATTTTTCATCCGTGGTCATACGTAGGTCTTACTTAATTTATTATTTATGCGTGAGAGTGTCAACGCCTCTTCAGGCCTGAGATCTTTGAGTCTGTTATCTGAGATGATCGTGACCAACAAAGCAGATTTTTAAGAACTTTGCACAAACTTCACACTCATTTTCTTTGCTGATAAATGAAAATATTTCCAGATGGATTGAGAAGCAGGGGTATGTTCAGAATGAAACATGTCCAGTCAGGTGTATTGATATTATAATGTGATTGTATCAATGGGGGTGACCAAGGTTTAGCTATTTTAACATTACTACTAATTCGTTTTAGTTGAAAAGCATTTTGAGGCAGGTTTTCAAAGTTAAGCGTCGCCTTATATCCCTGTTATGTTTGACAACAAGCATAATTATAAAAAAATATATATATGTGCATGATGATACTTGTAAATTTCTGGATAAGAATCGAGTAGATTGCTGTTTACTTCTACTAACTGCCTTAATTGAGCATACAGTGGCATTGTAGTCTTTTTTGGGAGTGACAAGTGTTGTAATTTGTCGTGTTATAACAATAAAAATGTGTATTGAGAGCTACATTATTCCGCTGACAGAAATCAAATGTGATGGCACTGATAGCACAATTAAACCTGATGAGGTTTCTTTGCATTGATAGAATACTATTGATAAAGTCCTGGTTTTAAAGTCAAGTCCTGGCCATTTAAGCACACATTGTACTGTTGTGTATGGAGAACAGAATAGAGTCAAATCCAGGGGAAGAGGTTGATAGAAGTGTTTAGTGTGGTGGAAACACCCAAACTGACTGTGGTGCAGTCTGACCTTGCTATATACAGTCAATTCCAACAATGGATTGTAGGGGGCCAGTTGCACCCTCATTAAATATGCAAATGATGCAGGTGCGCTGGCAAGACAATGGAATATACAAACAAGGACTCAATTAACATTCAAGTAACTCTGAGACATGATCTATAAACTGAGATATTAATACATGACATACCCCTTGTATAATAGAAATTATTGATAAGGCATTATAGATTATTATCTATGATGAGACAAAATAATTTCATATTGTGCATGAATAAAAATATAATGTCTAAATCAGAGTCTATAATTTGTTTTAAGTTCATAAAGATGGAACAATTTAGAGTTCAGTGAATTAGATTCCTTGTTGTCACAAGCTGGCTCATTTGAAGTCAATGTAGTACACGAGATATTGCTATCCATAGAGGTTTAATTAGTATGTGAAATCAGCTGTAGGATGAAGTATGAAGCCTTTAATCAGATGAGGAGTAGAACCCAATATGAATCCTATGGAGGATTCAGGGTATATGTAGTGGATGTTATATAATCCAACTGGATCCAACTGGATCCAACAATGGAGTTGGCACTAGCAGGGCTAAAGATAGCCCAAGCCTGTTAATAATAAATGAGCTGCATCAGCAGATGCAGCTGGATGCCAACACAAAGGATTGATCCCAAACAAAGGGATACCATATAGATATACAAGTAAAGACAAGTAGAGATATATCTACACTGATATAGACTCTACTAAATCATAACATTAAATGCCCCTTAAAGGGTAAAAGAAATTACTTATGAGAATATAAAATAACAGCATTTTAAATGATCAAGTAATTTCTTGAATTGTCTTTAGTTGAGACTCATAATAATTTATGGTCGTTTATAGTTCCTGTTGTTGTCGACTTTGTAGAGGTATGTTGTTCTGTGTTGTCTGGTCGAGGTATGTCGTCATTGGCCGATATATTGTGTTCTTGTTGCACTGGGTCGAATGCCCGTGACATCCGGGTCCAACATGGTTCTTCCTTTTATGTGGTCTGCTGGGCTCCTGCGTCTGTTTCGTTCTACCTTAAAGATCTGGCTTGCGAGAGGTAACAGCATTAAACATCATGAAAGCAACTTAATGGGGGTAGTCAGACTATCTGAGCACTAGTGTACAATTCAGCAACAGTGAGGTAGATCTTACGTACCATACAACTCATAAATGATTGGATCAACTGAGACTCAATGTTGAAATTCAAACAAGACCAGAACGATAAGGTGTGAGAAATAAAAGTATTTCATTCATAAAAGTAAATTTACTATGCTTGCTTACGTTTCCTATCATTTGTAAAAGTATTTGTCAAACTCTATATTTTCTGTGTTGGACTGTTAATCACGTGTGACAGTGGCTACTAACTGCTATCCATATATTGTGAGCAAAAAACTCTAAAATTAAACATGTGGTCACAACGTACCACTTTCCCATATGTAGTTTCCTTTGCCATGGGTGTTGAATTTATCATACAATGGACATGTGAATTATTGACTATATACTGTGAGCATTGTTCTAAATTAAACATGTGGTTACCAATTACCACTATCCCATATTAGTAGCTTCATTGCCATGGGTGTGGAATATTCATACAATTTGACATGTGACAATAATTTATGACTTAAAAATGAGCATTGCTCTAAATGTTTATCCTTCCATTTCTATAAGGAGTTTACTGTGCTTGATGCACAGTCAGTTTAACTACGTTGAGGCCTGTGGGAGGTGTATTAAGGCCTGTGGGAGGCTGTGTAGTTCCTCTTCGTCTGATTCCTTGGATGCCTGGGAGGTGTTTGATGTCGATGGACCTTCGGTGGAGGTGGTAGGGGGTGATGTTGATTCCGACGACATCGGTGGCTGCCATCTAATTCTGTTGGGCTCTAAGCCATCGGTGTTAGGTGGCAGCAAGGGGATGCCTGATGCAGATTCGGATAGGCGTCTGGTGCGGAAGGTGGGCAGTGGTAGACCACTGCAGGGCGTCTTGAGTCTGGACCAGTTTCTGACTGTCCACGCGTGGTTGGCCTGTAGTAAAACTACTTTGGCTGTATGTGCGTCTTTGCATAAATTCTTGCAAGACTGATAATGTGCCCGCTGTATTCTTGTGTCTGCTGGTGGTGATATCCGCGCTGTATCTGTTGCCAGGTCAAGCATAGCCCTTTGACTGAAAAAAAACCGCAAAGGCCTCTCCAAACAGTTAAATTATTATGGTCGTTTATAGTTCCTGTTGTTGTCGACTTTGTAGAGGTATGTTGTTCTGTGTTGTCTGGTCGAGGTATGTCGTCATTGGCCGATATATTGTGTCCTTGTAACACTGGGTCGAATGCCCTTGCTGCACTGGTTCTGACTTATGATTCATATTGGGTTCAACTCCTCATCTGATTAAAGGCTTCATACTTCATCCAACTGTTGACTTCATCTTCATTCCATAGTGCAACTCATAATTCCAGGAAAAACTAAACCGAGACGTTGAAAGTTTTAAGTTATCGTTTTCCTGCAAAATATCCTTTGTCAAATTGCCCCATGGATGCGTTTCCACGGACATGTTTGAAAATGTGCTTGACTGTAATGTCAGAAGCACAGTAAAAAGGCAGGCTCCTTGTTTCATAATTTATCAGTGGCTGCATACATTTATGAGTTTTTGACATGAAGCTATATTTAGTACACCTTTGTAGCCAATGTGCATAACCATGATAACTATGTTCTGAATGGCATGTGGACGAATGACACATGCATGGTGGCCTGAGTGGCGCATACATGTGCTAGACCTTTTATGAGTGGCAAGGGTAGCAGGTCCACGATGCACAGATCTGACAGATGTGCAGATACAAACACCTGTGCGAGTTTTGTCACTTTCACGAACTCGTGAATAAAAACAGTTCTGATCAAAATTTTATTAAAATGACCTTAAAATCGCGAATCGGCGACGCTCTCCAGTATGTTCCAATGCATAATTAGCTCAAATGTAAACAAAGTCGATGTTGTAAATTCCTGATGATATAAAGTTATTGAGTTCAATAAAGGCAATTTAGCTTGTTGAATTCATCAGTTAGAAGCATTTTATTTTATTTGGATGGTTTTTGGAACAAAACGGCGTTTGACAATCCTTGGCTTCGTCAGTTGAGTGGCGGGAAAACGTTGCAGTGCAATCATGTCATTTTCTATTGAATACATGTCAACAACAGAAACGTTTTTGATGGGTGGCACCACAATGCAGCAGAAAAAATAAAATTCCCAACTTTACCCGCAGCTCCTTGTTTCAAAATGGCTGCCCGGACGTATCCCAGCATGCCTAATCATAAAAACTTTTAAATTCACAATGCAGTTGAAGACAAGACGTTCCAGTTGGTGTCATCAGGTTTACCAAAATTAGTTAAAAAGTGTTCTTTAATACTCAAATGTATAATATCTATATAAACCTTTGGTATTCATTATCTCTGTAAATCTAATAAAAATAAAGGTAATCAGCTGGGTAGGAATGCTAGTTTTACCTTTGTAGTTGCTGAAGACTTCGTCGAAACAGTTTCTAGACTTCAAAAAAACTTCAAAAGGTTTGTCAAGTGATTTTTATTGGTGCAAATAATGAAACAGCATGACAAATGGGAGAGGTGCTTAGATTTACAGATGTAAGTCCAGATCTACTGCAACATTTGTTCTCAATTACAACTGAGTCTGACCTCAAGTGAATGCTGCACTCTAGAAATTGCAAACAAGCACAACCCCCAAAAAAAGACTATGTCAGTCTGCAGGAATTTATTAGTGCCACCAGGTAGGGACATTTATCTATACTGGTTTTTGCAATTATAAATATTTGGTAAGTGCAGTTTATCTGATCAGTAACTCTGGCTTGTTGCAGCAAACACTAGCACAGCACAGTGGAGAATGTTGACTTCAAGACCATTGACCCCTGATTCTTGTCAATGCAATTTACTTCAAGGTAACCTGGTAACTATCTGATTTTGCTTATTGTTATGCTTATATCTCCTTACTCTATTTTTTGAGTGGCCTTGTTGCCCGCCTCAACAAGATGGCAACCAGACGATCTGAAACAGTTTGGACAAAGTATCTTTAATGACACTTGTAAATTAAATTAAAAAAAAGAATTATATTTTTACACCTTGTTAAATTACAGTTTAAACTAACTTAAATTACACCCCCCCCCCCCCCCGAACATTGAACCTTTTTGGAGGTAACACGTGTACTCTGTCCCAGTTTTGTACAAGCTCCATGCAATATAAAGTATGTTTGACATTACTATTGTGTAAAATTTTTTTTTTCAAAATGTATTCTTTAAGGTCATATTTTTCATCAAAGGGAGTCTGGGTCAAAACGTTTGATCCTGGCAATACAGATGAAGCTGATTTCAAACATGCAGAAGGGGGTTGTGTGAATGTTCCATTGATGTGTATGAAGAAGAAGTTTGACTACGGCAGAACTAAAGGATGTGAAAGCCATACAACTTCCTTATATCATCCAGGAGGAAAAAAATTGGGTTTAATGGTTCTTCTTCCTGAACATCCTGAGAACATCCACGATCTTGAACAAACTCCAACTTCAGACCATATTGTTGATTACCATGCCTTGTGCATGATGTAAGTGAAGGTGATGCTGTATATTTACCTGCTTCAAACTCGAAGATTCATTTGACCTGGGTGACATACTCGTCATGCAAGGAATGAAAGACCTGTTTAATCCTACATCCCTGATGTAAGGACTGATGAATCGGTCTAGTTTAATCCAACAGCAGATATCTCGGGTATTGATGGAACTCCAACATCTGTGTCAGCAATAATGATTCACAAATCCTACATAGAGGTCAACGGGGAAGGCAGTGAAGCATCTACTCCCACAGGTGTTTACCTATTAGCTAGAAGTCGACCTTAAGGGGGTTTCACACATAGCCGGATCAGACGCCGGAACGTCCCGGAGGTCAACTCCGGAATACTCCCGCATACTCCGGGGAAAGCCGTATAGACATCGTGTTCATGTCCGGGATTGTCCGGCATTGTCCGTCATTGTCCGGGTCGCTCCGGGAGCACCTTGGGACTCCGGGGGAAAAAATTAAACATGTTTAATTTTTCATGCCGGAGTTCCCGGAGTAATTTAATCCGTGTAGATCCGTGTAGATCCGTGTAGATCCGTGTAGACCCATGTAGACCCGTGTAGACGCCCAGTAGACTCCGCCGATCTCCGGGAATCTCCGTATTGACTCCGGCATGTCTCCGGCTACATCCGGCGTCAACCGGGCATGAATATTTCGCCGCCATTAACGCCGGAGAGTACAAGGAGCCACAACGGATCCACACGAATGAACACGGTGTAAAGACCGGTGATATCTGCGAAGGCACCGTGAAAATCCGGTTCACTCCTCACTCTAAACGGGACAGTCGTGTTAGCTCCGTGTTGCTTCTTGTTGAGACCGTATTGACATCGTGTACACATCGTCAAACATTTATTTTTTGTTGACATTTAACAGCTCTTTGATCCCGGAACCCACCGGAGGTAATAAAATGTTACTCCGGGACGCTCCGGCGTCTGATCCGGCTATGTGTGAAACCCCCTTTAGGTGTTTAAAGGGGCAGTATCCCTAAATTGTGTTTATTTTGTGATATATACAGCAATGAAGAGTAGAATGATTAACTTATCCATTCCTCAAATTAAGAATGCAAGAAAACCAACCTTTATGGAGTAATTTGAGGTTTTAAGTGCAGCTGAGTTTTGGACCCATGCTGGACAGGTTGTTTTCTACTAGGAATTTGTTATTAACAAGTGTTCGTGAGCTTTGGGGGATGTCTCATCAACATAGAGAGGCAAAATATGTTTACAGACATATAAAGAAAAGAATAAAGGTTGATAGATATTAAAACACTACTGGAATTTGATGTCAGTGCTATAAATAGCTTGGGGTGAAATAGTGGTTGCGCCCCGACTTGCACCCCTTGTGAGCCAGTCGCCAGTCACCATGTGCTCTTGTCAAAAGGATTGTATTCATCTTATTGAGGCAGAATGATGATATGTGGTAGGTAATCTGGCTATAGACGACAAAATATGAGAAAGGCCAGCCAACTCATTTCTAGGCATACTGTCCCTTTAACTTCAGAGCTGTTCTTCATCCTTTCCTTGGTTTTCATACGAGATAATGAAACTGGTACCATTGTCTTCATGGGGAAATATTATATACGCATCCAAGGTTATTTTACAAGAATACACAGGAATTTTGGTACTTGATAATAATTAACAGGGAGTAAGATTAATAATCTTTCTTGGACAAAACTACTGTTCCAACAACAACGAAGATTTACTTCTATTAATTCCATTAAAGACTCAAGACTCAAAACTTTTATTTCACTTTTAGTAAGAATTAAAGTTACAATAAATGGGAAGGCATCAACCATGGTCACCCCAGGAGTTACAGAGAGATCCATGCAAGCTCTATTCATCATTTAATTTAAATATTAGCTATTGTCATGCGATGATGGTGCTGATGATACATGAGATGTGCATGATATCAGATGTTAAGAGGAGTATGACCTTGATTTGTTTGGATGATATTGTTATGAAAAGAGAGAATGTGTTAGCAATTTCGAAGTTGCTGGAATACTAAAAACAAAGGATATAGTATAGATCAGGACTCGCATCTTATTATGCATAATAATTTATCTAGTTAATCAAGTGATATTTCTTTGTTTATTATGATTCCGCTTTTTAATTCCAATTTTGACTTGAACGAGTTCAATTACGTAGAATGACTATTAACGAGTTGGTGAGTAGTGATCAGTGAAAATGTTGTGTATGAATGTTTAATGTTTTTCGATATTAGGTTTGCAGAAGTATATATACATGTGACAAATGCATCAGAATTAACTGAGTTCAAGCAACCAACATGTGCTGCTGGTTGCATATGTATTCACCTTTATACTGGCATTTATAACAGTTGGAAGGCAAAGTTTGTTATCGGCCATTTATTACTGTAACCAACCTTGACTTGAAGCATTTTTCTTCTGCAATTTTTCTGTCATACCAGATAAGTACATTAATACTATCAACTAGTTAGCAATGATAGTATGACATCGTAATTTTTGACATTTCCACACACTATTTGCTGAATAGCGACAGAGTCTGACATCTGGTGGAAGTTACTTGCATCGAACTGCAAGGAATGGTGCAAGAATCTGCAGTATTCTGCTTCATTCTCCGCACCTGGACTAGAGTAGCATATTGAGACACAGAAGTTGGGTTGCCACAAATGAGTTGTTAACTGGGGTGAAGTCAATGGAGGAGCATCTAGCTAAATGTAGGTATTTTTGGATAAGAGATTTTGTAGAAGTAATACATATCTGCAATGTTGTTTAAAAGTAATTGAACCTCAGGGCAAAAAAAAATACAGCAATGGTGTGTCTGTCCTTTGTCTATTTCCAGTTATATACATCTATTTGGATTTGCTAAAATAGGGTCACTTACTTTTTTTTTTGTAATCCAAAACAAGACCCTTGTTTCGACCGTGCTATATGGCTAAAATTGATATCTTTAGATTTATTTGCTCCAATTACTTGGTTAATAAAGATATTCAGTCCAGAGTGTTTCCATACATTCGTATGAGGTAAGAATCAGTTTTCCATTATTACTTTGTTTTGATCATTTGTCCTATTTGGCACTGATAAGAGGTCAATGAATTGAAATGTTAATTACATGCCTCATCACGAACCTTTTGTGCTTTATTTAGGACATCCATAGATGGATAAGGCACTGTATTTAAAGATGCCCTATAATAGCTTATAATCCACTTAACTCCTTCTATAGAGCTGAGCAATACAGATACCTTGACAACGTGGTAAAGGTGCACTGCTTACTTAGAATTGAGTATATCCTTGGGTTTCTACACTGTAAAAAAAACTCCTGTAGTTTTTACAGTATTTTACTAGCGAATTAGTGCACAGTATCGTGCTGCAAAAATTACAGTAACAAGTTGGCTTACTGTAAGTCAGAATATACGGTTGTTTGCCGTGAAATTACAGCACATGATTGCTTATGGTGAAATGTTACAAACAGCACTTTACCGTAAATGAGCTTACTGCACAATTGCACAAACGGTGCTTGACTGTAAATCATATTTACACTCAGGTACCGTAAATCTTTCAAACAGCTTCTTTCTCTAAAGTCTTAAACACATGGTTCTGTATATGAGACTACCTGTTGGCTTTCTGTATAATTTCATAAAAACTGGGGGAGGGGGGGGGGGGGGTTCTGATCCCCTTAACCCCCTAGGATATGCCCCTGAACACCAGTGAACTATACATTTACTTAAATAAACTGAAACCATCGAAATAACGCTTGTAAGTTGATTAAAATCAACTTATATGTGCTCATGCAAGGAGCATAATCCAGTCTTAGGTCGTCTGCTATAAATTATGAGAAATGAGGGTCATGTATATAGGAGTGTGGTATTTGCACACATTTTTCTGACTCCTGTAATCTATGCTGTCATTACTTTCTCCAATAATCGGTGCTACAGGTAGATTTTATAGGTCAGTTGTGCCATTCAATGAATTACCAGTTGCAAAACAAAACAATCACATCGTATGGAAACGTCAAAATCGCGATTCTAGAATTTTATAAATGAATCATATCGACAATATTATGTTGACATGAACTTGTCCTGGCAATACCCATTAGAACTTTATCTGAAGCCAAATCAAAGATTAAAACATCTGAGGAGCTTAACTTTTTTTTTGAGTGAATTGCTAGGAGCTAGGTGGTCCCCTGGTGGTAACCAGAAGAGGTTTGCACTCAGCTGGGGGACAGGTCGACATTCTTGGCAAAGTGTCAGACACTGCCTTTGATCAGGCTGGCTCGGGAGGCTAGTCTTCCGTTCACCTTATTAAGCTGACAGACTGTCTTGTCCTCAGCTCTTGCAACCACCACCTCCTTGTTTGTCACAGCAGCAGCAGTAGCAGCAGCAACAACAACACCAGTCCTGAGCTGCTGTTTCTGTGTGTTTATTTCCGCTGGGGACGAGATGTCTAGAACACAGGATGAGGAAGAGAAAAGAGAGGAAAGACACAAACAAGAAAAGAGTTAGGTGTTACCAACTATGCATGTACAGTCAAACGTCACAACTAAGATAACCTGTAGTGAAAATATCACTCGGTAATTCCAAAGAGTATTCTTCATTGTACAAAGGTTTACCCCACTAGATTTGTCCAGATGAGCTTTACCTCTAGATGAGCTTCACCTAAAGCGAGTTATTAATCAAAATCTTCTGCTTGACATGTGCTCATGGAGCCACAATGTACTTGAGAATACAACATACTTTGATGTTCCAAATACATTGTACCACTCACCAAGCAGTGCGATGTAGCATTAGGTACGCCGTTGAACAAATCATCATGTGCAACGGTTAGTGTATGAGCCATGCTGTGCTGCGATTGGTAGGCAGCCAGAATGTGGGTGTGGCCTAAAGCAATGTCGCGATCGTCACGCTAGAAATCATGCGTCTCCTCATGATCCAGATTAAGATTTCTGGGGCGGATTAAGACTTCTGGGGACCTTAGGGCTTAGGCTGAACCCTACTTCGGGATCCTGTTAATGTTTGAGTTACAGTCAGAGACTACATAAATCTTGCCATTTGATAAACAATGAACATTCCTGGCGGAGTTGAATTGTAGAGGCCATCTAGAGGAGGTTTAACTGAATACATTCCACAACAACCACTTATGTTCAACAATTTTACATTGTGCTCAGGGCCCAAATATGGCGACTATTACAGAAACCAACACATAACTGCTTAAATTTCCAAAATTATTGGTCATTACAAAATGTAATTCATTGAAAACTTTCAAAAAAGGCAAAGGAAAGTGTCATTTACCTGACATTTCATCAAATATTGTTTCATATATATGCTAGGAGTGCACAATGAATACATGTTTTAACCCAACAAATGAACCAAAAAATTGCTGAATGTGTTACGATAGACCAGAAATAATAATGAGCTAATTGCTAAGATTAATGGTCAGGATGATTTAAAACTAAACTTTGGAACAATCTAGAGCTTCCTCACACATTTAGCAGTGTTTTGCTTGGCAGACTATTAGTAATAGACTATAGCTATTGCCTTAGCCAGCGCGAGAATTAAAAGGGTCCAAAGCTAAAAAGATAGTGAACCAACCAGCTTGTGTACCTGCATTGAGAACTTCTTCTCCAATAGGAAGGGTGACAAACTATATTCTGTGATTGAGAAAAAAAATTGGCTTATCTTTGTGCGACGAAGACTGCTATTCAATGTAATGATGCTGAAGTTCCACCAAAGTCATTTCTAGAAGTAATAACGAATGATTATCATTATCATAATCACAGCTAACTGTAAGAATATAGGGGCCCCCAGGTTTCTTGTTGTCCTTCTCTCTCAACTCATGCAATTTTATGGCTTTTTTTCTTAGTTTACTTCAGCCTTGTCAGCCTAATGGTTACTCCAGCCCTGTCCTCATCTGATTTGCTTTTAAATTTTAGTTTCTAACTTTGTCAGATTTTATCCATTTTTATAATTCATTAATTTTCTGACAGCTAAGGTCGTTCTCTATCTGAATACACGACTGACAATGAGTACAAGTTCACTGCCTGCGCCATCTATATTCACTTTAATTAGTGGGCGAGCATGTACAGATTCTCATTCAGAGCAACTCACCTAATGTCTCGTACAACTAACCCAGCAACCTTTGACCTGTGGTCATCGATTCAAACTTGCTCAATATTGTATTATACGTTTTAGCAAAGCAATCTAGAGCGGTGAACATTAAACTAATTTGTGCTGCCGGCAATACGTTGTATGAGCCTAGCGATACAGTTAATGTAAGTCACTTCAGTTTCCAGGGACTCTGAAGATTCAAGGGTCCCGAGCAAAGACAGCGACTGACATCAATCAATTAGATGAATTGTAGTAGCGCTATTTTCCCCGTAAATCGTAATTTAGAAAAACTGTACAGAATAGTTTCATTGTGAGACATGAGATATGTACACCCTCAAATGTTATGTACAACTTGACCTATCAGCCTCACTGTACATTGACATTTTCGGGTGTACATATTCTCAAGTCTCACCATTGTATAATTGTATAATATGGCCGCAGGGGCGGATCCAGAAAAAATGCACGGGGTGGGTTGCCAAATTAAAATATATTGGGACCACGAAATTGTTTTATTAAAACGTGTTAAATCCCTAAACCCCCCTGGATCCGCTACTGTGCAGCCCATATTACCACATTTTAGCAAACTAATCTAGCTATAGCACATGAAGCATTGGAACCACAAAATATGATATAGGGGTTCTAAATGTATACTGGACTCTCCACATATAAATGTATACTGGCTTTATACAATTTACCATTTGGGTAACTGGAATTATAGCCACGTCATGAGTGGAGCCAATACCCTAGCAAAGGCATTCAGCCATCTATTTATTTGCTTCCGCAGCCTTGTCTTCCTGTTTCTCCATCAATTTTGCATCTGCACAGATTCATTATGTAAGACGCAGATGGATCGTACAGAGAGAATCTGATATCACGTGTAGTTCTCAGCATGAACGAGCTTTTGCGAGAACTGTACCAACGAGTGAACACGTGACGGTTAATGTTGGGCAGAAGCAAAAACCATCCCACATGGACACGTCCAACACGTCAATGTGCATAAATGAGTTACTCGCGCTTTATTTCTGATACTTCATTTTCCCTCATACAATTAAGCAAGTATACCATATGATAAATGAGAGAACAAAAGCTCAGCTTAATTGCAGAGAACTATATGATTTATAATAACTTTGTCGTGGTAACAGGTCCCTACTATGTTTTCTTCTGTAGTCTGTGTATTGTCTACCACCACACCCACAGTTAGTTTCATAAAATATGATCGACTCTAGATAGCTGTAGTGACCTGTTCCTGGCTGTAGCTATAACTGGCGAAATCCAGCTGCTTCTGTCTACTCCTGGCTTATAGTCGGCTTTCACCAAAAAAATATAAACCTTGGTAAATGTATGAAATGTATTTGATATGGTGATGCATATACTTTTAGATCCAGCTTTGAGTAGCCAGCTATAGCTTGACAGTTCTGGTTAGTGGCAGATAGCATCATATAACAGAAGTTGTCTAGCTTTGTCTTGGTTTCATTTTACACGTCGTTTTTAATGAAACTAATTGTATTTCTGTCTGAGTGCCTAATGCTTGGTCTCCTTGTAAGTAACTGCATGGCATGTTTCATTTACACAACTTTCATTGACAAGACCTTCGTCACAAGGGATCTTTCTAATTGGCATAGCACATTTCTGCAATTTGGCGTCCAGGACAAGCAACATTCGACTTAGCTCAGTGAAAACGCGGTATTTTCAGTCAGAAACACTCATAAAATGTAGTCTAAAACAACTCTCTTACTATATTTGTCATAACTCTGACAGTCATATACCAGACACTGTCAGACATATCATTTCCAATTTTTCTACCTTTTTCCCCCTGAATAAAGTCTGATATTTCATCCTTCAAAACTCCTGACAGACACACCATGAGATCTCCGCAACTTTCTCCTCTGAGGACTGTTAATTTGTCAGCCTGCCTTTCACGTGAAAGTTTTCAAGGGGCTCACTTTTTGGGCTACACTTTCAAGTGCTTCTTCTATGGAGGCAAGCCGAGCAAAGACAACATGACAAGAACTGCTGATATAAAATCGATGAGACTCCCAGATTAATAACAAGGCCTACGGACTACATTTCGTTCAACTTTGTGGCTAAAAGGCTCCGGAGATTGGTAGGCAGGAAAGGTTGTCTGGTACAATATCCTTACACGCTGTGAGTAACAACTAAATATTCAGAATATTAAGAAATTGGAGATACAAACTACAGTTCGATCCTAATGCTGCTAGTCGGGAACTTCAATTCAATTCAATTCAAAACCAAGTTTATTTCAATGAAACATCAAAATACATCACTAACATAGAAATAAACCTGTGTCAGCATGATGCCCTACTGGCATATTCAGCTGTTATGTATACAGTTAGTGCATAATGGAGAGTCCATTGACCATGTATTTGAGTTCTTTGTACAACACAGGAAGTGGTCAGTGATGCCCATGCTTTAGGATATTGTGTGCTGTCATCCACATATGCCCGAATGTGAATGATGACATCCTGGATGAGAAATGAATGCGTGTGTCCAATCTGCCCAGCATTTCCTGGGATAAATATTTGACCACTTCCAAGTACTGTTTGCTGTAGTAGTTCCTGTTATTTTCCTTCAGTTTAAAAAACAATTGTTTCCTTAAAAAAAGAAGCAGGAATAATATCCCAAAAGGATACAACACAATAACCTGTTGTCGGTAATAGAGCTTTATGTCCCATATTTTTGCATCAGATTTGGCTGATCAGGACATGCAGGTGCCAAGGCAATGCGACGAATGATGAAGCAACCTTCTAATATGGGCTGGATTCTTACTCAGGACCTAAAATTGTTAAATAGATATATGATTTTATGTTTTATTTTTGCCATTCAGTTTGTACCTGTTCAGAATCTCAGGTAAAACAAAAAGCTGCTAGTAAGCATTGAGCAAACATTTCCCTTACATTAAAAGTTTCTTTTAAATTGGGAAATCAGTCACTTGTCTTACGACCTGGACAAGTCTTGAGCTCAAGTCGTGAACTAATGAAGTCTTAAGGGGGATTTGTGGGAGGCCTTGACATGTGAAAATCTCTGTGCTTCAGAACACTGCTGAATGCTGTACTGTTGTTTATATTTTACTTTTAAATTCAAATAAGAAAAACCATTTCATCTGGATCGACGTGTGTATTCATATGTCCAAATGCAAACAAACTGAAATGTGTAATATTTTGAGACTATGTGATATGGATAGTCTTATTAATGTCACACAATCTGTAAAGTAATAAATTGTCACACAGTCACAATGTCACAGTATCATTCTAAATATTAAACTAGCCCCATTGGTAATCATTGGCAATTTGACTAATTATCAGATAGATTGAAAAAAAAATAAAATAAAAATGTCAAGATATCACACCAGAAAAGTTGTCTGGCCAATAAACAATGCTTAAAATCATGGACATTCCATGGTGTGGGAATTAAAAACATTGTTGGTTTAAATGATGCATTGGTTGGCAGTAAATCACATTTTGTCTCCAAAACGAAAGTCATGAATGTTCTATAAGCTGTATCTTGAAACGATGTAATATTTATCTTGAAACGATGTAATATTTATCTTGAAACGATGAAATATTTAACTATCGCTCAGTTTCCTCCATTCTCTGACACAGGAGTCCGGGTGTCTTTAACATGTACTTCACACGCCATATAAATAACTGGAATAAGTTCATTATTGTCCTCTTATTTTTAAAACTTTAAATTGCCATTATTGTTTTTTACTTCTTTTAAATCATATTGATTGGTGTTGATTTATCTGTGAAATGCCGATATTAAATCTTCATTTTAGCTTAATTTGATGCTTTGAAAACTGCGCTGAAAATCCGGAACTTGGAGGGATGAGTTTTAACAAAACTAGTCGTCTATTATTTCAATTTGAGGACAGCTCTCTCTATCAGCCAGCCTGACAAGGCTTGAATATTTCCACTCAGATAATCCTGGCTTAATATCCAGTTTATAATCCATTGGGTATTCTCTTTCTTTCCATGGGGAGAAGGTTGATGAAAAGCATTACTCAACCCTGCTGAATCGGGGCCTTATAGTTATAGAAGATGAGAGAGCTCTGCAGAATGGAATAATTGAAATGCTGCGTTTATCCGAGTACTTAAACTGCTCTGCATTGTCTGGCTAAGTGTCGAATGTGATAGGAAAATAGTCGGTCTGCACATATCCAATGAGTTCATTCAGACAGTACAGAATGTCAATTGTGGTTACTGATAGTTCTTCTTCTTCTTCTTCTTCTCCTGCTCCTCCTCCTCCTCCTCCTCCTCTTCCACCTCCCCCTCTTCCACCTCCCCCTCTTCCTCCTCCCCCTCTTCCTCCTCCCCCTCTTCCTCCTCCCCCTCCTCCCCCTCTTCCTCCTCCTCCTCCTCCTCCTCCTCCTCCTCCTCCTCCTCCTCCTCCTCCCCCTCCTCCCCCTCCTCCTCCCCTCTTCCTCCTCCTCTTCCTCCTCCTCTTCCTCCTCCTCTTCCTCCTCCTCTTCCTCTTCCTCCTCCTCTTCCTCCTCCTCTTCCTCCTCCTCCAGGAGGCTCTATGCCCGAAAATATACACGGAGCTTGACTTGAATTAAGCTAATTGTTTGTCTGTCAGGTTCTAGTATATAATACAATTATACGATGGTTACACGTGAGACATGAAGATATTACACCCGAAAATGTCAATGTACAACGAAGCTGATAGGTACATAACATTTAAGGGTGTACATGTTTAATGTCTCACAGTTAATTATTGAAACATGTGACGATCTAAGCTCTCCCAAAATTCTTGAATATTAATGAAGTTATTAAATTAAGATAGTCAGATCGTGAGGATAAATTTAGGCCCCGCACATGGCTGATTACCAATTGCAGCGCGGCGTGGCTCATAAACAATGGTAGATGAGGATTTATACTACGGCATAAATAATGCTAAATTGCACTTGTGAGTGGTACAAAGGTTAGTGTTATGGTGTGTTTTTGTTATGTATTCTTATATTATGTTACCATGGTTCTTTGAGCTCGTTTATTATCCTTCATATCTTGTTCTAATATCTTCTGTTATTATTTTGCCTCCTTATTATTCTTTATTATATATTTCACATTGAGGTTGGGTTTTATCCTATTTTTCACACATAATGTGTAAAAAACAAAAAGTACAGCACTTGTTATTAAGTTTTCAAATAAATTTCAATTACAAAATGTACACTTTCAAGATCGAGTGTCTATACAGCTCCGTCATTTCTCACTCCCAATATTTAAAAAAAAATTATATCACTTTCTGCTTGCAATATGCCATATCAAAATGTGATCATCATCTTCCCATAACACAATGCAGACAACTTCTGGTTGTGTGCACTTTCAGGAGTGGACATCGGTCAAGCAGAGAGATAGGCAAACTTGGACAGACCGGACAACCTCTCACCATTTCTCATCACTGATATCATCTTTCGTATCACAATGTTATGATCTTCAATACTTTGTTGTCTTATAAGTTCGCCTTCTGGACATACTCGATTGTTTTTGTAAACAATAAGATAGGTTGAAAACAAACTCACTGTTTTATGTCAGACCAGTAAGCTTTTTTGCTGCAATCGTATACAGTGTAGCTGGATTTGATAATGAAAATGGTGCAGGTAGTATATATTATAATATTTGTAAAAAAAAAATTGATAAATAAATACCTATGCATGCAAAGATAAGTTTGCTGGAAGTAAGATAAGTGAAGACAAATGTGTATTAAATAAAGTTGCCATTATTTTTCAGTTTTCATTTTGCACTGCAGTGGATGGCAGCAAAATCTGACATCACAAGTAATTTAACAAGAACGCTTTTTTTTCCTGTCTACAGCGTCATTATCGTGACCGAAAACGAACTAAGAAAAGGTGTGGTTCATTAACACACACTGGGTACACTTAACCAGATTTCTTCTTACGCTGTTGTAAACCAAAAAGGAATACCATAAGTTTTTGATAGGGTGAGTTAGTGCGGAGTTGTGGCTTTATCGGTTCATTTAAAAATAGCAAAACGTGAATAAAGCATGTACATTTATTACACTAAATGTTCACTGCATAATTATGTGGCACTGAATATGCCCACTTAAGTCATGCACCCTTATAAGGAACAACCGATTGCTCAAATGAGATCTCCATATATGAAGCTGCTGAGCATCTTTGGTGTATATGATTATTAGCTATTTTTGGCAAACACATTGTTTGTCCACTGAAAAACTATTACCTTGATGACCAAGATGCTTCATCCATTGGTAATCACTTCGTATACATGCATGCAAAGAAAATATTTCACAAATATTGTGTTTGTTAAAAGAACAGGTCGTAAAAACTGTACCTAAAGGTTGTGAGATCATAAAGGCTAACCTCTTTTAAAGGAAGAATTTGCTGGTAGTAATTTCCAACTTCAATTCTACCAGGTGCAGGACACGGAGTTTACGTGATGCACAGCACAGAAGCCTTGAGGGAGTAGGGGCAGGGCCAGTGCCATTGATTGCACCACAATACAACTTGCTTTGGGAGTTTGGCAGATTATTAGGGCCCAGTTGAGAGCATTGTTACACAGCAGCTCTTATGGACCACCAATTGCCTCAAAGAGGGCCATAACTTCCATAAATGTCCCAGGGTCTCTCAAATTTTCTCGTGAAAAGGAAAAAAAAGAATAGTGAGGATTTATTAGCATAGAGGGCGTCCTTGTTGCATTGTGCCACCACCAGGTGTCCTCCCGAGTTTAAATGGTCCCAAGGCAAAATGCTCCCTGTGGCCACCACATTTTCCATAGCAGACGAGGTTATTGCCTCCATTCAATATCTCCTCAGAAATCCAACTCAGTTTGGTCATTCAAATCGTGCTGTGCCTTTGTAAGAAACTTGAAGTCAATATGTTTCTTCACGGGACTACTGTTTGGCAGAATCCACTCTACAAAAGTACTCCTGACTGAACAATAATTCTCTTTGCAATATTTTTTTTCCAATCCAAGTAAATTAAACAAGTCGCTCAATAAGAACTTTGTAGTCAACGAGGTCATTGTCCAGCCATTGATTTGAAGTGTCCAGTCCTCCACATGAATCTGATTCTCATATGGTAGAAGTGCAGCTACTTTCATGCGCTGTGTGCTGGAGATTTTTTAAATTGGAAACAGAATTATCTTCCCGCCTGCGGTCAAATTATTGAGTCACAACTTTAAGCTCGTTTCTCTAAAGAAAAAAATTATTCATGCCTCTGGGGTCAGTTTAAAGTTCGATTATTAATCTGTTGTTATGTGTGTGTGATTTTGGACTTGACTTGGTATATTTTTGCGAACTTCACTTTATTCTGCAACCAATTAAAACAACACAATATCATCCATTTGTATAAACTATAAATTACGATGATATCTATAAATTATCTAATAATCTAAAGTTAATATACATGGAATAGCAATATATATATTTATATCTCATTATATGACAATTCGTAGACATGTGATTGACATGCTAATCCATAAACTAGGTGCGCGCGCACACACACACACGCACGCACGCATGCACGCACACACACACACACAGTTTAATACTAAAATCCTGAAATAGTGGCCACCTGTTTAGAACGGCCACCTGCTGTAAAAGGCCGCTGCTTCTGAAGGGTCATTCTTTTATCCCTCTATTAAACGACCACCTGTCTCAAGCTAACAAATTGATTATTTCTCTTGGGTGACCGCTTAACAGAGGTTTCACTGTAAACTATTTAATTGGGAAATTGAGTTTTTTTATTATTATTAGTTTTCATTGTAATTTATGTAAAAGAGTTGTCTTTCTTCGAAACGTAGGGTCCTGAAAACTCTCTTAAATCAGTGGGATTAGGGGCGAGTGTGTCCCAGTTTGTTTTGGATCTCCCAAGAGAAGAATTGTCACTGCCCACCAGACCAGAACCCAGAGAGGAAGCAGGTGAAATAATTGCTCCTTTCAGACACAAACAAGCGTGGGCTACTCCCGGTTTTTTTGGGGTTTTTTTTTAGCGTCAGACCGTGAGAGACACATGCAATTGTTCACTTCGTTGAATAATGCATGTTTACAAGCCATAAGTATCAGTGATCTATCGTTCAAGGCCAATTAGAATGACCTTTAAAGTATAATTATGGTCTCGTTTGGCCGAAGATCATCAAAAGTTCGATCCCAAAGGCCAGTGTTTTAAAGAGAAGATCTATCTTTTTGTACTCAAGCTGATGAGGGCAGAACAGTGCCTCGCATGCAATTGGTGAGCGACTCCTTTGTGGCATCTGCCCAGAGGCAATGTGCACTGCAGTTAATCCTACTAATTGCTCGGTCAGTGCAATGTTCTCTAGCACAAAATCAATTATGCTTGAGAATAAATCAGCCTGGAGTGATTCTGTTGTTATAGGGTTTTTCAGTCGTGCCAATACCTGGAATAAATAATTTGCATTACCTGCTTGCCTTTACAAGTTACACAGAGATCAATATGCTTTGAACAATTGCATGCTGGCTGCTATTCAAACCAATTGCGTTATAACTGGTCACAATCAGTGAAAGTGTCATTCATTGACCTTGGTGACCTTGGTGACCTTGGTCCATGCTCTTGTCTAAAATATAATGGCTTAATTAAACCATAGCCAGATCAGCATTGCTCCAAAAGCAACATCTTATCATCTCTTCTCTTCTCTTCTCTTCTCTTCTCTTCTCTTCTCTTCTCTTCTCTTCTCTTCTCTTCTCTTATCTTATCTTATCTTATCTTATCTTATCTTATCTTCTCTTCTCTTCTCTTCTCTTCTCTTCTCTTCTCTTCTCTTATCTTATCTTATCTTCTCTGCTTTTATCTTATCTTCTCTTCTCTTCTCTTCTCTTCTCTTCTCTTCTCTTCTCTTCTCTTCTCTTCTCTTCTCTTCTCTTCTCTTCTCTTCTCTTCTCTTATCTTGTCTTGTCTTGTCTTGTCTTGTTTTGCATTGTCTTGTCTTGTATATAAAGCTGTAAATAAATTGTTATATAATGCATGGATGGTTAACTTACACAAACCAACTAAGATGCCTGATAACACAACATTATAAAGTTATGTTTAGGAAGTATATTTTTGGAAACATGCATGGTTATTTGGAGTTCAAATTTACCACACAGCTCGGCAATCAAGCAAGCATGGGCCATAACATTTAAATGTAATGCTGAATAAGGCCAGTGCACACCGTTGGGTCACCACAATGGACCATAGATTCATTGCAGGCTTAATTGCTTGTTCCACCAAATGCAGAGCTTTAATGAAGAGAAACACTGTTTAAAAAATTCATTGGTGGTGCCACTCAAGAGTAAGTTCACTGCATTGTTATGGAAATTGTTGATTGTGAGATAAAACACCCAGCAAAGCAATAATGAATGAAGGTTTTGAAGATAAGAATAACAGACCCTTGCACAGTGGGAAACAAACATTGACAATCCCATCAAGGCAATCCACTGACAAACACTATACATGGGATTGCAATTACTATATCTGCTAGCTTGCCATCCTTTATTGTTTTATGCTCTGCTAGTGATTAACGACTACTTTTAATATCCTTCCACCCATCACATTTTCTGCTTCCATGCACCTGGCTCAGTTGCAGTTGTATAAGGGCCGTTCTGTAATTTCAGGATATGTGCTTTACTGCAGTATGTTTGGCCACAGTAATTGCAGGAAGACTTGTCTTATATTTGATGACTGCAGACCACATTTGATATTGGATCAACAGGATCGTTGTAGCATTGCAGTGTCATTGTATTGTTTCTATTGTATCATCTATTGCTCAATAATAAGGCATAATTACATGAATATACAACTGGTAAATAAAGAATAAACATACGAAGGTCTAGCCAAGCTCCCATGGGTTCACTACATGCATAGTAAATATGTAATTGTTAAGCATGTTTCTTTTCTAAGAATCCATACTCACACAAATTATGATGGTGCTGAATAGTAAGTATCAATAAATGAAAAACCAAACATTGAAAGCTTTTAGTATTTAAAGAAAATTATGCCCACAGCATGAATTATCTTTTGACGGTGGTCCCATTGGAAATGCCTTAGGTTGTAATTGGATCTTATAAACATTATTGATGACCAAGGAAATGACATTTGTTGTGATGAGTATGTTGTCGTGGATGGAAATAATGAGCCAGAGGGGGTGATTATTTCTTGGCCTGTCCACAGAAAGCACCAAAGCTAGTTATGATGACAAATCATTCAGCAGTACATGTGCTTGGGGAAATGGAAATGCGTGGTGGCCGTTGGTCGGTCACTTGTATGGTTACAACCAAGAATGGCAACATCCGATAATTTTGACACAGATATAATGCCATAAGAATGCAGCAGAATTGCACCAACTGTTGTAGCTGAAGCTAGATATACTCATACAGTACAGTGTAATATGAGTGTATCTACATAAAATACAGTATATATGCAGCCAACCGAGCTGAAATGAGATGCAATTGAGCCTGGCTAATGGGCCTGCAACAGAGCTGGGAGTTGTGGTCAGTGGAGAGAAAATTACATGAAACCATTAGAATGCTTGTGTCCACTGGGACATCACTTCAACCTTTGTAAAAAATGTGCAATTTGTGTGTAAATGTTTACGAAAAATAAGATACATGTACAGTAACAGATCCCAACATTTTACAAATATATGGTATTACTTTAGTTTGTAATTTAAAAACCAAATGTGTTACTATAATGACTACATGATATGGGGTTGGGGCCAGCACGATGGGATTCCAACCACTGGGTCCCAGTAGCCCTATGACTATATCATGTATTTTTTGACAAAGTCAGCTAAAGTACTGATCGATAGGAAACCCACTTGCAAGTAAGCATGACATCTGACAAAGAAACAATATTTCGCCCACTGCTTATTTCACTTGGGAATACACTGGCCACATATCTCAAACCTGACTAGCATATTGCCCATCTACTAATGGATTAACCAACTTTCCTTCCGTCTGATCTATACGGAGATACCATCTATTGCAAAATTGCATGTAGAAATATGATTGACCCTTAGATGTTTCATTGTCGCAAGTGATACGTTTTGATGCTTCTTGCTGGTCTCTACACAATGTCCACACCTGCATAACTTCGGTTCATTGATCAGTACATTTCTGTGGCATGTCTGATAACAATACGACACAATGAATCTCCCCGGATTACCCCTGGAGTCGGCCAATATAATACCCTCGAGATGCCTTTGTCTTGCATGGATGCTGCCTTTTTGGTGTGCAATGCTGTCTAGTCTGATGATACTAATTGTCTAGTGTATTTAATCAGTCCTGAATCCAAACTTTCCCGTCACTTGTGAATTAGCTTAGGAACATACTGCCTTTTCATGTAGAAAGGCAATGGCGAAGTTGCGAAGTGTTTCAGTAGTATGGGCGAAGCCTGCTAGCTTGTACGACTAGGTGCCAAAGACAGATGTCATAGAGAAATGCTGAAGAGTTTTCGCTCTTTTAAATCACTATTCAGAAGCTAGCTATGGCAACACTTAAGACAAAAGTGTCAGAACATCAAGAAATTAAAAAAAATGACATCAATTATATCACCTCTAATGTTTACATGTCAGTCATATGTGAGTCATGTATTCTTTCAGACAGTTGGTCACTTATGATGATCGCCAGGCAAGTGGCCAATCCTGTTTTCTGCCGGAATTATTTGATTATCAAGCTCCATGGCCAGACTTCTACGAGCATGTCACTTTTCAGAAAACCCATTCGCACTGAGTTTTATCACGATGGCACTTCAATTAAACAGTCTAATTCCAGTTTAGAGAGCACATTAATGCTGGCCATACAGTGTCTGTATTATGTCAATATGATCAATGGCTATAAACGACTCATCTAATTGCCAAATGTTGTTGAATTGTGTCATGATTATTCATGATTTGAGCCCACAAACATTTGTGACATCCATACATATCCCTGAAGCACACTTTACACCGATTGTCAATATCAATCCAATCAGTGTCATTGTCACGATAACTTCGCAATGCATCATACCCCATTTAACTTTGTTCTGGTTGGAAACTAAGTGATATAGCCTGGAAGGTAATGATATGCTGTGGTATCAAATCCTCCCAAAGGATTTTAGCTTCACATCGATGAATATGGAGCCACTGTGTGCATGCAGTCACAATTCAGGTACCTTCCTCTGAATGAAGCTTGCACTGCAATGGACTGCTGTGCTGTATGATTCCATGTTAGTTGGTGACTGAATGTGTTCAATATTTGATGGAAATTTAACATGAGAAGTACTAAATAACCTCTAAAAGTAAAATAACAGGAGTTCAGCAATGTGTGAAGCTGCTAAATATCTGGACGAAGTTAGTGCGCATTTTATATGAATAGTTTTTTTTTTTATCAAAATAACAATGTCAATGAACAGTGTCAATGAAATCTTGAATATATTTTACAAAGGATATTCCCACCATTTTATTAATTCTTTCCCAATGAAAATATTATCTAGAAAAAGGGAAAAAGACAAGGTATGGGTAACTGCAGGTCTTAGGAAATGTATTAGACGTAAGGCCGAATTATATAAACAATACCTAAACAATCCAACTGTCAGAAAGAAAGAGAGATATAAGCTATATAAAAACTCATTGACTAAAATGATAAGAATTGCAGAAGCTAAATTCTACAAAGACAAAATTGATACAAAAAAGAAAAATATTAGAGCCCTTTGGCAAATATACGGCCCTATAATTAATCCATCTAAATCTAGGAAAAAATGTGATATTGATTCAATTCGTAAAAATGGGAACATAGTAAGAGACAAAAGTGAGATAGCTAATGCACTCAATAACCACTTTGTCAATATTGGGTCTAAAATTACAGAAAGTAGTAGAAAAGAAAACAATTACAAAAAGTACCTGCAAAATAACCAAACTGGCAGCATTTATTTCAGACCAACTGATCCATTAGAGATATCAAACATTATTTCTGAACTTCAAAACAATAAAGCTACACGTGATGACCAAATTTCAACAAAACTTCTAAAATGTAATGTGAAATTATTTAGTGAATTATTAACTCATTTAGTAAAAACAATAATTGAGACACAAGAATATCCAGAGTGATTGAAATTAGGCAAAGTTATCCCAATTCTCAAAAAGGTAGCAAACAGGACCCCTCCAATTACAGGCCCATTAGCTTGCTGAGTATACTAAATAAAATCATTGAGAAGGTTTTGTACAAAAAGTTGTACAAGTATTTCGAGAAGAATCAAATATTATATCAGTATCAGTTTGGGTTTAGAAATAACTACTCAACCACGTTAGCATTAATGGAAATAGTAGACCAACTCAGATATCAAAAGGAAAATAAGAACACCACAATAGGAATATATCTTGATCTAACTAAGGCATTTGATGTAGTAAACCACTCGATACTCCTCAATAAACTAGAATCATATGGTGTGCGAGGCCCGGCAAATTCCTTGATCAAGTCCTATCTGAATAATAGAAAACAATATACCCAAGTTAACTCTTTGAAATCTAATACCAAGACAATAGATTGTGGCGTTCCACAAGGTTCGGTCCTGGGACCATTATTTTTCCTAATTTACCTTAATGACATCCAAAACTGTACCAAGGCTCCAATGCGACTTTTTGCTGATGATACCAATATTTTCATTTCATGTAAAGATCCTGTTCATTTAAGAAATCGAGCTGAACAATGTTTGAAAGATATTAAGGCTTGGCTCAACTCAAATAGACTAATATTAAGTGAAGAAAAAACACAATATAGTATATTCATGCCATGCAAAAGAAAGGTCCCAAACATTTTGAACGAAATTCATATAGATAATAAAATAATACATCGCACAAAAAGCTGCAAATACCTTGGTGCAATCCTTGATGATAAGATAAGCTTTGATGACCATATTTTACAGTTAAGCAAAGACTTAACTAAAGTTATATATTCTTTTAGAGTCATCAAAGATTGGGTTCCAACTACTGAAAAAATGAAACTGTACTATGCTTATTTCCACACTAAGGTCCAATATGGCATAGAAGTCTATGGCACAGCGACAAAGAAGTATATCAATAGAATCGAAATACTCCAACATAAAGCCATTAAAGCATTGTTCAACTTAGAACCTCTAACATCATCAAGACTTCTTTCAGAACATTATGAACTATTAAGCATTAAAGATCTGTACTCACTCAAGATAGCAAACTTTGTCCACAGACAACAAAATAATTCCCTGCCCAGTATTTTCTCTACATATTTTCGTAAAGTAGCTAATGAAAACTATCCAAACACCAGAAGCAGAAACAAGTTACTTGTCCCTAAGTCTAAAACTGAAAATGAAATGAAGATGGTAAAACATGCTGGTGCAAAGATCTGGAACAAACTAACTGATGAGTTGGGTGGTAATTTAGAAAACATGAATTCAAATTTATTTGTCAAAAAAGCCAAACTGTATTATCTCACAAAATATACTGGTATATAGGGGATTATATGGTGTGTATTTGTGTTATTATGTTGTAGACTTCTATTTGAGAATAATGATGCTTTTCATACATCTCTTTACTGTATAATGTGTAACTAGTTTCTTTTGTAAAATTTTCTTTGTAAAAATACTGCATTTGCATTGTAACTGTTCTTGTGGCGCCAGTTATATAAGCCTTGGCTTCCCTGGTAGCCCTGCATACTTTTGCTAAATAAAGATCCATCCATCCATCCAATAGTTGTATTTCAGTGAGTCTTGATGTCCGTACTTCCAATGTAGATAGGGCATATAATTACATTTTCCTGGCCCTGGTAAAACTTCAATCTAGCAATACAAGGTTGTCTCTGATTTATAACCTAAAGCCTTTTTATAATGTCTCCAGCTCTTTATATTAAACCAGAAGCTTTTGTAGGGAGACTTAAGCTCCAAGAAAACTGTTTGCAAAAATTGCACTTCATTAGGTTCTCCTTGAAGTGGGGGCAGGTAACTGACAAAGCTAATTCTGTCTACAAGAAGTGGTGGACAGATCAAACAGCATACCAGGACCTCATTACTCGCTGTATCAGTTTTAGTCTAAGATCATATTGCTACGCAGCAATTTACTTATGAGCAAAGGCTTCTGATCAAGGCTGAGAGGGCATAGTATTACTATTGATAACATTTAATTGTACTCCACCGCATGACCTTTTCTATTGGTCTATTGCGGGATATAACCAACGAAATTGTTAGTCAACTCCCTTCTGAGTGCTAACTGAACCGTTATGCGTAATAAAGGCATTAAAACAAAACAAACAATCAGACAAATTAGTAAATATGCCTAAATGAGTATAAGTTAGTTATATCCCTCATAGTCGGGAGTTAACTGACATTTTTGCTTATATCCCTCCACCTTTGGCGTCGGGATATAACCAACAAAAATTTTAGTCAACTCCCTCCTATTTGGGATATAACTAATACTGATAGTCAACAGACTCAACACATTTACCAAAAGCTGTTGTTCAATCAATGAGGCCATTATCAGGCGGTTTGCAGTCATATATTTAAAGTGATAAATGCTTTAGCTCCTAATGGATGAGCGTGATGAGCAAGAGTGAGCTTGTTGTTCGCTAAAGCATCACAGAGTTTTGATATTACATTTAATCAGCAAATTAAAGTGCACAGCACCGTAATGAATAAGGTGGCAACGGAAACCAGAGTCAATGAATTACATAATCAATAATTACACATCAAGGGCAATCATTTATTTTGCAAATCTCCATTGAGTTTCAATTACCTCGGCTAATGTCAAAGCTCCGTGCAATATGAAAGCAGTCAATATTGATGTTGTTTGTTCCAGAAATTACTGCAACATAAAGGCAAATGTGAAAGAGCTGATTCATCAGTCATTAATGATAATCACCATACTCAGGTGTTCAGCTTTCATAATCATAATTAACAAATGGCAAGTAGATATTTCAGTTGAATGAGGGAATATAATGGGAATGCAGTAGTCGATATTTCATGGCGCACTCTGGGACCTGTCAGTCATTAAACTGCACTGGTCACTGGGGACAGTGTACTTAAACTGCAGATAATTATGAAAATTGTTGAAAATCGCTAGCAACGGGTACATGTCAATAATTACTTCTATTATGCATATTCCATGCGAATATTCCACGTGATTGTTATTTGATTTCATCAGATAATACAACAGCAGTAACTAGGCAAAAATCATTACAACATGTTGTCTCCAGGGATTATCTGGTCCCAACATTTACACTTGAAATGCCATTCATGTTTACATCACACTGTTATTTTCATGGAAAATCTGGTGTATCAACAGACAACATCATTTATCCCCCACCCTTTATTAGAATCAAACGTGACAGAGTGAAAGAGAAATATTGAAAGTTATCTGATCTGTCATGTTTCCTTTTGGCACCAATTTTTCTTCACTCTATCATTCGTTTTCATATTCAGGTGATGTACTTATTATGGATTGAAGGCAATGTCAAAAGTTGGTGACAAATACTTCCATGAATGGGGATCAGTCAATGGATCCGAAATTGACACACTACGTCAGGGCGCATATCTTATATCCTTATCGATAGGGAAATAAGAATCAATAGCTAAGTTTGCAAGTTCGCGACATTTTGAATTTTGAAGTCTTTCTCTAAATTACATTCTTAAACAGAATGTTCAAGTACCTGAAGCTACAGCTATTTTCACATGGAAAATGCATGATAGAAGTAATTATTGATATGTACCCATTGTATGTGAAGTTTTTGCTACAAAACAACTGATCGAGCTCCAACAAGACACTATTGCAAGAGTAAAAGTCTACCTCAGTCTAGTATGTAAAAGACAGAATAGCAGATATGGGTTATACTGTAGCAAGTAGGAATTGAGAAGAAGTTCGAAAATGATCAAATGGGACGCCCTGTAAAATTTTAGCAAAAAATTCAAGTGAAAGTGGCATACACACAGTAAGTTGCTTTATTTGATGGTGTAATGCGAAAACCATCTGTCGATGTAACATAGTTGTCAGGAGAACAGCAAACTGGTGCAGCAGGCCTAACCTGGAAAACAACACACTTACACTTGATTGTATGTGAAGCTTTTGCTGAAGCTAGACATATTTTGCTTCTTTATATGAGAGGAGATGTAATTGGGACTGCCTAATGGGCTGTAACAGAATTGGAAGATGTGGTCAGTGGAGAGAAAATTACATGACACCATTAGAATGGCTATCCCATTTGGACTTTACTGTAAGATTTCCAAATAGTTGCTTTATACATCACTTTTATTAAAAAAAAATGTAAAACAGGGAAATATGGCATGCATGCCCAAATATATGTAAACAATGGATCATACATCAGGTACTTGGACCTGAGCATGTAAGGAATGGCTTTCCTGCTATTTCTTACACAGCAATATCCTGATTACATTTTTATATACCACTAATGGAACAATGCTATCACAAGCTCATATCAGCCTGTCTAGTATTTTGTAGCTGAAATAACCTTCATAGTCAACAGACTATTGGGAGATGTTTGACTTCAGATTTTTTTCTTTGATTGCTGCTGGCCAATATTATCCCCGCTTCCTTTTGCTGATGCTCCTATGGTGGCCTCCTTATGGTCTCTTAATCCTTCTGAGTATAGCTATGACTGACAGTTTTCTGCAGCTTGTCTGATGGTCATACAAGGGCTCAATGATGCTCCCAGATTACTCCTGAGGTCAGCGGATAGAGACAATCCAACGACATTTATCAGCCAAGTATTTCTGGCATATAAAAACTCCGGAGAAATCTGCTCCCTGCATCGATTGGGTCCTGGACTGTTCTGGATGCAGATTTGTGAGTTTATTGACTCTCGCCTGTGTGCCAGCTTTTGGCCTGTTTATCAGGTGTGATTTTTCTCATGTAGACAAATTGTGACTCTTGTGGTTTCCTGAGGTAATAATCACTATTACTAGAGCCTTACTCCTTTAATCTAAATCAGTCTAATTACTTGTAGAACCTGTGAAGATAAGTAAATTTCCCACTTATGTTCCTGCGTCTGTGCCTTTGAAAAGTTTTTATGTTTGGTGGAAATATGCTAAAATGTGTCTTAAGTATGAATTCTCATTGAAAATCCTTCTGAAACGCAATCAACTAAACATCTAGTTTGTGACCACTAGTGAATAGTAATTCTGAAGAGCTGCAATAAATATACTGTGTTATGCCAAATGACTGAGAGACTGCCATAGCCAATGGGCGTCCTGGATTCACATGACATCAACTGGAGTTAGTTTCCAAGTCTATGGAAATGGCTGTAATGTCCTTTTCTGCTATATTGGTAATGCAGTGAGAACCACAGATTCTATACACTTTTTGGTGAGAACAGCGACTTGAGATTAGGCTCTTGAGTGAAGTCTTCTATTTTGGTTGGAACAAGAATATATCTATCAAACAATAACGCGGTATACTGAACTAAAGTAACACAGATTGCACAAAAGATGAAATCAGCAAGCAATGGCAAGCATTTTTTAACTTAAACTTGTAAAACTGCCAGCAAGTCTTTTTACGTGGATCTGGTGTCACCAAGTAAACCTACTGGTGGCTGTAATTAGTGATTGAGCAGAGTCTCAAGGCCACAACACTTTCCACATGACATTAGAAACAATGTTCGCTGAGTATGTTGCCTGGAAAGTAATAATGGACCGGAAGGATGCTTATTTGATAGCCTGTTTGCAATTAAGAAGGAGCACTCAGTGGAAGTCAGCAAATGGAACTGACATCTCACATTGAAGATAACAACTGAGGGGGCATCAGAATTACACCAAGACAAGATGTGAAGTTGCTGATGCTGCAGCTGAACATATTCCCCTAATATTAACCTATTAGATAAGTAGTCAGATGAGTTGAGCGGAGATGCAACAGAGACGGACTAATGGGCCTGCAACAGAGTTGAAAACGGTAGGCAGCAGAAAGATAATTACATGTGCCATTAGGGTGCCAATACGGCATCTCCAGTTGAGAACCACTTTGACGTTTGGACAAATAATTGCTCATGTCTATTTGTGGCATCTCACACTTGTTCGTGTACCTGATCTGCTGCCATGAACAATTTTTCATCTCTCTGAATGCAATCAAGGTGAATTTGGGTAGGACCTAGATTCGTGAAGTTAATTGTAAAGAGTTGACAGATAGACGGTCAGGAATCAATTCCCAAAAGGCACAGACTCTACTTTTTTTGTTCATCAGATTTTTAGAAAACAATTTATACAATGTAATGTCATTATTTATTGTAGATTGTGCTACATGAAATGAATAATTTACAATTGTACAAAAATAATAATATTCCTAAAATTCTTTAAAAGAGAAATTGCTCACACTGAAAAATATATACATGCACAGGCAGTCCAACTTTGGCTTAGTTGGTACTAATCTGGCAATGTAAATAAGTGCAAACAGTGTAGCAGCTTTAGATAACAAAATTCTGGAGTCCCTGGAATTAATCTTTGTTGCCATTACCGGCAATGAACAACTCATCAAATATTATAATCAAATGCCCGAATGCGCTTAATTTATCAATTAATTTAATGTATGGGTGTCATCACTCATTCTTGCATTACACTTTATTCATGCTGACGATATCAATTCTGTTGAAACAGTAGTACTCAAGCTTTAATAGTTTTGCTGCTTTTAATATTTCTTCTTTTCAACTATTGTTCCTGACTACAGGTGGGTCTAATACTCAAATTCGTTATCAACAAAAAGTCACCAAAATTTAAATGAATTTATTTCAGCAAATCAAGGGAAGCTAAACATCAAAACATGACCATGACTTCCAAGCATTTTATTACCAACTATGCCTCCTTACCCATCCATTAAATTAGCAATATGGTTCTATATAGTCATACAAAATCAACTTTAACCTTTGTATTGTTTTATTACCGACACTGCCCTGACTGCAGTTTTCAGTAGAAGCATTTAAATGGGAAAAAGTGCAGTATAGCGGACCCAGATTTATGACCATATATAACAAGCCTCATTGCCAGGCCTATGACGTAAAAATGCTTGAAATGTAAATATGACGTCACAAACTAATGTAGTTATGATGGCAGTTTCATCTTCACGGTAAAGACAGCGTTTATTTTTGCTTTTTCTTGGAGGCTACTGCCCCCAAACCCCTGCTTATTTACACCAAATGTTATTGTAATTGTGCTAGAACTTAAAACTAGTGAAATATTTGATAAAATTTAATTTTTAATGGCCGCCAAATATGGGCATAAATTGGGGTCCGCTATACTGCACTAAACCCTTTAAATTAAATGTATTGTAAATATGACGTTGAAGTGCCCCTTGGTTCAGTAAAAATGTCATGTCATACACCTCAGTTAGATGTGACAGGCTCATTTCAGACAGTTTCACTAATAGTCCAGTAGAACTTTGTCAAAAAGTAGGGTTAGCGTAACATGGAGTATGGCAGCAATTTTTTTGTTGATATTGGGTAATTTGAGGGTGCTGAACATTGCATTGAGGGAAGTGACATTTACCAGAAACAAACAAAATAACTTTCCCATATTGTAAAATATTTTGTTTTAAATGAAAATTTTGATTAGTATTATGCTTATGACTTAATACAGGGTAATGGCCTAGGTGTCAAAGGTCATGCTATATACGTTGGTAACTAGGCAGCCATAACAGCATTTTGGTTGCCATGGATATCAAAAACAAAGTGTCATCAGAAAGTACTCTTCATAAGCTTTCATATGATATGTCATTTGTGTGGTTTTCTGTCACATGTTGAATACTGTGACATAAGTTATCCTTGAAATGACAGAAAATTGGAGTAATATCCATATTTGGTATGATTCCATCAGTGTCCTTGACCTTTGACCTGCATAGTCTTTTCAGTATTTGCAATCCTATATCTCTGGCTATTGATTTTATAACATTAGTTGTAGATATGGATTATAGCAATCTTGCTAATTCACATTTCCTGTTGAATAGTGAAAAGGCAATTTTTTGTTACCATGGCAACTGTTTTTGTGAATATCTAAAAATGCTTAAGGATGCCCAACTGACACCCGTCAGATTTGGATTCAGCACCCTCAAATTACCCAATATCAAACAAAAAAAAAGCTGCCATACTCCATGTTACTGTTCACCTATGATTCTACTGGACTATAACTTTACAATTGATTATGACAAGAAAATACATTCCTACATGGCCAATTGTGCCACGTGCGTTTTCCATGCGTTTATCCTTCTCATGGAAAAAGCACATGGCACATTTGGCCTTGTATGATTAATGTTGTTCGGAAAATGTGTTTCTTCCATGACAGAACTAGATTATCACATGCTCGTGTGAGTTTGGCTCCTTGTATATCACATTTGTAATTTGAATATCAATATAGCACCATTGAGGAAAAATATAAACATGACACAAGCCAAATATGCCTCTGATATCATTTCTATTTCTCAGCAATCAAATATACATCTGATAATTCAGTTATGATTGATTGTTGATTGTTGCAAATGCCTTGGTAATATTGAAAAATTCGTAAAATATTTATTAAACATATCGTAGTAACTGCATAAAACAACCATTTTTAAACAGTGATGAGTGTGCATCATCAATGTTACTACCAACTGTCAGTTTGCATTAAACCATCTAACAACAAGTCTCTAATGCATGAGAGATACAATCATGTGAATACATGCATGCTGATTAAGGATACATCAAACACATATCAACATTTGTGAACTGAAGGGAATTATTATGGCTCCTGCCTATGAATTTGATTCTGTCGCCAGTGGAAAAATTACACTATTTTCTAAAGTTCTAATGTAATAAAACTAGGTATATTTTGACTGAATCAATATGGAAATAAATATTAGTATATATCAGAAGATAATGCTATATATATATATATATATATATATATATATATATATATATATATATATATAATTTACACGCATTGACAATGCATTGATCACTGTGTCAGATAAAAGCAAATGTAATTGTTTTGTTTGACAGTCCATAACATTTCTTGGCTGAACCGGATAGTTTCTTTGTTCATTATCGTGTGAGGATGTTTAATTTATCTGATGTCCTGTCTCGCTGTGATAGGGTGAAAGTGTGCATCAGTGAATGTGTGAATGTGTGAGTTTGCCAACAGGAACTTGTCATCATTCACAGTACAGAATACCTAACAGTTTCTGGGCATCCTTGTTCCTGTGTCGTAAAATCTGAGCAGTTGGTCTTTGACCTTGAAAGAGAAAACTGCTGAGTAATCTAAAGGCAATTATGTATGTCAATTATACAGCCTCTTAACTATTTGCAATGAGTTGGTATATTTCTGTCTCTAATAGTGTCATGGTTAATGGTCGATGTAAATATGTGGCTACACAACTCAGTGCTTGCTTTATATAATATTTTTATGTGATCCACTGAAATCTCACTACACTGATCATTTCTTTCAGTTTGAAACAAAATGAGACTTACTGCTATTGTTTGGTATTTTTGATAATGTGACATTGGTCTGGCTCAATGGCCCTAGAGTGACCCTTTCTCATGCAAAACCACACTTGTTGTTCTTGATTGGAGAATATCATGGAATAAAACATTCTCTTGTCAAAGGAATATCCTGCTCCCATTTGTTACTCTTATTGCTCCTCAGTAATGCAAGCCTCTATGAATGGTGGACGACGAGAAATAGTTAAAATCACTTTATACTGTGGATAATTGGTATATGATATTATATTTCTTTTTGGGGCAGTATCTTTGGATAAATACCAACGTTCTATATATAATTATTTTTTCCAAGAACCATTGGCATGCTTGGAATGCTTTGAGTTATGTGTACATTACATGAATATATAAAATTAACTGGACATTACAAACTGTGAATTTGCGTTACCCATCTCTCTGGGAACTAATGCTACTGGTGAGTCTGTCTCTCTCTTATTTTATTTGACAGAAAATGTCATAGATTTAGAAACCAATCTCATAGTCTTGGTCATTAAATCCAGTTGCAGATGACGTCATGTGAGTCCAGGACTCTTTATTTGTTGGGGGACTGCCTTAACCAATGGGAGTCCTGGATTTAAATGACGTCCTCTGGAGTTTAGCTTTCAAGTTTATGAGATTGGTTTCATGTTTGATCTGAGCTCAGTACAGGGATGTGTAGCAGCTAGTTCTGCTGTTTGATCTATTATATCTTTATGTGTTAGTCTAACATGATATACATGTAGTCAAACAGACATGCATGTCATATGACATGGGATATTCCATAAAATCAATGATGATGAAACTACTGTTTACTGTATTGTCATTTCTTTCTTGCCTTATTCTTCGAAATAACAAATGGTAACCAGTGTGTAATTGGATCTTTGAGACCTTATTGATGACCCAGCAAATGACATTTGTGAAGATGAGTATGTTGTTGTGGTAGGAAATAATGAGGATGAGGGGGGTGATTATTTCTTGGCCTGTCCACAGAAAGCACCACTGCTTCTAATTAAGACGAAGCATCCAGTACTCCTCTCAGGAAAATGGAAATGACAGCAAGTTGCATCAGCAACAGCCGGGAAAGCACCAAAATAACACCAACAAAATGCCAATTTTATTGCAGAAGTTGTACATAGCTGTGGCCGGACACATTGCTGTAATAGATACGCCGTCAGCCGAGTTTAGAGGAGATGCAATTGAGACTGCCTAATGGGCTGTAACAGAACTGGAAGATGTGGTCAGTGGAGAGAAAATTACATGACACCATTAGAATGGCATTCCCCATTGGGACATCACTCCAACTTTTGCAAAGAATTTGTTATGTGTGTATATTTGCCTAGAGCAGTCTGCTTGCCTTTACACCAGATGCTAAAATGGTGGCTTCAGCAAGTACGGGACCAAACTCTTATCTTGGTTTATCCAAGCTCTTATTGAGGCTGTAAATATATTTGTATTGCACGATGAAAACAAGTTACCACAGAAATTTGTAATATGGAATCATTATGGAGTATAAGTTAAGTCTTTATTGCATAGCATTCATGGTGACAAGAGAACAATAGTGGTTATAAACCATACAATATTAACCCATCCCGGTTTATATATATTAGTGAACTTTAACACAGAAAATGCCTCTTAAATGTGACATGCACAGAAGACGACATAATATTATTATTACAAATGGTTATTACAAAGTGCAATAGAGTTGTAAAACCCCAAAATTTATTTCATTTCATTTATTTACTTATTTTTGATAGATTGAACTACACTTGCAGATGTGAAAACATCGGATCATTCGGATAAACTTTGTAACTGACTATGGTTCCTACTTTTGTCACATTTTGCACACTCTGCTTATTGCACCAGGGAATATCCAGGCCATGTTTGAGAGAATTCTACTAATGGATTAATATTGCAAGCCCATTCAATCTGCTATGTATATTCAAACCGATCTGGATGACCCGGATGTCTTGTTCAACACATCACGACTGTTTACTGAGAACAAATAATAGAGTCATATTAATTTATTTGTTTTTTATTCAATACTGGCATCTCAGGATCAGAATGCCATTGGTGAAATTAAAGCATTTGATAATGCAACATTTCATATTGCTATATTGCATGAATCACTGTCGACCAGATGACCAGATTTCGATCCGATGGCAAACAGCACAATCCTCCCATGGTGGTTATACATAGCACTGAGCACCACCCTCTGCACCATCTCAGCCATGCGATGATCAGCATATTTCTGAAGCTTGTGTGATGGCCATAAATGGGACCAATGATGCTCCCAGATTACTCCTGAGGTCAGCGGATAGAGACAATCCAGAGACATTTGTCAGCCAAGCATTTCTGGCATCAACAACTCAGGAGGAAGCTTCTCCCTGCATTGATTGGGTCCTGGACTGTTCTGGATGCAGATTTGTGGGTTTATTGATGCTTCCCTCTATTTATCGCTCTTCCTTCCAGTGCCACATTCTGTGTGTTTAGTTCCATGTGCACAGTAACTGTGTTATCCAGGTACAAACTTCAAACCCCGTTTCTTGCAATATTACAGCATTTCTCATAAACCCAGAAACTCACTGAAGAGGACGTCACGTGAATCAAAGAATCCCGTTAGTTTAGGGACTGCCCTAGCTGAAAGAAGTGGAGTTCTTGATTGACATGAGGTCATCTGTAGTTTCCAGGTGTATGAAGTAATGCGCCATACCTCAGTTCCTGTCTTACCACATAGGATGTGGCCTCCACAAACTTAAGGGTACATTGGTGTGGAAGTCCACTGAATGCCTCCTAATTGGTGGTTGCTGTACATAAGTATGATGTGTTACGCCAGGTCATGAAATAGACGACCAAGATGCTGTTGTGGTTTGTCATATACATCCATGGTTCATGCAGGGAGTATTTGTACAGAACAATATATCCCAAATGTACTTTGTACACAAGTTGCCAATTTCAATATGATAGATTTCACTCTCATCAGACTTACGCCATACAGCATGCCCTCAATTAACTTTGTTCATTTCAATCAAGAAACATAGGCAGCCATGGCCTCAAAATCGATGTAATTTCGGAGTATGGAATTTCATCAGGGATATTTTCTGATGAACCAAATGAGGTGACGACTATGATGGAGCCTTATCAATTCAGCAGTTTTCATTGTCTTCCAAAACGAGGCTGTGCAAAGGTTGAGGTTGTTTTGAAATTTCTTCCTTGTTTTTTCTATAATTCTAATCATCCACTTTTGCAGAATTAACAGGGAACATTAAGCCTTAATATCTAGTAAATGCGATTAATCAAAATGCGGCTGGCATTAAACAGAAAAATAGAAAATTCACGCGAGTCATAATTAAGGTGTTATGATGATACTCATTTGCCTAATTACATCTCAAGACAGCTGATTCGGTCAGAATGAATAGTGAAAATGTCATGTCTCAGACATGGATTCTATTCATGTTTTCAATGCATGCAGCATTAGCATTAATTCCGGATTTTCATTGGTAAGCTTTATCATTTTTGGCTTAAATATGTAAATGTAAGCCTCAATGCATCTGCGTGATAATAGAGAAGAGCCTAGTATTTGTCAGATTCCATAAAAGGAGACACTTCTAGAAGAACAAAACCACAAAGATTTCCAAGAAATGAATCATTGAACCGAACATGTCTACCAAGAGCCCGTTTTAACAACGAATTAAATATTCATCCAAAGCTTTGAAATTTCATTTATTGTGACAGAATTTGCCAGATATAATATCTTTTTCCAAATTTAACTTTAATATTGCAATTGCATAAAGTACCATTTCTAAATTCGGCTGGTAAATAATTGATGACTTAGCAGAATGACGAGGAAATCAAATTAAAACACAGATTTCTTGTTCCTCCAATGCACTTAAATTGGTAAACAGCATAATCGATGAATTCTGACTAAGGTCTACCAACACATGAGGTACTGCTATTTCTGCAAAATTGATGAACATATCTTAAAGCTCACTGTATGGTTCATACACAAAAAGCAGACCAATCAGAAAAGCCAGGAAAGGTACTTGTGTACTTGTACTATGAACTTATTATTATAGGATCTGCTGTGAAACATTTTATCGTTTAAATTCCATTTAGTTATTTTTCGCATGATTTTTGGCCTTTTATGGTAATGACAAAATTGGCAAAATGCTATTTTTCAAACAACTGTAACTCCAATAAATTTGCAAATGAATTACTGCTGTCTGTTGCTTTAATATGCATTTTGATGCCTCTCTTGACAATATAGTTCATGCATTGTGTTGACCTTAGAAAATGAAATTAACAATTAAAGATACTCTATCATAACTGTACTTTTAGAAACATTAATCATAACTGTACTTTTAGTAACATTAATCATTACTGTACTTTTAGTAACATTAATCATTACTGTACTTTTAGTAACATCTACTGTGTGACGATGTTTTACTTGCAAATGTGTCTAAAAGGCTGTATCTCGATATCATTAGGATTAAGTAAGTAATTGAAGGTGACAGCACAGCTGTACTAAGTAATAGAGTTTCATAACTCTAACCCCACCTTGGCCACAGAAGTCAGCTGTGATCTGTAACCTGGATCCTTTCATTATTGTCTCTAGCTTTTTATATTTAACAAGAAGCTTTTGTAGGGAGACTAAAGCTCTCAGGAAAACTGTTTGCAAAAATTGCACTTCATTAGGTTCTCCTTGAAGTGGGGGCAGGTAACTGACAAAGCTAATTCTGTCTACAAGAAGTGGTGGACAGATCAAACAGCATACCAGAACCTCATTACTCGCTGTATTAGTTTTAGTCTAAGATCATATCGCTACACACAGCAATTTACTTATGAGCAAAGGCTTCTGATCAAGGTCTAGATGGTGTTATGACGTGATTAGTGAGCATAGGGACCACTGAACATACACTAAAAAAAAGGCCCTTACCCTTGTGTATCAATATGCTAGCAGCATAAACTCTGTAATAGCCTCAGGATGCATGAAACTTTTGTTTTGTTTTGTACAGCCTTGAAATACTATTAACTTATAAAATCGGTCAAAATTTAACATTCCAAGAAGATGCTCTCAATGTGGCTTGGCATCTCAGCTCATTTTTCCCTTGACAGAGAGCAGATCTCAACTAGTTAGGATGTTATGGGCGCAAAACAAAGACAAGCTAGTAGAGGGAAAAAACAAGTAATTGGTAACACATCAGCAAGGCCCTACTGTGTGGTTGGCAAACAAAAATTGAGCCAGACTAATTTTCATACATTCTAATGTTCCTTATTTTCTGCAGGCGGGGGGGGGGGGGGGGGGGGCTGGCTAGCTCAGTGGTAGCATACTGATTTTTTCTGTAGGGTTCCAGTTTTAAAGTTGTTTTGAAGCAGCACTCTTCGATTGCCTTGTGGTTACAGAAATTTTCATTTCAGACTTTAAAAGCCTTCCAAATGTCTTGACTACTTGAAATTTGTCCGCTTGCTAGCCTTTCCTTTTTGTGTGCCCAAAAGATGCTGTTTACCTTGAGACAAGCCTTCTGTAAAGTCAAAATGAATTAAGCTAAAACAATTTTCTCATCACTTTCGTTGTGTAGCTATCTTTGGTGTCTCTCTTTACTACTTATTCGATTAATCGGAGCACATTGGTGGTGGTTGCGAGTATTGTTGTACTGTATTTATGACTTTGTCATTTGTATAATATCATTATTGTACTACTAAGACTGGTGAAAATAAATCAAATGTTAACCCATTTGGTTTATCTACATATAGCAAAATTAAATAGCATTACGAATTGAAACTCATAACAATGAAATGGATTGCAAGACCAGTTCATGAATCGTAAAATCAATAATTGTACAATCAATAATTACACATTTATAATGTCGATCACTACCGGACATCAATCACCTCCACTAATGTCCATGTTTTTGTGACATAAAAGCAGCTGTAATAATGTTTTTGTGACATAAAAGCAGCTGTAATATAATGCCGTAATCTAAATCTAAAGTGTGAGTTGAATACTATGGATCTTGTTATGTTTATTGATAGATATAATTATTTGCAAGTCTGCCTTGCTAGTGATATACAGTGGGATGCCATGAAAATATTATAATAATAATAAATGAACTGAAACTGAGTTTAAATACAGGGAGATTTGCATAAGACAGCTGGCCAAATGGTTAATGCAAAGCAACGTTGAAGCTGTACAGTGTGCAGCCTAAAAACTTGCACCAGGCATCTCCTCTTTCGGGATAGCCTGGGTTACTCAAATACTTATGAGGTCTTTTAAAGTTTTGCCACATTTAGTCAGGGGTATAAGCAATTGGTCATTGTGATATTTTTTTATTATAATGTAAGACAATATCAGTGTCTGAATTATTGAGAGGGTGTATGCCAAAGGGCTTGTTCTGAGTAACACAAATCACAGAAGTCAAATTTCTGTCTACGAGCATGGTGTCTCTTGTTGCAGAAAAGTTTACGAATTAGAGATTTCCTAGTTCCTACTTCTCTGAAGCCACAGAAAATATAATATTTTCAAAGAAACCTCCGTCACTGTTTTCTATACATGTATATGATGATAAAAAGGTTGGTTCCAGTTTTGATACAACAAGGTTATAAAATTAAACAGAGAAATATAATGGCCTTCTAGAGGGACTTTTGAAACTACAACTACTCTGGAAATAATCACATGATTTTCAGGAGGATGGGCCAGTTAATTAGACAGAAAAGGCAGAAAATTGATCAGAATCCAAAATTGCACTTTCCACCTCAAAGGTGTCAATGCTTCACCTTCTAATTAAAAATTGATATATTTGCCCTATTTTTGGCGGCAAAGTCAAGAAAGGTGTCTATAACACATCTGTATGATCAGTGACATAATCAAATGCTTGTATTACAAAGGCCGAGGGGAAAATGGCCTGAAGGTGTGATAAGTGTGCATGTGCTATATTTAGATCCATATTATCTATAATTCTTGAGGAAACAAGAAAATATATTCATAAAGATAATTTAGGAAAATTATTACTTTCATGTGTATGATTGCAGCTGCATGCGATCACTGTCAATTGAGGTAATAACAAAAGAGGTAGCAGAAGCTGCTGGTGCAAGTTTTTATGCCATACCCTATATGTCGTTAAGATGAGACGTTAAATTGGTGGTCTCTTGTATCAGGTGTCTGTGCCGGGGAGAGTAAAAGGCCCAACCCATATAATAAGATATAATGTCGTGTAGCTATTTGCAATAGTCATGACAGAATGAAAATGTCTTGCAAAGGTAATGCAATGCATTTTTGGTAGGAAAATAGAAAATCAATTCGTAATGCATTATCTTCTCATATCACACTATGCTAAGATAAGGTAAGGTGAGGTAAGGTAAGGTAAGGTAAGGTAAGGTAAGGTAAGGTCAGGTCAGGTCAGGTCAGGTAAGGTCAGGTAAGGTAAGGTAAGGTAAGGTAAGGTAAGGTAAGGTAAGGTAAGGTAAGGTAAGGTAAGGTGAGGTAGGGTGAGGTAAGGTAAGGAAAAACTTTGTTTAACGTCGACATAGGTAATAAAACCACAAACATAAGAAACTGACAATAAAACAAACAGTTCAAACAGAAATAAACAAACAATACAGTTAAAACAGAAATGAAATTAACAATGACTGAGAGTTAAAATTGCATGTCATGACAGCGAAATTTGTTTTTATGCTGATGTATTTATGGATTGATTTAACCATCAAGTACTCATCATATCTGCACTGATAAGTGACAGTGTGGAAAGGAAACTTTGAAAGCTACCTCGCTATATTACATTTTTGTGTCAATGTTTCATCCTTGTTTGGAGAAGTAATGCACAGGTTATGGATTAAGAGTAAAGTCAAATGTTCGTAACACTGTGATCAAACATCTGTCAGTGGGCTTGGAAGTGACCATCTTTCTTCATGCAAAACTGCACTATTCACTTGACTGGAGAATATCACGAAATGAAACACTCCTTTGTCTAGTGAGTAAGCGGATTCCGTTCTCTACTACAAATGATCACTGTGGGGAAAAAAACATTTATTATTTAGGATTAAAAGGAATGCTAGCAGAAATAGTATTCAGGTTTATGTGCTTTGAAATTATATACTTCACACAAATGGTATAAGAAATTATCTTGTGTTTTAGAGTTTCAGTGATTGAATAACATGTCACCTAATACCCTGATTTGAATTAGATTTGTTGGTGGCCCCATCCTTCCTGATTGTTAACTGATGGTCGCCTTTTTATTTAATTGGTCTGTTGTGAATAACTGACAAAAAAACAGGTTCATTTCAGACATATGACACTAGATCCCATTAAGGAAAACCTGAATTGATAGACTCGCATCCTTGTTTTAAATTTCTGATGAAGGTCGGACAATCCTGGATTCTCTAAGAAAACAATTATATCATCCAAATTGAAAGCCCAAATATGATTCTTTTTTTTCATTTGTTTTCGAAGAACAATGGTATTCTAGCAATGGACAACAATGGTATCAGACCTGCAAAGGAAAATGCTGGGAATGAGCAGAGAACCTAATTTAGATTGTGTTGATTTTCTTTTGTGTTTCACAGAGGAAATGCTCACCCTGAAAATTGCTCATAACAAACATTTCATGCCATATTCTATTTGGGAATGTCTTTCAGTAGACTGTGAAAGGACATGTGATTCTGAAGACATTAGTTGAAAAATAATGCTTTGATTCCAGACTAATCTGTGAGAACAATTAATTTCTTATTTTAGTTCACTAAATAAGATTGTTGTCAGGAGCAGAGAAAACGAGTAATGATTTCATTCATGAATGTTTTGATGTAACTGTGTTGTGTGTAGCTAATGAAATTTCTTGTGACGAATGGCAACTCACAATGCTATGCTGGGTCCTATCAGCTAGACTGCTCCTAGGCATGCTTCATTAGGGAGACCATTGCCTTCATTGCATGACATCATGACAAAGTGGTATAAGTATGATGATTGCATGCAACTATAAGATTACGAACAACATACAGTAAGTAGTCTATATCAGGATGATGCTGCATATACGTGCATTTGCGAAGGATATTTCCTTTTACCTGTTGCTACACACCACCGGACATTAAATCATTCACTAACCATGTATGGCCCAGAAAGCATTCCAAATCGTTGCAACATCGGCATGAAGTTGACGATGTTGATACGATGTTGTAATGACAGTGGGCAACATAGAAACGATGCTTGGCCGATTTGGAATGTTATCCGGGGGAGATCTCTGGGGGAGGTGTATTTGTAATGCTCAACCAAAGCGTGGTTGGTACACCTGCATCCCAAATTTAAGTTACAAGTCCTGGGTACTCAACACGGCAATGCATAAGTTAACATGTTGCTGGAGGTCCGTTTGTATGAGATACTGACTGAAAGACACTCAAGTCATGTTTTCCTATGAGAGACAATCACAGAAAGTACACCTGACATCACAATTTTTGTCCTTCACATCCTAAAATTTTATAAGGTTGTTCCCAGCAAGCGGAAGTTCAAATGTACTTGTGTAGTAATGTTGAATCAACTTTCTCTCTGACACCAAATCGGTTTTATTGACAAAAGATGTGACGCCACGTGTGCCTGCTTGCCAAACTCCCACGCAAGATTAAACTTAATCACTCAAAGAAACTCGTGTGGAGAAGTTGAGGGACTTTTAACACACTTTGAAGAAAATTTCAAACGCACAAGGTCTTTTGGTACAAGCTTTTTGAGTTGAATTATTGGATATCCTGATAGCAGGCCAAATCGGGCCACAAATTGGCTGATTAGTGAAACCGATCCCATATAGCATTCCAAATCGTCACAGCATTGGTGCGACGTTGGCGACGTCAAAACGATGCTGTGCCTATGGTGGCCAACCTTTAACAATGTGGGATGTATCCGCAAAAACTCGTGAACATTTGTTGTCCAATAATACACCAAACAAGACAATCCTGAAGTCCTTTTACTCATTTTACTTGAACCAGGTGGCAATGGAAGTTCCTCCAACTGTTGCTCATCGATCAATCTCCCGAAGGATGACAGACATTTCGGTTCAGGTGCGAAGGTTTCCTTCAACATGCAAGGAACTTCAATGGCACATGGCGTCTGGTTGTCACCTTCTACGATTGGATAATTGACATACTGCAGATGATTTACTATGCCGTGAGTCACTATACAGTACTCTCCGAAAGCACTGGAATAGATTGATAATCTGGTAAAATATTTTTTCAACCAATTACAAGCAGAATTTCATTTGTTTTGATATATATGACATTTACGATAAAAATGGTGCAATACTTCAAAATATTTTTTTTTAATTTCGTTTTGTTTATCACATCCTAATGAGGTTTGAGTGCCATGATGTATATTTACTAAACACCTTATCGTAATGTCAAGTAAAGTAAGTTTGTCATTATCACTAACGACATATCTGATACATTGAACATAGAGAAGGACAAATGCTTCAATTTATTTATGAAATAATTTGAAGATAGTTATTCTTCGTCCTTGCAGATGAGTTGGTTATAACACAATTCCCCAGAAATCCGTTATATGTTTGATACTGCTGTGACATTACAAAATACTAGCTTTGCAAAAAGTCTGAGATTTGCAAGCAAAGAAAATCAACTAGTCCCTGAATCTTTCAGTGATATGTATTTCTGTGTACGACCAATCATGAAGAAGTGTGAGCAGCAGTGTAAAATGTTGGATGATTTTAGGACTTCCCATACTATATCAGAATTGGCAAATTTGAGGGATGAACTGTTTGATTCAATTCTTACTAGAAATAAGACTATTGAACTTTTAAATACTCTTTGCTTACAATGATTCAATTAATTTATTCAATTATAAATTTTTAAATGTGATATTATTATATGACTCAAACTTTGTACCAATGGTGTATGAATAAAGATTATATATATATATATATATATATATATATATATATATATATATATATATATATATATATATATAACTGCATTGGGTTATATCGTATGTTGCCTTAATCTCATTTACTTGGTCATAATTGTGTTAATAGGCACTTGACAAGTGCCCAGATAGCATTCCAAATTGGGCCAGCGTCGTTTCTACATCGTTTTGACGTCGCCGAAATCGCGCCGACGTCGATACGATTTGGAATGCTGTCTGGTTGGTGTGTCAGGCTGTGTCTGCATGCAACTAATGATGTCTGCAGATTAGCTCACGTCCTCTGTGTTACTTGGGTCTTCTGCCAATAAGTTGAGTTTCTTTCTTGAAATTGCTTCATTACTGAGGGGATGTTTTGCATGACATATGTGGGCCATAATGTACAAGCATAAAGGAAAAGACACATGTCGTTTGGAACACCATCGCTCAGTAGTAAATGAAGCAAGCAAATGTATAGAAAGTCATCAACAGTATCCCGTCAAACCGGTATATAATTTATGAAGAAGTACAGTACTCCTAATGCACTGTCGTTTATGAATCTTACACCTGAATATTAGTACGACATTCTAAAGAGTGACTGACGTGTGAAGCCAAAGTTATCCGGACATATCTGCTGATATCTTTCGGCTTGGTTTAGCCTTAAGTAGTACTGATATGTCTTCTGTTCATAAAAGAAAAACAGACTGGGAGCCATCAGGAATAGATGTACATGCTAAATGTGTGTAAGCATACATTAGGTTTAAGCAGGATTTCATAGTTCAGGGGATGGATTTAGGTAGCTGCATTAGTTTAGCTCAAAGCCATAGGGTAACAACAGTGGTGTAGCTTAGTATTGGTGCCAAACTTAAAGGAGAATAGAGAGCAATGGGTATGTTTTTCTAGGCCATCCAAAAACAACAGATACTTTCATGTACCTCGCTGATCAGACGCCTGCTGATTGGTGATGCATTTGTTTGCCTTAAATTTGAAGAAAGAACCATCACTCCTCCCTATACGACCAGTCGAAGCAGAGCAGTAAGAATAATGTTAATACGAAGAAAAATGTGAGATTAGCAGAAAAATAGTTAAAATATACTGTTTAAAAGTAAACTATGAAGAACGTCAATACAAAGAATGATCAATTTATGGATATTGCCAAGTTTACTTCGTTTAAAAAAAGAAACCTTACAACTTTCGTGGTCATTCATTCACAAACAAACGCATGAAAAGATCACATTCACATCGTTTTACATCAATAGGCACAGTATGTCATTCACCTTACATAAACTTACACTTATGCAATGCAAGAATTATGCCTTTCCTAATAATGATGCGCAGCCTTGATAGCCCATTAGCTAAGTACATAATAGCCGAGTACAGAATATATTACTCATAATGATTACTCATAATGTATGCATTGCATCATGATCTCATACATATATGTATTGAATAAAAGTAATCAGTAGTTCGTTTACCTTGGTATAATTATGGATATTGATATACAATGGAAAAACAATATATTATCCCAGTTTGTTATTGTCTGGAGTGGAGCAATGATCCAGTGCAACGCTGTTGTCATGAAGCTGGTAGTATTTGTTACGCAACCAATTGCCATGCATAACTGACCACAGCTTTGCTAATCAGGTCAATAAACATGCACTGGTCAAGCAATACCAAGAGTAAGATCTGTCACCAACAGAGTGTGACAATTCGTGACGAACTCATAGCAGTTGGGCAGCACTGGAGCACTTCGTCTCATCAGACAATAAGGAGTTGTGTCTTGGGAAGGGACCACCACTTGAGTGTTATGCTTTTTGATAGGGACTGGTTTGAGAAAGGCCTAGTGGATAAGTGGATCGTAGTCAAACAGCTTGAAATCCAAACTGTAAACATGGACCAGTTTGTGGAGGTCCTCTTGGCTGATGTTCTGGTAATAGAGGTCCATAATACGGGCTGTCCTCTGGGACTGGTCCAAATAAGATGGCAGCCGTTGGCACTCGGTGCTGCCACCTATCCGCTGCAGGACACTCTGGGCGTCCCACCTCATGGTGTCCATCTTGCCAATGTAGTCATAAGAGATGCGACAAGGTTGACAGAGGTCATTGTAATGAGCCCAGTGGGGGTTAAATGTTTCCTCAGTGTCCTTTAGGTCAATCAGGTATTTCACGAATTCACTGAATCGAAGTTTGTCTTTCAAAGCACCGTCTTTCCTGTAGCGTTTGATAATCTTCTTGGCATACTTGTGGCGGAAATGTTTGGTGTATTTGTTGTACACTGTGAATTTATCCTTGTAGGCTGACAACAAACGTTCCAAGGGATTCCTAACAAACATGAATTTAAAGTAACTCTTAACTCGGTGATATATTTCCGATTTGTTGTATGTGTTCAAGTATCGCAACCCCATGCTTTGCATGAATCGACTATTGTGTACTTTCCAAACACGTGAATTTGAAACATGGGGAGAAAATTGAACAAAAACTTTCTTCCAGTTTGTACAGGCCACTTTGGGAATAGCACAATAAAGAATTTTGTGGTAATCGTCGACTAAAATATTATCCAACATGGCGACTGTTAGGTTGCCCTGGGGTTTCCACTGGCGACATACCTCTGTCACGTGACTCAATCTCTGCCGCTGCACGTGCGCACTCCACAGCCGGAAGTCCTGTGACTGGATATATGAGCAGTTTGGGACAACAGATTGCGCCTTGGTGTCTTCCCATGCCACGTGTCTGCTGAGATAATCTGCAAAAAGGGAAAAATGTCTTTTTAAACTCCAAAGAACAAGAAGAAAAGAAACCATTCATCATGGTAGAATCGATTATGTACAACTCCTTTAAAGGCAATTATGTACAACTCCTTAAAAGGCACGTCCTTGTTGTTTAAGAAAGTTGATATGATTACATTTTTGTAGTGTGATTAGAAAAAGAAAAAGATTGCATCATTCTTCACATATGTAAAAAAGAGTTGTAATCTTACTTGTCTCAACAAAGAGACTGTTAACCGAGCATTGCCTGTTTTTTGTGAGCATAGTTTCCGTTAACCTTTGTTTTTCGCACAGGGCTAACAAGATAACAGGCCACATTGGACACACTGGCGGATCCAGGGGGGGGGGGCAAGGAGCCATGCCCCCCCCCTCCCTACCAGCCTTAATTTCTATAGTGGCCCAATACAGAGTGACCCAGATACACCTTACTAGTTATGCTCCCCCCCCCCCCCCGATAAAGGCCATCGGTGCAACATCAGGGGCTCCGATCTGGCTTGTCATTTTGGATATTAGTGGATTTCACGGAAGGTTCTCTATATATCCACCAGGTGGCTATGACAGAATATTGCAATTCCATTAGCTGAAAAAGTTCCCGCCCTCGGCTGTGATTGGCTGAAGCAAAGTGCATTCTAGCAGCAGTATTTTAAGAGCATTTTAATGTATATTTGACACCTTATCATTCAGACATTACAATCAATTTCTTAGAATTGTCATGTTAATCCAGGACTTCCATTGGCTAAGTCAGTCTCTCAGCCAATAGGAATCTTGGATTCACATGACGTCCTCTGGAGTATAGTTTTCAATTGTTTGAAGTTGGCTGTACTATGCTGAGTATTTTGTACTGAGCATTGTAAAGTTCATGAAAAAATAGCTATAAACTTCCAACCATGCTCACCTGACCGTTGCTGAGTGGTCAAGCTAGTCATCATGACCAGGGTGGAGGACAGGATGACCACCAGGAACAACCTCTGCCGGACATCATTGGTCAGTCTCAGTCGCCACATCTCCATCACCTGAGTTGCTGCCTCATTTTCTGGGCGCCATCTTGCTTTCATTGGCCGCCATCTTGGTCAGGGCTTGTTATGATCATTCTGCATCATTCATCTTTGGAGAGTAGCTCAGCGATAAACTTGCTAGTCCCCTTGAGACCCTCTGGCGCCCGTGGTTCATGATGATAGGAAGCCCATGGTAGTTGCCCTGGGAAGTAGGACCCACTTCTAAGCACTGAAATGACAAGAATGAAGTCATGCACCTCACGAAGTGTCAGTCATTTTAAAGGTGTGCATCTACGAAATCGTTTAATGACTCTTGTCAGTAAATCGCAAACAAAAAAAAGTTGTTCTCCAAAGTGCTGAATTTTCAAAGTGTCTCGGAACCATTCATATCAGCTGTTTTCCACCAAATTCTGTGAAACAAATTTTTATTTTATTTTTTTCTTCAAATGACATCGACTGCATAATAGAAGTAAGAACAAAAGAAGTCGAGGGACCATTGTACTGACAGTTAAAATTGCTCACCATAGCAATCCCAATGACAATGAGCACACTGAATGGAATAGACCTTCTGGTGTTTTAAAAGTGAATCAGACACATTATTCTGTCTGCAATCTGATCAGCCAGTCAACCCACTGCAACAAATGCTATTTCCGAGAACATCAATTTACCCAGGCTCGTAATACACTATTTCTGGTGGTGTTCTTTGCTTGGCATTTGAAGACCGTAATTCTCAGCTGTCTGAACCTTCAGTGGCTGTATTTGCAGCTCTTCCAAAGCCTCCATTTGGTGCTGTAGGCGGTGCCTAATAATACAGGTTCAGCTTGGGGCCAAAAGTCAAGCAAGAGGCAGGCCACTGCTCTGTGACTAAGAGCAGTTCTCAAAATGTCACTTCCTACCCAGATTTGTAGATATCTGGTCACTCGGGCTGCCCTGTGGTCCTAACAAGTACACCAGCCCCCGAAACATCATTTCAAAGCGTCATATGACAGCAGTATTCTCCTGGTAACAGCCTTCTGGCTCGGAATGGATTAGCACCTAGTCCATCCCATTTTAGTATGTATCATCTTGAACAAGTGGAATGCCTTCGAGTTTATCTTCCAACACCTAAACGTTTCTTATTCTTGACACGACCTCATATAAATTCATGATGTCTGGCTTAGTCAGTTAATCCAAGGTATTAAAGTTCCATATTTGGGCAGAACAGAAAACGAGATGCAAAAAAGAAGAAGAAGAAAGAAAAAAACATACAAGCTTTACACTTTATATGGATTATCTTCAGATCAGATTATCAATATTCACTCCTGAGTCTTCCGATAATTTCCATTATAAAATCCAGAATTAAAACTCTGTGAAAAACGTAATCCAAATAAATGCATCTATAATTGGACAAAATGATATCTGATATGATGACTGGAATTATCCCTACTTGACATTGATGAAGTGGGAAAGTATCCAAGGGAGGAGATTTTGGAGCTTTGATGTCCCTTGAGATTTTTACAGTGCTCTGATTGTTGTCAAGCATGAGAAGTCACGATGCACAAATATATTGCAGGCTTAATGGAGCGGATATGGAGCCCAGTGGATAAGGTGTCCGCATACCAGATTTTGGGTTCGAATATATATATATTTATTTGATTCATACACATTTGGTATACATATTAATCAAGATTATCAAAGAAGTTTAAAGTAATATAGAGAGTGTCCAAATGCTAAATTGAATTTATTACAAATAAATTTCAAAAAGTGACAGTCTATGAAATGCACTGGAAAGTTATGAAGTCCTTCTTTTCTTCATTATGCCATTGTGTGATGTTGCTCCTTCTTAATTCCTGAATAGTTCTCACAGTTATCATGTCACAGGGAATGCATGAATAAATAAGTTTCCTCGCATTCCTGTTTGTCAATATTTCTTCTGTGCTTTTTTGTGTCATTTCACTTATTCGCTTCATGTTCTTGCCATCAGGCACAGCTCCACATTGCTAAGTCTAGAGAGATGCAAAAGGGGAATTGACTGTTACTAATAGATGATTCAGAGTTTATATTATTTATTGCTTATTTATAATTGAAGAGTTTGAATGAAAAATACAGCAGGATAAATGATATCTGGTCAAAATGATATCTGATATGATGTCTGGATAAAATGTCCAAATCGACTAGTTTATCGGCTGATAAAGTTGTATTGCTTTATCATCGGCATGAAAGGGTGGCCTTCATTAAGGGGTGACCGAATAATGAGGAGATTATGTGGACCTTTGGGAAATTCCTGTATAAGCCGATTTCTGCTATTCATATAATATATTCATTGTGTGTCTTATGTTGCACATGACAGAAAAACAGAGAAAGACACTAAGAGAGAGGAGAGAGAGAAGAGAGAGAAGAGAGAGAGAAGAGAGAGAAGAGAGAGAGAAGAGAGAGAAGAGAGAGAGGAGAGAGAGAGGAGAGAGAGGAGAGAGAGGAGAGAGAGGAGAGAGAGGAGAGAGAGAGAGAGAAGAAAGAGAGACAAAGAGAGATAGAAATTTGCATTTATTTGCCCAGATTACATGTATGGCAAAATCAGAAAAAGATTCAGTTTTCCATGCTGCGGATACTTCAATATATTAAAATTCCATAGAATATTAATTTTTTCACATTACTAAAATTGCACCAATAAAAAACCAAAAAAAAAAAACCTGCATTTATGTCACAACTGCTGTGTGTTTCTCAATATATTGAAATTGGGGGCATGTTAAGTACCAAAGGTTAGTTGAACACCAGAGTGAGCCTCACTATCATTAGGATGACCACTACACAGTCAACCCTCATCGATTTATCCATCATCTAGATGGAATGGGAGACGAGCAACTCATCGTGTAGCTTCCAAGACGGGAGTAGTATAGTATCTGTTTATGAGTCAAGGATTATCCTAAATTTGTAAGCAGACAAAACAATCTCTTGTAGTACATGGGATATTGTAAGATGTCTCAGTGTCTCAATGCTACTAGGTCCGAAGCTTATATTACAGCTAGTTTCATAAAAAACGGCCCATCATATTGAGCCAAGCCAAAGCTGTCATTGCTTGCCTAAAAACCCGATCTTGAAGTACAAATTTATGATATTTTACATTAATTTCTTACATTTGCCAATTGGCTATAAAAGTGGACAGAAGCAGCTGCAACATGGCATTAGCATGTTTAGATCACAGTCAGGTATAGATCGCTACAGCCGTCTAGAGTCGTTTTTTATGAAACCAACTGTAGTAAGCTGAGATAAATCTTTATTTACATTTGATTCTACATGAACAATAAAATAAGCAGTGATGCTTGTCTCCAATGGCGTTCTGTCCTGTCGAGAGATGGAGCTACGACCACACAGGTCTCGCAATTGTTCAATGACGTCATCAACAAAAGGTCAATCAGTGCATTTGATGACGTTACAATTGGATGACGTCATTAAACAATAGCAAGACCGGTGTGGTCGTAGCTCCATCTCTCGACAGGACAGAACGCCATTAAAAGGACGATGAGACATTAATTGTACAAATGAGAATGACCATATAGTATATACAATGACATACAATTAATGAGAAGGCAAAAAGGTCAGATAACACATGTGCTAAAACGGAGCAAATAAAAAGCATGAATTACGCAGACATAATGATGAGATGATAAGGCTCGGGAGTATACGCCATCTTACATTTACCAAATGTGGGAGAACATGAAGATTGAAGATTGTCTGGCCAAACGAATGAGAAAAAAAGCAAAAGACAGAGACAGAAGACGAAGAAGACAAGAGACGAAATGATGGATAACTGGAATACAAAGCCCGCCATATTTCATCCTGGTTCCTTAGAGTTCCGGAAGTGGCTTGCAGCCTCGGTTTCAAATTGCAAAGACACAAGACAAGAAAACGTGAATCCGAAACAAGGCGTGCATCACATCCTGTGGAGATAAACAAAGCAGAGAACAGTTTCTCTTGGAAAGACAAGTATCTGTGTAACGCAATATCAATGTCCTTCCTCTGTCGTAATTAGCATTCACAAGATGAAAGAAGCTAATTCGTGCATATCAAATATCTTCTAACCACCACAGATGTAGTTCCGTATGTAAAATTTAGATGTTGAACACTATTAAGAGTAAATATTGGCGCAATGTAGGATGATAAAAATCCACATACCACTACAGTAAGTGGAATTGTATCCAAAAGAGCAACACTGAATAAAATGTACAGCAAAAATGCATCAGAAACACCAGCATCTTGACATTCAGAGACTGCTAAATTTTTCTTTGATAAAAAATAATTTGGAATATATTGAATCGTCATATTTCCAATGTTCTTCAGTACAGATAACTCATTTGCTTTTACTTTCCTTAATAAATATAATAGTTTTTTCTATGGTCATCATAATGGATTTGTCTAAGATAATGATAACAACAAGTCAGGTAACTTCGTAAATGAATTACCAGTCGACATTACTCCAAAATCTGAGATGACATATTAATGTGAAAAATTTGAGATCTGAATAGGGAATAAAGACATTAAATTATAAAAACAAAACTTATTAAGTTCGCCATAGAAGGTTACTACAAACAGCAATAGGCCCATAAGTTGCCACATTGTAGTGGCACATTTGTAATAGACATGCAACTCCTACCTTCTATCCACTATCCAGTTCATTCAATCCGGTAGCTCAGCACCAACAGTTCCCGCCAGCTCAGCAGCCAACATCCAACTGATGCGGATGATGCCATCAGACTGCCTGCTGCTGCCTGTAGCCGCTTGGTGCTGCTGAGCCATATCAGAATGCAGCTATTTCCAACCTTATAGTACTGCACCTGCAGAAGCATAGTCAATACACTTACCTCATCAATGTATGCATAATTCACATTATAATTACATTATAATTACGCCAACTCAATATAGTGGGCTAAATTGAGTCAACCTGCAGTTGATGATATCCAATACCTTAATTGCACGCCACTTTCCCCAGAAGCTTCAGTTTACAGCTCTGGAACATGCAGGGAATCTCGGAGCCCAAGCTTTTAAAGACATATTTGTTTCCCCCATCTTACCTGACTATTCTAGGTAGATGGCATAGCGCATATTGCTGTTATACAATACAGGAATATTGATGATCTAAAACTGTACATTTCTCTTCCATGAAAAGAGTACATATATCAATTAAAGCGTAGCTATCATTTGTAAACAGTTATGGAAACACGAGTGTGGAAGGATTGTTAGACAAGCTGACTGCCAAAAAAGCAACAAAAACTGTGGATTGTGTACTCTAAACTAGAGTGTAGTCCAGCTACATGAATAACTGATTGAGCAGACTGTAAATCAGGGTTGTTTGGCACAAGAGCAAGATTTAAGGAAAGGTGCGGCTCTAATTTTATGTAACGTCAAGGACCTTAAGCAGAATCACTGCAGGCGTTGCAGAATACAAGGACATAAATATCTTTCTTGTAATACATTGCTTCCAACAGGAATAGGTAGTACCTGCCTATCTAGATTGTGTCTGTGTGTATTTTTAAAATAGATTTACTCGTGTTCAACATGAGCCGGATGAAAATTATGAGTATCTTAAAGTATTGGGAGAGATCCAAATGAAACCATTCACTAATGTTCGTCTGAAGTATAGTGCCAGCGGTAAGTCGCAAATGCCATGGAAGTGCCAGAAAGTGTGACAGACGGCAGTTTATCACAATGGCAGGTGTGTCTGTCTGACCGTTCCACTGCTACAAACACAGAATGGAAAAACTATGTTTCCCTGCGAGTCACCCTATTAGCTGCTGACCCGTACCCCATTAGACTAAGAACCTCTTCATCACCTATGATTAACCAGTGAGATCTATCTATATATCTATATATCTATATATCTATCTATCTATACCTACCTACCTACCTACCTACCTATCTATCTATCTATCTATCTATCTATCTATCTATCTATCTATCTATCTATCTATCTATCTATTTATCTATCTATCTAAACCTTTCTATCTATATCTATCTACCTATCTATATATCTATCTATCTGTCTGTCTATCTGTCTATCTATCTATTTTCCTTCTTTGTATTTTAGAAATAAGGATTGGATTGAACTAAAGCGATAAAGAAAGTAAAGAAAAAACGAAAAACGGCAGAGCCACAGACTGATTTGCATTCATCTATTTCCTTCCAGTGTTACCAAAGTTCAATAAACTTTTGTTTGTCTGACATGAAAATGTGTTTTAAAAATGTACCCGAACTTGTCAGGCGTTGCTTGTGTTTGTTTGTTGAATGTTTCATCACAGTAATTCAAGTGCTTATATATGCATAGTCAGTATCCAGCAGCCTTTTCTGTGTCAGTTTTTCACGGGCACTATACTTTCTAATTTTTTTCTCTCACTTTTTTTCTTTTTTTACTGGCAGTAACAAAGCAGTAAGGTAAAACACTTGGTGGTTTGACAACCGGATGAGTGCGGGGTTAACACGAGCACAGAAGCGCCACCTAGTTGCACAGTTATTTATGAAGAGACGCTGGTCATGGCGGCCATTCGTCAAGGTGCTAAGGGGCCTTGTATCATTTATCAATGTCATGCCGGCGGCCATTCGGTGTCTTAGGCAACCCTCAGTCACCATAGCAATGAGCCTAACTTGGGCATCTTTCACCTAATGCTGTGTTGGGCTATTCTTTCCGACCCTTAAGGGCTGGACAGGGATCCAGAGTGAGGTTTTGGTATATAGCCAAGAAAGTATCGAACAGGAAGGCAAACATTTGTGGCTAATCTTGCTGAACTAACATAAAAAATGGAAAAGTATTGTGCAAGTGTTTTAACCCACTACACATAATTATATCGTTGGTCATTATATCTCTATATTCGAATTAAAGGGTTTTATGTAGGGGCGTCGATTTCTCTTTGGAAGGGGGGGGGGGGGGTGCAAGCCTCCGTTGTCTTTTGAACCGTGACTTTCCCTCGTTAGTACAAGTGGCGGCAGCATGGAGTCTTTTCAAGAGTTAAAGTAATGGTAGATCATACTCGTAATATATATGTGATCTGAAGTGTAAAACTGTTTTAACAAAGCACGAATTTTCCAAACTAAAAGTGTGTAGAAAAGGTAATTTTCATTTTTGAATTTCCTTTCCAAAAAGTGATGGTTTATATCCCCCCCCCCCCATTCCCCCCCCCCCCCCCCCCTTGAATCGACGCCCCTGGTTTTCGGGCTTGCATTGATTACCAAAGTACATAATTGTCCATATACACACGCTGATATGAACATTAAGACATGCATGTAAATAATAATACTTACAGATTTGCTTATCCTCCCATTGGACTGCTTCTACAATTTTTGCTTTCAAATAGAACACCCTACACATTGAGCTCATTTCCCTGTGATTGAATGATAAAGAGCAACACAGTTCTACCTACGCTTTCTGCACTCCTAATTAGACCAGCAAAGCTTTGAGCTCGCAAGTAATTAGCACACGCAGAAAAAACACAGAAATCAGGTATGCTTTGTATCGATCGATAATTGAAAGCTTGGCAAGATTACAAAGTAGTTTTCAGTGAAGTGTTCTGAAGCCGTATATCAAAGGTGTCAAGTCATTAGGCAGCGTTTGATCAACGTGGGGGTATTGGAAGTCGACAAATCCAGAGCAGAGCCGACAAATCCCTCCCACTGACACCAAGAGCTGCCGACAGCCCAACACCTCCACGGGCAAGTAATGTGAGCTAGCCCCAGTGTCCCCACACCAACTCAGGAGTCCTGGCCAAGAAATTATAGGCAGTAGAACTTAGCCATTATTACTGTCATTTCACACATAAAAACTACAGCAACTGCACTCAAATGCAAGTCGATATACATATAATAAGCAATACAGCTGATTCTGAAAATTGGTGGACAGCAGCATGGTACATCAGGTAGTTTACGTTATATTATTTATATTATTATCATGATGACTACTGAAGTTAACCAGCCATCAGTAGAAGAGCATACCAGTTCAGGCCCGTAGCCAGCCGGGGGGGGGGGGGGGGGGGTTGGGGGGTTCGACCCACCCAACTTGGTCCATGTCCACACATTGCTCCCACATTAGGCAAAGGTCCACAATTTCATGAAAAAGACCCACCCAGCGTCAGCGGCTGGCTACAGTTGATAGCTATATGAAATTTAACTTAACTTGAGTTAATCTGCTAGATATTACCTAGCCATTTCAACTGAAACAAAATTAACCTGTGTGTGGGTAATCAGTAAAATGACAGCATGTTATATACATTGGGCGACATAATTTTAAATTGTCAGCAACGGTTTTATATCCATTCTCTTTTTAAACTATTAAAAACAAAATTTACACCATATATTCTTTTTTTTTAAATTAGGATCACACTCAGGAAATATATTTTTTTACATGGAGATCTCCTTCTGTTAGTAAATATTAACAATAATTAAATAAGGGTACATGTCTATTACATTTATCTTTGATGATATTTTATCCTAAGATGTAAGCAATATTTTAGTTCTGCAATCATTGTGGTATTTTAGTGCCCTCTGGTGAAAACTGGCCTCTGAATTTTCGTATTCTAAGCCAATGACATTGACATCCTGAAAAATAAGATATAAAGAAATATGTTTTAAATTAAATATATTTGCATAATATAATAACCTGATTTATGTTATTGTTGTCACCAAATTTTGTGGTGATAAACTGAATAGTGTTGATTGCATAAGCAGGTTTAGTTACATAACTACTTCATAATTTTTAGTTACCTTGGTACTTAATTTACTTCATCTTCGTGTTTCCTTTAAAGTATGTCACCTTCTGATAGAGAATAATGTTTATTACATGCAGCATCATTTCTATTACATTGCGTTTTGTAGAGTTTTGTTAGTTATATCTCTAAATATTCCTAGGTTAATATGCCACCTGGCGAGTGTTTTAGGCCACAATTCTGCATTTTATCTCCCCCTGGTGGAAGGTAAAGCCTTCTCAATGAGTAACAACTACAAAATAGTAACAATAGAACTTCATATTTTATTCGAAATATTTGACATTTTTATCGCCGGTTTGGTTGCGAGTATTGAGTGAATTTTAATCCGCCTTTGCAAACGTTACCTGGCTTAATGTCAATTGGGTACAAAAACAAGGATTTCTGGAAAACAATAAAACCAATCTTCAAAAAAACCAGGACTAAATCTGATAACATACCCCTCAGGGAAGGTAATCAGATTATAAAAAAATAGTATGGAATTTTGTAATATTTAACACATTCTTCAGGGAAATAGGATCAGAAATTGGAGGTATAGAGGATAACACTAGAAACACTAAACAAAAAATCGCTGACTACGCTAATCATTCCAGTGTAAACACAATTCTGGAAAATATAAATTATAATAGATGAAAGTTTGACTTCCGACACGTGACGGAACATGAAGTCCACAAAGCTATAAAATCCTTATGTGCAAACAAAGCAGGAGGTTGCGATGAAATCCCAATAAAATTAATTAAAAAGACTAGTGAGAATCTTATCAAACCAGTAATTTTAATAGCTAACAAATGTATTGAACAACAAAAGTTTCCAGATAACATGAAAAAGGCTAACATAGCACCCCTATACAAAAAGAAGGACAAACTAAATAAAGATAACTATAGATCAGTAAATTTGCTCATAGCTCTATCAAAGGTAATAGAAAAAATAATGTATAACCAGATATATGAATACGTACAACCATCACTACACAAATATTTATCTGGATTTAGAAAGGGTTATGGTTGTCAAGACATAGTAAGAATGACAGAGACTGGAGAAACACATTAGATAATGACCAAAAAATAGAGATAGTAGCAATTGATCTATCAAAAGCATTTGACTGTACGTCTCATGGCCTACTAATTACCGAACTTCATTCATATGGCTTTAGCATGAATGCATGTGAAATGATCAAATCTAACCTAATAGACAGATTGCAACACGTCAAAATAGGTGATACTTTCTCAGAATGGGTAACAAACATTAAGGGCGTCCCACAAGGGTCTATACTCGGCCCCTTGTTATTCAACATCTTTATAAACGATTTCCTGTACTTGAATATAGGATCAAAGACCTATAACTATGCTGATGACAATACACTTTCTTTCAGCTCTAATTTAAGTGAAGTCACGAAAACCCTGGAAGATGATTGTGTAATTGCCATGGAATGGTTCCAAGCAAACTACATGAAAGCCAATGCAGAGAAATTTCAACTAATGTTTTTAAGCAAACAGGACACAACTAACAACCAAACCTTAAGAATAAACGATAAATTTATTAAGTCATCCTCATCCATAAATGTTTTAGGCATAGAGATCGATAGCAAACTAAACTTCAAGATTCACATAGATGATATCTGTAATCAGACAAGTAAGCAAATCATTGCCTTAAAAAGAATAAAACACTATTTGGATAAACAATGTAAACCACTTTATATGATAGTTATATAGGTAGCAACTTTAACTATTGTCCTCTAGTCTGGATGTTTGAAAATCAAAATATAATGCCGTACGAAGAACTATGTCGAGAAGCTAATAAATTAACAATAACCCAAAGATGCATAAAATCAGTGGCTATACAAATGTACAAAATAAAGAGTAAAATGGCCCCCACTTACTTACAGGAACTTTTTTCAGATAGGGAAGATCTTTACAATCTGAGGACAAATGACACTTTTCATATCCCCCATTTCCAAACAATGACATATGGCAAAAAAAGTTTTCGGTATTATGGAAGTAAATTGTGGATGCATATACCAAGTAACATCAGAAGCAAAGTATCACTCAGTAGCTTCAAATCCGCTGTGACTTACTGGCTAAATTCTCTTGCTGATAATAGTCCCTTTGATGGTCCAGTATGCTGCTGGCATGGTGTTTTGTTAAAACCTTTGTGGAAGTTGATTGAGACCTTGAGTTGGCAGCACATGTCAATAATATCTCTTTCATGCTGCCAGACCTACGCTTCACGGCAATATCTGTTTTAATCAGTTGACCCTTAATGTGACCCTGATGACCCATGAAGAACATCTTGGTCTTGAGATCTTCACAAAGTTTGTGACTCTAGCAACTCTCTCAAAAATCCAATATGGATGCAGTCTTCTCCAACAAATGGCCGGATTACATTGTAGGCGGAATTTTCAGCAATCCGTATAACTAAAAAAAATGTAGATTATAAGTCAGCCCTCAGTTTGCTGGCTACATTAATTTGAAGAGATGTTTGTAAATTTACACACAAACCACTCATTGTGAGTACCTCAAAACGAGGTTTGATAACTTATAATCGGTTGAGTATCGTGCATGTTTATCATTAATTACTATAGTTTACCGCTCTTATGAAATCGTTTGTTTTGGACAGCTTACGTTATCATTCAGATTTTTGGTTGACATGCGAACTACTCAGACTGTCAGGTATTGCTTTTAACATCTCAAATTGAATTTTCGGTCATAAAAAGTATTTTATGATTAATGCAGTTTTATAGGACCGTTTTGTGATACTACAAAGTACACGATTATATTAGTATACGGTATAAATGCAGGCACAGTTACAGGCATATAAGATGGTATGTACCAACTGCTCTGGGGGGGGGGGGGGGTCATCAACCTCAGGAGATACTAAGTAGATGTGAGGACAACCTTTGACCTTGACGCATACCTTTGCATGCTTTGCAATATAACATGACCCAAGAAAACCCAAGATCACCCAAGATCACTGGATTTCCCCGTGCTATAAACAATGCTATTGTTCTACCTGTCTACAAGCCTTTTTGAAAGCAAAATAAGAAGACGACAAATGGCGAATGAATCCGAATGACAAACATTTGCGGCAGTCTGTTCTGTCTGTTTATATGAACCAGCAGTGACCTCTGCTGCAATACAACTTACACAAGACCTCCCTGACAGAAGATCAGTTTCTCTTTCATCTGTGCACCAAGAAAGCCTTGCAATATCTGGAAATGTGACACCACCTGTGACAGTTCATTTTCAAAAGGTGAGGCCTGAACAGAATATAGGCAAGATACGTGACTTCAGCAGATTTCACACTGAGGTACCAACAATAATTGACCTCTTTAAAGGATGTATCTCCTGTATCCCAGACCTCCCAGACCCAGATTCACTTTCAATTAATTTTTCCGTGCAAGTCAAAACAAAAACCAAAGAGATATATTGTTCGCAAACAAAGGCCAAGTATAGTTTTCTTGTGTTTAATCTTGAAAGTGGATAACACTTTGAGATGCACAATGCTGATTGATGCTATAGAAACACAGTAAGCAACCAATTTGAACATCATAGATGAAGAAAATACCTGCGGAATGCAATTTAAAGGAAAACAAATTTCTGTTGTGTATTTGTTTATTTCACAAATCACTGGTGTTCAATCCACACAACAAAATAGCTTAACAATTAAAATAAGGAACTTCTATAAGTACATACAACAACAAACATGATTACCTTCATATTTTATTTGCTGGTACAATAATAAATATCACCTAAATGGACAACAAGAACCAAATCTGTGCAAAACCATTGCTTTGAGGAAAGAGTCTCAAAAATCTCACGATAAATTTGGGGTTGGCTGGGAATGTTACTTTGTTTCTCCATAGACCTGGTTGTAGGACATGGACTTGTCGAGGCGATTGAATGCGGGGTCCGCACAGTCTGCGTCAACGCTGAGTCCTCTTGTGATTTCACACAATTGAGCACACTTTCCACCATGGTAGACAGTTTTTGACCAACGAAGGACACACAAGCCGCAGTACTTCCGGCATGTGTTCACCAATAAGGGTGTTTTGGATTTCTTGACCATGTGGTAACTTTCATTTTGACACATATCATCCATTGAAGACCCCGATGTTGCCCGACAGTTCATGATACAGGAACGACCATCATACATATCTCTACCATAGAACGAAATACACGTCGCACATGCCTGGGCACACTCGCTGATTTCGTATGATGTCACAAGTGACAATGATATCACAAACAGCAATACCAAGGCAACCGGGTGGTTCTTGCTCCTTGTGTCCAAGTTGTGGTAGCCCATCTGGAATAAAGCAAATGCATTCCATTTACTGACAAATGACACAAATCAAACCAGAATTTATGACCTTCAAAACTAAGCAAATTTGTAGTGAATTCAAATATATTTTCCTTTTACCCATTACATTAATTTTTTTGCTTCTAACATTTCCTATATATTGCCAAGGTTTTTTCACATAGGCTAGACCAGCAAAGCTTGGGTACCATAACCAATAAGACCATAATCAACAGGTGTGTCTATTGTCATTGAAAAATAACCGAATCACCGGTGTTGGTGACCTGCAATATGGCGAGCTCTCGAAAATTTTTTTATGACTATAAGGGCAATATCTATGTTGAATGTAGCAGCACCTGACCGTTATTGGATGAATCTCTTCCACCCACTCAAAAAAAAAAAAAAAATCTTAGTGTGGGTTTTCTTGTTAATCCAATACACAAGACGAGGTATAAAATGGACGATGTTCTAAAAATGATGAATTTCCACTTGTTTTTCAGTAGTATCTTTCATGAATAACAAGCATGAAGAACCAAAAAACTCACAACCTTAAATCAGTGTTTGCTTTCTACCAATGGTAATTTTTACTTCTTGTTATCATAGAGGCTATTGACGTGTTAACAGAGAACAACAGAATCACAATATTAGAGGTACGCCTACTATTAAAAGTACATGCAGCACCATCTGGTGCATAAGTTGAGAGTTATGCATATTTGTAGATAAATTACTGACATTAACCAAGGTTTATAGTTTCAGTGCTGGTAGGTGTAAGCCGACTATAAGACAGAAGTAGCTGCAGTTGCTTTAGCAATTTATAGCTACAGCCAGGAATAGGCCACTACAGCTGCCTAGAGTCAACCATATTTTATGAAACTAACTGTATTGTTCAAATCAAATGATATATAATCCGCAGTTGGACAGTTTTTTCCATATAATTGAAACTAAAAAACCATTAAAGTTTCCGAGTACCTTCTTTTCTACTTCCGGTATTAGGGGCTAGCAACACCTATTATGCAAATGCTATGTCAACTTCTGACGTCGGTTGTCCATGAAAATACATTCCATTTACGTACGAGATAATTATGACATTAAAACGTCAGTCCATTACCAAGACGTACATAAATATAATTGGAAATGTTAGTAGCACCTGCATGGTAGCATCTAATTGAACCCGATTTGGCTGTGTGGAATAGAATTGCTGATAACTTTAATTGGCATGTGTACATGACAGAATTATGAGCTTGAAATAAGACAACCAATAAATGTGGTTCGCACTTTATAGAGACCTTGATCTGAGCACCTTATCACAGTCGATTGTTGTACAAAAAGACGCACCTAAATGTACTCACCTAATCTGGTACCATCAGTTAAGAAACCCTGTCCTGAATTTGACCGAATTATTTTGTACATAGGCCCTGTATTGTGATTTTGGATATTTGGTTGTGCTTCTATTAAACAATCTAATTTGCCTTAGCATCGCTCCCGAGAGACTATATGTTTCAGCTTTGATGTTGTTGCAATGTTTGACCATGCATAGTTTTCCTATACATGACACAATACAGCTTCAACTAACATACACAATATTATATTGTAAAGGTTTGCTTATAATACAATTATTTACTGTACATAGGCAGTGTGAAGATGGAACGGGGCGGTGACGTAGCAGGTTTTGAGTAAACGTATGTCAGGCTATTTGCACTACTACTACTACTACTACTACCTACTACTACCTACTACTACTACAACTACTACTACTACCTACTACTACTACTGCTACTACAGGTACTACCACTACTACTACTGCTACTGCAACTACAACAACTACTGGTACTACTGGTACTACTACTACTACTACTGCTACTACTACTACCTACTACTACTACCTACTACTACTACTACTACTACCTACTACTACTACTGCTACTACAGGTACTACCACTACTACTACTGCTACTGCAACTACAACAACTACTGGTACTACTGGTACTACTACTACTACTGCTGCTACTACAGGTACTACTACTACTGCTACTGCAACTACAACAACTACTGGTACTACTGGTACTACTACTACTACTACTGCTACTACTACTACCTACTACTACTACTACTACTACTACTACCTACTACTACTACTGCTACTGCTACTACAGGTACTACCACTACTACTACTGCTACTGCAACTACAACAACTACTGGTACTACTGGTACTACTACTACTACTGCTGCTACTACAGGTACTACTACTACTGCTACTGCAACTACAACAACTACTGGTACTACTGGTACTACTACTACTACTACTGCTACTACTACTACTACCTACTACTACTACTACTACTACTACTACTACCTATTACTACTACTGCTACTTCAGGTACTACCACTACTACAACTGCTACTGCAACTACAACAACTACTGGTACTACTGGTACTACTACTACTACTGCTGCTACTACAGGTACTACTACTACTGCTACTGCAACTACAACAACTACTGGTACTACTGGTACTACTACTACTACTACTGCTACTACTACTACCTACTACTACTACTACTACTACTACTACTACTACCTACTACTACTACTGCTACTACAGGTACTACCACTACTACTACTGCTACTGCTGCTGCAACTACAACAACAACAACTACTGGAACTACTGGTACTACTACTACTACTACTACTACTACTACTTCAAAATAAATATATGTATTGCCAACAGTGAGTGACATTATGATCAAAGTTATTAGGAACCAATCAAGCTGACATAATTCTGCAATAATCTTTGGATCTTATGGGATAACCAGCCCCCCATTTCTCTCACTTGCAGAATTGGTATTTAAAAAACCAACAAACAATACATTACATTGTGCATATAGAATGTAATAAGAAAGCCTTTATAATGCATGCGTCAAACAATATCCTCAAAACTAGTTCTTGATTGAAACGATATCTTAAAAAATATTGTCATCTGAGGCCTGGATTATTTGAGTTTGAGTTTGTTTATTTGAGTTTGTTTATTTGCACCAAACAAAGTAAATACATTTTGCAAATTATTGTCAACATAGTAACAATATAGAACATATCAGATTGGTGCAAGGGATACACCCGAGTATCATATACTATCGCCCGATAGGGTGGGTGCTCCCTTTTATAAAAGTTTAATCAAAATGAAAAATAGTTAATTATTATGTATGTAACATAGCAAAGACAGAAAAGAAGAAGAAATACAATTCAATACAGCAAAAATAATTATCGAACATTTGACATTCATATCAATCAATTTCAATATAAGTAAATATATGTCACACCAATTATTTCAATACATGTACATACTTTAGTAGGAACTTATACAAGAATGTTTGTAAGTTTTAGAAAACAGTTTTTTAGTTTTAGCTGATTTTAGAGTATTTGATAAATGTAACCAAAGATGAGGTGCTCTATCCAAAAAACTTTTATTATATATATCTAAACTATGAACAGGTGTTAGCAGTGAGTTTCTATTGCGAGTAATTCGATCATGTGTTTGTATCTCATATAAATTAGTAATACGAAGTGGGAGATAATCATTTACATATTTATATGAAATATTTAAAAGTGACAAATTCATCAAATCTTCAAAATTCAATAGTCTGGCCTTTTTTAAAAATGGTTTCACAGATGTTCTTCTATTGAGATTAAAAATGGCTCTAATTGCATGGTTTTGCTTTACTTTTACTTTATTTCGATTACTTGAAGTTAACATAGATCCCCAAACACACACGGCATAATTCAAATGACTCTGTATATTTGCTAAATATATAATACGCTTTAAATAAAAAGGAACAATATTTTTTACCATATTTAAACTGTGAATTCCTGCAGTCAGTTTAGATAACATATGTTTAACATGGCTGTTCCAGTCAAGATTTTCATCAATAACTACCCCCAAAAATTTTGTATCTCTAACATTCCTTATTTCTTTGCCCCCAATCTCAATCTTGTTGTTACAATTTATTTTCTTACTTTTCATTCTGAACAAGATATAATTATTGCATCATTCTGTAGCAAGAATATATGTTCATGCTATAACTCGAATTCGTTGAAATGACATAGAATTTCACGATTTTTGCAGTATTTTTTTTTATCAGGGCATGGCTATATTACCGAGACAAGTTGATTAATTCATAATGTTAGATATACTTTTTTTCGAAATAGGCCTATGCCAATGTTGGGATGCAATAATCACAGAACAGCAGTGAACAGTGTCTAAAGTTTCGTTTCCTTTCATAGAAATTCATTTGTGATGCTCTTGACATGCAAATATTTCCAGCAGCTAAACGTAAACATGTTATAGTTATATCCCAAATAGGAGGGAGATAACTAAACATTTTATTGGTTATATCCCAAAGCCGAAACGCCGAAGGGATATAGTCAACAAAAATGTTAGTTACACCAGACTATGCTCCACTAGACATATTTACTAATTTGTTTGATTGTTTCACTGTTATTATTAAGCAATTAAAGTACAGTTTACACTCAGGAGGGAGTGAACTAACATTTCATAAAACTATCCAGGCCGAGTATACACAAGTTATGACTCTTTGTAAATACCATATCATTAAGACGCATTATTATTGATGAATAATTTATGCATTTAGGTCATTTATGTACAGTTATACAGGCCGTAACAATGTCATTGTCAAGCAATGGACGTTCTGCCTGCCTTTTTACACCACACCTACATATACATGTACATTATTAATATAAGATTGTTGACAAAATCACCAAAATTCTGAAAATCTGCTAAAGCCTTTTACTGGAAAAAGGAAAATGGTTAGAATTTTAATTGGAATGTAAAGATGTGGAAATGCAAGTGAACTGTCTTCTGATCCAGTGTATGTAAACTAATGGGCCTGACTGTATCACGAAACTCGCTTATGTACCAATATACTGCACTTTTTTGACAGTTCCAAACATAAGCCAGTCTGATTGTACGTCAATCACAGCATTGCAACCATCTCATATTGTGCAACATGTCTCTTTTCATCTCTTATAATCCCATGCGTAGAGGCCACTTGGGGTCCTTGGCTAAAGGCTTTTTTCTTAGGTCATTTGCATAATTGACATGAACATGACCAAGACCGTTCAAAGGTGTTGTAATGTCCTTGCACATGTGCCATTGCTAAATACATGACCTCCCATTACCTACATAAGCCCTACACTACCATAGTTGGCTAAGAAACTCATTATTGCTTTCCGTATGTTTCATTCAATGCAATATTCATTACTTGTCAATGTGCTAAGTGATAATGAAAAAAAAAAAAAGTTCTTAATTGCGTTCCTTTATAACAGTCGGTTGCACGTTTTTACCTAAATTACATATGAACACCGTGTCGTCACCTCACAGCCCAGCGACCTAATTATGTACATGTTTTGATCGTTTACTCATCTAAGGTAAATTAATCAGTTTCTCTTATAACAATGAAATTACAGAGTAATTAGATGTTCATGTGCTGACTTTATGCGATTCTTGTTCTGACAAGCAGGCAATTCAGAAAAAAATGCCTCAACTAAAAAAATATGAATACGTTTCTCTTGTATTTTTAAGAGATTTCTGAAGTCTATACTCAGCCTATCAGCTACATAGTTTAACCAATTATTTTGTTGAACTAGGTAAACTAGCAAAGAATGTCCATAATTGGATCGCTTTGCTTATAGGTGACGACACACAGTGCAAACTCCAGACTAGGTGATTTTGCAGCATTCATTTGACCTTGGATATGCCTCGTCATTATCATCGTCTTGGGTGGTCGTCATTTCAATTATTCGAAACTTTGTTATAATTAGCTGAATTGCATGGAAAGTGAAACCAATTTCTCAAAATAATTTGAAAGCATCGAAAAACTGACATTTCCATGTGAGAAACTCTTGACATAAATTTGAATTTTCTACTTTCTTGAATTTGCCAGGCTAAAAGATAAATTGAGGTAACTCAAATCACAAACCAATCGGCCTTGCGGCTAACTGTCAATCTTCAACAAATGCTTAGAACTATGATATCAATTTTAAGATGACTCAGTTTTCACACGTAAGTATACTTCTAGCCTATAAACAATTTAGGTATTTTACTCGTTTTACTCTAACATGGACTATTTAGCTCTTTGTCAAAATGTTAAATGGATATATGACAAACTTTGGTAGATAAATCAAAGTGTTGTATTTCTAAATTTCTTATAAGAACCAAAGCAACTATTGAGCAACTAAAAGAGGGAATAAAGAAATGGTGAACATGAAAGGGAAGCCTAGAATGGGCGCGAATTCAGACTGGCCAATTATTGGAGGGACAGTGAAGCCCCACCAGTGAGATCCCGATCAAATATCGTTTCCTGCGAGAATCTCGAGAGTGGCCTCGCATGTGACAGGCCTAAGAGAAAGGCAAGGAGGTCTCTCTATCTGACTAATTTATAGGTAATTAAACAAGTCACAGCGGCTAAAAAGGAACTAGGTGTATTACCTAACATTGCCTAATATTGCCAATTCTCACAAAGGCATTTCTTCCAGAATCTATACAAGCAATATTGCGCCATTAATTGGATTGGATTTTCCTTTAGTACACACAAGACACAACCCAAATGAGTTTCGAGTCTTTCAAATTGCCAGAAGAACATTGAGAAAAATTAAGTTGAGCCTCAGTTTGCCATTTGCCATGCACAAGCTTCAGCTGTAGGGTCATTTTTATTAGAGTGTGAAAACTACATAAAAAGCTGTTATGTATCTGATGAATTTTGTTCAACCAATGGTATTAGACAAAGTGGGGGTTATATCCCCTGTACTGTTTTGTATATATAGACGAACTATTATCAAGGTTAGAGAGATGTGGTGAAGGCTGTTGGGTTAGTAACCAGTTTTATGGTGTTATAGGTTATGCAGATGACCTTACACTTTTAGCACCCACTGTCTAAGATGATTAAGATATGTGAGGAGTTCAGTATTGAGTATAATGTGAAATATAATCCAGATAAAATTGTATGTATGCCACTTAGTAAAAAAAAGCAAAACAACATAGATATATTTAGACTGTGATATGTCAGAAAAGACTGATGTCAGAATGAAAAGAAGCGACCTTGTGGACAAAGTTAATCATACTATCTCAACAGTAGGGAAATGTAGAAAAGATTTTATGGTTAATGTATTAAATACAAAATGTTGTCATTTTTATGGTGCTCAAGCATGGATTTATGTGACAGTAACATTGTAAAATTTCAAACCATGTGGAACAGATGTACCAGGCGAACATTAGAGGTTCCATCAACAACACATCCCAACTTGCTTCCTGGGTTAGTTGGAATACAAAGTGCCTTAGAGAAAATTTACTGTAGATTTATTAAAATGGTTTAAACTATGTTAAAATCTACAAATGTTTAATCTAAATGAAAAAGCATTGTTAGATGTAAACAGTATTATTTATTCAAATTTGTCACTGATCTCAAAAAGTACTGGATGCAATATTGAGCAGTTGTTAATTTACAGTATTGCACAGACCAAAAGGGGCTTATATAAAAGATTTGCTGATGTAGAGCCAGTTGTTGGACAGATGAAGCCACAGTAGACGGGTTTACTAGGGATGACCTAAAGGTCATATTGCACTTTCCGTGTACTGCATGAGTGCAGCATTTATTCATTTATTTATTCACCTTTGTTTTTATCTGTTATGTCTTTAAAGTATTGTGACTTTTACTACTTATTTTAATTACCAATATTATTATTTTTATACTATACACCATGACCGGTAACTTAGACACATAAGAAGCAGCATTTAGCCGCAAAAGGTAGTAATATTTTTACAAGCCAAGCCACCACAATTATCATGATAAGATGTAAAATTCTAGTCAAATTTGAAATTCAACTTAACAACAAAAAAGCCTGAAATAAATGTATTTTCTGGATCAGCCACCACACTGAATGTGATGAAAAGGACTAGTTTGCAAATATACAATGACAGATTACCATACCCTGGTCATAATTTCACATTTCCATATATTGATGAACACAAGTTTGTGTAGGAAATCAGATCAGGTACATTTTCACACCTATTGGTTATCATTTTTAAAACTGGTTCGTGTGTCTGTCATAGAACTGTAAAACATATATAGTCAGCTGCTGGTTTAGAAGCATCATAATTTGCAACAAGCAGAAGTTGGTCATGAATTTATGACCTACTGAATTACCTACGTAATTCATTATGCATGTGTGTGAATAAACATATTAAAAAATATATATTTATATTCACTTCTATCCAATGACAATATGATGTTCAAAATTCTCATGTAGTTTATTGGCTAATTGTACTGAAACAAACTTTAAGGGAGGTTTAAGTCCATTAATTAAAGTACACAATACCACCTGACGTATTTTCCAATATCAAAATAGGTCTCAAGAACCTGCAATTCCATCGAATAATGACTGCTATTCGAGTTCTAAGAAACCCTAAACACAAAAACCATGCAGACAACTTTAGTAATTACCAGTTCTACAGAAAAAGTTGATAAAAAAAAAAGCTACACGTATATTTTCTTCTTCTATGCCATCTGTAATTCCAATCATGAATTACAATTTCAGCCTATGACAAATAGCATGGAATGGAGAGAAATCAAGTTATCTCCTCAGTCTTTACTTTCTTCAGTCAATTCCAAACAAAGCATTTTGTTGTTGATAAACTATTCAGCTGTTTAATTCTCAGTGAAATCAAAATGAAATGAGTGATCCAGAATTTAAAAGCAAGGATGTAATAGATATTGACGAAAATTGTTTTGTGTAAACATGATTAAGACCTGCACTTTTGAAAAGCTTTTACCCTATTTGGATTATTTTCTAGCAAAAGGTGAATGACAGAACTGAAGCAAAGGCCGCCCCCGCAAAATCTGCATCAAGAGATACACTCTTTAATAACTTCCATGGCTCAATTTTGAAATGTTGCAAACAAACTTGTTTTGTGTGTAAAACATACATCAGCCTTATTTGAACGTAGATAGATAGATAGATAGATACAAAAACCAAATACGTGTAATACAAACCATTTAGTAGGTATTTAATTAAAAAAATTATTTTCCGTAGCATCTCCACGTGTCAAAAATGTCAAAAGACAAGTGCTCAGAGAACTAAATATTCTAAGAAACCAGCTCCCAATGAACCCAGTAATGAGCACGGGGATTTGACCTCACCTGCAGGAAGTAACCTTCGACATGTGTTCCAAACTTCTTAAACTGGAAGTTTGCAGAAGGAGGTCGTGACCTGACCTCAGACAGGTTTCCAGGTTCCCACGTCTTAAAACAAATTGCTAGTTAGTGCCCTTTTTTTTGGCCTTTTTTCTGCTCTTGGTTTCCTTAAATCAGGTCCTAAGTCCATTAGAAAGGAAGTCTCTGTTAAAATACATTGGAAACGCGATTTGTTTGAGGTAAAATAAAAACAACTTGCAATATTCAGAAGAATACTTTGCAAGTTTCCATAAATCTGCTCATGACATTGAAAAAGAAAAACCTTCTCAGTTTGTTATATCTCACGAATATTATGTAATAAAAGTCGAAAGGTTTGTGTTTAAAACAGGGACCAGAACAGAAAATGAATCATGCATTCTTAAAGTGTGATACGAATACGGATGCAAGGTTACCTATCCAATGGTGATGAACGGTCAGCAAACCAGGTGACCGCAAGGGGCGCCCCATTGACCCTATCCATTCACCAATTAATTGAATAATTTTCTTGTTAGAATAATCAATATGGCATTCCACAATCTTTTGTAAACTTAAAAAAAAATCATGTGTGAACTGGATTGATTCTATTAGCTTCTATTCGATAACCACCTATTAGAACGTGACAGGCCTAAACACTCTATTAATCTTTCTCAACTCACCAGGACTGCAGGAGCTACCCAGTTTATTTATTGAAAATTCCGTGAATTCAATATATATATATATTTATTTCATACACTTTATTCAGGTATAGACACATATTACAAATTACTCAGATAAATTCAAATAGTACAGAGAAAATATAAAAAGTGGCATTTATCAAGTGGTGACAAATCTAATGGATTGTAAATCAAAATGTCTCTCACAGCCTGAACTGTGCACTGTTCTTCAAGTGGTAAATAATAGTATTTTAACTCAGGCAAGCTACTAAAATCAGTCAGAATATAATAATTGAATACAATTAAATTTCTAGAATTGTCTAGAAACTGAAGTTATTTGAAACAAAGACTTTTTGTTGTCATTTTAAGTGTGCATTGTGCCCACACACAATAGCCCTATTGTACTCGATTGTCTCAACAAATACGTTATGTAATATTACATGACTGTGACCTATCAACAATTAAGGACAATAGAATGAACTACAAGTTACAATACACAAGTATAAACAACGATTACATAAGACAGTATTAAGACTACGATGTAAAAAATTTACATTTTTGTCTAAGTTAGACCAAGGTACCGAGAAGCTTGTTTTGCAGACTAGAATATATAGTTAGCAAACATTGATGCTTTAAACAATACTATTTTCATGAATTAATTTACATAATACATTGGTGAAACCTAATAAATAAATATTGTGAAAGTTATACACGTTGCCCACACTACTTAAAAGTTAAAGTACACACCATTATCATCTTCTAAATGCAGAAGGCATTCACATCACAGCATCTGTGGAAATACACTAATAACAGTAAAAGTATAATGTCTGCTTCCTTTCATTATTGTCTTGTCTGCGTTGATTTATCTTAAATTGGTCATTATTTTTTATATATAATTACATTTTCCTGTTACCTCCAATTCAGTTACTGGTTTTGTACATATCTGCTTTTGTAACCAGGTGAACACTTTCCTTTTAGCAAAACAGCCACAAAGCAAAGATGAGAAAAAAGTCATTCAGGTCTGTCTTTCACTCATACTGTCTTATTACAGGAAGTGATAAAATACTTTGGGGTTGACGTACAAGGCTGTATTGTCGGATTAATCTGGTGATAGCTAAATAAGTGTTTACCATGGAAACGGAAATTGCATGAATAATTTAATGCAGTTTAAGCAACAATCAACAGTGCACGAAAGTCACATCGAAGGAAGTGTCACTTGAGGATACAGATACAGCAGTCTGTATCGACGCTAGGCTCTTGCATTGTCCCTTAATTGCCTCACCCATTCAAATTCTGCGCACGTGGAATCAAACTAGTGCAGTCAAGCATCATTATGACGTGGAAACAACGTCACTGCTTCAAAGATCTGCAACTTATTGACCAACTACAGTTCTGCTTTACTATTAAGCTCTAGCTACTGTTATATAGTAAATATAAGGTCCATCACCTCTATGTGCAAAACCTGTAGATAGGAACCTAGGTGGCCCATAGAAGTAGCAATTATAGTATATTCATTTTGATATGTTGAGTTTATGCAAATAGGCTATATACTGTCACCATGAAATTTCATACATATACTTCAAACACTGTCTACAAGTATAGTGCTTAATTATTTTGCTACCCAAACTCACGTGGACTACATGTATTGCCGGCCGCAAAATAGCCCTAGTTTAGCGCTCTTGATTGCTTTGCAAAGAGCGTATAATATCCTAATTTTGGCGTTTTTGTATTCCTGGTAAAATATTGAGCAACTTTGAATCGAGGACCATAGCTCAATAGTGCCTGTGCAGGCAGGATAGTGATTCGTAAAGGCTATTTTCCTCTTCTAAACTTTTTTAACCTTCAGCGAACGAAGTAACTAGAAAAAGGTCACCAACAATATTCCCGTACAAGCTGCATGGACATACCTTAAAGGCAGAAGAAAACTCTAAATACTTGGGTGTCATCTTTCTTAAGGAGAAATCTACAAGTTAGGCAACGACTATCAAAGCAATTGCATACAAAGCACTACTGCGACCGCAAATCGAATATGCATCAACTGTGTGGGACCCATTCACCAAGGCCAACCACACCAAGCTCGAAAGAATGCAGAGGAGGGCAGCGAGGTACGTGTGCAACAACTACAGATGGGAAGAAATTGTCACAGCCATGTTGAAAGAACTCCAATGGAAGACCTTAGAACAGTGCAGGACAGAGGCCAGGCTATTCAGGCTCTTCAAATGCATCAACCACATCATCATTTTGGATTTCGGACATCATCTTATCCCCTTGGACAGACGATCTAGACGCCATCACGCCAGAGCCTTCTTACCACCATCTGAGAGTAAACAATTTATACAACAGAGCTTTCTGCCAAGGTCAATTATCCAGTGGAACAAACTACCGCAGAGGTGGCTAGGCAGAAACGTTGGAAGGCTTAAAGTGAGGCCTGTCCAAGCTTCAGTAAATCCATCCGCATATCACTCTCCTATCATCTTTATTTCTCCTTATCTGCACCCCTCTGCTACACTCTCTACTTTCTCTCCTCTTCCTATCAGATTTTACTTTCTCTAATGCACATGTATGCACATGCACCAAACGTCCCTATAAGCCTCATCAATGAGGGATGGGATGTACCGGAAGAAGAAAATGCAAAATTCGGAGAAAATGCTTAAAATTGTCTTAAAATGTTTCCAAAGCAGATCTCCAGCAAAAATGCACTGACCCTAACAAATTTTCATACAGTATTATTTGTGCTATTTTATATTGACATATCTCTGCTACGTTTTACAAAATAAGACAAAAATGATTAAAATATTTTTTGTTTTGTTTCTGCAGCAGTACTGAGACACTTATGTGCAGACAGGTCTAAAACATGAAGGGGATATGGCTAAACAGTGTAGTGTTGTGCCTTTTGAGGGTTTCATGGCCCTAAATAGTATAAACTGTTTATAATAAGCTTCCTTAAACACAAAATTGAACACTGGCAGAGTAAAGAAATATTTTAAATGCAATACTTGGATACTGCAATAAATAACAATTCTTAATGAATATTATCCCGTAATTGAACATCAACTAGTTACTTTTTATTTATTATTTATTTATATACTTATTAGTCGATGCCTTAGAAAAATGATCTTCTAGTTATCAGATATTAGTAAATTGTTTGTGCCAATATTAGTATTGTTCATGCCTATCATATCCTACATTCATTACTAACGTTAGCCCAATATAGTATATCACTCCTGGAGAATTAATTGACTTGTACTAAAAAATATTTATGGTAATTATGAGAACCCATGTACTCATGCCGGATCCTGATATTAGTAAATATATATCTTGATATAATTATCAGAGTTGCTCAAAAAGCATTACACAGCAGTCAGAAACACCATCTGAGTTTGCCCTGCATGCTTCCAAAATTGCGATTTATTTGGATGAATCAAGATAGCATGCAAAGGATAGTATAATGTCTAGGACTCAACTACATTCGTTAAAGAGGTTTCATGAACCATGTACGTAAAAGACATCCATGCAGGAACAATGTTGACGATGCTCATGTGCTATGTGGGTATTTGCAGAGGGTTTACCGCGCAGACTATGTTTTTTTCTCTCTTTTTTTTTTTAATAAGATAGTACATATACTTAGCCATTTATTTATAATCATATCATAGGATAAGAAATTAACGTCCACTTGAGTTCTCGATCATGATACTCATTTTGCTTTTCAGACATAGTAGATCATAACTGATTCCATAAATATAATTTTCTCAGGGAAATAACAGAAATGAGTTAAAATGATTGAAGATGTCAAATATACATTAAAATGCTCTAAAAATACTGCTGCTAGGATGCACTTTGCTTCACCAATCACATTCAAGGGCAACAATTTTTCAGCCAATAGAACTGCAGTATTCTGTCATAGTCACCTGGTGGAAATACAAAGAACCTTCAGTGAAAAGCACTATTGTTTAACTGATGATGACACATCTGTAATATTTTTGATTTACCGTTTACTACATTTCCCTTGTTATTTCACTATGGCCTTGACAATTTAGCAGTGGTAATGACAAGAAAGTAACAATTATCATTGGAACATTGAAAAAATATTTAATTAAAAATAGAGAAGTGATTTAATTGATAACATTACATGGTATGACAAAATAATGATGTTAAAATTACTCTGTAATTAAGCTGACAGGTAGGTAACCCTATATCCAATTAAAGCAGTTGTTTTTGTGATAATCAACATTGAAATAAACAAGACATTTGAGATTTTGCACGCATTGGTATTAGTTATTATACTTCCAGTCACCATGAAACTTCAGAAGGAAATTCAGAAAAGTTTTAACTCCCATGAGATGTGTAATATTAATAGGTGCATCACATGGCTACCATCGAGCAATTTGCCTATTATAATCATACCCAGGATTCCTACTCCCATTAGAACACGTGCATGATCGATCCACACACTTGTTGTTGAGACATATCACATTTAATGTTCGTGGACGCAGCTGCCCAATTACCATCAACTGCCATCCATACTGGACTGTAATTATTAAAGCACAATTACAGCAAGCTGCCTGAGCCTGCAATTGTCACTGCATTGTCTCCGTGCACTGCCCTTGGGGTCGCCCACCTGATTTCAACCTGGGGCAGGGGATTATAGCAGCTCCATCCGGGCAATCATAATTTTCTGGCAGAACGATTATCATCATCATTATTATGATTGCACAACTGGAACTGTATCGTAACAAAGCTATTAATGCAAACCTCATTGTGCCGCCCATGCACTTTTATAAGACTGTCTTGCTCACTTTTCTGATGAGCACTGTTGCATATGTTTCGTTTCTCGCAGTTTACGTACATATTCATTCATTCATCCATTTATTCATTCATAAGAAAAGACTGAGCAGTACAAAGAGTAAAGGAAACAGTTTTTCATCACCGGAACATCGATGTAGATGTACAAGGCCAGAGTGGGTGTACTGCGATATAATGGTCAAAGAGTTGAACATCTGTTTTAAGTTGATAACCAGGTGAACATTTCTCATACAACTCGCAGATAGTTACATCACACACATTTTACATGTACGTTTTTCATTTGTTTCCTACAGGTTCAGACGCAATACTGTGCTCTCAATCAGGACATAACGCAATAGAGAAATTGTTTGTGAAATTGAAACTGCTACCACAAGCCTCAATCCCTTTAAATGCTAAGCTCTGTAATTTATGTTCTCTGCTATCACATGTTGTTTAACATGCCCCTTACATCGAAATATACTGTATACATACTATTGTATTGGCTCAGTTTGTATGGTCTCATTACAGCTGAACTAAGGCTTTGAAATGATGTTATTAGTCTTGGAGTCCACACCATGTTCAATGGCATGTTGAACATACACCCCATGGGTGGGGTTTTAGCACTGCACATTTCACTGAACTACATCCAGCTCAGTTGTACATATAGTTCATAAATTTTAGAAATTTGAACTAGGGCATTTAGCGGAGCAGGTTAATGAGACAACTGACCAAAGCCATAACCACTGGGCCAACCTGTTGTCGGGTCACTTTTAAAATAGCTGCAAGATTGCTCCCTGGAAATTGCAGCAATTTGCAAGTCTCTGGGGGTAACATGCCATATGCCATGCTGCTCAAGACACTGCGAAAAGTAACAACCTGTGTGTGGAAGTTGCATACATCAACCAGTTAACGTCTGGAGGTGCTACAATACATCACTCTTTCTGTCAGAAAGCTACAATTTTCTTCACCTAACTTCTTGCCTCAGAATGGCTAGCTACTTTGCTTGACCATATTGGATTTAGGAGCCAAGCAAGTAATAACAGGTGATGTTGACCACGTAAGTAGTACATTATATATTGTCCAACTAAGTGTCCCATTTGTCAAATGTACGTGTGTGTGTGTGTGAGTTATTGTTTAACGCCTCATCAGCACCTGAGTGGGCTATGTAGAGGCTCTCTAGGTTAAGATTGATTATCTATATTTGGTAGTAGAAACCAGAAGCATATGTGTGTGTGTGTGTGTGTGTGTGTGTGTGTGAGTTATTGTTTAACGCCTCATCAGCACCTGAGTGGGCTATGTAGAGGCTCTCTAGGTTAAGATTGATTATCTATATTTGGTAGTAGAAACCAGAAGCATATGTGTGTGTGTGTGTGTGTGTGTGTGTGAGTTATTGTTTAACGCCTCATCAGCACCTGAGTGGGCTATGTAGAGGCTCTCTAGGTTAAGATTGATTATCTATATTTGGTAGTAGAAACCAGAAGCATATGTGTGTGTGTGTGTGTGTGTGTGTGTGTGAGTTATTGTTTAACGCCTCATCAGCACCTGAGTGGGCTATGTAGAGGCTCTCTAGGTTAAGATTGATTATCTATATTTGGTAGTAGAAACCAGAAGCATATGTGTGTGTGTGTGTGTGTGTGTGTGTGTGAGTTATTGTTTAACGCCTCATCAGCACCTGAGTGGGCTATGTAGAGGCTCTCTAGGTTAAGATTGATTATCTATATTTGGTAGTAGAAACCAGAAGCATATGTGTGTGTGTGTGTGTGTGTGTGTGTGTGAGTTATTGTTTAACGCCTCATCAGCACCTGAGTGGGCTATGTAGAGGCTCTCTAGGTTAAGATTGATTATCTATATTTGGTAGTAGAAACCAGAAGCATATGTGTGTGTGTGTGTGTGTGTGTGTGTGTGTGTGAGTTATTGTTTAACGCCTCATCAGCACCTGAGTGGGCTATGTAGAGGCTCTCTAGGTTAAGATTGATTATCTATATTTGGTAGTAGAAACCAGAAGCATATGTGTGTGTGTGTGTGTGTGTGTGTGTGTGAGTTATTGTTTAACGCCTCATCAGCACCTGAGTGGGCTATGTAGAGGCTCTCTAGGTTAAGATTGATTATCTATATTTGGTAGTAGAAACCAGAAGCATATGTGTGTGTGTGTGTGTGTGTGTGTGTGTGTGTGTGTGTGTGTGTGTGTGTGTGTGTGTGTGTGTGTGTGTGTGTGAGTTATTGTTTAACGCCTCATCAGCACCTGAGTGGGCTATGTAGAGGCTCTCTAGGTTAAGATTGATTATCTATATTTGGTAGTAGAAACCAGAAGCATATAAAAATGTCAAATGTACGTAACAGAAATGTATTTATGCACTGGCCCCTTCCATGTAATGGATTTCAGCATTCACACAAAAGAGGACAAAGTGGTTCTGAAACGTAATTCATCTAAAGGGAAAATACACATGTCCTAGATGTACTTTGCTCGTTCCAGTGTAGAAAAATTAACCAGTAACAGATCAGCCTTACAGATTTACGAAATATTCCGGATTTCTATTCACAACATATGAGCTATTATCTTACTGAGTGGCCTGGCCCACTGACCACTGGTTTCAATTCCTGACCCAGACACCCTTCGTGATGTCAAATCAATGGCATCGCAACTTGGTCACAAAGTTCGAAATCATGCATATTGTATCAAATGAAATTAGGTCAATATCTGCTTTATTCTGGATGTTAAATTCCAGTTCCTTTTGAGTTCATTAAGAGAGAGGTTTATGAGCTTTCCCGGGTACTGGCCATTGCATGAAGGAACTGGGGGGAACTAACTAGAGGAACCGAGTTTGCTTTCTTCAGGAATCCATAAGGAACCGAGAAGAACTATAGATAAAGTGAAGGGAACTGAGTACTAGTGAGTAAACAACTCGGGGAACTGTATAGGAACGCCTGCAGGGTGCCCACATTTTCCAGCAAAAAGAATTCCCTACTTTTTCAAGACTTTTTCCAGCCCAAAAACAGACTTTTCTTCACTGGTTAATGCCACACAAATGTCCATAACTTATGATCTACTAGCTGGGTTTTAATGAACTCCTATAATAATAACAAAATCAGTCCGCAATTAATTTCTGATATGATCCAGAGTGGCCACTCTGTTTACGTTTATGTAATTTTTAAAAACCGACGTAATTTTCCAGACTACAGGATACAAATTCCACTGGCAGAACCACTAGTACCACCTGCACTGCAACTTCTACGGGACCTACCACAACATGTCTACCAGTGGAACCAGTACTCCAAGTGGAACCAGTACTCCAAGTGGAACCAGTACCCCAAGTGGAACCAGTACTCCAAGTGGAACCAGTACTCCAACTGGAACCAGTACTCCAAGTGGAACCACAACAACTGGCACTACCACTGCAACATTGGCGTTCAAAATTTTTGCAACTGGCAACTCACACAGTTGTCACTTTGATTGACAGTTACGTGTTCAAGCGTGGCAATGTTTGTGTTTTAGAATCATTGGAGGATTAAATGCAGTGCGCATGAATTTACTTTAATTTGCTGGCTCAGACGCATCACCACTGCTTTGAGCAAAGTATTAATTAAGCAGTGTACTTCAAAGTGGCCAAAGTTAGAATTTTACTATGTTTTAAATCACCCATTGCTATGCTATGCTCTCCAAATTTAAAACACATTTAATTTCATATATTTCTACTTACCAGAAAGGAAAAATTAAAAAAAAATAATAGGGAAAACAATTAACAAACACAAAAAGATACAATGATTAGTGCCATGCACATGTCATTTGCATAACTCGGAAAACCTCACAAATGCAGACACCTCACCATTAAGGACACATTAGAGGTTGAATCACACATCCAGCTAGCTAGATGGATAGATAGATTGATTGATAGATAGATATCTAGATAGATTTTAAGGTATACTGAAAAACCAAGTTTTACTAATATTTTTATCTTTTTATTTTTCAATTTGGTTTATCTAGTTTTCTCAATCAACAATTCGATGTAATGCTTAATATTGTATTTCTTCTTTCCTTATTTTTTCTTGACTATATATATTGTTAAAACTGTTTTTAATTGTATCTGTTATCCTGTGTATACATATTTTACAAATTATCTCCTATCGTCTTCCATGCAGATCTGGGAACTACTTTTTTTCCTAATCATTGCATTGCACTTTGTTTTGTCTTATCAAACCCAAACATTGTCACAGTTGGGTAATTAAGTATCAACAGTGGTCACTGACAACAGTGGTCACTGACAACAGTGGTCACTGACAACAGTGGTCACTGACAACAGTGGTCACTGACAACAGTGGTCACTGACAACAGTGGTCACTGACAACAGTGGTCAGGAAGTTGTCAAAAATGTTTGAACGCCATTACAACCACTCACACTACAACGGAAACTACCAGGTACTACCACACCAACCATCACAACAACTAAACCGGCCATTGGTACAACAACTAGTACCACATTCCCTACTTTTTTTCAGGTTTACCGTGCACTCTAAAATTGTCAGGGAGATAACTAAATATATTGAGCTGAACCATTATCTGATGTATATTTGAGTTTTGAAAGCTTAAAAATGTGAATCAAACAGAAATCTCTTCAGTTTTGTGGTAAAGCAACTCAAAAAGCTGTGTTATCTCAGATAATGACATTATGTTTGATATAGATAGATTGATATATAATTTATTTTGATAGAAACAGGTACAAAAAATTATAAAGTAAGATATTTACATGATATTAAAGGGGATCTAACACCTTCAGCACTTTACCTCTCAAAAGTTAGCTTAGGTCCATAGAAACACATCCCCACCATTCATAACTTGTATATATGCACTGGTAAAGTAATATCCTGCATTAATTAGGTCTGTGTTGTGAACTACGGAGGCCGCCATTTTCGAGATTCCTGGTGTTTTGCACTCACCGGAAATACGTCACTGTTGTACTACATGTCTCAGTTAATGAGAGCCAAGTATTCTAGAGGCTTGGCATTGCAACTGATGATAACAACATACTGCCAATAACAGGTGTTGATTGCACTTGAGCTTTTGTTATACTAAGAGCTAGGAATCTCTAAATATTCCTAGCTAAGAGCATGTCACAGTTCTCACCAAGTGTCAAGTAAATTGTTATTGAACAATTTGAGACAATGCAATTAATTATCCATGCATAAATGACGGCCTCTACACCCCTTGGTCTCGTGGTGAAAAACAATGACTTTGAAAATGTGGATAACCGAGTACTAAATTATCATTATTTTTTTTTAAGATTTTAGAGAGGTATCATGTATTAGATTCATCAATGTTGTATTTTTCTCAACCTCCATGGCAGGGAACAACATACATATCAGCCTTGGCATATAAGCCTAAAATATAAAATCACATGGAGAGTATAGAAAATCAAAAAGTGTACAAATCAAAAGCAAAATATTTATAAAAAGATAGCACCCATTGGGTTAAAAAGGCTTACATTGGTAAATAATTTCGTTAAAAAGTACTCATCAGACTCTCATGGTCAAACCTCCGTGCCCACCCAGAGTACAGGTTGATTGTGACCAGGCCGAGGAATGAACTTTCATTAAAAATTGTATATTAGAATTCGCATATTTTTTAACACTGATATAGGCCTATAAATAGGTTATATTTACACATCAAAACTAAATTAATTGAATTGACATAACATATTAAAAAAAAGTCCATTGCTGTAGTAGAGTCATTTATAATTACTTGGGTGTATTGCCAAGTATGAGTTTTAAATATATCTATAATAGGATAAAATTGTCGCACATATGCATAAATTATATGTATGGCTAGATTTGCAGTGTTTTACGCCTAATTTCTTTCATTAGTAAAACTCATATCTCAGAAACTACAAGTCATTCATAACTTGACTTTCAGAGCTGCAAATTTGATTTTTATTGGTGTCAATTGGGTTAACGCCTCAGTAAAATTGCATTATGAAAAGGTGTCAGGCTGAATTGCTTTTATGTCAATTTGACACTGATGGTAAATAAAATCTTTTATGGCCTATAACAGACCTTTCCCAGGTCTTCTATGCACGGATCAGACTTCAGCAGTTTACATCAAGACTATATGCTCTGGAACAGGCTACTATATGATATAAGAAGTAAATTTTATGAATAAACATTCATCTGAAAAGCGATGCAGAGCAATTTTATTGAATCTATAGTGCTATAAAAATAACCTATTATTATGATAAGACTATATATATAGTTATGTCCTATAATAAACCTGTCAATTTGGATTAGCCTTTAATACATGTAGGGGTTAATAAAAGAAATGTTATTTTGAAATAGCTTATTTCCTGATAGACATAATCTTTCTAATGGTGTATAATAAGCAATGATTAAATTAAAACTGATATAACACCAAGGCTTATGGTTGGGTGTTGTAATAAAATTTATACCTACATAAATACATATAATTTTTTCATTGCAATTAGTCCTAATTCAACTAATGCTATCTTTTCATTGCAATGAACAATGAAGTGGATTAGTTGCAATCTGTGCAGATTTAAGAGTACATAAGTGACGTCACTAGCTTGCGTGCCGTGTGCAATAATGGCGGCCCCCAGCATTTCGGCGGTCCGTGAAAAATGCACTATTAATCGGTGTAAAATCATACTAAACGTATCTTTTTAACTATTCTTTTCACTACAATATATTTATTTACATCTAATAGATCTTTTAAAATTAACATGCAAATGTCCTTGTGTTCCCCTTTAACTATGTATTGTAAGCTATTGTAAATATGAGCCCATCAAGAAACCACCTGTGCATTTGTTGTAATGGTGGCACCTTCAATAAAAAGAAAATTAAATTGAGATTAAACAAAAGTAATTATGCTATATGATATAAGATCATTGACCTGATGCAGCGCAAACAAATACTTTTGGTTAATATATTGCTATTAAATACTGGGATAGGTTAAAATTTGAAAATTGCCCCTTATTATTACGCAAATGCTATGACGTTCAAGTATCCCTTTATCGCAACAATCAGCCATGCTGGCTAACAAGGATACATCAGGTAACAGATAGCTTAAACATTAATGATGATGATGAAATCCCAGCTTCAATTATCACTAAGTTATATGAACATGCACAAAGCAAGATGTTAACGGATATTAATGACAATGTAAAAAATCCTAAGCTTAGAACTTACAAACTCTTTAAGAAGGAACTGTGTCTAGAATCTTATTTAAATTACAACCTACCTAAGAATCTTTATACTGAGTTCTCATAATCTCCATATAGAATTAGGTAGACACAAGAGACCTTATGTAGTAGCTGAAGAGGGCGTTTGTAAAAGATGCGACACAAATGACACTGAAGATGAGTTTCATTGTTTGTAATTTGCTATAGGCACTGGACATGCGGACTCACATGGTTTGATTTGTGGTTGCCTGGTGCATGCTTGATTGTTTGTTTGTAAATATATTTGATTGTTAATATGCTTGTTTATTTCATTTATTGTTGCTCCAAATAAGGATTTGTACATATATTGGTATGCTTATGTAATTGTTTTTACTGTTATTATTATTATATATAGTTCCTAAAATAGACAATATAACTGGATATAAAATCTGTACATATGTAAATACCCACTCCTGCTACTTATTTGTATTCAGTATTAATCTTCTCTGGTGCATTGATTCCTGCTAAGATGTTTTTAATATGTAACTAAATTATGTTCATGTAGATTGTTCTTTTATTTTACTTAATCATTATATATATGTATATTTTTATTTTCATCCTTGTATTTTATTTTTTTTATGACACATGTATCTTTTTGATGCTCTGCGGTCAATAAAATTCTATATATATATATATATATAGCTTTTTAAGGTGATAGCTTAAAATGCTCCTTTATTATATCTTGAATTTTAGCTCAAATACATAACCTGTCTCAACTTGAAATTTCAAGTTATCAATTTTTTTCAGTAAATCTTTATTATTACTTGGTAATAGGATATTTGAAACACATACATAGTTTACATACTGATTTAGGGTCATTCCATAAATCAACCAATTTTTCAGGAACTTCCCAGGTCACCCTCTCAGAATTATCTGAAAAAATGCATAGGTGGACATCTACCAGACTAATGGGCAAATCTCAAATTTTAGGTCCATATCTGCAACCTTTTTTGAAATACAGCCCTTTGAAATTTAATTAAATTTTTACGTTTTTTCGTAAGTGCATTTTCATCAAACTTTGCACACTCATTACTTCACTGCTATTGCATGTAGAAGTTTGAAATTGAGTTTCTAGGCCAACTTTTCCCATAGAACCTATAAATTGGCTAATTAAGTCTACCCTCAACTGTTTTGTCACAATATAACACTAAAAATAGCCAAAAAAAAAAAAGAAATATAAAAAAAGATACTATATTTGAGCAGCCACTGCTTCAATACTAAGCTAGAGAAAGGCATGAGCTTTGGTTTCCATATTGTTTTAACCTTTCTGTTTACAGAATATCTTTTTTCATGTGTGTAAATGTCATTTTTCAGAACAATATTTGACAATGTTGATTAGGTTATCTAGTTGATATGCATAATTCTTCTGTTGTGAGACCGTTTAACCTGCAGAAACAAGTTACCTGAAGCTATAATTGGGGAATTAACATAACTTGAATTATTAAGCCAAGTTATCTAGAAAATTTTGGGTTACCAAAATTCAATTTTATTTGAGTATGCCAGCTTGCTGTTTTTTACAGTGTGGGCACCCTGCTTTGAAACAGGTCAGCCATTATAGATGACTACCTAATATTCAAAACTGAACATGTTATTGTTAGAAGTGAAAACTCTTTATTCACAAATAATATCAGCAAGAAGCCCAAGCAATCTACGTAATGATTTTAACATCCAACATGGCATGCCCAGCTATCTTTCTTTTTATTCCATTTATCTTCCCCCATTTCGCCTTTTTGTGTTTTAGACCCTTCGGGATTTCTATTCACCCCTTCTTACTTTTATCCTTTGAATAAAATTTTCCATTGGTTATTTCGGAATTCCTTTTCCTTTCTCCATTACACGCCATTGATAACTAAACATTCTCAGAGCCATTTAAAATTGTAGCATATTATTTGCAAACTGGGTGATTTTTACAATATAAACGTCTTTACATTTTTTCCCTACATCAGTCATACCCATAGAATTTCTTACATTTAAATTATTTTAATTTATATTAAAGGATTGACAGAAAATCCCAAATTCATGGGTGGCATCTCATCAGCAGTGATGCATTGACCACGGAGATTTCACCCATATTACATGAATATAGTTATAGATAGGCTATATTATTTATCTATACATATTTTTCATTGTGTGTGCATACCTGTGTCTTGCATAGGCCTAATTGGTTTAAATAAGCCTATGAGAAATTTAAATAAAATTATTCAAAGTTTTACCTTTTATATCATATTGTGTAAAATATTGTAAAATACAACTGGCTTATAATTCAGTTATGTCTATAGAAATTAACAGCTGCCAGTAGCAGAAGTAATGATGAGGTGCTAAGGCCTGCTGGAGTCAACACCATATCAAACATCCACCCTTCCCTCAATAGACACCCAGTATCAAGATGTAGTTCGAGAGTGAGATACGTGGTATTTTATGTGCACGTGGTTTAAAGACATTCCTACCTATCTTTATCTATTCTATACTGCAAAATACGATGTGCACACACAATTACTAACCTTGAAATGCTGTTATTTGTACAAAATCATCATTTTTATGCAGTGAATCGGAAATTTCAACTCTGCTTCCTAAACATTAGTAGGCCTAATGTTATGACTGAATGACTTATTCTGCTAAAACCCTAATTAGTAATAACCAATTTTCAGTGATGTGAATTTGTGATGGTAGGCACTGATATATTGCAAAATACAACGAAAAATAACGGGACTGCTGCCAGGTTAGAGAACGCTTGGTCTGGGAATGGAACTCGGGACCATGCACACGAGCCACCAAGCATTTCTCAGATTGAATTGCAATTTGTTTAATTTGCAAAGTTGTAACATTCGTGAGGCATCACTGTCACTTACGTCATTTTATGTCAGAAATTCAATTGTAGCAAGATTTCAAATTTGACAGGAGCGAATATTTACATTTTAATATCATCAGTGATATAGTGAACACATATTGAATGTCTGAGTCTGCCATATATAACACAGGACTTTTTTTATCCATGATCTAGACCCTAACATGTTCAATTTATAAAAGATGAGAAAGTCGATGATAGTTTTATGTTTTTAGGCCCACTGTAAATGATTTACGTACAAATAAATACCATCACAGACGTTAAAATCGAATAAGTTATTGTTAACAAAACAAAAGAAAAAAAAAGAAAAATTGAATTTAGTTACAGTTTAAAATTTAAGATTCTTAGGAACCCTTTTATCATAAAATTAGCCTACATGTATTGTTTCCAAGACAAACTACGACTTAAAATAAGAATATCAGCTAATACTCACGTTTGTCATGACGGTGCGTGCGTAAGACGAGGAAAGAGCGCTTGAAATGACGTCTGGAATGCACGCTGCGTCTCCCTAGGTGTCGTGGCAGGAGAGTGGCCGCAGTTTGGCGCGCAAATGCTGGAGGCAGACGTGAGCAAGATAGGCGTGGACGTGCTTAGTGGTCTGTCCTTTACGACTTGCAAGATATATTTTATCCAATGAATTACAACTGGCCTACGAGTTACACCTTTTCAGGATGTTGCATAATGCGTTCATCTAGGGCCTAAAGTTCAGTCTAAACATCTAAAGTGGGTGGCATAAGGAGATTTATTTTCCGTAGACATGATTTTTTTCTAAGCCTGCCATAAAATCGGCCATGTTGTTAATTACACACATAAATAAAACAAGTGATTGCCCTAAAGGGGAGGATTGGCCGGGTAAATGAAAGCAGTGGGAATGATAGTACAAAGTTGAAAGTAGTTTATGCAGATTAATAGCAGCAAAATGTAACAACAGCAAGCTAATTTTCAATGAACCAAATGTAGTAATAGCAGGCAAATTCTGTAATGAAAAATTCAATTGCATGTTTTGTGCGCAAAACTGATTGTAAATAGATGCCTAATCAAACAACCCCCCCCCCCCCCCCCCCCCAGGACTCTATGTGTATGGTGCCAAAGTTTTCCTTACTACCTCATTTGCATAAAAACAAAATGGGCGTTATGCCTTAAAAAAATTCAAAATTTCATATCTCATGTCCTAATTGACATATTTGAGTGAAAAGGCTAAATAATGCTTTTCAGACAAGGTGAATTAAAAAAAAGAAAGAAAAACTCTGGGTGCACTCTTTGACATCATAGCTGTGGATGCTGTAATTTGTTTAAAGTTGCAGAAAGCACTACTATGGTATCAACCTATTCCGAACATCATCAAACTGGTTTTTACTTTGCCATTTTATATCATTGTATGTATTTGATGAATTTAACAAATTGGATTTGCTAATTTTGCATACTTATATTTCCAGGGACCCTTATGGTGAATTTATGGACAGCTTTATCGTTGCTTTTTTTGCTGCTGATACTCGATAAAGCAGGTACTAACCATTCTAAAGCTGAAACTGTTGTTATGGATAGTTCACTGGGCTACAATACTAATTGAGGATTCCACATGCAGTTGACAAACAGTGTTTTGGACCAATGGACTCACTGTATATAGGTATATATTTATAATGAGACAATGTGCCTAAGCAATGGAGATAAGTTTGTTGTCTGTTATTCTGGCAGACTTGGTGACAGCTTGGCGGGGCTTGTAGAACTATATTGCTTAGATCCCACAGGATGAGATTAACTCAGTATCAAGCTATCTATATCCTGTATAACAGTTTGTGCATCACATTCCAGTGAACCTGAAGTGCCTGAATGTGGCCTTGTGAGACAAGGTCGCAGAAATGCGATTGAATACCCATTGGCTCCATAGTTTAATGCTTCCCTCCCTATCACCATTCTTTTTTGTTTCTACAACCGCACTGTTATAGTCAAAAGAGTACAAGGCTACAATACAAGCCTTTGTGAAGAGAAATTGTGATTTTTGTTCACTGCTTACATTTATATCTACCCAATCGATTCATCTAGAGAAGGCCACTCACTGGAGAGCTGATGCCATAATTAAACTGATGGGCAACTTAACCAACTGAAATCAGCCCAAGTATATGAAGTGATTATATACTCAATGGCTCCATAGTTTAATGTTTCCCTCCACATCACCATTCTGACATGTCAGACTAGGCCATGCTCGATAATAACATCTCATGCCATCTATACAGTAGAGATAAGGGCCTCTAAAGAGTAGAAATATTATGAGGAAATTCATTTGCTGGACCTATCATGGTTAATTCTCCATATCAGTGTACCACAGTTAGGTCAGTCGTTTGATGGAAAACAGCACCGTTCTTGTGAACAGCACTGTTCTTGTGAACAGAAGTTGTGAATTTTGTTCACTTGCTTACATCTATATCTACCCAATCCATTCATCTAGAGATGGCCCACTCACTTGAGAGTTGATGACATAATCAAACTGATGGGCAGCTTAACCAACTAAAATCAGCAATGATAACGGTACTAAGATTGTTGGACCAATGTTGGAGCCCTATATATAAATAAACCAATGGACAGGCTTGCTGCATTTGGATCAGTCTCATTTTAATAACGTCTTCTTGAGTCATCCATGAAGTGGGACTTCATACCACCACATAATCCACATTGCACTCAAATTTGCCTATTGAGATCTTTCAAGTCATCATTAAGCAGTACTTCAGAAATAGAGTCTTTTCACTGAACAGCCCTGAATTCAGCAAAACATAAGTCTTTCCTCTCCTGTTAAAAAAATAACACCAGGTGTTAGGCAAATGTGGTAATCCTCTTGTTGGGGACATTTTTTTTACTGAAATAGGACATCCTAAGGTAAAATTTTGGTACCACACACATAGAGTCCTGGGAGGGGGGGGGGGGTGCACAGTAGGTCCCTCTGGCCCCCAGACTATTTCATTCAGGATATCAAATATTATTATTATAACACGATACTCTGCATAAAGAGAGAGGGCCTCATCAACAATGCAATTAGCCTTTTATATAGGTTACAGCCAGTTTCATAGACTTGGAAGCTTAACTCCAGAGGACGTCATGTGAGTCCAGGACTCTTATTGGTCGACAGCTTTTGAGGGAGTGCCTTAACCAATAGGAGTCCTAGATTCACACGATTTCCTCTGGATTTTAGCTTCCAAGTCCTTGAGATTGGTATCCAAGTCTATGAAATTGGCTGCAATATAGCTGCACTAATAAATCTTTAGATGAATTTCATTTGGGAAAGTAATCTACACAATGTAAAAAAATCTAAGTTTTCTTTTATGTTAATCTTTAATACCTATGATGTAATTTAATCCTGTGTCTTTATTGTATAAATAGTCTGACTGTCTGAGTCATAAAAACAGGCAGGCAGGCAGGCAGGCAGGCAGGCAAGGGCCTCGTTGTAGGCCAATAAACCAAAGGAGTGAGCTCATTCTGGGAGACAATCCTTGGGCCACGTGGGCGGTAATCGTGAATGGTCACTGGATGCTCATAATGGGATTAATGGCAAGGCGATGACTCGATTTCTTCCACTATTTAGAGTTGGGTTTCTTACTCATGTCCAAATAAGCATACCTGAGCAGCTCCTAGGCTTTGCTTGTATCTTGTGTTACAATGAGTCATGCAATTGGTACAGTAGTAGTTTTGTGAGTTTAAAACATTGAGAAAGGGTCATGAATATTCGTAGGAAATGTAGGGCTACATTCTACATTGTGTAACGGCATGGTAAACTTTTAGGGCGAATTTCCACCAAACCAGGGCACCAGAAGACTTTAAATTAGAGCGTTTTATAGCCGATAAAATTTGCCACACATTTACTTGCTAACTTTATTCGAGTACTGTCCGTGTGGATGATGTCTTGCCACAGGAACATTTTGAAACATTTTCCGAAAAGGGAAGATATTAATTAAAGGCCGCCCCCTTTTCACTTTTCAAAAATGGGGGGGGGGGGGGGGTGTATATGATATTTTAAGTTAAATTATAAGAATAAACAAATTCTGTTCTCTATTTCTATTTAAGAAAGGTCAAAACATTTGATAACGGCAGAATGTTTCATACACGTGGCATGTTAAGTCCAATTCTTATCAGTCTAATGTTTCCTGCCATCAGATAATCTGCCTCCGGGTATCTATTTTCCTAATTTAAAAATGAATACGTTACAAACCTTTATAGTTTTCGAAAAGTAAAACTTATGGCAATGATGTTGATCGGCAATAAGGCAGACATAATGATGTGGTGGCAAGGCTGTTTGTCTTAGCTCCCAATAATCAATTACATACTACAGTGCTTCATCACACTGATGCATATTCACTTTGATGATTTTAAAACCATTGATGTTAATATTCAACGAAATCCATTGTTTTCATTTAATATCAAACTTGTGTTGAAATAATCAGATTTGCAAACAACAAAATTCGTGAAACATTATATTAATACATGTCTGAGAAGATTCAAAACCACTTACAACAGGCGTTTATTGAATTGTTGATAAGGAATAAAAATGCTCATGTTGTCGTGATTCTTATAATGCCTGTTTCATACAACTCTTCATAGACAACAAAACGAAGCATTATCCATTCATTTCCTGTGCTTAACGCCGTCTATATTGACTTTAGGATTCTACCAAGCTCAGCTAGCAGAAAATATAAAACAGCCCAAGAGAACAATAGTTTATCGAGAAATGGTTGCGACCCGGAGAATATTGAGCTTCCATTAACCGAAATTATCCACTTAAGAGCCGGTTCTCTGAAAGTGAATAGGCAATGAACTCTAAAAGCCACTGGGAGCACAAGACCTGGGAGCACAAGAACTAGGCCAACAGTTGCTTCTACCTAACGTTCATGTTCACCCAATTCAATTGAAGAGAGCACCGGTGCTGATTCTTTACTATACAATTAACCCGAATTCATCAATCAACCCAGAAAAAGAAACCCAAATACACCAGTCAAGCCAGATAATAGTGTCACAAGAATGCTAAAAAAATATTTCAGTATTTGTCAAAGACAAGTATTAGGTTCTAAACCAGCTTTGCGTGTGTTTTGGTTTACCTAAATAACCAATGATGAGGCTCGTCTGTAGTCCACTAGTCAGCATCCACTAATGTCACTCAAGATTCATGTTTCATTATTTATTAATTCGGTAAAATTAGGTAATTTAACGTTAAATATCTGCCTACAGGTAGACAGCTTAATTATTTTGCGATCAGAGACAGTTTAAATATATAAGCATATTTCATGGGTGATTTTCATTATGAGACGATTAATAATTTGTATAAAAATAACATAGAAATAACCCGGAAGACTCCTTTATATCTCAATTTCTCTGCCTCTGGGGTTTCCCCTTTCTGGTCCTTCTTCTCAACTCCCTTGAATGTGCGTGATGCACCCGTGGGACTCCTGTTTGATCGTTACCATTCTTCAATATATATCCCCGCTGGTAATTAACCGTTAATATGCCCTGATTAAAACTATGCTAAGACTGCCTTCTAATTCGTCTACTGACTTCGATTAAACCTAACATTATTAGATTAGACATGATTTGTTATCAACTAATGTTAAGTAGAGAAACGGCATCAATCTTTAACTGTTCTTTTTACGGAGTTGGTAGCTGGTTTGTTAGGCCTAACCATTGTATGAAGGCAGATTGTCAATTTTGATTGTTTAAAATCAATAGCAAAGGGCCCATTTTTTCATATTCTGTATACAGTAAATATATACACAGTGTTCAGTCAGATGCCCAATGCTCTCGTATATGTAGTGCTGAAGTCCACTGAATTCAGTTTGAACAAGCAGTATGGTCAGAGGAAGGTCGGCGGTGCGGGAATTTTTTATAGGATGTCATGAGCGGATACTAAAGCTGTGGGAACCGGATGAAATAAGTATGAATACACTAGACAGACCCGTTCCCAGCCACTGGGGTGTAGATAGTGAGGGATCGAACCGGATAAATGAAGCATTGACTGGATACTGATAGCCGGTCGGATTTACCTTCTCGTTGCGGCTAAAAAAAATGCGCTATTTGCTATATTTGCCATTATTGTAAGTAACGTGGCCATTTAAACAGACATTGTACCATCCTGATAAATGCCAAGACTAAAATAACCAAAGTCTATGTTTAATTGTTGCAGAGTTACCTTCTCTGCAAAATAGAAATTTAGCCTGACATCATAACTTACTTATTCTCCTCTTTTGATTTTGGTTGACAATTAGAGCGAACTGTAAGCTGTTTTGAACGGAGTAACGAAATATCAACTGAGCTATAGCAGACATTAATTGACACTAGCCTCTAGAATTTCTGTCTAGATCATAATATATATCATGGAAAACTACCATGTAATAGGCTACATAATATGTCTGTATGATTCTAGCAATCCAGAGAACATTGTTTTTAGCATTCGAGTGATGTGCAAGTCACTTAATTGAGATTTGTTTCACAAGCAGGCCACGTGGACCTTCACTTCTGACATATTTGAGATTGCTCATACATGTTCACAGAATTGTGTGATCCGCAGGTTTTGTGCCCACGCCAGCTGACAGCCAGCAGCCCGCCTAATCTGCCTAAGTCGTCTGCAATCTAACATGCTACAAAACGCCAATCAAGCGACAGTCTCTGCTGGCATAACGCTTGTTTTCACAGCTAATGAGCGGGGCGGCCGACCAGATGAGCATTTTTTTTCAGAGGACTAGAGAGTTAATAGTGAAAGGACTGACGGGGATTTGTGACAAGTTCGTGCTGTAAAGAGATCTGTATAACGCCAGAGGGCGTTCTTGCTCTGACAGTTGCCTATAGCAGCGACACCCACTCAAATTAGTTCCGTTAAAATAAGTCCCGAGGATTACGCAGATTACAAAAGCTAACCCCCACCCTATTTTGCAGCGTGAGCATGTACAGATTCTCATTCAGAGCAACTCACCAAATGTCTCGCACAATTAACCCAGCCACTTTTGACTTTTGGTCCTCAATTCAAACTTGCTCAGAATTAGGATATCACAATCTCCTTGCTGTGCAATCTGGAGCGGCGAACATAGAACTAATTTGTTCGGTCAGCGCTACGTTGTGCGTGCGTAGCGATCTCATAAAAGTAGGTCACTTCAGTTTCCAGGGACCCTGAAGACTCAAGGGTCCCGAGCAGAGACAGACAAACTTGTGTTGAGCAGTCACCCAAGAAATTATATATATATATGATTTTATTCGCATAAAATAAGAATGCAGCACATAAGTATATGAAATTTAAGAATATTTTAGTTATGTCATGGCAGTTATCTGAAAGTAGAAATGAAATTTAATAAATCGACAATGTCTTTTTTCAAGTTTTCATTTTCAAGCACATAAGAATGTTCTAGGCAATTAGTCAACAAAACAATGACAATTAAGGGAGTTGCAGTGTAGTGGTTGTTACCAGTAGGTGGCTGTCAAGGCAGGTTTGACCCGTCCAACAACCTGCCTCATGACAGTAGTGAGTCTGATACCTTTGAATTGGTGGTCACCATGAGCCACTCAAATAGTATCTTAGAGCAAGCTCTTTGGTGGGATTTGATGAAATGGATACATATTTGTGTGTTTGGATGATCATGATGATTATGCTAGCAATTCAGATGATGACCTTGGCTCAGTATCTAGCTGGAGAGCCAATAATGATTTGACCTTGACTCAGATGACAAGCAAACCTCATGTGGGCAGAGGAACTGAGTTAAGTGACCCATCGATGTTCGATCCCCTCGCAGAGGAGGTGACAGCACTGGAAATGCTAACTTTAGAGCAGAAAGAGTTCATTGGCGAATACTTTACAGACCCTCCGTTCATGCCCGAAGATGTTGGAGGAGGGGCCAGCACCCAGTGCCATTCTAGATGCAGTGTGGCTAGACATGTTGGGGCCCAAACTGATTGTAATTACTAAGGGCCAAGACATGGGCTATATATCAACAGGTGTTCAACTAGCGTGGACCATTGTGTGAATTGTGGACATGGTTGCATGATGGTAAGGCACAACATCAGCCCATGGATGCAGACAAAGTGCGCCGCTTATAGGAAGAAACTATTGTGATTTTAGGTCAAGCTAACAGTGCTAACAGTGCCATACTGTTTAATCAGGGAAGAATCTCCCAAAGAAGTTTGCGTGCAGTAGCAAAAAGGTGGGGTTGTTGGTCAGCTACAATCACCAAGTATTCAAGGAGAGTCAGCTGTGCTCTTTGGGGAAAACTTACAGAGGAATGACGTATCGCAGCCCATTGCAACCGCCGATGCAGACGCGAAAGGCCAGTAAAAGTGCTGAGCAGTCAACCCAGGGGAAAGGTGTCAGCTCCTCACAGGGTCACCCAGACAAATCCTTTCACAGATGGCCGTCACTCTGAGCCAAGAGAGGTGGCCCAGGCAAACGTGCAAACAGTAACATGTATGTATACCTTTTCAATATCAGACAATGCTGATTTGTTGAGGGTACTATAGCAAGAGGCTGTTCTTAGGGTTTCAGGTCAATGCACCCAATGTTGTTTGCAAAAGAGAAAGTCGAACAGATTCAAATAGTGGCGTTGATAGGATGGCTAGTGTCGGCGGTAAAAGCAGTACAGCCGGGCCCGTTGCATTATCGCAATATGCAGATGTGCAAGACACAGGCATTGTTATACAACAGATTGCGTTACGAGATAGTACTGAACCAAGAATACAGAAAAGAATTTGTTGGTGGACAACTGGAATGGGTGCAGCATCATTATGCCAGTGCCCGACCGGACAATAATGACCATGGTGTCCAAACTGTGTTGGGGAGCATCATGCAATGGGGTTGCCATTCAGGGCCTTTGGTCAGTGTATGGTCAGTGCAAGAGAGGACTCTTTTTTGGAATTAATGGCGGTCAACTTTGCTGAATCTCTTACTGGGTTCACAGGGAGAGTTGCACCCATTGGTGATGAACGGAACACTACACTACAGAAGTTGGGGAGCAGAAGGAATTTCAGAGATAACTTGTGAAGGGTAGAAAGGTACAAAATATGTCAACATTCAACATTAAAACAATTTATGATTGGAGTGTTCAGTGAGAGACCACAACAACCGAGATATGCGGATACATGATTGGATGTGAACATATTACTGACAAACTAACCACTTCTTGTTGGTAGAAAAGGTAACAGTTTAAAGCTAAGACTCATGCCAAAGTGTTCTGTTCAATTTTAATGAATATGCAGCATTGCTCACATAGGAAACAAGCCTATAATGTCATTTTGGAAAATATCAACCGATTTGTTTAAAAAGAAAACTAAATTTGCAAGTGAAGTTTACCCCTGATCTAAACATAGGCTATTTTTTTTAAAGGCCACACATTATAACATATAAATCGGCACTTATTTTATTCTTATATGGTAAGTAGTTCAGATTATATCAAGTTTATGATTTTTTTAAGTTCCATTTTTATGAAATTTGTTGCCATGGAAACAGATCTAGAAAATTTTCCCCAATGTGCCCATCTAAACAATTACCATTCTGTGAAACTAGAATCTGGGCAATCATTTGATAGAATAAACAGCCTGTTATGAGTCACTCAAAATCCATGTCAATTTTTACTGGCCTATCATCGAAATGTCGGATTTAGTTTCGACGTTATCTTTCAATTTGCTAGATCAGCACTTTGCTTTGTAAATGCATCATTATATCTATTTCACTAACTCATAAAATTAAAATTTAATGTAATTCATTACATACATTAATACAATTACCAATTAATGACAGGAAGGCATGGCCTCTTGCCAGGAAGGGTTTACCTTGCTGGCCTCTTTACTACAAAGAAAATATCCCTAGAAGGGGCCAGCATTCCCTGCTGAGGTCCAGCCTTCTTGATTGGAGCCAACCACTCTTGAAGAAGGGGAAAGTCCCCCACAATATGTAGGTTATCTTCCCAATGAAGGGGCCCACTAGACTTTGGGTGGCCTGCCTGGACACCTCTGGCCAAAACTTTCCAGTAAGACCAGCCCTGGACTGAGGCTATCTTATTTTTGGTGCAGAGGCAAGCCTCCCTTTTGCATGAAAGGTTGGCCCTCATCGAGAAAATGAGCCCCCAACTTAAAAGATTGGTCCCTTCATTAGAGAGGTTGGACCTGCCTGAGGTGGGACTCTTCATCAGCAAGTCTGGCTTCCCAATCAAGGCTGGCCCTTTCCAGGAAGGTTACCACCACCCAGGGAAGCTGACGCCGTTTTATGACTAGATATATGTGCTGGAGGGCAGTTACCCAGCGAGGAAGGAAGGTTTGTATCTTTATTGGGAATTTTGGCTTGTTGAACCCTTCACCAGGAAAGGCTGGCCCCCTTAGTCAGGAAAGGTTGGCCAGGTAAAAACCCTCTAAGTCAAGGAGGCTGGCCTTTTGCTAGAAACGTTAGCCTGTTCACCGAGAATTTGGTCCCTCAGCTAGGATGGCTGGCCCCTTTGCTGTGGCAGTGAATTGGGTCCATCTCTTAGAGCCTGGACCTGGCTAAGTAGAAGTAAAGATGCCAGTGCCCACTTCACCAAGTGATAGCTCCTTTCATCCTTTGGACACAGTGCCAATAGCCATTTTACTGTGGTTACTGCATACAGTCCTGGGCAAGTTAAGTATGGGTGGTCTGACACATGATGGGTAAAAGAGAGCAGTGCATTGTAAATTGTAATTGCAAAGCTAAATACATGCTCTGGAAGTAGGATAGTTCAATTTTCACATGGAGGTTGATACAAATGGAACTGGTAAGTAGATTTTTCAGTTTATTAGCATCAGTTTACATCATCAGAGTCATAGATTTCCTCTTGGATAATTTAGGTCGAAATGCAAATGAGCCTATGCATTTTAGCTGCAGATAGCGCAAAAAAGCACAAACACCATTGTATAGAGGGATCCGGATGTGTGGAAAATAGAACCACGGGCCACAGACATTTGATGAAATTCACGTGCTGTCTATCTTAGCATTTTCCTGTTCATATTATTCTTAATCAACCATGAATACTACGTGAATTAAAGACTGCAGAACAGACAAAAACAGGTGTAACTTTTATGTACATATTTTATTCATTTTATACATACGTATGTACATGGTGGATTGCCTATTATACACCATGGCGATATAAAGTCATCTGTACAAATTCTCAAATGAGGTGGGATATATGGGGCGAAGGACAGGGGAAGCGAAGAGGGTTGGTTACGCTACAGAAGCAGGTGGCAGCGACAAATCAATATGAATTGCAAATGACACGTAGTTGATCATCATAATTATATACGCCTAGGTGCCTAGTGAGACAATACCCGTGGTGATAAACTACTATATATCAAGGAAAATAGAACCACGGGCCATGGGCTCTGGGTTGACATGTTGACACAGGTTGAGACCTCCTGAATGGAGTCAATTAGTTACAGCGGAGACTATGTGCCTCCTCACTAGGACATTATCCATACATTATCAATTGACCATTTACACACATAGTAAATGTTTAATGTAAGTTAAAATAGATAAATCTCCTAACTAAAGAAAAGTTCTTTGCATTGTATCATAATTAGTATACAATATCATGGCAGCGGATTAGTCTGCCACTCTCTATGCACAAGCTAAGTCCATCCTCTCATAACATCACGTACCACCATGGAATACACCATAAAACTTTTTTAAATTTTAATGCTTGCACGTTTTCTCATTCTAGAGTAGTTCTGAATAATATCAACAATACATCTTTGGATTTTAATCAATCAACAATGATACTGCACATAAAAATCTTTGGCCATATCTTAAAGATAATAAGTTCAGAATCAAAAGATTAGAATGTGAAACACACAAATGTTGTCCAAATGTTTAAGTATTTCCACAAAATTTTCTGCATGTTTCTAAATTTTTTTTAACGAACACATATCTCATAAACATTTCTAAATTTAAAAGATTCTTAAATTTCAAAGAAATCTTAATATATATTTACTTCAGAAAAACTTCAGCTAAGTTTGTTTTAAGTACTTAATGTCCCATATAACATCATAAATCTTTGGTAAAATTCAAATCACAAATAAATATCAAAATATGCAAAGGTTTAAGTAAGCAATATAGAGATTCTTCCCACCATATTTATCATATGCTACCATCAATATCTGCAACAAAATAAACTCAAGCAGTGAAATAATGAGTATTTCGAGCACAGAATACTAAGTAAAGATGAAGTAAGCCAAAGGTGCACAACCGCATCGTGTAAAATTAAGTGAGATTCATCATAAGCACATCTTTCAGCCCCATACTACGTGACATCTCTTGAATATTTACTCTATGATTAACACTCTGAAATAATCGCATTCTGGTTATGAAAAGGTTTTAAGAAAAAGCCATCAATATGCCCAAAAAATTTACAACAATCTTATTTAGTCCAATATCAATATTCTAATTGAGAACAACAAATTGATTCAATAATGTCCAAAAAGTAAATTTCAACTTCATGATATACAATAAAATCAATGCTGACTGTAAGTTTCAAACAGCTTCGTTGCTAAAGACAAGGAAAGCGGTTTTGCAAAGCATGAAATCTCACATTTATGAATTAAATAGTCTGTAATTTTGGACAAAATGATAGACTGGTTTCAATAAATTCAACAGGATATTGACTGGTTTGCTATTAGTAATTCTTTTGCAGTGGTTACAAATTTTGAACAACTCTTGTTCCTTTACAAAAATCGGTCATTAAATATGTGTGCATGTAGCTACTGTTCAAAACATATCAACGCTCTCCAACGGTTATTAAGCACCATGTATACAGTATGAAAATATACATGCTCTCTAAATACCTGATGATGACCATACATCCTCAACTATCTATGACATTCAAAATATGATTTGTTTATGAGATTAACAATTTCACAATTTAACAATCAGCCCCTTCATTTGAAGGTTGTGCAGTTTCATCTCATGATCCCGTATCATGAAATATAATTTTGTTCCTCCGAGTAGTTTATCATTCACCTGTTCTCACATAAAATATACACGGTTCATAAGCGACTCTATGTGGCCTACCACTACTCATTCTGTACATGTATGTCAACACCTCAGACATCACATACATCTTGCATGTGATTCAAAATGTAAGAGATCAAGGTAATGAAATTGTTGACTATGTCTCTGGGCACACACATCATATACAAATTGCACTAGCAAGTCTATAAACTATCTACGCAGATGAAGATTTTTATCACAACCATTCTAAAAGTTTTAACTGATGAAAGCATTGGAAATAACCTCTGACAATCAGCTAGTTTGAACTCAGTTATACAGTTTAATTCAGTCACAATAAATTTGGAAAATGTCACAGAGACAGTAGTTGCATTATCAGTAAATAATCAAGGTATACATCAATTTAGCTGATATTCAAATGAAATGGTCAAAACTTAGTAGAAAATGGCCAGTTATTAAAGAATGTCTCAGTACCCATTATTATTGCTTATAAATGTATGTTTTAGCCAATAAACAGGAAGCTCCGTACGATTATGTACATCAAGCAGTGTTACAATGCAAAAATTGAACTTAAGGAAATTCAGTTTCCTTTACAAACTGATAAATAGTTAAACAGTAATTCATGATAATAATCTTTATGACTTTTTTTTACCTAACAAACACATGTTAAGACTTAGCTACCAAAACCCAGTTATTAGTAATAATAATTGTTATAACAAGCCTATACAACATGTGTTGATTTAAAATCTACTTCACACCAGGTGGCATGCAAACCATGCTCAGTGGCGACCTCATGCAACAATACACTAAAGTTTAGCACATGAATATCAATCTTCAAAAAATATCATAAAGAGTAACATACAATTTGAAACAGATGCCATACAGGAGATTTTTGATCATTTTAACATTTCAGTTCATTAAAACATTATATATTTTATCACATGAAGGTCATTTTACAGTATCATTGACTAGATAACAACAGATCATATGTCTGACTACTTTTACCTGTTTTTTTAATATCATTTCTCTAATTATGGGGTAAAAAAGAAAAAACCCAATTTGCAGTTTCAATACATACACACCACAACCATTTCGAAATCTATAAATATTTTGTCCAATTTGTTTTGTTTTAATATGACTATTTGGAGTAAAATACACTGATATTATTACAATTATGGGTGTAAACATTGTAAATAAATGTTTCATTTTGTTGGTCCCCTCTATGAACCAAATGCAAATTGGTCAATGAATTTGGTACACTAAAACTGCATTTTAAGTTTAGTTAATTAAAAAATGTTAGCAATGTTTAATGATATGAAATGACGATAAAGTGGAATGACTAGATAACCACTTGTTTTGAACACAGTACCACAAAGTCTGAGGTCACCATATTAAGGAAAGATGTAAACACAACAATTTCTAATAAAGATCTACATGTCTAATCTAATAATATCACAACTCCACTAATGTGTAAAAACAACCAAAACAATCAGATAAAAAGGAACAAAACAAAAGGTCAAATCAAATATAACACAATCTCTAATTGAATACTGATATAATTTAAGAAAATTGTCAATTAAAATATAGGTCAGTCTTTGGTTAGAAAAATTTCAAACAATAACAAAATATATTCAACAACACATAAATATATGGTTAATCTATGACTACAGTGAAAGCTACATGACTAAAGAGCAAAAACAAATTATAGAACCTTATAATTACAAAAATCTTCAACCAACATGTATCATTCTAGATAAATATTTTGTGGTTTAAAATATGGGTTATCTGAAAAGTAAGGGTCCCATTTTTGTGTTTCCTATGTGACATACATTTTACTCTGCACCCTTCCAAAATTGAAGGTATTATTGAACAGTAATAATTAAGCCATCAACATGTCAATGGCCATAAAGAATATGTTCACAAATCCATGCAATCTAAGTTATATGCACCAATTCTCAGTGGTATCCATTTTGAACATTTATAAATATATATCACAACCTGCATTAAGGTTTCTTGAAAGCTCTGGAGCTTCAAGATGTATAATTGATAAATACATAACACCATATCATCATTAACATGACTATACCATTGGACATGTTTTGTGCTTGATTCCCAGATGACTTGACAATCAATGTTACTCAGTGTCACCACCAGGGGGTCAGCTGGTGCTGGGTCCGCTGAGTTCTTTAAGACGGCGAACCTCACTGGCGAAGCGTTTTTTACTCTGCAAATGGGAAAAGGCAGTGGATGTGAGGAGATTGGGAGGACGAAGGGGAGCCGCGAGACTGGCACATCACAACACACAGGCAGCATGCAGCACGCCAACACACTGAAAACCCATCAGGGGCCCCTGATATGTACACCCAATCAGGGACCCCCAATACTTAAACTTGGCAGCTTGGGTAGATTGATGGAACGCGCCTGTTGAAAGAGGAAAAAGTGCAAAGAGTTAGAATTTGTGCAGAGTGTCAGGCAGCACAACACTATTTATTAATCAGGTTAGCAACTAGATGCAACAATCAATGTCTCACTCAGAAATATATCAATAATTACTCAGTGTAATTGACCAAAGATAATAATTAAATAAACCACGTGTGTTTAGTAGTGCATTCCTTACTAATGAGTGCAGTTACACAACTTCTATATGACTTAATCTCACAGTATAACCACAACATCAAAGTGTATACTACTTACTGGATTTGTCTACATGAAAAGATATATTTACAAATTAACAAAATAGTCGCTATCCCCAAAAGAGGAATGCATGTAGTGATCGATCAATGCAAATCACTTAAAATATTATTATAAATAAGTTACAGTGTAGCAAGTTCGGACTTAGGGCATGGGAGGTTCTGGGGTCCTAGTTTTCCGCATTTCAAATCAAATGCTCAATAATGGTGCATGATACGAAGGCAACGCTAAAGCTACAATTTAATTTGATTGCTGATTTCTTTACAGGGGAAGTGATCACTTGGGAGGAAGGAAGAAATGAAATGTGAGAAAAGGACAAGATGTCAGCAGGTTGACCACCAGCAGATGAATGAGATGTTAACAGCGCAATGAGCTGCATGATGTGTGCAGTGAGATGTGATTGTAAGAACCAAATAATTTCAATCCTGAGTCTCAACTATTAACTCTCGTAAACTCGTATAAAACTAAGCACGATAATCTTTTTTTTTAATCTCACAGCTATGTACATGTCTTTAAATGCATTTATAGACTAATCATAAAATGTGACTAAGCAACCTTTCATTCACAACCCATTCACAAAAAAGCCACACAAGAGTTAGCAAATCCCAAAAGCAAAACAAACCAAATTCCCAGCCTAATCATTGCATATTTCTTTGGGAAAACATCTAAATCTGGAGCGAAATAATTTAAATATAACAAACTTTGTAAACAACTGAAGAAGTATGTGTTCAATAATGGTCTTACCGAGCTTTGAAACATTAGGATACTATAATCACTAATTCTACCTTAAACAAATGGTATGATGTATTGCAGTATTGAAACACTAATTCTTTCCAAATTAACATGACTTTAAATTACTAAAAGTTTCACTATAATGGATGATAAAGAAGATATATATAATCATAATGAACATATATATATATGCTGCGGATAGCAGTGTGATGATTGAAAATGAAACAAACACTTTTTGGTAATGTGAAAATGCAGTAAAAGAATGCTACAAAAATGTTGGATGAATATGGGAGAGATATTTTCCCAAAGAACTAAGGATTGAGCAGCGCAATGGTAAGCAAGATTTAAGTCATAGGTCAAAAAGAAGGTTAGAGGTCAAGAGAAGGTCGAGAGGAATGTCAAAGCAAAGAGGTCACAGAACTCAAATCATCCCTTCCCTTGTTAAACATCAGTAAGACTTCACAAAGATGGACCCCCATGCCTGTAAATCATGGAACTTACATGAATCAATTGCACGGGAGACAGGCCACTTGCCATCGCTCGCTTTATTTATGTGGAAAATGAAAGGGGAAATGAGGCACCTTTTTCTTGGTTCCTCCCAAATATTCTTTGTACATATCTGATCGTAAATATCTACTATAGCAGTCACTTTTCATTAAGTTGAATATATGGTCCTGCAAGGTAAACAGACACATACAAATGGATTAAAAATAACACAAGAATGATGCTGCAGTAAGAATGATAGAGTTATTTTACATGACCACAGAAATATAATGAAATCAGACCTCTCTTAAATAAATTTTGTTGCAGTTACCCTAGCTCAGAGAATAAGGTTTTCAGGAAGTAGAAAGTTTCCTGGATATACTAAGTCATAAAAAATGTTAGATTAACTTCCAAAAAAAAAACTTAATCTCCCCTTCCGACCTGACCCTTCTTAACTAATACGATTGGGTAGCCTGCAACAGATAGCCTGGCCTCATTCTCACCTCTGCTTCTTCAAAACATGTTCTATCGGGCGAGTTTTCTACTTTTCTTTTCACAGCCTCAGCAACTCTGCCATCAACATTCACAGGATCTCTGGCTCCCGGAGCCAAAAATTCACTGAAAATAAATCATTAGTATGACCTAAGTGTCTTAACCTGTCATTCCATGAATTGCTATTCCACAAGTTAGCTTCAGAAATTAAATATTTGCCCAAATATAGTGTTGGCTATTCATACACTGCCAGGATATGAGTTAAATTATACACATTAATACATAGAGCAATACATGATAGACCTAATTACGTGATTATCCTCAACCCTAATACACAATTGGTGCCCAAGGCACATGAATAAGCAAACAGATTATATTTTGATGCATATTTAGGCAATGACAGGAAAAAAGTAAATTTAAGCAGTTGTGGTTTAAGGTTGCATGTTTTCAGAGAATTAGATCCTCTTGGAATTAGGTACACCAACTCCATGTAATACTCCGAAGATTTAAGGTCCTGATATTCACCTGTATATTTCTAGTACTTTGTCCTTTACATCCTTCACTGCAATTGTTTTCAACTCCTGACAAGCCATCCAAAACCTGAGAGCAAGAAAAATGGTAATGAAGAACGTTTCTTATGCAGGAATTGTTACAAAAAGGGGTGGAACATTACAAGTGATGTAGTTTACCTTTGAAAGTGAAAATTACTTTTGTTCTGGGGAACCACATCTTAAAACCACTCTACCAGGAAGACCATCTGACAAATGTGGCCATTGAGTTATGGTCCATTACCTAATTCTTACTGGTTATTATTTTTTTAATTAAAATGAAAGCCAGTTCACAATTAATAAGACCGCCTGACTACAGAAAACAGCGGCCATCACAGTGAGGTACAACTGTTCCTCAACTGTTCCTTTTATTAACACTTACTTGAGATTCTCTGCACTAAATTCCTTTTCTAAGAAGCGTTTAAAGTGGTCCCTTCCTGCAGGATCTTTCAACAGCTCATGAATGGAGAACGCCCAGCGTTTCACCCGCCGCTGAGGAATATCTTTCCTGGAAAAAAAAAGAAGTAACAAATCTGAGTTATTCATTTTGTGTTCAAGTTGAAAGAACAATTTATAACTTAGCATTGCATTTTACTTTATAACTAACCCTCAGAGCTTTCAATATTAAATGAAAAATTTAAGAGAAAGGCTCACGTTGTGGTCTCCAGTTCCCAGAACTCAGTGTTGTCAGCCAACCATGGATTTGTGGGCTCTACTGGAGTGAGAAAGCCGTCAAATTCTGAGTATTGCTCATAATATGCCAGGCACCTGTAAGCAAAATAGAAAATATTACTAAGAAAGCTTATGAGCAGTATAAACAACAAACCTGTTATTTGTAAAAGAAATTTTTAAAAGACTGAACACAAGTAACCAGTCATTTTATGCACCTTCATGCAGAGATGTAATTTATGACAACGTATTCATCACCCAGGTGGCACTCAGGGCTTAGCCAGAAGCCACCTGGTGATAATTGAAAGTAGTACTAGTAAGACTTTCATGGGATAACAAGAAGAGCAAAGATAAACTCACCCTTCTGCAACTTTCGATACTTTTATCCGCCGTCGAGCGAGTGCCTTCTTTAATAACTCTATCTGTAAAACCACACAAAACAATTTATTCCATAGATCTATATATATATGTAAAATCAGAAATTTTTTATTTTTTTAAACCACATGTGCGGCTCTCATGACAGAGAAACATACCAGATTAAATATTTTTGAAGTCTTTGGGATTTAAGATAAACATTGAAAGCAGACTATTTGAAGCTCTCAATAGCCCGGGTAAAATTGCAATTAACTTCACACTTCAAGATTGGCTGTTATGCTCCTCCTAATTCAATCCAAAGATTGAATAAATGAGCAAACAACTTCCAGAACAGTGCCAATTGCACTTTTAATGAGAAGAGCTGAGCACAGAATAAACTGGTATCCAATTCATGGCATTTCCCGCCATTTCTGTGGGAGGCCTGCATCAAAGTTGGCAAAAATGGCCTGATTTTTGCCTATTTCTCAAGATCTAGCAAGACAGGGCTATTTTTTCCTAAACCTGACCAGTGGCTCAGTTCTTGACCATTCTGGAGGCCCTCCACTCGTCAAAACGGTCAACAAGACTCAACATCTGACACATCAAGTACCTGGATAGACAAGGAAAGCAGAGGGTTTCTCTGACAAAAATACATGTTGTGATCCTAACAAAATATCTACTCTTTAGTGAAACTTACCTCTTTCTTTAGGTCAGTAACATTTCTCAGATCTACTTCTGATACACTCGGACTAATCCGACCACCTGGTACATTGTAATTAGTCTGGAAAAGACAACAATCAGTTTAAGAAAACCATAATATTACAGTTTCTTCCATGTCATGTACGTTTTTGTTGATACATAATCGGGCAATTTACAGGATACATTTGGTGTGAATTTCAAAACTAATTTTAATCCAAATTCAGACACTATTCTGCTTAGAAAAACATTTGAAAAAACAAATAAAAAATGTCAGCAGGTGCGAATTTCAGTCATCAGCTGAATGGTCACGTAGTTAATATACTGTCCAGCTCCTAATGGTCTTAGGTTCCATTCATCAACAGGAAGCTGTTCACAGAGGCAATGAACTGGCAGTGCTGAACTAGAAGCCTCATATATGCTTGGGCAAGTACAACAGCCCACTCATAATGTAACTGTATAATATCACAGTGTGGGGGCCATCCTATCATTATATAGGTCCCTGGTATTGATCAGTTTTGGCAATTGCCTATAGCGCTGAGACAACAGTTCAAGTTTCAATGAGTCACAAATAAACAAACTCACCTTAGTGGTTTTGAGAGGCTTGCTCATTCTACAAGCCTTCTTTATATCCACTTCAGTCGTATTAACACAGCCAGGCTGAAACAGTTAATTAAAAGCTTTGGAGGTTGTGATTTGTTTTGTCATACATGTCTGACAATAAACTATATATGAGATCTATTTGAAATTAATTATGCCAAGATATATAAATACAAACAGGTCTACTTTGCAAATACGTAATTTTCAATACACTAAATGTAACTCACTGCAGGCCTGTGGACATCCCAGAAAGCTCGTTCTTGACTGTCAAGAACTTTTCTTTCCAACTTGTCCCTCTTTTTATCAACCCTACAACAAATAAATTTATGTTACTTATTTGGACCTATTATACAATTAAATTATAACAACTCTGCATGTGCAAGTGTTACTTGCAGTTCACATCGCTGAGTCTTGCATCAATATCAGAAGGCAGTTTGTGGCCACTCAAAGAAAATTTTACATTCAACTATGTAGCTTTAGTCTTAAACCTTAATTAATATGAATGATATTTAATAAGACCATAGCCTTCATACTACTTGGTATAAAACTGTTATAGTATCTTCAGTGCACTATTTAAAAAGTGAAAATTAATTCAGAGATATTGACACATTTAGAAGGCTCCTGTTTTTATACTTTGACATTGATTTCAGACAAGGTTAAACTAAGAGATATCCACTTACTTTGCTTGAGCTTCAGCTTGCATAAATATGAACTCCCATTTTCTTGAAAACATTTTTTGCAGTCGCGCTAAATTTTCTGCCTCATAATCTGCTAATTCTAGTCGTTGCTTGTTCTGCATGGTTCGTTTGCATAAATATACAGCTGCAACAAAAAAGGTCAACATTTTATAAATTGCACACTAGACTAAACACTCTTTTAAACTTCCATATTACAGCTGCAAAAATATAAATTGCAATATAATTACCATCACCCTGTTATTATAAATTAAGTGCAAATTAAGTAATTTAAAAAAAGTGAATAAAAATGATGAGGAAAAGAAAATATAATCAAGAATAAAAAGGTCCAGAGCATCCATCTTCGTAAACACAAAAAGATCTTTCAAATAGAGCTGGTCAGCCAATGCTTTACAGAAAGTGCCTAAGTTAAATGTTAAAAAGAGGTAAGATAATCTGATAATTAATATATCCCATTATATGAATACAAACAAAACACTTATTTGATCAATTACAGTGTTCCTTGAATGCTATAGATAATGAAAAAAACATAAACGATACAAGAAACATACCGAATTTGTCCCAATGAATTTCATACTCTCTACCTACTACATGCAACTCATAACTTTCTTTCGCAACAAATAAGAATTTATGAATCCACAAAAAATTGATATCGATAATTGATAAGTCGGGGAAATTACATGCAAGCAAATGGTACAAAATACTGAGCAATAATGTCTGCAGATTTACAGTGGGTGCTAGATCATGAGGTGGTGGTTTATTGGGACAAATACGGTCAAAATTTGAAACTGGAATTTTTCATTTTATACTACTGCACACAGGGTTGTTGTTTATTCTTTGCTTAACAGTTGTTTCTTCGTCTTTTTTTCTAATGTGAAATACCCAATCCGAGAGCTTTCCCACACCACTCACCATAATCTGTGTTTTCAGGCTCTGGACACTTTGACGGCCAAAAGCAAGGTGTCTACAAGAAAAATAAGACAAAATAGACGTATGGTGAGGCGCAACCAGGCCAAAACACTTACCATATTCGGAGTTTTCAGGGTCCAAATAGTTTGAGGGCCACAAGAAAGGTGTCTGAATGAGATGAGAAATAACTCTCCATAATGGGATTGCTAATAACGCCCAGCAGCCCCTTCGATTTACAATTTTACAAAGGCTTGCAAAGTTTTACAATAACTCAACAAGTAATTATAAGGACAGGTATCTGTTGCACTATTTTGCCAACTCCCAGGGCTTAATACCATTTCTGAAAACCTTTCATCTGTTGGTTGCAATAAGTGACATTTGGCAAAATAAGTGATTAAATTCTGCCCCTTATGCGACATATTCTTGAATCTCCATTATACAACACCCACTACTAATTTAAAGATACATTACAGTCTCATTCTTGGTTGTACATATAAATATAGGTAAATACTACAGGTAAATACACAAATAATGGACACAATATCTTACCTGGAATCTATAATAAGTGTTGTCATTTTTGACAGTGAGTATATGATCATCAATAGGAAAAAGGTAACCATGGGATGCCAATAAATGGGCTAAATGCAAGGCTTCCGCTGCAGAATAATAAAACAACAGTAAATACAATGTGTATAGAGCCATGAAATTTTTGATCCTACAATAGACCACTATATTTTTCATAGACTTTATTTAAAATAGAATTAATCATATTGGGCACTGCATGTGCATTGAATCTATTATTATGATTATTCTATTATTTTATAGATACTTTCCACAATTTGACATCAATTTGCATTAATGATTTAATTTCGCAATAAATTACATTTTTGCTTATAATAACTTACTTTGGTCCTCTACGTCCAGATTCCTCATCATCCAAGCTATGAGATCTGAACCTAAAGTTTAAAAAAAAGTAAAATTAGTTGAATTGTTAAATGCTTATATTGTATCATGATTTATCTAATATTATTTGCCGCATTTAAATGCTTGGGCTACGTATTCAGACTGGAAGATATCATATATCTATCCAAAATGTATAGCACCATAAAACAACCTTTAGCAAGCTGACTTCTATAGCAAATAACCTTTTATATCAAATGAAGCTGCTGTACCTTTTACTCTTGACAGCTGTTATGACATATTAGGTCACACCATAATGACATATTAGGTCACACCATATTTTTTATTACACTTAGACACAGTGTGCACCAAGTATATTTGCTAGATTAGGTATAATATTATTTTCAGTCTAATATAGCATACTGCTTGTCTAGTGCAATGTATATAGCTCTACTATACCTGTAAATACACTTGGAATTTTGGACATGAAACTCTTGACGGTCCTGACGGGGACACCCGTGTGTTCCTCTTGCATCCGTTCAAGAATTTTCTCCATCTGAAACAGACAATGAAATACATCATGAGCCAAAAAAAAATACACTTCTGATTCATTTCGTTAAAAACTATCAGAATTTTAATGTGAATGTAAAGTTCTTGTTAAAGTAACTGAAGTGCTAGCATTCACCAGAATTTCTGTGACAATGCACATAAATACAGACAACCATGTATTACAAATTACAGGCCAAAGACTAAAAATAATGGCTTATAAATGAGTACCTGCTGATTACAGCATAGATAGTTAATCTAAAATTAGCTCAAAGGAAATGGTAAACCATTAATCTCTCTAAGAGCACATAATTTCTCTAATAGCAACTTAAACGTTTACATCACAACGTGCAACAGTTGCTCAGGACTGTGTTATTATGCACTTAGTCCAATAAAGCCCTTCATACCATCAATGAGTGGCTGATGAATGAACCATGCAGTTGCAGTCAATTACACATTCATGTACTGGCTAAATTAAAATGGGAAGCAGTTCAATGTGCTCACAATATGTGCACACTTTTAGCTGAATGGATAGTCTTCATTTCTGATCAATTCAATCATGCAGATACATATCATTAAAAGTTTGCATCAGAATTTTCAATGTCAAATTGAACAACCTCAAAATTTGTAAATTATAATCATTGGAATGATAATTTATATAATCCATGCACTGAAATTGAACTGACAATCATCAATGTTATAATGCAACACACAACTGGGAACATATTGATATTGTCACAAAACGTTAACATATTTTTAAACAAAGGCAACTTGGTTTCTTATTTTTTCTGTCAAGACACAACTTGATAGTTGAAGCAGCTGGTGATTTTGAAGTTGATATGATCAGGGAAGTTTCTTGATATGATTGTACATGTGGTCATGTGCTCTTGTTTACATGTGATGTGTGTTGAAAAAAAAATCTACTTTTTGTTAGTTGCAAAATCTAATTCGTCACTTGAACTGACATAACATACATGACATTTTAATATAAATTCTCAATTCCATTTAATATCATTGACATCATCTGACTGAAAATCACCAAGACTACCTCCATGGAGTTTTTTCTTGGACCTAAAATTATCAATTGACAAACAGATTGAGTCAGTGGTCAAACTTGACCATTTAGATTACAAATCAAGGACCAATGCTTGGAATGTAGGCAGGTGAGAAGCAACATGAGGGGTCAGTTGTTGCTCTGCCCTTCTACTGATCTATTTGGTGAAAGCTATTTAATCTGATAACTGCACACAGGTGGGCCTGTTGGTATTGGACCTTTAAATACCACAATATATTTTTTTTTCTAGGCCTATTCAGATAACTAACTAGGGTTGGATATAACCAGTTCTTACTGAACCCGGACTACCCAATCAGACCAACCCAACAGCATTGCAGATATCTCTCGATTAGAAACTAAAACCTAGAATATGGCTGGCTCTGTTCATTAAATGGTGGCCATGGCAACCGGTTGCTGGCCATGCACGGCCCAGACACCAGGAAACAGCCCCAAACATAAACATGATAAAGATTAAGAGCTTAAAAGAAAGGTAAGAGGAACAGGGTTCCTGTCACTGCAAGGCACTGCATGGCAAGAATTAAACCTACATGTTGGGGTTAATTGGTTGCTAACAGGGGTGTTAAAACATGGACGTATTAGAGATGGTTACCTGTGAGCTGACTATTAGCCAGGTAGAGTCTGAAGTAGCTAGATACAGCTAGGTATGGATCCAGCCTGGAGAAGATTGCTACAACCATCAAGATTCAAGAGTCAATCTTTATCATTAATTCTTGCTTGTCTTTTGTGCAATGACTTTGACAACTCTCCCTACAAAAACAAAATGACAGAGATCAACTTATCAATGACTGCAAATTGCCAAGTAAGGCAAACGCCATATATGTCACCATTTGTGATGATAACCTTAAACTAATTACGGATTTAAGTTAGATTTCTCAGATTGCCCATACCTTGAGCAATACCATGCAACCTCGCTATATATTCACATGTTTAGGCAAACATAATCTTGATAGGCTTCCAGATATTCTTCTTTTTTTTAAATACGATAGAAACCTGTGAAATGGAATATTTACCAACAGAATACAAAGTAGTTATTAAAAAAAAAAAGTCATCCCTTGTCAAATTAGAGGGGGTGATAATACATAGAAAATAATAATTTCAGAAATTCAAATGGAAACCACCCAAGTTTTGTTGAGACTGAAAAAACCATTTCAAAAAAGGTATAATACATGCCTGTATCTTTATTTTGATTCCTCCCAAGACCGATTGAATATTTAGTCAATTTGAAAGAATTTTAAAGATTTCCGTGAAGTCGCATTTGATCTTATTTCATATATTACGAACATAGAAAGTTGGTTAGCTTGTCTTGTCTCTTCAGGAGCACCCCTGCCTGTATAGCACATGTCTGTATTCTTTGAAAAATAAGCATGATGATAAGCTTCAATTTGAATACCAACTTTGTTGTATTTTAACTTTGAGTGTGAAAGGACACATATATCGCTAAATTGATTCCGTCCTTTTTACAGGCCTGAAAATCAGTCAATTTGACTTATAAATGGTGTAAACTTCAATATCATAGGCACTAAAAACCAGTACATAGCTAGAAATATTTGTTCTGGATCAATATATAATATTGCAACGATTTTATGTGCATTGATTGTTTTTGATTAAGTTAATTATACTTCAACGAACCTAAAATTATTCGGACACGTAAGAATCCAGCTTTAAAGCAAATGTTGTAGGTCCATGTATTTCCTTAGCTTTTAGAAAAGCTTATAACATTGTCTACATGCTCCCCCCAATCTAGCTCAGGTCTTCATCAATGCTCTTCTTCATCGCATCCTTCAATTATTTCGCAAAAGGTTCACTCCAAATTATCCATTTAAATCCAATTCAGGTGGCCAGATTTAAACTGCTACTAATTTTTTTCATATTTGCCATTCTATCGATTGAAGTGTGTATCTAGAAATTCAATACACTGTCAGAACTGGTTTCCTCATACATTTTGCAATTTGTCATTCGGCGAGTGAAGCAGTCACGGAAACGCTTAACTTGAAATAGCTCGACTGTGGCCTGGGCATTTAGGATTAAGTCTCCCCAAAATAGCCAAAAATTTCAAATTATCATAATTTATCTCTAGACATGCTTATCAATAAGGGCATTGGTTGTTTTTATGGGCACAAAAAATTAAGTCAATTGTCATTTTACTCGCTGGTCAAAGATTAGGTACATGGCATGGAAGCCTGCTTAACTTCTTGTACTATGTGCAGGTAAAGCCAGATTAGCCCAGCACTAGCTCCGAATACTTGTCTTCTTTATGGGTCATGTCCAATCACAGCTGTCACACGTCTACTTATTATAAACATGTTATTTATGATGAATCCTCACACTTCCTATATTCCCTCCTTTTCAGTTTGTGGCAAAAGGTTTATACGTCCTTGCGAAACACTGCAGGGTAATTCCCCCCCCCCCTTTTTTTGTTGGAGGGGGAGGGGAGAAATGTAAATATTTATTTAGATTTGCAATTTTGCGAATTATGCAGAAAGGTAATTTAAGTTAGGTACTCTTTGTGTTGTATTGCATCAATGCTCCTGGTCAGATGCTTAGTTGGCTTACATGACCAGCTACCAGAGTCAGATGTAATGATGGGGTGATATGCTTTGAGGCCATACCATTTTACACATTCACCTCAGGGCTGGGTCTTGCTCAAGGCATCACCTTTTAACGTATCGCGTTACTGACATCCAGCTCAGAATAGCTCATGAAGTGCCTGTGTCAGGGATCAAATCTGGGACCTTCAGAGTAGCTGGTCAGTGGCTACCCAACAAGCAAAATTTAATTCTTTCACTTTAAAGCTCTTTACCAGAGCAATCCAAAATCCAAATAACTAGTTATCAATGGGATATAAAGACATTACACAAAGATCGCTGACGTTTAAAGTTTCGGAAATCTCAAAATTATTACGTAAAAGATCGAATTTTCAACTGGGCTTGGGAGAGATCAAAAATAAAGGTACATCAAACTTATGTTTGCAATACATCATTAGAAAGGTTTTTGAACCTTAAAGTTAGGATGGTTTCCCATTAAAATTCTGACATTCATCATTATCACCCCCTCTAAAAGGCTATTATAGATGTACTATCAAATAATGCATATTTCCAAGCAATATTTTTATGGTGCATCAAACTCACGACTGCACTTTTTACACATTTGTAGTAATTGTCAAACATGAGGCAAGATGACGATTTACTGAGCTTATTAATGCATGGTTAATGTAGGGCAAGTCAGGGATCATTTCACCCCATTCATTGACAATTTGAACGCACTGGTGTGAATAGTTAGCATTGTGGTATTGTGGTATTGTGTTCCTGTGCACATTTTACATGGATCTGTTCACAGCCGGGTTGGCGTAAGACTTGCACAGGGAGTTGATGTTGCAGTGAAATAATGCTAAAGTATCACTGACACAGAATAGACAATAGCATAACAGAAACAAAGAACCAGCGGCATGTTATGCAGCACAAGCACAAGCACAAGCACAAGCATAAGATCATGATATTAAGGTAATTTACGTAAAAAGGGGTTAGTGTAGTTTGTTATAACAAACATGCACATTGCAAGAAGGACCAGCATGGCTGCATGTATTGATCCCAATGCCCAGTAGCATCATCATCCACAGCAGCAGCAGCAGCAGCATCAGCAGCACATAATCACCTCTTCCTCCTGCACTGCATCCACTGGATCCAAATCTCAAGGCATAAAGAGATGAAGAACAGCATCAGCATCCATGGCTCCATGCATGTAACATCCAAATTTTTGTGTGCACAACATGGGCATCTGCATCATCAGTGCTGTGTGCTGCAGCAGCCATGGAGCTAGCTGCCTCCTGTGTGACGGCAGTGATGCTAGCTGCAGCAGCACCAACAGCAACCTGCAGATCCTGCAGTTAACTAGACGTCTGCAGTTGCTTGCAGTTGCTGCCGATGCTGCTGCTGCTGCCGCTGAGGCAGTGGTCCTGCATCTTCTGTTGCTGCTGCTGCTGGTGGTGGTGTGTGTGCTCTCCATCCCTCCCCCTCAGCTCAGCAGCTTGCTCAGTAGCAGTTGCAACCAGCAGCAGCATCCTTGACACGCTTTAAGTGACGCGGGTAATCACAGCAGTAAGCAAGGCTACAGGCTCACAGAGCTAGTCCCACGGTGATCCACCAAAACAATGCAATTTAGTGCATAGGGAAGTGGCTGAGGCAAGAAGTCTACTTCATCCTTTTAAATCTATTACTCCGGCAGAGCAACACCTGTGTATGATTCAGTCATGTCAATCTCAGATTCAATTTCACATGTACGTCTGCGCAATGTATAAATCTTACGTAACATTCATGTCAGTCTTCACATGCATGTGTAGGCCACACAGCCTAGCAGGATGTCCTTGCCATGATTATGTAAGTAGCTCTGCCATGTGAGATCTGTGTACTTCTTTGTCACCAATTTCTTTCCCATTATCACTAAGTCTATCATCTACAGCAAAAATTCTTAAATGCATCTGAACTGAGGTTCAGCACAGAACCTATCAAGAGTTAGCCACAATGTGTCACTAAAATCAGGCGAAATGTCCGAGCAATATAATCTAAAAGCCCGATATACACAAAAACCTCGAAACTTATTTTCACCTAAAACTGAGAGTCAACACTAGCCTATCTTCATCAAATATATTGTCCATTGCAATTAATTAAGACCACTATATGATTGGTCAGTATCAACTACCACTTGGCAATTAAGTCCCAAGTATCCTTGACATTGTGTCATGTGATACATACCTCGTTATTAAGACCAACCAACTCGCCATTAAGGCCAGTGAATGGTGTCCCAATAGTGGTCTTAATGCTTGTACTCTAGTCTCCACAAGATAGTAATATTATTTTGAGGAATGTAATAGCACTTAATTCACCATTATATGACATCTATAAACGAAATAACGTAATTATGTTCGTTTCAGCTAACTACATTAGTTACAAGTGCATTGTCCACTGGAGTGTTGTCCTTTTTGTCATATGAGATGAGAAGCTAATCAAGATTCACATAAATTCTTCACGTATGGCTGGCTGCCTCCACTTGTCATATTCACGCGTGACTGGGCAGCGAATTGTGACAAACAAACTGAAACAATGACTGTTTGTTTATCACACCACTGAGTCAATTGGGCTGCAAGAGACGTGTTGAGTTGAAGGCAAACATGTCCGACTCTAAATCTAAATCAGGATATCTTAATATCAATTATACCCATCATCAGTTCTAATCTGACAATTAGACAATAAGGAAATCAGAACTCTGGAAAACTTTACTCGTGTTTTTCCACAAATAATAACCATGATAACATTTCCCCTCCCACTCTCAACACAGTCCGGTAGATTACATTCTGGAATTTATGGAGTCCTGTGTATTTGACTATTTGTTTCCTTAAATTGATTGCTACAATTGGATTGCAACATGCAAATGATGACTCAGAAGTCAGGCCAATTAACACCACCAGTAAACTAGTATGAGAATTCTATGTATGGTGTGAATCAGAGGGGTAAATTGCCAGCTAATATTAGTTACCACACCAAAATTAGCCATCAGAGGTGTTAGAACCAACAAGGTCACCTCACCAGTGTGGCCACCTGTCAAGTGGATCTTCACGGAAATTTCGCTCTATTTCAACCAGGTGGCTATGACAGAATACTGATATTCCATTGGCTGAAAATGTTCCCGCCCTCGATTGTGATTGGCTGTAGCAAAATGCATCCTAGCAGCAATATTTTTAGTGCATTTTATTGTATATTTGACATCTTATCATTCAATTGATTTCCGCATTTTCCCTGAGAAAATTATATTTATGGAATCAGTTAGTTATGATCAACTATGTCTGAAAAGCAAAACCAGCAATAAGAAGAGATGAAAGACTTATTTCCTGCTGAATTCAGGGCTGCTCATTGAAAAGACTCTATTAAAACCACATTGTAGACAAGAATAACTTCATGTATCAGATATACTCATACTATATCATATCCAACACAATAAAAGTGGTGCAGGAACAAGTTCCTTCATTCTGCCCCAAACATTGATTCATTACGGTTTTTTTTATGGCCATGGACCAAGATGGAAGAATGTTAACGAAGTAAAAAAAAAATCTACATTTGGACAACTTGAATAGCATTGGGACAAAAATTACCTTTTCTGCCGCTAATTATAATGCTTCAAATGTTACAACAAAGTTCAAGTATTAAACTAGAGCCTTATGGCACTGAATCCAGAAGGTGATGATATTGTACATGTAGTGGATCGGTATAGTGTTAGCTCTAGAGTACTACCAGATGGGGCTGAACATCGTTTGACCCTTAACGATTCGATAATATCACAATAAATTTGTAACGATAAACAATAATTATTACGATAATTATGAACAAGGCGTTTCTTAAATATGCTCACAAAAACGACCCTGATGGCCTTTGGTACATAAGAACATACAAGTTGAACATGTTCATTCCAGTAATGACAGTGAGTGAATCACTGAAGTAATTTAACTGATTTTCCATACACACTTTCAACTGCTGAAGTCTATCAATCCATGGCTAACAAAATACAGAATACAGTTAAATTCCAATCACCTTAAATATTTGTATCAACCGGTTTATCAAGACAGTTGATTGACTTGTTATTGCAATTTAAATTGACACCTAAACTTCACTAAGAAGTGTCACATTACTCATAATTAATGACAAAACTCTGAATAATGACAGGTCACTTGTCTCACTCTCTCAAAAACTGACCGTAAAGGACTGAGAATGCCGTTCCACCTGAACTGCTCATTCTGCTCATTCCACGCGATCCGCAATTTATCATTTTTCACTTTGTTTTAAAAAGCTTAAAAATGCCTCTAACAGAGAAAACTAATTGAAATAAGTCAATAACGCACTAACGTGACAGAATCACTTTACTAGCATGATAAAGGCTTGATAAGTTCAAAACAACGCTCAAAAGTCAACCAGAAGTTGTCGGCGAAATGTAAATAAAGCTCCAGGAGCTAGGCTGGTGGGCGAGCAAGTGCCTGTAGGTAAAATGACGAACTCTCTGAGCCCTGTACACATTCATTTTATGCACAATACTCCTATCCTTTCCAACGAATCGAGCCGAACGATATTGCGCAATGCATTTTAAAGTATACTAAGCCCTATGTGACACTGATCTCGACTGAGGTTATTTGTTTGAAAGTTTTTCTGACTCCTCCCCTTTTCACTCTGATGTACCCATCCCAATATCCTGAAGGTTTCTAGATTACTACAGGTTATTCAAAATTGCCAAATAATTGGTGACACAAACTGTGTGGCTTTAATATGCAATCCAGATCTTATATACCGAGGAAGTTACTAAATATAGGATAAGTCTATCTATCATTGCATGTTTATGAAAAGCTAAAAAGATATGAAGAAAGTCTAATCAGCTAGCAGTAAAACAAGGGTTAATAGCAAAGGCAGGTAAAACCATTTGGCTGTCAATGTCTCAGCCTGAGCCAAGTGCAAAGTCACCCAAGTGTAAAGTTGCAGGGCTTGTGCGTAGCTGCTGGCCCATAGCCACACAAGTCACACAAGATATTGGGATTTGATTGGCTCAGATCAATGCATTTCCACCTTTTATCATATCACCACCATCGACCAGCTGCAGCAGCAGCAAGTATAGCTGGGAATGGTATCACCAACATCAAAGTACGATGTAACTATTCTATAATAGATTGGTGCACCTTAACCAAAAGTGTTGCACGTGGATTTGGTGCCCTCCGAGGATAGTTTTGGATTTAGTCGTAAAATGGACCCTAATATTTCTGAGGATGTGAATGTTGGATTCCCTCCCAAACGTCAGCATTTTAAATGCTGTTTTAGTCCCTGCAGTTCTAAAAACCGCCACAACGCTAAGAAGTTCTTTTGTTCCTCCCCCCCCCCCCCCCCACCTTCTCAGCCTCTGCACTCATGCCCCTGTATAAATGTTAAAATATCCCCTTCCCTGTACTCAATGTACTCAAGGTCCACTTTAAAACATAGGCTGCACCGCAGCTAAACCCTCAGCGAATCCCACATAGCACACAGGCATCATTAAAATTGTTAAGTGTTCGTCCGACAGGCAGGAGGGAGGGCGTTACACTTTCATTTCCAGAGCAGAACTCTATAACACAAACTTTCGTTTCTAGAGCTGAACTCTTAACACTATAATGCACTTACCCTAATGAAATTTTATACAGTAACACTCTATATGGCCTAGTGGTGCTTTGTGATAGTCACACTGACATATCTCAGGTATGTTTTACAAAATTGGAAAAAATATATCTTTAGTGTTTATATAGTGTGTGTGATGAACCGAAACAATTGCTACTTGGTCTACACAGCCTGTTAAGCAATGTTAATTAGCATCAATGGAATATTTTTTTCATTATATTCTGTTAAGTGTGACATAATACAGTGTATTAGGTGTGACATAATACAGTGTTCCTGTGGGTTAATACAAAGTCTGATAAAGTCTTACTTTATTTTTATAAAAAGTAAGGCCCATATTAAGTCTTACTTTTGTCCACTAAGTCTTACATTGTCTTTAATTTGATGCAAATACGTCCTGATTTCCTATGGACGATGAAATTAAATATATTGGTCTAAATTAGTGGTCTTATTTTTCATGTGCACATGATACTATAATATTTTACAAATATCTTACTTCTTATGAAGGTAAACCTGCAGGAACCCTGTATTAACAGCAATCCATTCTGTTCAGAGTAAAGCCAAGTGAGCATAATAAGTATTGTCTATCCTTTTCCTGCCATTTAATTGTTCTGTTTCAAAGATTTTATGCACAATGAGTATTGTCATATATGGGCTACGGCAATGATCCTAAGGAATATATATGAAATTCAGCAACAATGTTATGCCACATAAAGATGTTGAGTATAATTTCATACAAAAATTGAACCTTTAAGGTTTGTATTTACTTGTATTTAAAAAATAACGTCCAAGTACAAATAAATACAAATCTTTAAGGTTAATTTTGTATGGAATGATAACACACCCATTTTAATGCCTTTATAAGTCAATATATTTTCTGCTCGCTGTTTATATTTAGCTGGCAACTAAAGGAACTATATATTATCAATTGCCATATTCCCTTCAACGGTACTGAATTGTCTAGCGCACATGATGCAAGACCCATGAATTTGAAAACATGGATATCCACTGCAACTTTTAGTGACTGCTGAGGATAATAAGTGTGGGTATAACAAACACCTCATGTCTGATGAAGATTTAGGCACATTACACAAATGCTTGCAAAACAGGAGAAACAACAGGAGAAACAACCAGGCCATGTGCATGATGTGAGTGACCCAGATTTCAGTGTAGGAATACACCAGCCTCATTACACACTTTCTTCAATGTGGTGTGTGGTGTTGAGCAAGCTGTGGAAAGCCAAAAGTCTTAAAACTGCAATAAAAGATGCCCAAAACAAAAATATAGGTGTATTTCCATGCATATAAATTACCAGTGTAGCATACAGGTACCAAAACGTCCGAACAGCAGTCTTATCCCTGCAAACTCATTCAGTAAAATAGTACCACTAACATTGAAAAAACCAAAGCAATAATATCCCATACACCACAAAAGAAAATTGAAAATTCAGTATCCTAATTTATACATTGATAAAACCAAAATAGAATTTGTATATAAATTTAACTTCCTGGGTCTTATTATAGATGAACATTTAAAAATGGACTTATCATGTTGAGCTAATTTCTAAGAAAATTTATAAAAAACTAGGAATTAATTAATTAAAAGATACCTGCCTATAAATGCACTTTTAAATATATATAATACATTAAAACATCCGTGCCTTAATTATGGACTAATGGTATGGGGCTGGAAGTCCAATAGATTAATAACACTGCAAAAAAGAGCCATTTCAGAGCTCAAACCACAAATCTATTCCAAAAAGTAAACTGCAAGTTTATAAATTCAGTTTCATATTGATCGATTAAGATGTCAAATATACATTAAAATGCACTACAAATACTGCTGCTAGGATGCACTTTGCTTCAACCAATCACAGCCAAGGACAAGAATTTTTTCAGCCAATAGAGTCTTTTCACTGAGAAGCCCTGAATTCAACAAGACATAAGTCCATCTTATCCCCTTATAACTCATTTTGCTTTTCAGACATAAACGATCATAACTAACCTATTGAATAAAAACAACTTTCTCAGGGAAATAACAGATACCAACTGAATGATAAGATGTTAAATATACATTAAAATGCACTAAAAATACTGCTGCTTGGATGCACTTTGCCTCATCCAATACTAGTGAAGGGCGGGAACTTTCCCAGCCAATAGAATGGCAGTATTCTGTGGCAGCCACCTGGTGGAAATATCAAGAAACTTTCGTGAAAATCCACTATCGAATAGCAGTATTCTGTCATAGCCACCTGGTGGAAATATAGAGAACCCTTCCGTGCAAATCCACTAATGAGGCTGTCACATATTTGACCCACAAAATTAAAACCTATATCTTTCATGAAGTAGCCTACCCTCATGCTATGAATCTGTATCAATAAATAGCTACATAGTAAACTTTTCTTCTGCAGTAGGGGCTATCTCAAAAGTGGGAAAAATATATACTGTGAAAACTGAGTCATGGTCATTGTTCTATTTATTGAGTTGTTAATTCATGGTAGGTCCTATAGTCCTACAATTTTAGTATAGTAAGCTATCGGCCTGCATTGCCTACCATTTTTTGTTAAATTAACATCCTTGATGTGATGGAAAATATTTCGTCAAAACTGAGAATTTGTTCAACTGGTGTACGTACGCTACTAGTACAATATAAATGTTCAATATGCATCAACCGTGGTTATATCATGCAGTGTTGGGATAAAAGTTATACACACTCATTAAAGTAACCAGACTTTTGTGTTAAAATAATTTTCTAATTTAAGTTCATATCTATGTTTGCCAATGGACTTGTTGATAAGGTTTGCCAATAAGACTTCTCTTTTGCCATACAAAACAAACTGAAAGCGTCCAATGTCCAATGTCTCAATGCTACTTGGTCTGAAGCTAAGTCAGCTTTTATGACCAACTACGAGAAGCAGACGTAATGATGAGATGGTAAGGCTTAGGAGTTCACACCATGTTACACATTTACCCTAGTGGGTGGGGTCTTTTCCTTGCCTCAGCATAGACACCGAGGACAAGACTCCTCCAATTTAACTACTCATGTGATCGACATCCAGCTGGGATGTTAACTCCTGAAGAGTACCCGGGCTGGGGTTCATGCTTGACTCCGGTTTCTTCACATTATACGTGTTTATTAGATATCTAGTTACATTTATGTAGCATCTATCCATGAAAACCATTTAAGTAAATGCATGCATACTCATTTTCAAGATATTGAGAAACCAAACATGCATATGGTCATGATTTTAGCAGATAACCCCAACAAAGTTCTGCTTGTTTCAATCATAGCAGTTTACAGGGACAGGATAAGGAGGTGCATTGATTGGCCGGCAGATAACGAGTGTCCAGAGTGCAGAATAAAGTGGAAGGATGAAAGCCGGGGCTTGATCAACTGTCAATTAAAGTGTCAGGCACAGGCTGCTGCTATAAATAGCCTTTGCAGAGATGCATCGAACGCTGATCAATAGATTCACTAGGTGATGATCATGCAGTGTGTCATGGAGGAGAAAACAGCACCCCCTCCTCATCTTGAACAACCATCGTCAATGTAGCTGAGTGACATACACAGGCACAGTGATACTGACACAGGCACAGTGATACTGACACACAGGTACAGTGATACTGACACAGGCACAGTGATACTGACACACAGGTACAGTGATACTGACACAGGCACAGTGATACTGACACAGGCACAGTGATACTGACACAGGCACAGTGATACTGACACAGGCACAGTGATACTGACACACAGGTACAGTGATACTGACACAGGCACAGTGATACTGACACACAGGTACAGTGATACTGACACAGGCACAGTGATACTGACACAGGCACAGTGATACTGACACACAGGTACAGTGATACCGACACAGGCACAGTGATACTGACACACAGGTACAGTGATACTGACACACAGGTACAGTGATACTGACACAGGTACAGTGATACTGACACAGGCACAGTGATACTGACACAGGCACAGTGATACTGACACAGGAACAGTGATACTGACACACAGGTACAGTGATACTGACACAGGCACAGTGATACTGACACAGGCACAGTGATACTGACACACAGGCACTGACATACAGGCACTGACACACAGGCACTGACACACAGGCACACAGGACAAGGATTTTGAAACATCAGCTGATTAATCAGTACGACAGTTGATGAAAACATGATGAAAACATCAATCATCTTCGCAGGGAAAAGTCGTTGAGAGAAGAAAAGAGCAATCAATAATTGGCTGACTCGATCAGCAGGTCAAGGAGAGCAGGGGGCTTGAAAAAGAAATGGCCCTCTCCACCGCAACCAATTAGTGATCAATCGGGCGGGCAGGTCAACAAATCATTATGGCCACTCACTGCTCTCCCAAGACCAACAAACTGATCACAGTCATCCGTGCCCATATTATCATCAGCTGAATATTGGCAGCATCCTTCAATCACCATGATCACATTCAACATCTGATACAGCTGATTAATATGGTGCAAATGTCAACACCTGCCAGTCACCAAATACATCATTAAAATCATTATCCCGTTTCCAATATAAACATGATAAATCTAGGTCAGGTTAAACTTTAGGTAAAAATATTGTGGGGCCTAATAATAGTTTAGATCACACTTTCAGTTCTTATAAATGTCATAAAGATGATACTTGAGACTAAGATCCAAATCAAAGAAGAAAATATACAAATTACGAAATTATAAAACTTTGAAAGTAAAACCATCACTGATACATCTGAAGCAGCTGCAGCCGCAGGGATGCAGGACCCATCAGCTGAGCCCAGCAACAGCTGCTGCTGCTGGGAGCCATCATCAGACACGCATCTAATCACATGACAGGGTTACTAATGTAATGACTAATCAACTATATATACTTTGTCCCATGACGATTCAGACATCGTATACATGTATATAAAGATATTGATATAATTAGCTCAGTGGTTAGTGCTCACTAACATGTATAGCAGACGCTAGTGGGTTCGAACTATGAAGCATACCTCCATGGTTCGAACAACTTCAGCATGGCAAGGTTTTTCAAAGACAGAATAATTGTCCGGAAGTTGAAAAAAGCCATAGATAAGCCTGCAAATTAATGAGTAACTTTACAAAACTAGAACCCACGGGTTGGGAGATTCGCTAGGCGCCGTAGTAGGCGGGTATAAGCAGACAACATGTTCAGACATCATGTAGACAGTTCTAGGACAATACTACAACAGTTACTGCTCTGCGATCTCATGTAAAAGTAATAAATGTCTAAATCATTTTACTTTCAAAACTTCGCCATGAAATCTTTTTTCATAATAATGCAAGCATGAAAAAATTGCTGAAAATTGCTTTGTTGCTACATTCCACAAACCCTGTTGCAGAAAGTGTTTATGTGCATGTTGTAAAAAATCTATACCCAATTGCATAGATAGATAGATATACATAGATAGATAGAGATAGATAGATAGATAGATAGAGATAGACAGATATATAGATAGATAGATAGATAGATGGACAGACAGATAGATAGATAGATGGACAGACAGATAGATAGATAGATCAATTTTTAAATTTTGAGCAATTTATTGCACTACAACTGTGTAGCTGTCATTATATGCACTTGACACCTTTGAATCAATGGGCTTTGTTTCATCTTTAATTGCCATAAGCCAAGTGAATACAACACAAGTGTCATTGATTTATAATTAAAATGAATTTGGGCTGACCACAGTGCAAACGCAAGCAGGGGGCAGACTTCGTGAGGGGTGCGGGCGTGACCACGTGACTTTAAAGCCCAATGCACACGGGACTTTTCCTGCGATCTCATCGCATGAGACTTTGTTGCAACCCCAACTTACGACTGCATCGCATCGTGTGCATCAACCTACGACGCTAATTTTATGACTTGCGATGCGATCGCAGAATATCTAGCCCTGCAGCATTATTGCCGTGTGCATTGAATTGCGAGGGTCTCACATGTGAATATAGCTCATGGGTGGGGTAAACTTGCACCCTGTGTCTATTTATGGAATGGAATTTCCAGAATATAGGTTACAAGGACAGAGGGGTTACTACAGAGTCGCAGGGTAGGTCCTTGTGTGCATTGACTTACAACTTTGTGGTAGAAAGGGGTTGCAACAAACTCGCATACGATGCTGTTGTATGCGACTCTCGTGTGCATTGGGCTTAACGCCTGCCATTGGCTCCCCTGTTATGGCCTGCTTGCCGGTTTAAAGTCTTTCTTTGAGTTAATAACCTATCCATCTGAGAAAACCCATCATAAAGCGCCTGCAACACCCTCAATTCCATTTCTTACCTTTACAATATTCGGCCTAGAGCTAATGCCCAGCCCTTTCTGACTGACCAAGTTCATTTTATGAGAATGACACATATCTACTCTTCATTATATCTGCCAGAACCGATTGTAATGATTCGAGCCAGCTCGCTGAGCTTAAGCTAATCAAAAAACTATTCATAGTGCAACAACAATAAATATTTATGAGAGTTTGTAGATTCGATTTAGCAGCTTCAGAAGAAATATAAGACCAATTTTACAGACATTAAATCAATGACGTCATTTGTCCTTACAATACCAATTTTGTCTCTAGAGACGATGATGCAGGTATTAAACCACTGATGCATAAACGCACATGCACAATACACATGCACTGAATTTGGCATGTACTTTGCAATGGCAACAAAAAATTGTAAATTTTATCCAGATAAAAAAAAAGTGAACCAATCCAGCCTACTGAGCGGATGAATCAAATATTCTACTCCACCAAGATAGTTTTCCTATTGTTTTAAGAGTGATACAACCATCGAAAAGTATAATAGGTATATCCCGAATAGGAGAGAGTTAACTAACATTTTTGTTGGTTATTTCCCGACGCATATATAAGGTTACTTAACGCCCGACTAAGTTTAAGTTTAAGTTAAGTTTTAGTTTTTTTCTTGACACATGGTTCATACAATTTTACACTGATACATTCCATACAGTTATGCATATAAATAATAATTTTAATATATTCAATGTCAAGAAGGGAAATAACAGAGTTTAAAAAAACTATATTAAGTTGCTCCCTATGATTATCTGTTGCCATGGTAACCAGTTTATAACAATACATTAAGATAATTGTTCAGTCCATCTGCAGTGCAATTTGTTGTACAAGATATAAAAATATCCTCCACACCTGACAATTGTCCAGTGGCCAGGTACAATAACATAATGCAAATATAATATTAAAAAGTTAGCAAAGGTCTCCCAACCAACATTATGGCTGACCTTCAAATGTTCAATAAGAGAAAAAGCCTCTATCATCACATGTGCCAATGCTGCCTGTTCCAATGTTCAAAGACAGCCACTCTGGGCTGTGTCCAAAAAACTGCAGGCAACACATGGGACGGTGCAGTTCAAAGGCAGGCATCAAGCTGCTGCTGCTGCCCAGGCATCAAGGTGCTGCAGCAGAAACTGAGATGATGTCAGTTCGCCTCATCAACTCCATCCCCCATCTGCCGCCTCAACTTTTTACAACATTTTTCCTTTTCTCATAACGAAGGTGGAAAATCACCTCCTTGATCATGTTGATTCCAGTCGTTTCTTGACTTCAACCAAATGTCATCTTCTTTTGAATGCATTATTATAAAGATTAAGCGCTGCATTACAGTTTATAATACAATACACTATCCAGAGTTGGATTTTAATCCGGGTTAAATCAATTTTGCCCAGCCCAGCGGGTAAAACCTGGGTATAACCAGGGCAAAATGAGTTAAACCTGGCCAAAACCCTCCTACAAGCTCAACGCATGGGATGCCAAATTAGTAGAAATACATAAAACGGTGACTAAAAGGAGAAATAGATTTGCTTAAATTCTACTATTACTGAGCTTTATACACGGAGTATAAAATGGGCAAAATGGGTTTAATCCACCAAAAGTGGGTTAAACCTGACAATAACACCCTCCTACAAGCTCACAAATATGATTCCAAATCAGTAGAAAAACATATAAGGGTGGTGGGTGGATTAGGACTTTATGTCTTGTATTTCTGCACCTGATGGGCAAATTAGGGCAGGCAGGAACCATGGCAATGAGATGATGGACGAAACAGCCATCCAACTTAATAAGGCTCGACTGGGAAATGAACCCAGGACCCAGTGGTTGGAAGCCTAGCTGGTGCCCACCCCCTACTATGGGCCCCTAGAAATACATATAACAGTGAATATATGGAGAAATAGAAGACTTTCTTTCTTAAACTTCAGTGGCTATCACTGAGCTTTACACATCTTATGGGCATGAGTATCAATTGAAGAATGCAGATGGAAAGTGACTTCAAATTATAGAAGTTCAACTCTAATGAAAACTATACAACATGGGACCATGCTATTTTAGTTTAAAAAACTCAAAATGTCTATTTAGCCCAACCCGGGTTTAATACGGGTTTAACCCGGGTTAAACCCAGTGGGTGGGTTAAACTTGCCAACCCTGATACACTTTGATGTAACCTCTTATAGCACAGCTTGGTTGTGACTGACATTATTTAAATTTTCTCCAAAAACAAAGTCAGATAAGAACTATTAAAATGCTTTGGAGTCATCTGCAGCTCCCGTAGGCCTTAGTAGCTAAGCTTCTGGCATACGCTACCAGTGCAAGCATGGTCCTTTCTCAACTTGACTGTCCAACCTAGTACCACTTACAGTTCTAATCTATGACTGCCATTGACTGACCTAGTGACCTAAGCTCCTGATAACCCACCATAATAACAATATCATAGTGAAATTCACTATTGTGCAATGTGCACATTTCGTTTGTTAAATATTAATTGTAGGGTAAAAATTGCAGTGGTGCAGCAGTTCAACACTGTTCAAAAGTAGTGATCTTACTGCAGATTTCATACACTTGGAAACTAAACCCGAGGTTGTCATGTAAATCAAGGACTCCCATTGGCCAATCAATGCAGGCTCTCAGCCAATGGGAGTCCTGGGCTCAAGTCTTAGTTCTGATGTAATGGCAAGCTGGTCTTAGTAGTTATGTAGTCTACAAATGAGGTTCTATTGTATTCGTGGATATATAGGCCCACCACATGGTCAGCATAATCAGGGATACCCTGATGGCTAGGTGTTCAAACAGAATATAATATGTCCATCTTGTCTGTACCGAAAGCCTTGCTCAGGCTTCATCACACTGTGCATTGGCAGCCAGTCCAACGTGAAATCCACATATAACTACATAAAATGCTTCAGCCAATTCAGCTAAAACAGCTAAATTTAGCTGCCTGGAACCGGTCACTCAGTGCAAACACAAAACATAAGCAAAGAGTGTACTGGCATATATGACGCAAATGTATTGCCAATGACACAAGACATACATCTAGTTTACTTATATTGATGCCATGAAAAATTCACTGCGCTTGTAAACCGACTTAAATGTCATTCTCACACAATCAATAATAAACAATGATGAAACAGACACCACTCAAGAGATCACGTTCAACTAAAACTCTCTCCATTCAGTGTTAAACTGTTTTAAGTATCAATGGATAGGGTTGTCATCAAATGTTATTGAATTGAAAATAATTTATTTGGCAATTAAACAAGAATGCAGCATGATATTTTGTTATTTTTTTGGCATGATAAATTTAAAATTATTACATATATTCTATTAGTGTTAAACTTGCCAGGAGACCCCAAAGAACCTCAGTGGGTTATGTTAGGGGCCACCTTAAATATATATCAATGAATGCAATATTATAACGATTAAGTACTGTTTTACAGTTTATAATAAGATACACTTTAATGTAACCTCTTATAGCTCAGCTTGGTTGTGACTGACATTACTTAAAAATATTGACATCGATACCAAAAAAATCATGTTTCGATTCTTTGTTTATCCTCTATAATAATTGCACATTTTTGCCATGATTAGCACTTGACTACAAAGCCCAAATTGCACACTGATTGCCTAACAAATTGGCTGAGTAGTTTTCACACTAAAGGTATAAATGGTTAAACAGTGGCTTGGGAGATATACTCCTGTAACTAGTGGCTCAATTTCTAACTGGGAATCCTGACAATACAAAATTAGCGCAATTTTGCGATATCGCAATATTGAAAGTGAAATACTGATATTGAATGAAAAATTATCAATGACAACCCTATCAATTGCTTCTTCCAGTTTAAAATAAGAAGGTAATTTGGCAAACAGCTAAAACAGCAACAACATTTTATTTCATCACTGTTGAATGCTGAGGGAGCAGGTCAAATCAAGTGAAATAACTCGCATCCTCCCACATAAAAATCAGCTTGTTTTTTTACTATGTGACTTATCATGCTCATTATCGTTAATGTCACAATTAGGATCAAGTCTACAGGGTGCGGCCTAAAAACTTGCACTGGGCATCTACTCTTTCGGGATAGCTCTAGGTTACTCAAATGCTTACGAGGTCTTTTAAAGTTCTGCCACAGTTAGTTAGGGGTATAAGCAATTGGTCATTGTGATCTTTTTGATCTTGTAATGTCAGACAATATCAGTGTCTGAATTATTGAGAGGGTGCATGCTGCAGACTTCAGTCTGCTTGCATGGCGTCTCTAGTTGCAAAAAAATTTACTAATTAGAGATTTCCTAGTTAATACACCTCTGAAGCCTCAGAAAATATAATATTTGCATAGAATCCTGCTTCAATGCGTTTTATACATGCATATATATATATTATGGTATTAGATGATAAGAAGGTTGAGTCCAGTTTTGATCCAGCAAGGTCATAAAAATTAAAACAGATATATAATGGCATTCAAGAGGGTTCTTTTGAATCTACCATTAATCTGGAAAAAATCACATGATTTTCAAGAGGATGGGCCAGTTAATAAGACAAAAAATACTGAAATATGATCAGAATCCAAAATGGCACTTTCCACCTCAAAGGTGTCAATGGTCTACCTCCTTATTAAAAATGAATCTATTTGCCCTATTTTTGGCGGCAAACGTCAAGAAAGGTGTCTGTAACACATCTGTATGATCAGTGACATAATCAAATGCTTGTATTACAAAGGCCGAGGGGAAAATGGCCTGAAGGTGTGATAAGTGTGCATGTGCTATTTTTAGATCCATATTATCTATAATTCTTGAGGAAACAACAAAATATATTCATAAAGATAATTTAGGACTATTATTACGTTCGTGTGTATGATTGCAGCTGCATGCGATCATTGTCATTTGAGGTAATAACAAAAGAGGTAGCAGTAGCTGCTGGTGCAAGTTTTTATGGCGCACCTTGTATAGTTCGAAATTCAATCTTTGGGAATCACTGGTCTTACACTACAGCATACTCCATAGACCTGGAAACTTAGCTCCAGAGGATCATCTGAAGTCAGAACTCCCATTGGCTAAGGTTTTCCCCTATAGCATCCTCCAAAGTGTAGTTTACAAGTCTATGAAATATGTTGATAGACATAACATGGAAGTAGCCTGATTTCTGGACATGCATACATTACATTTCACATTGTTTGGATCTACTAGATCCACTAGAACGAGTTCTTTCCACAGCATCTAATTATTTTTCAGATTTTAAAATTACTTTTGGATTTATGTTTTCAAGGTCACTCTAGACCCGCCTTTAAACGAGACCGGAATTATTCTAAAACAGGCTTGTAACCAAGAAAATATGGTATTCACAGTTCTAACAATTTGGGCCTTAACAACAAATTTCCATAATGCGATAATCCCATCTTATATAAATGGTTAAAACCCAGTCCATCTTGCATTCACTTAGTAACTTTTGCACCACTTCATTGCCGGCTAATTAGTATTAATAGCAAGATTCCAATTAACACTCAGTAATAGACAAAATAGTGTAAGCTATGTAAACTATGATATTCTCATTGGTTATAAAGGCTCTTCGGCAGAAATTTCCCTCATCTGCTGCTCATCACTTACAGGTTTGCACCAGAATAAAAAAGCCATTGAAAAAAGACAAATTATGCTGAATTTTAACATTAACTTCCTGTGTGACACTGGCCACTACATTTAGTCACTATGACAAGTTAACAACAGGATCATCAAACCAGCATTTCATCAAAATAAGACCTTAACTGGCTGATATTAAGCCTAGTACTAGTTCATTACAGAAGAAGTTTGAATTTATGCAAAGCTAACGGTGAAGTTTAAGCATTGAAAAAATGCATGTAACGTACGCATGATACACCTCCATTTATAATTAGCTGCTTAGAAATGAAATTGTGTGATTAACACCAGCTGTGCCCATGCTACCACAAAAGCCAGTGATTGAAAGTTTTGCACTTGCATTTTGATATATAATACCTGCAAAGGACCAGACATATTTTCAGCCTTATTAACTCATTAGTAGAGCTAATTGGCCTCGTTGTGTAAGGCTCATGACCTGCATACTTTTTCGTCAATAAGACAACTGTACTTTAATTGCATTCACTGAACACTACTGAAATAGTAAATGTTACAGATCTATGACATCCAGTAACTTTTATTTAAAGACATTATTGCTTCAGTTGCCCATTAAATATAATGTAAGATACTTATTGTGTAATGAATCTACTAATGATACAGTTGAACTTCCAAAACAATGCCCTATTCAGTCATGCATTAGAGTGGATGAACACATACAATTCTTCAGAGCTAATCTGCTTATAGCATAAACAATCAAAGCAATACTATAGCTGGAATGTACACAATTTAACAATTTCATGCAGTTTATCACATCCAAATTGAAAGATGTGAAATAATGCCTTGGCCACCATAGATACAGGAAGCCTTCATCAGCTGTGTGCTCATTTATATTTCATGAAGTTTATCACACCCAAATTATTCAGGAGAGGTGAATGTATTGGCTATAATTACGCTTATACAAGAAGTAGAAGTATGCATATGATAAGATCTATAAGACTCTGTGCCTACTGTAGTGTCAAAATCAGTCACTGATTTCAGCAACTGCAATAATTCCAGAGTAACACCTCCTTCAATCACACGTGGGACCATAGAGCAGAGGCCTACCTCCCAATATCATATATACATGATATAATGAAACACTGAGAGCAATAATATTGAACTGCTTACTACGGGGGTTTCCCAGAGTGGTGGAAGAATTTATCCCATGAAATCATCACATGCAACAATGTCACAATAATTGGGTCCAGATTCTGGATTAGGGTGCACACTGGAGCCTAGGCCTATGCATTAGAGGTCCAAGGCTAAATCCCCAGGTTAAGGTATCAGGGTATAGGCATATTATATATTTTTTGCATTTTGCCAATAAATACAATTAGGGAAAGGGTGACACAATCACAAGACAAGCATCATTTTAATTAACACAGAGAATACCAATAGGTAAGAGTGGGCATGCAAGCTGATGGCTCTCCTCACCTTCTTGTAGACGACCATGTTAGGGTTGTCCTCTTCTTTGGCAGTAGGGGTCTGCCCTTCGCCATTAGAAGTTTTACTGCTGGCCGATTCCGTTCGCTTACTGTAGCGATGGGCCATGCTTCACAGTTAATACACAGGCTTACAATTTAGCCACAGCATCGTTAGTAATCGCTATAATACACTATGACAAAAGCAATGGACAGTCCTTCCTCCAAAAGATCCAATGATGCTGCTGCTGCTGCTGCAGTAACGTTGCTGCTGTTGGCCAGCAATGATCAGAGCTCAGCTGCATCAGAGACGGAGTTCCCTGGGCTGCCACAGCTTACAGACAAAGACGCAGAGTTTAAAGAGATCCTTCCTGCATCCTCAGCGTCTCTGATGTAACCAAGGAAGAAATGATCAGCCCTGGTCAATCATGGTCCCTCACAACGAATGGCTCCCTTGTCCTGCAGCAGCAACTACATGGACTACATGGAGCGAAAGATGCAGAGCTGCCAGACGGCCCTCAAAATCCCCTCCGCATTCCTCTAAACCGCCACTCCCTTCGCCATGCTCATCCTGCACAATTCTACAGGCTCTCTCACAATATACTATCCTGTCCACTAGACGATTCTCTCCAGTTTTTAGCATGAAATAATTGTCAATATTGTTAATGAATGCAGGAGCGGAGGCCTTGACTGAGCGGCCATGTTCAGTGCGATCCAATGTCCAATCAGAAAAGAGCTGCAGCCAGCGCCGTCTGTCGGGCTGCAGAACAAAAACTGCTCATCAAAAATAATATTTCGCAGCACTACAATCTGCATCTGTACAATTAGCTGTCAAGGCTCAGACTATCAGCAATATGAAATGTACTTGATATCCATATGTCAATAAAAACCTATTTACCAAAAAAGTTTATCTCACATAATTTTAGTTTATCACACTATGTTTTATACTAACTATAATAAACTTGTTTATCCCACTGCTGTACATAAAATACACTCTCAGGCTGCAGACGAAATGATGTAAAAAACCAATGCATGAATATGAAGTCAATTATATAAATATTTTAATATCCATTATAAAAATTCAATTACATAATTATATATATATATATATATATATATATATGTGTGTGTGTGTGTGTGTGTGTACTGTGTAGAAATATGGTAAAGTATTAAATGTGGACAACAATTATTTTACATCTCAATTAAAAAATATAATGAGAAGCTGTCAATCAAAATTTCCTCCCAAAGTTTTCTCATGGAACATCTCCAGAAGCTGGCTTCTGCAAATCAAAAGCAAAGATTAGCCTCTGTAACAATTTAATGCAGCAAACTTAAAAAGTCTAATATATCAAATTTTATAATAATCATAACATAATGAAAATACACCTCTTAATATATTTGACATCAAACTGCATGCCCTCTCTGTAGATATCCCGTTCCCTTGATAAAGAAAATACTGCAAAAACAAATACATATGTTTCATATTAGCATACGTTGGAAATATTATGTAATTCAAACAAGTAGTAAAAAAAAAAACCTTTCGTTTTGAAGTCCTGAATATTCTGAGCAATGTTGAGATTGCCATGACTTTTGTCCACTTTCAAACCGGCTACCCAACATTTTTCATTATTTAATCTGCAAGAATAAATTTAAGACACCAAATTATTTATATGACTTGAAAGGTAAAATTCTTCTAAAAGCAATTACCTAGAATGCACAGTGTATTACCTTGGGTTCAGAGGGGAAAGCTTCTCCGTGTATGGATGAATTAGCTTGATGACATCCTTTTTGGATAAATTCAAAAACAGTAATCTTATCTGTGATTCTAGCAGACCCAACCTGTTGCAAATGAAAGTGAAAAAATTATGACATCAAAACATCTGTAAAGGCCCACACAGGTATCAGCTTGGACAAATCCACTTATCAAACAATGCAATTACCAATCAAAGGCATCCTTTGCATTTGTTGCCCATGCAGTAATTATAAGGAAGTGCCTGAAATCAGGAAAAATGAGAATTCATTTAATGATTTAATAGTAATGACAGCCCTACAAATTTCAGTCCAATGTAAGAAACATAAGCTTACTTGTAATGACTGAACATGTTGAAATGAGATTTGAATAATTCTTCCCAAGACATTTCATGGCTGAGAACCTTTTCAGTTACTGAAGCAGCTGAAAAGGTGAAATTTATCTTTTAAAGCTAAAGAAATTGAATTCACCTTCACACCATCATATAATAATAATTCTCATTATAATTTGTTCGGTTTATTTTGAGCAAATGTTTAATATAAAGAAAAAACACTTGCCCTTTGCCAGTAAAGACTTCATTATTGCAAAAGTAAATGGAGAGACACTGAAGGCAGTATTATGTGCAGGATAAATAGGGGTTATAATTGGCCACTCATGCAGACTGTCTCCATAATTTTTCTGTTGAAAGGAAACAAAAAACACCTTAAAAAGATTTTTTTTAAAAGAAGAAAGTTGCAGGTACAGAAAAAGGCTCAAAATCACTCACACGAGGGTTCCAGGGCTCTATATTTAATTTACTTCCTTCTTGTAGAGGCATTATGTGCACAGCTTTCCTCAATTCCCTGAGAAAAATCAAAATTATTTTCAATTGCATGAAATAACATTTGACATTTATAATTCTTGAATTCAACATGCCATAGATATGATACCTTTTTGAGCAATAATTAAGAATCTTATCTCACCAATTTGAGAAGGTTACAAAGAATTTGTGCAGAATCTGATCCACAGAAATATCTCGATGATAAAGACAAATATAAGCAACAAGAAGGGCCCATGAAATTCCACCAAGAAAACCAAGACTTGCATGGTGTATATGCTGACCTGTGTAACATTATAAAATACTCATAATTAGTTATGGTTACTCTGGCAAAAATTTATCTCTCACAAGTTTCACCGTGTCATATTTACTTACATTTTGCCCAGAGCTTCACAGCTTTAAGAGCAAGAATGAATGTGTCCTTGTTTGGAACAATCTGAACAACTGTCATGGTCTCTCTGTAACCTAATAACAGTTCATAAATGTTATCAATAGAAACAGAGTGGCTTAACCAGCTGCTTACATTCCTACCAATTTCATTGTTTCCATAAAAAGTATTAACAAAAACAAAGGCTTACCATTCACACTGTATACGGATGTAGTGTCCATTAAACTGAGGCAATTATCATTTAAGAGATCCAAGTCATCAGGCACAATGACGCAATCTTGGATTATGCAAAGAAGCAAATCTACCTGTAAATAAAATACAAATTCTACCTAAGCCTGATTAACATATGATTAAGGCATATCATTGCCCTGAAAGATTTTACTTGTATATTAAAAAACTTACTTTCACACTGTCAGTATGACACTCAATTAAAGGAACCCTAGCACCTGATACAACCTGAAATTTAAGTTTCCAAAATCTATTAAGTCTTCTCAATAGTTTAGCATGCAGTAAGTTATTTATTTAAAAATTGCAATATGGCTTTGAACAAGAGATGTCACTGATATCTCCTGTTTAAATCAATATTGCAATAATAATCATACTCGTATTTGCTTGAAGTTATCTAGTTCCGTCATCAAACTTGGCAACTTCGTGAAAAAGTCTTCATGTTTGACAAATCCAGGGATAACACAAATCACATCAACATCACTTTCTGTAAAACGAAAAAATTTAAGAACTCAGTAGAGGCTGAAATGCTCTCATCGGAACACATATATACATACATGTATGAAAATGCATGACTTATAAGATGACTGTAAGCATGTTAATTAAGCACCTTCTAAAGCCACTCCAAGTAAATGACCCCCAAATATTTCTAATCTTATGCCAAAATCTGGTTTGGAATCAGTTGAGCTGGATGCCGTATCTGAAGCATTCTGTTAACAGATGAAAATCAAATCAAAAAGTCATGATACATTTCACTGTATAATCAAGTGTACCTACATGGCAGCATTAGACTTCTATATAAGACTATAAATGTTTATAGGTACCTCGGTACATCTTTCCTGGAATAGACTTCTTAACCATTTGACAATGAACACTTCAACTTCTTTGATTACTTTGTGTCTAGAAAACAGAGATTCATTTCCTTCAATGAACTTAAAAAGATTATGAAGTCTGTATACAGGGATATATCATATAAATGTTCCATGACACTCAGAATCTGCGAAATTTGCCAAATCTGCTAAATTTAAAACATACTGTTTTATGGAGTTGTTGTATATAATTTTCTAGTGTACAAGTGTTTATAGTTAATCCGAAGTACTAAAAATTGCTATAGCTTACTTACAAGTACATTAAGTGGCCAGTTATTGGGGTGGCGAATTTCACTGTTTATTAGTGAATTACGCTGATTCTGAGTGTACATTTATTACATGTAACAATATATTGTACTGTGCAAGATATTATTATATAGGTCTAATAGTAAATAATTCATTTAAGATTTAAACTTTTTTTTATTTTTCATAAATTTACAGATTGGAAGGTAAACATTGGGAAGTAGAATTCCGCAGAGTTTCAGTCAAATAACATGATCTATACACACGATATATACCAACGTTTTGGAATCTGCTTCTGGGGTTGTGCTGTCATTGTGCAATGTTTCTGGTCCAAGCCACTTCATCTTGGCATGAACTGTGTCAGAAAGACAGCGTTCCAGATTCAAATTTTCGATGCCTGAGTTGCCATGTATCTGGGCCATACTGGAGCCACTAAGAGTGAGAGCTGACAAGTCCAAATTTGACCAAAAATCCAATTTAGATGAAAAGTAACACAACAATTTGGTGTCAACAGTGTGGTGTCAATATTGATATCCAGCCATCTAGCGGTAAAAACTAACACTACGTCAGATGCCCTCTAGCGGAAAATCATCACAATGTAAACATGTGAGATAAATAAATAGTGTGGTGAAAGTCCAAAGGATGATATGCCACATACAAGTCCATCACAGTTGACTTCTAGTGTGTCACAATGTTCAGCATGTTCAGAACACTTTTCAACATAGCTTTTGGAATAATTCTCAGAATATGGGCGCCTTGGATCTATTTGATACAGAGATTGTTGAGAACGTTGACTTCACCATTTTTTGTGATATACAGTAAAATTTTCTCAAGATGTACATCAGTTGTTTACACGACTGTTATATTGGCCTCTACATCATTCGTGTTATTGTGGACTTCTATACTCCTATATGGCTCATTCTACAATTCTTATGTGCCAACAGTGTCACATCAACGAGATGTCAATCTGGTATTCAGGTATGGCCACGATTGGTTGAATTAACTTACTCTTAATGAGTTATTGAATAATTGTTTGTTATTCTTCAATATTTAAATTACCAAGTCAACTATTTTTATATATGTAATAAATAGATGATAATCTGTACGATTTAATATTTTAATTGAATATGTTTTTTATTTTTGCAGTTCTGATTGTGAACTAGCAGGAGAAGCTGGAATGTGCACCTTTCCAAAGGCGAACATGACCCTTGGAACCAGTAGAAATGCTGAGGTTTAATCTGTTTTAATTCCCTACAATTAGTGCGCAATATCAAATGTATACATATTGTATGTTAGATGTGTCATATATTTTTATCTGTTAAACATTGTGACAGGGTCAAGAAAATAATTCTTATAAATATTGATCCTTTCAGATTTTGAGAAAAGGCCAGGCTTACCAAGTTATGTTGGAACTGGATATGCCTGAAACACCTGTCAACCAACAACTTGGTAATAAAATATTCTATATTCTCACCAAAAAAAGAAAAGAAAGTTGTAAGTTTAGTAGGAAGACAATGACAATTTAAATGCCTTAATTTACTTGCAACCATTAAGTCCAATAGTATTACGGAAATTTCACAACTACATATATTTAGTGTTCCTTAATTCTTAGTCATGTGCATGTCTATAGGACCTTCACTGAATTTCACTCATACATATTAGGATCTGTATGGTGGTCACAGTTGAATTTTGTGTTGTATTTCAGGTATGTTCATGGTCGAACTGACCTTCTACTCTTATAATGGCGTAACCATTCAAAAAGCATCACGGGCTGTAAGTGTAAGTTTGAAATGATTTGCTTTTCCCAGTCCCCTTTCACAGCACAAATTTGTTTCTTGGATCAGACACAGTTCATGTGCAACTGAAAAAGAGAATGATTGCATATTGATTTATATATTTTTATTTTATTTCAGGGTATGTTACGGTACAAAAGCTATCTCCTACAAGTGGTGGAAACAATTTTCTATTTGCCTCTTTTATTGGTTGGGTACAGAGAACAGAAGCAAACACTAGATATTGAACTCTTCAGAAATTATGTAGAAGACACAGTAAGTTCTCAATACAAACGTTTTTGCTTAAGAATATATTGTACAGCTTAACAATGAGTAAATGATGATGCTCATATTATAATAGCACATATTATATTCTGTTTCATTCAGTACAAGCCAACTGTTGGAGTTGTTATAGAAGTTCAAACACGCAGTGTGCACATTTACAACTCTGTCTTGCATTTACATGCCATCTTTTCTGGCCTAAGGTAAGACGCTTTCCTGTATTTTTTTTCTGAAATAATTAAAAGAAAGCATTCCACTCACTTTGTCTTTGTTCCACAGGTATTTTATGTACAGATGGCCTCTTACCTCATCACTACTTGGGATCACCACCATTTTCTTCTTCCTAGCAATTATTGTTTTGCTGTCTTTCTACAAATATGGATCTTCAAAATATAAATATGAGGCTTCCAGTTACTCAGAATATGCTAGTTATCCTTCGTTAAATCTTGATGGTATGTCTTATTTTTGAAACTATTACAAATTCAGTTGCAAGCGGTACATGTATCAAGCTGATTACTGATATGTGCTTTGTTGTGTTTTATAACTTTTTTCATTTGTAGAAATGAAACAAGTGAAGCAAGGACTTTATGCAGCGAAAGATAAGGATGTCCCTAGCATCAGAGGTGCTCCAGATGGAGATGGCACATTCAAAGATGACAGTCCAGTGTTTAGTGATGATGATCCAATTTTAACTTCTAAAAGTTCTAAAGTGGAAGATGTTCCAGCTAGACAATATTCATTTCTGAGACACAGAAAACATACAGATTCCACCGACTCTTAGAAAACAAAAAGGATAATCTTAATTTAAAAATGACTGAGCATTTACTCATCTATTGGACAAGCTTACCACAATATGTATGCCAAGAAACTGAAACAAGGACTTGCAAAAATTTCCCTGCTAAGCTTGAAAATATTGTGAAGCATTAATTAATATTTATGTGATAAATGTTTTTATGAATAAAGATTATTGTCGCCAGTGACCAGACTGTTGTTTTTGCTTCTAGAATTGTAGAATTGGTCTGAAAAAAGCAAGGACTGAGGTATGAACAATTTATGCAAGATTGTGGCTGCCACACATTGCTATCTATCTATAGATGGTCCAGAATAATTTTGCAAACTGTTCTAGTTCTTACCTCCTGCTCCTTCTACTGTGTCAGTTTAAGATAATCTGGTCTGTGTCACTACTTATTGCGAGGCATTATGAATTTTAGTCAGTTTACATGTAAGGTATTTATAATAAATAGAATGTAATAAAAAAATATTTTTCTATGAATTTGCCTTCCTTATTATTCATTAATTGGTGTTAACATTCAAAATCTTGGCAGTAGCTAATGTAATATCAGCACCGATCTGCCAATTCTTTTCACCATTTGCTAGTAACTTTTTTGCCCTAGGACTGTACCTGGGCTGGGGTTTACCTTTTGGTACAAGCAATTGTGCTGTTCACCTGAATTCCAACCAGTTGGTTGTGAATTGTATGCAAAGTCCATGTTAGGACCTACAACCATACATTGATACATTACAGCACAGGCAACAGCTGGCGAATTTTTATCGGAAATAGGCTAGTAGTAAAAGGTTGGGCACTCCACAAAAAACCAGCGAATGGTCAGCAGCTCTGCTGCCTAGAATGACCCCGACCTCATTTGCATGAAAACGCACGCACAGGAAATAAATAAAAGGAACAAGGGAGTTGATTAACAATGTAACATTTATTCAACAAAAGACATTCCATGCCACACTGAAGCTGGCTGCTACCCTTCCCTTGCTGGTGCCACTGCTTACATAAATAGTCATTTGTCATAATTACAAAGTCAGACTTCCACCAAATTAACACCTGGTGAACCATCACCCTTTAATAACACAAATATGATGGCCATTGTTTTCTTGGAGAAAAAAAGCTAGATAAGTGTATGTTTATTATTTTTTTCTTAAAGTGTTAAAATCTACATGTGGATTTGTTGAAATTTGTTATCAGGACATTAGGAATGAGCTGTTGCAAATTTAAATCAGAACAAGTATTTGTCAGACTGATTCACCTGGCCAAATTTTGTGATACCTTAAAACCATGACTATCACCTTATCTGAAACTTTTTTGTTGACATTTCATCTTTAAACGGCTTTCAGTGTACCAGGGTCTAATCTACTATAAGCATCCATTAATCAAAAAAGCTTCCCTTATAATAAATGTTCATTTCACTCAAGAGAGAATCCTACAGTGTATGCCAAATGCATAACATTTTCACCAACATTATTTTATCATACAAGGCCTTAGTAAATTTTCTATTGCCTCTTACTGAGATTAAATTTTGCTAAAGTCTTCTCTCTTGAGTTCCATATAGTTACAATGACAGTTCAGAAATACAAATTGCTTATTTAGAGATTAATTATACATGTATAGAGATATGAGAGCCTACAATTCATAGGAGCACTATTATCATAATTATAATATACCAATCATTACTATAATTTTAAGATCACCATATACATACATATGAAAGGTTTCTGCACTAAGGTTGAAATAGGTTCTAGGTAGGACTATTGACTTATTGAGGATTTTATGTTATGATAGCTGAGACATCAGAAATGAGCTGTAAATATCTGGAAAGAGCTTTGTATTTGTTGTATATTTCCACTTAAAATTCTTGAAAATGGGAAAAATTAAATCAAGACAACTTTAGTGCAAAGCCTTTTTCATAACACCACTATTATTAAATAGAATAAACAATTCAGGATATACTAGTTACATTCAATGCAAGCTATAGTTCTTTAAAGATAAGTACCGCATTTTACATACAAGTGCACTAAACGTTAAAACATAATAGTACAAAACCAACACTATATTCCAAAAGCGCAAACAACACTTCTTCAAAACTTTTACATTTTTAGGAAAAGCAGCTAAATCATGCTTTGGTTTGAATTTAAACAAAACAAAACCCTAAATTTAAGAAAGAAACATATTTACAATCAAATACCAATCAATTTTGCAAACTAAAATCAAACCGTAGAAAATTTGAACCAAACATCATAAATTTTTTTCTTAAGATGGTCTGTACATACTATTATAAAGTTATGTTACTTTACCAATTTACAAGGAAAGTTCAATAAAAGTTCAAAATAAATATGTCACAAAGCAGGCATAATGTCTTTGCTTTATACATCAAACCAGAACATAATCAAATCAATCTTAAACAATTAATACAATTTTCAATGTTTTTGAATTTTAAACACTTTCTTAACTGACCACTAGTTCTTAGACTTGTGCCTGCTTTGTAACAAGAACCTTATTATCATAATAACCATGCTAATTATGTTATGATTAGATAAATTTAGCAAAATTCATTGTTCTAACTGCATTTCAACTCATAATTTTCTCACAAATTAATTAACTTGAATAATAACCTTCACTTAAGCAATTACCAGAACTTTTTATGTATAAATTTTAGGATTTCATCATTCACCTTTCATCTAATTAAACTTTAATGAATTGGTGTTTCACCTCTATTATTAACTAACAAAACCATTGTTATTTAAAATTCTGACTCCCAAAATTTCAAAATCTAAATTTAAATCTGGGACCAAGAACTTTGATATCCCAACTCATTGAATCATCCGTTAATTCGTTTGGCCAATGAGGACTTTCTTCATTATATCAAATTGTATGTTCAAAATGCCCTACATGGCACTTCAAATGGGCAAAATTTAGGGAAAATTTTCCCCATTATTTAAAGAGACATTGTGACAATAAAGTGACATATTGGCTTTGGAGCAAGATGTTTTGAACATAACCAGATTTCATATTTGTACAACTTGAAATTCTTGCTTGGGTGAATCGCTTTCGTTGCTTAATCACAATTTCCACACGCATGTACAAAGGTTAAAACCAAAATACAAATCTTGACAATGCCAATTCTGTCATTGTACCATCACTATTGTGAGTCCCTGGACTGAAGGGACAAAAATCTGCACTTATTTGTAGTCACAGAACAAAACACTTCCCGTTCCAAAAATTTTTCAGGGTTTGAACAATTTAGAAGTATGTGTCTGTGCAACTGACTTCAGAGCAGTTATATTTGTTTACTCGATACTGCTGAAAAGCAATCTGTTCCGTATGGAACACAGGAGTATGGTAACTTCCTTTCTCAAGGTACCTACATTTGTTTGAGGCAATCAAGATGCCTATGTTTATACTAAATAGGATATGACCTTTCACAGCTTGCTGGTGCCTTAACCTTCGGTAATATACATGAAAATTTATTTGTCAAAATATGTACTGCACGGTAACATCAACTTTGAATAAAAGTGTTTTCTCTAGAAGGAAAACACAACCTATTTCACAAGAGATAAATTACAGTTTATCTAATCTTTCATTGTTGTGGGTCTTCACAATAGGAAAAAAGACCCATAATGTCTCGCTATATGATTACACTGGAATACATATACATTAATTGTTCAATACCAAAACATCATACATTGTGAAGGTATGGCAAGTGCCACACATCATTTTCAATTAAATTTCAATCATAATATTATTATTAACAGGCAATAAATACAATATGTTATTTTCATAAAACATAGAAGTACTACCACAATACCAGTTTTAAATAAGTGCAAGAGCTTTAAATTTCTATTTCCACAGACCATAACTGTGGTCCGTCAAAGCACTGAGAATTATTTATCCACTTCCCCTCATCCATCTCAACTACATATTTATTTCAATTAAAAAGATTGGAACAATAAGTTCTTTATCCAATATCCAGTTTCTCTGGCAATATTATCTCAAACTTTTAAGCATTGAACTTTAAAATTGCAAGCTAGATTTACTGGGAGCATTAAAGGTTATGATTCAATAATTACAAGTGCCCCAATGCTTACAATTATCATATTCATACTTATAATATTCTACCACAGGACAAAGCAAATATCTTATATCATAACTATACAAAGCAAAATCTTGTAGTTTATGTCCACTAACTAGAGAAAGTTTTTTAATTCTAAAACTTTACATTCTGACAAATTTCAAAGACAATATAATGTCTATAATGTACATAGTTGAACGTATTGGTAGATAAATTTATGTGACAAGTCTTGCACAAAAAATTAAATGTAACCGCCCCATTAAAAAGCAAATACTTAACCTAATCCTCATGGATTATTCTTTTTTCATTAAGAGTTATCAATCATTATGTGCTTATGAGCATATTTCTCTCGAAAACAACAAAGCAATAAGTCATCATATCAGCCAAAACACTTATTATACAAGGCAAACACCACACCAGCATTTTAATATGTATCAATGATCTATGTGCCCTATCATATTAATCCAATTTTAATTCAACTTTTGTTAAATCAGATGAAAAACTAAGTTCAAAAAGATAAATTTGCAAAACTACTATGCACCAAATCTACATATTTTCTCCTTACATAAGATTATCAAGATATACATGTCAGTGCAATATCAATTTGTCATAGCATTATATTATCATGAAATAATCAGTTGAACATACAAGAGTAAGGTCAAAAACGGCACCAGCAAGCTGCTTCATCAGTCTGGACAGCATGCTCCTAGGCATTGCAAAATTACAGTTGCAACAACAAAAACAAATTTCCTACATTTCGGCTCTTTGAAAGCTAAAGCAAAGACCAAAAATTACCATCATCTCACCTGTCACTGCATTTAAATCGAACGATGCCAGCAATATGACTATCTAAATGCAAAGAAACATTTCTATACAGCTCAGTGGATAAACTTAATTGATAGGCCAGTTGGTACAATTTTCTTTTAATTAGCAGCAGTAATCAGAGACTGCATACTCTTTGTGAGAAGGAGATACAACTCCAGAACTTTATATTCTATTTTAGGACATCCATGTGGTGACAAGGTGGCTACCTGTCAAAGGTCAAAGTTCAAAGGGCAGGAACCAGCAGCATGACCCTGTCCAACATAACAACATCGGTGTGAAAAGCGCACCAGTGCAACTCGGTTGCCTATTCTACAATCGACACAAGTTCAGCATGGCAAAAAGACTAATACTGATGCTTGGTCCTTCTTCAAGTCGGTCTAAAATCAACAGAATCATTTGCAGTGTCCTTTCTCCTCCTGCCCAAGCTTCCTTTCTCACATCCATAAATAACAAGCGTTCATGCGCATCACAGGTTCATCTTTTAAAATATAAAAATAAGACATTTGTATCCATTGTAAAAGTGTCAAAAATAAACACCTCCCAGTAGATTGTGTAACATGGTGGACTTGTAAAATGTCTTTCCTGACTGTAAAATGTTTCAGCTGCCGTTGCTGCTTAGCAGTCCATATCAACAGCTTTGACAACAGATTTTTATCAATACTGGCAGTAAGACTCTTTGTCCAGTCAGGCATTCGGGCTTCCGAGAAATGTCAACAATAACAAGCTCTCAGAATTCAAGTATTCAAGTTCATGCCTTTGGAAAATAAAATGCAACATCCCTGGCAATCAGTTTTGTGTCCTAGGATATTTCAGGAGACTTGGTCCACTCCTTTTACAAAGTCCAATGAGCACCCCTTTCCCTCTGAGGGTCTGGTAATTTAGCGGCTATGACTGTCCGCACAACGATTCAAGTTTAATAACTGCCGTTCTGGTAAACATTGAAGTTGGAATAGTCAGCGTCATTAAACTGACCATTGATCCTCGGTCCCATCCCAGTTGACCCACTCTCCTGATGAGATTTCCCGATCAGCTGACTCGCAGACAAGATGCTGCCACCACTGCAACAAAATACTCCCCTTAATTAAGTCTATAACACAAATTTCACATGTCACAGCTCAATAAAATATACACTCCATCATCAGTTTAAATCAATGAAAATCGTGGCATTTCTGTATAAAATCTCATGATATGTAGCACATAAGCCGAGTATACAAAGCTCTGTACCCGTAACATTTAACACTGATAAAGTTTTATAATGGACAATTACACCATAGCTGCAACATAACTGAAGGAAATAGAATCATATAAGCGAGGATGGGGTACTACAAGTTCACATCAATGACTACCATCACAACAACCACTAAGTGAAAGATAAAGAGGCCACACAAAGCATATGGACCGCTTCTTCTTGAAACACCAGTTTGTAGTGTTTACATCCCGAATTCTAGCAAGAGCAGTGACCTTCAGACCAGCAATTTATTATTTCAATGGTAGATTGACGTAATTGCTAAGGTCTTATACACGGAAGTCAGGCTGTGACTTGTGGTACCCCTCCTGAGTTGCAAACCTACTTTGTGTCGGGATATTCAACTGTGCACCCTCGGCCACGGGGCAGGTTGTTATTCCTCATGGGGTCATCTAGATTCATAAAGTTGCCGCTGGGCATTTGAGGCCTTCCCCTGGCAACAGTGCGTCCTTTGCCTCGCTTTGAATTGAAATTGTTGAATGGCCCTCGAGCAGGTGAATAGCTGCCTCCAAATCCCTGTAAATATCCTTCAACAAATTACCCACTGAACCTCAAGACGCACCAGCACACAATCTAACAGCGACCTCTAAATATTTACGAGGTTATAGCTGCACATCACATCACCACATACCACTTGACTGTTTACATTACTCCACAAGAACATAATACACAGTTTAACCAAATTATCCATCAGCAATGACCCACCAATCAGAAGTTAGTTAAACTTTGAGACGCACAACTCCTACCTGGTGTCGGGGCTGAGAAGACTGTTTGTAATTATTCGTACCAGCAGGTCGGACATAACCACGTCCTCTGTTGGCCAAAGTAGCTACAACACCACGGCCCCTGAAAATGAAGAATAATATAACGCCCAGCTGTACAAGAGAATCACTCCATCACAACATGTGGCTTTCCAAATTCATGTCAATCAAAAATAGCAATTTATAGGAAACAACCTTCGAGAGGGTCCAACCGAAGTGACGTGAGGGGGTGCAGAATTGTTGCTACGATGGTGATGGCCTCCGTGCGTTTGAGTGTTAGCACCCCAGCTACCCACGACGACACCAGCAATTTGCAGCTGGCCACCACGACTGTCAACAGGACCACGGTCTGAAGAGTGACAAGCAAATACATGACCTGCCGCCCTGCTATGCAGGTGCCAGATAATAAAACAATCACAATAGTACAGTAAAATAAAGCTCCTTACTTTTGTATGCTTCCCCGAGCAAGCCTCTTCCCCTGCCTCTTCCATTCATCCCACCTCTTCCTGCTCCACGCCCACCATGACCAAGAGGTCCCATACCACCAGGACCAATTGGAGGACCTCCAGCAGGACGGATGTTAAGGCCAGGTTGATGAGGATGTCCCTGGAAGAACTGTCCTGGACCTCCAAACTGCTGAGGCATCATGGCCAAGGGTGGCTTGGCAAATGCCATGTCAATGCGAATGTTCTCAAGGATGGCTGTGCGCATGTGCTCAACCCTCATCATCTGGTCAACCTAAAACAGAAACACTACTTGTCCAAATGTGTCCATAGCATCAATTAAAAAGAACTATTCAACCCATACTTTCGAAATCTTTCGGCATTCTTTTACACAGAAGGAGCCACCAGCAAAAAGGTCCCATATCATAATTGGGTCATTGAGATCGGCTACCAGTTGACGAGTAACATTAAGATGATGTCATCAAACAACAGTTGGACCATCTGTCTGTGTTAACTACAAGATGCACACTGTAACACAATGAAAACCACCATTACTCTTACATGGCCATCACAAATGTCGATCAGTGGAGTGTTGTTGTTGGCCTTGAGCAGTTTGAAGTGGAACAGCTTTCCATCAAAGAAATTCCACGGGCAACACATGGACCATGGAACGGGTGCCCCGCAGGCGTCATTGGCGAAAATGGCAGCCTCCACACCTGCCATGAAGAGGGCTGCAAGTTGGACACCACGCGAGTTGATCATTGGAAGCTGAAAAGGTGCAAAAGTGGAGCGATTAATCATACAGTGACTTCTGTGCAGGTTGTCATACACCAGGGCTCAACATTAACACGGGACAAGTAAAAAGTCTCCAGGGACATGCAGAATACTTCAGGCACTTGTCCGAATGGCAATTGGATATGCTTGACAGATCATAGGTGTGAATATGAGTTTATTTGAACTTCACTGCCAGTGTCAATGGTTAATTGCAATTTAACACGAGTCTACTTCCAGGATAAAAGATATAGTACTCAATCAAAGTTGGTAAGGAATTGAATGCAGTTATCTTAAAGGAAGTAGATGTCATTAGCATGTTTCTAGTACTGTACACATTTGGTGGTACTTTATTGAAGACATTCTGCTTGATGCACTTAAACTGAGAGCAGAAAAAGCAACCATGGTCAGTTGTTATTATAATTTATGTCAGCAAGATATATAATGTATCCATCAGAAACAAATTGCCCCAAGGAAGATATTTATCAATTCAGAAACCGGAAATAAATCTTGATAATAACCTTATAAATTATAATTTTTTCATGTTCAAACAAATTCCATATTTAGGAAGAAATCTTATTTTAATACATTATTTAAATAGATAACTCAAATGTATTGGCAATACGTATCGTCTCAATCAGGACAAGAAACATTCTCAGGGGGACAAGTTAAACCCCAAAAGTACTTGTCCGAGGGACAAGTAGATGGAAAAGTTTATGTTGGCCCTGCATACACAACAGTATCCTCAGATACCTCACAAATGCGAAACATACCTTCATCTCCTGCATCGTCTCAACGTCATGCAGCAAAGGAGACACAGCAGTAGCCAGAAACGCATCCAACTCATGACGACGAAGGACCCGCCAGTTACGGTTAGCTACCATGAATCTGAGAATAGTGCAAAACCAAGAACATAAATCTTGTAAAGTTCTACTGATTTTGCAGAGACATAGACACCAACACAACATAAATCTTGTACAGTTCTACTGATTTTGCAGAGACATAGACACCAACACACTCTTGTCCTAAAACCTGGAAAGAATTTGATTAATCAATCAAGAACCCTACAATTTCAATTTCACTCACCTCAGAACACAGCAGAGAATGAGCAGATGCTGAGGTACTTGTGACACATTGAGCATGAGTGGGGCGTCACTCTTCATGCAAGACAAGAAAGCTCTCAAGCGACGATTCTTGTCCTCTACGGCTTGTCCCAACCACAAACGATGCAGACTCGGGCACTTCCACTCCAAGGTCTCAGCGGCCACCTCCTCGTACCTCAGCTCTTTCATGGCACTCATGTTCATGAAATTGCTGCTTCTGACAATGCTCCATTCCTTCACCACAATATCCAAAGCACCCTCTGCAAATATGAATTGATGATAGATTATTGTCGAGAGGAATGATACAACAATCTATTAATTTTCTTATTGGAATCCGTGATTCATTTCTAGCTTTTATCAGATCAGTATTACAAAAAATTCTTGTATTATATGAAGAAAAGACTCCAGCATTAGGAGATCAAGCTTAAAACATGCTTCATTAACAGCTAGTGGGTTGTGCAAAATATGAATTGTTTGTGCAAAATCTGTATTTTACACACTACTAGTTAATAATCATCTTGCTTTACAAAACAGATCACCGATTATAAAAATACAAGAAATTATGAATTTTGGTCAATGTTCATAAGGGCTATCAATGGATATCAACACATCACAATATCTCAGGACCAACTCATCTACAAATCTTAGAAATAAGACAATTAAAGTTAATTAAATTACCTGGAAGCTGACTAGGATTGTTCTTAGCAATAAGTCTTTTCTTATTGAGATCATGCAATACGGCGTAAACATTCTGCCTGACTGGACGGTAGAGTTCGATGGCTGACGGCAACTCCCTGTTTGCCTCTTCCTCCAATGTGATGTCAATCTTTATCTCGCCCTAAATCCAAGATAAACCACGACACAAAGACATAATATTTAAATCACTATCTGATGAAAAAGTTAAAAGTATACAGCTGGTCTGGGACACCAAAATTGCAACTATAAATTTTCCCCCCCCCCCCCCCCAAAGAAAATGGGAAAAACTTTAAGTTTGACCTCCATGGCAAGAGAATGTTTTTCTTCATCTGGCCAATTAGCACTTCAGAATTACATCATATTGATTATATGAGTGATATAACATGCAAGTATACATAACAATTACATCTGCTACTTTGTACCTTAGAGAGGAAGAATAAAAGGAAACTTATCTCCTAATCACTGACCTGCGAGAGGACCTGATAGATCCAGGGAGACATCAAACCCTTCTGATGACGTTCACTCGCAATTCGCATTATCTCAGGGGCCACTTTTGGCCATTTGTTTCTAACAGATTCACTCTTCCTCTCTTCTGTTGGTCCAGGGGCTTCTGAAAATTAGTCATGAAGAGTTGAGTTTATTACGCCATCGAACACAAACTTCCTGTCATTCTTGTCAATGGTGGACATGTGAGGGTCACAAGTCAGATGGAAAAAAAGAAGCCATGACTCCCGACTCCAGTGGCCTCTGGAAAGGTGACTCCAACTACTCGACTCCTGACTCTGACGCTCTGGTACATTCAACTAAAAATACCTTGTACTCAGTATTTACCATTTACCAGTTGACCCTAACTCATTTGGGAAATACATTTCATACAGTGTACTTTTAAACCCTGTTATTCCATATGTCTCAAGAAGCATTTCATTCAAGCTGACTAGAAGCATTTTGAAATCAAATCTGATGTTACACAAGTCAGGGCTAACTTGACAGATTAAACAGCCTGACCCAAAACACTCTTATTGATAGAAAAAAGAATATTTTTCAAACTCAACTTAGGTGAAAACATAATGCAAACTAACTTGTCTCCGCACTCTTGTCGCCCTCCTCTTTCTCTTCCTCCTTGTCCGAGTCGACCAGCGCAGTGCTCGGAGGATCAATGACGATCTCTGGAGCCTTGAGTCCTGAATCTCCATTCTCACCATAGCCAGACTCCCCTTCTGTGTAGACACTGTCGGCCTTCAACACTTTGTCATCCTCCTCCTCTGCATTTTCTGTTTTAATGGCAGGCGTTTCTTTGGCAGTAGGTTTAGGTTTTGTGCTTTTGTCGGTTTTCGCAATTCTGTTTCCAGGGTAACTCCCTGGTTGGCCAGTTGAAACTGACACACCTGAAACAAAATTTACTTTACTTAACCTAGTAAAAAACTAGAGCACATAGAAATGTACAAATGGCGCGCAGTATGTGTGTGCTGAAACACTAGCAAAATGTAGTATATCAGTAAGAGTAGTATGGAGAAGAAACAGATGTGGGAAAAAGTATATATTATATTATAATGAATAATAAGACTACCTTCACAGGTTTAATGATTAATAATAGTCAATAACAAATTATTAACATAGCCTGACCTTGCATATTATGATTTCTTCGTATTAATAATATTCCTATGCACAAGTGTATTAATCATAATTAGAGGGGGGGGGGGGGGGCGGGGGAGTGGGGCTGGTCGGCTGGGAAAATAATAATTCGCACAGGGACGAATCAACTAGAAAGCATGTCAACCACAGCAGAGGGTGGCGTGTCAAGACATAGAAATTATTATTTCTTGACATGTGATAAAATTTCACAAAGTATACATTAAATAAAAGCCAGAACGTCATAGGCAGTATTCGACTGGGCTTTTTCGTGGAGCACTTCAGAATCGTAAAGCACAAAGTGTATTCGACCGGAGATTACCAAAAAAAAAGTAAATTTTCGTGAAGCACAAATGTTCACGAAGAAAAAAATTGCATAAACGTCTGTAAAACGTAGTCACGTGATCATATGTGGGCAAAACACGTAGATAGTTACAACCTAAAGCTATCCAAAATAAAAGGAAATGCTTCTAACTGAAATTCAACAACTAAATGAACTAAATTATGAAATATCACAGGAATATACTCAATCGGCTTTGTTTACATTTTAGCTAATTATGCATAAGAACGAACGTACTGGAGAGCGTTTTATAAAAAAAATGCGAGTATGATAAGCGAACTAATTTTTGTACAGAAACAACTGGCCTTGTACATGTACATCTATAAAATAAATAAACTTCACCTGGCATTTAATTTTGCATGCCATCAAAAATTGCCGGTTGGTTTACATTGCATTGTCTTTTATGTTTTTTGTCATTGTGGCAAATTCCCAGAATTGTTATTTGACTGGGAAATCTACGTCTATAGCACTGAACTGCCACTGCGCAAGTGGGCGTGGCCTAAATGTACTTCACGGCAAACTCCCAATCGAATGTCACCATAGAATAGCTTTCTGAACAAAAACTATATCCCCACTTCCTCTCGAAACTGCAAAATTCGCTGTCCATACCATTTGACAGCTGACATTATCAAAGCGAACGTTCTCTTACCACGACGACCGGAGCGCATAACTTAGCCAAAAGTTGATCAAATTTCTCAAAGTATACATTAAATAAAAGCCAGAACGTCATAGAATACCTTTCTGAACAAATACCGTATCCACGAGCTCCCTCTCAAAACCGCAAACTTCGCTGTGTCATGCGGTAATTACCACGTTCTGTAGCAGTGACCTACATAGCCGTCTAGACACGTCACTGCGCATGCGCGTATACATTAAAGTAAGGAGAGAGACCCCCGGTGGATTTCAAAATTGAACAACCAATAAAATGTAAGACACCGCAAGAATTACCCGACTGGGGCCTCTTGCCGGAACATGCACGAAGCGTTACAACGCACTTCAGTCATTTCCGTCGGAGTTCGCCATCTTGTGACCGGAAACAGCCGAGGACGCAGCGTAGTCAAGAAACAACGATTTCAAGAAATGTATGGAACACATAAAACATAACACGAGTGCAAAACACTCCAAAGGCAGTACACTAAAGACGGGCAACGTGGCAAGGCCCTACTACGTGTAGAAGTATGCTATATACACGCTTGAACGTACACCCGAATTGGCCCCATTGGATTAAAATGTAAGTTCAAATTTGCCGCTCAGAAAATGGCAAACCGGAAGCATTACGCGTAAACCCCTCCGAAGACAAACTTAAGTATTGGCGCTGTGCGCCAATAATAATACAGCAGAATAGTCTGGCATGTCCCATGTATGCGGATGGTCGCTTGGTCAATTTTCCCAGAAACTGCTAATAACAGAATAAAAATCTACCTGTCATCTTGTGGCCAAATCATAACAGTATACCACGTAGTCGTGCTATATATCGAATCGGATCCACATGGAAAGGGACACTTGAAATCAACATTGCCGAACGTTTCACGTTATACTAAACGTAGCCGCGATAGTCAATGCTACACAACCTCATTTGACGGGTCATTCTTGTGAAAATTATATTAGCGTCATCACCAGACCAGTCTAAGACTTGGCTAGCTAGCGAAGATCTTTTAACACTAAAAATGCCATAAAAATTGACAAATTGAACAATTAAAGAAGCAAAAAAGGTAACTTTTACAAAAGAAATTTCTTCACAGCAAATATTTGATCGAGGTAAGCTTACTGACATTATTTATGAACATTGACGATCGTCCACATTAAACGGTTGCCAGACTGTAATAACATAACTAGAATGCACAGCAGACTTTTTGATCCCTAGTGGGATCCAAAGGGCAGCATTTGCGGGCTGCATATAGGGAAAAGAACCACATTTTCAAAATCAAAACACACGAGTGGGAGAAAAGCGTTTGAGTACGATAAGGAAGCGGTGAAAATTCAATAAGAGGCTGTATTAGAGTAATATCTAACTACATTGTAAGCCACAAAGCTATACGCAGCTGCGGCGTGCTGTTTTCATCTGGAACACAATCGACGATTTTGGCGGGAAAGGCGACATCACTCAGGAAGCGACATCACCAGAACTCCTCCAGGGACAGAGCTAACTATCCTCTTTCCACTCTCATAACTGACTAGCCTTATTGGACCGGCATAAGGGTAGGTATGTTTGTAGCATACATTATTGTCAAGATGATTTTCAGTTAGTTTATGCATAAATGCCAGTTTTGGGGTATAACACAACCTAGCTGCAATACATACTGTAGATCTTGGGTCTGTATTTCAGGAACCCTTCCTGAGTTCCATTCACGTAGTACTGAATGCTCTGGTTGAACGCATCCTTCAATCGGGCAGTGGGTTTTGTGTAGTTCTTGAACACTTCCTTACTGACATCCTCCAAATTCTCCACAGACTGAAGGCTACGCACAAAATCTATCACAGCTGAGATTACTTCCTTACTTGTTAATACCTGTAAGTCAATAATCATCACAATAAACCAGGGCTCTCAATAAATGAATGACATACTGTAATTTCAAATTCATCCATTAGTTGGACTGGCAACGGTAAGCATAAAGTATACCGCAGCTATGATATAAACCATAAAACAAGAATAATTTTCATTGATATCAATGTTTACTAGCCTTCTGATCATATCTCGCATCTGGGCATATATTCTGGTAGAATTCTTTTAGATCATCTTCTGTCAGAATGTGATTTCCTGCAAATGAAACGCATGAAATCAAGATTCTTAAAACATCAGATGTTCAATACTTTACCATGGTCAAGCAATTACTCATTACAAGCTATCCACAATTCAGAAATTAGGCAGACTGAAAAATAAAGTTTGCTTTCGATTACTTTGAAGGGACAAAATTGGGTAGGTACGTCAGATTTTTATTTTAATTGCACAGATTCAAGGTTTAAAAGCAAAAATATAATGTCAAATGTCAATTTTTCGGAAAAATGGCTTTTTTAAAATTTGGGTCGGGCTTGTCAGTCAGAAATTAAAAAACAATCAATTTTTTTCAATCAGCCTTAATAAGAATATATAGTCACTGTAGTAGTCAGAGCGAAAGACAGCACCAGAGATCTGGTCGATTGTTTATGCTGTCATGAAATATGATCCTCATTCAATTAGCTTCCTACAACTTATAGTAGAACAAGGGCAATTACCCAGAAGGGCACCAAGCAGACAGAATCGCTTGGGATCCAAGTCAATCTTCTGAGCCACTTCATCGAGGACAAACTCTTTTGTCTCAAGTGCCCCTTTGTATGTCAACTTCATGTGATGTGAGCTGAAAAATCTTGGAGGGTCAAAGATGGCAAAGACAGCATCATTAGCCAGAAGGCCATGGAAACCATCCTCTCTGCAATAAGCAATGACTTCCTGGCGATGATCGTCCATGGAACATGCTACGCCCACCCCTAACTGGCGCAGGGCAACCCTCAGCGCCGTCCTTAGACACACTGGGGCAATCCACCACACTTTAGGGGGCGGTGTAGCTTTGTTGTTGATGTGTTTAAGCACTTGCGTTATCTTCCGCTTCTCTTCCAACTGTTGCTGGAACCACTCATCCAGACGTTCCGACTCCAAAGCTCCGTTGAAAAAGACTAACAGTTCCAGATTAACACTGTGACAGGCACGGATCAGGGTAGTAAGAAAATTGAGCATTCGGTTCCACTGCCCCCCACAGGCCCAGTCTGAATAATACCCCCCATAAAGACGGTCCAGGCAACCTTCTGCATCCACAATCAGCCTGAGATGTCCCGGCGATCGGCTAGTTGGTCGTCGTCGTGTCAAGATTCCACGACCGATTTTTAACAAGTCCGCAGCCTTGCAGGCGTCCCCGCATTCTGCCTCAACAAACTCAAGAAGACTTTGAATCCCCATTTTCACCTTTCCGGATGGTGCCAGAGATATCAATGCATCATCGTGATATGAAATTTACTCGTGCAATCGCTGATTAAACTAGCAATCACCCTCAATACACAACCAACAAGTTGGCTGGGCGGCCATGTGCTGAGATGGCAGTGAGGCCACAATGCAGTGCGCATGCGCCCCACAATCCACGCATACATTCTCTTTGGCGCGAAAAAAGGGCATGTGCTGGATCCAGGCAAATCATGTGCCATATGGAGTCCTTTGAGCAGGGCCGTGCAGAGGCGACATGAAACAATTTAACTCTGGGACAAAGTGGGCAATGCTAAAGGCCATGGGCTTAAGCCCCTTCCCCTTTACAAAATATAACTCCTCTAAGACTCGGACGACCCACGGCCTCCTCCCCCCTTTTGGCTACGGGCCTGGCCCTTCCCCAAGGGGCACGTCCCTGAGAACTGCGGGTCCTATTTATATAGACTGCCCAAAAATAGAAACATATTACATGAACTGTGTTCAATGATAGCAGATAATGCCCCTAGGGGAGGGAGAAACGACAGTAAGTACAGCATATATACAGTACTCAATGATAGTATTTGGACACCTAATTCACCAGCATGTAATTTCACAAAAGTATTTGGACAACAGTTTTCTTCCTATACACTGTAAAAATGTGTTGGTCTAACTCTCATTTGCTCATTAAATACAAATGCATCAGGAGAAAGCCCCAATAAAAGACCTCACATGCCTCACATTTTGAATCTGATCTATATTTATGTGTTTTGGCAGTTGTAAAATGGTTAATGGAAAAATACATGCAGGTGAATTGGCTGTCTAAGTACCTCTGTTGAGCTGCCCCACTTAATTTGACCCCGCTTAAGTATACCTGAGAGCTGCAGGCACAGAAATACATTCAGCTAATTTACATGTGGGCCATGTAATCAGAGCTGTCAAACTATCAGCAGCAAATTTTAAAGGCTTGATAGACATACCAAGTGCAAAGTATTAAATGATCAGAATAACGTTTAAAGACCGAGACCATGACTATAAAAGGGGATACCAGTTCAGAGGCCTCATTTGGTTCCAACCCCTCAAAGGGGAAACATCTCTGAATAGTTCACTTAATTTACTGATCCCAACCATACACAATGCAATGAAGTCGTGTGAATTTGGTATCTGTAGATTCAACAATTTATGCAGAAACGAATTATGCCACTCTGTAACTTTATTTTGTTTATAAGCTGAGATATTATGAATTATATATGCAGAATTATGGTCACATCTTACGAAATTTGATTGACAGGCCCTAATGACATTTCAATGAGCTGTTACCATGGTACAACAGGTCTTTCTGAGAACTCATGCAAAGCTTTGTAAGGTCCCTCTGGGATTGACTCAGACCAAGACAAGGATTCAAGTTCACATATTAATTACCCATGCCCCAGCCCCACGTCCTATCTGAAACACTGCTAAGACCTTACTGAATGCGCTACGCCTTGCAGGACGCCAGTGACCCCCGTCACATGGGGTCCACGCTGTGGCAGTTACATGCTCCACCTTCCAGGTCAACGGTCTATATACACATTTAAAAATCTAACGGGATGCAGGTCATCACATCCTCCCGATGAGAAGGCATGTCCTCATGCCTTAGGACGAGCGATGGAGAGTGCACCCAAAACATGGAGTTTACACAATGTCAATTTGAACAATACACTTTTAACGGATTAAACTCCCATACTTTAGTATCTAACAATACTGAGGACGTGTGGCTGGCGATCAGAGAAACATGATCAATAGACAATCAAAACATCACTGACAGGAGAAAAAGACAACACATGTACCTTGACAACCCAATGTCACAATCCCCATTAATTCTCCCAACATTATCGGAATTAGACAGACACATTTATCAAATAAATGGAAACAACCAAATAAACGGATATCAACATATCTTCATTAATGTCAAAATAAAGTCACTCTGTAGTCCTCTTGCCCAAGGCAAGCACAATGTTCTCACTGAACAAAATAAAGTTCCATTTTTAAAAATAAGAAGAATTCACAAGTCTCTGCCACATTGACCCCGTGACCTGGGCAACACGTCACAAATGTCAGAGTTCGAATCAAATCTTTTCGCACACATATGAACTTTATATAATCCGTTCCAGGGGCATATCCCAGGGGTTAGTCCATTACGTCCGTCTAATCCAAAGTCATGTTGCGGGGCTTGCAGGGTCGGCATCATGGTGTCCGGGGCTGTCACTGGGGAGGCCTCTCCCCTTTCTGAGCTCCTCCCAGAACCTTACTCGTTCAGAGGTCAGCCGTTGCACCTCGGCCAGGAGAGCGTCAACTTGACCCTCTGCCCCGGCCCGTTTTTCCTTCTCGGCCTTTAGGTCCGCGTGGAGGGCACTGTCCTTGGACTCGGCCTTGGTCCTCCTCTCCCTTTCAGCTCGGAGCTCCTTCCTGGCGGCCTCTAGCTTGCGGAAATTGTCCGCTGTCTGGGCTCGGGCCCTATGTAGGATGCTGTAGGCAAGCCCAAATCGATCTCCTCTCCATCAGGGTGACTGGGGCTGTTCACCAGGGTGATGGGGCTGAAGGGGCGGACTATCTTAGGCGGGGTATCGGCCCTGGGGGTAGCTAGGACTGACGGGGAAGCCTGGGAGACCATAGTCTCCCTATACCATGGCTTCCCTGCCACGGCCAGGAGGACGTCTTCCTGTTGGGCACCAGGCCCCAGTTCTTCTAGAAGACAACTCAGGAGGATGGGCATATCCGCCCTGAGGGGAGGGACCCTGAGGTACCTGTGGAACTTGGCCATCGCAGAGGAGGTGACTAGGTAAACCTCCTCGGGGGACATGCGGTTCAAGTCCGCCTCGGTGACGGCCTCGGGGGACTCCAAAAAGAACTTCCTGGACCCCATGTAGGACCACATCTGGTCCTGGGTCTCTGCGAGTCCCAATATGGCTCCTCCTCTCCACACAAATCCTGCACTTCCTCCTCATTCACTGACAAGTCCAGGTCAGTGATTCCTGCACTTTGTAGTGCAGCCAGGACTATGTCTGCCTCAGTAGGGGGCACTGGGGCCCCAATTTCTTTAGAATTTTTCATTTTCTAAACGTTTCTGATGCAAAGGTTGACAGTAAAAATTCTATAAATTCGGCTAGGTCCTTCTTGAGCTAAGGTCCAAGACGGTGTGAGGCAGGGTGACACTGTGTCACCAGTTTATTCCCCCTCTTAGACCCCCCCCCCCCAAAAGGCCTCAGTTTTGGCATTATTACTGTCATAAAACATCTTTTCCCTCCAAAATCTACTTCCTACCAGTGGGGGTGGCCTGTATCCAGGGGGGTTGACACTTTGATGAGACACTGGCTCTTTGTTTCTCAATTAGATAACTTGGCTCACTCGGACTAGGGGTCAAAAGTGCACAAACAAATTAGCAGGTCTCAAGTGCCAACACCACGTGTTTCTTTTTACCCCTTCCTGGGATAAAAGCCAAAATACACTCTGCTAATGTCAAAAGTGAAAGATACACACAACACTATATCAAATTTTGGGCAATTTCCAGCTGTCAGCAGTTCATGACAGACTAACCGACGACAAGACAGAACCAACGACGAACATTAATCAAGCACTTGTGCCACCCTGTAACTGGTTTTTAGATAAACGAGAAAGGGGTTTCAGCCCAACTGACTGAACCCTAGGACATACGAGAAGCGCAAATAAATCAACGCCTCGGTTTCCTAATAATTTCACTTTTTTTTTCTCACGAGGCAAAACTATTCAACAACCACATGTTTCTAGCAATAAACTTTGCTTTTCCCAATAGTTAGCCATAACTATCATCCTCGGGCGAGTGAACTAAACCTACAAAATGAGCTAAGGTCACTGTAGCATCATTTTTAAAAGTCACACAAATAGGTACATGTTTGGGCCAGTTTATTTAAAAATAAGGACCAGTTCACTCCTTTCCATACGCAAATTCAGCACAGCCTTTAAAGGAAGCAACTCACTGCAATAAAGTCATACCACAGCAAGAGAGGGCCCTGTTTCCTAAAAATACTTTAGTCTTACTTTTTAATCAAAGTACCATCTTATTTAATCATAAATAGACGACCAGGGGAATTAACTATCTTTAGTTTTAATCAAACCCCACGTTGTGACCATATCATTCTGGAGGCTGTCTGTGTCTAGTTGGGACAAAAGGAACAGCCTCAGGATCCAATTTCGAGTCGTTTGGACTTTGAACCCTGTCCCCTCTAGCGTCCGCGACCACATGTTTGGGTCTTTGAGCGTCAGCAGGGGATCCAATCTCTCGCACCACGTGGGGGCCACATCTGGCCTCTCAGCATCAGGAGGCGTGGCCTGTGGCGAGCTGCGCCTTAGCGTCAGGGGCGGATCTATAGAACCAGGCAAGGGGGTCGCCTGGCCACCACCACTGTACAGACTTAGCCCTGAAGACCCCTGTGTGTTAGCACAGGGGTCATGAGTCATCCCATTGAGAAACCTTGAGACTTTGACTTACCTTCAGGAGAATTCATCTGACAGAAAAACCATTGCATGTTGAGCAATGAGAGTCTGTTGGATTAGTCCTGAGATATTTTGCTGCTGATAGCATTATATTTGAAAGTTATGCAAGGAGTGTGTTTGAAGGTAAGCAACATACAGGTGAGGGAAATGATCTTTTCTGTCCAGAATCAGCCATTTTACATTATTTAGCCTATGCAGTCCTACAACTGTTTTGATTGGCTAATGAAAGTGAAAGTAGCCTGTTGATGACGTCATTGCTCTGTGACGTCACCATCTTTGCATACAAAACCACAATTTTTGCTTTTGTTGGCCAATCAGACAGAGCCTTTCATAGCCATATGCCCCAATGTATAAGAAAAAAAATCTCTTAACTGGATTTCACACCATGATTTCATAATGTTACAGATGGTGTTGATTAATCATTTTATGTGCTATCAGCAGATAATTTTGTTTATTATCCACCCATGTAAATATGGTTGGCCTAAGTTATATGGGAAAATAGTTATTCCATTTCTCCCAAACCCTGTCTTCAGAATCTCAAGGTTTTCCAATGTGATGAACCGTGACCCATGCTCTCGCATGGGTCCCCGTGGCTAGTACAGACTAGGATCAGTGTAGAGGTCAGTCAAGGGCAGATCCGGAATCCTTGCTATATCTTCAGCCTTCATTTCGGATAAATATTGTTTTAACTGGTTAACATGAACCACACGAGATTTCCCAGAGGCCGGAGTTTTCGATTTCACAATTGACCTCCCCTATCCTACGCACTATCCTATAACGACCTAAGAACTTCAGACCCAACTTCTGCTTGGCCAGTGGCGGATAAAATAGCAAAACCCAGTCGCCAGCCTCATAAGACTGATCGGCTGACAATTTATTGTAGTGTTTGGCCTGCCTCAATGCAGCTTTCTGCAACTGGGCGTGGCATTTTTGGAAGGAGGCGTCCATCGCATCCCTCATCCATCATCTCCAACATCAACTTATTAGGCGTTATGCCAGTTGAATGCTGGGGGGTTGCCCTGTAAGCACACATCACATAGGGCAAAACTTCGTCCCAATTATCCCGATAATCATTCACCAACTTAGCCAACATATCTTGCAGGGACCTGTTGAATCTTTCCACTAGCCCATCGCTTTGGGGGTGGTCCGGGTCTTGGCTACGCCCAATAACTCACACATTCCTTTAAACAATTTCAATTCAAAATTCGTTCCCTGGTCACTATGAAGCTGATAAGGGGCACCAAACCGTAAGACAACTTGGGTAACTAAGCAATCTGCAACTGTCAATGCTTCCTGGTTGGGCAGGGCAAAGGCCTCTGTCCATTTTGTGAAATAATCAGCAATTACGACAATGTACTTATTACCCTGTTTGGTAGTTGGGAGGGGGCCCAGAATATCAATTGCCATTCTTTCCATGGGCATTCCAACTGGTATTTGTCGTAGGGGCACTTTAGTACGCCCAATTGGTCTACGTTTTTGACAGATGTCACACCATCCGACCCATCGAACAATGTCCTCCTTGTACCCTGGCCAATAGAACCTTCTTCAAACCTTGGCAACCACGCTGCGAATTCCCATATGAGCCCCCAGCCCAGAAGCATGCATTTGATGAAAGATTTCCCGCCTTAACTTTGTTGGAACTACCAGCTGCTCAACTTTTTCTCCTGTGGGCAATTTGTGATCCCTATACAGTTGACCCTGTATTAAACACAAACAATAGTACTGGGCCCACAAATCTCTGACTACACCCGGCTTTCCAACAATTTCTGCATAAGAAGGTCTCTCCCCTTGCTTCACCCAATCTACAGTCAATCCTATTGCAGTATCACCCAGTTGAGTGGCCACAATGTCATCAACAGACCAAGAATTCATCCAATTCGGACCCAGGACCTGAGATACGTCTTGACCACTGGACTCATCAGGGGCCCCACCAAATAGGTCGCTAACACCTTGCAGAATGTCGTCTTCCTTGTACCTATTGCCCTCTGAGGTGCCAATGTCAAGGGACGCTTCAGAAGTGGGAAAAGGTGTGGTCACAGCGAAGGTCCTTGTACACCCACTCCGCTGCGCAGGGGGCCTAATGGCGGGCTTCTCCCAGGGCCTCACGAATGTGTGGGCCCAATTCGAATTCCATTGACCGAGGGCTACTTTAGTATCAAGGTCACCATGCCCGGGATCAGGACAGTCATCCCTGGGGCACTTTCTAACAGGAATCCTCGAGCAGCCATCAGCGTTCCCATGCTTCTTGCCCTCCCTGTATTCAATTTTGAAATCATATTCAGCTAATGAAGCCAGCCATCAGGCCAGCATCCCCTCAGCATCTTTGAAATTTTGTAACCAAAGCAGAGCACGATGGTCAGTGCGTAAAAGCACTGATTCCTGCCCATAGATATATAGCCTAAAAACTTTGGCCATTCTGACAACTGCAAACAATTCTTTGTACGTTGTACAATAATTCTTCTGGGAGGTCGACAAAGCTTGGGACGCATAGGCAACTACTCTTTCCTTTCCATCTATCACCTGGGACAGGACACCACCGATAGCTAGATCGGATGCATCGGTGTCTAATACAACTGGGCAGCCCTCACGAGGCAAGGCCAAGATGGGGGCAGTCGTGAGAGCCAAGATAAGGGCTTCAAATGACCTTTGACATTCCTTAGTCTATTTAAAATTGAGTTTAGGCGTCATGAGACCATGCAAGGGCGTAGCCAGGGCTGCGAAGTTGGGCACATACTTCCTGTAATAGGAAGCAAACCCCACAAAACTTCTTACTTCGTGAACTGACTGGGGCACAGGCCAATTCTTTACTGCTTCAATCTTTCTGGGGTCTGGGGCCATCCCTTTTTCACTAACTACATGGCCAAGAAAAGACACTTTTTTTTTAAACAACTCGCACTTGCTGGGCTTCAACATCAGGCCAGCTTGGCCCATTCTATCAAGAACAACAATCAGGTTGGACAGACATTGACTGAAGGTAGACCCCTGGACCACTATGTCATCCATATAACATAGACATGTACTCAAATCTAGACCACCTAGGACCAACTCCATCAATCTTTCTAATGTGGCAGGGCCATTGGTCATGCCAAATGGCATAACTGTGAAATGATAGTGACCCCTGGGAGTTGTAAAAGCTGTCTTTTCCTTATCCCTGTCTTCCATGGCTATTTGCCAGTACCCAGAAGACAAATCTAATGTACAAAACCATTTTGCACCAGCTAAAGTGTCTAAACAATCTTCAATTCTAGGCAAGGGATATGCATCCTTCTTGGTACATGAATTTAAACGTAATCAACACAAAACCGAAAAGAGCCATCTTTCTTTCTGACAAGGACAGGAGGGCTTGACCAAGGGCTACTACTGGGCTCAATCACTCCAAGATCCAACATCCGGTCGACCTCTTCCCCAAGGGCACGATTTTGGGCCCAGCCCAATCTTCTCGCGGGCAGTTGAAAGAGCCTGTGGTCACCTGTATCTATGGAGTGCTTGGCCAGGTCAGTGCGACCCAACCCATGAGGACCTCCCTCAAAGCAACTTTCATATTTTGACAGGACAATTGGGCTTTTTGTTTAGAGGTCAGGCCTTCAGACTGGTCAACAAGCGACTGCAGATGTCCAGGCAGTTCCTTGCATGAGGTCTTCCTTGCAGAGGTGACCGAGGTCACCATTGATCTCTTTTTAGGAAGATCCCCACAGGAAAAGCCTTTATGCAGTTCCCCTAGCAATTGACCTTTTGACAGACATATTTCTTTTTCGGTGGGATTGTTCAGCCACACAGTGGGAGCGGGACAGCTGGTGTCCAACACTCCCCTGGGTACCATCACATGACTATTTTGACATACCTGGGGCAAGACTTCGAGCACCATGTCCTGACCCCTGTTTTGTCCCAAGTTAATGGCGACCAATGACGTGTGTCTAGCTGGGAGACAAATGGGCTCATTGACGACGGCTCTACCACCCTGCCCTGTTGGGCCCTCCCTGCAATTGATCTCAACTCCCCCCAGCCGGACGGTCCCCGTGGAACACATTAAAGTTGCTTTATGTGTCTTTAAGAAATCCATCCCCAAAAGGCTAGACAAGTGGCCCATATCTGCCACTAGAAAGTCACACACATAGGGAACTCTCTATCACAAAAGTCATTTCTAGCATATCATACACTTTGATCGGGCCGCCATTGGCAGCCGCGATTTGTCCGTCCACTGGGCGGAGGGGAGTCCCACTTACACCAGGGACTTCATCATACACTCTTTTACTCAATAAAGATACTTGGGCTCCCGTAACATATCTATATCTGTGGACCCCATTCTAATCGACATATACCAGGTGGTCACTGCTTCTTGGCCCAGAGGGCATGGAGGCCTATATTGTCCCACGGATACCCCAGTCCAACGCTTTGGGGGCGTTGATTTCGAGGGTGGAGGGCCTGGGGCCAGGTCCTCCTCCACCCTTACTCTTTTGGCTAAATCTTGGTGGTGGCCATTTTGCTTTTTCTCTTTTATTGTCTGACTGGGGACCCCTGGGGGGGGGGGGGGGGTCTTGAAGGCCGGGTTCCACCACCATTCCATCCATTCCTTCTGGGGCCATTTTCTGTCCTTTGACTATAGCCACTTATCTTATCTTTCTTCTGCTTAGGGCAGTCCTGCCAGATATGGCCATATTCATTGCAGTTAAAACACTTCCAGTTATTGCTACTGGAGGGCCTTGGCTCGGCGTCACGGCCCCTAGTTTGGGGGGTGCCGGGATTGGAGAGGGCTCAGGCCCATCGGCATGAACCACGGTCACAGCCCCTGAAGGCCCAATATCGGGCTTGTGGGGCCTGGATGCTTCGTAGGCAGATTCATATTGGGTGGCCAAGTCAATGGTATCTTGGAGGGTGGCTGGTTTTAGGGCCCCCAACCAAAATCTCATTTGGGTGGACCCAGAGGTTTCCATGAACCTCTCTTTAGCAAACCTCTTTTGCTCCTCCCCAGTGGACGCGGGATTCGCTTTTCTGGACAAGTCTAGCAGAAAAAGACCATAAAGACTCCAAATCCATTTCGGGGCCCCTTTTTGCATTAAACCACTTGTTTCTATACGCATCAGTTGGCCTACCATTCGGTTCCACGATTTTTCGTAGGGCAAGGACACAATCTTTAGCCTGGCTGGACCATCAATGCTGGTCCATAAATGGAAACAACGTTCTTCACCCATTAAAGTCAGCTACCCTCCCAAAAACTCCAACAAATAATCAGTAAAAGCTACTCCCTGACCATCATACAGAGGGGGAAGGGCTTTAGGGCACCTCCTACGCCATCTGGGCATGGCCTCTGGGGGCGGTTTCGCCGGCCATTACAGCCCCAGCGGCTCCGCTTGCCCCAATAGGCTCTCGCCCTATTCTAGTCCTATATTCAGGAGAGGATGGGGGAGTGGAAGCTGAGGAGTCATCAGATGACTCCTTATCTGCAAAATCTAAAACTCGCCTTTCACTATGGGCTCAGGTTCGGACCTGGGACTTGCCAGTCTTCTTACCAGGGCCCTTATTTTGGTAGGGCCCTGGAATAGGCGAGTCCCTATCAACATTAACATTAACCCCCCCACTTGGCACCTCAAGAGTGGCATCTTCAGCCGTCTGACTGACTGGCTGAGTGCCACGTGGCACGTCAGTCGACTGATCAGCCACGCCCTGGCTGTCATCCGGCTGACGCAATTCTCTACCAGGCTTGGGCCTCAATCTTGAGTTACCTGGCATGGTTTCAAACAGGACAAATTTCAAACAAGATAATATCACAAGACAAACAAGTGTGGCTGGGGCAGAACCACAAAGGAAACAACTAACAATTTAAAAGTGAAAACACTTATCTGCCTCTACTGCTGTGAGTAATGCAGGAGGAATTCCTTTGTGTGTTCCTATGTGCCAAAATATAATCCTTGATAACGATAATCCTTCCTCAGAGAGAGGGTGATCCTTGCTGAACAGAAGTTCTCCTTGGAATGAGTCGAGTCCCACATCGGGCGCTAATTTGTAAGGTCCCTCTGGGATTGACTCAGACCAAGACAAGGATTCAAGTTCACATATTTATTACCCCTGCCCCAGCCCCACGTCCTATCTGAAACACTGCTAAGACCTTACTGAATGCGCTATGCACTACGCCTTGCAGGACGCTAGCGACCACCGTCACGTGGGGTCCGTGCTGTGGCAGTTACATGCTCTACCTTCCAGGTCAACGGTCTATATACGAATTTAAAAATCTAACAGGATGCAGGTCATCACAGCATCAAGGGATAACGTAAAAATTGGATCGTTGAATAAGCGTCGCAATACCGTTATAACGCGTCGCAACGCCGTTATAACGAGTCGCAACGCCGTTAACACGCTTGTTCAGTGCCATTTACAAAAATAGTACATAATGCAGCTGGTAGAATTCTCTTCGCACCGGATCGTAGCGCCGCCTTTCAGAAGAAAACGGAGTGCACCCTGACCTGCACTCCCCCTTGTGAGCAAGTTGTGCTGCAGCCTGTAATATGACACAGTGACCTAGATAATGCAAGCAGCGTCTCTTGCAGAGTTTGTACAGCGTGTTAAAATCAATAAATAAAGGAGGAAAACTTCATAAATTTGGCACCAAATGTATATCGATTCCTCTTGGACCCAAAGTATGTAGTGGTTATGTTTAACAGGTCCAAACCCCCGTGGTATATGAGACTTTAGTGACAAAAAATTCAGCAGTAAAAAGAGTTCCTCCACCCTTACGCTATTATATACTATCCTCTCACACTACACCGTCATCTTTAATGTGAAACAGATAAAACAATATAAAAAAATTAACTATATAAATATTATAAATTTTGCCGGCAGTGTATTGCTCATTGGGATGGTTTCCTGTGGCAGTTAAATTCAGCTTGTTGGAAATATATATAAAAACAAACAGCAATTTAAGGTCTGTGACCCTCAGTTGTACATTTATCAAACTTTTAGCAGGTTTCATAATAAGCATTTATATCTTTGAACAATATTCAGGTCAGCCCTCGTACAATAGTGACACATATCAATTAATAACACATAAATATACACTAGTTAAAAAATACGACATATCCCTGAGAGTTCCCTGTGCAGTCTAACTATAAATTATAATTATGCCCCGGGAATTAAGCAAAGGATATGTTGCATAATTGAAATTTAATCACAACACAAATGTTTATAATACGAAGTCTTAGTGTTAAGGTTCAAGTTATCAAGTAACGATCACAACTGATGTGACAATGTATAAATAATAACTTTATTAAACACATCAAAATCGATCATGAGTTATAACAGTTTACTGATATATGGTATCTCATGTAGGCAAGACCTGCACCCAGTGCCGATCCTCATGATACATGCCATTATTTTCAAATGTGCCCCCTTTGCCCACCACCCCTGGATCTGCATGTTACTCCAATGATTTGTGGAGTGTCCAGATACAAGTTTGTCCACATCCATTGGAACAGATGACTCTATATCCCATCTTCTCCAGTTTATTCAAAATGACTCTTGGGACATCCTCCTAGTGCCACTCCAAACTGCAAATAAATAACAATGCACATGCCTATTTTTGGCAAGTTTTATCAAATTTAAATATCAGTATAAAAATGTTACGTCATGGTATTTCCTGGAGGTTGAGACAGTTTGGTGGGGAGCGCGAGATTTTTGGATGGGACAAATTTGCGCATCCTTCTGTAATAGCTTGCAATATCTTTTCAGAAATTGGGGTGGGGGTAGAGGGATGGGATTAACTAAGTCTCAGAGGGAATCTCATGCCTCCATGCAGGATACACTGCATGTACAGATCTACTATACTTTTATACATACTAGTTATTTCCAAGTTGCTTAATCAGCCTCCCTCCCAAATACTCCATAAGCGCAGGGTCACTGTTCTCATCGCCAATTGTACAAGGTCCACTTTCCTGTAGATAGCATAATATTGCATTACATGTAACTTGTTACGCACTTATGACTTCCAAGTGTCCTATTTGCATGACCAAATACATAGGCCTACAGATATATAATGCTGTACTGTTACCATACCTGAATGCTCTCAATTACAGAGCATTGATCTGTAATTAATTAACAGGGGAACATCACTGCTTTTTTATAATTATACAAAACATGCAGTTATTGCAGTAATACTAATGAATGTTTTAATTTGCTGATCATTGTAGTACATACAGCAAAAGCAGCCTTTCAAAGTGCTTCTGCCACGTCACATTGGTTGTTATTGCATGTTAGTAGGGCATAGCAGTGAAAGACCATTGAATATCACCAGCCTACCTAGACTGTTTATAAAACATTTTAGGATAATCCCTCTCTTGGTCAAAACTCGACTGGCTGAGCAAATTGAATAGCCTTGGACAGTTTTTACACAAAACAAAGCTAAGCACTGACTCTAAGCATGTGGAAAGCTTGGTGTTTCCACCAAGGGAGTGTCTATGTACACTATAGAAAATGGTGATGGCATTGCAGATGCAGTACCCATAGAATTTAAGCTACTGGCACTGTGGATATAGTGGCTATAGGATTATATTGGCACTGCAGATGGTAAGGCAACCACTGGTGAAGGGGCTGTCATTGGAGTACCCCCCCCCCCCCCCTCCGGAAGGTCATGGACACATCTCTGTCATTTGATTACCCAAACGTATGGCCCCTTCACTGAGACGTTTTGGTGCGGGGGGACATCATAATTCATAGGGGCACTAGCATCTACCAATGCCCCCCCCCCCCCCTGCCCCCCAGACGGGCGCCGTCACTTTATGAATATTGGCCTCATTTCATCAAATGAATGTTGCCCCCATCACCAAGAAGTTTGGTACGTTGCCTGAGTCGAGGCATTAAGTTTGGTTGACCCTTTCACCAGGAAGGTCCAGGTGAACTGCAGTGCCAATAACCAAAAGCCACTGCATATGCAGTGTCTATGTTAGCAAAAGCCTTTTTGCAAAAGTTAGTCCAACGGGGGATTTTTCATGGCAATCTAAACAAATATGTAAATACTCTTTTAACATATATATATATACATTTATCTCATTACTCGTTAATTTTAATAGTCAGGGCTTCATTGAAAAACAGCGTACAGATGAATGAAATTACCCTGTTTAAATAAAGGTATCTTTGACTTTGACTTTAAGTAATCACTACTTGGAGACTATATAGTCTCCATGATCACTATATATAATTTTCAAGTGTGATAGATTGATACAGATATAATATTAAATAGCTTCATTGCACCATTGCACAACAGGGACACCGCAGCAGTTTTTAATCATACAGCTCTATTCACTCATTTACTGAAATAGGTCATATAATATATTAAGAGTCATGGACTCAAGGGCCTATATATATATATATATATATATATGACCTTTTTCATGTGTGCAAGCCTCTGTGAATGAGTTAATATAATGATCTTATAAATTTTATATAATAACAGGAGAACATACTAGCTTCACTTGCGTAGTGACGAGGACGTAGGGCATCTTCCCCAGCTTATCCTTTGTTATTGTGGCACTCTGAAGGTCTCTGAGGCAGACTGAGCTCCTGAATAGCCGCTGGCTAAATGATGATGGGGGCGCAGAAGTTGCTGTATGAAACGAAAGGGGGCGACACGTCACAGTTAACAACCGGAAGTTTACGAGTGGCGTGAGGTGTTGACGAATTCAGTGTAGAAGGAGAACTGCGTTAGGTTGTGTGTGTGGTTCTTTTTGACAGTTAGGAAGTTTGACATGGCTTCATTTTTGCGCACACATAGTCCTATAATCATTGCAGTGGGTGCTGGCCTAGCAATCGGCACTGTAGCTACATATGTGGTGCAAACGCAGTCGGTAAAGTTGTCCCGACAACTGACAGATCTGACGATCAAGTTGGATGCTCTCCGTAGAGAAGTTGACGAATTGAAAAGATTGATTGATCAAACTGGGATCCAACGATATGTCAAAAAGAGAGTTGAGACGCAGCAGACAGGGCATGCAAGCAGTGGGGATGATGACGATGACGAATTTCAAGAGGCTGTCAGTGGGTAGGTGCTTTCAATGGTCATAGACATAGCCTAATATTAATTGAAAATGTATATATATATATATTATCTATGACTAGGTAGTCTAATATATTAATTGCATATAAAATTCGTGATCAGTTCGCACCGCACTGTAATTAAGAATCCATACAATAAAATACCACCAACCATGACTTTGTGAAAACTATAAATCCATCATTGTAAAGTCAAAAGCAAAAATATACATTTTTGTCATTTATTTAAACAGGTGTAGTGATATATATATATATATATATTTTTTTTTCCAAATTATGAAAATGCAACATATTCATAAGAAATTTATGTTTTCATCGCGATTTTAGTCCAACTTATATTAAAGCAATCATAAATGAATATCTTCAAATAATATTATAGTTTGCTTAACTATTTGATGGCTTATTATAATTGTATGCTACACATAATCAAATGCACTTTTGATTTATTCTAGCTTTTCTTCAGATGAGGAATGGTAAATGACTAAATGTAACTGGTATGGTTTTGAACTTAGTACTAAGATTTGTAAATTTTTAGGTACTTTGACAATGTCTTACCTCCATACCAACATATCTATTTATCATTTCTATCTGGGTAGAAATCTCTTTAAGTGTTCTTGATCATGGTTTTCAACAATTAACAGTTGGTGTCAGAAAGATCTCTATATATATATATCGGGTGGTGAAAATAATTATCTAAAAATGTTTGTATTGAGATTTGATTAGAGCATTCAGGTGTTCATTATATTGGGTAATTTTTAAGAAGGTTTGGTTATTGTCTACTCAAGTTCATTAATATTTTATAGCGCACCATTATGTAAATTATGCTATGGCGCTTTATAAGAAATAATTTAAAATCAAAATACCATATAGTAATGATTGAAATCACTAAAAGCCTTTGTAAATAAATGAGTCTTTAAATGTTTTATAAAATTATCCAGGTTAGCTGCTGTAGATTGGGAGTTAAAAAGTTATGTTTGCTGTCAGTATTTAGATTTTTTTTAAAATAACAGCCCAATTGACAGTTGTTTTAAATAGTATAAATACATATCACGCAATAGTTGACTCCATTGTCAACAATTGAATGCTATTGTCATCAAGAAAATCATACACAATCTATCTATCTATCTATCTATCTATCTATCTATCTATCTCACTCCAAATTGGCTTAATATAGGTAAATTATCTTTGTATAAGACTTACTTTTAGTACTTTTCATGTGCTTAATATATGAATACATACTGATGGCTTTACAGTGAAAGAATTTGAAAGAATGCAGCTTTACAACCTATGTTTGACCTATGTTTGACCACCTACTTGTCAGTAATAATTTTTTTAAATCCTTCAGATATACATGATGAGCACTGTATATGTCTCACAGAAATTATAAACAGTTTTCCCAAGTGATAAAGCCTGAAATTAGTTGACTAATGTTGAGGGTTCCACTTCACATGCGCATTAGCTGTATCTCTAAACCTGTGGGTTCTAGTTTTTTTTTAAATATGAAGTAGCAATACTTCGTAGTCAATATCTCTTTTACCTAGAGATTTAGTTTTTTGAATGGAGACTGTCTTCAATGAAAAGTCAGTCCAATGTAACATGTTGTAAAATTAATGCTCAATAAATGATGACATGATTACTTCAACATTGGTTTCAATATGTCTACATACATACAGGTCAATCAATCAATATACCAAACTTCACTGTATACAATATGCTTATGCTAGGCCATTGGGAATCAATAGATACTATTCCATTGAAAATATCAGTTTGTACTTTTGACATACATTTGAGTGATCAAATATTCAAGGTCATTATCCAATGCACTTTCAGTTACTCTAGAACTTTAACACATTCGCATTATATATTGATTATATAAGTCTTTTGAGAAATAACATCATGTCCCCTCCTTTTTAGGTAACTCATCCAAGCATAACAAGGTATATTTGTAGAAGAATTAAATAACAAAGCAACTGTAGACAATTGCAACAAAATGTGGGCACCAGCAGTTCAACAGCTGGTTCAGCCTGGTTGTTCAAGACAGTACATGTACATCTGCCAGTCTGCATTAATGATGACAAATATTGCTTAACTTTTAAAGAGAAAATGATGAGTCATGTGCTTTTCTGTTGTGCTTTTCTGCCAGAAATAGGAAGTCGTTTTCATTTTCAGAACTGGAGAATGATGTCATGACAATTATGACAACAAACCGACTAATACTGTTGATAAATTAATAGGATTGGGAAACCAGGCATTTTAAATTTTCTACAGAATCAGAATCTCTTTTATTGTACTTTCGTATACATATGTACAAGTAAACAAAATAAAGTAATGTATAAATATTTGAAAGGACCTATATATATGGATAACAAATTAAAGTAAACATCATAAGCACAATCATCGTCACGAAGGCAGGCAGCACACCCCCTTCCTTCAGATATCCAGCTGCTAAGTCTGTCTCCTCAGCAGGAATGTCTTCCCACTGACGTTATAAATAGCTATCATGCATTAATCTGATTAGCATGATTAGTATGACTTCTATCTGCTAAGCCAAGAGGCAGCTTCAGATTTTAATATGTATTGCAGAATTCTAGGACAGTCATTGATAGTCTGTCTCTCAGATAAAGATTGATCTACTGATAAAGCCCATTCACTGTCCTACAAATAGTTTCCACGCTCATGTTTCATCCATACTGATCAAAGCAAATTAGGATCCTTGCACACTGCATAGTGTAAGGATCAAGTCAGTTAAACTTAACTGGTCAGTTATAATAATCTGATGTTGAAATTTTTGGGTGCCTCAACTTCAGTGACCAGGTGAATGGTTTGACCTTTCATTTACATTATCATAGAGAGCCAAGAAGCAAACTCAGAACTGAATTTATCATAATAAGAATTTTTTATCCAAGGATTGGTGGAAAATAAGACATATAAAATGCCATGTCTCCAATGATGATGGTTCTTAGTTTTTTCAAGAGAGCCTACATATATATACAAGTTGCAACTTAGGTCTCACTAAGGTGACCATAATTGTTATTTAATTTTGATGCGAAATGTGCTGACAAAAAGATAAAATGACATTTATTTAATTTTCAATAGACCAACACATTGAAAATTGCCCTGAGAGGATCCGAAAACCTAAAGAACAAATAAGTGTGACCTAATTCTACAGTAAAGAATTGATTATTGCTTTTAAAGAGCCAACATTTATTTTTCAAAGACACCAAATCTATGCTGTAAAACCTTTTATATATATATATATATATATATATATATTTTTTTTTACTATATTCTAGAATAATACTCCTCCATGTTTTAAGTGAATGAAGGGGAGCAGGTGGGGTAAAATTTTGATGACATTCATGAGTGTGTAACTTTGCAAGTAACTGTGATATGCAGACAGTTCTAGAGTGCAGTGCATCTAACTCATATTATACAAATATTGACTTGTTGGCTAATGACTTGGGGAAAAAGAGGCAACTATCACTCCCTCGGGTCAAATACAATTTTCTAGGGCCCGAAATCACCAGTCAATAATTGTTTTATTATACCTCCACAAGACTTCTTTTTTTTTTTACTGAATTTCATTTGGTTGTGAAACAATTATTCAATACAAACAACAAATAATTGATATTTTACACCAGCTCCTGTCAGTCTTCAGATGTTTGCTAAAACCCAAGTTTAAGATAAATTTGCTTAAAACCAAGGCCTAGTAGGCCTAGTTTTTTTTTCTGCCACAATCCATGAAATCAGTCCTTCAACACTGGCGAGTGGTGACGTCACAATCAATAAACAATGGTGATGATGTCACAACTGGCAACTATAATGAGGAACCAGTCACTATTCTTCAGGTATAGTGCCCCCAGGGCAATAGTACTTTCCAAGCAATGTCATGTGATGTTGTTTCAGCCAATCACAACTCATGAGACATTGCAGAGGTATAATCAAATGTTATATTTCTGTAGTGTTCCGAAATGCTATTATAGAATCCACAGGCGATTGTCCATATTTGTAAATTTGAAATCTCAGATTATCTGCAGGGGGCAATTAATCCTCTTGATTCCTGCAGCTCTTTGTCGTCATAGACTAAGACATGCGTAATGTGCTAGGCAAGCTTCAATTTATTCCTCCTGGTTTCTTCATATATAAGTATTGAGGAAATCGCCAGTGAGTTAAACCCTTTTTGTGTCAGCCTCAGACTGATTCATCAACAATGAGCCGTTCTCTTGGGAATGATAGTTTTGGAGATGTTGTGATGCAGAATGGACCACAGCGATGGTTCAACATGCGCTCCATTGGCCTGCAAGTGTGCAAGTATGTACTACTGATGTGTAATTGCAGGAGTGAGTTTGAACCTCTCAGTAACGGATCCAGTGACCGCTTCTACAGTCCAGTGTCAAGCAGCACATCATTGACCAATGTTGAGTCTATAGAGTCTTTAAAACAACTTACAAAACGAGTGGACCCACTACTGGATGGTGGAGATGATGAGAAAAGGAAAGCATGGCAACTTCTACGAAGGGCAGAAAGCCAGGTAAGTGATCAGATTACTGATTATAAACTGTTTGGTTTTGTTTTTATCAACTTAATTTTGCTCTGAAGAGTTTTAGACTGAAGATCAGTGTTTTTTTTTTTTTTTGACCTTGATCAAAAGTTTGCCTTGGGCAATATATCTGAATAATAGGGTCACTGATCAATATATGACATTAGTACATATTGGAGAAATTTATGTCCAGTAAATAACTACTCACATGATTACTCAGCATGTTAATTAAGCATTAGTACATGTACGATGAATTTGGCTTTCTGGTAAAAGAAATATCATTTCCATCTTTTTTCAGCTTGGGAATGATGCAGAATTCTTGTGGCGCTATGCAAAGGCAACTTACAATGTGTCTCAAATAGAGGGAGCCAATGGGAATGACGAAACAAAGAAAAATCTTATATATAAATCGCTTGACTTAGCCACAAAAGCCTTAAATATTGACAGTATTAATCCATCGGCTCATAAATGGTACGTTCATTCTTAAAATAGTTTCATACTAGAAAAGTGACACTTATCTGAGTGTAGTGCATATTTGACTGTTGAATTCTTTTCACTTTTAGGTATGCCATTACTATAGGTTGTTTGGGTGACTATGAAGGAACACAGGTCAAGATTCAAAATGGTTTCAAATTTAAGGTATGACGTAATTTTTAATTTTTGTTTGGAATTTTTAGAATTACAATCAGATTGATGTTTATGACTGTGTGTATGTATTGACTTCTTTTGAAATTCACAGGAACACATAGAAAAAGCCATTGCACTACAGCCTGATGATCCCTCTTCACATCATTTGCTTGGAAGATGGTGTTATGGGGTAAGAAAAAATAAGTTAATTTTGAATAACATTGTGAATTTCCAATGGAAAATGATCTACTTTCTAGCTGTTAATTTGAATAATTATGATTTAGACATACCCTTGCTGACATACAGTAAACATTGATTGCACACCTTCATGTCCCTTTTTAAGATGGCTCACGGCCAAATCACTTGACACTGAGTGTAAACCTGAACTAAAATGTGTGGATAATAATATAATATTAAATGGATGGCTCTGCAAAAACAAACCTGGTGACCCCATATTTTTCTTGATTTAATGATATATCTATTACGTGCACCTCACAAAATATCAGAAAAGTTTTTAACAAAAATAATTATTCGCTAGCATTCCACATTACTTTAAGTGTTTAGTGTAATGTTTCAAATGTCTCTTTAGGTGTATATGCTATCCTGGGTGGAACGTCAGGTTGCAGGGACACTTTTCGCTACACCTCCAACTTCTACAGTTGAAGAAGCTCTGGATAATTTTGTCAATGTAAGTAATGTCATTATTGGTTCTGACTTTTTCTGGCAATCAACAATGATCAAAGTGGTCTGGTCTATGTGTTTATGCCATTTTCTATTTTTAGCATAAAATTTCTCATTTCTTACAGGCAGAAAATTTAGATCCTGGGATATGGAAAGAAAACGAATTGTATATTGCTAAGGTACATGTCAATTTCAGTTACTGATTAAATCATATATCATTTACAAGGTTTAGTTCACAAAATTATATATAAATTTCAAATTATTTTTATTTAGCTCTTGAGCACAGGCCTCTTTCAGCAAGTATAAGGCATACAAATATATCTAGACACAGTAAATGCTGTGTCAAGATATGCCAGCTTCCGGTGGGAGGGGCTGTGCTCTTGAGTTTTATATAGAACATTTATTAAATACCATATTATCACTGATTGGAGCTGGGTGACCTTTTTAAGATGTTTATGTACAACCAACTTGCTACTCCATATTTTGCAGTGCCTAATAGAAAAGCGAGATTATTACAAAGCTGTGGAATGGTTAGATAAAGCAACTGTGCTTCCAGTCATCAGCCAAGATGTAAGTGAACATAAATTTTGATATTTTGATTATGGAGTAAAAGTTACAAATAGATGCATTTTGAAGGTAAAAACTAAGATCAGTAAGTAAAAGGCGAGGTTATGTCTGGTGAACAAAATGCTCTTTTAAATATTGACAATATATGTAATGTGTATGGTTAAGGTCTTTACAAAAATTATGTATTAAATAGCCCTGAAGACCCCTGTGTGTTAGCATGGGGAATCTTGAGATTTGACTTAGCTGAGGGAGAATTGATCTCACAGAAAATCTATTGCATTTTAGGCGATAAAAGTCTGTTGGATTAGTCCTGAGATGTTTTGCTGCTGATAGCAATATATTTGATGGTCATGTAAGGAAAGCGATTGAAGGAAAATAACTTTTAAGTGAGAGAAGTGAGTTTTCTTGACTAGAATCGCCCATTTTCCATTGTTTTACTGGCTAACAGCTGATCTGATTGGCTGAAGTGAAAGTGAGAGTAGTCTCTTGTGACGTCAAAACTGGTGATGGATTTCACTGCATGCTCTCTATCTATCTATCTATCCAGTGTTCGAAATACAGGCCAGTCCGTCGGTCCTGACCGGCAGCTTCAAGGCAGGACCGACAGGTTTGATGACTTCTCAGTCCTGGGGACCGGCAGGTCTGATTCTAAAGGCTAATGTTATGGCCTAGTAGGGACCGGCAGCCTTTTTCGTGCTAACCCTGAACACTATCTATCTATCTATCTATCTATCTATCTAATGCAACATTGCTAGGAAATTCTGCTAATTGACCAATGCATTAAGGGTTTTTTCTTTAGCAATGGTGCAGTTTATAATTTTGAGCGTCCTGCGCCTCCAATTTCACATGATTTCCTATATAGGCTACTTAATTATGCACCATGATTATTTAGGTCTACAAGAGAGCCTAGTTCTAAAGATTTAAATCTGCTTAATTTACACAATGTAAACTCTTTGTCTTCATGCACACTTTTAGCCTAAACATGAACTGTGAAATCACACAATTGATTTGAGCAAAATGCCTAGTTATAGCATCATATATATTCTAAATTGACATTCAGAAGTATTATAATTTTCTGTGTAGGACCTATGTCTATGCATGTCATGTGATGCTTCATCGTTTGTGAGCCATGCATGTCATGTCATGTACATTCATAAAATGCCTAAATATTACATGAGAGATCTCTTTACAAAGACATTGGTATAGGGTAAGATCTATTTTGTGAAATTGACTGAAGCCTCATTTGTCACAAGACTAGATTGTTTTTACCATGACTACAATTTTTAATAAATTAGTTAAGTAAAATAACTTAACTAATCAACCATAAAACATAGGCTATACCATACACATTTCATTGATTATAAGACAAGCTTTCACCACTAGTAAAACCAAAATGAACCCTAGCTTTCTGGGAAATGGACTAGCATAGATGAGCCCATTTAATGTTGGAAGATCCCTTTTTTCCGTCATTTTAAGGGAATGGGTCATGGTTCATCCCATTGAAAAACGGGGCTTAAATTAAAAGATGGGGCTAGTATTAGATAGCCTACAAAGTTATCAGTGCACCGCACCTTATAGATCATGTTCTTCCGCTGAATTGTATACATGTTCGCGACTGAAGCTTGCAATTTATTTTCAGGATCGAACTGCTCAACAAGAAATAGATGGTCTACTATACAAATACAGTGGATACAGAAGATAGTGGGGATTAAAGAGATCATGACAAGATAAAATTATCTGAGTGGATACAGAAGATAGTGGGGATTAAAGAGATTATGACAAGATATATTATCTGAGTTATGAATATGACTATAATTATCTCACCTCTGAACGATCAAATTAACCTGTATGTGTACTTTTGTAACTACCTTGTGTATGATACGCCATGTAGAATTTGAATAGAACGACTAATTGTTATTTATAATGGCAGTATTTGATAATGTATTATACAATGCTTGTGATATATTTTTATGACTTTGTGAACAAATGCTGTTTTGTCAATTACTTAGCATTGACAAACATAATTCAGGAACTGCCTCAATGGTCAGCTGATAAAGTGTACAGCTTGTGCAATCCATTTTGTTTGTTGGACGATTGAAGTATTTTGACCAGCTATTAGAGCTCTTTTCATCCTTTTTTGTGGTAACAATTCGTAACAATTCGATATGCAATGAATTAAATTGGACCAAATTGTATCTTGTTGATTCCCACTTCTGTCACAGGTTAATATAACGTAAAACTAGGACCTTTCTTGAAGCATGATTTCATAGCAGTCTTGTCTGCCTTTAAATGACAATTACCAGACTATTATATCTGAAAGGTTGTATATTTCTGAATGTGCGTAAAAATTAGTGCTGTCAATAGTTTATTTGTTCTGTGATTAGTATCAGAATTTGTGAAGTTTTAACAGTGTTGCAAGCCTGGAAAGTTACATAACATGCAGGTGTAAAGTTTTTGTAGGAATTTTCTGTATGTCTGTGTTAAGAAATGAAGAACTCCGAATATGTTTAATGTTACTCTGTTGAAGTAAATCTGACTGGTACATTATTGATAAATGTACATTAACTGTTCTTTCAAATCTAGTTCAAGGAATGTAAAACATTGTTTAGCATGTTGTGTTTATGTATTAAATTGAAAAAGGGCCCTGTAATTTTGTGTTTGAAAAAAAAAATTCTTGGTAGTTGGAATTGGCGATATGGTCCCATGTGTGGGGTGTTTTGTAATGTATAAGTTTACATTAATATTTTCAATAATTGAAGAAATTCTGCTGTTATTAATTTTTGATACATTCCTTGAACATGTTGAATGCATTTCCTGTGGAGAGGGGGGAATTTCCATAGAAATAAACTTTTGTTATCTTGTGTTAAGTACTGTGTTTGTCCATATTGTCTTGCCTTTTGATGTAGATTAATTGAGATTCATTGATGTTGATGGCAAAATACTTTGAGCTAGCACAATGTACACATGGATGACTGACCATTGTTAAAACTGCTGGTCAAGCACTCTAATTTTGAAAATGCTGGTTATTAATTTACGTGGGATTCAGTAAAGCAGATGGTATTAATGCTTCATAGAATGGTGCTGCATATTATATAGCAACTCAAAATCATGATCTACTAACTGAGCTGAAGGGAATTTCATGCTCGCCGGGTGGATAGTAAGCGAGGACTCCAGCTGGAGGTAATAAAATGATTATTACTAATAATCATGATAATTGCTGTTGGGATCATTTACCACAATGAATACAGAAATTTAAATTGCGGGGTAAATGTGCAATGATAGATAACCATAAGTCTAGCTGTACCTCATTACCTCATTCTCCGTAAAAGAAATGGTCTGAGGCAGTACTATGTGAGGTCATATAGTGCATCCACCTGATGTGGGAAAGTACACACAAAATTGTTCCAAAATGCCACGCTAGAGGGGGCGACGGTCGCAGGTATAAAGCAGCCAGGTAGATCGACCTAGTTTCATATCTGGGTCATTCAGGTGTGTGAGCACAGCTTGGACTTCCCCTAAATTATCAACAGATCGGGATCTTATCAGAGCAAACATGTCCAAGTTCTTATCAAACTTGAAGTCCAAGGTGAAGAGATCATCGAAGGCAACTGATCATGATGAAGATGCTGGGATTGAGCATGACATCACTCCTCCTATTGCTGAAGCAAGCAGGGCATCACAAGTCATGGAAGATGAAGTGATTGACTTCACAGATGCTGCCCAAGCCTCATCACCTGTGCAGGTAGACATTTATTAAACACCACTAACATTTTCTACTACTTGAAATGTCAAATCACTATGTCTGCTTCTTTCCCATTTAAGTATTATATATTGTATTGTATCCTATGTACTTGATATGACAAATGGGTTATTACTGACTCTATACAGTCAATAAAATTTATCTATCTATCTACTCAGGTGACGCATTAAAAACGAAATTGGTTGTTTGTCAAAGACAAAGCTAGGCATGAAGTAAATTACAAGTATAATTGGTAATGCCCGAAACATAAGTAATAAGTAAGCATGATCAGAATTTTTTTTTTTTTTAATTAGTTGTGTTTTCAGTAGGGGTGACAGATATTATTATATAGTAATACATTCCCCGTACACATCTACTGATCTCAAAACTTTAGCTTACTAAAGTGCATGTGGAATCTCCCTCATAATTTATAATTTAAATGAATAATTTGCTGAAGTCGGTCTATTTATTTATTTTTTATTTATTTATAAAACATATTTATACAGGGTATAAACATTTTGAGCGGCAGCTCTTTCACAAAATGACCCTGTTACAAGTAAATAAAAACATTAAAAAGAAGAAAAATATAACAGAAACTCCAGCTAACAAATAAAAGCTAGTGTATAAATAAAACAATTATAATGATGTAAGATAAAAACACTTCCTGGCCTCTTTTTTAAAAATATCTAAACTGATCAATGGTAATTTAGGCCTGTGGCTAGGGGGGCAGCTGATTTTTAGCTGAACTGCTAGAGGTGTTGTAAAGTTGCAAATTTAGAATAGGTTATAATTTATGTTATATTTTTTAATGTTTTACAGGAATATCCCCCTGCCATAATACAGGAAGGAGCCCCTGCGATAATTGTAGCACAGCCAGTTGAGGAACCAAAGAGACCTCAGATGAGACTACAGCCGACCTCAAGGCAGAACAGAAAAACAGGATCGAGGATCAGTCAACAGATCAACAGCATCATCGATTCAGTGTTTCCTCCTCCACCAACAATTGAGGAACTGGACCAGAAGGAAATCCAAGAGGAATATAATGCCTACAGCAGGTTTCAGCAAAACCTGGCCAGGTCTCGTAATGCCTACACAGTGAGTGTTTCTTTTTTAGCATATTTTCTATCAGACCATCAGTGAGTGAATATATTTGTTGATCCCAATACTGGTCTCCTCGTAATATATGTATATATATATATATATATATATATATATATATATCTTGGTTCTTGTTTGGACCTAGTGTATGTCTCACACAGTGGCCAGTAGTTTTACATGCCTTAAGTGATGTTTTGAAGTAAATTTTAAAGATAAAATAATTTGTCCACCCTTGACCATACTACCAATTTTGTTGTAACGTGTCATTTCTGAATCTTTTCCTTAATTTCAGGCACATTACAGCGCACCTGGATTTGATTACGTGAACTGGAAACCATATGGAACATACAGAAGCCACAATAACCCCGAGGAGTTCCACCAGCAAGCTTTGGCTCTCAGTGACTATGTGTATTCTGTGGTGGTCAGTGGGTGCACTGGCGCCGAAGAAAAACGTTGGGTGACCCTGACTACTTCGCCTGAGCAGCACAGCGCTTTCATGGAAGCAAGCAGAGCAGCCAGCAAAAGTGCTAGTCGGGAACAACTGGCTTAAGACTAACATTTCCTATAGAGCTATCCCATAAATAAATCAATGTATGCATGGTAATGAAGCATTCCAGTTCGGACCATTATAATTATCTGTATACATATATAATTCTTACAAATATATATTTTGGAAAATACTTGCTGTATGTCTACTGTACCTAATTAAGTCTTGTTTACTCATGTATATAATATGTATATAATGCAGAATTTTCCAACTCATTTAAATGTAATTGTGAGCTATTGTGGGACTGTCATTGCTGGAACTATCTGGATAGTTTCAATTAATTGTTTAATATTCTTAATGCTGTTTCATACTTAAATTGTAATATATATATATATGTATTGATATTTTTCATGATTAAAATTTTATATTACAAAGATACTGTACAGTGTGGTCAATTCAGATATAATAAGTAAAGCTATAATTTAATATAATTAAGGGAAAATAGACACTTATGTGGTTCTTTATGATTAGCAGACTCGGTACATGCACTGTGTGCAGCCAGTTGAATGATCGAGTTACGATTATCCTTCCTGAACACAGTACAGAAATACTATCTGATCTTTGAAAGTTCAAGAGCAACTCTGAAGAAGGACAAATGGCCAAAAAATTATACTTCAGATAACCTGTTTCTGATAATGCAATAAGTCATGTGTCCGCTACGTGGCAGCACCAGTACCTGGTGTCAATACTCAATACTACAATAGTTCACTAAAGTAAGGACAAGTCCAGCCATGAAACCAGCACACGGAACGGGTGTTACTGTTTTGTTCATTGCATTGGTGAGTCTTCTCACTGTACTGCTGATAAGGACATTGACTTATGGAGTCAAACAACCAGCTGTTCCTCCTTGTAAACCTTCGGATCTGGACTACATCAGTGTGCAAGGGAGGCCACTGGCTCGGTTCCAAGAGGCATTGAGGTACAGAACAATCAGCTGGGGGCAAGACAACCAGGAGCTAGAACAGCTCAAGAAGTATGGAGAATTTCTAATCCAAGGTAAACTGAGACTGTTCAGTCGGGGAGTCCTGTTACGGACAACATATCTGCATTGTCACTGGTGTTTTTTTGGACTCTCGACACCTGGATGGAGTAGTAACGCTATAATTTACAACAGGTGACGCCAGCATACCTGGAGCAGACACCCCTAAGTGGTTAAATTATGACCTGACTGTCCTGAGGATAGGCCTATATGTAATCGCTGGCAGTGTAATAATACTTGATATCTTATCATTGTCTATTGGCTGTATAATATAATATCGCTACTGTGTACGTGGGACCAGCATTTCTCTAGCGGAGGGACCACATGGTGAAGAGACCATTGCAACCTTCCCCAGGATCCTAGACCTAGGCTAGGGCCGGTCCTTGCGAGGCTCAGCACAAACGACCAGCTGGGCCTGTTGCATTGTTTTTGTGAAGGGACAATTAGCGGCCAGCCTTACTCGGCCTACGGACTGTCTTCCGTGTGAAGTGTCCATGCTTCCCTTAATCAGCCTGAAAAGTGTGGATTAATATGTGATATCAGCCATTTTGTGATCAGGTAACTGCAGTTACCTGTGCAGCTGTTCCCCAATGAATTATGTACTGCCGGTTTACAATCTCATGCAAACATATATCAAGCTAGACTTGGCTAATAAACAAAGGACCAGTGCATGAATTTGTGTTGTACCCAGGAGGTATACCATTTCATTGAGAAGCTGCCTACTTTGTGCCCCCTAATCATGCTAATGCCAAAATCGTTTAGCATCTATGGAATTTATAACAAGTACACTTTGATTTCATTGCAGAATTCCCCAGAATAAAGGCAGCACCATTCATCCACGTAGAGATAGTGTCCAACTACAGCCTGTTGTATACAGTCACAGGGACTGACACGTCGTTACAACCATACCTCCTGGCTGCTCATCTGGATGTTGTTCCAGCTCCATCAGAACAATGGCTGCATGACCCATTCAAAGCTACAATAGATGATGGCTTTGTGTATGGAAGAGGCGCGTTGGATGATAAACATGTGGTTATGGTGTGCATTTACTTCTTTGTTTATCAAACTATTATAACAAACATGGTCAACAACCCTACTTGCTGGTTGCTTCACGTAAGGCGTCTGAATTAATTGGATCTGAGACTGGAAAATTTCAGCTCCATTCTAGCTAATCATCTAGTAAATGCATAGGTGCCATTAAAAAATAACTTCACCATGAAAGGCAACAAGCAGGTAACAAAAATCACGGGGGATTGAAGTTATTTTCAGGCCCAAGCCAGGTATCTTCCTTTTATAATACAATTCAAAATCTTGTGCCAAAAACATAACATTAGCACTTGACAAATGACATCAGTCAAATGTACGACTATACACAATGCAAAGTTTCAAATTCGTTTGCAGGGTGTCCTGGAAGCACTTGACTATATAATATCTCAAGGAAAGCAACCCAAGAGGTCGTTTTACATTGCGTATGGCCATGATGAAGAGGTATGTTAAAGTGCTACTTGTATTTTTCTCAGTTATTGTTGTGTTGGAGCATTGGAACTGTAGTATGCATTGGGTTTCAGTTAGGTGGTGACAAAGGTGCAAAGATGATAGGCGAATTGCTCGAGTCACGGGGTGTCAAGCTAGCATTCCTATTGGATGAAGGGTTGGTTATTGCAGACGGCATCATGCCCGGTGCTAGGACCCCAATTGCATTGTATGTATTGTAATACACGCTGGCACTTTTTTCCAAACTACAGCAATGCTGTTTCCTATTTAATTTTTTGTACAGGTGTGCCAAGTGCTCAGATAACTAAACAGTTTTAACTAAACATTTCAGAATTGGAACATCTGAGAAAGGTTGGCTGACCATGCGACTCAGTGTAAACGTCACTGGGGGACATTCCTCCATGCCTGAGTCAGAATCGAGCATTGGAATTTTGGCCAGTGCTGTGTCCAGGCAAGTTTTCATGGGATCTGTGTGCGATATTACTGAAATTTGTGGGTGGCAATTCAAATTGTTATTTTTGTTGCAGATTGGAAAAAAACCAGCATCCTAATCGACTAGGCTCTGGTGATGAAGCGGCAACATTTGAGCATGCTGTCCATGTGGTAAGACATTTTGTGAAATACTATTTTCAGTGTTATTTGTAAAACTAAAATAACTTTTAAACTATGTGGATTTAATTGAAACATTTATCCTTTACCAACAGTTACCTTTTGCACTGAGGATGATCATTGCAAACCTGTGGTTATTTTCTCCAATAATGTCACGGTATGGTCACACTTTTCTTTGAATATATAAATATATATATATGACAATGACATTGTCAATCTTCGTTTTGGACTGGTTTTCTTGTATACGGAGCCCCCATCCAAATGCAACATTTAAAAATGTTATAAATCAGAAACTAAAAAAGGTCAATCAGGGTTTAAAATTTTTTTTTACATTTTAGGGTCCTGGCGAGTAAGGCGTCAACAAATGCCCTAATGCGCACTACTACAGCCATCACAATGTTCAATGCAGGAGTGAAAGAAAATGTCATATCTCCGTATGCAGAAGCCATCATTAACCATCGAATTCATCCCTCCGACAATGTAAAAGAGGTAATGTGAACCGTCTTGGTTGAATTTTGTTATTAGATCTGTTTAGAGATCGCTTTCTTCTTCCTGGACTACTAATTCCTGGACTACTTCTTGTAAGTTTGTGCTTGATTTTTCAGGTTTTAGCATATGACACTGCAGTGATAAATGACCCAAGGGTCAAAATTGAAGCTTTACAGTTTTATGAACCTGCACCACCATCCCCTCATGATGAGAATAGTTTTGGATATCAAGTCATAAAAACTTCTATAAGACAAGTTTGGGCTGATAAGAACCCAACTGTTGTTCCAGGTAGGTTGTTATGTTCAGTCTGTTTGTTATAATAATCAATGTTTTATTTTATATTTTATTAACAATATTTGTTGCATCTCTTAGGACTACAGTATTGTACATGTGTAAAAACTGTGGTTGAAATCATTTCCCTTAAGAGCCCTTAGATGAATTCTATGATATCCGGGTTTGGTTTTGACCAAGATATATAGATCTTTCAAAATGTGGCCATTCATCAGTTAACCCTGCCTGGAATTTGCTCTCACAAGGACCTCATCAGGACCTTGCATGATGATGCAAATGATATCGTCAATCAATCAATCTGTGATCACCAGTGAAATCTGCAGCCAATTGCGCACCTCATCATGACATCACATGACTTCACTGTGATATTATTTTGTGAAACCATACTGATCTCAGCTAGGCAGCTATTACTGATATTACGCTGCAGTCTCCACAAAAAGTGATCCATTTTATCTCATATTTATGTGACCTCATGTGCCTGAGATGTGCACGAGACCAATGTGAGGTCACAAAAGCTGGTCCCCATGGCCTTGTATGCCTGAGATGTGCACGAGTCCACTGCAAGTTCACCAAAAGCTCCTCGGCATGGCATCATACACCTAAAATTTGCTTGAGAAGGCTGAAACGTCTGATAGCTAATCCGTATAACCTCATATTCTTGATAGGAAATTCTTGAGTAATGGAATCTCTGTGTGAGACCACCAAGTGTTTAATCAAAATGATGTCATACATCGGAGATGTGTATGAAAATGAGGTTATTCATCTTGACTGGGGTTCTATTACTGCATTGATCTCTAAATTTGTAAGAACTGGGACCAGGAACATGAATAGTGTTACTCTATCTTGAAATATTACTTGGTCTTGTATATCATATCATATATATGATATGATATATAATTATGAATATATTCTTTAGAGATCTGATTATTTATTTTATTTCAATAAAACTATATATATATCTATTCAGCCTAATAGGCTGTGTAGCCTCATATGCAAAAAACTGCTTAGTATGGCACTTTGGAAGCAGTAGATATTCTGAGAAATACTGCAATCAGTCACAGTATAGATAAATTATGGCACAGTAGTGGCCAATTTTGGAGTTCACATTGTGTAGTAGGGGCTAGTAGGTTTTCCGTGTACCTAAGTTCGCCCTTGCACTGACCAATGAATGCATCTGAGAAGTTGTATATACATACATGACTGCAATTTGGGTATATCCCACAATAACCTGTATACCACATAGAAAAGCCAAGTGGGAAATGTATACCACATACTACTATGTATGGCAGGCCAATGACAAAAAAAACAAAAACACTTTTTGCAGCTAAGTGCTTCGCCGTTTAAACTAGCGCTGATGCCTTAAATCAATTGGAATCACAGTTTGACCACCATTCAACAGATAAAATTGTCAGCTCTCTGAGAAAGTTTGAATTTTTGAAGTCGGACCAGAATTAACGATTCTAGAGCCAAAGAATCGTAGTCAATGGTCTGTTTACTCCACAGATACAATTAAGCTATTGTGAATATGTGTTGCTATGGGCAACGTCATAGGAGCGTCATTGATTCGGTAATACCATGGTAATCTTTGGTAATACAATCGAATAATACTGAACAATTAACCATTTTCTTTCAAAATCTACTATAAAAACTAATTCTGACAAGAAATATTTAACAACTGGTTTGTAAATATCATTCATTAATTCCTTTATAAATCTGAAAATGTCCCAGAAAGTGTTGAGGTGATGATGTTGCTGACAGTTATGCAATGCTCTGATTGGTTAATGGCAAAAATTAATATTCATGAATTTTTTTTTATACTACATGAATGCATAGCCAGGCAGCTGAACTAAAAGTGAAAATTGTGGGATATAAATAAGACCCAAGTAGATATGTGGTATATTTTTATATTCCCTCACTCGTGGACAGATTGGCTGAAGAATTCACTGGTGGCTAACGCCACTCGTGAATCCTGGCCAATCTGTCCACTCGTGGGGAATATAAAAATATACCACATAACCATTGGGTCTTATTATAATATAATATACCCTATATATAGCCACTTGATATTTAATACTTGCACATTATCAAACTATACTTTTTTCTCCACAGGTATTATGTTGGCTAATACAGATACAAGATGGTACAACAAATTAACGAAGAGCATCTATCGCTTTGCACCAACTTATGCATATCAGGAAGACATTAAGAGATACCATGGTGTCAATGAGCGACTGTCAATCAAGAACTATGAACAAGCTGTCAACTTCTTTTATCATATTATCATGAACTCAGATAATGGCATACCAGGAACACCAGCGCCACACATTGAGTTGTAGGTGAACTATTTCAGAAGTCCATGCCACTCTGTCCCAACCAGTATTAGGCATAATGATAACAATGTAATCTATGTTGCATAATATATGACTCATTCACAAGAGATCTTTCAACAAAAGGACAAGTGTTCACCCATGCATTCAGCATTTTTCATTGGATGACACTCACAGACCTGCTTAACAAGGTCTTTTCCTGGTTTGTAGGGAAAATAATTGATCTTTTAGACACTGATTCCATTGTAATTACCACCAATATGCAAAAGAAAAGGACTAATTTGCATTCACTGTTGATCAAGGTAAACTTAACAAGCCACATCATGTAACCACAATGTGATCCTATTGTGATTCAATGGCATTTTGCATAGATTGTGATTAATCACAGCATGTAATGTACTCCTTGAATGTAGATAAAGAAATTCTGTACATGTAAATTACACTTTTATTGTGTATTTATTATGCAATATACCACTGAAAAACAAGTGATACAGGAAACACCAACAATGCAAAGCAAAACGTTTGAATACTGCATTATTGTTTAAATTATTATTTTGTACCCTTTTGTTATTAAATTATGTTAACTAAATTTATCTTATTGTTTATATTTACTGACCCTGTAATTACATGAAATTGCACTATAAGTAGCCAACTACATTAAAAGCTTTCGACAATGTCGTGGTACTATAGTTTAAATATGACGATTTACTACATAGATTTTAATTCTTTATCCAATTGAGAAAGAAGAGCCCAAGACCTATTTCTTAGTTTTCCCAATTGCAATCTGAAATATCAGCAATTTGCAGCCCAGAAGCCAACATCAACAAACAGTTCAACAGTAATTCCATAACTAGATCAAGGCACATGTGCTCGCAAATATGTGGGCGTTAAAAGCATAAAGTATAACACATAACGTACAAACAGCATTTCCTAATATTTTGATATTAAGTATAAATACCAGAAATAAATATTTCTTTCGGCTAGAAAGGTTCTTTATCACTCTTGGAATACTTAAAAACATAATTTATAAATACAATTAAAATCACCGATAAAATAAACACACAATGTACTCAGTACTTAATCAATTGCACAGCACAACTTATGCATGCTAAAACAAAGAAACAGCATAAAATTGGAATTTCTAAGATCCATATACAAATGGTACACATTAATTGTGTATTAAATTCCTGCAGAAAAATATACCTAGACTATGCATAGCAGCTGTTTTAAAAAGGAGTACACTGTACATAGTCTATCACTTTTCCGTTAAGATCATTCCCCACAGGGGATTTCAGGTAAAATTAAACTTTACCCTAGCCTAAAAGCACAGGAGATGGTAAGAGTCCATTGAATGATTCACTAATATGAGATTCTACGAGAGGCCGAACTTTCATCCTGGAGTTGATTAAGGAGTTGTTTAATTTCTTCATCAGCTCTGTGGACAAATAGAGAAAAGGATGGTTAAATATAACTTCAGAGAATATAACGGAAATAAAGCCGTTACACAACTTCACAAGCAGAACATCATCCATAAGCGCAAACTAAACGGTGCATGCAGAACACAGCACATGGCGTTTAACGAAAATACCAAAGCCTTACAATCCGTATACCAACAAAAGATAAAAGAAACTACTTTTACCAACACCAGTAAAATACTACTCTCCTGAGCTACAGGTTCATGTTCCTCATCTCTGCAGTTTCTCCGCTTCTAATGACAATTAAGATGCAATTAAGACAATTCCCATCACTGCATCAGGGTCAAGTTTCCTATCAGAGTGACAGCAGCTCGGAGACACTCCACACAAATTCCACGCACAAATCACTTGTACAAACAGCAGGTGTATTTTCAACTTTTTTATTGCATGCCATATAAATATAATGCGAATATAAGTCGACATCTATTACCACTCAACCTATTAGCCATTTTGCCGAGATTGATTTTGCAATTTTATCCTCCAAAATTGAATACGATTTATTCAGATGAACTACATTTAATTCTCCCTTCATACCATTCTCTAACATCACACCTTTCATTTGTTATGATACTGGCTGAAATAAGCTAATTAGCTTCTACAAGGAACAAGTTACGGCGTTCAACATTTCAGTTCACAAAGTGCGACAAAAAACATCACATTGCGAAAGGCACACACGTACATCCAATACCATATAATGGAATAATTGTGCAGACTTCATTTCATAATCGTCATTTTACTTGTAATATTGTGTGCTTAACCAGATACTTTTAAGTCATGTACTAGCACTATGTGTGAATAAATTAGAACTGGCAGAAATAAAACCATGTTTATCAACAATTCCATTGTTTTAACCTATCAATATCAAAATAAACGCAACTTTTTGATAAAAATTTACAGAACATGCCAATAAATCTAAAAGTTTAGTTACTTTCAATTTTCCATAACCTTCATATTTATCAATCAATGATACAAATATATATATACAATTACAATAATTCTCTAATAAGTGCCATACTTCTACACAACTATCAAGAATAAACTGAAGTTAAAGTTGTTTTTAATATCCCTTTAGAAGCTTATTACGATATATAGTGTTACATGTATGCTAATAAATTTGAGGTCCAAGTGTTAAACATTAACAATGAAAAGCATAAAGATCAAAATTTCTACTATTGATATACAATGACAGATACCTGCCAAACCAAGAAACTTGCACAACCAATGCAAATTGTTATCATGTGGAATTTCTAAAAATTTTAGCTTTTTTCGTTCATAATTTTCTAACCACATAGAATACATTTCCAAATTCCCAGTCATTCTGTCTGGGGACAAAAAATTAGCAGTGGTCGTGCAGTTTTCTTGTTGAATTTTCCATGGTGTAATTAAAATTAATGCTGACACAACCGGCAGTGGGACCAGTATCTGATCAAAAATACGATCGACCATCTACCAGATCAGATTAATTACGTTTCCTTTAACATGATAATGACAGATTAAACCAATCATGAAACAAAGTTAAACTGCAACAGCTGACGACAAATCGGGTACCTCGCTTGCATGAATGAGGCCCGGCCTATTCTCACAATGACTTCAACAGTGTCCTGAAGTTGGCGAGATTTCAACTGGATTAAACGCTCCCTTGTAACATAACAAGACATGTAGCTAAAAGCTACTAACAATCAGTTTAACTCAATTCATGACTCTTTAACATGATGTAAAATTTGATGATTATGCGTCAAGAAACAGGACCACATTTCACAAAACTGTGGTGTCGACTGTTGAGCATCATCTCTCATCTGCACATGTATATCACCTTTCATGCGAAATGACAACCAATGAATGTTCATCACTTTGATGGGGTGTTAGTCTCTTTCAAGTGGTGTTTGATTTGGTCACAGAATAGTTACAAATAAAATTATTATACAAGTAGATTAACATTAAACTGTACATAATTAATATACTTAGATTTCTATAATTTATTTACCATACACATGATCTATAATTTATCAGCTTCAAAACCATTTTCCTTTTCTTTTACATTAGATTTAATTAATATCACTAGAAAACAAAAAGCCTAAATTTAGAGCTATCTCCAAATTTCATTCTCCCCAGTAAAATCCTAACAATGCTATGAGTGATTGAATAAACCTAACAATGCAATGAATGATTCAATCACATATGAATTTGATCAACTATGAGACACAAAAAACACTCTAATAATGTAGTATGAAACTTACAAACCCAACACACAGAAATTTCATTTGATGAATTACATAAAAAAGGCCAATAAATACCTAACTGAACCCTGTGTCATATGATATGACACATACCAAACAAAACTATCAAGCTCATACACACAATGTATAAAAATTAGGGTCATAATAAATTCAATAACATCCAATTCAAATTGGCATTGTAATCATATAAAAGCTAAATATCACAATGTAACAATCAATACATATGACAATATTTACAATACATTGTTTATCACTTATTATTTGGGTTATTAGCAGCAATTTTAGCAACAATAACAATGATTATTAATACCGTGTATCATGAGTTCATGTAGCATTGAAGTAATTTCCCGTGACCTTTTTCAATATGAGTTAAAAGCCAAGAGCACGTTAATTGAGCTCCAGCAGTACCAGAATTATAATCTATCATAGGAAGTAACTATGATGCAATTTTGTGTAAATCCTTGGTAGCTCGTTTGACAATTTGTCCATATTTGACCTGATATATCTTCTTTTTTTTTACCAAGTGGATTTGATCATGATAAAGACTTTCACTCTTGTTCAATAATAATAAACTTCATCTTGCAAACCACGGAGGTATTCATCATGAAGCCCATTACACAAATAATAAATACTGATATTTACACTGAGATATGAGCATTCCAAATCTTGGCTACATTTAAAATATATATTCAGTTACAAAACTACATCAGAGATTTTGAGGAATAGATAAAGGAAATTAAAATCTGTGTTATAAGTGTAATCAGAGCTAAAATACGAAGTAATCAATACAAGTTCAAGACTATAAAAGATATTACTGTAAAGCATGCATTAAAATTGAGGTATTGCACAAAATCATGCTCTAAAAACAATTATAACAGAAAAGTTTGATTAACAGAACTAGTGCATCAGTACACTGCACAAATCACACGGGGTAATGTTTGAAGTAAACTAGAGTGTTAGTCATGCAAGACTACAGGTTTTAGGAAAACTACTTGGTTTCACTTAAGAGATAGTTATCACAATGATCACATGAATTGGAAGCCCTAAATCAACTATAGAAGGATAGCTCTTTGCTATACAACATGTACATTCCCTCCTGCTGTGAGAATACCCCATAATTCTATCACAGCAGTTTAAGAGATACTCTGCAACCAATCAAACCCCTTTATCCCCAATTTGGTGCATCACCACAGGAGGGCGCTGACGATCACTTGCAGTTTATCAGTCAATGGTCAACTGCAAATGATCGTCAGGCCAACTTCCTTCCTGTGTGTGTCAGTGTGGTTTTTAGTAATCTCTCCGCGAAAATCGAGGTGGGGGCTGATACCGGTTGTATGAAGATTCATCATTGTAATTGTTGAAACTTACTTTGGCAGAACCCATTTTGTTGCGACCTCCCCCTCCTCTTCTCTCTTGCCGCATGTTGCGACGTTCCCGATCGAACTCCATGTCCTCCAGTCGTTGTGTGAGGGCTAATTTTTGCTGGATAGCCATTCTAAGTAGTGAGTTCAGTGTCTTCTTCTCTTCCTCAGCAGCACCTAGCTGGCGTTGAAGTTCATCCAGCTGAGTGACATACTCGTCACACCGCTGGGCAAACATCGCTCTCAAAGACGCAAATGTAGCTGCATCCTCCTTGAGAGCCTTGAGTTCGTTTCGTAATTTCATCATCGTTTCTGTGACGATGCACTTTTCATTCTCATACTTCTGCTTCAAATTAGCCAATGCAATTTCAGCGGTTGATTTGTTGGCTTTGAGAACACTTCTTAATGTAGCGATCTGCTCCCTCTTGGTGTTCAACATGGCCTTCAGTTTCACAACCTGCTCCTGCAACTCTGCAACATCTGTGTTGAGATTGGGATCCACATGGCGCTGACGAGATTGCTCAATGGTCCTCTCAACTGCTCGTTTAAGATACTTCACTTGGTCATGGATCGTCTCAATCAGCTTGTAACAGGTCATAGGATCACCTTTGGAGTCGTCATCCTTGTCTGGTGTCTCTCTGCTTGGTGAGTTCTCCTTATCCGACTCCTCTTTACCTGACCCAGATTTCTCGCTCCCATCACCTTCTTTAGGACTGTCCTGTCTCCTGAATTTTTTGCCTTGAACATGCTCAAGGACTACCCTGTTTGGTGTTTCACCATTCACTTCACAAACGTGGTGGTAAAGTTGAGCGAGTACTTCAGTAACTTTAGTCAGTTCATCTTGTGTGGTGTTCAGATTACCTTGACTTTCTCCAGCCACCTGTGTCATGGCTTTAAGATCCACTTCCAGATTGCTGATTGTTTCCTCATACTGTTGTACCCTGTCTCTAAGTTTCTTGAGCTCATCCTTAACATCATCTTCATTCCGATCATCTTTTCCTTTCATGGACTCCAGTTTCTTCATCTGTTCCTGGAGCTCCTTGATCTGGGTCAAGGCAGCTGCATAACGACGTTCAGCCTGCTGCAGGTTGCGTTTCATAACCCCTGTTTCAGAAGTGTCATTTTCATCACCCAATGCCTCCTCCCCGTCCAGTAAAGAGGCTGGGTGATCTCCAACTGACATTGCACTCATGTGAGCCTTCATTTGGGCAATCTTTTCCTGCTGTTCCGCCAAGGTCAGCTTGGCTTTCTCCAATTCAGATCGAATTTCTTGCTGAGAACAATCCATTGCAGATTTCTCAATCTCTGCTTGTTCTAGCAACTGTTCAAGCTTGCGGATTTCTGTCATGTGCAGCTCGGAGAAAAGATCACCTACAAGGCCAGATGCTGGTGCAGGTTCTTGGTCTTCAAGACTCTTCTTTGATGACGAAAAGTCAGCTTCAATTCTCTTTAGTGCAGGATTACCATGGGAGTCCTGATCATCATGGCCATCATTGAAGTCTGTGCGATCTCTACTGGGCATCTTAAACTCTCCTAAGCCAAGGCTAGCTAATGTGTGCAAATTGTACATGGACTCATTGGTCAATCGCTGGTCCAATTCCTTTTTCAAGGCATGTTTTTGTTCCCGCTCTTGTTGCAATGAATTTAGGGCTTCTTCCAGGTTCTTCTCAACTATGTTTTTCAACTTAGCGAGTTCATCCAACTCAGCATTGAGCTCCTCTGTTTCTTCTTTATATCTTTTATTTTCGTACTTCATTGCTTCAAAGTCCACTTGGTTTTGCTTCAGCTGCAGTACAGCCTTTTGCAAAGAGATATTTTCTTCCTCTAGTTCAGAGTAGTCTGCAAGGTTTCGGGATTCTCTGAACTTCAGTTCCTTGAGTTCTTTCTTCATTTGTTTCCGTTCACTCTCGAGTTGTTCGATTTTTTGGGTGATGTCCTGGTTGACAGTGCCAACACGCTCGGACTCAGAGAGGTTACGTTCCACCTCATTCCGCGCATGTTTCAGCTCAGCTTCAAGTTCTGTGATGGTCTCCAGAAGCTGAGCCTCGCGGGTGGCACTCTCAGCCAGGAGACTCTCCTCAGCATGGATGCCCACTTGGTTAGCTTTCTTGTGTGTCTGTTGAACTTGCTTCAGATTCTGCAATTAAAAAAACATTATCAGTACACTGCTAACAATTCAATAAAATTACAAAACTGTGAAAGAGATATATTGCTAAAGTATCCAGGTGCTATCTTTCCCACTGATTACTGTCCTAACTCAACAATAATACTTGTAAGCATAAGAAATCAAATACACAATAGAGTAGCATACCATGCATAATATGACAATGGGTGCTAATGCTAATGTATACTCGGGCATGGTAATTATGTACTGATACACATACCACCATGACCAAAACATTGGCCACCCACATAATTTAAGTCACACATTGCGAAAAAAATAATATTGAATAATACAGTCAACCCTTAGCTTTAATACTCTGACTCATCTGATAATTTGCACTAAAAAAAAACACAGAAAATTTTTATCATTTGATGATCACAAAAATAATACCCTCTGCCTCTGGTTATTTATTCTTTGCAGATTCTTACAATGTTATTATCTAGACTGAACATCTGATTTACTCAGGGATCACCGAGATTAACTATTTAACAGTTTAGGCAGTTCTGCAATAGACTCTGAGCTGGCCATTCAGTATGACACATTCATTGCATTATCCAAAACCTATTCACACAAGTTTGAGCACAGTGTATGCTTAAGGCTGACACCACAACTGTGTCGTTTATAGAAGCATAATCCTTCCACTCATGAATGCTTGCATTATTAATTACAAGGACTTCAAGATCAAACAGCCCCTTCATCAAAGACTTTAAACTATCTAACTTTCCATAAATAAACTTCTGTTGTGTCACATTGATCTTTACAAGTACTTATTAATTACCTAACTCGTTTTCCTTTCTAAAGACAGGAAAGCCAATAAAAAAAAAGAGATTACTACAAAGTCAACCATTTCTGGAGTGATCACTTCAGTGTTATCATGATTATCTCTTCAAGATTGTGTATCTACATTCTACAATATTAGCAGGATGCCTGATTATCAAAGAGAGAAACTACAATGAAGTTAGTTGTCAAAGACATAATTTGATACATATGTTCACGTTGTGAACCAAACAGGTTACAACAGGTCCAAGATGACATATTCTTTACCAATAAAATAAGATCTAACCATTGTATTGGCAAGGTAGGGCTCCTCAGATATCTATATCTATCTGTAAATACTATGACTTCGAGAAATGAAGCATCTTACCAAAACAAACCATTCTGAAAGACCTTTTAATATTTATGGCTTCAGAGGTACGAGCTTCTGCCTGGATGCCTTATAAGTAAAAACTACTAGAAAATACAATCAGGTTTGATTATTATGTCAATAGCATTATGCCACTAAACGACCATGTGTAACATTCTCATAAGGTGCTGCACCGAGTTGCCCATAAACATGTGGCTGAATAGCACCCTATGAATGAATATATACATTATATAAGTGCTTATTCATGCACTTGTATGTGACTTGTTCATGTATTGAAAGTGACTTGATCACTTGCCAAAATTCCATGAGCACAATATACCAAGGAAGTTATTCATCAACCACCTTGCTTGTCAAAGGGCTGTTGGTATTGACTCATAAATTCTTAAGGAGCACTGGGGCACATACTATATTTATTCTAAACATCTGACACTTTCAGCCCTCTAAGGCCTTATCATGAATTTTATTATAAGTATTAGTGCACTGACAGCAGCAATATGTCTATGAAACAGTAACTAGCACTAATTTGACTTGTCTTCTGAAATTATGGGCAGCCACAATGGCCCACTTAACTGGTCATAAGCTCACAATATATTTGTGACATAACAGCCCCACTTCATCATGTCAGCTGTCAAAAAGCCTTTTTATTTTAATTCAACAACAAGGAGAACAAAAGACCTTTTTTTCATTCTGAACTGAGTCAGACCAAGCCATTCATGCCTGTTAGTGTTACCCACTTGCTACAATCCATCCCTCACAACTGTGAAATGTGGATTCCCATAAGCTACAGTGCAACCATGAAACCTGTGAATAATCAATGGTAATCCCCTAAAACAACAGTAAAATTATGCTTTTTGGAGTTGATTACCTCTTTCGCACATTCTAGGTCGTGTTTGGCGGTCTCATAGAGGTTTTCGAGCTCTTCAAATCGAAGTTCCAGGTTATGTTTCTCCTCAAGAACTGCAAGACCATATTCAGCGGCCTGCACTCGTTCCTGAGTCACCTCCGCTAATTCACTTTGCAGACGGTTGATCTCCTGGTTCAGCTCGTCAAATGTAGCCTGGGTGTCGTCGGTAGCCGACATCTTGCTTTCGTGTATCTAGACGCACGATTTTGTCGAAAATTTGCGAATATTAGTGGACGGGGATGTGAAATTCCTCACCCAGGATAGCCGCCATATTGAAATTGTGTCTTCACGGGTCACGTGATTAGAGATCCAACTCGCGCAGATCGCAACACGTTTCGCGCGCATTTGAACCAGTCTGTTAGCGGTAATCATAAATGTGGCTAATTCCCTATATTATTCGCCAATTGGAAATATCATTGACATAGGCCTATCAACATCGGAGCCACATGAGGATTAGATGATCATTTGCGGCCGTTCACCAGTATCTTCATCCATGTCTCCAATAAGTGAAGAACATAAAAATCTTGTAAGAGGACCCTTCACTTACTAGATATATATATATATATATATATATATATATATATATATATATATATACATGCACCAGTAATAATCCTGATATAATATTAACACCTCACTAGTAGCACTTACGGCCACCAACCAAACAACACCAAAAACAATACATATATATATATATATAGCTGTCTGTCAATGGCGGCCACCAAAAAAAAGGGAACAAAAAGAGTTGCTGTTCAAACTTGATTATAGCCTATATTCCATGAGCACAATATATTAAGCTACATAGTCAGAGGTATGTCACTGCTAAACCAGTTTATGTAATAAATGTAATACATGTACATATTTTATGTTTTTTCATTGTATTAAACATATATAGTACTTACTATACTGTCATCATGAAATATGTAAATTGCCCTAACATCACATGGAATTAAAAAGGTCACATAGTCACTGCTTGCAAATGACAGCAATAATTCGGTCTAACCAGTCTAACGAACACATGAAATTTGTAAACTATTAGTCTATATAAGGGGTAAGATGCCCCAATGCTTTATTTTAGTTTCTATTTGTTCCACAAGAGTGCCCCTGTAGTATTACTCTCAGGTGCCATCTGCTGTTATTTATTGACCCACTCCATGTGATTATCAATGTGTGTGACGTAGTACACCAATTCCATGAAAAAGTGTAATATAGCTGAAAAATAAATCTATCACTATATGACTTCCGTTTTGGAGTTATGCATTTAGATATTTAATATTTTCATGTCGATTGTTTATGTCTAGACAACAAATTCAAACAGTTCTTTTTTCCTGTGACACCCTCTGGTGTTTTTGCTGTCTGTTTAAGTGACGAACTGAAATGTACAGATTGATTATATCAGGCTTTGTGACAATTCCATGGCCAAGGAATCATTGCTCAAAACAACTGAACAAAGCTTTTAGATCATAAAAAGGGTTAATTTGGTCAATTCTGGAATTATAATTCTCTCACTTGAATGCACATTGTTTACAATACATAGTTTACAATACATAATTTTCCATCATTTGAGGAATGTGCCCAGTGACTCCATCACAAAATTTTAACCGTAGACAATTAAGTCGATCATTCACCAACTTAAAACAAGTTATGTTAAAGAAATATAGTTTGTTCAGTGAAAAATACCATAGTAAATAATTTGAAAAGTTTTTAAAATTATTATTATCATTTACTATAAAGCCAAGCTTTATTATCTCTGCCAATTAAGGAGGTTATGTTTTTGGTCGTGTTTATTTGTTCATTTATTTGTTTTTCAGCAGGATATCTAAACAATTTATGATGGGCAGATGGATAATGCCGAACCCTAGAACTGATATAAGTTTGGAGGTTAATGCTCTATAGAGCGTTCAATCAAACTGACTACATTTCCATGAGATTTATGGTGTTGATGTGATGTCATGCTGTTATAAGAAGCTCTGGCCAATGCCTGAGTTCACTGTTTGCCCAAATAATTCCATGGAGGGTCGTAAAGATTAAATGGAGACCAGATGGTTTTGCACTTTCATATATTTTGATTTAGTGGCTCCCTCCTCACCCACTAGTTTTCTGCTACTTTGAGTCCACATTTCGACTGGTCAATCCCAGAAGGTCGTAAGTGCCAAATTGATAATTTTAGAGGAGGAGGTTTTATTTTATTACCAAGTTTATGCATTTATTTGTGAGAAATATTTTTGCTGTATGGTATTAATGTTGCCAGAAGCTACTCATGGCAATGGCATACATCAACCTCTCTAATTTACTGGCAGCGATATCAGCCAAAATGGTTGTTACTACCTTCTGGCACATCCAACTGAGGTGGCAATTTACCTACAATCCAACCGCCAGAAGGTCGTAAGTCCAAATTAAAAATGGCTTTTTCTCCTATGAAAACAAATTTTTTGATGATGAACTGTGGGTGTATCTCATTCCTTGAGAGTGCAAGGAAGATGCTCCAATAAATAAATAGGGTCTCCAACACATTTTGCTCCTGCGACCTTCTGGCTGTAATCAATGTCAAGCCTGAATTGAAAAAAGGACAGCCAGAAGGTAGCAAGTGATCTGACGCTCCCCATTACTGTAAAATTGCAATGCATAAATGGTCAACTGGCATAAAAAGGAAGTTATGGGCCAAAGAGGTAGTCACATACCAAAAGGCAATGCTATCAACACATGGCAACAGGCTTAACTCAGCAAAAGGTCATAAGTGCCACATGAATCGCCAGAAGATCGCAAGCACCAGATTTGACCAGCAAGTTGAGGGATGTCATGTCAAGCATGTACTTTTCCCACTTAAGTTTCTACATCCCAATGCTGGCAAAAACACAAATATTTGGAATAACCCAATAATATAATGGCCCTATAATTACTGTATCTTTGATACTTAGATCAGCTGCAGTGAGGGTGCGAATCACCAACCCTCTGCTGGAGGGCGAAACCTGATGATGATAAATTGGGCCTATAATCATTTGAGTGCTTGGCCACGAACTGGGCTCTGGTCTGCCAATTTTCTGCTCTCTAGTATTTTATTTTAAAATTACTTGTCATGCTATGTACAAGAGAAATTAACACAATTTCAACTTGTGAAAACTCTTGCAATTTATTCATCCAACACAATTGATGCAAGTGTAGTAATAGCAGTGTTAATGTAATTTGCCAAGACTACATAATAAAAACAGCCGACAGATAGTTAGATCTTTGAAAATCCACAATTTTATATTATACATCAAAATTCCATTTCTCAATAGTGAAATATGAAATACTATATTTTGAGCACTCAAACAAACAAAAAACTGCACTAATACATTCATTGGCACACATGTAATTGTAATAAATGCAATGAAATTAAAATATATATCTGGTTGTCAGGAATTTACATTTAAAAGATACAACTAAAGGGTCAATGACCATTTTGCTTGATACTTTAATTAGAACAACTGAAGTTCATTTGGAAATGATATCATTCATGAATACTATCAAATCATGTTTCTTTCCAAATCAGCAAATCTAATTACAACATAATTATTTACCATTCTGAAAATTTGAAATAGAATATGAATTCGTGATATGAAAACATTAAATTGGAAATGCAGTGGAAATTTCATGACAATTTGAATTACTCTCCGTCAGAGTCGTCGTTTCTTCGAAGTCGGGCTCAGCCAGCCTATCTCTGACATTTCCATGTGGCAGGGTGAGGTACTCTTCATGGTAAGCCTCAGGAATTATATTTTTCTTGCATAAATTCGAAAGGTCCCTGTATTTGGCTTCGGAGATTGCCTTCTGGGAGCTGTACGCCGCTTGCACCATGATGTTCTGAGGTGCTGTAAGTGCATTTCTGAAATGAAAATGATATGATATGGGTTCAACTTCATTTGTAGTTCCGTGACAAGAAACGTCAGGATGTGGGCTATATGCCTGCAGCAGGTCTGTTCAAACAACCATCACCACCATGCAGTGGTCAAGTACCATGTGCGAGTAACTTTGAAGCCATTTAAAGTTTTGGAGGACCTGCTTGGTTCCAAAACCGGGCTCAAACCAACATTTGGATGCAAGATACGGAAGCACCTTAGTCACTGATGTTACACCATAGCAGTGGTAAGCCATGCTAACGAGGTACCTACCTGGTTTTCCTTATCCGCAGATCGACAGCAACGAACACATGGTTAACGAATGAGTAACACACTTCAAATTGTTCCATAACACTTTCCTTGAGGACCTGAAGCAATCATAAAGAACTTATACAGTGTGGTCAAATGATGGAACATTTGCCTGGGTGTATGTAATTCATGACACGAGGATCTTAAGTAGCCAGCCACTTCAAGTGTTTGATGCTTCCCATGCTGGACCAAGTGCAGAGGACTTCAACTTTAAATACCAAAGTGGATGCTTTTTCTGTGTCACTGTTATACCATTATATAAATTATCAAACTTTGGTAGGGTGTCTTAATGTTATTTGAAGCATATTGGACAGCAGGTTCATATTATTTCTATTGAGTTGCTTGATTGTATACAAATAATTATAAATAATTGCAATGATGCAAATCAAACAATGCAAGACCACTGAACAAAGAATTGGAAAACAACTAAAATAAATGTGAATCTGTTAATGAATTCAAAGAAATATGACCCTGTTAATGAATTCAAAAAGAAATGTGACTCTGTTACTGAATTCAAAAATATTGGCAAGTGAATTTCAACTGTGATTAGGGGCTGCCAACAATGTTTGTATACCTTGATCTTTCTCATCTTGGACCATTTCACAGCCTTCCCATTTACGTCCTTTGCTTTACTGAGGCTCATTTCCTTCTCAACCTATTTCCAATCCAATATGTCACTGTACTTCAGTGACTTCACACTGTAAGGTGTTGGTTCTCTTCTGGCATTTGTAAGGATTGTGTGCCATTCAGATGGCGCCCATACGGTGGCGTGACGTGTTTGGAACTCTATAGCTGCATGCATAGAATCAACAGGCATATACAAATGGCCAGACTGAAGAAATTTGACTTCTAGTTTATCGATGTTCAGCTTGCGTACTGCATACAGAAGCATTGAAACATTAAATCTGTTCCGGTTCTGACCGCCACAACAATCGGCATAGAGTACGATGTGCCTTGGTCCAGGGATTCTGGCTGTACTTTTCTGCTCTAAATAATGGTAGAGAACCGTACCAATTTCATTGGCCCCCCTCTGTGCCTCCACCTCATTCCAAATATTACAGTGCCCTTCCTTTGTTTGCAATTCATACACAGTGAAATTGTATACAGCTAATTTCCTTGAATAAAATAACAGAACATTGTTGCCGGATGGGGTGTTTAATACCTTTTGGAGATCAAAGCTGGCGCATGTTATTCCAGGTTTCTGTTGGTCCTCCTTGTGCTCCTTATATGTTGCTTCTTTCTCTTGTATGTGTGCATCATACTTGTTTGTCAATTCATCGGTCCTTGAATCAGTTGGTGTTCGTTTGTAATTTTCACACAAAGAGCATTTGTCTTTCTTCGGTTTGTGTATGGAAATGTTGTACGTCTTGAAAATTTGCCTGTAAACTGGGAATTTCACTGGCCTCTCTTGTATTTCTTCCATCTTTTCTGCATAACGGTCGTAAATATTCCGCAAATTCTTCAGGTCTCCTTCTAGATACAATTCAGTTGAATTTTGGCGACAATAATGGCTTGCCACAGCTGGAAGAGACTCAATGTGACTCTTCACTAATTCAATATCTGCTGCAGGTGTCTTGTTTGCAGGTTTATGGCGTCCAATTTGATCAGGCTTTGCCAAACCTTGGACTACATTGGTAACTGTGCTATAGACTGTCCGTTCCCCAAGATCCAGTGTATCCAAGAAAAACTGCTTGCACACTTGCACTCTGGTGCCATCCTGTTCCAAATAATATTTGTAAGTTTTCCCCCGTTTTGTAGCCCCCTGAGATTTGGTCCTGTGCCGATTCACTTGATGTTCCTGGACATGATTGACAATCCAGTTTCTTTGTGCTTGATGACTCCCCAGGCTCCAGTAGTGGTCAAAGACATCTACCCGACTGCCTTCATGCCATGCGCCACACCTATTTTGACAACCTTTGCATGGGTTGGGTCTCATTTCTCTTGTGGCCTTGATCTTTTTCGCTGTTGTTTCATATCGCCTTCCAAAGCTGATACTTTGTTTCCGTCGCCGCTTCTTCGGTGTTGTTCTTTGCTTAGGTCGTCCTCTTTGCAGTTGCTGTTCGTCCCAAGCTCTTGGAAAAGCCATGTTAGGAGTAGCAGGGGTGTCTTCCTCTTCAGTTTCAGGTGGGGTTGTGGGGGTATCATTTTCGGGTGGGGTTGTGGGTGTCTCATTTGCGGGTGGGGTTGTAGGGGTCTCATTTTCGGGTGGGGTTGTGGAGGTCTCATTTGCCGGCAGGGTTGTGGGGGTCTCATTGTTGTCTGTTAGGATGGGTAGTGAGAGCATCATTGTCAGATTGGCATGCATCAGAGTCGCTGCCTGAATAACCATCCGTGTCTTGACTTAGGTCAGAACCAACCCATTCTGGGTCTTGCTTGTCTGATGCAACACTGAATCCAGTTTCTGACATGGTATCATCATCTTCATGACTACCTGCTGTGACCATAATCACAATTTTACCTCGCACCAAGTAGCTTTAGATTTTACGCACAACTGACAATTTGGCCGACATATAGAACTGAGTTCATGCACCAAAAACTGCATCTTTGCTAATTTCATAATGAATCACTAAATCAAAACTGCACTGCATGACTGTACAAACTGTGATTGTTGTGACCAGTGTCTACTTCTCCTGATGAAGTGGATACTTGAGAGTTGTCCAACATTAGCGATTCACTAAACAGTTCTATTTCACTGCCTATGCCATTCTGCAGTACCGACCAAAGATAAGCATCCATAGAGTCCTTCATATCATTGTCTGAGTTTTCATTATTTCTCAGAACAATGACTGAAAAAGATATCATAGTGGCATTATTAAGAATTTTTAATAATTGTTTTGGGCAGAAGAAAAAGTAGATTACAAGTGTGTGTATTAACAAAGGCCTGCTACAATGTTATTGTTTGATAATCATTAGTCATTCGTTGAGAACAACTTACTTTTTGAGGGATCATCTGGAAGGGTCAAGGTTGTATTATCCGGGGCGTTGATAACCTCCACTTGCATTTGAACTAAAAAAAGTGAAAAAGATAATTATACAAATAATTCAAAGAGCAACAGAGTATATTGTTCTAATCATCATTCAACCATTTGTTGACGTGAGGCAACTTACTTTCCAAAGCATCAGCTGTAGAGGCCATGGGTGCAATCTGCTGGGCAGTGACCATCTCATTTTGGGCTACAATAGTGACAAGGAAATAAGTTTTCAGTGAAAATGAAAAAGAGCTAATGATATTCAACCGTTTGTTGACGTGAGGCAACTTACTTTCCAAAGCATCAGCTGTAGAGGCCATGGGTGCAATCTGCTGAGCAGTGACCATCTCATTTTGGGCTACAATAGTGACAAGGCAATAAGTGAAAATGAAAAAGCGCTAATGATATTCAACCATTTGTTGACGTGAGGCAACTTACTTTCCAAAGCATCACCTGCAGAGGCCATAGGTGCAATCTGCTGGGCAGTGACCATCTCATTTTGGGCTACAATAGTGACAAGGAAATAAGTTTTCAGTGAAAATGAAAAAGAGCTAGAACAGCACTGTTCGAATGATATTCCACCGTTTGTTGACGTGAGGCAACTTACTTTCCAAAGCATCAGCTGTAGAGGCCATAGGTGCAATTTGCTGAGCAGTGACCATCTCATTTTGGGCTACAATAGTGGCAAGGCAATAAGTTTTCTGTGATAGCAAGTTGTATGAGTTTTCAGTGAAAATGACAAACAGCTAAAACGGCACTGTTCGATGTCACAGGTGCAATCTGCGAAGCAGGTTTCACCCCCACTTTCATTTTAGCTATTATGAAAAGAAGAGGATAGAATAGTCATAATTTTATTTTTAGACTGAAGGTCTCATGAATAGTGCTCCTGCTGACTCTGCTGGTGCGATTGGCACATGCTCTGATGATGGCTGGACCAATGGAGATATATTTCTCAAGTGGTTGGAATATTTCAGCAATATTGCTTAGTCAAATCAAAATGAAAACCAAAATCTTCTAATACTGGATGGTCAACATAGCCACAAAACTCTTGCAGCTGTTGACTTTGCCCGAGACAATGGAAACGAGATGATCACATTGCCTCCGCACAGTATGCACAAAATTAGATTTTTTGATATGGCAGGAACACTTGCAACAGCCTACAAATCTGCCACTGTAAAGGCTGTAAATGGATTTTGTGTTACTGGCTTATGGCCATTAAACGATCTCATTTTTACTGACAAGGATGTTGTTGCAGCTGAATTAACCAATGAAGAAGACCCAAGCGCCAGTGTTTCAGTGACAGGAGATCCAACTGCAGAAAATGTTTGTGCTGCACATGCCGTAGAAGATAACAGTAGGCCTACTGAAGTTAAGGTTGCACACGGCTCCTCTGGAGCAACTCTTCTTATTTTCCAACACCCGCAACTGAAGCGTAAGATGAGAACAACAGTAACCAAAATGCATCAACGGATAAACCAACTTCAACAACTGTGACACCTGATGATGCAGCTCTGATTGGCCAAAGTCAGTCTTAGTCGAACTCACCACCCCAGTGAGAGCTAGTAAGGCTCACCAGCGCATTACCAGTTCACCATTGAAGAAGGTAATGCAGGGAAAAGAAAAAGAGGAAAGTCAGTAAAAGGGAAGGAAAACATAAGTGTTCATCTCCATTGATTTTGTCGTCTTCCTTGAATAAAGAAGTAACAACAGTTATCTCCAGCGATTCTCCTAATGCATACAATTTTGAAGAAATTGGTAAGGGGCATCATACCAATCACACTGGGCTAGGCATCTTGCCCAACTACCCGGGGCATCTTACCCGTTGGGCTAGGTACAATGCCCCGTTTATTCTAAATCTCCGGTTGTCTTTTCTCAAATGAGTGCACATACGCCCCAAAATCTACCCTGTTTTATCAGAAACAAAGTTACTATGGTACTACTGTCTGTGCTTGACAATTTTCCAGTACATAAATAGCTTATTCAATTTGAGAGACTGGCCCAGAACTGCACTTTCCTATTTTATTTCGTTAGTGGTATAGATAATAATGCTTTACTTACGAAGTGGTCCGCATCTTAGCATCTTATAAGTAAAAAGAAATTTTCTCGATGACGCCTTCAGTTTTTATCAAAACTTAATAAAAAAACCTGAAGGAATTGGCCTGCCCAACCCCCCACTTGCCAATATTGACCTATCAGTTGTATCCAGCATTCATTGATCAGTCAAATGCCTCTTTTTTTTTCTTTTTTAACAAAGAAATCGGGATGCCCGCGGTATTGAGAAACCTCGGAAATGAAGGAAATGTGTAAATTCTATTTTGAAAAAGTTGCAAATTAGATTCTGTGGTCTTGAAAATTATGTTTTGAAAATTATATTAATTATATATGGATCACATCAGAAATTTATTGCAGAGATACATATACTCATATCATATAGCATCAGTTTTTACAGGAGTTTCATTCAATCTATATATATATATATATATATATATATATATATATATAGGCCTAATAGTTCAAGTTTAACTAATATGGAAGATCTGTTTTTGGTCTGGAAAAAGAAGGGAATTCGAAATTGTGGCCACTCAGATTCAGACGGCAAGGCTACCACTGGATAGGAGGCACCCCCTCAAACATTACGGCAATATATGTGTTTAACAAAATTTTAAAGTTTTTTTTCTTTTCTCTCTGAAGCCGCACTCAGACACTTCGAAATAAGCAGTGCCCAGTTGTCAGAGACAACCATTTTTGGCTAAGGATGATCAATTATACAACCCAACTAGTCGCTGAATGGCCATTTATTTACTGAGTGCTTTAATAGTGTGTGTGCGATCAACCTGAACAATCACAACTAGGCCTACGTAGCATGTTACGCAATGACAATTTGAGTCCAAGATGTCCTAATTTTTGAACTATTGAATTTCTCCCTTTGTTAATAGCTTTTGGATATGTGGGAATATATCAACAGCAATCCATCCTGTTCAGATTAAAGCCAAATGAGCATCAAAAGTATTGTTTATCCAACCTTCCTAAAGCAAACCCGCCATCTTCTCTTAGCTACGCTAGACGGCCTTGCTAGATTTAATGGCAAAGCGGTGGTTTCTTTTCGCCGTTGCCCTCTAGTGGTAAATAGGTGCATGACTAAGTAAGTCAGCCAATGCAAGCGACGCACCAACGTTTCAAAAGACTCAACACTGCAGGCCATGTTGCGGTGTATATAGATACATTTCGTAAACACTGGTGCTGATTTGGCACTCCACAGATCGTCGCAACCAATTAGACTGATCTGTATAAACCAGGTAATTAAGCCGTAAGGCCGCATAGCATAGCTTTGCAAAGATGGCAGGCTTGCTTTGGGAAGATGTGTATATCCATTTCCTGCCAAATTTGTTTGTTTCATATGCTTCCAAAGGAATATATGAAATTCAGCAATTATACTATAAAACATATATAACAGTGTTAAAGAATACATCTTAAAATAGTTGGGTATAATTCCATACAAAATAAACCTGTAAGATTTGCATTTAAATTGACATTTAAAGTTTAAATACAAATAAACAAATCTCAAAGGTTAATTTTGCATGGGATTAGGCTGGCAACTGAAGGAACTATACATTATCAATTGCCATTCCCCGCAACTGTTGAATAGTTACTGGATTGTTTGGTTGCTGATTTGCATCAAATATATGGTATTTAAATTAGTTATAGATTATTATGCAACTAATTATTATGAAATTGGTAATATACAAAAACTTTCAACTGGGTTGCTAGAGGGAATTAAGAAAGTGGATGAGAGAGATCAATCGTGCAGAGAAACATTGTATGGCTGTTATTCAAAATATGGGATGATATTACTAGGGAATGTTAAAAACAACACCATTTTTTGTATTTTAAATGTAGACAACCATGAATTTTTCCAGTGAATACAATCACCCTCTTCGAATTTTGTTCCCTGAGTATTAACAAAATATGCTATGCAGATATAAAAAACACTGCTCATGTATGGTTTGCAATTTCTTATGTCAAAATTAGCTGATAAATTGTGTTGTGAAAAAGTTATCTTGACTATCAGCGATTCCAGCCACCTTCTTTGTTTTCGCCATTTTCCTCAAATTTCTCAAGGCCTAGCAATTCCATGGTTTTTTTCGTGGCCCTCTAGTGGTAGATACGCGCATCATGGCGCGTGATTAAGTAGGTCACCCAATGCAAGCGATGCATTCAGCGTTCAAAATATATTGCACTAATATATAGATATATTATCGTAAACATAACCACTCATTTGTCAGTCCACAGATCTACGCGACCAAAAAAACTGGATATGCATAAACCATGTAATTAAGCCCATTTAAAGCAAGGCAGCGTAGCTACTCTACGTGAAGATAGCTGGCTTGCTTTAGGAAGACTACATGCGTCTATATATCTCACATAATGTAAACACTTATTTCTTGTAATTAATTTGGCGGATAGCTTTGCACCAGTCTTCTCTCCTCTTTTTGCAAATTAGCCTGGAGCCCACATATATATAGAGCACCCAAACATGCTAAAAATAGGTGTTAGGTATAATTATGTATAGTTATGATGAAACAACCTTCAAGTTGTGGAGTTGTAGGCATATCCTATAATCTCGAGATATGTGAATTGAGTCTTTTTTTTAACTGCTTCACATACCTCCACATAATTGTTATCCTTTGTCGAGTACATATAACAGCTCATTGAGCTAATTTTTAAAACTTACATCAGTTGTGTCTTAAGTTTGTTGTTAAAGTTTTAGAGTAGACGATAAAATCCAGTGTAATGTGTAGGCCTACTTAAAGAAAGGCCATTAAAATAAACCATTGCATCATCGCTGCGAAAATTGTGCTATGGATGCAAGAACTGAAATCATTCACAAGGTGGTTGAAGTAGTTCAAGCCTGCAGTTACTACTATCACCTAGGGGGGGGGGGGGGGGTGATAAATACATAGAAAAAAAAATTTCAGAATTTCAAAGGAAACCACCCAGGTTTTGTTGAGGCTGAAATACCTTTTCAAAAAAGGTATAACACATGCCTGTATCTGTATTTTTGATTGTTTAATCAATCTGAAAGAATTTTTAGCATTTTTGCGAAGTCGCGGTTCGTCCTATTTCCTTTATTGTGGAACATAGAAAGTTGGTATGCACATGACGTTATTCAGTGAAAAATAAGTTTCACTTTGGGTACCAACATTGCTGTATTTAAACTTTTATTCACATTATAATAACTCCATATTGATACTAAAACAAGTATTTCCCCTAAAGGGGAGGGTCGCCCAGGAATGATAAAAAGGAGTTTGTTTTGTTGCTGAAAATAATCCAACTGTCAATTCATGCTTGTGAGCAATGATGAAAAAGCATGATGTACCCCCCCCCCCCTTTTTTTTCCTTCATAAAAAATGCTAAATAGTTACATTTTAATAAAATAAAAAAAGGTTGCAATGTAAAAAATATAGGTTAAAAAATATATATATTTGAACTGGAGTGATTTAAGAGTTGGTTTTCCATGACAAATGTCAATATTTGCAAATAATATAGCACTATACTGAAAAAGAAAAAAAGCCTGTTGAAAAAGCATGTTATATTATGCCTATATTTACATATATATATATCATATCATGCTCTTATTGAAAATAATTGTGAAAAAAATTATAGTTACATTAAAGCCTAGTTTTAGGCGTAAAACTGATTTTCATAAAATTGTTTTTATTTTATTTCTTTGCAAAATATATGAAGCATTTTTTTCCACCTTAATATTACTTAATTGCAATTTTTGTTGCATAGGCAATTGCTTTTTTTATCAGCCTTTAATTTATAATCACTGGTAATTACAAAACACATAGCATTCCAAATCGGGCCAGTATCGTTTCTATATAGGCGACAGTCGATGAAAGCAATAACATCTTAGGCTTCCTTATGTAATTGTCAATGATAAGATTATAATGTGAAATGCCAGATAAAAGAATGGATAGGCCTAGCTGTAATACAAGTGAAAAATGAAAAAATAGAGTGATTTAAATGACTGTATTGCTGTTTTCTTTTAACATTTTGTTCACACAATGTTTAAAAAATATATACATTGATGTAGTATATTGGGAGGGGCGGATTTAGAGGGAGGTCAAGGGGTTCCTGACCCCCCCCCCCTTTCTCTGGCAAAAATGCCCCCGGACCCCCCTAGCAGGACATCGCACCTTCGCTGCTCGTACAATTTCCATGCCTGACCCCACCTTTCCCAAAATCCTAGAATCAATAATTAACTGGAATGCTTTTAACAAAATATAACGGACAAATGTGTCATGTGGTGAATTCGTCCCCATAAAAGTGAAGTCGTCCCTATTATAAACTCGTCAACACTCAAGTCAAGTCGTCACAATCAAGCAGTGGTCAGCTTTCTCAGTTAAGTCGTCATCTAAGCCAGCATGCGAAGACGTAATCAAAGTTGGTAAACTCGTCAACAAACATGGTCATTAATTAATTTATGAGAAATTCACTTTTAATTGCAATAAGTTTGAATAGCAATTTTGGGATAACCATTATTGCGATCATACATGCATTGCAGTACCCCAAGAGTGTACAACGAATACTAGTCAAAACGTCCGATTTCAGAAAACGTCCGAAAAATTGCCAAAACATCCGATTCTTTGTTTCCATAATCGCCTTAATTATATTCATTATTAACTCTAAAACGAATATGTCAAATGAGCTAGATAAAATATCATATTTTATTATCCATTAATTCACTGAAAAATATAATATATAATATATTTTTTTTATTTCTGCTTAAATCTTAAGTGCAAGATCAATCAATTTGACAGCAATAGCTTTTGTGGATGATTACACCAGTGGTGTAGGCCTACGTCTCATTGCAAAATATATAAAAATATAAAATTTAACATAAAGTAGGCCTAGAGAGCAGATTAGTTAAACCATTCTATCATGTTAGGTTAAAATGAACAAAATACTATATACAAATTTACTGTTTACTGTGATAGTGTATACAAATTGCTGACTTGGTATCAACTATTCATGATAAATTTCATCATTCTGAGCAATCGGAATCTGTTAAAATTTTGAAAAAAATGTTAATTTGAAGTGAAGTTATTAGTATTTCATGAAATACTAGCCACAGGTCTATTTATATTAAACCGACAGGGGTACGGCAAGGCTTCGCCGGCAGGTTGATTGCTGGCCCCTAAAAGTAAAACGTCCGATAGCCATGATGAGTTAACCAGCCATGATGACGAGTGCACAATGTGTTGACCACTTGTCATCCATGATGACGACTTGACCAACCTGTTCTAGTATTACAATCTCGGTACACAGCTACCTCGCCTACTAGCACTTGGCTGGTGGGCAGCTGCTCTTTAGCTTACGTTAGAGTGCAGGAAAGTTGCACACAAGGTAGTGGAGAATCCGGTCCCCTCTGACCCCATGTGTAGGGTAGTTGGTACGAATCCCATTGGTGGGGTGAGGTTGTTGACTAAGAGTGGTCACCACCTCAGGTGGTCATTGGGGATCTAGTATTACGATCTCGGTACACAGCTACCTCACCTACTAGCACTTGGCTGGTGGGCAGCTGCTCTTTAGCTTACTGTTAGAGTGCAGGAAAGTTGCACACAAGACTGCGTGGGCGGCTTAACCAAAATCTTGACTTGTTGACCAGTTTACATGTTGACCAGATTGCAGTGGACCTAAGCGATAGATGTCGCTACTGTTTAGTCTGAAGATGTCTTGGCTGGGCTCCGGCCTAACTGAAGTGCTTGACACAGGTGCGGGAACCAGTGAAGAAGATGTCTTGAGGCCAAAGCATGAAAAACGTTTCAGGGATGAGCTAAAATGCGGGCCGGATGGTGGTACAACCTTTCGTGAAAATGCTGAATATTGTGACTTCTTTTGTTGTTACGACTTTGGAAACAATGCAAAATGCAATGTCGTGTTGCTTTGTGGGAAAATGTTCCAGTGTTCTGCTAGTTGTGGCTCAGCGTTGGTCTGCATATTTCGCATTAACGGTCCGCATTTTACTGACACCGGACTACCCACAATTCCCTCAAGTCATCGCAAACGGATCACTCCCGCAGGAGTGACCAATAACCAGAATAGACCTCTTTTTTTAGGCCTAAAATTATTCAACCACCCAGGAATCTCCAGCTTGAGAGCAAATGTGTTAAGTACTTTCTTAAGCTTTTATAAAAACTATTCCCCCCCCCTTCCCCCAATCTAGTTCAGTTCCTCATCAATGTGCTTCCCACCTATAATTGCTAAAAACTATGAAATAGTTCAAACATATGAGTCTGTCACGCAAACCCTTAACTTGAAATAATAGTATGACATTGGGCCTGGGCATTTAGGCTTAGTCTCCCCACAATAGCCAAGAATTTTAAACTATTTTAATTTATCTCTACACAAGCATTGTTTATCAATAAGGGCATTGGTTATTTTTATGGGCACATATCTATTGAGTCAATTGTCATTTTAATCACTGGTCAAAGATTAGGTATATTGCATGGAAGTCGGTTTAACTTCTTATGCTACATGTATTTTATAAAATTGCCAGATTAGCCCAGGACTTGTCTTCTTTATAGGCCATGTCCACTCACATTGTTTGTAACACACACATGTTTACCTATCATAACATTATATATAACCATGTTATTTCTGACGAATCCCCACACTTCTTCTATACTGGTCCATGAAGTGCACTCCTTTTCAGTTTTTGCCATTACACTTAAAGCTTTACTTGGGTAGGGAACACTCCTTTATAACCAAACAGATTTTTTACACTACAGGGTAATTTTTAATATTTTGCTTTGCTGGAATTTTGTGAATTATGCAGAAAGGTAATTTAAGTATTGCATCAGTGCTACTGGTCAGAAGCTTAGTTGGCTTACATGACCAGCTATCAGAGTCAGATGTAATGATGGGATGATATGGTTTGAGTCCATATCATTTTACACATTCACCTCAGGGGTCTTCAACTTACTCAAGCCACTATAGTTAACGTCTCGCGATACTGACATCCAGCTATCAAGCTCATGAAGAGTGCCTGTGCCAGGGATCAAACCTGAGACCTTCAGAGTAGTTGGTTAGTGTTCTACGCAACAAACAAAATTGAATTAATTCAATTTAAAATAATATTCATAGCACCATCCGAGACTACGGTGATTTAGGTGTCAATTCTCCATGGATTCAATTATTTTGTAGACCCCCTAAATTGGTATTAATTGTAAAGCTCTTTACCAGAGCAATCCAAATAACTCATTATTAAAGAGATATAAGGAGATTACATCATATCGCTGACCTTTAAAGTTGCGGAAATCGCTAAATTTCTTCGTAAAGGCCAACATTTTCAACGAGGCTTGGGAGGGATCAAAAATAAAGGTACACCTATGTGAAATACATCATTAGAAAGGGTTTTTGAACCTTAACAAGGTTAGGATAGGTTACCATTTAAATTCTGACATTCCTGATTATCACCCCCCTCTACTGTTAGGTTTATAAAGAGTTTCCACATCATTGTATAGCCAATGTACAGTACTGTGGCAGTGGACCTATTTGCATATGGTCACCCAAGGGAATCGGGGCTGAAATCAGACGAGGCGATATCCATAAACATAGTTTGAGTTAGGAGTATCACAGGACTGGGTTATTGTCTTGGCATTCTCATAAAAACAAACCAAAAAAAGAAAACCACAAAAAAACCCCCCACACCAGAGGAGGCGGTCTGCCTCGTGCTGCCTACGGCCTTGGGAATGGATAAATGTGGCCGGTGGCCGCTCTATACAGGTGGCCGTTATAGCAGGTTTGACTGCACGCATTCGGTGCAGTTACCAGCAAATTTCATCATCATGACTAAATCCCTGCAGGCTGGTCAATCATGCAGGCCTATTATGTCCACTTGCATGCCAACATTACTTTCATTGCATAACTGCATATGTACTATAATTTCTCAGGGAACCTAATATAGGCTCAGGTGCTGGTACATGACACATCAGTATAATAAGGCTGTGCATCTGAATAGTATAGAAGTAGGTTCCTAAAATATACTTCCTTAATACTGTGTGCGGCCAAAAAACTGGCACCAGGCATCTCCTCTTTCAGGATAGGTTACTCAAATGCTTATGAGGTTCTTTTTAAGTTGTGCCATATGTAGTCAAGTCATTGTGATATTTTTGATCCTATTATGTCAGACAATATCAGTCTCTGAATTATTGAGAGGGTGCATAACGCAGGGCTTGTCCTGAGTGACACATATCACAGAAGTCCGATTTCTGTCTGCTTGCATGGTGTGTAGATTTCCTAGTTACTTTGAAGTGACACAAAATATATTTTTTGCACAGATAATAACAAAACAGGTAGCAGTATCTGTATATTGTTAGGCTAAGCTTACACATGCTAGTTTCATTAAAAACAGCCCGTCAAACTGAAACTAGACAAAGCTGTCATAGCTGGCTTATCCAAACCGATCAAAAAGTACATATTTATGATATATCAGATAAATTTCTTACATTTACCAAGGTTTATATTCATCTGGTGATAGATGTAAGCTGATTATTAGCTATAGAAGTGGACAGACGCAGCTGGCTTTAGCATGTTTAGAACAAAGCCAGGTACAGGTCGATATGGACAGCTAGAGTCAACCGTATTTTATGAAACTAAATGTATTTTTATAAACTGTCTATTAATTCATTAGAGGCCATAGATTCATCACCAGGTATTAAATCGAAATGAAAAATTGAAGGACTGACAAAGAATACATTTTATTTAATAAATATACTTTTTATTTTTGATAAACAAATAGATCTGATTGAACGAATCACAGGCGTTGTAAACAAGCGTATAATCAAAGGTCCAGATATCAGGCAAGTCCCACCAGAGTGCAGTGACCTAGCACATGGAACTGACCGAGTGAACTGTCATGATGTGCAAGTCATTGCCAGCCGCTTTTTTCGCTCCACAGACGACAGCCATCTTGCTCCGTTTAGATTTGGACTTCCGATCTGACAACGATTCTGCACGTGGAGCCTGCGCAACGCTTGTGCGTTCCAGGAATTCAAAGAAATCTTCGTTTCCAGGGCCATCCTCTGCGTCAGGGTTGTGCCTGCAGCAGTATCTTACTTGTCTTAATCTTTCAAACGTTTCCTCCCTTACAGATCTGTTCATGATGCCATACACAAGGGGGTTCACAGCAAATGAAGCAAATCCCAAAATAGAAGTCCATAAGTCTCCAGATGCACTGCAGCCCAATCCGTGATTCAAAGAACAGTGAATGTTGAACACAAAGAAAGGGGCCCAGACCACTACAAATGTTAATATGATAATCATAAGAGTTTTCACAGCTTTGTTGGATTTGGCCACATCAGGGCCACTCTGGATGGGAGCATCTGGATTATGTACCACGCCAGATTGGACGTTTCCATTTATTGCTATGTTGGGCTTCGAGATGGTCCCTTCAACGCCAGGCTGTGGAGGGGAGTAGTTATTTTGGCTGCTGTGGCCATTGACTGCAGGGTGGAGGGTTCGGACCGGACTTGGGGTTGGCATGGGACGGATTTGAGTGGCTGTCTTCCTTGCCACCCTATAAATGCCAATGTACATGATAACAATAACAATGCAAGGAATTACAAAGCTCAGTACGCTGAATGCAATTGTGTATGAAGAGTGGTTCCAACCAGCAGACCACTTTAGAAAACAGTACATTTTAGTCTCTTGGAATGTGTAACCTTCCCTATCAAAAATTGGCACGACTGAAATGACAAGGGCATACACCCAAATGGTTAATATGGCATACATGACTCTGCCTAATGTCATGTTTGCCGCGTAGTGCATGGGGGACTTGATTGAGTAAAGTCTGTCCACACTAATGGTGCAGATGCTCATGGTAGAAAGTATGATGAAGAATGAGACGAGGAATCCCTGAGCCAGGCAGAACTCTTCCTCAAATGGCCACTGTCCATGAACATAGGAAAGAATCATGAAAGGAAGGACTAGAACGGACGCCAAGATGTCTACGACGCACAGATTAAGAACAAAGACGTAGCTGAGTTGTCTGCGCAGGTGAGGTGCTCTAATTATTACGTAAATCACGCACATGTTGTTGAAGAGGCAGATCATAATGACGACCACCATTACCAGCAATGTCATGCCAAATTCAGCCGTTGTCAACAGTCCATTCGAACCGACATGACAGTCCACAAAAGAAACGTAGGCACCAGTACAGGAAGTGGTGTTATGAGAGACTTCCGTCGTTGCCATGGCAGACGATGTGATCCCTTAATAGTCTTCTATGACATTTCGTTGATCTTCAGCCAAGCTCTTTCATGGGCCTTTCATCTTGTTCCCACCAAGGATGTCATGAGATAAAATAATCCTTTGTGGCATGCAGCATCTCAGCTTATTCTGCAAAATAGCAAAAACCTCGGTTTTAAACATCTTAGGCCTACAATGTATTGATGCTTTATATAGATATTCCTGTATGATCTTAAATGAGATTAAAAAATATATATCTGGTCACAATCTCTAAGGATAAAATTACAGATTTCGGTCTGCTGTTGCAGTATGCGTTTTTACTAGCTCTTTAGATAGATATGGGATGTGCAGCCTTCTAGGCAAGTTCTTGCTGCTATCGAGGGTTGATAGATGAGGGAGAGAGAGGAGGGAGTCCACTCATGTTACAAATTTACCCCATGGGTGGGATGTTTTACTTGCCTCAGCATAGACACTGAGTACAAGGGACCACCAATTTAATGTCTCATACGAACGACATCCAGCTGGGATGTTGCTCATGAAAGGTTGCCCAGGCATGGGCACGCTTGAACCCGCGTTCTTCAGAGGAGCAGGTGAGCGTCTTACCACTAGACCACCCAGCTGCTCTTTGATCAGGCTGGAATCTGATCTGGTATCTTGCCTGTCTTTGAGTCTCCACTTTCTAATTTAGTCTCTTGCCAGTTAGATAATTTGCCCAGGGTTGGAGTTTTCAATTTCAGTTTCAAGATCAGATATTATATTGCTGTCACGATACTCATTATTCATTGCATACGTATCGTGGATGAAAAGTTATTTATCTGACCGAAGACAATATGTTAGTTATGATAGTATCAATTCAAAAGAAGCTTTGGTTAAATGTGTAGTTCCACAAGGTCGTATTTTATGTCGTATTTGTTTCTTCTTTATATTAATGATCTTGCAAACATTTCAAATATAATTCTACCTTTGATACATGCAGATGATACCAACATATTAATATCAGGTAATGATATGATATCAACTAGGAATCAGGAATTGGAAAAAATAGTCAAGTGGATGAATATCAATAAATTGTCATTGAAAATCGACAAACTATATGATTATTAGCTCTTCTAGAAAGACAATAGCAGAACATGATGAAATTAAGATAAATAATAATATTATAGAAGAAATCGAATCCTCAAAATCCTGGGGGTGACAACTGATAATAAGTTAAAAGGGAATAAACATATCAACATAGCAAAATGTAAAATAGCTAAAGCCATTGGTTTTATAAGTAAAGCACGAATATGTTTAAGTAAGCACACACTCATTACCTTATATTATTTCTTGGTTTACCCTCATTTGTCTAACTGTGTAGAAGTCTGGGGTAATGCTAGTAATAGTTCTTAAATTTCTTTGCATAGATTGCAAAAAAAAAAAAAAAGCAAAAAAAGAAGATTTTAAGAATTATGACATCATCTGGACATAGTGAGCACTAAAAAAGCACTAAAAATTCTGACAATTTATCAAAAGTATGTATTCTTTGTAATTCTTCTTCAAAAGAAAATACCTTCCTTCAATTTTGAAATGTTGATTTATCATGAAATACAACCCTACAATTTTAGACAATCTCAAGAATTTCACATCCCATTTTATAGATTAACTTGTTATCAAAATAGTTTTCGTTACACTTCGGTTAAAAATTATAGAATTTAGTAAATCAAAAAATTGATCGTAAATGTAGTATTTTTTGTTATGAACAGAAACTGAAATCTTTCATTTTATAAGTTGTGTACAGTTCATGTTAGATAAGATAATTAATTAGTCAAAATTAATTTTATATTGAGCATTAATTGTACATTTTCTAATTACAGTTAAAGTTCTTATTTTGTATTCTTGTAGACCTTGAGTCAATTGTAATAATGTTTTTCTTAACATAAGTCTTAAATCCAATAAGAGAATGGGTTTAAATCTTTGATTTAATGTTCAAGTCCATGTTATTAAAAAGGATGGAATTTTAAAACGTATACTTGACTCAGCAAATTCATGTCTACTTGCAGGCAGATGGAAATCATTTATATGCCCAACAAAATAATTTAATTCTATGCACAGTAAATGCCTTCTTAAAAATGTTAAAATAATCAGTTAGCATCCAATCCAGTTGAAGCAAAAATGTGTTTGAATGTAGCGCACATATGTCTGTACATTTCAATAAATTAAGATCTTATGAGCAGATTTCTCCCAGAGTAATGTTCGGCAATTTATATAAAACCCTGTTAACCTTAGTTACCTTTGTGGGTACATTGTTTATATGACTATTCCATCGTAAAGTAACATCAAGACAAATGCCCAAGAAATTAAAGTTATTCACAAATTCTATTTCCGAGTCATCAAGAAAAATCTAGGGATACTCTATATAGCTCTAGTCTTTCTACAATATAAAGATAATTTGCTTACATTCATCCAATCACTAAATTTATTCAATTGAAAAATTACTAACAGATATATCATTGACATAAATAATGAAAAGAAGACAATGAATGAATTTATTTTACTGACATACAGAGGTCACAAAAGATGTATATATTATGTCAGGTGTGGCAACCATGCACCTGCAAGTCATATATATATTCCCATTATTAGAATTCTGAGTACACGTTGTTTGTATATAACAGGTAGCAGTATGTCTCCAGTTCTTTGAAAGATGAAGACATATATATACAATGCATATCCAAAACAGACAGGTTCACTGTCATGATATATTACATAACATAATGACATTGAAATTTCCAAATTCATGACGAAATTACACTTAATTTGTCTGTTAAGTTTAACAGTTGAAGTTCATGTTAAAGTACATTTTAGTGGGAGGGGTGGATTAGAGCTTTACGTCCTGTATTGCTGCACCTGATGGACTAATTAGGACAGGCATGCAGGAACAATGGCAATGTTCTAAGTCTGAATTTAAAGGTACACTACACTGAAAGACTATAAGTTTTGATTTTGCCAAACAGTGTCTTTGCCGTTGTAAGATATCTCACAACACAGACCAGCCAGGTCCGCATCAAAGTAATCTAGAAGTTACACAATACCTTGACAATTTCACAGTAATGTTGTTTATGCTTTATTTGCTTTCAGTTATGGCTATACCAATGTTTTAGTGCAGTATATTCAGTTTTTGTCTGTAGTTGATCCAGTCAGTTCCAATCAACTGATTAACTAAATCATCACACATGTGTACCACGAATGAAGGTGTGCATAGACATTCATAAGGTCAAATTAAGGGTCACTGATCTGGAATTAATCCATGCTATGCAATGGGCTAATATTAGGTCATCTATGTTGTTAAGCCTATATACACAACAGGCATGATACCTTAATCCTGCATGGTCCATCATTTGCTGCAACTGATAGAAGACCAAACCTATAGTAATATAACATAGTTGACCACATACCTTTGCTCGAACTGTACCTGTTGGAAATCACCGTTTCCTCATTGAACGTCCTCTGTAGCGTTCTGATGTCGTGACGAGAGTCAAGTGGAGCGTGCGACGCACTGTGCGACGTTCTAATTGCAGCGTCTTACGTCGTGACGGCGCGGCTGTAGGCCCACCCCCAAGCAGGCTGCAGCATTGATCTTGCAGGCGGCAATTTACTAATTACAAGCATCAAGGTCCACAGATCTACAGAGCAGAGGGAATCATCAGGGTTAAGGTGTTTCACCTGAACATGTTGTCCTTGCATGATTTACCTTAATGAACTTAATGAGTGATTGTCTGACTCCGTGACGTAATTACGATACTGGCCTATAAACTCACTGAAATCCAGGTTGATACTGAAGCACTATTACATATATGTATTCTTATCTTATCTTATCTTATCTTACAAGTAAATTGTTAATCGGCTTTCCAGTCAATTCCTTAGTAAAACGGCAGCAAATGACTAAAAATAATTATATCCTAGCTCTACATTGTACAACAGACGCACTAGACATACAAAAAGAGCCATTACCGCCCTTGTTGACCAGTGTAAATATTATTACACCAGTGAAATTTAGCATTACGCCGTTGAACAAATCCTTATGTACAACAGTTGGCCAGCCACGCCACACTGCGATTGGTAGGCAGCCATAAAGTGGGCGTGGCCTGACGCAGCGCCTCCACGCTAGAAATCATGAATTCAGCTTACTAGTATGTTTTATTTTATAACTACATAAATTTCCATCCGATTTTCAAAATTAAATTTTTTTTGAAAGCTTAGTTCTAGCCTAATCCACATATGTAACTGGCATTAATTTATTAGACGATGGTGGACGAAGCGCATTTAGTAATGAATCACAATCAGTGAAAAATGGAAAAGAACTAATTGACAATAAAAATATTGGGGTTCAGTGGTACAAAACAATTACACAATGATAACATTATATGAGACATGAGATATACATGTACACCCTCTAATGTTGTACAATTTGGCCTATCGGCCTAGTTGTATAATTGTATAGTGTAGGCCTAGATCTACATTTGCCTATATGAGATGTACAATGTTTTGTGGGTGACATAAATTCAGGAGAAAAGTATATAGGTGATAATAAAGAGTAGACATAGTCTAATACGCACTATCTAAAATATGCACTATGCTTATATGACTATATGTGGAATATTTATGGTATGTCATTACAATCTAGGCGAGATGATAATCTCTAGAGCGGTATTATATGTACATGTTATATACATATTATATACATATCGCTCAACGTTACTGAGGCTGTTGCACTCAGGTGCCTGGCATGAACACTGGGGCTGGGTGGTATCACATTACATTGGCTCATGCCAAATTATTGTCATTGCACGCTACATTAAAGCAGCAAAATGCAGCGAAGAGCAGTTTCTAGACCATCTAAGGAAAATTACAGTGTCTGACACCAACAGGGTGAATGACATTGCCACGAACCGGTGCGGCAAGGAAAATGTGTCATTTGGGTGCCGCGGCTAAATATATTATATAGATATTTATATATTATATAGATAGATATAGATATATATCTATAAAATACTTATTCGAAAGTTTCTGTACTGAGTAATTTTATATAGCATATATACTGGTTTCATGGGTCAACCATTGTTAGTATATATATTTTACAGAATGTCGCAACTTCTGTCCCCAGGAAGCCTCATAAATTTACAATTTCATAATGTCTTCTCATTAGGACTACCAACACCAGTTTTAAATAGCCAGGGTTAAAATTTTGGTGGTACAGTTCAAAAGGGACTCCACTGCAACTTGATCACATTTATAAATTATGTTTTTGCAAATAAGTAACCTGACGATGCTATGAAAAGAAAACCGGTATACAATCTGAACATAGATGTTGTACTCATTATTTTAATTTAAACGAACAAAGCTGATGTGCTTAGTAATACAACACCTTGAAATTAGGACCATTAGGCCTATCTATTTACGTAGGAGTTTTACCGCTCACTCCAGCCATAAATGGCGTAGCCATGGATGACCTGAGAGCCGTATGGCTCTCTTACATCCTTTTGTAGTTAGGGGCTTGCTCGTGGAGGCCACTGGTGGTCCCTTGAGGAGCTATGATTGCGTTATGGTTCCTAAACTGCCTGAGGGTCTGCGCGTAGCCTGCATAATCCTTTGACCTGTGACTACATTCACCTTTCATTTGCAATTATGTCCAAATCATAATGATGTGTTCTGTTATTTGTGTTAATTATTTATTATATATTTATACAGGGTAAAAAAAAGAAGAAGAAAAAAAGAAAACTGATATCAGAGCTAAGAAAATAAGGGAAAAAGTGCAGTATAGCGGACCCTGATTTATTATACCATATTTAGCGAGTCCCATTGCCAGGCCTATGACGTCAAATGAACTCAATGTATGACGTCACAAAGAAAGAAAGGTGGTTTTCATATTCACGGTAAGGACAAATTCCGGAGGTTACCCAGATCTATGCTGGCTGGGTCACGGTTCGCACTGAAATCTCTTACAAGTAATAGTTGACATGTCTCAAGTTTATGGTCATTTGTTTTCTCTACGGCACATACATCAAAATAAAATACTATTAAACGTAATTATAATTATATACTATATACCTTTGCTTATGGCTAGCCAACATTTTCGTCAATAACTCAAAAACGTTAATTAAACTCCCTGAATTTTACCGGCAACTGCCTCATTCATGGCGACGTCATGATATATGAGTGGTTAAGCTACGTGTGACTTCTGATTGGTTGGAAAGTGAAAGTGTAGTTTCATTAGCATATTTATAAACGAATACATGACGTCACCAATCAAACTTATTTTTCATTTTTGGACCCCGCATGTGCTGAACCCTATAAAAGTTGTTTTAACTAGAATAACCCCACACTGTATTTCCATAATCAAACTTAGGCTGAATAATACCATGATATATCTTCAAAGAAGTTTCAACAAGTAGGAACTGTTTAATTATTAATAAGTCTTGAAAATAATCCAACCTTTGCTCTGAGTTCTCTACATAAAGAATCTATCTGACCAGGAAAGGTTATTATCTATTTTGACACCTAAACGGTCAGTTCAGAAATGACATTATCAATCATCAATGCGAACATTAAAATTTCTATCGTTAATATGTGTTCTAGACCACTGTCTTATAGAGACTAACAGAGTTTGTTTTATTACAATTTACCACTAAGAAATTCTGATCATACCATTCTTTTATAGAGTTTATGGATTATTGTAACTTTTCTTTAACCTAATTTACATTGCTACCAGTGCAATACACTACAACGTCATCAGCATGAGGATTACGTACATGAACCAAGATGTATATGATTATTGATATCGTTAGAATAAATGATAAATAAAATTGGGCCCAGAGTGGACCCTTGTGGGACACCAATATTGACATACTTTGTGTTTGATATTTATACCATTATAATAAGCTATTGTCGCAGGATACACTGAGCAAATGCTGTATCACCTGAGATACCAAATAGTATTAATTATATCTATTGCACATCAAAAATTGTTTCTGGTTAAATTACAATAATGAATATGTACATTTAACTGTTACTCAATGGTGCATACGTTTTTTGGAATGGTTGTTGCCAGAGGATGCCGGGGGCAGCATTGGTTACCTTGACAACACCTTGGTGCACTCGCCCTGAAAATTATTTACTAGTAAAGCACAAAACCCTTAACAAATTCGGGTATATCGAAAGTAAGACTTGGGTTGCATTCCTGGTTGTCAGGGTAACGGTTAATTACTCAGCCCTGGCCAAAGCCCTGAGCTGCAAAGAGTTTTAGTGTACAGTAGAAGAGGAGTAAAGAAGTCAGGATGTAGTATTGAAGGGCAGGTGGACCAGAAGGTAACTGCCATGTTGTTTTGTGTAATAAGTTAGGATGCAACCATTGGATTATAGTGAAAAAAGGGATAAGTAATTTATAATATTACTTGATAAAAAAGGTAACTCAGGTGGTATATCAGCATGGAACCAGCAATGTACTATGTGCACTAATATGTATCACATTGTTATCTATAAAATAATGAGAACCTGATACTTCTGTAGATGTAGCTTTTAGATAGAATTAATGAGTAGAGCTATAGATATATGTGACATATGTATCTTTTCTGAAATGAACAAATTTCAATAAAAACCATATATTATATTTCCATCTCAGTGGGCAGAGGGACTAATTAATGCACTGCACAAAAAGGGAGATCACTCAAATCCTGACAATTATAGGAAAATTACTATTAAAGTTGCCATGGCAAAAATATTTGACTCCATCCTTAATGCCAGGCTATATTTTAAAAATGATGCCATGTCCTTAGATGATCCTTTTCAATTCGGTTTTACTCCCTCTCGAGGAACAACTGACTGTGTATTTGTGTTAGACGCAATCATCAGACACGAACAATTAAAAAAAATGCCTGTATATCTATGTTTCGTAGACTTCACAAAAGCCTTTGACTATATAAACAGAAATGCGCTATATTACAAACTCCACAAACAAAAAATGAGCCAGAAAATGCTGAAAATCATCATGAGTATGTTTGACAAAACCCAAGCTAAAGTCCACCAGCTGGGAGAAATTAGTCCTACCATTGAAAGTATATTTGGGGTACTGCAAGGTGGTATTTTAAGCCCAAAGCTATTTAATGAATTTATGTCTGACCTACCAAACCATCTAAGTATAAACAATGGGATAGAAATAGACGGCACACATTTCACTCACCTCCTCTATGCAGATGACATAGTTCTCATATCTAACTCAGCTGCAGACCTACAAAACAGTATCGATTCACTGCACAAATTCTGTGCTAAATGGCACCTTATAGTGAATATATTAAAAACTAAAGTGATGAAAATTGGTACGAAAAGCTCTATTAATTTCATATATAACACTCAGAGTATAGAAAATGTAGACACATATAAATACCTAGGCCACATCATCACAAATAACCAGAAACGCATACATCACAAGGTGACAAGTCACTTAATAACCCAAGCCCAAAAGGCTCTCTTTGCTCTACGAAGTAAACTTAAACCAGCATTGGGTCATATACCCCCTTTGCTTGCCATAAAAATGTTTGACAGTTATATACTTCCCATTCTAGAATATAATAGTGTACTATGGTCACAAAATTCCCTATTTCTGAAACAGAGAAAGTGCAATTAGGTTACCTGAAGAATGTATTAAATGTACGAAAACAAACCCCTTCCTTAGCTGTGTATGCAGAAACGGGACGATTTACACTTCACATCAGACAAAAACTTGCTACAGTAAACTACTGGGCAATACTTCAGACAATGCCTAATAGTGAAATATTAAATAAGTGCTTGAAAATACAAGAAAAACTACACACAAATGGTCAGAGAAACTGGTACACTAAAGTAAAGCATATCATCTCTGAAGCAAACATAATTAATTGGCAAGCTCTAGAACCCAGCGTACTGACAAATAAGATAAAACTAGTACTTTATGACAATGAAAAGGATAGAATTCTTCATGAAATAAATGACACAAACGCCCAACCTAAACTTAGGACCTATAAAACATTTAAAACCAGCTACTGCATTGAGCCATACCTACTATTAAATCTGCCCAAAAAAACATACAGTAATATAGCAAGATTCAGAGTTAGCTCCCACAATCTTAAAATTGAAACTGGTAGACATGAATCCCCAAAAATTCCTTTGCATGAGAGAATATGTGAATATTGTGACAGTGGTGAAATAGAAGATGAATCTCACTGCTTACTGACATGTAATAAAAAATGAAATACCAAGGCTAGAATTACTTAATATAGCAACAGATAGTATACCTAATTTTCATGACCTAGACAAATCTCAACAATTCCAAGCCCTATTGTCATGTAAGAATCCAGAAGTGCTAAAGGCATTAGGCAACTTTCTAAATAGAGTTTTTTCATAATGTTAATTTAGTATTGGTGCCCCCCTTCCACTAGACAGGGAACCTTTCAATTCAAACACCCCATTATGACAATCTCAGAGGTCAGCGCAATGTTGCTCTGAAGATCCGACTCATTGACCCAGCCCATGGACACCCCCTTTCGCCGTTTCAGAGGTCAGCGCAATGCTGCTCTGAAGACCCCACCCACTGACCCAACCCATGGACACTTTCTTTTTGCCATTTCAAACTGACTTTTTATTCAAATTTGTTTTGAAATCATTACAGTATTACCCACTTGAAGTATTGACCTGTACAGTATTAACTCTCATTTTTATATTCATGTATGTATATGTAAACAAAACTGGAACCGACTTGCGTTTATCAAGTAAATATTTAGAAATACTAGTAGATTATAGATTGTATATATAGTAGATGTAGACACTAGACTTGTTTTTGTTATGTTGTATATTGTTTGTTTTGTTATGTTGTATGACACATGTATCAATTCCTGATATCAGGCTTGTCAATAAAAACGATATATATATTGTCAATTTATGAATATTAAATTTTCTGTTCACTGTAAAGTTGAGTTGTGGCTTAAATAATATGATTGTGATTATCACTGAACTCAATTGTCTTTTGACTGAGTCAGACAGCCAAGCTGTATTATTTATGCCTGTGGATAACCAGAGTAAAACAAGGGTATGCCCAGAGTTTCTAGATACACTGGATGCAGTGGAACTTTTCATACAACAATGTAATGGGAAGCATATAATCCTTGGTGGTGATATGAACCTAGATGTCACTAGGCGTAATGCTCATGACAAGTATTACAGTGACTGGTGTGATCAAATAGACTGCATGTATGCTCATAATTTACCTGGGTGTAACATTGATTATACTTATAATGATCCAGCTAAGAATTGTTTCACTTGTATAGACCATTTTACTGTGAGTAAACATTTGCGTACGCAAATTGAAAGTGCCTCAGTGTGTCATGAGCCACTCAACCCGTCATATCATATGCCTGTTTTATTAACTCTTAAGGTTACACCAGGGAGAGTTACATTGAGTGATGGTAATGCCATAAGAAAGAATCAGATAGCATGGCATAAGGTTAATGATAATCATGTTAGTGAATATCATATGTGTCAAGAAAAGTTTATAACATGTATGAAGCGGTATAATGTCATGTATTGCAATAATGTGATGTGTACTAGAGATGATCATAGAGAGCAAATTGACGCATGGTGTCACAACCTTATTCAGTCCTGTTTGAGGGCAGATGATGTATTTCCAAGAATTAATGCAAGTAAGTCATGTAGATCGGGTTGGACCAGTGAGGTTAAGCCATATCGAGATGACTGTATATTTTGGTATAAGTTGTGGATGGATGCAGGGTGTCCTAGAAATGGTGTTTTGTATGATGTTATGAAATTCACTAAAAAGCAATACATGTATGCGAATAGAAGAAATAAGAGGAAACAGGATGTGATAAGGAAAGAAAGAATGGCTACTGCTATTGCAAATGATAATATGCGAGATTTCTTTAAAGAGGTTAATAGGCTTGAACCTAAAGCCAAGGTGCCTGTTGCAATTGATGGTATTGTTGAAGGTAAAGCTATTGCACAGCATTTTTCAGAGAAGTATGATCAGTTGTTAAATAGTGTGCCATCTGATGCAAACAATATGTCATACATTTACAAGTATTTAGAAGAGTGTACGTCATCTGATGATGCGGATAGAGTTGTCAGATACTCTGAGGTAGCAGAAGCTATTAAAGCTTTAAAATCTAATAAAAGTGATGGTCATGAAGGATTTATGTCCAATCATCTATTATTATCATGTGATCGATTTATTAGCAATATTGCATTGTTGTTAACATCAGTTTTAACTCATGGGTATCAACCGAGGGATGTACTCCTTGGTACTATTGAGTCAATTCCAAAAGATAACAAGAAAGATGTCTGTGATAGTAGTGTAGTAACTACAGAGGTATAACTTTGTGTAACTCCATCTCTAAAGTTATAGATATTATTATTTTATCAAGGTACAAAGACAAGCTCAGTACAAATGATATGCAATTTGCCTTTAAACGCAAACACAGCACTGCGATGTGTACATTAGTTTTGAAAGAAGTTGTTAGATATTATATGAATAATGAATCAGATGTGTATACTTGTTACATAGATGCAACAAAGGCTTTTGACAGAGTGCAATATGATAAGCTATTTTGTTTGTTAATAGACAGAGGGGTACCCCCTGTTATTGTAAGAGTGATGTTAGACTTATATGTTCGACAATGTATGAGAACGCACTGGAGAGGGTATGTATCTGATGAATTTGGTACAACCAATGGTATTAGACAAGGTGGGGTTATATCCCCAGTACTGTTTTGTATTTATATAGATGAATTATTATCAAGGTTAGAGAAAGGCGGTGAAGGCTGTTGGGTTGGAAACCAGTTTTATGGTGCTATAGGCTATGCAGATGATCTTACACTTTTAGCACCCACTGTATCAAGCCTGTCTAAGATGATTAAGATATGTGAGGAGTTCAGTAATGAGTATAATGTCAAATATAATCCAGATAAAACTGTATGTATGCTATTTAGTAAAAAAGAACAAAACAACATAGATATATCTTTGGATGGTAAACGTTTAGCTAGGGTAAAAACTGTAAAGTATCTAGGTAACTATTTAGACTGTGATATGTCAGAAAAGACTGATGTCAGAATGAAAAGACCATGCAGTAGATTAGTGGGGTGCATTTTCAAGAGTGGCCACATGTATGCTCCTGACATCTCAAATTAATCAACTCAACAACAGTACCTGTCTTTTAAAGTGATCCAGTTCAGCGGGTGCAGAGACACGCTGTGCACCAAAAGAATTACGATTTATACGATAAATATAACGAAGACTTTTATAAGTTGTCACATTTTATTGGTTTTTATGCCATAAGTGTCATTTAAATGGCAGTACCGAGGCTATGCCACAATGCCACATGGCTTGTTTAAAATAGCAACTTGTACAAGGTACATCCATTGATGAAATTCAACAGGTGCACACTGTTATGTGATAAACAAGCAACACGAACCCTACTCCTGTTAATATTTGTGCGAGTTTTCATCAGGCTATCTGTAATTTTTCATTAGACATTTCAGATTAGCAATTAGCCTTGGGAATATTACCTGCCATAACAGCATGACGAGATGCCTGCTTGTGACTGTCAGTTCAAAATATACCTATTTGTTGAAGCTCATAAGTTCTGTCACTTTTGCAGTGGTTGCTCTTGTAACTTCCATGCAATAACGAGTCTTCATTATGGACAAGAAATCTATTCATCAAGGACAATAGGCCCCTAGGACAGGCCCAGCGTAATAAAGTTACAAAACAGGGCATTGTGGCACTGAATACATCTGCAAAATAAGGCCGGATCGACCAATAAGAAACAAATGGAGGCAGGGACTTTCACCGACAGATGAGATGAAACAGACTGACCCAGTATTGCACACAGCATGATGGTAATGAAAGTAATAAAAACCGCATGCACAGATTGTATCTAAAGACTCCACTGAATGTAATTCGGATTCCGTTCAATTCAGATTTTCCAGAATTAGATTGAAGTGTTGTCAAGAAATTGAAATCCAGACACCACAAAATGGAGTTCACTGAGATGGGAAAGTGAATGCTCCAACCATGAAAAATGTCATACATTTGCTGAGATAAACAAGTCATCTGAGTTCAACAAAGAAAAAAGAACAGAAAACAAACAAGTATGGAACCACTTACGAAAAAATCTTTTTAATAGAAAAATCTTATATTCCGCAAACAACACAATTCCAGCTCTGGAATGCTCAAATTGATAATTTCCAAAGTGTTCAAAACAAATTCATTCATCCAACATATCAATATCATAAATTTTAATTAACATACACAGAAAAACATGGTTCACTGTCTCCGATTCTGGCAAAGGTAAGAATTTAGGGAATGAGTAGCGAGAAAGACATTGCTAATTAATCAGCAAATTTAACTGCAGCTAGCATAATTATTGTCATTGATGACTACCTGTGATACTGACTTTCTCCTGTCGTATAATAAATTAACAATCACATCTATGTACCAGAATGAAGACATATTATTTTAATCGATATGATATTGCCAAATTATAACAGGTTAGTATCACACCATTGCTCTTAAAAATATATAAACCTTAGATAAATAATACAAAGAATATTGGCTACATCTGAGAAGTCCTATCACTGCAATCATTACACGATTACTAAACAAGCACTTTGTGCATGTCATCCAGCGACTGTTCCATGCATTCCAAGAAGTCCCTAGCATTTCTGTTGGGAGGATTAGCAGTCACAACGAATCCCAGGCGGTCATCATCAACGCCATATCCTGCAACAGACAATCAATACTTGTAGTAAAGCGGAATTCATTTAAACATATATTTACACCCCGTGACACAATTACAGCGGTTCTTTCCACGGCTTGGCTCTTGAAATTTTACGATTGTTTCTAATGATCAACCCAAAAGTTTTGTGGTCAAAAGTATGCAGGGCAATAAATGGCTATAAACCTGCATCTGGTGCCTAGATATATGAAGATTTTAAGCGGGAAATCTATTTATGGCATGGTGGTGCTTCGATCCGCGCATGCGCAGCAGTTGTGTTTACAAAAGCCATCACGCCAAACAGACTAAACATCGGACTGAAGTTCTTCCGAACTTTTTCCTTGTTTTCCTTGCGTCCTGCATTCACCATTGCAGGCCACGGCACCCTTGTGTCCTAATCATTGTACTCTCTTTGGCGGCGTCTACGACTTCATTCTGTTGTGTTGTCCCAAGTTTAGTTGTCGACTCGTTGGTCCACGTGCGTTCCTAAAATCTCCAACTTGCAACTGTCAACGCACCAAAAGTATTCGTTGGTGCTAAGGTTGTCTCTAGTATATTTGTCTCTAGTATATTTCTGGTGCCGGTTTACTTGCCATCATTGTGCACTCGTTATGTTGTTGCCCTTAAATGTGGGCTTTGTACCCTGAATATGCAAGGACGAGCTGGTGTTTTTCCAGTCTCTAGTATATTTCAGGTTCTATTTACTTGCCATCATGTGCACTTGTTATGTTGTTGCTCTTAAATGTGGGCTTTGTACCCTGAATATGCAAGGACGAGCTGGTGTTTTTCCAGTCTCTTGTATATTTCAGGTTCTGTTTACTTGCCATCATGTGCACTCGCTATGTTGTTGCCCTTAAATGTGGGCTTTGTACCCTGAATATGCAAGGACAAGCTGGTGTTTTTCCAGTCTCTAGTATATTTCAGGTTCTGTTTACTTGCCATCATGTGCACTCGCTATGTTGTTGCCCTTAAATGTGGGCTTTGTACCCTGAATATGCAAGGACGAGCTGGTGTTTTTCCAGTCTCTTGTATATTTCAGGTTCTGTTTACTTGCCATCATGTGCACTCGCTATGTTGTTGCCCTTAAATGTGGGCTTTGTACCCTGAATATGCAAGGACGAGCTGGTGTTTTTCCAGTCTCTTGTATATTTCAGGTTCTGTTTACTTGCCATCATGTGCACTCGCTATGTTGTTGCCCTTAAATGTGGGCTTTGTACCCTGAATATGCAAGGACGAGCTGGTGTTTTTCCAGTCTCTAGTATATTTCAGGTTCTATTTACTTGCCATCATGTGCACTCGCTATGTTGTTGCCCTTAAATGTGGGCTTTGTACCCTGAATATGCAAGGACGAGCTGGTGTTTTTCCAGTCTCTTGTATATTTCAGGTTCTGTTTACTTGCCATCATGTGCACTCGCTATGTTGTTGCCCTTAAATGTGGGCTTTGTACCCTGAATATGCAAGGACGAGCTGGTGTTTTTCCAGTCTCTAGTATATTTCAGGTTCTATTTACTTGCCATCATGTGCACTCGCTATGTTGTTGCCCTTAAATGTGGGCTTTGTACCCTGAATATGCAAGGATGAGCTGGTGTTTTTCCAGTCTCTAGTATATTTCAGGTTCTCCTTTGCGGCGATTTTCGTCCCCGTTTTTGTTTCTGCTGCTCGCAGTTATGTGCCTGCCTTTACACCTACACCTGTATGTTGGCTCTGAATCTTGCCTTTTCTGTGCCGTTTTCCTGTGTGTTGCAGATGCCCCCCACCAGACGTGGAAGACCCACCAAGCGGCCTCAGCGGTACCACTCCCCAGACTCGGACCGGTTACCTGCCCCAGCTCGCTCGGCCACCACATCAGTCGTTCGGCCGATCCAACCATCATGCCTTGTCTGTCCCCACCACCACAGCAGGATGTCCCACAGCCGCAACAGGACGTCTCTGCTCCGCAAGCCGGCCAACACCTCGACCAGGCAATGTTGTCTACACTTCGCTCTAAGGTCACCCAAAGTGTGTTGACCAACCTTGCTAGCTGGGGCATTTTGCCCGCTGCCCCCTCGTCAACAGTGCCACCACCTCCTGCACCCCTGCCGAAGTCTCCATTGCTGCCCACCCCCGGCACGATCCTAACCTCAGGCTCCTCCATGCTGGTCAGTCCTTCTCAAACCCTGAGGCTAGTGACCTATCTACTTTCCGTCCTATGACCCTCCATTTGGGTGCCACCATAGCCCCAAAAATAAAGTCGAGGATTTGGGCTGGAGAATTTGTCGAGCTCGCCTCGTTGGGCACTTCAACCACTGAGCCGCCCCTCTCCATCACGGTTGGTAACGGCCAATCCCAACGAACACTGGCCATATCTTCCCACTCGAGGTCCACCCAAATCCACAATATTTTCGAGTGGACTGATCTTTTCATCACATTTGCTGCAGTATTCTCTGAGCGTCACCCCCATCAGGCTCCAACATTGTTCAAGTACTGTAATGTTATTCGCAGCCTGTCCCGCAGGTGCCCCCTCCAATGGTGGCTGTTTTATGACTCCCAATTTCGCCGCCTCAAAGCTCAGGACCGGTCCATGTCATGGGGTGCAATCCACGAGGAACTATACCTGCACTGCCCGAGTCAGGCACCTGGGTCTTTGCAACCTGGCTCCAATGCCAACGAATCTAACTCGCGCAGTAAACCCATGCGTAGGGGCCCGGAAGGCGTTTGCTGGCAACAGTGGAATGACGGCAACTGTGACAAAGAAAACTGCCGATTCTGCCACCTTACCTCGGAGGTCACCTCCGGTACCTCTGGTAAAGGTGCCCCTCAACCCTCGGCCCATCATCATGCCCCACACCGTTCCAACCATCCAGGCGGCCAAAACAGCCATTAACTACGGAGGATTTATCGCAACGCAAATAGATATTGGCCACTGGCATTCTCAGGTTTTTTCAGCACTATCCACTGTTTGCCCATTTCCCGTCCGTAGCCATCTCCGTCCACCATCAAGTCCAGCCATTAGGCTCCCCTGTTTTCTCTTCTTTATTTTTCATGGGCTGTCAGCAGGGCCTGGGCCCAGCCCCTCCCGCCAATCACAATTATCGGGCTGCCAGCTGGTGCTGAGCCCCTCTTAAGTGCTGCTAGTCTAGGCTGGGTCCACCTCTGCTGTCAGCAGGCGCTGGGCCAGAGCTATATTCCAGCGACACCTTTCTTTCTCCCCCAATTTTGCCGGAGGCTGTCAGCTGGTGCTGAGTCTCCCTTTGCCTTTCGTCTGTCTGCTGTCTGCACCTGTCAGGTGGGGTGTTCTGTTCGAACTGTGGCCGGTTAACTTCCCCCACCTTTTGACTGACACATAAATTCAAGTATTATCACTGTCAGTTACCACCTGATGTCATCCTTCATCATTGCAATAAATGACAATTCCAACCTGACCCGGTGAGTTTGTTGTCACTCAAAACTGAGTTCTCGGCACAACCAGCTACAGACATAAAAACATTTGAATTGTGAAAATCTTATTTACAGTTGTAATTGAGTTACACTATGCACTATTTAGTTTGTAATCAGTTTTCTCCTATTCTACTTACCTTGTTTGCAGTTTATTACATTTGAGTCCATCACACTGTTTACAGCTCTGTTTGACACAATTTAAAAGCTATTAGTGAGTAATATGGACAATTGGTAAAGGTTATGATATGCACAAGTGCTAGTAATAAAGGAATTCATTATACACCCTTTGTTAGATTAACATTTCAGTTAAGTAAGCAGCCATGCTGAGCCAGGATCGAAAGACTATTACTTGGACTGGATAAAGGCAGTGATGTCCAATTAATTGAAGAGTGACCCTTTCTCCCGGAAATATTTTTTTACATATATATATTGTTTAGACTGACAAAAATGTTTTGGTACAAGACAGTTTGACATACATGAGAACTACCAAATCGAGGCTGTCTAATGTTTGCTTATAGTGTCACATATGAATAGGATGCAGTGTCGTTATGACACAACTTTAGGTGTAATTTTTTTTAATAACTGAAGTACAAATGTAGAAGAAAACTTTTCCTGTAAGTTTATCCAATAGGAAATTTTCATGGGGAGTTCGATCATATTCTGAATCCAAAATCTTGGCCATCACTGTTGCAATATTTGCCTTGGAAAATCGGTTTTTAAAGGGGAACACAAGGACATTTGCATGTTAATTTTAAAAGATCTATTAGATGTAAATAAATATATTGTAGTGAAAAGAATAGTTAAAAAGATATGTTTAGTATGATTTTACACCGATTAATAGTGCATTTTTCACGGTCCGCCGAAATGCTGGGGGCCGCCATTATTGCACACAGAACGCAAGCTAGTGACGTCACTTATGTACTCTTAAATCTGCGCAGATTGCAACTAATCCACTTCATTGTTCATTGCAATGAAAAGATAGCATTAGTTGAATTAGGACTAATTGCAATGAAAAAATGATTTGTATTTATGTAGGTATAAATTTTATTACAACACCCAACCATAAGCCTTGGTGTTATATCAGTTTTAATTTAATCATTGCTTATTATACACCATTAGAAAGATTATGTCTATCAGGAAATAAGCTATTTCAAAATAACATTTCTTTTATTAACCCCTACATGTATTAAAGGCTAATCCAAATTGACAGGTTTATTATAGGACATAACTATATATATAGTCTTATCATAATAATAGGTTATTTTTATAGCACTATAGATTCAATAAAATTGCTCTGCATCGCTTTTCAGATGAATGTTCATTCATAAAATTTACTTCTTATATCATATGGTAGCCTGTTCCAGAGCATATAGTCTTGATGTAAACTGCTGAAGTCTGATCGGTGCATAGAAGACTTGGGAAAGGTCTGTTATAGGCCATAAAAGATTTTATTTACCATCAGTGTCAAATTGACATAAAAGCAATTCAGCCTGACACCTTTTCATAATGCAATTATACTGAGGCATTAACCCAATTGACACCAATAAAAATCAAATTTGCAGCTCTGAAAGTCAAGTTATGTATGACTTGTAGTTTCTGAGATATGAGTTTTAATAATGAAAGAAATTAGGCGTAAAACACTGCAAATCAAGCCATACATATAATTTATGCATATGTGCGACAATTTTATCCTATTATAGATATATTTAAAACTCATACTTGGCAATACACCCAAGTAATTATAAATGACTCTACTACAGCAATGGACTTTTTTTTAATATGTTATGTCAATTCAATTAATTTAATTTTGATGTGTAAATATCACCTATTTATAGGCCTATATCAGTGTTAAAAAATATGCGAATTCTAATATACAATTTTTAATGAAAGTTCATTCCTCGGCCTGGTCACAATCAACCTGTACTCTGGGTGGGCACGGAGGTTTGATCATGAGAGTCTGATGAGTACTTTTTAACGAAATTATTTACCAATGTAAGTTTTATAAGTATTTTGCTTTTGATTTGTACACTTTTTGATTTTCTATACTCTCCATGTGATTTTATATTTGAGGCTTATATGCCAAGGCTGATATTTATGTTGTTCCCTGCCATGGAAGTTGAGAAAACTACAACATTGATGAATCTAATACATAATACCTCTCTAAATCTTAAAAAAAAATAATGATAATTTAGTACTCAGTTATCCACATTTTCAAAGTCATTGTTTTTCACCACGAGACCAAGGGGTGTAGAGGCCGTCATTTATGCATGAATAATTAATTGCATTGTCTCAAATTGTTCAATAACAATTTACTTGACACTTGGTGAGAACTGTGACATGCTCTTAGCTAGGAATATTTAGAGATTCCTAGCTCTTAGTATAACAAAAGCTCAAGTGCAATCAACACCTGTTATTGGCAGTATGTTGTTATCATAAGTTGCAATGCCAAGCCTCTAGAATACTTGGCTCTCATTAACTGAGGCATGTAGTACAACAGTGACCTAATTAATGCAGGATATTACTTTACCAGTGCATATATACAAGTTATGAATGGCGGGGATGTGTTTCTATGGACCTAAGCTAACTTCTGAGTGGTAAAGTGCTGAAGGTGTTAGTTCCCCTTTAAGAGAGTAAGAATGAGGTCATTTTTGCAAGTCCATTCTGATTTCACCACAACCATAACATATTTATCTTAACCAGAAAATAATTAAAGAAAAAGAGGGGGAAAAGTTCTTGATCAGATGTATAATTAATTGGCTGCGTATATATACTGGCAATTTACCCGACATTTCTTGAAACAGCTAAAAATAAAAGCCTACCTATTCAATTGCCATTTGAGTAATTACCCAGACACTATATACATATTCCATTGGGATTGAATTGCTGATGATAATATCATGATAATATCATAATAATATAATAAAATAATCTTATAATAATAAATAAAATAAAATAATAATTCATACAGAAGGTAACAGTAAGATCGTTTGGGCTATACAAACCATGTGGCCATTTAGTACTGTGGCCGTTATGGTTTGTGGCCGTTATGGTTTGTGGCCGTTCTGACCATAGTTCGATCCAAACCTACTACATTTTACCTTTTAATTGCAAATTCCCCTGTTTATTCCAATATTACAAGGCCAGAATGAGTTCTATATTTAGAATGCAAGGATAGAATGACGATTTTCAATATCTGTTGTAATCGTAAAGAACAATGATAGCAACAAGGGGTATTTGGCACTATATTGTCATAATCAGCTATTTATTGCCAACTTTCAGAACGATTCGAATGCAGCGATAGTATTGGATACCAATTGCAAACGAATGATGAAATATTGCAAGATTATACAAGCAGCTATGTCTCATCGATCAGTCAAATTGATCATGCAAGCGCTGGAATTGATGTCGTATTAAGATTATTTCAGAAGGATTTCATTACGAGTGTCAGGTGCACTTCAAATAAAAAGTCAACTGGCTGCCAGCCAACCATTTCTTGTTGATGACAGTACACAGGAGAGGGTCTTGGGGAATTGGGGGGGGGGGGGGGGAGCAAGGATCCCAGTCGGGGAGCAAGCAACTTGACAGTGTAGAAAGGTTGATTATAATCACAAAATAACAGTACATTAAGTCCCTGTACCAAATAAGACGATGCAACCAATTTAAAAGAACTATTTTGTTCGCCGCTTAGTTAAATTTAACAGGCGTAGTGATTGACCTACTTCCAGGGCCTATCTCGCCGTTCTTTAATATCCACAAGACCCTCGTCTACGTGGTATTGATTTTATTAAGTATAGGTACATTGGCTGCAATGCATATTTCCCGAATAATTAAATACATCAATAAAGTAATCTAGGATTATATGACCAAGGTCACAGTCAGGTGGAGGAAGGACGCAACACGTGATATAGCTTCATAGCTGAGTTAGGCGGTTGTTGGCTTCCCAGAAATAGTCTTTTCACTGAGCAGCCCTGAATTCAGCAAGACATAAGTCCTTCCTCTCCTCTTATTACTCCCTTTGCTTTTCAGACATAGAAGATAATCACTGACTTATTCAATAAATATAACTTTCTCCGAAAAATAACAAAAATCAACTGAATGTTAAGGTGTCAAATATACATTAAAATGCACTAAAAATACTGCTGCTAGGATGCACTTTGCTTCAGCAAATCACAGCCAAGGGCGGGAACTTTTTCAGCCAATAGCATTGCAGTATTCTGGTTTTGCCACCTGGTGGAAATATAGAGAACCTTCCGTGAAAATCCACTATTGGCATATATGCTCTACGTATCAGAAGATGATTAGGTTGGTTGTGCATGCATCTCTCATTGGTTGCCTGAACCAAGGAATGAGAAAATAGTGCTTCAAAAGAACAACCCACACCTAGTGCTAAACCCTATAAAGCTAAAGATTAAAACTTGTGCATGTATATGCATAGATATAGCACATACTTTTTACAGTGCTAGAGATCAGGAGGGTGCATGGGACATTGGGTGTTAAATGAAGGGTTGACACAGGAAGAACAAATTTGGACAATCACCAAAAACCCAAATGACAAGTTACTGACTAAAGACTTGTGCGTTATAATTCTACAGAACTCATCCAAACATTTTTTTCTTCTGGGAAGATGACATATTAGGATGGGTTCATGGCTAAGTCATGTTCGCATACACATATAATTATATATAAGAAGACACAAGGCCAGAAAACACAGTTGAAGCACATTTAAAATACCGACAGTAATACCTTAAAGACAAACGAACATAGGGGGGAAAGGGGAATTCGGGGGTAAGGACAGAAATGTGTTTCATGAAAACGACAAAAGAAAGTATGGAATGAAGAATTGTACAAATAGCAAAGCAATAGCAACAGACATAACTGTCCTTAGTAGAAAGATACATCAATGTAGCTTGGAGGTATGGTCATTTTCTGGTGTCACGATTTGCCACTAAACAGCCATTTCACAAACAAAATGGGCGTGTGCAAGTAATGTATTTTGGGATTCAATAAATAATGTCGCTTCCTTTTAATGAGGATATTTTTCATTTAGCTCATCCGTTTACTGGTTCAAGATAGATTTTATGGAGACAAACCCAACAGCATGGGCTGCCACCATAACACTACAGCAAGTTACTATACAGTAGAACTCATTACGTTATATTAATATTTTATTTTCAAATTTATTCAATCCTTTTTTATTCAATCCTTTACAAGCTAGACTGAACGAGATGCCTAAATCAGTGCTACCCGACACCAAACAATCTAACTATAGCTGTCTGCTGAATACAAAAATAATCTACGACGATTAAGAAATTAAATGCTTGTTAAACTCTCAGGCAACATAATGACTAAAAATTCAATAACACCTTATCTTACACAATTCACAACAACACGAATCTACTGTAGGACCAATATGCACACGAGATAATTGTAACCATTGCTGTGCAGACGCATAATCATCCATAACATATATTTATTGGTGTTTGTACGAGTAAGCACACGTTTCATTACATGTAATGATTAATAACGTTGTTGTAGTTATATATCAACATTTTATAATTATTTACTTATTAGGCCTAACAATATTTGTGGCCATGTTGGATATCAGTTTAGACCACTAGGTCTCATGAGTGAAAGTCTGAAATTAGGATAGATACTATACATTACATTGTAAGCCCAAGTCAGCTCTTTTGAGTGTCCAAGGTTCAGCTTTCATTCTAGACAATTCCATGATACAAATAAATATCCACTAACAGAAGGAACCACACAAACCACATGTTTGTGTGTGTGTGTGTGTGATTAGGGCTTTACGTCCTGTATTTCTACACCAGTTGGGCTAATTAGGACCGGCAGAGACCATGGCAATGAGACGAAGGATGAAACAGCCATCCAACTTAGGCTTGACCGGGAATCGAACCCAGGACCCAGCGGTTGGAAGCCCAGAGCGCTACCTCTGAGCTAGGCCCCCACCCTACCGTCGTCCAACCACATACTAATGTATCGCATTTGTTCCAACCATTGTTTAACGTAATCATTGTGATATGTCCTTATAAGCCAGCTAGCTAACTGACCCTTATTTCAGCCTAATATTATAACAGGTAAATTTTAAGGCTAGGGTTCCAGACTAGTAATGCCATATAAAAGCATTATAGAACAAATGTACACATAGAAGGCAATACCTGAGCCTCAAAGTAAGATTAACTTAAGTATATTATATAACAGTATAATAGTTTCATCCAAAATTACACGTTTAGAATACCAATTAACATCCCATTTTATTATAACTCTACGATAGCTTCAATGACAGATATGCATGATTCAGAAGTTGTTAAAAACAGTGGCTGGCTCTCTTGTCTCAGCATCCTGGGTCCCATTCGTGGTCCGAGTGGTGACTCGAACTCATTGACTTTGATGGGGACAGAAATATTATCTCACCCATGGACTCCCCCCCGCCCCGAATCATTCGTTGGATATTTCTGAGTTTTGCCGCAATGAGACGATGAAATCCCCTCCCCCCCCCCCCCCCAACCCCAAAAAAAGGGGAGTGAGTGCTGTTCATCATCTCTGAGGATTTAACACCATTCACTAGTATAGTTAAGTATAGTTATGATAAGCATTGCAATGAAAACGCAAGTTCATCTTTTTCTAAACAGTACTTACCTACTCCATATCCATCTGGTACCACTGGGGCAAACCCACCAATGACTATTGCAGGGCTACTAAGAGTGGAGGTCGACAGGATGATATGGTTGATGGCCTTATATGCTGGGTCCGTGAATAGGCCTGGCATTGCACCACCTCTCTTCTCTGCCAAGGTCCTCAAAGCGAACAGATGCCGGTCGAAGCCTTGTCCTGCAATAAACCATAAGATTACAATGTTAGCGGCATAAGATAACAATGTTACAATGCACAGGGTGTGCCCAAGGATTAAATTGCAAATTAAGGCAATTGCCACTGTTATTTAGTAGGCAAACTGAATCTTGAAATTTCAGAAATTTTGAATGATTATGAATAACACAATAATGTATTTACTCATATAAAAGCCCTTCCTTCTATTTTTAGAGAGCACCACAGCAGGGCCTTAATTTAATGTGGGCTTCTATTTTTTAGGGGCAATAAAGGACACCAAAATATGTGAAGATCTTATGAAAAATGTTCTGAAAGACTTGAGCTCAGTTTATAGTACATGCATGTTTATTTAATTTATTTTATTTTTTTTTTTGGGGGGGGGGGCCTTTATTTGAGTAAATATGGTACAGTGTGTATTTACAGATTTTGTTTGGAACTATCAACAATGATATATTCAACATAGACTTTAGTCACTACACTTCATTGATAAAAACTTATTGGAATCACTGCAACAGTCTTAAATTTCAGTGGTCTTAAATCTAGAATTGTTACTCTTTACAGTTTAGGGATCCAGTTGTCCCGAAATCCAGATGTTTCTATAATGTCTATTTGGTTGTTAACTAAACCAATTCATTGAAGTTTCAGTTGTGATCTTTCCTACAGAGGATTATTATATGAGTTTTTGGAGGGACTTCAAAAAAACAAAACACAGTTCCTTGCATGTATATGCACGGAAATTGAGTTGGAGATATGGAAGAACTCAGGCCTGCTTTTGTTAGAGACTGTTAATTTATTACATACATAACTGGTGGATGTAGCATCTTTAAAAGTTGTTTCTGTGCACGCGAGAGGATGCCTGCTGTCAGCACACATAATATCCCAGTACCAGGTATAACAATCCATATTAATTTTCAGCTACATGTTTCGTATGGTAAATGGATGTAATAGAAAGAGCCACAGAGGATTCCTGCCTAAAGTGTTACCGATATTGTTATTCTATTTTTTCAATTTATTATTCTCCTCCAAATGTAGAATTATTGTAGAAGCATATTTCTCAGGAAGTGCTGCAGCCAGAGCCTTCATAATAAGTAATGTCAGAGACAGGTAATTTAGTTAATACGTAGCTGGTGGATGGAGCACCTTTTAAAAGCCACTTGCTGTGCACCTGCTGCCAGCACATGTAGTAAAGACACTTGCTTGCAGCTTCTGTATGCCAATTAACTTAACAAAATTTGGACCCCTTTCAATGACACTAAAAATTAAGGAATACACCTGGTTTTCTTTCATTTCAAGAAAAATACACCAATGACTTGAAATGCTTTTCGAAAAGCTAGGTCATAATAATCATAACACTCTCAAAAGACATTGCTTCAGCACAGTTGAAAGGTTGCACAATAACAATAACATAATTCTAATCATACACCTACACTGTTATGGCATTGTTTTAATTTATTAATTGATATCAGTTTGTTTATTCAAAGAAGCGAAAACCTGACTGTCACTTTCTCAGTGATTATTGATGGAATAGAAAAGAAAATATGTCTGGTTCGTAATTTTGTTCTAACTTCAAATGGTACTAAATACATTTTTTGCCATTTACATGCATACAAAGAAGTATAGAAGCAGTGAAAAGAGCATTTTCATTTTTAATCAATGGTTTTTATGAAAAAATTCACTTGTTTTTTTATCACAACTTAAATCATTGATTTAAATCAACCTGATTTATATCCACCAACCCTGTTTGCTACTTTGCTGTTAAATTTCTCAATCTCGGATTAAAAATTGGTGAATACATTGACAGTCTTGTATCAAAAGTACAGATACAGATCCTCACCTCGATTTTAATTTGTCAATGATGAATAAATTAATAACACTATGGCCATTACGTTACAACTACTTTAATATATCTAATTTTAATAGACTCACTCCCAAAACATTTTATTTAGAGGCAAGTGTGTCCTTAGTTGGGTGAAATGAAAGTTGGTAAATGATGTTACAACTCTTGTCTGTGACCAGTGGCCTTATCAAACTTTTGATTGTATGGGTTTAGTAAACTTTTTGGATGATAGAAGTGTTGCTTAAACGATATTAGCTGTATTGAGAAACCTGGGAATAGTACAGAATTATTTTTGCTGGAAAATATGGGCACCCTGTACTGGTTTTTAACTGTTTTGGAGATAATAATAGTAGTAGTACAGATTTAATTGACAGTAATAATGAAGTTCAAATTTCACCTATTTGTCAAATACAATAAACAAGCAGTTTAAAATAAAATATATAATAAATATCACTAACAATCATGGCCGAAAATAAAGCTAGATGGATCAGTGATTATATTGTAAAAACCAACTGCAAATTCATAACTTTTTTTTTTTCACAATGCCTCATTTTTATATATATTTTAAGTAATTAATACAAAGAAGCCATTTATCCTTGCATATATATATTGTAAGCCAGATTTCATTTAATTTCAGGTGATGGTGATGAATGAAGTTCCAAACCAGAGGGCTAACTTGTTTTGCAAATAAAGAGAAACTTCACCCTGAAGAGCCTTCTTCTGCTTATGCTGCACCTGGTATGTTATGCTTAAAACCAGTTTTTCTGTAATTTAATATTAAACTTTAAATTGGATGTTTAGCGATTTCACTGTAATCAATTGGAAAGCAAGAGTTTCAGTGGCAAGCACTTCCTTAGTACATCTTGCCGCTGTTGTGTAGGTAAATTTTGCCCTCTTGTCAATCATGGTGTATATACATGAATTTTATAATGCCATTTTGTGTTTTGCAGGTTTTTCAAATATTTAAACCTGTACGTGTCACAAAAACATGTAGAGGTAATTTTTAAACTTCATTAAAAAAACAACAGCTGAACTGCTTTAATTGAATGAATGCTTCAACTGTTTGAAGTCACAATATACATAAAAACCAAGGGCTCAGCTTTTCATTGCTTAGGCCAGACTTGTTAATTTTTTGTATTACAGACATTTTTGTAAACTAGTATTAGATCTATGCAAATCGATTGTTTTTGAAGTATGTGACACAGTTACAATTAGGATATTTTTTAATATTTTCAGGTATTGCAGAAATTCCATCATGCCATGAGATACAAAGCTATAGTTTGGTAAAATGCAGCATTCTTCAATTTAAGGAAAAGCACAGTAAACTGCATGACCCTCATCCATACAGCAGAAAAGGTTTGTTGGATCACCTGGTATATTATTTTGCACTTAACAAATGCGTAATCCTATGATGAGCATGTGAGATTTCATTTCTTGTTTTTGTGATTTTATTTTTTAGGTCAACCACTTGTCAGACACAAAAAGCTAAAGTCTGCAGATAATTCCACCAGCCAACACATGACTGCTTCAAGCAAACTATCGTTAGTTCTTATCTGAATGCTCCTGGCCTCACTTATTGGAATTTAACTTAATTAATTTACTAAAATCAACAAAAAATTTAAATAATAATATGTCAAATTTGAATCAAGAATCTGACTTACAGATTATTATTTTTAACGTAATTTAATATTCCCTGTATAATGGTATCATTCTGCTTTTTATGCATAGTTATTCTGAGAACTTGGGAGTGTCTATATTATGAAATCAGTCCTGAATTAAAAACTGATATTGGGGGAAGGGGGGTGGTTGACCAGTATTTTCTTAATATCTTAATGTATAAAAAAACGCGGGTGAGGGGGTCTGTCAAAAAAAGTTATATCTGGTCCACCACCCCGCTCCCTTTTAGATGGATAAGTCCTAATTATCTTTCCAATGTTCCTTAGATAACCTATATCTAGGTGAATGAATTTTGTCTGTTATTAGTGATGGTGTCTGGTTTATGATTCTTGTCAATCATTTAATTATAGAGGATTTTGATGTTCAATATTAAATGAAATGTGTCACTTACACTTAATTATTTCTCATGTTATTATGTAGCCTGGGAAACACAGTTTGAGAAAAGTAACTTGGAAGATCCTGATGCACCAGTTTATGACTGAATTTAAAATTGACCATATCTGACTATTCATAGTTTTTCTGAAACATCTATCAAAGGTCGCAATATTTTGTTTATAAATTTTAATCTTCAGGTACTATAATACTATAATAGAGCATACAAATCGCCAGTCACTGCTGTGGAAACCTATTTCTAAAATAGAACTGGGCTTGTCAGATTTTTCATTAGAAATGTAGTTTCTAGGTGGGGCTGGTAGTACATATGGTTGGTTCAACATTAAGTTTATACAATAATGTATTAATGATCGATAATGTCTTCAGTTTTCAATAAACATTGTTTTTGGTGTTGCTATATGTGTTGTATTTACTGAGGGTTATGATTGATGCACATGACAAAGCTCTAGTCATTTCATATGTGGATATGGCATAGCCTGCCTATGGCATGTGCAGCGAATTGCCCTCATGTAACTGATCCGAGTTTGACTGTGTCATGGTCTTAGGAGGCTGTAAGAGAGTCAAAAGCTCCCTCGTCAGTTACAACTCATTGTATTTGAAAGTATCAGTGATGTAATACCTTGTCAATAAAATTATATATAGGCCTATGCATCTGCAAATATTGGGACATGGCTTATTCTAAATATAAGACTGCAGGTTGGTCATCAATACTATATTTAATGGCCTTAATAAAGAATATCTAGGTGGCTGGTCTGGTAATTGTAGTTTTCATCGATGAGACAGTTTGATTTAAGAAGATGCACAATGCTACGATAATTAGTTAGCTAACACATGTATCAACTCATGATATTGAGATTGTAAATAAAAATTATATATATATAAACACCAGGTATGTACTAGACTGAAGCACCACCATGAGTAAATCATAAACTTACAACAGCTTTTTGGTGGCATAAAATTTTGTCGTCTTATCATACTTATGAAAGTTTGCTCTTTTGGCCTACTCCCAGCTAACTTGGTAGCGATTGAACCTCACCTTATTTAGACATGTGTCGTGTTCGGCAGAATTTACTTTTCAATGAAATTTACTTTTTTCAAAATTGCGTTGGCCTCACTGGTTCAGCTTAAAATACAAAATTAGCAACCTGCCTGCCATATGCCCCTTATTGATGCAGAATGAAAAGCACCCCAAATCTCAGGTGTGAGATATATATGCCACACCTGGAGGGAATTGCCCTCATGTAACTGATCCCTCTCCCCATGCCAAGTCAGCCAAGTCAGCCTAAACATGTGATTGTCCGATGTTGCATTGGCCCACCGACCTACACAGTTTGTCACACACCGTCGATAACTGCTGTTTACACCCGCCGCAGATAGACTTAGTTGTTTACACTGTGTATATAACAATGTTGGGGAAATATACACAACATTGTTTGGGAGCCCCCCCCCCCTTTTTCAGCAAAATCTGGATCCGCCACTGCTTTCATCTAGTGCACGTCCACTCATAGCATGTACATCCCGAAGAAAGATGCATGAGTGTGGGTCTGCTTCCTTCTAGTGCACGTCCACTCATAGCATGTACATCCCGAAGAAAGATGCATGAGTGTGGGTCTGCTTCCTTCTACTGCACGTTCGCTCATAGCATGCACACACACTTTTGCTTACACTTCAATGCACATGCACATTTAAATGCACATGAATGCATGTGCATCTCTACCTGCATGTGCACCTTTTAAATGCAACATGCAGGTATCTTACCTGCATGTGCACCGTAGCATGCACATGTAGAGAAAAGTGCAAATGCGCACATGCATGCCGTTTTTAAGGAAATCATATATTCCTCAAACATCCTTTGGTGCCTCTGAATCACCCAATCACACTACCTGGCAGTGGTCATTTTGTTTATCATTTATCTATTTATTCAAAATTCTTTTCACCCAGCTTTGGTGCCCCCAGAGCCTTGGTACCCTAAGCACGTGCTTAGTCTGCTTATGTGTTAATCTGGCCCTGATATCCCTACTGACACACCAGAAAATGACAATAACAAAGAATTTATTTGCCCCCATGGGGAAAGTAAGTTACAAAAAGAGGCAAGGAGACCCCTCTATGACAATTATATATCAGACTGCAACTTTAGTTCCAAGGCACTAAAGTAAAAGGAGTATGCTGTCGAAGAATATCTATACTGTAGATGCTCCCACTAATCACAAAAATGACAAATGGATGGTGGATGGTCAAGAAAAGTACAATGAAGGTGCGAGTAAAAAAAATATATACAAAAACAACAAGAACCACCCAGCATGCATCTGCGATTGCTTTTGGTCATGTTACATCTGATGTTCAGTTGATGGTCCCGGAGATGGTGGGAAAGTCATGAAAATGAAATGATTGGTCTGCACATTCTTCACAGTAAAACATGATGAGGCTCAACTAATATTGTTAGTTTATATATCATTTCTTGGCATTATACAGAAACAACCTTTGAAGAATATGAGTAAGTGATTATCTTCTATGTCTGAAACGCAAAATGAGTAATAAGAGGAGAGGAATGACTTATTTCTTGCTGAACTCAGGGCTGCTCAGTGAAAATACTTTATTGGAGATTGTTACTAAGGGTAGACAAATTGTAAATATTACCCATCACCAATCCTTTATTTGACATATAAACTGTAATTAAAGTAGAGTATTGACGATGATGTGTCCTTAAGTCTGCATTTATATAAATATATTTATTGTGACACCATTGTACTTAGGCCATGGCCGGCACCTTGTAAATATTGTAGTACATTCACTGCATGTCCTATCACATTCTGATTTCATTATTGAATAAATTACAGCCATAAAAAGAAATGAAAAATACCTCAAGAGTACAATTTTTTCACTAACAGGCCAGTCAGCTTTATCTAACGAGTTAGGCAACCACAGTATATGTCATGTAGGTGATCAGTCAATAAGTCATTTGTCACAATGATATGGATGGATGGATATGGATATGGAAAGTGCAGCCATCTAAGGCAAGTTCTTGCCATTAGCAAGGGTTAATTGATGAGGTGAGAGAGGAGGAGTCCACCCATGTTACACATTTACCCCATGAGAGGGTCTTTTACTTGCCTCAGCATAGACAATGAGTACGAGGGACCGCCAATTTAACGTCTCATGCGATCGACATCCAGCTGGGATATGGCTCATGAAGAGTGCCCGGCCGGGGATTGAACCCGGGACCTTCAGCAGAGCAGGCCAATGTGGAATTGGCAGATGCCTTACCATTAGGCCACTCAGCTGACTAACTTCTCAGTGATCCACAGTATTCCACACCCTGTAAGAATGACAGCTTTGTAGTAAGCTGCGGGGTCAGCCATGCTAGACACAACCATATCACATTGTGCATATGAAACTGTCTCACAACCCTGACTTAGTGTTTGCATGTTGAGGCTCTATCTGCACCAAGCCCTCCAGGTAAATACAGCTGATCTTCTCATAGCACTCACAGATTTAGTGTCATCCCCAATGTCGTTTGCCAACAGCCCTTTGTATTCGTTAGCTGATTATTCCTATCCACTTTCATAAATGACCTAAATCTGAATTCCTTACGTCGTAATTATTAAGGCATGGACTATTCTATTATATATATATATAATATGAAATTAATGATTCCGAGTTCAAGCAACACTAATACACCTACATTTGGATGGTTCGGTGGTCCAGGAACTGGTATGGTAAGCACTAAGCAGAGTTCCCAGTACAATTTAATGAAACACATTCCCTAAGTTTTCCCCAGAGAAATCTCGAAAGTTCCCTGATAAATATAAACATGCAGTTTTACTGGATGTGAAATTTAGATGCAGCAAAATGACAGTACTAGTTGATATTTTTCACATTCAATGCCAAAAATACTAATTAACAACTCAAAGATTACACAGATATAGTCTGCCAGCATCACAAATAGATTTTCCCCGTGGTACACTCTAAGACTCACCGGAAGTTGCTGCCATCAACTTCTAATTGCTAGTGTCAGGGAAGACTGCACCGCAAAATTCTGCAAGCTGAAATAGCTTATGTGGTTGCTCAAATTAAATGGGAGTTATGTTAACCCTATACTTTCATGATCGGCTAAATAATTCGTGTTGATTTCACAATATTAAGGGGCGTTCACACTTCACCTAAAGACCTACGTATGATGACGGACATCAAAAATGGGATATACGTGGTAACTCGTGGCTCTGTTAATCACGAATACATTTTTCGATGAACGCACCTGAGGCAGTCGTAGATCAAATGCTCACCGAACGTCTGTCAAACGTTCGCCGAATGTCCGTCGCCAAGCATCCGTCAGGCATCCATTAGGCGCATCAGGCACTCGTATATCGCACATAGATCGCTAGTAGATCGCTAGTAGATTACTCGTAGATCGCTCATAGATCGCCCGTGTGAGTGGTTCAAGGATGGGGTGCCTACGTATGGCCAAGGATGGCCACACACGTACGTAAAACGTACGTAGAATGTACGTAAAATTCTTGCTGACTGACTCCCGAGGAAGTTACATAACTGACAAACAATTCACTTGTAGAACGTCTGCCAAACTTTTAAACATGTTTTAAAATTTTTTGCCCTCTCCACGTATGGTCACAGATGATTTAGTGCTACCAAGAGCGTTCTACGGATTAGCAAGAGTATCCTTGAAACCCTTGGTGAGTGAATCACGTATGGTGATATGAATATTGACGTCGCTAAGCAAATCTGCAAAAGATATACTGAATTTGTATAACTTGTCAAACAAAATCAGTGAACCTACATATGTCAAAGGAGTCACTCCATCTCGAATTGACTTACGTGTGGTCTCAAGAGCTGCCAGATTTGGTGTTGTATTTAATAAGAATTGTGGATTTAGTTATTGGCGTAACTTGATTGTAATCTCTACTTAATTGCAGATGCCAAAAGCTAAGCCTAAGGTTATTAGATACAGAAGTAACAAAAAATATGATGAACAAAATTTCAAAAATGATATAACTTCTATCCCATTCCTTGTAATGGATGTATTTGATAATTGAAATATAATTTATTAGCAGGGTAATAAATGTAATTAATATAAATAAAGCATTCTCACCTTCTGCTTCCTCTATGCGCATCAACGCTCTCAAGCAGCTAATCATGGCCTTTGCCAGCCAGACATATAATCTTCACCCCCCCCCCCCTCCCCTGCTCTACTATATAATCAAGCGCTCATCAATCATATTCATTCCTTCACTTCTTCCCCACCCACCCATTATTAGGTGTAGGTACTGTCGATCAAAATGCCTAGTTTTTCCCTTGTATTTCCTTTCTTATAGTTGCTTAGTTACTATAGCTAATCAGCCATGAGCCTTTCTGCTGTGTCTTATTCTAATAGCATGTAGCATTAAGTCTGCATGAAGTTTGTATGGTGTAATTTACAAACTACCGGTTCCTTTAAGTCGATAGTGGGGTTACACCAGCCCTGGTTAACATTTCGCTTTCATTTCAATGTATCTACCTAAGCATTACTTTAATCTGTTGCTTGTAGTAAAGATATTTCCAATGCATGATTTGATGTATCTTTTACGTTGTCATTTATAACTAATTTAATCCTAATTGCTCTAGGAGGAAGTAATTATAACCTGTTATTTACTAACTGGTGTGACATTGTTGCTACATTTTGCTATAAATGTTTACAAACTGTTATTGGTAACTTATGTTGAGGGTTTCCATAAGAGCATCTCAGTTATCTATTTCATGTCAGCGTGTGTTAAATATACTTTTCGCCAAATAAAATGGCCGATATTGTCCACGCCTAAACCACTATCCACGTCTTGTCTTTATTGAGTTAATGACAAGTACTGGGTTTTTGTATCAGAATCTCAATCCATAACATATCCTATAATTAGCAGAACTCATAGAGATATAGATACTTACTAAGATTGGTTTTACAAATAATCTTCTGAGCCTTGTGAAGATTGCAGTAACATCACTAATGTTTGTGTAAATTTAAGCTGTGGTCTCTTTTTATAATTACTAATACTATAGATGGTGCAAGTGGTCGATTTGCAGACAGTTGTGGGTAGCTAGGCAAGAATAGCCAGGATCTATGGAAAATTACATATTATAGCATGTTCAACAATAAAGACAAAGACATAAATTTATATGAACTATACTATTTGACTGTAATATTTTGACATGATACCTTGTCAGTATCTGTTACCTGCAACTAATACCCTTTAGTCTGTAATACCCATTTTTGCATGTCTAGACTACGTTAACCAATTCTGATACAGGTCTCTATTTTAAAGAGAGCTTTTCTGGTTAATCTATTGATCAATGATGTATTAGATTAACATGCCCTGATGCAAACTAAGTATATCAAAGGCAAAATTCACCTTATATGAACAGTGAGTTGAAATGACTTATGTATCAGAAACAAATGTCTCAAAATTAGTACTGGAATTGTGAAGGTGATAAGGGACTTAGGGACGTCTATAGGAAAAGTAGAAATGCATTTGTGAAAAAGAGTAGACTCTCTCGTCAAGAATATTTCAAATCAAAATGTAATAAAGGCAAAAATGATAGAAGTTTCTGCCAGGCAAACTATTAAACCATATGTCACCGACAAAAATGATATAATGTAGAAAGAAGGTGATGATATACAAATGGTCTTGAAATTGCCAATGTGTTTAATGACTATTTCAAATATATAATCGATCATATAAGCTTTAATGACACAGTTAATGACAATGGTGTGGATGATGTTATTCACAAGTAAAAAAACCACCCAAGTATAAAATTAAATACTGAAAATTGTGACAGATGAATTTGCTCTAAAGTTATTAACTATGCAACAGGTCTGTGTGATTGTCTAGAGTTAATCCCAAGAAAGCGACAGGTTTTGATAATATCCCTCCTAGATTACCATATTTAGCTCGAAATGAACTCATGCTCTCTATCACAAACATCATCAACTGCACAATACAGGAGTCAAAATTTCCAAATGTTTTAAAACTTGCTGAAATCTCCAAATTTTTTAAGTCCTTTAGATAAAACTAAATACAGACCTGTAAGTATTTTGCCTTGTGTATTTCAAAGGTAATGAAATTAGCCAATGACATTCAAATTAGTCAACACTTTTATGACAAACTAGCTGGTTGTTTATCTGCCTATAGGAAGAAGTATAATACCCAGTCAGTCTTATAAGCCAGGGCAATTGAGAACTGGAAGTATGCGCTAGATCAAGGCAAATATTGATGTCATAATATTAGATTCCAAATTAAATTAGGGACACCATGTTGACATTGTTTGCAAAAAAAATAAGTAAAACTGCTGGCATTATAAATAAATTAAAAAATACAATCCCGATAAATGCACTCATTAATATTTACAATTCATTAGTTTTATCATATATCAACTATGGCTTATTTATGTGAGGGGGGGGGGAAGGACAAAAAGTATTTAAACTTCAAAAGAAAGTTGTTAGAAATATGACAAGGAGCAAACACAATGCCCATACCAGTGGGCTTTTAAGTCCTTAAACCTACTAAAATATAGTGATCTATGTGCGCTGCATGACTTCAAGTTCTGCTACAGAGCTGAAAATAGTAACCTTCCAGTGTACTTTCTGAACCTTATACAATCTTTAAGAGTTCAAAATCAAATTTACCCAACTAGCAACATTTTACATTTCAAACACCCTTGATTAAACTGGTTTGTTACATAGTATTTGGAAAGCAATAGCTTACTAAAGTTAAAGTAGATATATAGAGATGACCAAATATAATTACCAGTATCTAAAGGGACAGGTGTTTCGCTTCTGATACAATATGATAGCATATGATATAAATGGGTGCAAAGGATATCAGGTCAGGAAATTAAACTCTACATTCTTCAATAGTTGTGAAAACATCAAATTTTTATCAAATATTATATGCAAGGAAGCGTACAGTTCAGGTTACTTTGCAAGTGTGCTTGCCACGTCACAATATATACATGAGCAAATGGTACTTTGTTAGAAGCAATTATAAGCAATAGAATATTTTCACAGAACTGCTAAAACTGTGACATCCCATAAGTCTGCCTTTTTCTGTTATATTTGCTTTTCAGTGCAAGATTATTGTTAATATTTGATGCTGCTGAAAACTGAACTTGGTAACGCACATATAGATTAGCAAAGTGGGTTTTTGCATTCTTTAATAGCAACTAGTTATTCATGAAACACGATGAAGAGATATCCGTTTACTTTGAGGTCTATGGATGCAGCCTATTATGATGGCCCCAGTGATGCATAAATATTTTGGGATAGTTATATAAAGGATCACAAGAGCTTTGCATGCAGCTTTGAAAGTTACACCTCATTTTTGAGGCCAGTGACCATGCAAGAAATCTTGGAATCCATGATGATGCCAGTTTGCGTGTGTCACTTGTCCAGGAGGGTGGATTGGGGTTTTATGTCCTGTATTTCTGCACTTGATGGGCTAATTTGAGTGGATTTTCACGGAAGATTCTCTATATTTCCACCAGGTGGTGATTACGTATGATCATAACTAACTGATCAATGAATATCATAACAGAAATCAATTGAATGATAAGATGTCAAATATACATTAAAATGAACTACAAATACCGCTGTTGGTATGAACTTTGCTTCAGCCAATCACAGTCAATGGCGGGAACTTTCTCAGCCAATAGAATGGCTGTATTCCGTCATAGCCGCCCTTCTTAAAAAATGCGAAGATTTCAGCAAGTTTTAAAACATTTGGAAATGTTGACTGTCATGAACGCTTTTTTGCCGTTTATCTAAGGTATATTAAAAGTTACATAATAAATAATTACTCTGAAACATGCAGCATTTCCAATTGCGATGTCAGCCAAAATTGAAAAGCAATACAGACTCACGATCTTGCACTGATAGAGCCTAACTTATGATATTTTATTCACAGGGTGGCCTTGTGGCAGCAGCATTAATTGAGTTTTGAGTTTGTTTATTTGCACCAAACAAAGTGAGTACATTTTGCAAATTATAGTAAACATAGTAACAATATATAACATATCAGATTGGTGCAAGGGATACACCCGAGTATCATATACTATCACCCGATAGGGTGGGTGCTCCCTTTTATAAAAGTTTAATCAAAATAAAATAGTTAATAATTATGTATTAACATAGAAGAAAATACAGAAAAGAAAAAGAAATACAATTCAATACAGCAAAAATAATTATCGAACATTTGACATTCATATCAATCAATTTCAATATAAGTAAATATATGTCACACCAATTATTTCAATACATGTACATACTTTAGTAGGAAGTTATACAAGAATGTGTGTAAGTTTTAGAAAACAGTTTTTTAGTTTTAGCTGATTTTAGAGTATTTGATAAATGTAACCAAAGATGAGGTGCTCTACCCAAAAAACTTTTATTATATATTTCTAAACTATGAACAGGTGTAAGCAGTGAGTTTCTATTGCGAGTAATTCGATCATGTGTTTGTATCTCATATAAATTAGTAATACGAAGTGGGAGATAATCATTTACATATCTATATGAAATATTTAAAAGTGACAAATTCATCAAATCTTCAAAATTCAATAGTCTAGCCTTTTTTATAAATGGTTTCACAGATGTTCTTCTATTGAGATTAAAAATGGCTCTAATTGCATGATTTTGCTTTACTTTTACTTTATTTCGATTACTTGAAGTTAACATAGATCCCCAAACACACACGGCATAATTCAAATGACTCTGTATATTTGCTAAATATATTATACGCTTTAAATAAAAAGGAACAATATTTTTTACCATATTTAAACTGTGAATTCCTGCAGTCAGTTTAGATAACATATGTTTAACATGGCTGTTCCAGTCAAGATTTTCATCAATAACTACCCCCAAAAATTTTGTATCTCTAACATTCCTTATTTCTTTGCCCCCAATCTCAATCTTGTTACAATTTATTTTCTTACTTTTCATTCTGAACAAGATATTATTAGACTTTTCTACATTAAGGGATAAGGAATTACTTACGAACCATAAATTTAATCTTTTAAGATCTTCATTTACTTTTTTAAATAGGAATTTAATATTTCTACCTGATGCAAAAACTGTTTTGTCATCTGCAAATGATACACAGGAACAAAATTTTAAACATTTGATCAAATCATTTGCAAGGACAATATACAATAAAGGGCCTAATACAGAGCCCTGTGGAATACCAAAATCAACTGTGTACTGATCTGAAAGGGTATTTTTAAATTTTACTTGCAGTTTCCTATTACTTAAATAACTTTTTAACCAATTGAAAACTGTACCTTTAATGCCATAATTCTGTAATTTATATAATAATGTTTCGTGTTTAATACTATCAAAAGCCTTAGTCATATCTAAAAATATTCCTATTGTAAACATTCCCTTATTAAAACTATGTAATATGTTACCAGTTAAATCCATAATAGAATCTGTTGTATTTCTTTGTCTCCTAAACCCATATTGCCCCTCGTATAGAATTTTATGCTTTGTGAAAAATTTTACTAATCTAATGCTAACTAATTTTTCTAAAATTTTTGAAATTACTGGTAGTAGTGATATTGGCCTGTAATTACAAATTTCATGAATGTCTTTTGTTTTATATAGTGGTCTAATAATAGCTAATTTCATACTATTTGGAAATTCACCAGATATTAAAGACTTATTAAATATAATCCACAATGCTTTAAGAATACTGGGATATATACCTTTAAGAATATTATTTGATACATTGTCATACCCTTTACTGTTTTTAGATTTTAAATTCTTAATTATCTTTTCTATTTCATTCTGGGTTGTTGGAAATAAAAAGCAATTTGAATTAACTCTCTCTGTAATGTTTGAATATGGATCACCAGAGCTACCTTCATGGCTTAAGTTTTCTGACAATTTTTTACCTATTTCACTGTAGTATTTGGCGAAAGCATTGCTAATTGTTTTCTCATCTGTTTCTTTAATACCATTTACAATTATTTCCTCACTAATATCCTTCTTATTTCTTATCTTTCCCGTAATTCTGTTCAATGTTGCCCACAACTTTTTGGAGTCTCTTTGTGTATCAGAGATTATCTCATTATAATATCTAAATTTTGCCTTTCTCCTTAATATATTATACATATTTCTATATTCTCTATAGAGTTTATATTCTGGACTGTCACGTGGTTTATGTAATACTTTTTTGAACAACTTATAACATTTCACACTTGAAGTTCTTAATCCTGTTGTAAACCATGGACAAGGCAATTCGCTGTGTTTGTTTGTTTTACCTAGGTTCACTGTTTTCAAGGGAGCATAATGCTCAATCACTTCATTAATCTCTTTGTTAAGAACATCAGTTGCTTCATTTATAGAAAACTGTTCAAGATAGGACCAGTCCTTATTGTACAGTGCACCCCTGACATTACGAATAACACCATCATTAATTTTCCTAGTTGTGAATATTTTAGCAGATTTGTGTGCAATACTATTATCCTTGATTGTGGCTATACATAAAAAGTGATCAGAAATATCAGTTACTACAATATGAGACCTCACATTATGACATATTTCAACATCAATATAAATGTTATCTATCAGCGTAGCTGTAGAATGGGTCACACGTGTTGGTTTATATATTACTGGCATCAGATTATATGACATATTCATATAAAAAAATTCCATGGTTTTATTGTGCATATTTATTTTTAGGTAGTCTAAATTTTGATCTGTACCAATAATTACTCTCTTGTGTTCATTCTTAATCTTGATTATTACATTTTCATATGTAGTCAAAAACTCAGTCTCATTAGTACCAGGAACCCTGTATATTTCACCTATTACAATATTTGGCTTATTATTCCGTGGTACTTCAATAAAAATTGATTCAAATTTTCCTTCATGAAAAATAACAAGATCATTCCTTACATAATATTTCAGATCAGACTTTACCATTATCGCAACACCTCCTTTTGATTTATTTTTTCTGTATTCACTGAGGAGGTCATAATTGTGAAAATTAAATCTGTCAAAATTATTTACATTGAGAAAAGTTTCACAGAGTAAAATTACATTTGGTAATATGCATTTACCCTTTAATTTGTCTAATAATCCAAGGAAGTCATCATACTTATTTGGGATACTATGAATATTAAAATGAGCTACAGTAAAGGAACTTCCTGTTTCAGGATAATCACAATTGTCATCTAAATTCAAGTATGTGCAGTCAGTATATAATGCATCCTCTACATCTATTAACTTTGCAAAATTAAATTTTTCATCATTTTCAAGGCTATTCAAGTCAGTCATGTATTAATGTTTTGAAAATCAATATCAATAAACCCACTATGCATATTATGAAACCTCAGCATTGTGCAATCCACATAAAACACCCAAAGGTGCATGAATGTAACAAATGTAACAAAAATAACCATAGTCAACAACCAAATCATATATATAGGCTTCTTCATGTTTACAACAAAAAAAAAAAAAAGTCATTAATCAGTTGGGCAAGATTAATGACCAGTTTTCTGGACAAATTTCCTTGCAATATTAATAAACTATGCATAAGGACAATGTAAAATATACCAGTCAATTTTCTTTAGGGCTTTGCATTGTGTAATCAATCTTTTAATTGTTCACGGACATAGGTCAATACATTTCCCAGCAAGTTTCACCAGGCCACGCATGTGAGTCAAAAACACTGGGATCATCCAGAGATTTGCCTATACCCCAATAAGAGTCAGGGTCTCCCGACTATATTTTTTTATGACAATTGATGTACTAAATTCATGTCAAATAAATTTATTGTCTGTCTGTCTGTCTGTCTGTCAAACTTAAACCTGCATCCCATGTCAAGATTCCCACTACGCCAACAGCACACTTGTCATTTTTGCTGCAAGCGCCCCGATAATTTGTCGCACATAATAAATCCATATTTATATAATTGCATGTCCACAGCACCTGTTACTCTGAATAATAATGGAGTACTCTTGTCTCATGGAATAAACAAGAAACCTATTGTTTAGGGTCTTTTGACCATTAAAACATCTGATACATGTAAATATAGCATAGAAACCATGCAAGAATTATTATAATTCGGCATGTTTAGTGGATTTAACTGAAAAAGAACAACTGATATTTGTATTAAAAGTATTTATGCTATGGGTTGGCACCGACTTATATTTATTGAGAAAGCATATCCAGGTTTATTTCAACTACGTAACAGATAACAGATGACTTTGATGTTGCATAATATATGATTATTGGAGAAAAAAAACTGCATTTGCAAGAAAGTTTCGATGCAATGTTATCTGACTCACGTGAGGCAGTTTGTCGGACTAATTTTTACACACAAATAAATGCTTCATCAATGAATATTCATTACACCATCTTAAAATAATCAATTTAATTTTAATTATCTAAGGTCAAAGTTCAAAGGTCAATGACCTTTCAGTGATAGTGAACTAAATGGACTAAATGCTCCATGTCTCGAGATTTTGCTATATTTGTGGGACAACTTGTGTAGATGGACAAGGTAAATTGTTGTTCCAAGATAGAAAGATGATTTTAAAGATTTGTTGTAAGTGATATATGGTTGCCATGGTTACTTGTTGACCAATAAAAAGAGGTCAAAGTCAACATGACTGCGAAACAAGCACATGGATGAAAAGGGATGAAAAGGAATTTTCCTTCTATTTTCTCCAACCTACAAAGTAAAATCTCTCCTATCTTAATGATTTTTTTAAGCAGGTGTTGTCTTTACTTATGAAATAAAATAAACAAAGTGATGTAGGTTCACACCTAGCAAAGGACAATCATGGATGAAGGCAGTTCGTAGAGTTTAATGATATCAATAGTTGTTACAAAGTTACAGCTTAATTACTTAGAGCTACCTTGCATTGCTCACTGTTAAATTCAGCTCAACTCGTGTAATTGAGCTTATTCAACTTGACAGGGCTAAGAGTGCACTGAACTGAATCAGGGCTACGTTATTAAATGGCATAATTTATGATTATGATTAAAAATAGGAAGTAAAGCAACTAAAAACATGCTAATAATTTTTCCACAGAGGGTGGCAAAAACAAATACCCCAAATGCACCCAGAAGAAAATTAGTACTCATCATCTGCAAGTAATAGGTAGTCTGTAATTATTTTACTCAGGTAAAATTTCTTTTCGACTGATTTTCTTTATTAAAAACTATCAAAAGGAATCTTGCAAATTGAGGCGATTTTCTTCAAATAAAACATGTCATTGTTCTTCTTCATTGTTCCTTACATTATGTCACAAAGAACGGGCTGAAATGAGACGTGTTTCATGTAGACAAAGACTGTCAGATCACAGTTATTACGGCTGGGGACCACGTAAGCCCATGGTTCATTATTTCTTCAAAATAAACACAAGGCTTGTGTTGCTGTAATTGTTTACCTGATGGGCTCAGAAAAAAACCCTCAGCATCATTAGATGTAATGATGCAAATCGTGCGAGCCAAACACCGTGTTTCTTGCATGACTCACGGTATTTACATGTACACTCACTAATGTGCACCGGAACAGGAAGACTGCCCCCCCCCCCTTATCAAGAAAGGCTTGGGGGGGGGGGGGCAGGCAGAAGAGTATTGAATATTGTATGCCCTGATCAGAGCTTCATAGTTGGAAAAAAAGAGTCCTGACTCTGACTCCCGACTCTGACTCCCGACTCCAGTGGCTTCTGGAAAGGTGACTCGAACTCCTGTTTATGTTGCAAAACCCTTGAACCTCAGAGCAGTATCCTCCATCTGACAGGCAGGAGGGCGGGTGGAAAATTTTAGTTTCAAGAGAAGAACTCCAAATACAAATGCACTTTCCCAAACCAAATTTCATACAGAAATACTCTATGTGGTGCATTTAGACGGTTACAGTAATATTCTGTATGGCCTAGCGGTGCCTTTCGATAGTCACATTGACATTATGTTGTTGATTTTTGGCTCAGAAGCAAAACTCACTGAGTGTTCGAAATAAGCGATACACAGTTGTTTGAGACAACCATTTTTGGCTAATGATCAATTATATAACCAAACTAGTCTGCTGAATGACCAATTTATTTACTGAGTGCTTTAATAGTGTATGCGATCAACCTGAACAATCGGGAATAGGCCTAAGTAGCATGTTATGCAATCGCAATTAGACCAAGATGTCCTAATATTTGAACTCTTGAATATCTCTAATTGTTAATAGCATTTGGACAGGTGTGAATATATGAACAGCAAATCCTGTTCAGATTAAAGCCACATGAGCATCAAAAGTATTGTTTATCCAATCTTCTTAAAGCAAACCCACCATCTTCGCATTGCTACGCTAGGCGGCCTTGCTACGCTAGGCGGCCTTGCTACGCTAGGCGGCCTTGCTACGCTAGGCGGCCTTGCTACGCTAGGCGGCCTTGCTACGCTAGGCGGCCTTGCTACGCTAGGCGGCCTTGCTACGCTAGGCGGCCTTGCTACGCTAGGCGGCCTTGCTACGCTAGGCGGCCTTGCTACGCTTGGCGGCCTTGCTAGGTTTAACGGCAAAGCGGTGAACGGGTTTTTTTTTGCCATGGCCCTCTAGTGGTAAAAAGGTGTGTTAATTTGGTCAGCCAATGCAAGCGACACACGAATGTTTTAAAATACTCGAACGGTCACTGCAGGCCACGTTGCTGTGCTAAGTATAGCTACATTTCGTTAACACTGGCGCTGATTTGGCGCTCCACAGATTGTAGCAACCAATAAGACTGATCTGTATAAACCAGGTAATTAAGCCTATTTCTAGCAAGGCCGCATAGTGTAGCTATGGAAAGATGGCAGGCTTGCTTTAGGAAGATGTGTATATCCATTTCCTGACATTAAGTTTGTTTGTTTCAGAGGTTTTATGCACAGTAAGGAGTATTCAGTTCACTAAAATATTCAATAAAATATCATGTCCCTTAAATAATCCAGACCAAAGATTATCATTTTTGTGTCCAAATAGTCATACATGGACTATGACAATGCTTCCAAAGGAATATATGAAATTCAGCAATTATACTATAAAACATATATAACAGATATAACAGTGTTAACGAATATATCTTAAATGTGTTGGGTATAATTCCATACAAAATAAACCTGCAAGATTTGCATTGAATGGGTATTTAAATAGATTTTTAAATTTTAATACCATTAAACACAAATCTTAAAGGTTTATTTTGCATGGGATTATACTTAACACACCAATATTCATACCTTCATAAGCACACTGTTTACTTTTAGCTGGCAACTGAAGGAACTATACATATAAATTAGTTATAGATTATTATGCAACTATATTATTATGAACTCGGTAATAATATACAAAAGCTGTCAACCGGGTTACTGAGAGTGAAATTAAGAAACTGGGTGAGAGAGATCCATCTTGCAGAGAAACATTTTATGGCTGTCATTGCAAAGTATGGGATGATATAACTAGGGAATGTTGGAAACAACACAATAATTTCAAAATATAGCTTAACAAGTAAAAGTACTACAATTAAGATATGTTATGCAAAAATTCACTTATGTAGAAATCATACTGTCATTGACATGGGGGTTTGCAAGAGTACCAAATCTTCATATTTTCCCCTTACTACAAACTTATATATCATTAATGGTCATGAAACCACAAAAATGCATCTCTGCACTATTTTAGACATATTATGACTAGTTTTTGTATGCATTTATGCACAGCAGTGAGTGATTCTGGTCTGAAAATTGAAAAAATTATTATTACATTTTTTATTTTCAAAATTTTGCAATACACAGCCAAGATATGTCAATGTGACCATCACAAGGCACAACTAGGCTATAAAGAGTAATACCATATGAAATGTTGTTGGTTAAGTGCATTAATGCCAGAGTTCTGCTCCAGAACCACAATTAAACAACATTTTTAGCATTTTTTCATATTTTCCATTAGTGTAAAAACAGCATGAAATGAATGTAAAAATGAACTTTGTGAAGTGGAAATACTATAATTTAGATATGTTATTAACAAAATGTCACTCATGTAGGGTAAATAGTGTCTTTGATATGGAGGTATTTAAAGTAAGAATTGTCCCTATTTTTCCCTTATTTTAATAATTCTCTGGTATTTTCAGCCCTGAGACCCCCAAAAGGCACCACTACACTATTTTAGACATATTATGGCAAAGTTTGAAGCATGTAGGTTCAGTAGTGTCAGAGTTCTGCTCCGGGAACGAAAATATAAATTTATTTTTATTTTTCCAAATTTTGTAAAACATAGCCGACATAGGTCAATGTGACTATCAAAAGGCACCACTAGGCCATATAGAGTATTACTGTTCAAAATCTCATTGGTGTAAGTGCATTAGTGTTAAGAGTTCTGCTCCGGAAATGAAAGTGTTATGCCCGCTTGCCCGCCCGCCCGCCCGCCCGTCATTTCCAGTGCTAGCAATACCCTTTTCGAACTTTGTTCGCTGAGGGTTAAAAACATAGCACTGCCCAAGCATCAATCCTTCAGTGAACGAACGGATATTAACACCCATCTGTTGCTATCTTAGTCTCGGTATAATATGAGGATAAACTTATGTAATTGATCTGTCAGTAGTAGTTTTTTCTTATTAATAGCTTCAGACACCATGTGTTAGATGAAATATAGTTTAGGGTTACCAAACCTGATCACTCAGCAATGAATAGATGTATATGTTTACACCTGCTGAGCCCAAGCTGTTCACGGCATTGTACTGCAGAGTTTAAAGGACATCTTTATATATATGACAGACATATAAAATCCATTCAGGTGGATATTGAAAATGCATTACTCTTTTTATGGCATGATTACAACAAAACACCAAGAAGTTATATTTAATTTTAAAGTCTGAGAGTACAGTAGCTCAACACTAGAAAAAATGGTCAGCAAGATAAATGAAATATATTGAGCTGAACCAGCAATTGATGCAGATTTGAGTTATGAAAGCTTTAAATATAGATCGAACAGATATCTCTTCAGTTTCGTGTTAAAGCAACTAAAATGGCTGTGTTATCTAAGATAGGCCTAATTAATGTTTGATATAAAAATAATGATCTGATGTTGCTCAACCAAATACTTTTGGTTAATATATAACGTTTTTTGTTGTGAAAACTTAAAATGCTCCATTATCATATCTTTGACTTTAGCTCAAATACATCAACTTGAAACAAGTGTTAAATTTTTGAGTCAGAGCATCATGAGTAGTAGTAAAGATATTCACACCGACCAGTGCCTTTGTGGCAGAGAGCATAGGTTCTAATCCCAGAGGGAACATTCTCCACTTCATTTTGGCATAATGCAGTTGAAGTGTTATGTTCGATTTAAGATTAATTATGACAGCTTGGAGTAATCATTTGTAGTAGTTCAATTATACTGCTAAGCAGATTTAGATAGTTTATGTACAGTGCAATAAGCAAGGGTTGGATAGCTCAATGAACTAAACATCTGCCTTCTGATGCCGAAGTAGTGGGTGCAAGTCCTTTCGGCATCCTTGGTCCTTGTGTGTGAGGATCAGTTTCGTAAGATAACTATTATTGTTTAATCATTTATTCAACACTATACTGAGTGACATACTATATGAGGGACTATATTTATTAACACCAAATGGAATTCAGGCTTGTTTATGACAAATTGTTTAATTAAGTTAGGGGACACTTTACTATTATGTTATCTGTATCCATCATCATACCAAAACAAGTCATCGCAAAACCACTGCAGCTAGGTGGCAAAGTAGGTTAAGGTGTAGGAGTTTAGTGGAGGTTGTCAGACAGGCAGGTAGGTTGTAGGTTCAAATCCTACTGGGGCCATGCATCACACTTGAATCAGAGAAGATCTCAGACAAGTTGTCAGTAACTTTCTATTATTTGGTAATTGGGTATTTTAAACACATATTATATACTGATCTATTGATTAAGTCATTTAGTTAATATGCATAATTCTTCTGTTGTGAGACCGTTTAACCTGCAGAAACAAGTTACCTGAAGCTATAATTGGGGAATTAATGTAACTTGAATTATTAAGCCAAGTTATCATGAAAATTTAGGGTTACCAAAAAATCAATGTTACTGGAGAAACCATCTCACTCATTTCAAATGAGCTATGTCAGCTTACACATTTTTACAGTGAAGACATCTCTATAACTAGAATAAGACTAGTGACATTACAATCCAAAAATGATTCTGTTTGTTCATCTAATGACCTATAGACTACTTGTTATCGTTACATTCTAATTTTGCATCTTGTTCTACAAATCACGAAAATAAATGCTCATGTGGCAAAAGAAAAGAGTGTATCTAAGTCCTTGCCTTTTACTGCCACGCCATTGTGAAAGAACCTTCAAAGCAAAGTGACATATATAGAACTGGTCATTATAAAAGACAACAACAAAGAAGCGTCTATCCATACTGGCTGACTCTCTTTGATGCTCTCCACAACCCACACATAGTATATAAGAAAGTTTTCAGGCCTGATTAATGCTCGATTTGATAATCATTGAATTGGAAATACTGCAATGGTTTCAGAAAGATTTTTTTTTTCAAGTGACTCTGTTAAACACTGGTAAAAATCGTTTTTCATTTTCTTTTCAGCTTTGGTATGTAACATCCATTGCCAACACATTCAGGACAAGTTTAAGAAAATATCAATTACGACTGGAAATAGAAACTAGACTTGCAATTGTCCCTGACAATTACGATAAACTTTCCTTTAACTTTCATAACCTTTTTCTTTCTCATATAAATACTACAAATAACCTAACAAAGAACCCGGAAGTATTTGTGCTCTGATCATTCCTGAAGTGTTATGATTTTTCACAATGACATCAAATTATTAAGGCACTAAATCCTTAGAAATCACTGTCTTATCCTCTGTGACTATTCGTAAATGAACAGACAACTGTAATGGAAATGACCTTTCAAAAAATGTCTTTCAGAAAGCTGTACTCTTCATAGGACAAGAGTTCAAAATGCCTGAAAATTGCATATATATAGGACACTCTGTTGCCATGACATTCTGAACTAAAATTCTGGAACAAATCACATTTCCCTACCATATGTATATACACTCCCGTGAATTGTTTTGGACCAATCCAGAAAATTTTTTTTTAATAATGACATTTTTAAGATTTTTTTATGCAATTTTCAAAAAGAACAAGTTATTAAGTCCCTGAAAACCCTTAAAATAATTACCCTAGCTTCTCAAGCTGTACAGGAATTGAAAGATCATAAAATCAGGTTTATGAACATATTTTTTTGGTGTCTGTACCTTGTATAGGACCAGAGTTCAAAACGCCTGAAAATTGCATATATAGGACACTCTGTGACCTTGACCCTGTGACCCAAAATTCTGAAATACTTCTCATTTGTGAAGCACATGTATATACACTCCTGTGAATTTTTTGGTTCAATCTATCAATAAAGTTTTGGTCTGAGTAAGCGATTCAGGCTTTATGAGTGATAAAATAATTCTAGGGCCTAAGCTGTTTGATGAAGGTAATTGGCTTTTTACAGTTATGTAGTACTACCCAGAGGACATCTATGTGCAAAATATGAATGAAATTAAAGACTTTCTTCCTACTTTTTTGGGGCGATACACGTAAACTTCCTAACATTCATTGTAAAAATTGCTGACTCAGCGGTCTAGGGTTGTAGGAGGTAGGTAGGTCTCCCCATTGGATAACATGGGAAAGAGAATTCTGGCTCCAAGTTCGAAACTGCTTAAGGTTGGTGAATAGACATGGTATCCTATGTAAAGTCCTAATTTTTCTCTACATAATGACGCCAGTTGCATGAAATTTGATTGAATAGAACTCGAGTTAAAAATTATTGAAATTTATACCAATAAAAAATTCTAGGGCCTAAAATATTCGATCAAGGACCTTGGCCTTTTACAGTCATGTAGTACTACCCAGAGGACATATATGTGCAAAAAATGAATGAAATTAAAGACTTTCTTCCTGCTTTTTTGGGGCGATGCACGTAAACTTCCTAACATTCATTGTAAAAATTGCTGACTCAGCAGGTTCAGGGAGGTAGGTAGGTAGGGGTCCCCATTGGATAACATGGGAAAGAGAATTTTGGCTCCAGGTTCAAAACTGGTTAAGGTTGGTGAATAGAAATGGTATCCTATGTAAAGTCCTAATTTTTCTCTACATAATGACGCCAGTTGCATGAAATTTGATTGAATAGAACTCGAGTTAAAAATTATTGAAATTTGGACCAAAAAAAAATTGTAGGGCCTAAGCTTTTCGATCATGGACCTTGCCCTTTTACATGCATGTAGTACTACCGAGAGGACATATCTGTAAAAAAATTGGTGAGAATCCAAGCAGTTCTTCTACTGTTTTTTTAGACTTTTTCATTTTGAGAAAATCAAAAAGTGACAAAAAATGTTCAATGTCTGACGCTTTTCCAAACGGAACTACCTAGAGCATATTGCTATATATTCCTGACAAGGGGACATTTCAAGGATTCTAAATATGTCTTTGAGATTCCTGTATCTTAATTTGGAGCTGAGATATAAGCAGTCAAAAATCGCAACTTTGGACCCCTGTACCACCTAGACCACTTTACCAAATGGGCTCATTTTTTGCATGATAGTTGTGCTAGGGTAGGGCTATAAAAGTGTGAAATGGCAAGTCAATATGATTATTCCTTCTATGGTTTTCAAAAAAAATTTCATGAAAATTTCGAACTACTTTTTTTCAAAAATTCATAGCTCAGTCAGCAGGCTCACCATTTGGCTCAAACTCCTTTCTGCACTGCGTATTTGTCTAAGGTATCTTGAGAAAAATTCCCATGGAATTATCTCTGCCCAGTTTCCTAAAACCGTCGTCGTAAATTTATTTTTTCTTTTGTGAATTACGCGCAAATGTCACGAAATTTGGTCATGAAATTTATGCCATTCAAAGCGCGCTCTGGCTGTCTATGTGACCTTGAAGTGCCAAAGCTCTGCCTTTAATAGTTTATGAGTAATAGGCATTTACTTCTTGTGAAGAATAATAATAAGACTTACAATGATTGACTTACAATAACAATGTAAACTTTCCTACGGAAAGTTTATAATAAAGTTTTCAGCTTTTAACACGTTTTCTCTATACCCATGAGAGGAAAATTATAAAGTTCTGGGAGGATGTCTTGTATAGAACCAGGTGAGCTTCCTAGCCAATGTGTGGTGTAATGAAGTTTAACCCTAGACTAAATTGGATTTTACCATCAAAGATGAAACATACATTAACACGTCATTAGAGTGATGTCAGTTCATCGGTTCAAGGCTTTCATGTTGCCTGATTCTAATCACTGCAGATTTTTCATGCAACTAGTTAATAAATACATTGGCAAGCTCTGCTGAAGGTCTTGGACTGATTCCCACCAGTTTTAACACTCTTATCAATATTATAAGATCACTCCCAACAGATAATTGTTGAGATTAGACATTAAATAAGCTAAAACACTTCATGTCCATGTTTGCAAGACAAAAGGACCTCATAAATGGAATGAAAGGGCAACAAAGTTGGACTCAAGATTAATCATCTAGTCAGTTATCTGGTCATACAATTAACTTGACTACACAGAGGGAGAGCTTAATTAGGCTGCGCTAATACCTTGGCATAGACTATTGTTTTTGTCATTCTTACTACTTTGAGGGCCAATTTATTTGCAAAATTTTTAAATGGCTGCCATTTCAACAGTTTTCAAGATATTGATGCCCAGCCCAAACCACAAATCAGAATTTGTTCAAATTTGTGGTGATAGCTTAAAACAAATTCAGGAATGCAAGGTATTTAGTAGAATAATAGTCCTGCCATAGTATACCTACCACACAGAAAATTGGGTTTGCTGTCATTAAAAATAATTCACACCATGCAACTTTAAAATTTTATAACTAAAATAAAATCATGCTTTGATCTTTGCACACATTTAATAGAGTATGCAGCTAATGTAGCTAATGTATTCAGACTAGTGAATTTTTTTAAATCTCAAATAATGTGGTTGCTATAGGGTGCCACATTCATGTTTTTGGGGCTGACAAAATAGAGAAACAGAGCTAAAAATAAACATGTTCTATAGCCCAAAACCTCTTTCTACAGATTAGTAGCATAATAGGGTAACGGAATTAGGATTTTGGTTCTGCTATTCTTAAATAAGGTGTTATAACATGTTAAATTTATCCATTGGTTAGTGCATGGGCTGCAATGCCTAGGCTGCAACACAAACACTTATTATGCTATACATTTATTCAAGAAAAACCCATTTTGGATATAAAGCTCTTTTAAAAGTTGGTACAAAGATAAAAAAACAAGCATAAAAATTAAATATCTTATTAAAACCATTAAGATCATAAAATAGCACGGATGTTGTATTTTATGACTGCTTATAGATTGATGGGTTGATCGTCATCCCGGATGTGACCAGATGCTTGTATTCCATGCTGTCAAAAAATGCCGTAAAGCTCACTTTTGCATAAAATTGGCATAGCCCTTTTATGATAATTGGCATGCCAAATACAGGTTTTCTAGTAAATTTTTATAACTCTTTATAGTATAATATTATTGTAAGAAATATGAATAGAATGCATCACAAAAATGTTGGCAATGATGCCTTGTATTAAGTTGTAACTAAAATGTTGTGGTAAGGCACTTATTTGCAGTTGCCCAAGCTTCACACAACAAAACACAAAACAGTACAATATCAATGACAGCTCCAAATATTGGCCCAAATGGCCGCCCAGTATGGTATTTTATATTGCAAATATTTATATCTTGTCGAACCACTGTAAAAATACTAAATATATTAAGATTTACTTACCCATTGCAGCCTCCTTTGTGAGTTGCCCATGAACACTGGAGCATTCCATCATTGCTTGTCTTAACTCTTCTTTGGAAGTTCCAGATTTTGCAAAGAGATCACAGGCGTGCTTCGTTGCAGTTGTGCAAGGACGGACAGTTTCAGTGCGACCGTGTTTGAAAGCAGAAGTACTGCATGACTCATATGTTGCCACAGTTCCTCCATATTGCTTGAAGTAAGCCAACTAAAAGTAGAAAATATGATTCGATATATATATGGCATATTATAACCAGGAATTTTCATATTTTCCCTCATTTTAAACAGTCACAATATTTAGAGTCATGAGATCCCCAAAAAGGCACCACTAAACTATCTTAGACATATTTTGATAAATCTTTAACATGTAGGTGCAATAGTGTCAGGTTTCTGCTCCGGAAATGAAAAGCAATGTTTTCTATTTTATTTTATTTTCCAAATTTTGTAAAAAATAATATCATAAGGCACCTACGCGTTGGACAAACATTGGTGATAACCCTTTCAAACTTTGTTCGCTGAGTGTTAAAAATAAAAAAGCCATCATGTAAGATATTATGAAACCCACCTGGATAGCCAGCTGCATGAAAGAATCTGGACTCAATTTTTGTTTTTTGATGAAATTCTTTCCAAGTTTCTCATATTGTATATAATGCAAGTCTAATCCTTCGATAGCAGAGTCAAAACTCTTCTTGGCATTTCCGATGGCTGCTTTTAGCTCATCAGTCAGTTGAAAGTCTGTCGCAAACAAAATAAAATGTAACAATATACTTCTTGTACAATATCAAGCTCAGCTTAGGCTATAAATGGTCTTGTTTGGCCACAAATCCTGTACAAGGGAAATATATTCGTTGAATTTTACCCCCCGGAATATTAAAAGAACATTACCAAATTATTAAATGCAGTAATTGCGAAAGATTTTTCATTGACATAGGTGAGCAAACTATTATCAATGAACACAATAGATAAATAGATTAAAAAATTTTTAATAATAAGACCGATAGACCTATATTTTTCCTGTACATTTTATTTCTTAAACTTACTTTAAAGTTACTGAGCCCTTATGCGGACATGTCAGTAAAAATAATTTATTTTCGCATTCACTTGAGGGCCGGGGGTTCTGAAAATTGTCACGTCCACCCCCCTTATCCAAATGAAACAGCCCTAATTATATCTGTATAAGACGCTCATTGTGAATGGCTATTGTGACAGTGTGCCTGTTAGCAGACTTTAATTTTTGGTCAAGAAAATGTATATCTGAAGTGACCAATACTGTCTAGGTAATATTGTTACTGTCATTCATCTTAGAAGAATATTTTTAAGCAGAAGAAGAACAGAAAGGCAACTAGTGACAGAAATGGATCTCGTGTCTCACCTAGTCGTTGAACTTCTCGAGAAATATCAACAGATGCAGGTGTGGAATCTGGATGAATGAAAGGTTTTTCTGTACTCTCCTGAAACAAGACAGACAAAAAATTAGTCTACTGTACTTTCCAAATCTCATTGCTTACACACATGTAAAACTCAAGTCATCCGGATAAGCTGTCATTTTCTGTTTACAACTACATATTCCTACTGAATAAATGACTATCTCAGATGCAGTCATTATAAAAAAATAAAAAGTTTAAAATCCTACTTTACTATAATAGTTTCTCTTGTAACTTCTTCCATTGTCATATAATTGATTGTTCATATTTTGAAGTTATTAAGGCTATTAATTTTATTATGCAGTTCCATAAGCATGGTAGGGTCCACCTGTAGGATACATAGGTTCAAAATTGGCGATTGTGCAAAGCCAATCTTGTAATAGTTTGCATTTATGTGCAGCACATTAGGCCATCTACATTATTTTGTGGAATAATTAGTTCATTTTGTTGCTCAGCAACCCTATAGACAATATCTTGAAATCCTACTATCGCTACACAACACAATAGACTCTATTATGCCTCAACTTTTTTTACATGACCTCAGTTTCTGAGCAATAGACCAATGGTCAGGTTTGTTTCCTTTTTGGGGTAAATAGCAACATTTTCGAAGCCCCATTTATGTGAATAATATGATTGTTACTACTTCCGCTTATCATAAACAAAATTTACACCCACAGCCTCTCTGGATTCGCAAAATATATCAAGAATGATCATCTAAACAATTACAAGGAAAATTGCCTAATAAGAAATTGTTACATTTGTCAGTCCTCTTCAGGGTGACCTTTGCTTCATAATGCCTGTGTTGCAATCATTATATCCCTTTTGTAAATTTTGATGACTAATTTTTGCAGTTCATTTAGATTATAGGGTTCTAAGATATCCAGTGTACATGGATTTCATTAAATTGCTCTGATATGATATGTGATCACTCGGAGGTGATGAACCAACCATCATTTGCTTGTAAAAGTAGTATGTGAACTTAATTATATTTATTTCATTTTTACACAATATACATAAAACGCTTGTAACAATAGCATGTAATTTTCAACTAAGCAGCTCTGTTATATCAATGGATAATATGGTGATAATTGTAGTGAACTGCTGGGGATCTTATACAGAGAGTGCTGCAATAGGGGCATGTGAATTTCATTGTAATCAGGTTCTAAATGGAAAATGTCTGTAACAAAAGCATGTGAATTTCATTCAGTATTTTGCTCATCAATGTTTCTCTCTTGTCATGAACTAGTGATTGTCACTCATGAGAACAAATCCTCAAAAATAGTGTATTTTTTTAAAATAAACTTTATACTATAACAGTGCTAATCTATTATCATTATTGTTACTATTTTTCTTCTTGAAATATTCTATTAACTTGATAAATTGTAAATGGTGTCTCTAGATATTTCAGCTTACCTTTAAACGCCTGGGTGGCCTCTCAATAGAGGTCTTAATTAAGACCTTAGATAGGCCTCCCACACATAGAGAAAAATACCTTTTAAATATCTCTTTACTTGTGTATTTGTCTATGTATGTTTCAATCAATGTTTTTTATATGAAATGTGTGTCTCTTTGTGTAAATAAATGTCTTTGTCTGTCTCATCCAACTACCACCAAAAAACCAACTGCAATAGAGAAATCATAACACAGTTTAAATCTATGTTCATCTCAGTTCCACAACTTCTGGTTCTTCAAAATTTGCGAACAAATAGATTTTTGACCCTGTGCTAGTTCACCCTTTTAACCCCTTCAGGGTGTCAATTTGATGAGTGGGAATTGAAGACCATATAGCGCTACAAGCATATTTATTATTGAGTTATTGCAATTTGAAATTGACAAAATTTCCACTATAAGTGACCTGTGACCTTGAGAAATGGGTCAAGGTCACTACAACTAGGTCAAAATGTTTGTCTTACATAAAGGTACCAACTGAGAAACTCCAAAAAAAGTCACTTGATGGAAAAAATAATAATTCTTCTGATATAAACAAAGGGTGTCTTTACAAGTTTACTGTATACGTGAGAACCTAACTGATGCCCTTCCAAGGACATGCCGGTCAATTACTGCAGGTGGGAAATAACCTCAGATGATTATATGACTTATTTGACTTGCAAGCCGCCTAGTAGCCAGCATCTTCACGAGTCAATGTGCACTTTCTGTCACTTGAGTGGCCAGCTCCATCACCACCTGTGCCAGAAGCCTGTTTGGCATTACTAAGTTCAATGCCTGCAACACTCGCGAATTCCTGGCCAATCTGTCCACTCGTGGGGAATATAAAAATATACCACATAATATCATAAACAGTATAGTGTAACTCCAGGTAAACATATACAAGTTTCACATTCTGTAGTATGTGATGCTTTATTTTTAATATAAGTTTGTTTTTGCTTTTACAATACAAATATTGAGCACCCCACCTTAAAATCATTTTAAGGTAAGGCAAGCATTTAAGAATGATATATAATGGTTATCCGGTTGTACGAGACAACAAAAATTGAGCTCAGACAACCAGATTGTCCTTGCAAGTTGTCCGTCTGGAAAACAAATCAGCCATACAATTTTGGCACTGAGCCAAAGCAGGAATTAATAAATTCAAGATAACGGACCCTGAATCTGATGTTTTATATAAGTGATTTATATGGAATGATATGGATAACTATGATTCTTATGAATAAATCTTCAGGAGTGACCTCTTGTCAGATGCCACAGTGATCACTAGTCGACTTGTAGAAGTCACATTAAATGTCCAACTATTTTTAATTTTTTCTCTTTCTTTCACTTGTTCACAATTTAAGTTAATTCAACTTTATTGCAAACTGTGACAGAGAAGTATCTTTATCAACAAGGGATTTGACTTGCAGGCTAAGTTGCAGCTAAAATTTTTGTCCGTTTTGTGCTTCTCCGTGCCATTTATAGGAACTATTACGGGAAAACAGTTGGACAATCTGGACATTAAATTTGAATCCTATAGCCATAGGTTTGTTTGTTCGGTTGCTTTGAAAAGCCATACTGGTCCCAGTAGATTTGTGCCAAATGATTCTAGACATGTCGGTTCACTTCTCTTCACTGTTTAGTAACAATAAAACATTTTGCATTTGTTTAGAATTGCTCACTTTTTGTTTCAGACAACCAAGATATGTGACAGACAACCAGATTTTTGAAGCAGGAGCCTTATCTGCACCCCTGCTCCCTAGTGATATTGTCTTGGGACGTAGTCTGGTTTTGAAGGTTCGATTGATGTTTGGTTGCTCGAAATGTATCGCAAAAATGCCATGAAACCACACCAAACTAACATTACATTTTTGCTTTTAAAATCTGTCAGGTCCTATCAAATAGGTGTTAGGAGGTCTGATTCGTGGGGATCGATACGCTTGCGTGTAAAAATGGTTATTCGCGCATTCTGCTCCGGAAATGAAAAATATAATTTTTTATAATAATTTTGTAAAAACATAGCAATGATATGGCAATGCGACAATCAAAAAGCACAACTTGGCCATGTATTACCAGAAAAACTTTGTTAGGATAAGTGCATTAGTGTTGGAGTTCTGATCTAGAAACAAGTGTCAAGGCGCCCACGGCGGTCCACCTGTTTCGAACTTAGTTCGCTGAGTGCTAAAATTATTTTGATCATCACCATGAAAGATATAACAATTTTAATAAATAAAGATCTATTTATTCTAATTACAAAATGTTTTTATCATTCAAGCGGCGATAAGAAAATGTCCCAAATTTTAAATGTCATTCCACTTCTACACATATGCATAGGGAGAAAAAATTAATCTTATATCTGACAACCACAGAGAAAGCATACGCAGATGAGCCATTGTGATTTAACCTTCATGTCTGCCATGTCGGGCTGTCTGCCAGTAAGGTGAGTGTGCCATCTGCATATCGCGCTGTCCTGCTGTTTATGGAAATATGGTTTAGGTCTGATGAAGAAAAACCCTGCCTAGGTGGATCAAAGCAATTGGGTGCAGCTAAGTCATCTGATCACACCTGCTGCAGCTTCAAAGTACTCACACGGGAAATATGCCAAACAAGCAGATAAATAAAGAAACTTGCCACTGCTCCAATTACAGGTAAATACAGGTTAACAAGCCTCCATGACCTGCATTTTCCTGCTGGAGTCTTTTAATCTCAGAGCTTTTTCATATTAGCTAGCACACCTGTTGCTAAGCCTAAAAAAGAGGATGGAAGTAATCTGAGCATTTCCAAAGCGAGACTGAGAATTGCAATTACATAAACATAGGTGGGTGAGACCAATTCAATGGTCACAATGGGCATGTTTTTAACAACATATAGCCTACCAGGTTAGCTTTTCTTTTCTTTTCTTTTTCTCTTATTATCATCATCTTCTTTTTTTTATATCTGCGTCTGGACCTATAACACGATATAACTATGACTGATATAGACCTTAATTATTAAGTTGATCTTCCATAGGATTACATGTATTTTAGAAATTTTGAGACACTTCCGGTTCAGCATGATCACTATGCAGCCTCATTTTGAAACCTCTCTCTACGGGAAGTGAGCTTCGCTCATATTAATAACAATGGCCAGATATATTTTTAACAAACAGGTTCTCAGTTCTGTGACAAAATTAGGTCAATGACTGATAAGAGATTGGGATCTGTAACGTAGATAAATGTTATCACAGTTCGCTTGGTGAAAACAATTGATGAATCTGTTTGAAAGCTATGAAAGACAAATCTTAAGACTGTTTATATTATGTAATTATTTTGTAAATAATTTCACATGAAGAAAACACATTTTGTCCAAATTTCTACTCAAAGAAATGAGCTCTACAGTGACAGTGGAATTTTACTGGTGTAGAACAAGGTAAACAACATCGTTTTTTTTCTTCAGGCAAATGACCACATAGCCTATATATACAGCTTACAGGCCATTACTATCAGAAAAGTTCAGATTCTTGCAGCAAGCAGCAGTGGCTGAATTGTCTGAGGCGTCGGTCTGCTTGAAAAGGGCTGGGAGTGCAGCATTTCAAGTCCGGTCAAGGGAAAACTTCTTTTTTTCTTAAATTATTAATATTTTTACATGGCCTTAATATCTACTACATATGTACCAATTATTATCACACAAATCTATTACTTGTCTCTTTGTAAAGAGAGCTTTACTCGTGATCCATTTCTTTATATTAAAAACCACTGCACTAAGTCACCGGGACCAAATTTGAGAAAAAGTAAAAAATGTACTGGGTTTACAATCAGCTTGAATATCACACTTACACACTTGCAGGCAAATCCAGAATCTAACTGCCAGCAAAAACAAAATCTATAGCAAATATTCTTCTGGCATATTCTCAGTGTCATGCTTGTGCCGTTGGACCCCTGATTACCATCCATTTGCATTAATGCTTTAGCTGGATGACATCTGCAACTTCCATCAACGGATTGCTACATGCCCCTCTTCCCACCAAAAGGTATTCATTGTACTGTTTTAACCTTTTATTGTTAGAGTTCCTATGTCTGTAGATTTAGCATAGGCAAATAATAATATGAACCAATATCCAAGCCAGAACCATACACTCACGAACATAAATGAAACGTTCAAAAAAACATTTTCCTGGGTACACACTTAAGAAAATAGTTTTTTGAACGTTTCATTTATGTTCGTGAATGTATGGTTCTGGCTGGGATACTACCTTCTTGTCTCATGATATTTTTCACATTACATGCTCATTTATGCACAGCAAGTTAACTTTAAGGTACAATAAATAATATAAATAGAGTTTTTCATGCCATCAAAAATACAATATGTAAACAACCCTAGTGATGACATAACAATCCTGAACAATGGGTGATGACGCCATTTTGATCTAGATTTTCTTTCAATTTATGATTTATTTTAATTAATGCATGATAGACTGACTAGCTGATACAAAGTTAGTGTGTCTTGATTTGTTTAGTCCATTTTAAACTATTTGGAAAAGTCTTAGAAACTTGCAATTTTGACAGACAGTGCAATAATGACCATGTTCAACCTAAGCATTTTTTTTTAGAAAGTGTTGATAATGTATATTCTAATAGAACATATGCTTGTCAGTCTTCATCTATTTGAAAAAAATAAATAATAAAGCTACACAAATCATGAATGAGTTAAATTACCCTCATGTTAAGAAACAACGTCCACCAAATTTCCTAATAGGTAAAACTGCACCAACCTTGTAAATTTCATTGAAGTAACGCAGCACTGCCACACCATCACCCCACGCATGCTCAAAATTCACACAGGTCATCCCATTTCCAAGCATGATGAGTGAAAACGACTTGTCAAACCACCTGCACAACACGAATGACAATCATGCTTTGCAATAGCAATTTCATTATACAATGAACACTAACAACAATAACATTTCAATCTGAGAGTTGGTACAATCTTTGTCTGCACCATAAGTAGAATAGCAGGTTAATCTATCATTCCTTTATCAAAAGAAGTAATACTTTATTATTAACATGATGCATACAATACATTGGAAATTAAACGCACCTGTTTCCTGAGTTATCCCCATGAAGGAATTGCCTTGAAAAAGTTGTAACATCCTCAGTTAAAAATGAATCATCCAGGGAAATCGCAAAAAAGGCACTGTCAATTTTACGAAGAACCTCTGAGTTGCCTGGAAAATATAATTGATATGTGAGAGCGTCAAGTCATTAAATTTTGGCAGATTGACTAAGATTAGGTATCAGGCTTTGGCATAGGAGGCAGTCAGGGCAGAAAACTACACAATTATCGCTAAACTGTGTTGTAGTGCTTAGTTCATTCATGAGGGGTTGTTTCTCGCTTCCGTGATGAGGTCCGGGTGGACTTGTTGACTGCCGGAAGTCAGGCTGTGTCCCTTGCAGTGTCATGGAATAAGGGAACACCAGAACCAGTTTGAGTCTTTCTTCACATTACAGACATAATCCATACATCACAGACCACTCTTCTTCCTATCTGCTATGATCTCTCTGCCATGATCTTTTCCCCCTTCTGATTCTTGCTGTTTACTTCATCCTACATAAACTAACCAAAACGTAACTAATTGTAGCGATTCTGGGCTATTTAAGGGTTGTTTTGCGTTGTAGGTAATTCAGTACTACATCGTTGCACCAATTGACTTTCCTTCTCCTCAGTCCTGGTGCCCATTTACTGAACAAGACTCTAGGGCTCTTTCACTGAACTAAACCATCTTGCACAGCCCTAGTGTTCTTTCAATGAACTACCTTGCACAGCCCTAGTGTTCATGCACTAAACTAAACTACACTGTCTTGCCCAGTCCTAGACATCTTGCTAGTTGCAGGACTATGCCACAAAACATCCAGTTATTCAGTAAATAAAACATAGGCTGCGCAGCAGCAAAACCTTCAGCGAATGACCACATATAGTGAGCACGAGTGCCATCAAAATGTTCAAGAAACCTCTGTAACAAATGTAGTTGAGCAATTAGACATTATACTATCTTTTGTAGGTTATTCTTGTCCATCCAAGACAATCAAACTGAAAAAAATTAAGTTTGGAAAGAGTAAGTACCACAGTTAAGATATCATATTTGCAAAATTTAATTCAGGAAGAACAAATATTGTCTTTGATACAGAGGTTTGAAAAATCAAGAATTTGTCCTATTTTCCCCTAATTATAAATATTCTGTATTATTTATGGCCATGATACCCCCAAAAAGGCACCACTACTGTTGTAGAACTTAAATTTAGATATATTATTTGCAGAATTTCACTCACGTGAGATTAATAGTGTCCTTGATAAGGATGTTTGAAAAAACAAGAATTTTTCATATTTTCACCTTATTAAGCAAATTGTATATTATTTACGGTCATGAGACCCCCAAAAGGCACAACTAAACTATTTTAGACATATTCTGAGAAAGTTGTAGGCATGTAGGAAATGTAGGTGCAGTAGGGCGCAAGTTCTGCTCCGGAAACTATTTTTTCCATCTTTGTAAAACATAGCCAACATATTTCAGTGTGACTATCAAACGCACAAATAGGACATATAGAGTATTACTGTATCAAATTTCATTAGGGTGAGTGCATTAGTGTTTGAGTTCTGTTCCGGAAACAAAAGTGTCAATTCGTTCACTGAGGGTTAAGAATCCATTACATCACAGAGAACTTACCAGCTTGTTCTAGTTTTTCACGCATTGTGGACCAGGTGTCCCTGTCTTGAGTGGTCAGCAGGCCGATCGGGTTCTCAGAAGGCTCAACATTATCGGACAACACACCTTGGACTAGGGCAAAAATCTCATTAGCTGGCTTGAGATTTCCTTTCAAAAAATAGAAATGAACTCTTAGATTCAAATATCAACCTTTCACATCCATCTAATCAAACAGATATACTATTACATACCATCTTTGTCCAGAACATCAAAGATGTAAGGATGTCCTCCCCGAAATATTACGACATGTTTCGCAGTAGGATCAGTAAATAATTCATCTCGTACTGGCCGTGGAATTCTTGTCGAATTGAAAAGACGTGGAAATTGGCTCATGTCCAGTGGGAAAGCCTTGTACCAATAGGCACCATACCAAGATACTGCTTTTGGTAACAGTCTGCAGAACAAAATATATTGCCAATTAGTCTCAGCAAACAGTAGCATTTGGGTCTCATGTTGGACAACTTTAGATGCAATGTGACAAATGGATAGAATGAAATCAATACCTGACAAAGTTTCTGAATTGTGGAGTGTCACTTTTTTCTGGGTTTAAGTGATAAACTTCAGGTTCAAGTGCATTGTCACGAAGTGACTTTGCAAATCGAATTGAGGAAACGAGAAAGTTGGACAATCGAATAGCCTGCAATGAAAGTTGACGCAAAATATTTCATGTAATCATTATATTACAGAAGATCAACTACTGTACATGCTCTGTCATTTTGTCAATTCAGACGAAACTTTAATTAAGCATCACCATGAACTAAATCAGTATTCTTAGTTATATCAGATAAATATAATAAAATTATACATATTTATTATAGTGAGAATTGATTTGCCTACTTTTTGCCCGGTGTCCAAGGCCTTTTAACAAAAAATTGAGGAACAGGAACTTAATTGTGAGATATAAAATGACATTAACTGCATCTTTATTGATAATACTAAAAGATATACTTACCGGTTTGTTATACCCAGGTCGACTGTCCAGTTTCATGGCCATGAAGGGATTATGATTCAGCATTACCGCACGCCTGTCCTTCAAGTACATGTCAGACCAAGGCCCTAAGGATAAATTTCAATTATGCTTAATTTTATTACATAAATAATAGCTATGAAATGTTTTTCATGCTAAATCTCAAAAAACACAGTTATATAACTTTTTAAACTGTGATAACCCTGACCTCCAGTGGGCACATTTTTTTTTCAGACTTTGGTGAAGAAGTTTTTATGAGAAATGTTTTGAAATTCCAGATACTTTTCATAATGATAGTTTACCCAAAACTGAAATTTGAAAATTGTAAACACACTACATCAATTACATCAACCATTTTTTAATTTTATATTTAGATCTTAAATATATAAATGTATTTTATGTGTTTTTGTTTTTTTTTAAATATGAGTTTTAAGGGGCATCCACATCAGCGTTTTTTTAAATAAGAACTTAGTGGATGTCTCCTGACCAAAGGTAAAGAGTATATATGTATTTTTATTTATTTACTGCTTATATCATGTGTAATAACGTACATTTCTTTAGTTGTTCCTTGTAATTTGCTGCTTTTGTTGTTTGATTTTTTTTATTTGATCAAATAAATTCTCTCTCTCTCTAGATCTCCAGTGTACAGCCATGATTTACCTGATATAAAACTTGTATGCTTATTCTGCTTATCATGAGCCTTCAGTTGCTCATGTAGATCTGAAACAGAAACCTAAGACTTCAATATGCATAAAAGATCACACAACAAACCTAAATACATGGTTTCTTAAAACAGATGTAATGATATATAACTGCAGAACATGAAATAAAGATTAAAAAAGTCCAGATCAAATTATCAGTTACCAATGCAATACCTAAATTTACCTTTTCCAATTCCATTTTCAAATTCCTTCACAAGCTTTTCTGTTTGAGCATAAGCTTCATTATTTAACAGAGGTTGTTGAGATTTTAAATAGCGTCCACATGTTTTTGGCAATTCAGGAATGGGTAGCCTGGGCAGACTCTTCTGAAAATGGTCTGATGGCACTTTACTTCTCTGTAGAAACTGATATGAGCTGTCAGTGCTGTGAAAACAATTATATTATATATATATTATTGTATATAGGGATATCATTTTATTATAATGTCAAACAGATAAAATTAAAAGACTGCAGCTTTTGCTTACACATACCTATAGGATGAACTAGGTAGGACCCGTATACTCCCATAATGTTGCTGAAAAAGATTTTATTGCAAATTTAGATACACCAGCACAACATAATGTACGCATTTTAGGTAATTTGAGAATCACTATTCATATTTAATTATTCAGACATAATCATAAATGTTTCTAGATAGATAGATTTTATTGACACATATCGGATCACATTTGACCCATTTGTCATAACAGAACATACATTTGGAAAAAAGAACACATCCATAACTATGTACTAGACTAGTACTACAGACTAAAGATAAACAATTGTACCTTGGGTAGACAGCACCCCTTAAACAATGAAATCAGTACCCAGGGACCATGCTGTCACGGTCCATACACAAGCATAGCTCAGCGCCCCCACAATCACAACCAGCCTGTAGCACCCTTAGATTTAATAATATAATATCTGTCTATCACAATTCAGCTAACAATATCACAACCTATTCTGCTCAATTAATAATAAATTACGCATTTTCGCAATAGTACAGCTCTGATGAATAATATACATACAACATCAATTACATGAGCAAGAACAAGATCATCATCTTGAAAAAGACACCAGTCTCCTGATCATCAGAATGCCAGGGTGACTGGCCAGGTCAATAACGTGGGGATGCCCCCTTCCTGAATGTTCACTTCCATCATATAGTCTTATCAATTTAATTTAGTTTTCATTTCTATTTCTTATTTATTTGTATCCTTTATTGTAAATGCTCATTATTATATTTTATTTTTACTTCATTTTGATCTTATTAATTGTATATTTACCTTTTTAATTTGTTATAATATTCTACTTTATTTAATTTTAGTTTACATTTCCTATTCTTTTTCTAAGCCTTTTTATATGAATTTACTGAGAGCTTTTGTTGCCTCTGGTATGTTTGATGACATTATTGGGTAGCAGGTCGATTCGTCACTGCGCGATTCGTCCCTACCAAAACGGGTCCATTCGTCACCCAAAAAAAGTCTGTTCGTCAACCGAAACTGGTCCATTCGTCACCCGCATTTAAAAGTGCAGAATTACATAATACAATTAATTATTTCTGCTACCAATCTTAAAGATAATGCCATTATTATAAATAATGCAGACCAAGTTGTAGATTAATGCAGACCAAGACTTTGCAGACCAGATCTCTGAAAGTGCAGACCAGATCTAGAAACTGCAGACCAAGTTTAAGAAACTGCAGACCAAGTCGATCTGAGACAAGATTTTTGAGAATACAGACCAAGTTTGATGTTAGCAATAGAAAGTTAATAATATAGAAAATGCATACCAGGTTATATTAGTTATAGAAAATGCAGACCAGATCTGATAAAATGCAGACCAGGTCTGACAGAATGCACTCCAGCAAAGGGTGACAGAGTGCAGACTATGTCTGACAAAGTGCAGACCAGATTTGAGAAAGTGCAGAAAAAGTTTTATGTTAACTAGTATTAGATAGTGCAGTCCAGGTTTAGAAAAATGCAGACCAGGTATGAGAAAATGCAGACCAATTGAGTATATATGTCAGTATAATGGAAAGTGCAGACCAGGTAGAAAGTACAGGTCCAATTTATTCTCCTTTAAAATATCATTTGGAATTAAAAAAATTTTTAGTCTGCATTATACACTCACATGGATTACGAATCAAGTGCAATTACATTCCCTAAATGGCCACATAATCACAGCAACAGTCTACCTAAGAAGAAATAGTTCGTTTGGTCCGCATTGTCTGCATGGTCCGCATTTTCCATCTATGGCGAAATAGGGGTGTTTTGTACTAGTCTAAACAAAAACGGACGATCGGCGCTTGTTGGTTTTAACGTGGTCCGCATGGTCCGCCTGGTCTGCATTATACAATTACCCATGCTATCCCCCATGGTTTCTACTATAGTCTCGTCTAAAAACCACTTCAACCGTGCTTTCATAGTCACCTGTAGATGCCAAAAAGCTGGACTTGTTTTACTCTGAAGCTGGAATGACAATCTGAACATTTTGTATAATGTGTGCTCACTCGCCAGTGACCTGTCGTGTGCCCTGCTCTGTCACTTAACTATAAAAAAAAGGGTGAGCAGTGTGTACTGTCAAAAGTCCACTGACTGCATATACCGGCCAACAGGTCAACAAACAGAACAAACTGTAAAAGTACAGGTGGCGCTTATAACTTTTTACTACGGCGCCATCTGCAGGATTTAGGCCAAAAAATTCAACCAATCAGCGCTGTTGGCTATCTTCGCTGCGGAGAAACGAAGAAGGATAATGGCGTCGAAATGTAAAGTTCTGAAATATTCCATCCATAAATATTCAAGTTATTCTTCGAATTATGTGCCTGAGTAAGTGACAGTTTCTTATTTGCAGTCATAACTAACTTAAGCATATACTACCAAGTTTAGCAGTTTCAATCATTTGTTTTTACTTTGGAAAGTACGGAAAGTGATAGATGGAGTATCTATCCTCTTTGAGTCTGAGGCTCTGTGGAAAGGGACAGCCGAATTCAAACGGCGAAAGACTATTAGAATGGGATCGAAGAAATTATCTCTCACCAATACACATTATTCCATCACAAAATGTCCCACAGAACAACATGTGAAATGCCAGAGATACATAGTGATCATACTGCAAACTCTGGAACAAGGAGAAGAATCAGGTATAGAAATAAAATTGACTTCATCCTAGATTCCTTCTATTCCTAGACTGAAGTCTCAATGAAATGTTCACAGAAAATTAATCATACATGCTCGTAGGCATGGAAATTTCACAGTCCACACAGATCATAAACAGTGGCGGCGCCAGGATTTCTTAAGGGGGGGGGGGGGGGCAACCAAGGGACAAGGGATCCATTTAGAGGGCAACCAGGGGCGCAGATAACACTCATGAGAGCGGTTGTCGAGCGAACAACCTGCTTGAAACATCTGGTTGTCTGTCACAAATCTTGGTTGTCCAGAAAAAAAAATTGAGCAATTTTAAACAAATGTAAAACTTGACTAGTGATCACTGTGGCAACAAGAGGTCACTCGTGAAGATTTGTACCTTCATCAGAATCATAGCTATCATCTGTCTTATTATTCCACTTAATCACTTGTACAAGACATAAGATTCAGGGTCTTCAATCTTTTAATTTTTTGACTTTCACTGTTTTTTCTCCGTGCCAGAATGCCATATGGTTGATTGGTTGTCCACATGGACAACTTGCAAGGACAATCTGGTTGTCTGAGCTAAATTTTGGTTGTCTCGGACAACCGGATAATCATTATCTGCACCCCTTGGGGCAACTGTACACTGTTGCAACGCCTTCGCGCTATTCGGAGGGCGCGTATTTTGATGAATTGCTACGTCTGATTGGATGAGCGGCCGTAAAAATAATTACCTGAAATCGCATCCATGGCTCGCCACTTCCATACTATGACCAAATATTTTCCTTTTTTTTTTGTATAAGCAAAAAAATAATAAGGACCTTTGGACAACTATAAAAGTGGTCGAAGCACGGAATCAAAAAATAATCAACTTGGCGGTTCAGCCAATCAGTCATGGCGATTCATCAAAAGAAACACCTGCTAAACTGCGTGAAGGCGTTGCAACCACCTTTTTTCAGACTGCAAATTTTGCCAGGACTTAAAGAAACAAAATCCTGAGGACCATACACAAAGCTCAAAAAAGAAGAAACATAGGAAGAATTACTGATGACTCAAATCGCATATATGCCGATCAACGAAAAACTCATTCCAGGAATGAATGGCCTTCCTACCAATACTCACTTCAGCTCGGTTTTCAACACAGACACGTCTGGTTCCTTCCCTACATACCTCCAACTGCAATGACAGTACTTATTACATCTCTAGAAGTAAAAAAAAAAAGCAGTGAAATCAATGAAAAACAAAAGAAAGTTCAGGAAATGATCAAATCAAAGCCGAACTCATCAAATATCAAAGCCGAACTCATCAAATATAGCACTAAAGAAATATTTATTATTTATTTAAAAAGTTTGTAGTGTAAATTTTCCAGAATCTACTTCTCCATGACCTGATCCATATCATTCCAAGACAAAATTGAAAATAAATGTAACATTGATCCAAGACAGGTTCAATGGTAGGAACCCTTGTATCTTCTGCCTTGAGTTGTCTCAATTTACATTTAATGTCCAGAAATAATTAGAGGATTTTGCCAGTGCTCTTGTAAATATGTTCCTGAATTAAAGATCCAGGTGTTGCTCTTTCCCGGAATGTCTGTGTGACAGTGTTAGCATTTAGGGATGTGTTCAAAATTTTGTAAACGAGAAGTAATTGACATTGCATGTGCAGTGTACGTACAGGAAAAAATTATTTATGTCAATCATCGGTGTTGACTAAGAAATTATATATTTCACTACTTCGACATTTTACAACTGTGTGCTTTCTCAAATTTTTGTATTATTCCTATGGCATATCATGGAATTATTAAATTATTTCTAACAGGAATGTTAAGACAGCTCATAGGGTGGGGCCCACCAAATCCAAAGTTCAACGGGCCCCAAGACGTCTAGGTGATCCCCTGAAATAAAGGTCTTTCAAGGCAAACATACCTTCATTCTATACTATTTATCAATATTAAGGTAGTCAGGTTGAGGTAGTTCAACGGTTCAATATTAAGGTAGTCAGGTTGAGGTAGTTCAATGGTTCAATTAGCCTTTTGTCTACGTTTGCAGACATTTGTCACATTTTATTCACTGCAATCATTGTTTGGCCATTTTTGATCTCATACCCATTCATGTGCACAGGGATTGATTTCATGTTCCATTTTGCACACACTAAATTGCACACATTTAAAAATTATTTTATGATTTCTTCATGTCATTTCAGAAATGTCATGGTGGACAAGGCTAATGACCAGTCATCCAGATGGTCAGTTGACTCAAATAACCCACCTCAGGTATGATATGTAGATCTCTATTTTTCTTTTCCACTTAAAATATTCACTGTGAACAGAGCTCTCCATCTGAAATTCTAACGAAACAAATTTTTTTCCAGTTTCTAACATTAAAACTTGAAAAACCTAGCATTGTCGATACAATTAAGTTTGGAAAGTTTGAGAAGACTCATGTGTGCAACCTGAAGAAATTCAAGATTCTGGGTGGACTTACAGATGAGAATATGATAGAATTACTGGAGAGGTAAATGCTGACATTGTTCATTTTGTAAGGCTGTTTTAATGCCCTTCACAGTTTCAGTAACATTCATAATTTGATTAATCATGGTACAAGAAGCAACATTTCTGATTGTGATGTATTTATTCCAGTGGCCTGAAGAATGACCATGTGCCAGAGACGTTTTGTTTAAAAAATGAGATTGATGGCAATTACTTTCCTTGTAGATATATTAAGATAGGTAAGTGTTTTGTGTGGTATTCTGGTATTTCATGTAAACAAACTTACGTTATTTTATCATTTTAGGCTCTCTTCAAGACAGCTGGGGCTGGAGTAATATTGAAACAAACAAATTATAAATAATTTCATATGTAAGGTTTGGCAGTCAGAATGAGTCTGTTTAGCCTAGAGGACCAGGGGGGAGGGGGGGGGGGGGGCTGTATACTTAGTCCTAAAGCTGTAATTAATAGAATCAAAAATCTAATATTTGTTTTTTCGTCATTTTTTTAGTGCCAATCCATTCATGGGGACCCAGTTTCAACTTCAGCATCTGGTATATTGAAATTAACGGAATTGATGATATTGAAGTTGTGAAGCCCTGTATGAATTGGTATAACACAGTAAGTATGGCCATTCATGAATATGTTTGAAGCTTTGAATATATATTTGAAACTTAATATATATGGTTATTGCAAAAATGAATTTGGGGCTCCAGGTTAAGAATTAGCTTATCTAGCTACAACCAATTTTATATTTTATAACTGAATAAAAGATAATAGTTTTGATTTGATTGACTAACTTATGATGAAAACTTTCTGTTACAGTATAGAGAAAAAGAAGCAATTAGACTTTGTCTGAAGCACTTTCGTCAACATCATTACACGGAGGCTTATGAAGCTCTTCAGAAGAAAACAAAAATAGCCTTGGAACACCCGACACTCACTGAACTGCACACTCAGCTGGTAATTTAGCTCTTTGCTTAATATCTCAGTGGCATGATGCTATTGTGATATACATACTTTTGATTGAATTATGTTTTCACAGAGGCTTATGTTCCAAACATTGCAGGTACTGAATGGAAACTTTGATGTTTGTGAAAGACTTATAGAGAATGCATGCAAAGGTAATGCGATTGTTGTGAATGCATATTTGAGAAATATTTATGTTTGAAAAATATTTATATTTGAAAAATATTTATATTTGAAAAATATTTTTGAAAAATATTTATATTTGAAAAATATTTATATTTGAAAAATATTTAAATTTGAAAAATATTTATGTATTGACTGTGAAACATAATCCCATTAATTGTTTCTGCAGAGGGACTTTTCAATATTTATATTAGTAGACAAGATTACAAACCCAAATGGACATCTATTGAACCTAAAGGTAGGTATATGCCATGGATAGTGCTTATATAAATATGCAATGTGATTAATAAGTGGTCCTTTGAGAAGACATAGTGCATTTCAAGGCTTACATTGATTCATCCTTTGATCACAGATATGACGGGTGACAGTCGGCCTGGAATGAGAGGAGGCCACCAGATGTGCATTGATGTTCACACAGGTAAATTGTGTTTGTGTCCGTGTGTTTCGTTGTCAGATCCGTATTGAAACAACATTTGGATTTTAAAGTGAATGTTTTCGTTTGTACTTACAGAGATCATATACTTATTTGGGGGATGGGATGGCAACCAAGACCTGGCTGATCTCTGGGCATATCACATACCCTCCCAGCAGTGGAGCTGTCTTTCTAAAAATACCTGTGATGAGGTAAGACCTGTGTAATGTGTATGTCATCAATCTCTGCATTCTTGTCTTACCTTCTATCATGTATGTAACTTTCCTTGCCTTTTCAGGGTGGTCCAAGTGCTCGATCTTGTCACAAGATGTGCATAGACCATGAACGCAAACAAATTTTCACCCTTGGTAGATACTTGGATTCTGTCATGAGAACGTCAGAAAATTTGAAGGTAAGGTTTTCAAACCTTGAAATGAATTGGAGCTTGAATTATATTGATTTGAAAAAGTGATATTTTTGAGGCTTATTGCAAATGCTGCTTCCGTGTGTTAATTAACAGAGTGATTTCTACATGTACGACATCGAAAGAGCCACATGGACGTTGATCACTGAGGATTCAGCGTCAATGGGAGGACCACAGCTGATCTTCGATCACCAGATGGCAATTGATGTTGAGAAGCAAACCATATATGTCTTTGGGGGAAGAGTACTTGTGTGGTATGACTATCATTATAGATAAAATAGTGTGGTTCTCATCATATATTTTGAATGTTTCAAGTAGTAGTATTTCCCATGTATTTTAGCACCAGTGACACAGAAAGGAGTTCAGAAGCAACTTTCAGTGGTCTTTACTCATACCACATCCCCACAAATACTTGGAGTCAGCTGCGGGATGACAGCGAAGTTGAACTGCGGTCTAGGATTGGGCATTCTATGCTGTTTCATTCTGTTAGTATAATTTTCCATGTAATATTTGCTGTTAGATAGCTGTTCATTAATAACACTGAGATTGCAGTTACTTCCTATTCTAATAAGACATACATTTTTAAGATGAAGTGCTCTTTTATATGGGATGTACACCATATAGGGCTGGTCAGTTCTCGTGAGACCTTGTACCCGGAATACTTTAAAAATAATACGTATGACGTCACCAATGTACAATAGTATAGTATAAAGCACAATTAGTGTCCACTTGTTTTTTGGGCATATTTTTCCGTAAGTGGCATGGAGCAGTGCAAAATTAACAGAAATATTAGCATCAAGTCAAAGCCCAACTTTCTAGCTGATAAAACCAGTTCTTGGAACCAAATAACCAGAATTTTGCTGTATTCCCCATACAATTTTTACAGTCTCTTTGTGACCACATCAAATGGCTTTAATGATGACAAAATGGCAAAAATTTATCATTGCGAAATAGGAAACTTGAAGTTAATGTACATAAAGGGGTTTTTATAGGTTAGAAAGTTGGGCTTTGACTTGTTGATTTAAATGTCTGCTGAGGTTTTGATTTCAATTGTTTTATTTCAAAGGGCACAAGGCAACTTTACATATTTGGCGGACAGCGATCGAAAGAGTATCTGAGTGACCTGTTGGCATTCAATGTTGACACGGGGAAAGTGCAGATCATCTCGGATGGAAGCAAGAAAGACAATGGACAAGGTGGGCTTCAAGACCTGCTCGCTTGTCTCGGTAGTTTTCTATTTTACTCCCGTTGCTCTTGCCATTGTGATTTGGATTGGCCGCTCGCTCGTTCAGAAATTCCTGCATGATTTCCTGTGGTTATCGCAAGACATTTTCATACAACATCAACTTGCAACTTCATCACAGATATTGTGTGGTATATCTCTTGCTAGTCCAGTTCAGCTTTCAGGATTACAACATTAATGTTCAGTAATATACTTATATATACTCTGCCGCTGAATTCCTGCTAGTAGGCATTTTAATGGAATAGTTTGATTTAAATTACCGTATGATTAAAATGGCATTTCTTTGTGTTTGTGATAATGTATAGTGCAGCTGACAGAGCAACATATGGCAATCAATAGTGCCTCTTTATAATATATATATATCAAAGAGATTTTACCATATAAGGAGATGTTATTAAATTCTTTATGAAATTGCTTCTTGATTGATTTGATGAAATGAAATCTGTATTATAGTTGAAGTTAGTATCTTCAAACTCAGTTGTTAAAACATGACATATTGTATAAATGTCATTTCGCTGCAGCTCATCTTCGCTGATGTGGCTTTGTTGTAAATATTAGGAATGCCACTAACGCTTAAACGGAAATTAACACTGATCATGTTGATAGTAGGTTAGATATATGCTGTAGATATAATAATATGTTATAAAGTACAATGCATTACTGTCGAAATATTCCGATGATTGATAATTCTGAATCAGATTCTTCAGGTTATGAAATATTTTCATGAACAATTATGTGACTGCTACTTATGGTATTGTATCGAGCAGTAAATAACTGTTGACTTGTTCCTATTTGCAGTTCCTGCTGCAGGCTTCACTCAGAGAGCAACTATTGATCCAGAGTTGAACGAAATTCATGTGCTTTCAGTAAGTTTTCTATTGATGAATCTAACAGTACTAGTAGAAATTTTAATTGATAGTTTTTGTATATACTGGGTTGTCATAGATTTCTTTAAATATTTATTTGTTTTTATTACGGCATTTGTCATAGGACGCTTTGTGATAAATCACCATTTTGCATATATATATTCAACTTCAATTTACATTAGAAACAAAAATTGATGTGTTTTCCTACAGTGATGTGAAATTCCTCTGCTAATTGTGGCATTTGATTGGTGAAATTTTCCAGGGTCTAAGTAAGGACAAGGACAAGAGGGACAATGTGAGAAACTCGTTCTGGGTATATGATGTAACAAAAAACAAGTGGTAAGGAAGTAATGATAACTTTCGTGGAGATAATGACCCTAGAAGCTGGTCTTTTCGTGCTGCATTATTTATTATTTATGACATTGGCAGCCAATGGAAATTAAGTCTATTCAGGAATACCACTTTGTTCTCACCGGCAGGTCTTGCATCTATAAGAATGAGAACACGGGACAGCAGTATTGGCACAAAATGCAACACGTCGAACCAGTTCCTCGCTTTGCTCATCAGCTTGTGTATGACCACATCCGTAAAGTGCACTATCTCTTTGGTGGAAATCCTGGCAAGGAGAGTTTACCCAAGATGAGGCTAGACGATTTCTGGTCTCTCAAGGTAAAACTTAAAGTTCTTTTCCAAGTTTATATGAATGTATTTTGAAGGCTTTTTGTCTCTTTTATTATACACTCTGACTGTAAATATAGTCTGCGATCATCTTAGAGACATGAGCTTGAAGTGATTCTATCATCATTTGCCTTTCAAAATTATCTTATGTGATTTGTGCAGCTCTGCCGTCCATCAACTGATCACCTCTTGAGACGATGCAAATACCTGATTAGACGCCATCGGTTTACTGAGACTGCCCAATGTGACAAACTTCATGCTCTGTCATACCTACAGACCCAGCTAGCTGAAATGGTTGACCATGGTGATGCTGAAGAAACAAGAGAGGTTGGTTATGAAATTATTGCTTATTGTGTGTTTGACTGCTCATTTTATATGCTTTTTATCCAGAAGGTTGCAAAGCAAGCCTTCAGGATATTGTCAGAGGATGAGATGCGAGAGAGTGGAACATTCAGGAAAACTTTCAAATGAATAGGCACAGTGGAGATGAAGCTGAACAGTGCCACATAGGGCTCAGTATACTTTAAACTATATTGATTACAAATGATCAGCTCGTTTTTTGAGAAAGATAGCAGTAGTTTGCTGTAAAATGCTAAATTAGGGCAATTTTCGCGGCATTTCGCCGTTTTTGTGGCTCTTGGCCTTATATGCAACCCACCTCAGTGCCCCTGGTGGCGAATTTAAGAACTAGGCCTACTGAACAGAAACTATCGATTGGCTCTTCAGAGCTGTTTTAGTGCCTGGGAAGGGATTGGAGGGATTCAGAATGGTCAAGAACTGCAGTAATTTAGGCCTGTAGCTCAAGTGGCAAAAATTGCGGGAAACACCGCAAATTCGATCCAATTGGATCCCACCTTTTCAGACCTGTCCAGACCTGACCAGAAATGCAATTACCTCTTCTTTCAATTAAAATGACAGACCAGATTACAATTGGAACAATTTACCATGTGACTTTTATAAATGTTCTAATTGCACTTGAGCTTTGTTGAGAGCATGCCACTGTAGGTGTGCCAAGAGTGAATGTAATTTAATCATTTTAATGCAATTTAAATATTGTTTTAATGACAAGACTGAACCTGTCTGATAATTGCTCTTAGCTGCAAAAATAAATTAATCTGAGAATGTTGCAATCATTCACACATTGAATTGAGTGATTAACTCTCAATTAGTTATATTTATCGTTACCAATTTATCAAGATATTATTGAATCGTAAAAGATCAAACGATGTCCAGCCCCATCTGGTAGTACTCTCGCACTAACACTCTACCAATCCACTACATGTACGATATCATCACCTTCTGGATTCAGCGCCGTAAGGCTCTAGTTATTGATCTTGCAATAGTGGGGTGAGGGCCTAGCTCAGTGGTAGTGCGCTGGGCTTCCAACCACTGGGTGTCGGGTTCAATTCCCGGTCGAGCCTATGTTGGATGGCTGTTTCATCCTTCATCTCATTGCCATGGTCCCTACCTGTCCTAATTAGCCCATCAGGTGCAGAAATATAGGACGTAAAACCCTAATCCACCACCACCTGATCTTGCAATAGTAAAACACACTTTCTTCACTTTTTGTGTAAAGTTCAGTCCTCTCGACATCCTGAATACAAAAGCGCCCTGTTTTGCGTGTTACATAGAGTGGTTCATCTGAAAACTCACAACTTATTTTGTTTATCAACACTTCTGTTTTCATTCAATTGTTTATCATAAAAAGGTACTTAAACTTTCTGATGCACTGAACAAAAGAGCACAAACTCCTGCTAAACTGTATCTCATGGCATGCTGGAATTTCTAAATCTGAAATTTTACCCATTATTTAGTTTCAGTTGATGGCTTCCACTTTGTTCAAGGATAGTTCTGAGGATGATGATATGGTTGTAGGTAAGATGATAATCCTGGTTTGAAAACTATATTTGACGTAAGAAGTCTACAGGTGAATTACTATTATGTGTAACAACTTTAGCCCATAATAAAGGCAAGAAAAGGTATAAAGGTGTCCAGAACCATGAAAAATATTTCAAAGTGCCATATAATGATAAATGTTATAAGTATGAAATTATTAGTTAAAAACGCCGCAGTCAGAATGGGATTTCTGTACATAACAATTATACAGATCCTTTTAATATTCTTTCCTTGCTGTGAATTGTTCAAGTTAGAGGAAATGTTCATTTAATGATGGTACAGTACTAATGATATAATATATTTGTGCGGATCAGCATGTGAAGCAGTGGCTTCAAACAGAGTTGCATCCTACAGTGTGAATAGCAAAAGATTGCGAGTGCTTTGCTGAAGTTGATTTCGCTTTCTTACAGACACAGATGTTAGCGAACACTTCCATGGCCGCTCTCAGCTGTTTGACATGCTCGTGAATTTCTTCCCGGAGGAAATGACTCAACCAAAGAAGAATCTTGTTGACCTTATCAATCTTTCATGATCTTATTTTGGTGATCCCGGCTAGGTGGTCACCGTGGATATAGGTTGTCAGACTGCAGAGAGTATGAGCTTATAGCTTATATTTCTTTGAATTTTGTACATACGCAAACGCCAAAGCAAGACTGTATGCTTTCCTACCGGCTTACAGGTTAACATGGTATTCAAAGAAACTTGTTTGTGATGCAGTATTAATTGTTGCAATTGTATTATTTATGGTTTTGATATTGCCTTGTACACGTTTCTTGAGGTAATAGGATAACTAAAAATCAGATTAAATATTGGCAATAGGAAACTACTTCTGGCTAATTTTGGGCATTTTGAAGGTATGCTGATAAGCTAAAGTGGCTACGAATACCTACAATAACTAATAATTTGGTGAATAGTTTCTAAATTCCAGGGAAGGCCCTAGATGAGGAAGCCTTAGCCTCCATGATATGGCATACTTGTGTATATTTGTGTTGTCCTTTTGGAGCTAATATCTTTTGCTTTAATTCCTGACATCATGAAGACTTTTCATTGGTCACAATTGTGGTTGCAAACAATGAAATGATTTTAAGAGAAGTGAATGGTAACTTTTTAGATTAGAAAATAACAATTGTGACTTAATAAACTGCCGCCCTGAACTTTATAATAATTATCATTGTATTGTGGCAAGGTAATGTGCTAACAAATTTCAATTGTATGGCATGGCGTGGATGTGAATGTTATTGTGTGCCTGTTAATTTATTAAGATTGAACTTTTATTTAAGTTATGGAATTTATTCTAAATGCAGCTGTGATAGTTATTTTGGTTGCACATTAAAAGAGTTGATTTTTTTTTACAGAGCCAATAGTGTATTCAAAGGTAATCAGTGTTGTTTTAAATGACTTGCTACTCATTCATTAGTCATGTAAAGCATGCATTGAAATGATTTTAAGAACTAACCACCATTGTTTGGTGCCTGTTATACCTGTTGTTTGTCATTCTTCAAGTCATCTACTCTTGTAGAGATTATTTTGAATGGTATTGGAAAATGTTCGAACAGCGTGTGAATTTCATCCAACAAATTGAAGGATTAGTAACTGATGTCGGTGATATTATTGCCGTTCAACATCATATCAGTGGGACAAAGGACGCAGGAGGTACCCTCATAATCCTGTAAGCTAAGTTACTCTTTAACAGCTCACTGGCAGTAGTCTCTGATAAAAAAAATGGAAAGGCTATTGTTGCCTATATCAGTTTGGTTGTGTCATATCCTATATCTCACACCCAGTTGGTACTTCAAAGGACTGCTTCATCTCTTGGTGTATTTCAATGTGCGCCTGTTGTCTGTGCGTCATATCAATATCATCTCGTGTTACTCATTGTCATGTCAAAAATGCTCAGTGTGAACAGCATGTGAATTTCATAAAAAAGATCTTGAGGCACCATTCCCGTCAATTTTTAGCAAAGCATGATGGAAGTCGTGGCAATTTCCCGATTTAGGGTTATTTTGAGGACAGGGCAAATCCATGTTGTTTAATATGGTGCTCTAAAAAGAGATGCTATGAACTTGGTGAAAGGTTGTTCATCTTGTGCAATCATCAGATGAAACGAAAATGTTACGAGGCTTTTGACTAAATGGAGGTAGTCCTCAGATATACTGCAGATGATATGAACCTCTCAACATCTCTGATTTCTCTAAATATGTTTCCATTGAGTCAAATTGGCCACACATAAATTCGTGATCCATGGACCCGAAGTCCTTTGAAAATGCTTAGTACGAACAGCATGTGATTCTCATTAAAATTCTTTTGAGACTTTTTTTATTTTTTTGCCAAGGTTGATATTTGAAATAATGCCTCAGCTGCAATAGGCACGTATGCAGTTAAGTCCAGTTCAGTTTTAGTTGCTTTCCATTTTAACCGGGAAAAGTTTAATGCAGGATTGCTGATTGGTGGGTAATATGGCTGGCTTGTTAATTGGCAGGACTCGAACCCTGCACCTTGCATGGTTAAGGAGCAATATCTCGGTCGTTGTACTAATACATGTAGCATGCTTGTCATGTCAATTGTCACTCTTGCATACATGACTTTTTACTTGATTCATATTGATCTGTTAACCTGCAAGGTCCCGGGTTCGATTCCCGGTCGAGCCTAAGTTGGATGGCTGTTTCATCCTTCGTCTCATTGCCATGGTCCCTGCCTGTCCTAATTAGCCCAACTGGTGCAGAAACACAGGACGTAAAGCCCTAATCACCCACCCACCCACCCAACCTGCAAGGTCATTCTCGTCTGCATAATATAACCTGGATATTGCGCAGAGCCCTGGTGTGCCTTGAGGAGGCTCAGGCTAGTAAACCGATTTGTCTCTGGCTCCCTGGCAACGGGTTTGTTGATTTGTCGGCTAAGACAGTCCTGAATTTTTATGTATCTGACTTCAAGAGGGTGCCAAACAGTGCATTCATGAGGAATGCAGTACAACGATAATGAACTGTATAATTTTTTCTAGGACACTTGGCAGTCACTTGACCCTTATGTATGAAATTAAAATGCCAAGCCGGAGATGCTTCAGATTCTTTTTATTTTGCCGAAAAAAAATATTTACAATTTATTTTCATTTATAAACATTTGTTTTGCAAGGAGACCTCGCAAAGATAAATATATTTTATCGCTAGCGTGAGGCCACCTGGAGAGATCCATTAATATTACCTAGTGAACATTAAATCAAACCCAATCTGGAAATTACTCCCATCAGTAGTAGTTTCATCTATGTTACTCATCTCAAGTTAAAGAATATATTGTTGAAAAATATTATAAAGAAGCAGTAGGATGAACATTTATATAGCAATTTTCAATACTGCAGTCTGCGGAATTAGATGCTACAGTGCTATTTTTCACATATTTCTAAAATCCATCTAAACTAGGTGTTTCTAGTTTTCCTCTGTAAGTTATGGACATATTAATAAATCTATACTTTATACTCTCTTTTGCAAATTCATGTTTAATTAGGGAAGTCATAGTTGACCAGCTTATTCGAGTTTCATAGTAATGAGGATTATCTCGAAATAGCAGTAGCAAATCAAGAAAATACTGTGGCAAGGCATTGTTGAATCGTTTATGGCAGAATTTCAGGTCACACAGTGCACAGATATCATGGAATTTTAAAAGATTCAGTTTTTAAATAAACCACTGGTATGACAATTATATTTACCATAAATGAGAGCTCTTACAGCTTTTTTTTGTAAAATGAATATATTTTGACATCGCCAACCCCAAAGAAGAGCTCCATAGTTTAAGTGTGATAACACAAGGGAATTGCATATATGTAACAAGGCACAGAGAGGCAACATATTTTTAATTTGTGCATAATGCCTACTGTTTTTGACAATTTCTTTGTAATCATATCAAGGTGAGCTTTCCAATTTAGATGTCTATCTAACATTATGCCAAGGAAGTTAAATTCATTGACAAATTCGATAACAGAGTCTTCTATTTTAATAGTAGGAATTTGAATTCTTCTTTGGGGTGGCATGTGAATTTCAATGAAATGAAGATTGGATATAAAATGCCAAGCCAGAAATGGCATGTGATTTTCATTCCAAAGAAGCTGTCATGAAAAAATTAATGATTTCTTATTAGTGCTCATTATAACGTTCTGAGCAGTTTCAACTGACTCTATCATTACACCCTTGGCAGGCCTGTTCAAGCATGAGCCTTTCTCAAGTCCCTGGGGAGTACACAGCCCAATACAGTGTTAACTGCAGGGGGCTAAGCACTCTACAATTACTATTGGTTGGTTGTTTATTAGACATTTTTTATTGCTGTCTAACGCAAAGTACCAAGTAGGGTTGGTGGTTATTAGACATTTTTCATTGTAGTTGTCAAGGAACACCTGCCACATGAGGAGGTCTCTTCTCATGTCGGCCGAAACTTTGACCGGACCCATGTGGGCATTCATTCCCCATGGTAGAGAGCTTGACATGTCCTCCGAAAGTTCTGCAGTCATGCTGATTATATATATATATATATATATATATATATATATATATATGTATATATATATATATAATCAGCCGTATACCCAAAAACAAGGGCCGGGGGTCCTAGCTCAGGTAGCGCTCTGGGCTTCCAACTGCTGGGTCCCAGGTTCGATTCCCGGTCGAGCCTAAGTTGGATGGCTGTTTCATCCTTCGTCTCATTGCCATGGTCCCTGCCTGTCCTAATTAGCCCAACTGGTGCAGAAACACAGGACGTAAAGCCCTAATCACCCACCCACCCACCCAACCTGCAAGGTCATTCTCGTCTGCATAATATAACCTGGATATTGCGCAGAGCCCTGGTGTGCCTTGAGGAGGCTCAGGCTAGTAAACCGATTTGTCTCTGGCTCCCTGGCAACGGGTTTGTTGATTTGTCGGCTAAGACAGTCCTGAATTTTTATGTATCTGACTTCAAGAGGGTGCCAAACAGTGCATTCATGAGGAATGCAGTACAACGATAATGAACTGTATAATTTTTTCTAGGACACTTGGCAGTCACTTGACCCTTATGTATGAAATTAAAATGCCAAGCCGGAGATGCTTCAGATTCTTTTTATTTTGCCGAAAAAAAATATTTACAATTTATTTTCATTTATAAACATTTGTTTTGCAAGGAGACCTCGCAAAGATAAATATATTTTATCGCTAGCGTGAGGCCACCTGGAGAGATCCATTAATATTACCTAGTGAACATTAAATCAAACCCAATCTGGAAATTACTCCCATCAGTAGTAGTTTCATCTATGTTACTCATCTCAAGTTAAAGAATATATTGTTGAAAAATATTATAAAGAAGCAGTAGGATGAACATTTATATAGCAATTTTCAATACTGCAGTCTGCGGAATTAGATGCTACAGTGCTATTTTTCACATATTTCTAAAATCCATCTAAACTAGGTGTTTCTAGTTTTCCTCTGTAAGTTATGGACATATTAATAAATCTATACTTTATACTCTCTTTTGCAAATTCATGTTTAATTAGGGAAGTCATAGTTGACCAGCTTATTCGAGTTTCATAGTAATGAGGATTATCTCGAAATAGCAGTAGCAAATCAAGAAAATACTGTGGCAAGGCATTGTTGAATCGTTTATGGCAGAATTTCAGGTCACACAGTGCACAGATATCATGGAATTTTAAAAGATTCAGTTTTTAAATAAACCACTGGTATGACAATTATATTTACCATAAATGAGAGCTCTTACAGCTTTTTTTTGTAAAATGAATATATTTTGACATCGCCAACCCCAAAGAAGAGCTCCATAGTTTAAGTGTGATAACACAAGGGAATTGCATATATGTAACAAGGCACAGAGAGGCAACATATTTTTAATTTGTGCATAATGCCTACTGTTTTTGACAATTTCTTTGTAATCATATCAAGGTGAGCTTTCCAATTTAGATGTCTATCTAACATTATGCCAAGGAAGTTAAATTCATTGACAAATTCGATAACAGAGTCTTCTATTTTAATAGTAGGAATTTGAATTCTTCTTTGGGGTGGCATGTGAATTTCAATGAAATGAAGATTGGATATAAAATGCCAAGCCAGAAATGGCATGTGATTTTCATTCCAAAGAAGCTGTCATGAAAAAATTAATGATTTCTTATTAGTGCTCATTATAACGTTCTGAGCAGTTTCAACTGACTCTATCATTACACCCTTGGCAGGCCTGTTCAAGCATGAGCCTTTCTCAAGTCCCTGGGGAGTACACAGCCCAATACAGTGTTAACTGCAGGGGGCTAAGCACTCTACAATTACTATTGGTTGGTTGTTTATTAGACATTTTTTATTGCTGTCTAACGCAAAGTACCAAGTAGGGTTGGTGGTTATTAGACATTTTTCATTGTAGTTGTCAAGGAACACCTGCCACATGAGGAGGTCTCTTCTCATGTCGGCCGAAACTTTGACCGGACCCATGTGGGCATTCATTCCCCATGGTAGAGAGCTTGACATGTCCTCCGAAAGTTCTGCAGTCATGCTGATTATATATATATATATATATATATATATATATATATATATGTATATATATATATATAATCAGCCGTATACCCAAAAACAAGGGCCGGGGGTCCTAGCTCAGGTAGCGCTCTGGGCTTCCAACTGCTGGGTCCCAGGTTCGATTCCCGGTCGAGCCTAAGTTGGATGGCTGTTTCATCCCTCATCTCATTGCCATGGTCTCTGCCTGTCCAAATTAGCCCAACTGGTGCAGAAATACAGGACGTAAAGCCCTATTCACACACACCCAAAAACAAAAACCAAATTGCTGGAAATCCTGCAGTGACGTCTTTTTGGCAAGGTACTAGGTACTTGGATTTGTTCAAGGAGTGTCGCAATCAATCTGCAACTTCTCCAAGATGAGGAAATCATCTGACACCTTCAAATATGAAACAAGATTCAGCCAAGCCATAGGCAGAAACATGTAGTAAAAAAAATTCATAAAATTTGAAACCCAGGAGATGGTGTTGACTTGGAAGGATGGGGACTAACCTTAAGCCTGACTTTATATAGGCATGAAACAGGCCCATCCCAATTTATTTATAAGCCTGATGCATATTTTACCATCTTATGATGTTGGTCAATTCCACCATTGACAGATGTGTTGTTGTACGGGTAGGATAAATTGTGGAGTCGGCGGTAGATGCTGGGTTCTGACTTGTCCGCAAAGACGAAGGACTATATTTGAAGTGGCGGAACGGGGTGGTCGGTGTATGGACCCACAATTCTATTTTCTTTTCTCTTCCCTCAATTTTTTGTCCACTGAATCACTGTGTGCATACGCTTCTGGGTAGTTTCTTGCTAAGGTTTCACATTCAAGTGGAATCAACCATTTTTGAAGCCTTCTATGACTTCCAATGCTCTTGGCAATACCACCAATATTTTCTCTAGTAAGTGGACCTTGATCAGCGAAGCCAGGAAGGAAGCAGGATTGATCATTGTCCCAACTGTCTTGGCATGGGGTAGCTTAGGTTCATCATTGTTCATAACCCTGTGGCATTCTGCTGTTCCCTAGGCACTGCCAAATTTTGCCGTATGCCTGAGGGGCGAAGGGATTCCTGGCCCAGTATGGTGGGTGGGGCTGGCATTTACGAGTTGAGTAGCTGGGTGAATAGTCTGCGCTATTCCACCATCAGAAGTGAATGTCGTCTTCCAAACCACTGCTCAATATACACTGCAGAATTAACAGCTATTTACCTTGCCTTAAAGAACATCGAGGACTCAGAATCAGATCGTTATGTTATCTGTTCTGATTCCAAATCTGCTCTTCAAGCAATCCAAAATAAACAACTTGATAACCCTGGGATCTTAGATGTTCTTATTAAGTATTTCTATCTTCACGAATACAAAGACATAGTATTCTGCTGGATTCCTGGACACGCTGGCATTGAAGGGAATGAAAAAGCAGACCTGGCAGCAAAAAGGGCTCTTACAAAAGAGATAACTGATTTTACCATTCCATACACTGATTTTAAAATGACTATAAAATCTTTTATCATGTCTTGCTGGCAAAGACAATGGAATGAATGTAATAACAACGAGTTGCATTCAATCTTACCTTGCATTCAAAATAAAATACCTAGTAGGTTCAATACTCGCAAAGATCAAGGAATATATCACAGATGCCTCATAGGACATTCAAGACTTACACATTTACACCTTTTAGTCAATGAACCGGCACCGGTATGCCAGAGTTGTCGGTGCCCCCTAACAATCAAACATATTTTATTAGATTGCACCCACTTACAACGCATTAGAAGACCTCTGTTTCAAGCTACTACCTTACAACATCTCTTACTAGATATCCAACCCAGACAATTATTGATTTTTTATATGCTTCTGGTTTCTACTACCAAATATAGATAATCAATCTTAACCTAGAGAGCCTCTACATAGCCCACTCAGGTGCTGATGAGGCGTTAAACAATAACACACACACACACCATCAGAAGTAAAAGAAATTTAAAAGGTTGGATGTAACTGATCGGTCAAACTCTGAGCCGCCAATTTCGAAGCTGTTGTGTTGGCCAGTGGCATTCCGCCATCTGGCCCAGTCGCTTCTGCCCTGTGCAGTTATGGTGAGTGTTGACAGCTAAGCTGTTAGCTTTTTGGGCTTTTGGATGCCTGTTTAGGTGTCATCTCTTGGATCCTCCAGTCAGGGCCTTTTTGAGGCATCCCCAACAATGTTGGCACTTGTGGGTATGGGGACTGAGGCATGTCACATCCCTGGCCTGGGGTGTGGTTACAAAAGGGCTTGAATACACTTTTCGGTCTAAATGAGCGTCAACTCCAAAAATATTTAAGTAGATATGGTGTAGGCATACTAAGATGTCCAAAAACTCCTATTTTAAGGCTGACAAGTGTCAGAATCAGTTTATTTACATTTTACATGTATACATCTATAGATTTGAAATAAAGTCAGTCAACAATAAAAAAGAAAAAGCTGTTAATAATTATAATATAAAGAAAATATAGAATACAGAAAACAGTTATGTATCCTACATGATGATAAATATTCACCAATAATGTTTTTCTTAACATAAGTCTTAAATCCAATAAGAGAATGGGTGTAAATCTTTGATTTCCAATTCAAAGTCCATGTTATTAAAAAGGTTGGAATTTTAAAAACTTAAACTTGACGTAGCAAATTCATGTCTAATTGCAGGCAGATGAAATTCATTTTTGCAAACAAGCAAACGAACAAGTTTTTGGGTTGTTGATTATATGTTTGATGAGTAAAATTAAGTTGACTCAGAATATACAAGTATAATAAGACAAAATGTGTTAAGTAACACAATGAAAGTAAATATGTAGAAAACAAAAAGTGTTTAAGTAAAAATGACTATGAAAACAAGATGTAAATCAAATGTACAATGAAGTAAATAAGTGAGATCTAGACCTAGAACATGTAAATTTATACATGGAAAATGAGTTTACATAAGGAAATAAAATAATGGGCGTAATGAAATAGCCATAAGTGCTTTGGAAATAGGACATGCTCCCATTGTTTTATATGTCTAACAAAATAATTATATTCTATGCACAGTAAATGCCTTCATAAAAAGTCCTGTGTTAAAATAATCAGGCAGCATCCCATTCTCCAGCTTGAAGCAAAATGTGTTTTAATGTAGCGCACATATGTCTGTACATTTCAATAAATTAAGATAATAAATAACTTACTCGTATGTGCATTGTAATTACTGCAAGTGATTGCTCTAATAGCTTGCTTTTGCAAAGTAAACAGTTTATGAGCAGATTCCTCCCGGAGTAATGTTCCGTAATTTAAATGTGGCAATTTTAGAGAATTGTATATATGTGACGCACCATGTAAAAAGGGGGCTAATGGGTGGATTTTTCAAAAATTAGTTTTTGATGGCAAGTAATTGTCTAACATGTGTAGTTTATGGAAATGTAAAAAATTTCCAGATATCTCAATATTTAGTGGTCATTTGGGGTATTTGAAAATTTGATGTTTTCGCGCACATAACCACTGAGACGTAATGAGCAGCGACACAGGCACTTGTTAAACTATGCATTACGTTTTATGGCATATTTTCGTTATCTGTCGTTCAAAACTTACGTGATTTGGATATGTGATAATGAGGTAACTTTCTATACTCAACTAAAATTGTGAGCTGCTACAATAATCACTTTTTGTAAAATTTAACATTAAAATTGGCGTCTTAAAAATCCGGTTTCCGACGTAAAAACAACCTCTGTATTTGGTTTTATATCTCGGTTGCTCATTCACCAACAATTACCAAAATCTAGCATTGTGTTTGTCATGACATTTTCTAAATTTTTCTGGAATTTCATCATTATATGTGCAACATTTTTAACACAATTGAGCGTCAAACATGGGCTACCAGCTGAGGTTAATATTCTTACTATAGAAGCCTACTAGTGCCACACACAACTCCTTTTTTTTTTTTAAGTTTTTTTTCTACATAGCATCTGAATGTTTTTAGATTTGTGTTTTTTGATACAATTTTTTTTAGATTTGCGTTTTTTGCTGCATAGAAATCAAATTTTTTTTAACTTGCGTTTTTTGATACATATTTCTTTGGATTTGTGTTGTTTGATACATAATTTTTTTTAATTTACGGTTTTGTTGCGTAACTTTTTTAATTTGCGGTTTTTGATACATAATTTTTTTCATATGCGTTTTTTTCTACATAATTTTTTTTGGTACATCATAATTTTTTTTGGTATTCTTTCCCACATATTGTTTTTCAGTATGCATTCTTTGCTACATGATATTTTTTCATCTGTGTTTTTGGCTACATAATTTTTTTTTCCAGGGTGCATTTATGCAAAAATAAAATTTTATTTTGCAGTTTTTATCATTTGTGACTTTTGCTAAATAATTCGTTATTATGTGTTCTTTGCTACATGATTGTTCATCTTTTTTGATTTTTGCTACGTAACATTTTTTCACTTTGTTTTATCCAACATAATTTTTTTCAGCATGTGCATTTTTTTATACGCAATTTGTTTGAGTTTGTGTTTTTCATTACATAAATTATTCTAAATTATATATATATTTTTTACATTACATTTGAATCTTTTTTGCTATTATTCGCAAACATTTGCGAATAAACGCAAAACTATTCAACTCCTTCTAGAACCAATTGAGCAGAATAAAAAAATTATGTAACAAAAAAAAAAAATTCGGAAAAAAAATTATGTGGCAAAAAACTTTAATATTTGCGAATAAACGCAAATATTTGCGAATAAATGCAATATTATTTAACTCCTTCTTGAACCATTTGAGTGAAAACGAAAAAAAAAAGTTGTATGAGGCACTAAAAGGCTTCCATATATGAGAGTTAGAACATATAGAACTAAAAGGGGACAGCACTAATTTTGATCTAATGCTAAAATTATGACAAATATACCAAATGATAGCTCAAAGGCTCTACTTTAGGTATATAGCTAATGATGCTCTGAGTATTATTTTGGACAAATTGGGGGACATCATAAAAAGGTCAGTTTTTCTAGAAAACACGCATGGTGACCCCTCTTTTTTATTGTCTCATATAGATTATTATAATAAGTTACAGTCGGGTACAATGTTATATTAAATTCATATGGCTGGACATTTTTTAATTGCAAGATTTGTAAAAAAAAATTCCCTTAAAAAATTAGACTTTTTGAATTGGCTTGCATTTTCTTTGGATCCCCTGAAATTATTGTTCTCTTTTGAGTTTCTAATGAAAATGGTCTCAAAATGTTCCTGAAAGTCCACTGCATGCAATAACATCACCTGCTTTTATAGTTATAGCATTGCAATTAAATTATTAATTATTAGGCTGGATATGAGTCGGAATGAGTGGGGAAAAGCACAAGAATAGAAAACATCCAATAATTTGAAAATTAGCATGCTGACACTGTTGACTTTCTGTATATATACTCCATTAACAAGTTATATATGTAGTGTGTGTGCAGGTGGATTTGTCACACTTAATTTCTGAAGCAGAACTCCAACGCTATTGTATATACATTGATATAATTTGGTATCTTATTAGTCTGTATGGCCAAGTTGTGACTTTTGATAGTCTCATTGACATGTCTCAACTTTGTTTGAAGGATTTGGGAAAACATTTTTACAGATTATTTTGCTTTTCCAAAGCAGTACTCGAATACTACTGCACCTACATGCTTTGTTATTATATGTCTAAAATATTTTATTTGTGCCTTTTGGTGTCCTTATGGCCATAAATACTATAGAATATTGTGAAAAATTCATGTTTTCTAAAGCCTGTATCAACGGGGTCTCACCTACTAGTGTACCTAAACACATGTTATTTGTCTTCTAAAATGTCTATATCGTAATACTTTAAATTTCGAAGCTTCATTTTGACATATATTGCCCTTTCTTTTTTATAATTGTGGAAATTATGCAAACATTGCTGAACTTGTGTTGTTTGCTACATTTCATAACCCCTGGTACTCTATGATACACTGATATCACAAACCTTTGGAGAATTAAGCGTACAGTGCCTTACAGAGGTATCCTGGACCATGCATGCTAGCAAATATGCCCCCCATTATAATTCTTCTCATGACATAAAAGACACATGCATTAATCACACAAGTTTTTTCAGATGAATATTTAATGATATCAATAAAAAGATGCAGAAAATCAACTATTATATACAGCTGTAACATTATGCAATCACATGCATGCTAAATCCCTTTAATCAGGCAATTTGATAAGATGCTATTGTTGAGCCCAGAATTCTTTTTTTTTTTGTTCAGACATACCCTACTAGTCATATAGTGGTTATACTGGGGAACTTTCATTTGATATTTTCGGCACTTATCAGGTGAATGCAGGAATCTGATAGCAGCTGTTGATAACTTCTTCTTTCGGCCCCACCCAGGTTGATTAGCCACTGTACCTTTAGCTTTGAATTTGCGAAATAATGCATCCAACTGTGTCTTTTGCAATATTCAGTATCTTAGCTATTTTTGTATCATTTTCCTTGCTTGTGCAATGCCAAAATCTCTTCTCTGATGTTTTTGTGAGTATTCTCTTGTTTGAGCCATGTCTCCAGTTGACAATGACATGAATCTAATGATTTAAGGCAGTGATTAAAACTGGAACACCAGCACTCAATAACCCAATTAAAGCTGCTTGTTTTCAGTTTTTGTTATTCACTATTTGAACTGTTTGAACAACCCCAGATTTGCTAATCTGCTCTTTTATGAGTGATTGCATGTAGGGGTTGAATAATTTTAAGAAGACAGCTATAATTAAAAGTAGTATATCGTGATTCATCAGAAAAAAAAAACCTTGTCTCGTATTTGTTTAGTTGGTATATTTAAAGCAAAAAAAAAACAGCTAATATGCAAAAAAATCACACAAAATCAGGTCATGCCTGCCATTTGAGTGCACGGTCTGACTAAACTTTAGCCATTATTTTACTCCCTGGGTAATATACTTGAAATAAAAAAATCTAATATTGTAAAAAAAAAAAAGATAACAAGAAAGGTGTGGTGTCCTGTATATGCTGAGGTAAAATACCCCACCCTTAGGGAAAATGTGTACCATAGTGTGGACACCTAGCCTATATCATCTCATCATTACATCTACCCCTGCCAGTTGGTCATGTAAGCTGACTAAGCTTCAGTAGCATTGAGGCATTTAACAAAAAAAGGATAATGCATGCCTGTTATAATGAGTGAATGAAAAGATTAGAATAATTATGAAAATAAATCATCATTTTCCAATTTCTGACTGAACTGATATCTTTGAGGTCAATTTATGATTATTATGAATAAATATATTTAAGAAACACATGTGATAGGTCAAGTCAAGTGCAATCCCAGCAAAATTTTGAGACATTGTTTATGTCTGGGCCATTATTTCTTGATACATTTTGTATTGTTGCTATTTTTTGTTACATGGTAGACTATTTACAACAAAAAATGTCACAAAATAATATTTTGTCAATCATTGAGATCATTGAAATAAAAAAAGCCTGATTGTATCCAGGTCAGCAGGTGCTTTCTAGGCCAGAACAGTCTTCAGGCTTAAGACTGGCCCAAATTTGTTTTATAATTACGCACGCACGCGTGGCTTGCTTGCATTTTCCCGCCAATTTCGCAGTTACGACGTCACCACCCGTAAGCCCCCTTTTCCCGTGGCGCGCCACATATGTAGAAGGACCTTTATAGGAAGAAAATTCTTTAATTTATTTAAAACACCAGTAACCTTAGCACTTAATCAGAACATGTTGCATGCGTTGGGGTCAAGCACTTGAAGCTACCTTTGTGGATATATTGTTTATATGACTACTCCAACTTAAACTAACATCAAGACAAATACCCAAGAAATTAAAGTTATTCAAAAATTCCATTTCCGAGTCATCAAGATAACTAACAGATATATCATGATATATCATTGACATAAATAATGAAAAGAAGAGGTCCTAAAATAGAACCTTGGGGAACCCTTGTTGTAATCAGTCTGTGTACCTAAGCTGCATCATTAAACTGAACGTATTGAAACCTATTTGTGAGATAACTTTGTAATAAGTGGAAGTCTTTATCTTTTATACCGTAATGATCAATAGTGTCGAAAGCTTTTGACAAATTGATAAACACAGTTAATGGAGTTTTACCTTTGTCTAAGACTCTCTCCTTGCTCCCTACTGCACTCGTACCCACGAGCCCAACCTCATCACTTATGAAGTTCAAGGCTCTGAACCACACAGTTATTAAGTTTTATTATAGAATCTGGATCTGATCATTCACAATAACGGCATCATACTTGTCAGAAATTCTCTCATTTCCATATAGTCTTTATTGTTTTCCCAATAACACAGTGTTACCCTATTTTTAACATATAAGGGTGTGGAAAAGAATATGTGAATATCCCCAACCCAATCTACCAACTTAGTATTTGACTCTTAACACTTCACTGGTAGCACAGCTGCCTGTATAGTACTGTTCTGGAACGGGCACTGACATGAGCTTCTTTGCTCTCATTCCCTGTAAATCCTGGATGATTTCTTTAAGAATGCATACCACAACTTCTGGTGTTGGATATTAGGTATTTCTTTGAGGCGAAATTCAAGGCAATATTCAAAAAGCATCTTGTAGAAGCAAAAGTTGTTGCTTGGTGTATTATCTCAATGGGGAGTTTCTAGCCAGTGTCTTGTAAAGTATAAATTAGGGTAGGACCATCATCTGTGTCATCTCATGCATATCTCTTCATAGAAGAGGACTCAACTTCTTCTGTGCCAAGTGATGGGTGGGTGGATTAGGGCTTTAGGTCCTGTATTTCTGCACCTGACTGGCAGGGACCGTGGCAATGAAATTAATGATGAGGCAGTCATCCAACTTGGGCTCAACCGGGAACCCAACCCGGGACCCAGTGGTTGGAAGGTAAGTGCACTGCCACTCAGCATGTACCATGTAAAGAGAATATCTACGTAAATTCGAAATTATTAGGTATATCTATATAATATATATATTAGCACACATGCCAAAATAAAGACCTGACAGCCTGACAATTTACATCGTATATCCTCACCACCAGAGGATACATGCTTTCTGTTCCAGTGTCACTGCTTCCATCTCTAGGTAGGCTAAATGGTTTGATTTCAAATGCTCCAAAAATTCTGGCGCCAGTGCGTAGTTGACAATATTAGCTGTCTTGGTTTTAGCGCATCCATACTTTTTGGCAATTTGGCTGTCAGGGAACATTTTCCGGAACAAAGGACCGGCATAAGATGATGCGTCAAATGGCAAATTATGTTCAAGTAGGAATGCTGTAAATAGACTTGCAGCTTTTATCACTGAAAAAAAAAAGCTTGTCAGAAGCAGTACTTTCTTTGTGTGCTCAAAAAAGGCTGCTCAACTGGGTGGTATGTTCTCCATAGTATTTTTTACAACTTGTGGTTGACCTTGGACAGACCACATCCTATACTGCACAAGGTCATAATGGGAGCAGATATCATGGATGTGAATGTCACAAATTTTTTGGCCAAGTATATCAAAACGCACACAGAACCAAGTGTGGAGAAGTAGCTTATGACAAGAACCACCACATCAAAGTCAATTGTGAGAAAACAGCCGGTTTAGTAGCCCTGTGTGAAACATGTGCCAGATTAAGGTATATTATTGTATTCACTTCAGGGTGGTTGCAGCGCTGGAGACCCAATAGATCCGTCAGACGCTGTCTGATTGGCAATGAGAAGGGCCCACATTGATCTTCAATGATAATCTCCTGAGGAAAATTAATAAATACTTTTTGTTATCCTCATTTTTTTTAAAGAATCCACTGTTCCAATTATGTTTTGGGATCACATGTGGCCATACCCAATCCCAGTCTTTTTCTTCTGCACACCACTGGCTTTGACATTCCTCTTGTACTTGAATTGCAAGCTGTGTACTTCTTGATGATAAGCAGTGCTTGAGCTTGGTGCATTCAAACTCTTCAACACACATGGAGCAGTGTGGACCTGCTAACATGAAGAGTGTTCTCGTACAACCCAACTTCTCCACCAAGTGCCTGAAGAACCTTATTGGACTTACGTGACTGACAGTTACTTTTGAACAACAATTTCCTTTGAGCAATGCAGCATGTACACCACGGTGACAGCTCAACTATATGTCACTCATGAAAAGGCAGCCAACTTACATAGTTGTGCATGACCTATCACAACAATGGGCAGAGTTTATCACATGTAGGAGATTGGATTGGAGATAGTGAATAAAATTTCCCTCCTATAGAGGGGCGGGGGCCTAGCTCAGAGGTAGCGCTCTGGGCTTCCAACCGCTGGGTCTCGGGTTCGATTCCCGGTCGAGCCTAAGTTGGATGGCTGTTTCATCCTTCGTCTCATTGCCATGGTCCCTGCCTGTCCTAATTAGCCCAATAGGTGCAGAAATACAGGACTTAAAGCCCTAATCCCACCCACCCACTCCCTCCTTTAGAGTGACCAAATGAAGTGACAAATTACTAGATCAATTCTTTGATGCTAGACTGGAACTTGACTTGTGGATTTTCAGTACTGGACTTTTGATGCCCTCGAAGGTCCTGGGCCTCCACGCGGCGAGGGTGGGAACACTTGGGGTGAAGTCCTCTATCCCCAGTGGCTAAAACAGGACAGTACGCATTGCACAAGCTGCTCCAGCTATCCAACGCAGACAATTATTGATTTTTTGCATGCTTCTTGTTTCTACTACCAAATATAGATAATCAATCTTACCCTAGAGAGCCTCTACATAGCCCACTCAGGTGCTGATGAGGCGTTAAACAATAACACACACACACACACACTGGACTTTTGATCCCACATCTGTGATTAAGGTTGTCCATGGTTATTGTAATAGTAGTTAGAAAAGGCATTTTGCTTAAGGAAGTGAGGTAAATCAATATTAGACACCTGATAGGCACTAGCCTTCATTCTCTCAAACTTCAACTATTGTCCAGTGGTCAGGCATTTTTGTAGCATCACCAATATGAGAAAACTTGAGAAGATCCAAGAGAGGGCACTGCGCCTACTCTATGATGATCCTGCCTCCAGCTACCAAGAGCTACTCACAAGGAGTGGACACTCAAGCCTACATGTCAGACGCCTTAGGATGATAGCCATGGAAGTTTATAAAAGCTTGAACAATATAAACCCTGAGTTCATGTGGGAACTTTTTCAAAAGAAAGAAACTGAATATAATTTCAGAGATTCTTTTAAAGTTGATATCCCCTCCTTTAAGACATTAAAATATGGAAAATACTCATTCTCATACTACGGTGCTCATCTATGGAATATCTTGCCAATCAATATAAAACAAAGTCTAAGTCAAACAAATTTTAAAATGGTGCTAAGTTCCTGGGATGGTCCCAATTGTTCATGCAGCTATTGTGATTTTAAGCCATGAGATCTATAACTTATGATTTCAAGACATTTTAATGATGCTCATGTTTTATGATTTTATTGTTATTGATTTTATTGTTACTGATTTTGTTTTAATCGACTAATAGCTTTTAGCTAGTGTTTCTTGTTAACCTGTATGTTGATTCAAAATAAACTTTTACTTACTTACTAGATATGACTCTCATTAGGTTGTTAAGAATCAACTGAGCATGACCTGGTGTGAGAAAGAACTGTATAACAACCTGAATCATGTAACATCTTTCCAATCATTTCATGAACTTTGTCTACAATATGCAATGCTACCATCATCACAACCAACTTATCTCATAATATAGCTGGAAATCTCTGTTATAGAAGCTTTGCTAAAGCATAAATTTGCTGATCCGCCTCAAGTAACCCTGTGTATCTGACTCGAGTTTGGCAACTTTGTACCCTGCGTAATGAGTTTATGGCATGCTTTATCATGGAAAAAGAGACTGCTTTGGCTGGAATGAGAGGTAAAGCTCCTGTCACTGTCTGAAGAATCAGCAAATTCTCACCCATGAGCCGAGAGTTGCACCCGACCATGTGTTTTCACCTTACGGAAGTAGGTCCTGCTGCAGCACTGGTGACGTGTGCAATCCAGAATTATGTACCACCCATATGAGCATTAAAGAGACCTATTTCTTGACATTTATGTGTTATGTGACTATTTTATTCTTCTAAAATATGCTTCTTGGATATATTTTGACCACAAATGGCATTTATATGTTAAAATAAAGCAAATGTGAGTTCAGATTTGAAATCATTGAGGTCAAAAACCTATAAAAAGCGCTATCACTCATGATCCTATGACTTTCGGTTATGATTGTGTGACAAAATTAATTACTGATTGGCGGCCATTTTCGATTCGCCAGTATGGCGACCCAATGAGTGCCCGCTCCGGTGCCCTCAAGAAATTGATTAAGTATGTCCTCTACACCTGTGCCATATAACATGCTTGTAGACAAATCTGCGCAATCCTTTCCCTAAGGCCTCGACTATCTTGAGATAGATGCCATGGTAGCCGCAATGGCTTATGTGACCCTGATGTATTCCATGTGGCTGCTCTGCTGAAATCTGGACAGTATAGAAATCTACTCTCTCATGTATTGTCCATAATATCAAAGCTCTGAAGAAGAAAGAAAACGTTATAACACTCTATGGCATTAGGATAAGTGACTAACCTAGGGTTAATTGCAGGATCTGTCTGCAGTCATTTCAGAAATTTTGATGCATTAAAAAAAATGCTTCTCTAATAAATTGCCTAACCTAATTTTCAAAATTATTTATAAAGTCAATAACTTTTTTACGAGGTGGGTTACTTATTTCATCAAAACACATCAAGATTTCTTTCATACTGTCTATTATCCTTCGTCTCATTGCCATGGTCTCTGCCTGTCCTAATTAGCCCATCAGGTGCAGAAATACAGGACGTAAAGCCCTAATAACCCATACTGTCTATTAAATTGCGCAAACTATGAAAAGAACCTCTATCCAAGTATTCTTAGATGCATAACAAGATTTTTCTTCCCAACCCAAATAATAATCAAAAAGCTTAAAGATAAAGGGTTACTAAAAACTTTTTTTTATGAAATGTTAGAATAATTGCTGCAAAATGACAACATCATACAATGCTGTGATTTTTTCATTTAATCTTGTGAAATCGAAAATGAAACAAAACTTTGAATGGTTATCAGATTGCTGGCTGAAAATCGTTTTTCTTTACCTTGGCTTGGCCATGCTCCTGTTGTTATGGACCAAAGGAAACACAAGAAACTGAGAGTGACACGCCTCACTGAAGTGCACGTTCACATTGTGAAACATTCTTACCATTTTTTCTCTTCACATTAATGTCCCACCCTGAGAAATTATTTGATCATTCTGGTTTTGACCTAGCACCTACTCCCTAACCATGGGCGCTCTTTAATCACTTCTGGATTACTTCTGCAGTAAATTATATCATTGAGAATTTCATTATTTAAACTTCCTTGGGTAAATATTTATACTAAAAACGTGGGTTGTTATTCTGTTTTTGTTTTACTGTTTCTCTCATCTGGGCATTCTTTTTTTTATATCAGTATTTCAAGGATTATAAAAAAAAGAATGAAAAAATAATAAAACATACCGTAAATGGGGTATAAAAAAAACTTGACCCGTGCAGTAAATATTGGACGTAGGTAGACCTAAAAAATAAAAATAAAAACTGGGTGGGATGTCAAATTTGTAGTTCTTTTAATTTTTGTAATCCATTTAGGGTATCACGCCCAAATTGCACAAAAAGAGAAATAGAGTTCTCATATTATGGTAAAAGGGCTAGCAAATTAATTGCCTTTTATGTATATTTACCAATAAGCTGCTTTTAGATGCAAAACAGCTAGGAAGCAATTGAACAGCTAGGAAGCAATTGATCAGCCTTTAAACATAGTATATAGGCCTTTTATGACTTCTACAAGTCGATAAAAAATATTCATTCATTAAGTCTGTCTAGACGCTATGTATGTCTATGCTACTGGGTCTACAGCTTATTCAGCTTATATGACTAGCTGCCAGAGGCAGACGTAATGTCGAGATGATAAGGCTTAGACGCCAAAACAAACTGATGGTTACGCTTCAAAGGTATTTCTGTTTCGGCATGGTATACCAATTTCCATATTCATCTGACATGTAATAACTGGTATTTTATTCATAATTTGGGGAAATGGAGTGCGCCTGAAATGACCAAATATGGTACAGGAGAAACCCATATGCACTTGGAAATCATTGCAATGGTCAGAAACCACAGTAATGAGACACAGTGAAGTGACCTTAAAAACATGTTGTCTTTCACGCGTGGTCTTAATTATATGGGTTTCTCTGTATCTTAAATTTAACGTGATGAGCTCTTTCCGGTTACATGATGGACATGATGTCTTCTTTAATGAAAGTAGTTTCAATCATCACATGAATTAAAAAACGCATGTCTGATATTGTAGCCAATTGCTTGAAGCATTTCTGAAGCTCACTACGTAGGTGAGTCACACTTTTTTTTTTTTTTTGGTGAATGAAATCGTTTTCCCAGGAAGTTGTAAAATCTTTTTTTATTAACCCACGTAACTATAACTTAAAGTATATAAACAAAGCCATGGAATAACTGACATCCTTTTGTTTGAAAATCAAAGCAATGGAGGTATGTACTTACTAATTATATCTCTGTGCATTAACATATTCCTTATATACAATTTACATGATGGTGGCACAGTATATTAGAACTTGATTTCTTGTATCGTCTGAATGCTATGGATCTGAAGCTTGGCTTAAATGACCAGCTGCCAGAGGCAGATGTACTGATGAGATGATGCTTGGAGTCCAATCCATGTTGCACATTTATCCTATGGCATCTTTTTCTTAGGAATTTGACAAACTGCCACCCCTAGGTTCGATACTAATCCTGCACAATTTTTATCAGCTTTATCTTAGCATTTAAATACTTCTGCAAGGCACTGTATGAACACCCCATGAAATTGATGAAGAGGACTGGCTGGGTTACCAGCAGTAGTTATTTAACCACATCTGTCTTTTCAGTCCCTAGTTTTGGATATACTCAAGTATTGGATTTAAAAAGGCGCATTTGATTAGCACACATTTTAGATGTGATAATTTAGAGTGAGTTTAGAGTGAATTTTCATCGTTTTCATAGACTTTCACCAGATTATCCCTGTATTTGCTAAAAATTAACCCTAGTAAATCAAAAATCATGAAATATCAACAGGACTTCGGAAGACTCTTAGAGGAGCAATAAATCAACGAAAACACATCAAGACTTAAGTATTATACAGCCAAACATTATTTTCTCACCATCAGGACCTGAAGTGTCTAAGTATCAACTGACATTTTTCCACTTTAATTATGACTAGAAAAGTACATGTGAACAAAAACAACGCTGGGTACAACAACAGTTGAGACTATAAAACATATTACCATACACTCAAACTGCCTGATAAAAGAGATTTAATGCATATAAATGTATAATGTTATATAATTTTATTGGCTACAGGTATCTTTTACCCTACCTTAAACTATTTCCTCTGAAAATGTTGTGATCGTTGCTTGTGTGTTGTTTATGTCTTGGGCAGAATTAAAGTTAGCATATTGGCTTGTATACTCAATGGGTGTCAGTAATTCTGTAATTGTGAGGTGTGTGATGAAAAATTGATGTGTAGGTTAGTGAAAGCTACTAACACATTTTGTGGCATTTTGACTAATATTTGAATATTTTTTACAAACTTCAGACTTCAGTACTGTATCCAGAATGACTAACTTCTTTCTAAACATGTCACTTAACTTGTCATTGAGCAATGCTGAGTTATATAAACGAACTGTGCAAGTTCAGGTGAGATACTCACGCTCTGGAAATTGATGTTTCTTTTTCATCATGTTTAGGCGGTCATTCTAATTGTGGTCTTGCTGATGCCTGGGGCATTCTTAATACTTGGTGAAAATCTCAACTCAGACTACGAAGAAACTCACGAAATGGAAGAGCAGTGGGCAATGACTCTGCACCATCACCATAAGAGGTCAGTCCTTAGCTCAGGTGGTCAACTGTTGACCAGGCTGGTCACATCGGATAATGACCTCCACTGTCCAACGTGAGTATTGCTGTTGGGATTATTCCTTATTACATTATAATAAAATATACAATAGAAACTTTAAGAGAAAAAAGTTATTTCGCGTTTCCTGAAAACTTATCCAGGTTATGTTGTAATATGACTTTTGAAAATCATTTTGTTGCCATATATGAAATCTTATGATTATATACAGCCAGCTTAGAATGGAACTGTAAAGAAGTGTTCCTTATGAATGGACCCAGGCAACTTACATAATATAATTATATTTATTTGGTATATTGTAACATTGTATTGCAAATATGCATGTAATTGCCGAAAAATTTAATAAATTCAAAATTCAAATTTATAACTGGGTTCATAATTAATCAACCAGAGATTGTTTGAATTGGGTAAGCTTAATTGTGTTGTATATATAATTACTGACTCTTCACAGGGTGACAGCCTTTATCAAATACAACCAGGCAAACAATGAGAGGGGAACTTGGACACTGGTTCACTTTCCTAATCTTCGGCCACCTGTGTATCAGCTTGTGGCCATTGGAGAGTGCTTGTGAGTATGGCAAACTATACCTTAATCACAATATTTCCATAAATTAATAATTTTTAATAAATAGTAGATAAACAAGCCATTCAATCTAGTTAGTAAATACATAAGAAGGAAATTATGCAATACACAACTCAAGAATCTTGTTGCCCCCCCCCCCCCCTTCCTTCCGCTGTAATTGTCCCTACATGTCTGTGTTGGGAGTCCTGTATGAATGTCTCTCAATATGGCAGTATTTCTGTTCTGGTGACCAAATTTACATGAATGATAGTGTCATACTATATATATAGAGTAAAGCGTGGCAAGTAGGGGAAAAACACCTGATTTATAGAACAACACATGGTTTACCAGGTAACACATGGTAAGTGAGTGAACAACGCATGGGTTACAGAGTAACATTAGTTTTTTAATTTATTTTTTAATATATTTTGACAGCAACACAAGTTGAGACAAGTTGATTAGTCTGGGTAGTTTTTGTCCCATTACATAGATGTGAAAATCAAGTAAGAATTTATCAATTCATCCCAAATGATTTATTCTGGCCTATTGGTTTCAGGTAGGTTCACTCGTGATCAGGGAATGTGTATTTTTAGTACATGACACTTCTTCTCTAATTTTAAAAACTTTCCCAATTACAGAAATTAAAGTATTTTTAAAAAGTTTGAGTTTTTCGAGTGTGAAAGTATCAAAAAGAAGGTGCTTTTTTGAAGAGGGGAAAAATTGGTTTCAGTTACAATTTTCAACATTAAAGTAGGAATATTCCTTCAATTATTACAAAGGAATTTCCTCATATATCTGATTTTACAATGAGTTGCACTTACTCAAAATAAATGTCCACCCATTTTTGTGGTTATAATTTTTCATAAATAAAACGCAGCAGCACAAAATTGACAACAAATGTTAACACCTCTCCAACTTTCTTGCTGGACACTTCTGTTAAACAATCAATTTGAAGTGTGCTATAAAGTGTGCATTAATTGTAATTTCTGCTGCTTCTCTGTGACTATGACTAATGCCATAGTGATGACAAGAGGGCTAAAAAAATATGATTGGAAAGATAGTTAATTGCTGCAGAGAGAGATATTTATGGGTAGAGTAAAAAGATGGGGTATCTCTTGTTGGTAATATTTCTGTTCGTTTTGTGCTGCTCCTTAAAAATGACCACCAAAAAAAAAAGGACATTTATTGTGAATCCTACTATTATAGCTATTATATTTTTGTTGTTAGACGCAACTGCGAACACGAAAAGGAAATCTCAGAAATCAGGATAATTTTATTTAAGTCACTTGTAAATACACAAATGCTAATTGACATATAGTGATGCATGAAAATGCTTCTTGGGCTATAAGCGTCTTAAATATCAAATAAAATTCAATATACATGTATGGGTGATCTCTTCAAGATAAACACATGATGTTATTAAATCATGCATGACTTACATGCTCTGTGGGATGACTAGTTTCTGACATTGATATTTTTTCTTTGTTTACATTTATAAATTAATTGTTTGCTTTAAAATAATTGATAATTTGCACATCAATTTAAGTGATTATATCCCGTGTAGGAGGGAGTTAACTGTCATTTCCTTGAGTTACATTGCTTATTTCTGGACATATTAGTGTCTTGTTTCGTTGATAATGGAGTACTATTGTTATACTTCATTGCAGATGCTCTGACTACAAACGACGTTCCAACTGCCAGTGCATCCAACAGTACAGATACCAGTATCTCCTGGTGCATAGAACATCTCAAAATGCCTCAATTCCACAACACGCCACAATGCCTTGGAAATTCCAACTTTTTAAAATCAAATCTCATTGTGCATGTGTTAGACTAAATGTATAATAATGAACACCTCACCCCATGAATACCGTTTGAAATCTCACTTTAGAAAAAATATAATAAAATGTTTTAAGATATTTTAGAATATGTATAATTTATTTATTATGGCGTTCTCACATTGTTATGTAATTTTCCACTATAATATTCACCTCAGAGCTAATTTAGAACTGATAGCATTTACTCAAGATTGATACTTTTTTTATTGCCTGTGTCTACTTTTTCCTTGTTTTTTTTTTTGCATGTAAAACTTACACCTTTTTGGTGCCCGCAATCCTAAAATGTGTAAATAGTTGTTGTATGTGATATATTAAACACTTTATGACAATACACCTTGCCTTGGACCTTCCTTTTCCCTTGAGATATGCACTCGTGAACAGTTGGATAGGGCGTGTGAAAGTTCAATGAACTTTTATGATACTATAAGCGAACTTAATTTAAGTGCAGTCTTTTGTAGCATACCCTGACGAAAAAATGAAAATAACAAATCTAATTCTGAAATAGGTGTTTGAATTTGTACTGGCTGACCTTTTTGGGCTAAGAAATGCTCAAAATTAAAAAAAAATTGGAAAGACAATGTAATGTTCTCTTGTTTTTTGTTAAGCTACGATTTTCACTCACTTCACCTATAGTACAGAGATGTCCCAAAAATGTCCCAAAAAGAGGCTACACAGTGGTCATGCCGACCCGGAAGTGTCCCAAAAATTATCAAAATACATGTAATTCTATGAAAGATAAACCTAATATCGTTTTTTGACCAATGGTCCAGAATAAGACTACGTCATCACGCCATAACAACGTCATCGGTTCAAAAGTAATGCTCTCCATAATTTCGTCATGGGTACAGATGCAGCTTCAAACTTGGAGAAAACTTGTTTGCCTGACTGTAACCATTCTAACGGTGCCTAGAAATAGTGTTTATGTTGAAGTGAACCTACCAGATATCTATGTCCATAATTGCTAAAGTAAGATATTAATCTTGTTCAGCACAATTCGGGTCACTACTTTATTTATTAATTAACTCAGTATTGATAATATATTGTACGTATATTACAAATTAAAACAAATACATGTATGAATATTTATATATTACGTGCATTTTGAGTTTAGTCAAATCACATCTGGCAGGCTGGTCTTCGTCTGTTAGTGGAATAATAGAACTGCACCAACAGAAACAAAACAGGCTTCGCTGCTGCAAAATCTTCAGCAAATCTCACTAAGCACACAGGCATCATTAAAACTGTTCAGTGTTCGGCAGGAGAGCGGGTGTTACACTTTCATTTCAAGAGCAGAACTCTAACACTAATGCACTTACCCTAATGAAATTTCATACAGTAACACTATATGGTCTAGTGGTGCCTTTTGATAGTCACTGACATATATATCAGATATGCTTTACAAAATCTGGAAAAATATTTTTTAGTGAGTGTTTATATAATGTGTGCGATGACTGAAACGATTTCCACTTGGCCTATATAGCCTGTTACACAAGGCTAAATTGAGTCCAAGATGTCCTATTTTTTTAATTCTTGAATTTCTTCATGTGTTCAGCCATTTGAGCATCAAAAGCATTGTATATCCTTTCCTTCCATTTTGCTTTTTTTCTTCAAAGAATTTATGCACAATAAGGCATATTCATTTCTCCTGAATTATCATGGCATGTTCTCTTAACTAAACTACACCAAAGATTATAATGCTTCCTGAGGGATTTATATTTATATGGAATTCAGCAACTATGTTATAATGTTGGGTATAATTTCATACAAAATATAAACCTTTAAGGTTTGCATTTATTTGTATTTAAGAAAATATAGCCAAAATACAAATAAATACAAATCTTAAAGGTTTATTTTGCATGGAATGATAAAACAATACACCCATTTTCTTGCCATCATAAGTCAAAATATTTTCCGCATGCCGATTACCTTATCAATTGCCATATTCTGTTCAGTAGATACTGAAATTAAATCTATGGCATTTGAATAAGTTATATATATATATATATATAATTTTATTATTATATATATATATATATATTTATTACAAATGCTTGTATATTAAGAAAACAATAATAAGTATTGGAGTCAAGTGAAAGTAATATAGATCATTATGCAGCTAATTATTATGAAATTACTAATTATAAACAAAAACTGTTGACCGGGTTGAATATGGCAATACTATGATCAAATATGTAATAATTGTATGCACATGAATTCTACAACATTTATGCACTCGTGCGGAGGAAGGGACCAACTTAGCTAAGTACAGACTATATACACCTAGTATTATCCCGTGCACTAGCTAGCCATACTTATATATCCATTCTATAGTCAGACATTAATGACCTTAAAGGTTAAAACGTCGACAGTCAACTTCAACTACCCTATACCCTTCTCAGCAAGAACATAACTTTTAACCTTATCATAATGCACATTTTTAGAATGCATGGTGAACAGGTTATAAGGTCCTCCTGATATTCTGTCTGCAACCTGATGTTTTGACTTGAATTTTAGACAATATTGCACCGGTTCCTACATCAGAAGCATCTGTATCTAAATACATAACTAGTCCTTGATCTCTAGGGAATGCCATGGGAGAACTTGACAAAGATGACATCAGTGCTTCAAAAGCTTTTTTGAGTGTAATCTGTTGAGGTTTTGCAATGTCTGAATATCCCGGGACAAATTGTTGGTAATAGGAGCAAAACCCCAGGAAAGTGCAGTGCATTTGTCTCGATTTCTGAAACCACAAGACCCAGAATTTCACTCTCCTCGTGAATCAATGGCTTATATTATAACCTTGTGATCTGTTCATTTAAAGATTCCAATAGATAAAATAGGACGTCGTATAAGTAGACGATGCGAGCTTCCCAATTCCCATTCCAGACCAAGAATAACATTTTCCATACCAAAATGGTCACATTCAGCCTCACTCTGACAACCGTTTAAAACAAGTCATTTTCGCGTGAACAAGCGAAGCAACTAGTCGCAGTTACACCCATCCAGTCTTTTATTAGACATCATTTATCATCACAATCTTGGTTTGAACAACGCAAAAGGGGGCGGGGGCCTAGCTCAGAGGTAGCGCTCTGGGCTTCCAACCGTTCTGCAGCAGTTCTCTTACTTCTTTTTTCTTTCCCGTAAATGTCCGCTATATTTCTAAACTAGGGTAAATATGCCCTATGGACCATGGTGACCATTCTGATGAGGCCCAGGATTGGGGGGGGGGGGGGGGGCGCTGGGGACACAAAACAATAAGGATTGGAAAGGGACACCTAATTTCGGATTCTACTGAGAACGCCTCAAAATAGCAAGTTTCAAGGCAAATTTCGATGTCATTTGCGATGTCTAAGTTGACCCATTGTGCATCTATAGTTTGCAGAGCACAGCGAGGGTCTACAGAATCTAATTTTAAGCAACTCACTAAATATCCTGCACAACTAACCCAGCCACTTTTGACCTATGTTCCTCGATTCAAACTAGCTCAATTTTGATCAAGGAAGGCAAATCTTGCAAAATTTGGGTATTATACGCTCTTTGCAAAGCAATCTGGTTCGGCAAACATGTTGTAAGTGTGTAGCGATATTGTAAAAGTAGGTCACTTAGGTTTCCAGGGACTCTGAAAATTTAAGCAGAGATAGATCGCCGAGTGTACCGTAAACCCAAGCTGCTCACTGCGCCTTCACTCGTACCGTGAAGTGCACCCCGACTTTAACTCATCATTGTAAGGCGGGGGCATAGCTCAGAGGTAGCGCTCTGGGCTTCCAACCGCTGGGTCCCGGGTTCGATTCCCGGTCGAGCCTAATTTGGATGGCTGTTTCATCCTTCGTCTCATTGCCATGGTCCCTGCCTGTCCTAATTAGCCCATCTGGTGCAGAAATACAGGACGTAAAGCCCAAATCACACACACACACACACAACTCACCATTGTAAGCAAACCAAGGCTGCTTTGGCTTAAGCAAAAGATATACATGTGGAAGAATGCATTTCATTGTAGATTGAGCTTATGTGAAATATAATATGGTAAGATATTTATGCACCCTACAGCTTCTGGAAACTCCTAATCATATTTAATATGAGCGAAGCTCCGCCGCCGCAGGCGGCGAGCGCAGCTCACTTCCCGTAGACGATAGGCTACACAGTGGACAAGCCAACCGGAACTGGATTAAAATTGATTTCCCCTATTATCGATGTTTTCATCGCATTGTTAGCCAATCACAGCGCCTGTTACCTTTGATTTCACCTATTATCGACGTTTTTATCGCATATCATTGGCCAGTCACAGCGCCTGTTACACTCACTTTAGTTATTCAGAACGAGACTACGTCATCACGTCATAACAACGTCGTCGGTTCAACAGTTGCGATGTCCATAATATCGTAACGAGTACACTTCCAGCATCAAATTTGAACTTTCTCTGTATAATGTTAACGGGAGCCCAGAATATTCGACAAATAACCTTGAATCGATGACGTTCGCGCTAGCCACACCAGTGTTTGGCGATGACGTTTTTTCACACCAGGGGGCAATTGTAAGTGGTGGCTGAGAAACGCATTACAATTATCTGACTTATTTTGCCTTTAAAAATGTTATTTATTGTCCGATTTTGAAAATTAAAAAACCTACATGAAGTCTAGTTAAGAACAGAGATTGTAACATTTACTGCACTGTCTGTCAAATTTGCAATTTGCTCAGACAGAGATTCCAAGTTCATAAGTGGTGAATGCGTGAGTTTTGGCTTTCCAAACAGTTTACATTAAAATTTTAAAGATTTATTCTGGTATAATTTGAAGAAAATAGTGAAGTCCACAGGCGTGAGACAGCAACCAAATGCGTGAGACTTGGCATGTCTGGCTAAGACCCATCAAATAGTTGAACTTAACCTATATTAATCAGGGCACACTAAATTTTGTGTGAACTAATGATTTTATACATTATTACTAAAAATAAATCATACATTGAGAGAAAATCCAGACTAAAACATTGAAACACACTGGGTTTCTTTACATATTGAGTTTTGATGGCATGAAAAACTAATAATATGAGCGAAGCTCGTCACGGCCATAGGCCGTGAGCGAAGCTCACTTCCCGTAGAGAGAGGTTTCAAAATGAGGCTGCACAGTGATCATGCTGAACCGGAAGTGTCTCAAAATTTCTAAAATACATGTAATCCTATGGAAGATCAACTTAATATCGCTTTTTGACCAATGGTCCAGAACGAGACTACGTCATCACGTCAAAACAATGTCGTCTGTTCAACAGTTGTGATGTCCATAATTTCTTAACGAATACACACCCAGCTTCAAACATGGAGAAAACTTGTTTTTCTGACTGTAACAATTCTAACGGTACATAGAACGGGTGTCTATGTTAACGGGGAGCCCAGAATATTTGACGAATAACCTTGAATCGATGACGTTCGCGCTAGTCACGCCACTGTTTGGCGATGACGTTTTTTCACACAAGGGGCAAGTGTAAGCGATCGCAGCGCCCCTGGCGACTGAAGGTACGCATTACAATTCCTGAGCAGCTCTTCACTTATTTTGCCTCTAAAATAAATCATTATTTATTGTCCAATTTTGAAAATTCAAAAATCTACATGGTCAGTACGATGTGTACTAGCGTTATAGGGCAGTCAGTGTATAGTTCTGAAATCATGACAACTTAAATGAGTCCCTGTTCTTTTAAGACTTTCTTCTTTACCACCTCAAGACTAATTTTATTTGACAAAATGGTCAGGGTAGGCCTACAGGTTGAAGGCTTCGCTCACTCCTGGCATACAATTCTCTGACTTCTTTTGCTTCTTAAATTATCTATTGTCCGATTTTTTAAATTTTAAAAACCTGAATGGAGTCTATAGATAATTAAAAGATTGAAAAATATTAAGCTGCATAGTCTGTCAAAGTGCAATTTGCTAAGACTAATCAAATAGTATAAACCTTTATTCTTCAGGGCATACCAAATTTGTTTTAACTAATGATTTTATCAGACATTAATTACTAAAAATAAATCAAACATTGAGAGAAAATCCAGACTAAAATTGGAAACACACTGGGTATGTTTACATACTGAGTTTTTATGGCATGAAAAACTAATATTTAAATTATTTATTGTAAATTAAGACTAAATTGTTGTGCAAAGTGGGCATGTGTAATGGTGCAGCATTGGTATATATAATTACTTGAATTTCTAATTCTGGAGACACAGTAACTTTTAAGTTGTCATAAATATACATATAGCTTTGCTCACTCCTGGCATTGACAGCTACATATTCCAGATAACATGCTAGATCGGCTAGCGTCTGCCAATGTTGAAATGATTGAAGAAGATTTCATATTCCTGAGCGTTTAATTGCTGCCTGGGCAGCGCTATGTTTTATTTCTGTATTATATCATTATTTCGTAGACATAAAAAAATTGCACATTGTACAGGATTATTATTATTATTATTTTTTTTCCTGATAAATTATTAAATAGGAATAGGCCGGGAATATGTGGTGGCGCTAGCTGTTTTCGGTGCGCCCTCTGGTGCATAAATAGCTGGACGTGGAGCGAACTGGGTAGCTGAAGCATGAGGATTTAACTCAGGTAGTTCACTTGAACCTCCTAAATGTCGATAGGTGAGTTAGGTGCACTTTTAATTGTGTTTTTTAACGCAGGTGACTGTGGTCTCAGGGATTGTCAGTCATTCATTTGTGCAATAATTGCCTGCGAATTGCGGCTTCTTGTATTTTCGCCCCTTCAAGGCTCAATACTGGATCAAAATTTAATGGCCTACTTCAGTGAGTACTTGCCTCAGTCAAACAACAAAGATGGTTTGAAAGTGCCACAGTTGCCACATCTTTCAAAATCTGGTAAATTCTGGAAGTGGGCAAAACCATGACATCCTAGTCCTGACACCACACTATAGGACATCTGGGTTTGTGCTGACATTTTCCTAACTTCCTATACAAGTATATTTAAATTATAGTATATATATATACAACTACACTTACAGGGTTTTACATTATTTAATAGAGTCTAGCTTGTTAACCATCCAATATTTGTCTAGTTTGTTCCTAAAGCTGTTAACTGTTTCTGCTGAGACATATCCACAGGCAGGTCATTGTCATTCCATGCATTTATTTTTCTTTGGGGAGAAACAAAATTATACATACCGTGGTGTTTATAACAACGTCTGTTGGATTGCTACGGAGCCTGTCGGAGGACATTTCGAAAACGATTTATCGCATTCCCTTGGGAAGTCATGGTGTTCAGTGCTATTCACTTGCAATCATGGTGTTCCCTTGCAAAGTTATCATGAGAAAATGCGTAGTCACAAGGGGACACGAAATGTCACGAGAGAACATGATCATCACTAGGGAACATGTTCTTTCGAGAGGGAACGCGTTAAATTTGTGAGGGAACGTGATCCTTTCCGAGATGGAGATGACATAAATTTATAACTTCAGTGGGTGGCAGTTTTGGGAGTTAGTCGTTATGGACATGTAGGTCTTTTGTGTCAGTAAAATTGATTTATTATGGAAGTATACTCAAGTAACCGTTAATTTTGACTGTAATCACTTTACAATGTAATCTTTATACAACGTATAAAGAAAGAATTATTGCATAGAACCATATGATTATAATGAAAGAATTAGTTTATATTATTATTGTTCTGCACATCGTTATTTTTTTACAGGATGAATGCAATGTTTTGTGTGGTGCTTCTTCTGTTGGCTGTGACTGGGTGTTGTTTTGGCTCACTGAGTTCACTAAATTTGCCCGAAGAACACATTCCCTACTATTTCTTCAACAATCCAAGTTTAAAGGAGGCCTGCTTGAAAGATGCAAAGTGTCCTTACAAGGTGATACAAATGCAACTGCTGTGATATAATATGATAGGATGACTAGGTCCATATACATGTGTAGCTACTGATCAATATTTTTTAAATCAAGGTGTTATAAAATCATGGCTTATTTTGTACTGCATTTTCTAAAGACTTTTTTTTCTATTGATTGGAGTGGTAAAAAAGTGTTTATTTCAAGATTTATATTGAGCTTGCAAGCACAGAGTACAGCACACAGCTGGTGCATCTATGGGAATTTTTTTTTTTTTACACGAAAGCCGTAATATTGATGTATTACACTAGGAAGTTTATTTATGACTAATAAATGCACTCAGCGGGTAATTATCTAATTTATTCCTCATTTGTGAGTCACATTGTTAGTCAATTAAGTAATATATAATTTTGTTATTTTACAGAAATATGCTGAAATTAGTAAATGTTGGGGATATGAAGCCGAATGTGACAGGAAAGATGCACCCCCCATGCCAGAGTGTCCAGGCAGTTGTCCACTTGCTTGGTGAGAAAAAAGATTATTCTCAGTTGGTGATAACATAAAATCAGTATATTTATTAGAGTGCGTCGTCAGTATACTTTGATCCACAGTATTCCGTGGTCACTTGCTATGTTTCCTTGTTGATACCACTCATTTGATCTATCGCAATATTGAGAGAGAGGGACCTGTTCTTATTAAAAAATCAACAGGAGGCAGCACCATACAGACATGTTGATAGTAGCGACACCAAAATCACGGTAATCTGTGGATCACGGCAAACTGCATACTCCCATGCAGCTTGTCAGGGTGGGCAAACTGATGACGTACTCTATGTTTATGATGGTATATATGATTATGATCTATAAAGTTATTGTTTAATGATTGTATGGTATCATTCAGGGCTGCAACAAAAGAAATCCAGCAAGAAAACTTTTGGAAGGAAGGCGATTTCGGTTATATCAAGGAAAGGTTGAAAGAAAAAACCATTTTGTGTGAACCAGAATCAGATGTAAGTTAATCATGAAAATATATCCGAGTCCTATGCAATATTATATTCGGAATGTGGAGACTATTTGGGTTTGTGTGTAGTTTCTGTTGGTCAGTAGATGTTACAGGGCTGAGTAATATGTTTATAAATTCTGTTTCCAGGGTGATGCTGAATTAGAATGTGTCTCTTTCATGCGTTACTGCAAAGCCAAAAATCTATATTTAGATTTCTCCAAAGCAGATTTTACAAACAGTCGAGATAGGTAAGTGATTGGTAGAATTTTTAACTCTTGCCAATTATTTTGAAGATTTTGTTTAGATGTTATGTGAAAATGTTGCAAGTAAAAAGAAAAAGTTAACTGAATATATACAGTTTTGAATTAATAAATTGCAATCTAGTTCAGCAGTTAATATTTATCAATGTAAATAAAATTGTTTAGTTGTGGTTTCATATGGATACATGTTGATTGTAAAGTATTTCGCCTTTTCAGATACAGTGAAAATGTGTTTGAAAAAGGACAGATTGGGGGCCATTGTAAATTTTATGAAAAGAAATTAAAAGCAGAAGGAGCACACAAAAGTCCATTGCAGTCATGGTAGGTTATTGTTTTACTTTGGTATTCAGTTTGTGGTGACAGCCATTTTATAGCATTGATAACACAATTTAGAAGATAAGAATATACAATTTTTTGCTGTGTATGTAGCTTTTTAAAAAGATTTTAATGAAGGCCCCAACTGTACTGAGAAACATTCGTTCCTTAGAATTTGAGTCTCTAGAGGCCCTGGATTCTAATCAAGCAAATAGGGTCATAGATATTTTCCATTCCTTATAAAAGATTCTCTGGAATGTAATTCCTGTATTTATTTAATAGGTTTGCAGAGTTCCAAGAATACACTCGCTTGGACTTTGATCCACTCAAGGAAGACAAATGTGATATTATTTACGACAAACCTGTCATATTGATTAAACTAGATGCTGGTTAGTATCTATTACTCTTCCATTGAAATATGCTTGTTTCTGTCTGTGTTGATATTAATTTGTGTAATTTTCAGGTTGGTAAAGGAGCACTTTCTTATTTTCTAGGGGTGAACATGTACCATCATTTTTGTGATTTTGTAAATCTCTACGCTTCTCAACATTTGAACAATTCTTTCACCCAAGAAGCGACCATTGTTATGTGGGATACTGTAAGTGGTAATTAATATATTTTGTGCATATACCAATTTCTGGAGAATGAATGGCATAGAATAATACATAAACTAATGTAGATCAAAAGAGGAAATTCAGAGTTGTTTTTATTACGAAAGCTAAAACGGCATCTTGTCTTGAGAAGAAAAAAGTGTACATAAAATAAAGAACTCTGGGCAGAGAATGACTTTTCCTTAAGCCTTTCTCATGGTTGTAATCATGAGTAAATTTAGCATATCAAATTAGGTTTCTTTTATTTATTTATAATTTTTTCTTCATTTTGCAGAGTGGAATGAACTATGGAGACTTTTTTCATGAAACTTGGAAAGCATTCACAGATTCCCCAATAATTCCGCTGAGCAAATTTCAAGGCAAAAGGGTAGGGTTTTCACTACATAATTCAGTGCAGAAAAAGTGGATCTGTTACAAATTGATTTTTCCTGAAATCTAAAGTTTTCTAGTTAATCGTTGATTTATTCAGGTATGCTTCAAGGATGCGATGTTCTCCCTTCTTCCTAGGATGAGATTTGGTTTATATTACAATATGCCACTTGTAAGTATTTTTAATTGCAGAAAACGTCGGATAATTTAATGACAACGTTGTGTAATTAACTGATGTGTGTGTGGGAAAACAATGCATTTTGATACAAATGGTGTCATTTGATGACTTGTAATGTTGAATCTATTATTGTATAAACAGATTCCAGGTTGTCATGGCAGCAGTTTGATGCGTGCTTTCTCACATCATGTGCTTCACAGACTTGGCATTCCTCAGGAGGGTCCATTGGTATGCATCAATATTGTTAGAAACTGGTTTTATTTTAATTATGTATTCATATTTCTCTTTTTTTGCTGACACATTCTTCTTATTACACTTGGCCTTTTGTGTTGTCCAGGAAAAACAAATCCGGGTAACACTGCTTGTCCGAAGTATGAAATATCGAACGATTATGAACCAAGAAAAGGTGAGATTTTCTTCTCTCATGTGATGAATTAAAAAATAATTTGTATAGATGACACAAAGTGTTTTTTATCAAGAAGGTTTCTCGAAACCTTCAGGATATTGGAAAGGGGATGATTCAAGTGAAAAGGGGTGTTGTCCCAGCGTGTTAATTTAAAACCCACCTTTTTATCAAATGCGCTATTGTGTGTTACCTATGTTGACTGGCAGGAAAAAGTTCTAATGAAATGCCTCAGGGGCGATCATGCTGAGCAGTATCTGATCAGGCTCAGTATACTTTAAAATGCATTGTGCATATTATTTCTTGATTGGCTAGGAGCTAAAGCAGGGAAAACAAAATGGATTTATAATTTAATCCATGAAGGTTATTTTGTCCCTGGAGATCAATATAGTAGAAAAATGTTTTTATTGCATGTATGGTTTATGGACAAAGCTGATATGTTGAAATGTTGAAAATTCATGTAATCAGGGGGCTTGGAGTCTTTGTGACTAGGAGACAAAGTTTGCTGTTTAAGAACAAATAATAATTGTAGAAAATTTTGTTTTGTATTCTGAAACAGTTAATAAAAAAACAAGATGGGTTTGGTATGAAAATTGAACATGGGTTTTTATTCTTTCAGTAAATTTGCATTTAAGCAATCAGCTGTGGGTTGAGTTTAGAAACACAATTGAGAAGTGCTATATATATTTATCAGTATATATTTATATATATACACATACTGATTCTAAACTCAGCCACAACAGTAACACCACTTTCTGGTTCAGCGCTGATAGGCTCTAGTTTATATTTTGCAGCTAATTACAGCTTTACGAGAGAGAGAAGACATAAAGCTCAGTGTGGTTGACTTTAACATGTAGGTAAATTTTTGCTGAAATTGAGTAATGTCTTTGTCATTCGATTTTATTAGTTCCAAAAGAGGCTGAAATTTATATATTATAGTTTATTATTTTCATTAATAATTGTTTTATAATTTTTGCAGGCAGATGCCATTTTTGCAACAATTAAAGGTAATGTTTGTGATTTACCTATGTATTTGATAATCAGATAAGAATTGCTGTTTAAATTGACACCATTTTTCATAGCGTAAATCGTTGCTGATTTGTTTTTCTTTTTTTCTGGTGATATATATGTAAAATTGAAGAGTCAAAAGTGTTGACTCTTTGACAGGAAAAATAATAACTGAATGATCTTTTTATTAGATGACCCACAATAGTGACATTTTCATGGGCATGCATGGTGCTGGTCTAACTCACATGCTGTTTCAGCCTGACTGGGGAAGCGTCTTTGAAATGTAAGTCACTTGTAGTTGACGTTGTGAATTTGAAAACTTGTTAAGACTAAGATGTAGTTGTTGTAGACTGTAGACCCTTAACAATATTATCTTTCAATTGGTGACTACATACACATTATAAAGTTAACAAGTCCATTGAAATATACCATTTGCTTAATACCTTTCCTTTACACTCAACAGATACAATTGTGAAGACAGTGGGTGCTACTCTGACTTGGCAAGGTTACGAGGACTATTTTACATGACATGGGAAAACATGGAAAAACTTGTCCAAGAAGATGAGGTGCGTTATATTCGAAATGAATGGCTTGCTTAATAATTGTAGATGATACTTTAGCAACTCTGTCAGATATTTTATAGACAAGTCTGATGATGTCATTCAAATATGAGATATTTAATATTTGTCGATTTATAACGATTAGGTGTAATATAATTTCAGGGACATCATCCTACATTAGGAGCTCATGCCAAGTTCACCAACTATGCATTTGATGTGAAGGAATTCCTGAGGATGGTGGACAAAGGAATTACGCATGTTAAACAACATAATGCATTTATTGAAGCCTGGCAAAATAAATGGGGAAGTCACTCAAGGGATGAACTATGATATTTAAATCATTAATAGTTTATTTATGCATTAAATTAATTTAAAATATTTCACTTGGAGCATTACCAAACTCACAGAAAGTAGCTACATATATATATGTGTTGATAGTTATTCACATTCGATGTCATATTTGTGAAGATTTTATTACACCGTTTGAGGTGCTTATATTTTAATTTGTCACAATGTTCTTAGTCCAGAGTCCTTGTAGATATTACATTCAGCATTAGGTGACAATTTTAAGTGGAAATATATGAATATACAATTTTAATTTAAGTATATCCTCGTATCATTACGTTTCGGAAATCATATCAGTCCTTGTTCACTTGAGAATGACAAGTTGTTCACACTTTGCTGCTGTTCGTTGTTTGGCCAGTGTGTAAGGGGCTGTCTTCCTGGGGCCTCCTCCTCCTCCTCTTGAACATTGTATATTGAAAATCAAAGATCATAATTGACTTCTTCACTATTGGATATACATGTATATGTAACATTTTCCCGTCGGCAAAGATCACCGTGCATGGGAGCTGGCACAGCGACCTTTGCCCTGAATGGCTGTAATTTGTGGTTATTCATCTCCTTTCTTATTGCACAATCAGAGAAGGCCTCAGAAAGCTCTACCATATGGAATATGGCGTCATTGCGTCGCCGTGTAAACTGGCATCTTATTGGCTTAAACACTGATATTATCCGCTAGAGGACAGCACCTGCAAGTCTATCCATCCAGTTGCAATCCTGTAAGGCCATTCAGAGCAAAGGTCACTGTGCTAGCTCCACAGTGATCTTTGCCAGCAGGAAAATGAGTATGTAGGCCTACCTATATATGTATATATAATGTGTTAACAATTTTGTACTAATGAGGTGCCTTGATGATATGTCCCTAGGTGTGTGATACTATTTACTTAAAAAAACAATCCAACATTACAGATTTTTAAATTTAAGAAAAGGTTATTACTAAAAAGAATTCAAGTTTAAGAGAAATTGTGTGCTAGAGGTCTACATGGGTGTCAAAAAATAGGAAGCAATGTCCCATGTCACATTTTAAGAGAAAATGTAACATCTCATGTCGCTTTTTAACTAAATAAGTAATAACTAAGAAAATCAAAACTGTCGCTTATCAGTATTTAAGTAGATATGAATTCCTCTTTTGTCTATTTAAAAGCTTCAGTGTCACTTAGTCCCTTGTTTAGAAAGGCTATGTTGATTTTTCCGAATTTTACCCATGTAGACCCCTTGTGCTTCTATAACAATATGTGCCTTGCTCATATTTATTAAATATTGGACCAACTGTGATATATTGATTTTCACCTTTGTGTGGGTGACCTGAATGGATTTGCTAGCTCATGATCAAGATGTAGCAGAACAAATGCTAGTGTTTTATATTGAACATTAAAACATTTGCTCACAATGTTTGAATGCTGATTTAAGGATTGGTTTAAGTTTGTTTGTTTCTTTTATGAAGAAAAATCACTTTAAGAAAAAACCATGTATGCACATATGAATATATTTGAACTGGATCATAAAATTTATGCATACACTTGAATGTAGCAATTTAAGGGACCAAAGTGTGTGAGAGGAATATTTATTGATACAATTGTATTATTTGCAACATGATGGCATGTACGTTGTTTTACTTTGGCAGTCTTTTTTATTAATAAACTAATACATGGTATGTTTTGATAATTGTCTTTTTTTTTTAATCTTTATAGAATTAATCACAGATAAATAAGTGGAACTGCAGGTGCAAATTATATGAAGAACAGTTATTAGGCATCCCTACCTAATATTAGTTTGTATTATCATACTTTGAAATTATGTAGGCCCTACATGGCTGATGGCAAAATAAATTGCATCATAGTTGCAGTTATGCCAGTAGAGGCAGTGTAATAAGAGCATTTCTAAAATTCATAATACGAAAATTAGGCAGAACACTATCACAAATTTTTGACATAATTCCAAACTTGCTCTTTCAAGTGAAGCTGCTTTGGATTTGATACATCCTGTACATCCAGGGAAATTTGAGGGGGGGGGGGGTCATTTAATGAATTGGCATGGAAATTGATGAAATGACCCACGGTCATCACTTGTCACATTTGGAAAAAGTGCAGGCTCTGATAATATGATACATTTAAGCTCAGCTCAGGGCAAGAAATGTTTTAAATATCTATATTCTGCAAAATAACCTTCTTTGGGGCCAATTTTGTCCTACCAGCGCCATCTGCAGTTTTAACCTGTAAAACTTTTAAAGGGCGACTTTTTCCAGGACACGGCCGCGCCAAATGTCTTCTGCATGGGTCGCGTGCTTGAATAATATGGCCAAATGTCATGATTAACTCCGTCCAACAGAGGGTACACGGTGTCCTGTGACTAGGTATGCTTATGTGATCGTATATTGCAATGTTTGAGGGTATTTCGTTGCTGGTAATGATCGATTTAAGGGGTCAGTTCGGATTGCTAATTTCGCTGTCTCGCATGTCTGCAAATAAAATGGAGGACGACTGAAATGGCGTCGATGACGTCCCTCTAGTATCGTCTTGGGCAGTGGTGTGGAGTCCGTATTGTCCTCTACTGACAGCCTATTATCGTAATGTAACATTACATGCCACAAGTTGACATAAACTGTCATTAGCAACTGAAGCTTGTGAGCGCATTGTGAACAATCAGCCTGAGCTGTCGTCCTGTCCAAAGCCAAGAAGGTGCATGATATTTGTTAAAATATGACGTCATATCATTGTGGTTGTACAATATCAATGTAGGTGCATTTAGTGAAGATCATGAATTGTAGTTATGTTCATTCCATGGATTGAGTTTTATAGGTAATTTAGGTTGTATGTACATAACAGTTAACTCAGCTGGCTAATTTGGAGTAGCAGACTAGCAGTGTGAGGAATTAATGTCAGAGTGCCCTGGTCCAATTGGCAGGACTCTGGGCTGAGGGGTGCAATGTAGGTCCTTGGTGCAATGAGATGCAGTCCGAAATCATGATGCATGAAGTTGAACCACAGGTCGGCATTATATTAGATTTCATGAACAGTGACATATATATCGGTTTATCAAAATGACTAAAATGACCAAGGATATTAAGACAACCAGAACAGGCTTAGCTATTGGCAGAGCTCGTTGCTCTGCAAAAAATCACTGAAAAATATTGGCCTAATGGACATACATGTACACTAATCTGGAAGTTTGTTTTTACACTTTTGAAATGCAATTTACATAGTAAGAATCATGTCCATTGTTGGTAGTAAGATATATTTATTCTAAACATGGCAATATATTTACAATCTGTCATAGGGCTGGATATCGTATGCTGCTATCAGTACGATATTCGAAACGATACTTTCATACGATAGTCGATATCTCATACGATTGTACATATATAATTAACATGAGGAATTGATATCTACTTGCCCACAAAAATAAAAAATTACTAACTGCAGATTATTGAGGGTGAATCAACTTTGTAGTAAACAGTGTATCAGTGTAGCTTCTTTGAATCATTGATTTAGAAAATTTATACTTTCTGTCAGTATCTAGATCATGTAGATATAGTTTGAAATCATAGTTTTAAAAATATCACATTGTTAGATCTAATTTTAACATGTAAATAATCATTTACCCTAAACAATGCCATCTCTGATCACAGGGGTTGTATTTTATTAATGAAAACAATACCTGTCAGAGAAAGTTTAGCAAGGGTATTGATACCTGCCAGTGTGAATTGATTGCAATTAAGATGGATCAATTTGGCACCTTTGATATTGATCTACTAATACTTAGGCATCCTCAATTGCTATTAGCCTACCTCAAAGGCTCCATCGACTGTGACTGCAGTCTTCCATTGTAATCTTGCAATAATTATATATATATATATATGTAGCATGAGGATAACGTGCTCGCTGTGGAGTCGGCACTCCTATGTATATATATTTTCCAATATATATATATATATATATATATATATATATATATATATATTGGAAAATCGTATATTAAAATATCATATACCAAATATCGGAAAATTGTATAAATACCAATTTATCTATCCAGTCCTACTCTGTCTGCCTATTAACATAACGTAATATTTATTAACCAACCAGCAAAAGTGAAATTCACATCTCTGACACAAGAATAAAGTTACAAGTTAACAAGCATTCATTGTTGTTATGGATTTGGGACAAAGGTGTTTCTGAATCTCATCCTAGGCACCCTTAACCTTCGTTAAAGATTAGTCCGAAATTTTTCCACATGACTTGTATGGACGGTTTCACATGTGGCTCAGTGTTCCAGCTAGGCCATTTGAACATGGAGCTGCATCATGCCCGACGCCCCATGTGCCATGCCCGATTTTGTTTGCGCCATGCCTGAAATTAGGTGAAGACCTTTTTTTTGCTTTTCAACTAGCTGGGCGCCCTATAGAGTCTTATTTAAGTGCCCTAATATTCTTGTGCACCATGCCCAATTCAAGTCATAGGATTAAACTGGTGGATTCTTAAAATATGTTCACAAATAACATCAGAAAGGAATTGTGTGAAGGCTGTGTATATGCATGTTAGGGCTGGACACCGTATGCTGCTTTACGATACGATATTCCAATGGATACTTTCATGTGATGATATTTTCCCACAAATTATAGAATGACCAATGTGTTAGAATTATCTTCTTCAATATTTTAATTCAGAAAATGTAGATTGTCAATATCAGATAAAAAATATGTTCCTGTATAATTTCAGATGTTTGAACTTTGAAATAGTTATAATCATTATATATCAAAGTATCCATTATAATAATAATTGAATAGCTTAAATTCAGTTCCAGGTCACACTGGTAATTAGGTCATTGTGAATGTTTTTAATTTAGATTCACAGGAAATAATTAAAATTTTTTTTTTTTCAGCATGGATGAAATTGAAGGAGATTTGCTGACATTGGAGGAAGCAGATTTTGTGGACATCACAGATGAAGCCCTCGATGCTAGTGGAGGGGAGACAATTAATCTGGTGCCCAGCCTGAAAAGTGATAGTGTGCTTCCTGATGTATACACCATAGGTGCTGATGGCAAACTGGTATCTGTGTCTCATATCAATGACTTTAAGAAGCACCATGACACAAGTCCAAGCACTACTGAAAACACAGAAGATATTGCAGGGACTTACATTATTGGAGACAACGGTGAAGTGGTACATGTTAGTAACCTAGCTGATTTTGAGAAACATCACAAGCAAGGTGTGGAACACTTTCGTAAGGAAGCATTTAAGCGGGGATCAGCTCATCTTTCTTCGCCAGGCGAAAGCTTCACACCGTCTAAAATCACAATACGCAATGTATCGGCTGCAGATAATGGCGGAACAGTACAGGCAGGTTCTGGTAATGTGCACATATTTTCTGTGCCTTATGTGACTAAACCTCCAAAGCTCAAACCCAAGCCGCAAGATGTCTTACCTAAAATCTTACCAGTGCAGTATGGTAATGCTACATCTCAACAGAGGGTGCAGTATGCAAACACTGCGTCTCAACGGGTAGAGGGAGGTTCTCTGCAGACATTGCCAGTCTCAAGCCCAATCACCTACATCAATGGCGTTCCAGGGCAAATTGTCAGTGGACGCCAGCTGCAAGAGCTTCAAACAATTCTTGGTTACCAGCCAAAGATAGTCTCAGATGCCGCAATTATTACCACTAAAGTAAAACCAGTTACACCTGTGGCTGCGCCTCCTGCACCTTCTTCCGCACCATCAGCACCCAAGATTCACACTAGGCATGCTATAATTCTGCCAGCAAGTGTTACACCAATGTTGCAGAAACCTTTAACCAATCCGCCTGGTGGTAAGGCATATTCGAGTATATCTGTTGGAAGGAAATGCGGAACTGCCCAGCAGGATGTATCACAGACAATCATAGCAAAAAATAGTGCAACATACCAACGAGAGAAGAACTATTATTTTTCACAAACGTCAGTCTTGTCTCCACTGATACCTCCCCATCTTACCAAGAAGCTTACAGATGAGGCTGCTAATGAAGCTCTTCATTTGAATAGTAAGGTTTCTCTCATGACAGAAATATCAGATGACTGGAACATGCAAGGTTGTATCACTTTTGGCACTGGCACAGAGGGACAAGTGTTTGCACCAAGACTTCTAGTACCAAGGAATGACGGCAGTGTGGCTAGCCATGCACACGTGGATGGGACTACTAAGAAATATCCCTCTGATGTGACCGCCTCAGAAGAACTGATGCAGTACCAGGGAATGTACAGTGTCATTGGGATGGACCTTCATGAGGATCTGTTTGTGAAAACGGAAACTCCACCGTCTGACACCATTGGTGTTGAACATGTGTACTCGTCCTTTGAAGCTGTGAGTGGGGTGCGTCAGCATGGAGCGGGGAGACCAGACACGTACCAAGAGAATGATTTGATTGAAGAGGACGTGGAGGAAGAAAAGAGTGACTTTGAGGTTGAGTTTGATATGGGTGAGAACAGCGCTGGTGAAAAAATTACTTTGAATCTGAAGAGAATGGCTGAGTTGAGTGATAATGAGAATGTAGAGGTATGGACCATCAAAAGAGAAGAAGATGATTCTTTTGTTGCTGCAGCTGAAGCCAGTACCAGTAATCATGATGGAGCCAAAACTGGTCCAGGGGCTCTTGCCAGCAAATCCAGGGTGGCAGTTGATCCTTTTGAGAAATATTCTGGGTTCGCTTGCTACTTATGTTTGTATGCCAGTAAGGACCGAGAGCATATCCTGCAACATTGGCTTGACTGCCACAAATCTTCCAAACCATATCTTTGTCCTTACTGTAAGCAAGAGTTTGGAGTGTCATGCAATATATTTAATCACATTCTATTGCACCATACTGAAGAGAAGAAAAAATCATTTCTGCTGACTTGGTCGCCTATTTTCAAGCAAAATATTGAAGTCACTTTGAATGAGGATGGCATCGCATCCCATGTCCAAATCCATGATGAGCCTGGTCATAGTGATCCACCTTGGGGGGAGTTCTTGTTCAGTTGCCTGGGATGCAGGTATCGTACAACAAGCATCACAGGTATACGAAGACATCTGCGTGAAATGCACTACAAGGTATTGCCGTACTTGTGTCCTTACTGCGGAGCAAAATTTAGCAGTTGCTTTGAGGCAAAGCAGCATGTCTGCATGCACCACGAACAATGGCCTATTAAGGTATTTGTGTCCAAGAGGAGCTTAAAGAATATTGACGATTCTGTGATCATTCAGAGGTTTGACATTATTCCCCTGGAATCAGTTGAAATGTCCGCCGAGGAGGATCTTTTGGGAACGCAGCTGTGGAATGTATCAAGAGAACCTGATGGGGAAAGGTACTGCTGCGGGAGGTGCTCATTTGAAGCGAACTGCAGAAGTGTCATGTACAGTCATGTCACTACCGAACACCGCTTGCGTGGGATCGTCTGCCCTAAGTGCAAATTTTACAATTCTCTGAAGCAGGCATGTTGGCAAAGAGGTTGGTCAACCTGTGAAAAGTGCTTATATTTCTTCAATTTGAATTTGAATAGTACAACAAAGGGTGAAAAGGTAGTTTCCTTTTTCATGTGTCTTGAGTGCAAACACCTGGATAGAGGAAGGGGCAGTATGCTTCAGCATCTGAGGTACATGCATGTGAAGTGTCGGCCCTTCTCTTGTGCTTATTGTTCCTACAGCCACGTAGAGAAAACCAAAGTGCGAGTACATATCCTTTTGAAGCACAAGAACAAACCATTGCACATCCTGAAAAACCGCGACTTAGACAACAGAGCTATGGATGCTATGAGTGGGATGTACAAGAAAGTTCCTATACCCCAGTCTCTCGTTGCCAAACTTGAGAAGATGAGGCCAAGTTTCAAGTGGGGTAGTAACGATGGGAATTTAGTTGCTGCTCCTGCTTCTCGCATTAAGAGGTCAGACATCATCTCTCTGTCAGCATTCCGTAAAAGACAAACAAATGAGCAAGAAGAAACTGTCAAAGACAAAGACAAAGACCCTTCCACTCGGAGATATATGTGCAAGTTGTGCGACCATGCCTCAAGAGACAGATACGCGATGAACCGACATGTGAAGTCCTACCATCTCAATGGAAAGCCATACACTTGCGCTTGTTGTCGATATGGGGCATCATTCAGATACCTGGTAAGCAGTTTATAGATTGATGCGAGTGGTTTTATGTTCTGTTAATGATCTATTAATGTTTCACATTAGGTGACAGATTATTGTATTCCAACTCGTAAATTTAAATCCAAGCAGACTGAAAAAAAAACTATTTAAATACATAAGCTTTGTTGCCCAGACCTGTTTATTTCAGATGTTTTTAATCTTGTTTGATTGATACTTGGGCATGCACTAGTGATGGGAGTCGGTTTCATTTTTTGTAGTCGATCATCAGTTAAGGGAAACCAACAGATGATCGATTTTAGTCGGTTTGGATACCTATAAACTGATTCATAAACTCCATACATTTTCACTAACAAAATATTGAATTGTGGAAACACAACACTAAGTGTCACTAACAACTGTTAATGAGAATCAATAGAATGCTTTATTTGGCTTGGAAACACAACATAGACCGTAGTTGGGTTTGAGTGTTTAATTTTTAAGTGATAAAGTAATGTAGTACAGAATAATTGGTATAGCAAGTTAATGACATGACAAGAAATCTTGAATAACATAAGAATTGGGTGGCGTATTGGCACCGTTTGCCATGAGGTCCTTCACGTGTTGGGCATATGTGAGGATTTGACCAATGTGTTGTGGCTAGCACTCCACATAGATGACAAAGAACGTGTCCATTGCCTGGCTCCATTCAGCTTCATTGAGTTGCTTTTTCCTTTTGGAAGCAAGTTGGAAATGAGGTTGTCCATCCTCAGTGGTCAAGGCCAGGGTGTAGTCCGTTGATCTTGTAGAGTGGAGAAGATCACCCAACTTGATGTATTTATGCTGCCAAATCTTGGATTTGATTGAATGGGGTTGGTTTTGGCCGAGGGGTGCGGAGGTGGAACGCAAAGGGCCGGAAATTGGTTGGTAGAGAATTTGAAGTGGCTCACCATTTAGGGTAGTCGTGGCATCTGTTGTGATCAGTTGGGGGCGGGAATTTTGAGATGGGGTGTCGCAAGCTTTGGCACCAAAGCCGATGACCTGTGTGACGTGGTATCGACAGTGTAAAATATCAGCCAAATGAATGAGCTTGGTGGCTACCTGGAGTGGGTCAGCCCCGGAGGCAAGATCGTTAGTACCTATATGATAACCAAATCGGGGTCTGGTAGGTTGCAGCAAGCAATGGGGCAGGGTGTAGGACCGGGAGCACACTCGTACTCCTCGGTCGCCGTGCAGGTGAATCTGGCCTAAAATTCTAGATAGATTTAGTCTATGTGCCAGTGAAGGGCCAGTGGTATTTCCGTTTGGAGCTAGTTGATTTTCAAACCTTAAACTGAATTTAATTAACTCGTACATCGGAACTGACGAAAATAGGTCCCAAAGCATTCAAGCGATTGTCACGAATTTTTTATTAAGTGACTGACGATCGAGTATAATTGATAGTTGGCCCATCACTAGCATGCACTAAGATTAATAGAGACTAATGGCTAAATTTGATGTTCCTTGTTCAGCACATTTTACAAGGTTTTCTTCTTCTTTTTGGTCAATGCTTGTGAATTAATTTTGTTTAGGTCAATTGATGTAACTCATTTTTATTTTGGCCTGAAGTCCAGTATGTGACTTACATTTTAATGTTCTAATTTGTCTTCAGGTGGAAAGGCACATGAGGTTATGTCACCCGACTGCCCCAGCCTACGTCAACACAAACTACAAAATGTTGGAACTGCTTGATGAGGCCTGCAAACAGTATTACAGACCCATTGGTGAGTTGCAGAAAATTTTCATTGTACTACTGTTTTAGTTTTATGTAATGTGTCAAAGAATCAATTGTGGTCAAGCTTGAAATTTACTATATGTCAGGGTCTGCTATTGATAACCATATGCTTGATTTGATAATGTTATCACATAAGTTACATGTAACTTTTAATTTGTATACATTTATAAATTAGTTGTACAAAGATATGTATTTTATATATGCTGGGAAACTAACAAAATGTGTGCAAAGTAATGATCTATCTATCTATCTCTATATGTGGGTGGAATAAGGGTTTATGTCCTGTATTTCTGCACCTGATGAGCTAATCAAGACAGGCAGGGACCATGGCAATGAGATGAAGGATGAAACAGCCATCCAACTTAGGCTTGAATGGGAATTGAACCTGGGACCCAGTGGTTGGAAACCCAGTGCGCTACCACTGAGCTAGGCTAGGCCCCTATCTCTACATGTAGATAGATGTGCAGTTGCCAAGCTGTTGAGTCAGTTTACTCAATAATGTATATTTATTTGTTTATATTAAAATGTGTTGTAGGTAAGCTCATCCAGAATTCTAGTGCAACGGCAACACCTGTTAGAGTCGAGGGTGCTGGAGTTGGAAATCTACCACCGAGTATTGGTTCCATACAGATTCATGACACAGATATCGACCCGGAGGAGGAGGAGGTAAATTCTCCCTTTATTTTGTGCCACTTCTCCCTTTGTACCATATATTTTATTATTTGCTCAGTTAGAACTTAAAAGTCCTGATTTAACATTTTGCGTTCCCTTAACATCTAAACAGGTCAGGTTTAAGAATACCCAAGATCTGATTTTCAATTTGATCATAGTCCCAGCATCTCTTAAGATATATTAATTCTGTTATTGATTTGAAATGACAATTTGAAATAACATTTTAAGCTATTAATTTCCAGCTTCCTAGAATTAATAGGGTGAGGCTAAGTGCATGACATTCACAATGCTAACTGTATCCTTGACTTTTTTCTTTAGGACTTGGAAGAGATGATGGTTCAAGAAGAAGAAGAATCTGATGAAGAGAAGCCTCAGTTAGGTGAGGAAATAATTTTGATTTCTGACATCATTTTTAGATCATACACTCCGTTAATGCATCAGGCATTATCACATATGACCTCCGTTTGCTAATAAGTGCAGGTTTCTCGGAATGTTTTCAAGGTGAAAAAGGTCGCTTTATCTGTTTATTGTGCATCTAAATATGTGTATTAAATTAACTTTATTAATGGAAACATTGGCATATCCCTTCGTAGCCCCACAAATGATTCATGACGACAAGACAGCAATACCAAGGCAATTGTTTTATGTCATTATTTAAAAGAATAGGAGATAATTTAAAGTAATCATTGTGCACAATATTTCATGACTGGTGTAAAAATTGATTGAAGATAATTATTAAATTGAATGAATTTTGTAAATTTTTCAGGCTCATCGGCTGATCGCATGTCCAGTATGACAGTCCCTTATTTACCAATTGGTGACCTGAAACAGAGGATCTTGGACCTTCATCCTGAGTTTCAACTGGACCAGAATCTTGTAAACGAACCAGTCGTAATTTTGGAAGACATCATGAGCGATATTTTAAAGAGTGAAAAGAAATGGTGACACACTAGGAAGTTCTAGAGTAAGAAAAGTGTAACATTATTAAAATTATACACAAGTTATACTCCAGCAGTTATGCGTATGAATAAGCTAATATAATTCTGTTATAGATTTAGTGTTAATTCATGATTCAGGATCTCAAGTAATCATGCTGCTATTTCTCATCCAAAATGTTTGGTATAGAAAATATTTATTGTGCCATCAGGCACCTATCACAAATCAATTGGTTTTAAATTATGGTTAGGCCAACTATTTATGATTTTTCTGGATGTGCAGTTGCTATTAATATGCAATTCTGTATGAAAAAAAGTATTAATTTATAAATTGCAGTGATCAGATTCTAAAATGTGCCCATCTATTTATAAAAAGTATTAATTACTAAGAAATTCTTAGACTTGTTACATAAACTGCAAGCACATGTGAGCTACGTTGTTTTCTACAAGATTTCTATACTCTACTACAGAATATATTTTTACTGTCTGTTACTGTCCTTCATTTGTTAAATCTTGCTATGTAAATAAAATGTTTTCTACTACACACTACAAGCTTGTGATCAGTGTGCATCTACACTCAAAATGTAGTATTGGAGTTGCTCAATTGTGGCTGTTTTATAATGAATATAACTCATTATTGTGGAGTACACTTAGCCGAAGAGCTATCAAACCCGGGACATTCAGCAGAGCCGGCTATTGTTTTAAGTGGCCAATGCCTTTACCAGAAGGCCACCCAGTTGCTATTAGACCTGATAGGGTGCACTGACAAATTATTATCTTTGGCTATGTATGATGGGAGATGGTGTGGTCTAATGGTCAAGGTGCTCTAACCACAATAACTCTTTGCCCAATTCAACACAGATGTAACTGGGGGAGATGGCAGTGTAATGGGCAATATTGTCATCAGGGAGCTGAGAACGGCTCATGCTCGAACAGGTCCCCTGGTGGCTTCAGCTATTTGGCTTCAGCGAGAAGCTGTCATTGTGGCCAATAGCGTGAATGCCACCAATATTTACATTGCAAAAGCCTTCCGTCACACAAACTTGTGGGACTATATCGCCCAGTCATTGATCTTCTGATTGTGCACATCTTAAGATATCACTACAGAAAACAAGTTGTGTGCTGAGGCCTCATCTTCATAATTATTAATTATAAGAAGTCAGCGGCAAATGTATTGTCTCGTTTCTTAATAAGTTTAGGCATAATTAGGTATACTTTATGAACTTTACAGTCAGTGTAAATGGTCATTTACAAAAGAGAACTGCTATAACACGCATGTGCAAATTTATAGGTAAAAATACTTTATTATTCCATAATTTTACAGTGATAAAATATGAACACCTTTTAAGTTTTCAGACACCTGTCTGTTCATTAACAAATTCAATACATCAGGCAAGACATAACAAATTGCACTTAACATCATGCAGTAAAATATTGTGTAAAGAAGGATCCCATCAGTTTGTAATGTCACAATAATTAAGAGTTGAAAAACAGATTCTGCTTCACAAGCCAGTGTTACAATGCCTCATAAATTCATATTCTGCAACATCACTTTCGTTAGTCAATTATATTTTACCATTAACCATCAATTAGGCTGTTGAAAGTTCAAGCGTGAACTGAGGAATGAACTCCTAATACTACACATTCTAGCACCATATTGATATTCATCACATTAACACTGCCAAGTATCAATGCATTTTGGCTAACTCCTACCAAATTTGAAACAAAATTTGTTTTACTTCGGGATGTAATAGTTAGTTGGCACAAAAGGCATTTTGGATACAACTCCATCGAATGTACGTTTTCTGACTTCCAGTTTAACTGGTGTGCCTGCTTTGGCAAAATTTGTATCGACGTATCCCATGGAAATGTTAACTTTCAGGGAAGGTGAAGGACAGCCACTTGTTATTTCGCCGATTTTCTTTTCACCAGATTCATCATAGATAGCACTGCCACCTTAAAAAAAAAAGTGTAATATTTTTAAAAAAACTTCACACGCTGCAAAATGTATAACCATGATAACCTGAGCTCACTTTTGAATAAATCTTTCGAATAAATAACACCACACTATACCTCTTGCCGGTGGACCACTTTTGCTTATAAAACCAACTCGTTTCTTCGTAGGTTTGTCCTTCAATTGTTTCAAGATTATGTCAGCACCTGGAAAATTGGCTTCTTGACGTCTTCGCTTTCCTGTGTTGAATAAAAGAGTACACACATTGAAAATTGAAAATCCCGTAGTATCGGTTATGAAACAATTGCAACCATGCAGGACAATTTGTACCAGTGTTAACTGACCTATTGTCCATGCTAAGGTAGCTTCAATGGGTGTAGTTGTCTCATCAATATCATTCCCATACAAACAAAGTCCAGCTTCAAGCCTTAAACTGTCACGAGCGCCGAGACCAGCCAGTTTGACGTCAGTTTGGGAAGCGTTCAGTAGAGATTCTGCCAGTAACACAGTTTTGTCTTGTGGCACGGAAATCTGAATTTGCAAACTATTAGCGATTAGTGTGATTGATATATAGATAGATAAACTTTATTTACTGAGCCAGAGAGGGTTAAAACCTCTTAAGCATTGCATATTTACCACGAGGCCCTGTTGTGTGCTAGAAATGTTGCACATGAATGCTAAATGTAATCAAACCTTTAAAATATTTCCTGTACATACCTCAACTCCATCCTCTCCTGTATAGCCACACCTGGTAACCCGACATCCACTGACACCAAACACTTCAGTTTCAGCATTGATCATGAAAGGTAGCTTGCTTAGATCAATGCCCACGCCTGGCTGTAAAGCTTGAACCATTTTTGGTCCTATTAAAGAGAAGCGCAAACAAAACTTAATCACGGGTAACTGACATGGCCTTGCACTTAATTTCTATTAAATGTCCTTTTAGGTCATAAAACATAAGAAACTATTGTTCTTGTCTGTGCATGCAACACCTCAAATAGTTGCCCGTCAAGCCTTCTTTTTTTTTCCCATTTCATATAAATGTGTCAGTAAAGGGGAAAAAAAACCACTTTGGCAATCGTAGTTCTATTTGTATAGCCTTATATACCGGGTATATACAAAACAAGAAATTAAGTAACCTTGTAGAGCAATCAAGCCATTCGGCAAAACTTCCAATGTAACATCTTTTCCTTTGCTTCTAAATTCTTCAGCAGCATTCTGAAAATTTTAAATGATGAGGCATGTGTATTTGTTTGGAATTATGATGGATGTTATGAACACCTGATAGTTTTTTAATATTTTACAAACCTGCATGTGAGGGAGGTCTTTGTAAGCGCATCCTGCATTGGAAACCACATATAGATAGTCACCATTTGTCTTATTAACAATCAGATCATCTTTAATTCCTCCCTGAGGATTTGTGAAGAGAGTGAGGGTTCCCTGACTGTCTTTCAACCCAGCTATGTCTCCAACCACCAAGCTCTCGATGAAAGCCACTCGGTCCTTACCATGAATGTGAGTTTGCAACATATGGGACACATCAAACAAGGATACCATATTTCTGCATTATAAAAAGATAAATAAGAAGTTAGTTTAATTAATGATCAATCAACTTATAACAAATACACAATGAAATACGGTGTGATGTATATATGCCTCCTAAATTCCTACCTGGTGTGCAAATGTGATACAATCTGGCCTTCAACATATTGGACTGGCATTTCCCAGCCAGCAAAGTTGACCATTTTCCCTCCTTGAGCTACGTGAAAATCGTACAGACATGTTCTCTGGGGTGAACTGTTGGTCTGAAGAAAACAAACATATCAAATTCTAGTTATTGCTTCAAATACATTAGGGGGAATTGGCAGTGCGTCTTCCCCTTCATGGTGCAGGGGCCATGCGCAGCCACACTTAGCCTGGTGATAGGTTATGCAGTATGCACTGCCATGGCTGGCACAGTGCTCTTTAATAAACTTCAGGGTTATAATAATTTAACAAAAATACTGTAAATGCACAATTTTAGTATATGGTCTAACCTTCATTTTAATGCAAATAGTAAAAAAATCTGTTGGGGAAAATGTTAAGATATTTCAATTTTAAGTTTGTGGTTTATCACACCCCAAAGTACTTTACGGTATCTGGGTTTTAATTTTTTTTTTAACTCTGAAGCTTGTGCAGGAGCACTGCTAGCCTTCCTGAGCCTGTACTCGAGGTTCCTTAATTCCTGGTGAATGGGCCAGCCTACCTAGACAGCTAGGGACAGCCTAATTCCTGTGTTAGCATGTCCAGGTGAGGGCCAGCCAAAACAATGGCTCCATAATGAATGCCATGGCCTTCCACTGGAGGGTGCCCTCTGCATCCACACCATGCGGATTAGGGTGGTCATCGATATGCTGTATATTAATTCACACAGGAGAATTTCTGCAATCCCATATCACATGCAATCTTGTGGCAACCCTAGATACAACAAGATCGCACTGTGTGCATCAACCTGTGATAGTATTTTTAATGACTTGCGACCTGGTCGCACAATATCTGTGATGCTGTTGCAGGTTTTTGTAGCCTTTTTCGTGTGTATTGAGTGGTAACACTGTCGTATGTGACTTGGCCTATACATTTATATATATTGTAAACATCTGTTCTGGGGAGGGGCACAGGGGTGCAACAAAATCATGTATCCCGAAGGAAGACCTTAATATTGTGCAGCTAAGCCCGCCTCAAAGACAGCGTCAACTTGTGATTTTTGCAACATACTCATATGAGACAACATCGCATGAGACTCTCGTGTGCATTGGGGCTTAAGAATCGAGATATTAAATTGTTGATATTGATATAAAAATTATGATTATTAAAAAAAAGCATGTTTTGACCAATTTGAGCTGTTTTGATTGCTTATCCTCTATGAGACTTATAAATAAGTTATATGGATGTAGCCTACAAAAAAAAAAGCAAAATTATTATGAACCTTGCATTACAAGCTTGTTGGCTATGACCCCATAACAAGGCAAACACTGAAACTGGATCATCACTGAGAGCAATTGCCAATGACACACATCTTGCATTGGTAACAATGACCACTAACCTCGTTGGACAGGTGTCTTCTGGGGGATGTCAGTCGCAATGCACGTGCCAGGTGGTTTCCCACTGCCCATGGTTTACTTAAACCGTGCCAAATCATTTTCTAACTGGTTAATTTTGTAGAAAGAAATAGAAAAGTTTCTCATCAGCTCCCATCAGATTATCAACCTGCAGAGAAATGACCTGTGTGTGTGTCTGACAAAAACGGCAGATGGCGCTGATTGAATTTTCAACAAAGATGGACGCCAAAATCGACAGGCTGCAGATGTAAGGTGTAATGTGATTGGTCAAAATATTTGAGGGTGTGACTTCGTTGTTTCATGATTTTCTTTATTCATGGAAAAAAAACAACCAATAAAACTACTGAGAATTAACCAATATATAACAAATGCGTCAGATGAAAGGTTTTTTGTTAGAAGTTTCATTCTCCCTAAGACCAAAACAGCCTTGCGTCAAGAGCAACAGCTCAACATAACAGCCAATCAGAGAAGAGATTACACGGCTCTAGTGGAAGTCAATGACAACTGAAATTTTGGAAACGCATCGAGGTGAACAGGTCCCAAAATGTTGTATTTAGAAGATTATTTGGAAAGTATGTTCAATTATATGAGTTTAGTCTTATAGATAAGGTGTCGATGAATCGATTTGGCTAGGGTACTGGTCATTCACAGCTTCTTTATTGTTACAGTGATTGAAAATGTCCCAATGGAAATGCGAGACCGCTTCACAGAGATGAGAGAAATGGACCTTCAAGTGCAAAGTATGAAAATTTGTGGATTTTGCAATGATTTAATTTTAAATAATTCTTGTTAGAGCCAACTGTCATTTTTTTCTTTTTTGCGCAGCTTTTTAATACCTCTGAAATGATTATATCTGGCAGGATGCCTTGAGCGCGAATAACCGCATTAACCACAAGAGGGCAGCATGTGCAAGATGCCCTGCAAATGTCCTGTCCTTGAGCAGCTGAGCCAGTAGGCCTCAGGTGCTAAAGAGCCGAAGTCATGTCATTGACTGCTCGAATTGCACTTGTCAGAGCCAAAAATTTTTAAACTTCCATAATAAATAGACATGCCATGTCTCACGCATTCGGCGTGAGTCTCACACATTTTGGTTGCAATGAGGACCAGAATAAATCTTTTAACTTCTTAATGTAAACTGTTTGGAAAGAGCCAAAACTCACACATTCACCACTTAAGAACTTGGCATCCCTGGTGTTGAAGGGAGCTGTATATACATAAAGGTCAGTCCCAGTTCTCGGAGGAGGGCCTGGCATTAAAATTTATTTACTAGTCCGAAAGTCTTCTAATTTTTTTTTAAGCATGACTAGTGATTTTCATGTGCCTGACAGGGACCAGGGCAATCTGGCAGGATTAGGGTCAAAACGCCCAACGGCCAATAGTAAGTTAATTTTGCTCTCGCGCGTTTGAGAGCACCAAAAAACTAACGGGAACCATGTCCAGAATGGCGTCATTGAAATTGCATGGAGGGGGCTAAGTTTGTGTGGATTACTAAACAATTACAGCTTGACAACTCATGGATTTGGTTGTTGGAGAAAGAGCATTCTTTAAAGTAAGTTTTAAGCCCAAAACGAGAGCTTTAGACTGCATATTATTTGAGTAATGGACCTGAGAAGTAAGGCCGCAAATAAAGGAAATTCATGTAAATATTAACCATATATATAAAGGCCTATCAGTGTACACGGTAAAGTCTGTAGTTCAGCAATAAGGAGATCCACAAGATGGAGGATGCGGCTATTAGACAGAAGTAAATTTAAATATATAATAAGTTTCCAAGGTCATTTTCCACTAAATTAAGTGCTTAAAAATATAATTGGCCTTTTTCTCATTTGGCTGTCCTGGAACGGTGGCCGGCTTGGTATGTTGGCCGTTATGATTTTGGCCGTTTTGACGAACCCAATCTGTGAATGCTAAATGTTGAGCCCTGAGTGGGCGGGCTGATTGCTAAAATGCCATTTTTTATTTGTCACACATATAATATTATTCTTTCAGATGCAATGGACAGCTTAGATGACCAAGTGAAAAATTTCTTTAAAAAATGCATGGCTGGTCAGATTAAACCGGAAGGCAAAGATGAGACATATGACAGTATTAAACAGGTCTGTAGGTTGCTCCAAAATTGTGTGTTAATGGTTTGCATTATATGCATCAATTAGCTTTAAGTTACTAAGTAGGCCCTAATTGAAATATTCCTTTTTCATCTCTTCCAGGGCTACTCAAAGGCTTTAGAGGATGCTGATGAAAAAGTTCAACTCGCTAATCAGATCTATGATTTGGTGAGACATTCTGCTCATATGAAAATATATGCACTGAAATTGCCAGTAGTTCAACTCTAGCAGTGAATTTTTTCCAAATTTGTTCTTACTAGGTTGAGCGGTACCTTCGAAAATTAGACCAAGAAGTTGCCAAATTCAAAATGGAGCTTGAGGCAGACAATGCCGGAATTACAGAAATTTTGGAAAGAAGTATGTACCCTTATAATAACCACAGATTATTTATGTCTTGTTCCATATTTTGCCATTAAGTTAAAAATGCTGACTTTAAAATGCTATCTTTCAGGATCATTAGAATTAGACCAGCCACCTCCAACTCACAATAATCACAAAGCAGAGAGTAAGTATTTCTTTATTCTTCAAACCATTTGAGCTTTAAATTAAGAAATAAGTTGTCAAATGTAAGTAATTTAGACATCAATTGAAGCTCCTATTACAACACAACATATTGGAAGAGCCAGCCAGTGTTATGGCTCTTCCGTCATCCACCCCCTGGCAATGGGTGGATGGAGGTTCATAGTGCAGGTGCACTTGAGGTGCACTACACCATAACATAACAATATGTGCAAGCTATCTGTCTATCTATCTATGAAAATGCTTTGACAATTATCACAGCAACCTAAATGTAATTCTACTCCATGCATTTATTTGAAAATGCTGTTGCAAGTGCTGAATCTCCAACCTCAAGGGGTTTCTATTGTATTCCTTTTCATCATTAGTTTTAGCATTTTAATGTTTTTACCTTTGCAGAAAGAAAACATAGTTCAGTTCTCGGTAACCATCTGGACAAAAGAACGTCGACGGAAAAGGTGCTATCTAGTCTTGCAACAGAAGCTGCTAGGGAAGCTATTAGTGCTCATAGGACCTCAACAGGAGGCACAGCACTCACTCCAAGTTCTTCATTGTATAATCCTACAGCAGCAGCTCCGCAGATATCCTATAATCTAGGTATTGTTGCATCACGTGTCTTGTTATTGTGTGATTATTTGGAAATTTTTCTGTGTCTGTTCTAGAAACAATATTCTGAAGAACAGTGGCGTATTTAGAAATTTGATTAAGGGGGGTGACATGACAAGCATAGCCTAATGCCCCCCCCCCCCCCCCTCCCTAAATACGGCACTGCTGAGGAAGCTGAAAAATGACTTTGACTTGTGTTTCTTCCAGCTCGTGTTGGCGTTGTAGGAAGTAATCCTGCTATACAAGCAGCAGCTTCAAGAGCTATAGGTGCTACTTTAGAAGTAAGTTTGAATTTACTAATAGTAACAGATATTCTATAGTTGCTGCATAATATCGGAACTTAAAATGTGAGTGAATGAATCTTTGTGTTAGATTGGTTGAAATTGGTGCAAGTTTGAGTTTGAAGCAATGTATTTTTTTCTTAAATCTTGAAAAGATGTCTCAGGGTCGCAGAACATCCAGCTTGAAGGCCAGTTACGATGCTCTGACGCGGGGTACAGATGTAACCAAGGATCTGGCTTTCCCCGTAGAAGTGGCAAGAGCAGCAGCAGCTGCTGGAACCCCACCCCCTTCATCAGAGAAGGGCACCTCCAGAAACAAAAAGTAAGCATTAAATTGTGTTTGCGACAAATTGAAACATATAATGAGTTGTTGAGCATTGATGTTCCATTGCCGAAAATTCAAATACATTAGATTTGGACGCAACTTTGTTTTAAGAGTATCATACATTTATGAAGTATGTGCGTTGATACATTGTATAAGTGAGAGCACATAGCTGTCCATACCTCTTGCGTTTGAATTCAGTTGTGTTCTGCAGTGAATTATTGCACTGATTATTGTGTCATTGTATTGTTGATAGCAAGTTTTATACAGAATACTGCTTTTGTTTACAAAACATCCAGGTTTATTGCAGTATAGCGGACCCAAATTTATGACCATATTTGGTGTCCAAAGAATATAAAATATATCATTATTTCGAGCAACACTCACCAACTTTTGAAGGTCTTGTCCAACAAGAATAACATTTGTGTAGTGAAGTGTGGCCCCAAGAAAAAAATAAAATAAACATTGTTCTTGCCGTGAACGTATGAACCGTCGTCATTTGCTTGTGACATCATACATTGAATTCAAGCTTTTTACGTCATATGCTTGACAACGAGGCTAGCTAAATATGCTCACAAATCTGGGTCCACTATACTGCACTTTTCCGCACATCCCTCTAAATGTTGTGAAAGTTTGCGAGCACATGGAGTTGGGACTAAGTAACTTTTCAGTCATTAACAAGTGCTCAATTTTTAAGGTGTTCTAAATATCATTCCTTTAATTTTCACAAGGTCTAGCTCACGGGCCCAACAACAGGCGGCAGCAATTCCACCACCTGTTCCCATAGTACCACCTGTGGAGGAAGTGCCCGTTCCCACGGAATACACAGAAATGGTGGTTGACGAGACGACGCAAGGATCCACGTGGTCATACGATCCTAATGAACCTCGGTATTGCATCTGTAACGATGTATCCTACGGAGAGATGGTTGGCTGTGATAATGAAGACGTAAGTATCAAGTGTCACTTATCAGTTGCTTCCATCCTTGAGCGTCAACAAACAGGATGCTACATAGTTTTGTCCCAACAGCAATGCGCACTTATAATACAAGGGAAAATTGTGATAGCTTTCTGTTTGAGATTATGAGGAAACCTTTTGCATTTAGTCTCTTTAATCAATAGTTCAGTGTATTTAACAAGCTCAAGAATTGTGTTACAATTATTTAAATGCCAATAGAAAGGCTAAACTTGAAAATTGTATGAATGCTGTGCTTGTAAATGTTAGAATGTGGTATGATATATTGTGAATAAAAATTTTTTTTTAATATTCATAGTTTGTCACTTAATTGAGATAGGTTCGGTTCATAGGGCTCATATTAAGATCTAAATGCCGATGCTATGGTTTGCTGCCCAGGCCAATGAAGCTAACAGAATTTTTGGATTGGCTGAATATTTGTTTGACTAGGCATGCTGGGTTATGTCCGGGTAGCCATTTTGAATAAGGAACTGTGTGTGAATTGTACTCAACTCCTTGGTTACATTTATTATATATTATGTGTCTTTTTTTTTTTTTCAGTGTCCCATAGAATGGTTTCATTATGGTTGTGTTGGACTAACACAGGCGCCAAAGGGTAAATGGTATTGTCCACAGTGCACAGCAGCAATGAGGCGAAGAGGACGTAAATAAGTTGCTATAGGAAAGTTATTGTGATTTAAATGTATCAGCTATAATATAACCACACTCATAATAACTGGAATTTGACGTCTGGCAGATCAACATAATAATGATATGTTTTAGATTTATTTAACAGTTCCTGCTTGGTTAATGCAAATCATTCCCATTGTATACAGTAACAGTTCTGTTTGTGCTAAGTTTATGGTGTATAATATTGTTAAAATGTCACATGAATTAAATTATACATAATATATTATTTAATTGGTTTAGTATTTGATGTTTACATAGGTTTACTCAATGATTGTTTTTCAAATGACAAGTGGTCATTTCTCTTCATACCAAAGGAAATTGTGATAGCTTTCTGTTTGAGATTATGAGGAAACCTTTTGCATTTAGTCTCTTTAATCAATAGTTCAGTGTATTTAACAAGCTCAAGAATTGTGTTACAATTATTTAAATGCCAATAGAAAGGCTAAACTTGAAAATTGTATGAATGCTGTGCTTGTAAATGTTAGAATGTGGTATGATATATTGTGAATAAAAATTTTTTTTTAATATTCATAGTTTGTAACTTAATTAAGATAGGTTTTGGTTCATAGGGCTCATATTAAGGTCTAAATTCTGATGCTTTGGTTTGCTGAGACCAATGAAGCTAACAGAATTTTTGGATTGGCTGAATATTTGTTGACTAGGCATGCTGGGTTATGTCCGGGAGCCTTTTGAATAAGGAACTATGTGTGAATTGTACTAAACTCCTTGGTTACTGCTTCCAAATTAAACCAATATTTAAGACATTTGAATCAGCCAAGGAATGCTACTACAAGGCCAACAACCTAGTGTTTTTCACCAGAGTGCAGCACCTGCAAGCCCTTTCATTTGGCTGGCTCCTACCTAAGCGGGTGGCCTAAGTGGTAAACGCTTAGCATTGGCCTTGGCTGGGACCTGCCTAAGCGTAAACGCGATTGGCAGATAGGCTCTACCTATCCCGCATAGGTGATTGGCTAAGCACTGAATTTTCTGATTGGTTGTGCTATTTTTAGACTGGGGAACACGTTCCGGTCCACGCATTTTCAATGTTAAAGGCAGAGATGTGCACACCCCTACGGGAGGAATCCCTCCTGGTTAATGGCAGTCCCTACCTGCGTACTGCGTCAGCTAGTCGCAGCGGGCCAGCGAAAGCATTGGCCCAGCTTTTGCAAGCTTATATTATAGATGGCAGTACAGGCCTCTGATCGCTGTTGTGCAGCGGTCAAAGGCCTGTGATGGCAGCACATGCAAAATCCTCAAGAAATAAAACAACGTGAAGCTGTGTTAGCATGTCAATGACTTTTGCAAATAAAAAAATATAACACTTTAATTTTGCGCCTGCCGTTGGGGGACATTTATGCGTTAGTACTATCATTCACACTGCTTTATTTACTGGACCAATCCTCCCCTTTAGGGGAATTGCTTGGTAATGTGTTTAATTGTATGTGCTCACAGTACTACACTGCATCCCTCTTGTGGCAATTGAGCTCTGCTGACTGACGGTTGTAGAGTGAGAAGCGACCGGGGGAGTGCACGCGATGTTCCACATTTATTCAATTGATCTAGGCTTGCACTTGCTTTAGCATACATGCAGGATGCATGGCATGGCTTATCCATCAAGATTAAACTCGTGAAAAGGCCACAATCATAGCCAATTAAGGGCACTGCTCATGCCTTTAGTTCTGCACATGGGGAGTATATATCTCCCTATACCAATGCCTCTGCTTTAATCGTACAAGTGTAAAGGGAAAGCTTTATTCAAATATATATATGTGTGAAAAGGGAAAGCTTGGCATCATTGATTACACCCGTGGCTGACCTGCCATTTCACAGGCATGGGGGCCTAGCTCAGTGGTAGTGCGCTGGGCTTCCAACCACTGGATCTGTGGGGTTTCGATTCCTGGTCGAGCCTAAGTTGGATGGCTGTTTAATCTTTCATCTCATTGCCATGGTCCCTGCCTGTCCTAATTAGCCCATCAGGTGCAGAAATACAGGACGTAAAGCCCTAATCCACCCACACCCTGCCATTTCACATTCGAGTTTCATGGTTAATTTTTGTGATTGAAAGACTGTAGAAATAACCTGCTGTACCCACGAGCACTTGAATTTTTGTATTCAAGCCAGTTCATATGCATACTATAAAACATAGAACAGCTAGCTGATACATCCATCCATAAATTCAAACGCTCGTGGCTGTACCCATAACAGGGTTTCTGGAGGATTTAAGATAATCTGGTTGAGGGGATGACATCCATAACCATTAATTTCTTATCACTTTGGATTTTTTTAATAAGAGGATTTCTTCCAACAAACCTCCAGAACACCCTGTCACAAGATAAATAGTATGTCTTTGCCAAGTTTGGTTGGCCATATTATATTTTCCGGGAACTGAAACGCATTTTGCTGTTCTGAACACAGGCAATTGAGAAACAACAAATCAAAGGCAATTTGCAGGAGGGCTTTGTAGCACAAATACCCTATTGTTTATTACACATTACTTCTGTATTTGTATACACATATCACATGTAACTATACCCATAGGCATCAAATACATATGCTTCAGTTTTTAATCCGACTCTGGATACATAGATTTAATGAGCATTTTGACTGTAGCAGTTCATAACTTGGTGACCTCGAACAATCTCCTCTCATTACTTGAATACAAAGAGCAAAAGTTGAAATAAAAAGTTACATGATTGTATGTGTACAGCAAAGCGATCAAGTAATCCAACACAAAGGTTTTTGAGACAGTTATGGAATGTATAGATACCATGATTAGTTAAAGATATTGTTGTTTTAACACACCAACTGATAAGTATAAATAATCTTAAGGATCCAATACACTCTTTTCACACGGCAGCCATGTTGGCATTTTTGCCTCATTGACCTCTCTTTGTACTCAAATATAGTATTGTGATGTCATCAGTAGACAATGGCCATGGTGAGGTCACTGAGTGCAAGAACAATTGAGAAGTAATGATGTCATAATATATGACATAATGAGGTCCATGGGGCAAAAATGCCACAATGGCTGCCGTGTGAACAGTGTGTATGTATTTAGTGGATGACAATAAAAAAACTTTACACAACAACAAATCCAACAAGTAATTTAATTTAGTTTGTGAAGCCACAACATTCAATATAATTAAAATGGTATTTACCAATAATCATAAAATAACTTTATAATGAAGTTAAAAACTGCACAAAATAAGCTACAAAATGTGTAAAAGCATGTGAAAATTTGCATAACGTACACAAAGATTATGATTTTGACAACATAAATGCCTCGATTTACTGTATATCCCATAGTGTATTACAAGCAAATATCTATACCTAACAGAGCACATAAAATCTTATGTTAAAGTGCGGTTGAACACAAGAGACCATGCATGCTATAGTATGCAGGGAAAAAATAGTTTAGAACTTAGTAAATGACAGAGATACTTCATTGAAATTGCACCATGCATGAGATTATATTCCCATAAACTGAGTTAGGCTCTCAAAACTACTCAACATTTTACTCCTTCATAACATTGACACATTAAGAGGCACAGTTCGTGGAGGCTTAATTATTCAATAATAAAACTGATGGTTGGGTAGAAAGGCAGGTACCTAATGCCATTATATCAAGGTTATACATCTTTTAAAAGTAGGGTCCTATAGCCACGAGTGAGAACGGTCCATATGTTATGTGGGTGCATGCAGGTGGTACCACACAGAACAGAGCCAGTATAGGTACAGACTGCATCCAATGATCCCAAATAACCAAATTTATGGATAGGATAAAAACAGCATCCAGTGATCCAAGGTTATTCCAAGGTTAATTGTGGTGAAATTCTCAAGCTAACACCCAAGCTGAAAACCAAATAAAAAGAAAAGGAACATATAATAAGAAAACTAAAGATATTTCTGCTACCAACAAACTCGAAAATAAAAAAATGTTATTAACTATTTCACAGACTTTAACTTACTTTATTTTGTATGGAATTAAAGAAACATGCAGAGTAATAACAGAATAAAAAAGAACATTTAAAATGAAGGTTGGTATTAAAAGTAGTTTGTATCAAACAATAACCCATGCAAAAACCATGAAAACAAAATAACATAAATGCTGATAGATAATGTGAAAAAAAACATGCAATGTCAAAACTAGAAATGTGCTTCTTAGATGTTACGCCTTGTTATGTTAATAAAGACAAAATAAAACCACTTTTCAGCTCTGTATGCAATTTCATAACAATCAAAGTTCTTAAAAGCTTATAAAATTCTTTATGATCAAATACAAAAAGTTTCCATCGGAAGTATAGAAATGACTGCAGGAATTTATTCGCTACATTATCCAACCATTTGCTGGATGACGAAGGATTTAAAAGAGCTTTACTCAGGGTATAGTTTAAGGTTCAACAGACATGGCAGAAAAAATTGCAAAAGAATTCAATAACTAACTGGAAATCTTAATTAAAACCATGGTAAGAATATGCATGCTCAAGACACAAAGATATATAATGATGGTTCTGATCATGAACATCTGAGTCAAATTGAAAACAGAATGTTCATATCACAACTTAGTCTCAGCAATCCATTGCATTGATTGGGCATATGATAATCTATATTCTATAGTCTTACATTATGTCACATGAGGCCTTTATACAGCATTTATACAGTGTAATCCTTTCTGAAAGACCTTGAATGAGGACTAGCCCTTGGCTATAAAAAACAGACCATCATAAACAGGAGCACCATCACTTTGGAAATACCATGGCACTAGGATTAAAGTCTTTCAGGAAGGACACCAGGCAAACTTGCAAGACCGTCTAGTGATGATCTACGTCAGCGTTATGATGCACTAAAGAGCTGTTGTTGCATGACATTGTTGGATTAGATTACTCAAAATGCCATTAAATGATGCGACTATTTATGCCAGAGATAACCACAGTTATACATCATATAAAAACAAAATTAAAAAGACTACATGAAAATGACAATTTTTAAGCTATTCCACAGCAAAAACACACACTCAGGAGAGTCATGCAAGAACCTGGAAATTCGACCATTACTTGGTAAGATCATTGTCTGATGGCACTGCGGCGTTTAAGGTGCGTCTCTAAAACAAATGTAGGATGGATCAGCATTTAAGTTCAAGTCAAAAACCAATGTCATGTCATTACACTAAGCCATTCAATGCTGTAATTTTTGTAACACCAACTATGCAATTCTCTCTAGATTCACTTCTGAAAAATTCGCCATATGAACTTCTGGCTTACCAAATTGCTCTTTTAGGTTTTTTGTGACACTATTTGTACATCTATAGTTGATGCATTTACCGCACTGATATGGCTTGACATAATATGAAGGTCTGTATAAAATGCCTCTATGCTGTGTGTGCGTGGGTGCAACAGCCTCTCCATAAAGTATTTCGTAGAAACATGTAATGTAATCACGATGAGTCATTAAACTACATCAACAGCCATTTAATGGTTTCTAATTCTATGTATGCTGAAATGTGTTGCTCTTAAAATGAACACAGCAAGAATGAGTTTGGCAATCAGTATATTAATCAATGTCATTCCGATTGAGATAAAATACAATGGAATCAAACAAACCCTTGTCAGTATAAAAGGAATGAAGAAATAATGCAAGAAAATCCACCAACACTACAAAGGATAAGGAAATCAGGCGCTTGTGAACGTTAAAACATGGTTAATGAAATGAACAAGACAGATCACACTGAAAAGGACCTTGCTTATTAATAATTACATTTAAAAACAGCAATAAATGTACATTAATTGATGGAGATGAGTTCATATGAATACTGTATTGGATGACTAGTCTAGAGGCTTGAACATTGAAGCATTTTTGAAAAAAAAAGTGCTCGAATTCCAGTCAGAAATCTTGGTTGAGATGAGATGTTATAGCTCACCATGTGAATTTCAGATTAATTTTTCTGAAAGACTGAAATTTGTTTCAATAACATTGCATGTAAGCCTCATGTCAACTACCCACATCCATTTTCTCACCATATATTTACACATGCATTGGGAGAGTTTTATCAAATGTACAAACATGAAGAGACGCAATATGTTTTACAGAGGATGGTCATCTGGGAATCTGAGCAACATCAGGTCTCAAGGGTATTCAACAAACGGCAACCACAACATATTGAATCTTTACATCCTATGACAATTATGGGTCATCATTCACTTATGAGAAAAGATCTATCACTTACAGCATTTTGCATATCAGGAATTCGATAAATAGGCCAGTGAACAATACACAAACATTGTAATGTTCATAGTGACACTGTCAACCATATGCTACAAGTTATTTACAAACACAGATCTCGCTTGACACCTATACATGATACGTTATAACATGGACGAAGACCTGATGCCATGCATAACTGAGAAACATACTGCTCCGCACTAGCGCCAGCCATGTCCATAAATTGTCTACTATTATCACAACTCTGGTCCTCCAGACAGTCACTTTTGAGTGCCCCCCTGCTGACGCATTTTGGCAAAGGAATAGATATCGTCTTTAGTCACACCTTTATGTCCGATAGTCTCCCACTCCGGCAGTTTGTTCTCCAAGCGATATTGTTCCCATCTGGCATCATCTGATTCATGAGTGAGGTAGCGCTGCCCGACAAGACTCTCCAACTTGCGCAAGTCACACCAGCATTGGTAATCCTATGAAAGGTAAAGTAAGAGTTAACCATTTCATCTTTTCATGATGCATCATAAACACCAAGCTGAAATTCCATTATTACCTTCACAAAAAAATAAAATAAAATTCAATTAATAACAAAAATCACTCCAAACATAGAAGATATTTTTAAGTTGATCTTAAATATATAATTTCATTTATCAAAGTGGAGAAAAGTTTTAGGTTGAATAAATAAAGAGCTTTATGCAAAATACAAGTGCACCAACACTAAAACAGCCATGCTACGCTTAATGAATACTAAGCAAAAGCAAGCACAACAGAGTGACGCAAGAAAAAGTTTTCCTCAAAAATGTCGGTTGTAGGTCTGTAAATTTGTTGACCAACACAAAGGCAAGTGAATGACTTCAACCAAACAAATGGAAAATCTGGACGGCAACTAAAATTTAACTTTGTACCGTTATAGTCTAAAAAGAGTGGTGATTGCCAAAATTGAAAATTTCTTGAATTATCAAATTTTTTTATTTATTTTGCCTTTATTGCCAAAAAGAGTCATGAACTTAATCTGTATTCATTTTTCTTTTTCTTTTTTTCACTGTCTTATCCAAAATAAGATCTTTTTTTTTTGCGTCAAATTCATATCATGTCACTCTTTAGTCAACTACCTTGCATTTCAACACCATCACTTCAAATATAAAAATTTATATTGCCCAAAAAGCATACAAGGCCTCTTAGGGTTGCCGCCCATATGACTAATGAAAGTGCCATAAACCAGGTATTCACTCCATGGGAGATAATATGTTAGGTGGACTGCCAAAAGAACAAAATAGAAAGAAAAGGCAACTGCTATGTAAGACTAAAGCCACGCTGGGATGCTAGTTAGGTTTCTAAAAGTCACAATGAGCAAAAGGGAATGCGGGGTTCACCTGAAGCCACTGGTGGGCCAACGATTTGTCTACAGTGTATCGCTTTCGCATTTTCACTTGCAGCAGATTATTTATCAGATCGATAGCTGGAACATTAGAAAGGAATATATATATACAATAGAAACATTAGACAGAGACATATATTCAAGCAAACATGTTTAACCATGCAATGATACTTCCCATTCAATGTCATTGTGATTCAGTGCTGCAAAATGATTCAGGAACACTTTCTATAATGCTCTGACATTGGGAGGTTGACCTTGCAACTTAATAAGTATTGATAGGGCAATCACAGTCTATAGACAACATTTTGAAGATAAAAATATCATAAAAATGGATAAAAGATTTATTACTTTTGGACAGAATTAATTTTAGAAAGTGTACCCATACAGCACCTCACACAATACATTGAACATTGCATTCAAAGAGTACAAACATTCTTTTTAATTCAAGTCGGTTATCCCGTGCGGTATTTCATCAACATCTGTTGCAATTCTGCACCAGAGCAACAAATTGTAGCAGATCAACCATACCTTCAAACCACCAAAACTACAGAACCAATATCAGAGACAAAATTCCAAAATTCTAGATGTCATTGGAAGGTCGGGTTTGCGTCAAAATGACTGACAAATATACCACACACTGAACACAAATTTGTCAACCAGATTTGCATTCTGCCCACTGACAGCAGAGTAATCAACAGCCTTCAACATCAGCTGTGAGGTTTCTAAGCTATATCTCAAACTAAAAACTTTCATCTTTTAACCTCACAAACAAACACAAAATCTATAAAATAAAATAAAATGTTTTAGTTGAAACCATAGAAAACAACAGAAAGGAACTGAACGAGTGTTTGCCAACTCCCTCATGTAATTTTTCATACGACTGAAGACCAAGGTCAACCACAACTCTATCAGGACTCTCATATGGGTTTAATTCATGTTGAAGAAACATTTAGTTCAAGAATCCCACAAAAGCATGTTGCTGCTTCACTGCGCTGCTCAAAGCTTTAAATACAGAAGATTACATTAAGCATGCCACATGATGACTCTTGACATTCCAGAGACATTAAATGTACACTAGATGAACATTGTAATTAATCAGTTGAAACAATGCTGACGATCCCCAAACACCATCTGTTAAAATTCAACCACATGCATAACTTAGGCGATAACGATACGACAATTAACATATTCTGTGTGTATGGAGACTCTCACGAAACACCCAGACAACAAAATATATATCGAGACCATGAGAAGGAACATGACAAGAGATGCCGGAGTTAAGCGCACTTAAAAGTTAAAGGCAAGAGTGAACAAGATGAAAGAGCTGGGCATGCACGCACGGTCACCTCCTTCATCCAAGGGTGGTTGAAAGCCTGTGACACACTGAACCTCGAATTCATGTCAACCTTCAGAAGCTGCTTTATTAGATCAATCGCTGAAATCCATAACCAATCTTTAGATTATATCTGTTCACACAAATGGTCATCACATTCATCAATGTGTGTGGAGCACCAAAATGTAATATCACAAATGACATCAGATTCACCCACCATGCATGCTGCTATCTTCAAATTCAAAATACTGAAAGTCATTTTCTTTTTTAGCAATCAATGACATGGGAACAATTTATTACATCTGCATGGCGCTCTTTGTCATACATATATATATATATATATAGTTGACATATTTTTGTGGCGCGAGCCATACACGTACTCCTAAAATGAGAAGTTAAATCATTTTTACCCACCCAACAAATTTAAATACTGCTTTTGTTCTAGACTTATTCACCATAATTAATGATGACAAAACCATCTTACCATCAGGCGAGACCTCTTTCCAGGGATTAGGAGGGTACATAAAGGCCGCATTCTGGATCTGGTCTGCAATTTCTTCATCTTCATTGAATGGGAAAGTTCCACTTAGGCTGCAAAAATGCAACCAACTCATGTTTATTGTTTAACCTTACATGATTAAATCACACATAAATTACTCTATTGCCAAGACATATGGAACAGAATACATTGTCTGAAGAAACATTAAACAATTTCAGACCTTCAATATTTCCAAACTTATTAGTGATCTTAAAGACATGACTCAACATTAAATTTAGAAGACAACCCCCTTTACTTGAATTCTAATGCCATAGCATATTCGCATTGCTAATTGTTTTTGGCCATACTTGCTGGATGACAATTGAAGTAGTTAAATACACAAACAAGTTCATGTAGCTAACTTTGGAAAATGATGTTAACAAGGAGTTAAAAACAATCCCCAGCCATAAAAAATTTCATGACAAAATCTTCAAAAAACTTCAGGCGCTCAGGATTATCACTCACCTCACATAAATAATCACTCCAACTGACCACATGTCCAATGAACGATTGTAGCCTTTGCTTTTAAGAACTTCTGGGGCTGCACAAGACAAAACAATGCCAGATATGAGAAAGACAGAGAAAACATGTCCATTGGTTTGTTTTATGAATGAAGTTACAAACAGATTTGTCCATAACTTATGAATTAATGAAACATTACCAAGATAAGCAGGAGTGCCAACTACTGATCTTCTGAAGGACTTTTCTCCAATGATTCTTGCGAAACCAAAGTCACAGAGTTTCACCTGAAATATCCCATTTTTATTAATAAACAGTCACTAGTGCGAATTTAAAGGAGTCAAAATACATCATTCAATCTTCATTATGCTAATTCTAAGTCTTGAAAGGGAGAGGATGTGCAGGACAAGCCATCAGGAAATTGATATTTCTTTTCAAGGCCAGTGATCAAAATAACTGCCAGTTGCATTCATGAGGCAAAAGCCTAAACTGATTGCAATCTCACAAAAAAAACGCCTTTACGAAATGGGTTAATTAACTGTTGTTGTAATAAAAACAGCTAATTAACCCACGCAATTTCTTGACGTTTCCTAATGTCACACATCCAAGTCTGAATCATGCAGTTTACCTGAGGAAACGGTGTCTCCGATGACAGCAGCACATTCTCCGGTTTCAAATCACAATGCACGATGCTTTTGGAGTGCAAATGTTTCAAGGCAACTAGGATCTGAAATGATAATGTGTTAGCGTGGGATCAGTCTATTCAATTAGAACATATTAATATTATAAAGTGTACAGAAACTAATGCTGTTCATAACTTAAATCTGTTCATAACTTAAATAACCTGATGCAACTGAAATGCAGCAGGAGGAATCTATCAGCATGATTGGTTATGCATCAAATACAAAGGATTTTATATCCTGTGAAAGGAATACAGCCTAAAGTTAGCATCTCCTGTCGTGACCACTTCTAATATTAAGCTTTCTTTGAGAGGTTTATATGTAACAAATCAACAGGTGACACATCATATCTAAGATGGTCTTTGTTATATATACAAGTGCTATACATTTACCATATTGAAGTAGATCTTTAGTTATGAAAAGGTAGCTCTGCCTTTCAGACAGAAACTCAGCATGTATGGAACTAAACATTGAAATCAGGACAATAAGCACACAAAAAATAACTTGAAGAGGAAATAACACTGAGTAAGATGAACACTACACCGCATACCAGGATGAAACCTAAATTTCAGCACCCTAAAGAAATAGATTATATGGAAACAAATCCCTGTCAATCATACCAGCAATGATACTAAATACTCTCCGTAACCGATACGATCCTAACATAATGAAAGCTGCATATCAGTATTGATTTTTAACCAGTAAGATCACCAAATATTAGCCCCGAATAAGGATTAAGGAACTCCACATGGGCCAAGAGTCAGCGGACCATGAAATGTAGACCATTCCTATATTTCCTGCTTACGTATGATTATTACTGCTAAATTAGAAATGACGATTTGACAATTGGCTAACGGTCTCGGGTCTTCAGAATCACGATGGACCCAACATGCAGACTCGTTCTGCAGATGCGGATGCTATATCTCTTGGAGAACCTAGAGATTAATCCAATACTGACCGCTTTCCTAACACAGTCAGGAACCTTGAACGACCACTTAGTGGATGAAATCAATGTAAGTACTTCGCAGCATACCATTCAATGGCAGCGTGATATGAAATTACCTACCACAACTAGCACTGATTCCAACTGATACTATGTAATTTTTATTTCTTTTTTTTTACGCATAGTTAAGACTCTCAAAAGTCATAAACTGTAAAATAAAAGAGGATAACATCAATTGTGTCTCACGTCTTAGCATTAAAAATCAATGTTTTTTTGTTTTTTTTAAAATAACTACCCATACGAGTATGTCAGAACTAGCACAGATTCCATCCAATACATGAATAATTTGTGTCTTCTTCACTTCTTTGGTTCAGTATTAACTTCATAAAGTCAACGTTCTTCCCACTCATAAACCAAAAAACATCATAAAAGATGACACTAATCTTGTCTTATGTCAGAACAGTAGAAATCAATGTCTTCTTTCTTTTAATAAAGACCCATGCAAATGACTTCTAACATTCCAAAGAATATCAGAAAGACCAAGACAAGTCACCCACATATATATTTAATAAGCAACTTCTGGGAGAAAAGAAAATGAAGCATGCCAGACCAAAAAATTTCTCATAAGTATTTGCTTATCAACTAATCGCATGAAAATGTAGATCTACATTTTTGCTCTTTCAGGCAAAAGTTACAAAGAAAGAGAAAATAGAATGCCTCATTCAGAAGCTGAAAAGAAGAGGATCAAAGGCTTTCCAATGTTTTATGACAGCTCTTCTGAAGTCGGAACAGGGATTCATTGCAGACGATCTTAAACTTCATAAGAAGAACGGTAATGCACCAAAATGATACGAAATTTAAATCACAAAAAAATAATACTATATTCGAAGTAAATACCTCTGTTCTACAAATCATCTTCACTCTCATTTCAGAGGAAACCAAATGTGACCTGAAGATACAAGAAATTCTTTCGCAGTACCCAGCCTTACAGAGACGCCTGAGCACTGCTCAAGATATACCGGAATTAAAGAGACTTTTTGCTGTTCGAGAAGACCTAGTGCAGGCCAGGAAAGAGAATATGGATTTGCAGGACATTATCGATGACATGAAGAGTGAAATGAGCAAATTACAGCGCCATCTGGAGCATTATAAGCAAGAGGTAGAGGAGAAAGAGCAAGAGCTGGATCTACTCAATACAAGATTGGATGAAGTGACTGGAGACAATGAACAACTCCAGAAACAGGTACGAGCAACGTCAACCTACTTAACTCAAGAAAGCAACATTACAAAATCTAGCTCTACTTATTTGGAAAACCACGAGCTGGCAAAATATGCCAGTGAAGCAACTTTACATGGAATTGATGAAGTAGATCCATCAGAGAAGACAGATGATAATCTCACCAAAACCATAGAAGAGCTACAACTAAGATTAAAGGACAAAGATGACGAGCTGCATAATATTAAACAGGAGCACCAAACTCTGTTAGAAGACCTGAACAAGCAGTTTGGTCATCTACAAGAGGAAGTGGAGATGAAAAATGATGGATTTCTAGCAACTGGTACATCTGCTTTGCGAAGCCTGTTTGACAGCATTGCTCAAACCATTCTTCCCAGACAAGACTCTCCAATTCTAGACAATCCTCTCCAGGAACTGTTGAACAAAGCCCAAGGGAAGATAACTGGCCTGGAGAGGAAAGTGGAGTCTCTCAAGCAAGCCAAGCAGAAACTGAGAACTCGGCTCAACAAGTCAAAGAAGTCGCTCAGCCTGACGCAAACTGATGTGAAACGCCTAGACTCTCAGATAGTGGCTGAGCAAGAACATAATAAAACTCTGCAGTCCATCTTGGCCAACAGTCGTCGCAGAGAGAGCACCATGTCCAACTCAACTGTGTCCAGCTTTTCAAGTGATGAAAATAAGGGGCCTTGCAGCAAATCCTACACTTTAAAAGTAGAGCATCAGGCAGGTCTACCAATGATCAAGACAATGAACACCCTTCCTCGTCAATCAAGAGATGTTAATATTGCTAGCATCAAGGTCCCTATTCCAAAGACCTCTCAACCACTGAAATTGCAGACAATTAGATTCATCAAACCAAGTTAAGCATGACCAATTTAACATGATGATGCTTCATATCTTTGATGACAATTTTTACTAACCATGGGCATTGAAGTCAAGCTTGGTCCTCAACAAACCAAGGACTCCATTCAAATCCTCATAAAAATGCTAGGATTGCTCAGGTGAAAAAGACAATTATTGATTAACCACTGAGCCAACCAGATGGAAGAAGCCTTTATAATTGGAAAGTATTACAGACTCCTGAAGTGCAAAAAAAACTTCTAAAGGGACACGGAACTACATCTTAGTGATCAACTTTGTAATTCTAGTGAAACTGTGACTTCCTACACAAACTACCATTGGGTGCACTTAAAACAACTATTATCTTGAAAACCTCTGATTATTTCATTGTTTGACTATTTGAAAGTTGAAGTGGTGGATAAATGAGGTCACTCTCATGTTGTGGTATCATAATGTATGTATTATTAATCAATCCTGCATTTCCTTACGCTGTGATATCTGTACAATAAACGTTATACATTATTTGCAAGATTATATTTATTTACACATATCATTTGGTCATATGAGTTTTATTGCACATATATATATATATATATATATATACACTGTTAATCTCATTAAATCCAGAATTGTTCTATAGATCAATTTGTGTGTTACTGCATTTAGTAGTAGGATATGTAATACAACTACAGAGGGTTGCATTTTCAATTGCGTATTTTATTTTCCAGGTTGTTGTGTTTTCAACCTTTTGCAGTTACAATAATAAATCCAAGAATATTTAAAGCTCCACTGTCTGTCAAAATTACTATTTTCTGACACTTCATCAAATGATTGAAAATCACCATATTTGATCAAGGAACACTAAATATGTGTAAGCTTACTAAGCTAATGAAATATACAATGGAAATGGGATCATCACCCATTTTTTAGTATTGTGACATCATCACTTGGTTTGTTTATAAATACTAGGTGAAGTTTATTTATTTTATAGAGAGATAGTGAACCAAGCAAGGTTCTGGATGGTAGGTAATCAGTATTAAAAAGACAATGAAGTGAATGCAATAAATACTGTCATATTGAGTGACAATCCAGTTTTAACATCTGTAATTTGTGAATCATAATTGGAAAAATACATCGCTACCAGAAGAATCAGTTTAAAACTTAAAATTCATATTTAGAGTGAATCTTTAATAACCTGATAAGCCATTCATTAATTATAACCATGCTTACCTCAAGCTGACAGGGTCAATGAACTATTGCAAAATATACTAAGTATAACCATATATGATAGACACAATGATCAAGGACAATAGAAAATGCTTTGACAACTCATGATGCAAAATTAAGCAATCACTTAAACAGGAGATTTCAACATTATGTGGACTGCAGTCAGCAAACAACTGAATCATATTGACACATGCTGTTGCAATAATCCTAGTCATATGAATGTTAGTTGGCTCAGTTTCAAGAGACATAGATCATTAGAGAACTCGTTCCGACGCGTTTATTAACTTAAGCTCATGCACTGGAATTACCAATCTAGTTCACAGTTGAATGGAGACAACAGAGACCTATAGACAGGCCTTGGCAACTTCAAAGCAGAGCAGATTCATGCACTTCAAACTAAAATAGAACATGCACGATATTGGATAATCAGTTTTTAGCTGCTAACAGAATAACATCTATTTTGGACCAACAAAAATGTGAATCAGACTATGACAGGTAAGTTTTCAACTTCACATATGAATAGCTCACGATATAGCTCAAGACATCAAACACGATTAACTAATTAGGGAATGACACGACATTTTAAAAGGTGTACATTTACATAAGAATCATAGACTTTGCTTTTGCTTTCATATTACAGAAACCAAAATGTATGACTATCATGAAATTGGTTGTCTCCAGTGACAATACAGCATATCACGATCCTTCAGACTAATTGTGTGGATTTAATATCCTTCCAAAAATACTGACATAATGGATTACCAGAAAAAGAAGCTACTCAGCCAAAGCATTGGATTCTTCCAGGCCAACATGACTTTGACCTCCGACTTTTTAAGGTCGCTGAAAAATCATGATGTACTGACAGACGAAGAAGTCAGCACAGTTCAGGTTACTGTTAAGCATGATATGATATTATCTATTAAATTGTAAAGTTTTACATAATATTTATGACTTTAACCATGAAAGTTTAACACATCACGTTGGTATTGTCTTTTTTTTTCTACAGAAGGATGAAACGAGCAGTGGTAAAATACTAGAACTAGTATGTCTCTTAAAGAGAAAGGATAACAGGACCTATACCAAATTCATAGACGTCCTAAACCAACACAATTGCACAGCCGTGGCATCACTGCTGAAAGTCAAATCTGTGGATCCAGGTAAGACTGAATGCAATGCACACCTGAGTTGTAACTATTGTTTTCACTCGTAATAGTTGTAGTTGAGTTTATTAATTACAAAGTATATCTACATAGACAATCACACATGCAAGATTGCATGTATTGGTGAAAAAGCAGACACAGCTTCCCACAGGCAATTATGCAGCTGGCATGTACCACGCAGTTATGAGTTAATTGCAATAAATTGATGAACTTACATTGCAGATAAGGTGAAGGCAGATCCAAGAACAGTTCAATTTCTAGAGCGATATCTGGGTGACATCACAATCAACCAGCAGAAACTTAATGACCTAGCCCTACATATAGTCATGAGGCAAGTACACAATGATGAAGTAGGTGCCTTGCAAGACAAAATAAGTGCTCTTCAGCTTCAGAGGACATCTAAAGTCAAAGCACCTTTAAGACGTACGCCCACCTCTGGCGACATGAGAGAAAGTCTTGATGTAAACGGCCGTCCTCAGACGAGCGGATCATCATCCATGTCAGGTCAATCTAAAGGAAGTGACAAAGACTCCCCACCTCTCTGGGACCTTCCATCACAAAGGCAAGAAGAAGACCTTCTGCGCCACAAGGATGAGATTATAAAACGCAATGACCTTGAATACAGAAGGCTCAAAGTCCTCCTAGACGACACCCAAACCCACCTAGACAGTGTTCTGGACATCAATAACCAGTACTTGCTGATCATCAGTCAGTTCAATGCAATGCAGCGAACAGGAGCCACACCAAGAGCAGGTGAAAAGGACAGAGAGATTGCTGATTTAGAGAGCCAGCTAGTCGAAGCAAACCAGAAAATTGAAGAGTTTAATGACGACTTAGGCAAGGTTTCAGGCCAGTTAACAATTGAACAATCTGAGGTTGATAAGCTGAAAAAGCGCGAGAAAAGATACAAGGATTTACTTGGTCTAGATTCGAGGGCCAATGACCAAGATGTGGAAAGGCAGATTGAACGCCTCATGCAAGAAGGGAACCTGTCAAAAACAGAATTAGAAAAGGCCCAAAGAGAGCTTAGAAAGATTGTGTCCGAAAAGGCATTAGTTGATGACCGTATGACAAGACTAACTCGTGAAAAGGAGAAGATTGAATTTCATCTTAGACAACAAGAGCTTATGATCAAGAAAATGAAAAGGATGAAAGCAGCTTCACATACAATACAGGCTGCAGAAGGGTTATTGGCAAATCAGGACAATGCAGCACCAGGAATTCAAGTGCGCCTTCCTTCAATTGGTAGACCCCCTTCAAGTATTGGTCTAGCTGCTGTGAAAAACTCTCGCACTACCCGTCAGTATTGTGTACTATGCAGAACTGATTATGAACCTCTGAAATCGACTCAGTGCAGAATACATTTCCGAGCTATGAGAGATGGCAAGTGGACTTGTTGCAGAGATGACTGTCACCGGGGAGTAGGTTGTTTGCAAGTCCCTCATTTTTACATAGAATTTACAGTGGACAAAAAGCTGTTTCTGACTGATGGAGGTCGATATTGGGAAATGTAATGTTCATTTAATTTTATTTGGTCATTCTTGGTAATGTAAGTTTGTACTTGTAACAAACATCAATAGTTGTCATACATATCTGTAAAACTATTGCTGTGTCATATCATTATAATTTTTATCTTTAAATAATTGGGAAAGGATTAAATTCATTGTGCAAATTTATGCTAACCTGTCTGGAATTTTAAATTCATCGAACTATCGTAAGAATATCATTTAGGTATAAAAACATAGGCCGACAGGCAGCAAACCCTCAGTGAATGGCCAGATTGTACACAAGCACCATCAACATTGTTCAAAACCTCTTTTAACAATTTATAACAGCTGTGTGAGATGTTTTTTAGCAACTACATGTTTTTTAGCTGCTACATGTACAGTTCATGGAGTTTACCTATGGTCTGCAAAGTCACCATGCCTTTCTTTAAATTCTTATCCCATTTGTATGTTTTAACTGCCTTTTATGAGGAAAACAAAATCGATAATATGTACATGTATGTCATGTTTAGTATAAATCTATATTTTGCATGAAAAACATGTTTTTGAGGTTAATTATTCAACAAATGCATATCTGGCACAGTTTGATGATTGAACTAGGAGTCTATTGCATTATTTGCAAAATTTCACTCATGTGAGAATAATAGTGTCTTTGATAAGGATGTTCAAAAAGACAAGAGTTTTTCACATTTTTACCTTATTATGCAAATTCCATACTATTTATGAGCATGAGACCCCCAAAAGGTATAATAACACTTTTTTACACATATTCTGGCAAAGTGTTAGGCAGGTAGGTGCAGTAGTGCACAAGTTCTGCTCCAGAAATAAAATAAATAATTATTTTTCAAAATTTTGGAAAATGTAGTCGAGCCATGTCTAGATATACCTTTTGATAGTCACAACTAGGCCATAAAGAGTATTTATTGTATGAAATTTAGTTAGGGTAAATGCATTGGTGTTCGAATTCTGCCCAAGAAACCTAAGTGTCATCCAAAACATCAATGAGCTGTCTCAAACAATTTCAACAAACTAAACACTCACCTGAGAAATAAGAAATTTGGTGACACGACCTGTAAGACGACCTTTGGGACTAGACAAAATCATCTCCAACATATCTCCTTTCAGCTTCTCCATTACCACATAAATCTGGAAGAACGACAAATTTGATTTGATGGACCAAAAATATATGGTTGCCAATTCGAAAATTTATGTAGGTATCTCAACAAGTTATAAGCCCCATACCTTTTCAGGAGTCTCAAACATTTTCTCGAGATTCACCACTCCAGGATGGTGCAGATTCTGAAACAAATTTAGAAAATTTAGGAAAATTTAAGAAGTTGCAACATTATAAAATTTTAAACAGATGCTCTGAAGGATATGTATGTTACCTGCAGGATGGAAACCTCATTTTTAAGTTGTTCCTCTTGCTTGGTAGGAAATCTTAATTTATCAATGACCTTGATCGCGACCTCCCTGCTGCTCTTTTTGTGCTTTCCTGAAGTGTGTGAGCGACATTAATAATTAACATTCACATTTTCTACATATACTGTATAGGAATTCTAGAAACTTTGACGTGGTAAATAAATAGCTATCATATGTTGCATTCAAAGGAGTACATTTTTAAAATTGCCAAATTTTTACCTCCATAAACTGTTCCAAATTGTCCAGATCCTAGGATGTCATCAGGGAATATCTGGTATAGTTTAGATATGTCCTGCAAAGCATAAATTGAAGAGCACTGTAAAGACAGCATTTCAACAATGTGCAGCGACACAATGTCATTTAACCAAAAAAGTAATGGAACTTCAGCATTTTGATGGCTTGGAGTCAAATTAGAATAAAATACATTGGAACACCTGAGCATCGCCATATACATATGTCTTATTTCAGAGTTCTTTCTGCTTCCTTCTTTCATTTAAGATTTATGAAACATAAATGATGATAACACTCATGCACTTTAATTTAATCATAACAGTTGTCTGATTTCCAAATTCTAAGATCAGATATTTCAACAACCACCAAAGCATTTTTCAACAATAATTTCACAATCTATACACCAATTGGAAATTCCTCAAATTCTGATCAATCGCTAGTAACCATGGCAGCACATAAGCTGCATGTACAGTTTGAAATCTGTTTGTCTATGCATTCTAAATTCATATTGCTCCACACAAAAATAATATTTGGTCAACGCCTGAAGCCAAAGCATTAGCATGACTTTTAACAGGCACCATCGCATTAGAAGACTTCCAGGAAACACAAAAAACAGCTTGAATATACATTCACAAACAATAGTCTTACCGTTGTGTCCTCCTCACTCTTGTCACCCTCAGATTTGGCATCTAAAACAAAAAGTAAGTCCTAGAAACACAAAGTACACCAATCGATCTTGGAAAGCATCATTTATGTTGCTTTACAGTTGATAAATATTTGAATTTGATTGTATAAACAATATGATTTTCATGCAAAACATAGCAATTCCACCAACAGGTTACAATAATATTTCATGCTTCAAGACCTTTCAACTATTCACATTAGAACTATAAAGAATGAACTACAGAAAGGAAATTTAAAGAGACGCATCAGTCCTTTAACTTCATTCGAATGAATCAAGCAAAAGCACAATTTACAGCAATTTGAACTGGATTATATTACTACAGAATTGTAATTATTACATGCATACTGAATGATTGGAAAAAGCTATAAGAAATGAGAAAACTAAGAACTAATTTTGTAAATATAATAGATAAAGTATAAACGTAAATACTTCATTTCCACATACATTATAAGATACAACACCAATATGGCAAAAATTAATTTACTTGATATCTGGAGTTAGTAAGAGCATTCGCAGAGGTAATATGAAAAAGCCACATATACATACACCTATTTTTATTATTCTTCAGACCTGGTGATTCAGGTGACTTTGATGACTGTGGAGTAACAGGCATAAGTGCTTGGCGAATCGCTGCCTCCCAGTGCAATGCCTGTTCCAGTCCCACTCCACTTTCCACAGAGTTCACCACTGCCGCCTCCTTGCCACCGCATGTAGGGTCCTCTCCAACGTAATATTTCATGTTGCCCAGTTTGATCTCAAAGACATGTGGGTTGCGAGTTGCATCTACTGATAGTGGGTTATCTACCAGTTTGATTTGCATGATATCACCCAGTTGAATCTCCTAAAAATTAAAAATGAACAATACTTAACTGAGAAAAATTACTAACCTATATTATAGCGCAGAGAAAGACGTTGTAATAACCATTGAGATATGGAGGTTACGAATCTACAACTAATTAGCCAAAACATTTTCCACTATTTTAAATTACCATACAATAAAACCATAATAAAAAAATGAGAACTTTAATGACTGCATTAGCGCTTACAAAAATTCACACATCAGTGAAAAAAGTTACAGAACGCAATGTTTTAAATAGTTGAAATATTGTGCCCCAATCAGATTAAACAGCTGTTGTCAGCAACATTTCAATTCCATTTCTTCCCGATGTTAAAAATCTAACTGCTGTCAAAACAATAAAAAGCTAACCTTGCCATGGGACTCACCTTGAAGTATTTGGTGGTTGACTCACAATGATAGAGAGTAATTGTTCTTGTATCCAATTTCCAGTAGTGGCGTTTTCGCTGCAACCAAATAAAACCTCACGTTATAAATGCACATTAATAAAACACTCCTCTAAGTCCTTTTATGACACATGTATCTGCACTGATATTGCGTTGTCAATAAAATAATATATATATATATATATAAATACACAAGTAGTCATTTTTTACTTTCACATGTCTCTCAATACCATTATCATCAATAAGACTTACAACATTATCTCTATCCGTAAACTGAACCATCCAGCCTTCTCGCAGAATCTTTGATCCAGCTCTCTTGGTATGTTTCACAGATTGAACCACTCTCATTAATGGGATGTTGCTACTGGACGTGGGACTGCAATCAAAATACAATCTTAAATATTCTCTTTGTCAAAATTAAAACAGTCTGACACACACTAAAATAGGTCCATTCCAACAAAATAATAATGAGTCTTATTCATAACCCATTGTCCATGACATGATGTCATTATCAACCAAAAAGACTGAATTAAAAAGCCAAGAACAGTTGTTATTCATACCAAAGCTTGCCAATTAACAGTCTTAAAATATTCCTCAACCTTAGGTTCAAAAAAATATTTTCTATCATATTTACATACCTGTTGTCACTATTTTTCCAAATGTGAATGAAAACAAATTTCCATTTCTGTTAGTTGATATCTACCAACCAACATAGTTTGAGAAGACCCCCAATACCATTATAGGCATATAGTTTTGCCAATCGAACAACTTAAGAAAAACTCAACTTTAAAACTTATCATGATTAGGTTAGTTGAATTAGCTAATTTGAATTATGTGAATTACCGGATGCTTAACAAGATCAAAGAAAAATATTTCTTTCCCCAATTATGACATTTGTCTTCTGTTTGAAAATGCTCATGGCTTAAAAAACACAGACCAGCAAAATAGATGACCAATATTTCTATGCTACCCACATATGAGAAAGCAAAAGGTAATGTTTTACCTGAGTGGTGGGTTTTGTGCTCCGTTTTGGTCATCATCTTCGTCCTCTAGATTAGGATCATCGTAATCCACAGCTTCTGACATGGATGACAGGTCTGTCTCATTCGTACTCTCAGCCTCCGAGCTGTCCAGCGACTCAAAGTAGACCACTGCAGATCAAAACATATCAGCCATAAGAATGACATCTCCACACGATTCACAGATTTGTTATGACAGGTAGACCGAACACTACCATTACAATTGTGTAATAATGAAGAGAATTTTGCATATAGTTCTCATCTAAAGAAGTTCCATAATCACAGGAAAATTAGCAATAACATCATAATTAATAATAAATGAGTGAATAATTACCTCCTGGCAGCCACTTGACCTCTCCAAGGCAGTCTTTGGCCACTTGCGGTGCACACTTCTTGTGACAATTGAACTTGCAGTCTGAAAGAAGCACAAATTCCCCAGATTAACCAAACAGAATCTGACTTCATTTAACACCAGAAAGCAAAGAAGACTCAAATACAAAGAACTTTCAATCTAATATACATTTGAATTCACATACCTTTACATTGGAGTCCTTGTCGGATCAGGCCCTTGAGCAGTTTCTTGCAATACTGACAAACGGTGGGTCGGGTGTAGTTGTGAACGACAAAAGTATGTGGCACCTTGATGCGACCAGCGAATTCCTTCTCCATCCAGATGGGTCGCCCGCTCCATGATTTGCTTCTGTTTGAGCGACTGGCCTCTGTCGGGGTGCTGGGTGGCACCACTAAGCTTTGATTGGACACCACAGACTGCTAGACAAAATAAAAAGGAATTTATTTTTCACATCTGTAAATTCAGTTGTAAATCGATTACCATATATGGCATATTACACCTTTAAAGGTTTTTTTTTTTTGACTGAAAATTTCAAACGTTCAAATTGATTAGAAGTAAATGGAAAGGAACTACAACAGATTACTGTGTTCAAATAAACCAGTGCAAAAATATTAAAAACTTTCTCTAAAATGATACAAACATAAAGTAATAAAATCATTACAAAGGAACATCATATATCACTTTCAACATTACTTACAAAGTACAATAGTAATGTACAATGGCAAAATTGTAAAAGGCAATTAAAAAGGTACAAACAAGAGGTTAGGTTAATATTATGAATCCTTAATTACAACCACACCAGTGTGTCCGCTAGTTCTATTCATGCATGTCATGTTAGTAGTTAATGCAGTGACACCCTCCTTATTACATTGTTAGTATTCAGTTAAGGATGGGAGATTAAATATTGTTGTTATCATCGCTGCTCATATCACTGCAGTTTGCACTGCATCTAAAAGCTAAAAGGATGTCCATGATATATTAGATTCGCCACATCATAATTGGGACTTCAGTTTCAACATCAGTGTGGCTCATGTAATGGAAACACTTCATCACATTAACAGAAAGCTACATGTCTGATTAAGCATAAGACTATCTTAACAAGCAAATCAATTTTTCCATCATAATTTAGCTTTTATTCTTACAAGAAATTGGTCTAGGACGACTCATTGGCATTAGATATTTGCAAGCGAACCATTCCATGTTAATTGCAAGCTTTGCTTTCAACATCCAGCTTAATCAGAAATGTATTTCAACATTCAGCTTAACCAGGAATGTAGAAACTTAATATACTACAGTCAATAAAAAAAGTCTACCAATTGCCATGCAGAGGTATTTCTAGATTTTACCATGAAATGTGCTAGACAACTTCTCAACTTATCATTGCTTATCATGCGTGCTAAGAACATTGCATCAATTTAGTTATGTAGCACGTGTGCAACATGAGCTTCATTGCCAAGATGACAGTATGGAGACATTTCAAGTCAGCCCCGTTAGCAATTAGTCCTAGAAATACCTCTGGTGTCAGTGTTAGTCTAATCTTACCACTAGCATGTGAGTCAGCAGTGAGGCAGGCATCAGTGCATGGTGAGTGTCATCAAGCTTTGGCTGCTAAATCATCGTAAACATATTTAATTACCCACCTGAGCAAAGAGATGTGACCCGGGAGATGAAGTACCATAACAACTCTGGGTAGAGTAGATATGAGTTGGATAACCCACCTGGCTTTCACCTCCACTAAGACTGCCAGACGACGAGATGACCGGCTTGGCCAGTTCCGAAGACCTTCGTCTCCTCGCTTGCGTGCAGTTGTTGGGGATTTTGTATGCACATCGCTTGTGGAAGTTTGAACCACATCCTGTAAAAGTTTACAATACACAGATATAACTATATCAGAACATAAAACATAACAACCAAACCAGGATGAAACAAATGTTTGGTACTAAACAAACGGAATGCTACATATGGTTCATTATGACAAGAATAATACAATTGTTTGTGATGCACTTTTGGCTAAGAACTAGAGGTTGATCTCACTATGATCCACAGCTTCAAACAAACATTTCACAATTTGTTAACAAAGCAACTAGGCCACAATCTTGTTACCCAGTGATGAATCCTTGCAAACAAGCAATCCAATTATACAAAAAGGGGACCATCTTAATTAACATAAATCTTAATAAGCTATCTATAAAAGCATCGTATGGAAAGTACTTGTTCGATTACACAATATACCACTGCATTGTACATTGCACACTGCACAGTACTGAGCAACAAAACTTTATACTTAAATCTTAGATGCGCGATTTACTGCAATAAATATTTAATGTGTCATCTTGAACCAGAAATCAAGTGCACAAGATACGTTTAGGTTACTGGCCTTTGCATGCCAACGCCTGGCACCAAACTGTGTCGTCTCTTCATATGTTATATATCATAAGCAACTGAGCAGTTGGGGGTGACTAAGCCAGGATTTGAGGCAACACTACAGACATTTAGGTCTGAGATGTTCCTTGTTCAATATTTATTGAATGACAAATGTTGTTAAATTACCAAGAGTAGGAGTAATAGGTGAAGCACAATACAGTTCTTTCTTTTTGATTTCTAAAGTTAATATAGGCTGAGGAATGTAAAGAAGAAAAAAACTGTATTAGAAGAATATGGGCAGTAACGCGACATAAATGCACAAATGTGTAAGCTTGCAAGCAGTGCATAGCACTTTCTTGTCAATGACGAAAAAATATGCATGTATATGACAAGATATAAAGACACAAATGGTGAAATTTAGCAGAAAGCTAGAATATCCACTTCACTGCTGGAAAATCAGTGTTTCAGCTAGGATTTCAATTGGGCATTGCGCAGAAGAACATTAGGGCACCTAAAGAGACACATAATTGGCCTAGCTGGAACACTGAAAATTGTCAGGGCATTTGTAAGCAACTATGCTGCTATTGTGCATTTCATAGAAACCTCATATTTGCATGGTCTTTATTTTTGATGTCATTGCATTTTAATAAAGGTGTTTTAAACATCCTGTGAAGTTTCAAGTTGTAACCTTCTTGACATGTTACCATTTAATGGCTATTGATTTCACACGTTCGTGGATGCATCTTCGAAATACAAAGTTTTGTTACATACATTTAATTTTTACTAGGGAATGTACAGCAAACAAAAGTAAATTGTTTCTAAGTTTAAAGAATCAAAACATTCAACCCACTGCAAATATCAATGAATTATCTGATTGTCACTATGTCTCTTTCACATATGGTATTCTTTGTAAAGGGGAAAGAACTTCACAAATATACCTAGTAATATATTACATACCATCACACTGCAAACCCTGTCTCATCAGTCCGAAAAGCATTTCTCCACAGAAGTCACAGAAATGAGGCGACTTGTACGAGTGAACGTAAAGGAAATGTGGCCGGATCTGCAACTCCTCCATTGTAGTCGAGGCTGAAATTAGACAAAAGTAACCTTTCCGTTAATCGTGAAATAGAAATAATCAAAGTAAAACCACGCCCCGAATTTGGACTAATAATTGGGTCTTATTTGAACCAAAAATGGTCATTCAAGGTATCTCCTGGAAATCATACTTTTTTTGTTACTTATTCCTTTTCATTCATTGTATTAAATAGCATGGAGTAATATAAGACTCAATGGTTATGTGGAATATTTTGAGTGGACAGACTGGCCAGGATTCACGAATGGTGTTAGCAAAGAGTGAATTCTGAAGCCAATCTGTCCACAAGTGAGAATATCAAAATATACAACACATCCACTTGGGTTTTATTTATAACCCACAATATTCACTTTCAATTGAGCCCATGCCAATGCATTCTCGTGTGGAATTAAAAAAAGTCATGAATATTAATTATTGCCATCAACCAATCAGAGCATTGCATGACTGTACAGCAACATCATCGCCTCAAAATTTTCTCGGACATTTTCATAATGATATTTACAAACCGGTTGTTAAATATTGTCAGAATTTGTTTTTGTAGTAGATTTGGATAGAAAATTTATTATTTGGTTTTGGCCAATAGTTTTACCCAAGCGACGATGCTACTTGACATTGCTAAGGTATACAAGAGCTTGTATCTGTGGATTGAACAGAGACAACTGACTTCCCGTCACCTTTTTTTGGCTCTAGAATTGTTAATTCTGGTCCGATTTCAAATTTCATAGAGAGCTGAAAATTGTATCTGTCAAATGGTGGTTAAATTGTGATTCAGACTATTTATTTGAAGTGACAGCGCTATTTCAAACGGCAAAGCGCTTAGCTGCAAAATGTGATGTTTTATCATTGGCCTGCCATACATTTCCCATCCTTGTAAGGTAAACCATGTGGTATAGACATGTATACCACACATGGTATTTCTATGTGGTAAATGCAAGTTGGAGTCCAAGACCATCTCAATCTCAACAAATACTACATCATTCTAACACTGAGCGAAATGTCAAATGGTTCAAGAATGAAGACCCCCTGAATATTTACCTTAATTCAGTGGCTCTCTTAAGAGGAGTTAAGGTGATCAGACCGCATTGTAGGGTTCCACCTAACGTGTATAAATGTTACAAACACAACTCTACAAATGTCGTATTCTGACATATTAGCAGGCAATAATTGTGTGTTCTAAGATCTCCAGGTATTCCTTGTACATATTGTATACATTGTATATATTATTGTTCATAGTAGTCAGTAGCTCCACAATCATTGTCATCGTGAAATCATTCGATTAATGTGAGGTCACAGCTGTATTGTAACTTCGATGAAAGATCATTGATATCCACATGATATACAAAGCTAAAACTTACACATTGTAAATGTCGACCTACATGCAATCATAGCCAAGTTACAGTTACATTGTTGTCATACACAAAATCCAATAATGCGCATATTATAGTTCATAGGAGTATGTCGAGTGAAAAACTGCGCATAAAGAAGAGTTCATCAACCCAGAAATATGTGAGTGACCAGTGAATAAACATCATGCAACAGATGGACATTTGGCAAGGTGTATTGGTCATCTCAGTTGGTCATTGGCCTCGCATCATGTCACACCGGACTCCTTATGTTTGCAGTGCATCATTATAAGCATGGAGCATGGAGTTACATGTATTTGCAATAGGTTTGTGTTTGGAATGTATACCATGCAAAGGATAATATACAATACACCAGTTTGGGTTTTTGCTCAAAATTCATTGCACACTTAATTGCGCTTAATCGCAAGTTCAGGTCTTGAATGTGGGTGATGAGACCACATTTATATGTAATTTTCTTGTATTGTGTAATCGTAGTGGTATTATTATGAAGCCACTGGTGGCTCCATGGTATTATGTTGATCACGCTGTCATCCATCACAGCCAAATTCATAGACTTGGAAACAAGTTGGAAGCTGAAATCCAGAGGACGTCATGTGAATCAAGGACTGTCATTGGCCAAAGCAGTCCTTCAACCAATAAGAGTCCTGGACTCACATGACGTCCTCTGTGGAGTTTATCTTCCAACTTGTTTCCAAGTCTATGAATTTGGCTGTAAGATCAAAATCTTTACTGGGTGTTATGTATTAGGATTAGAACAGAGCAGCCCTCTAAAACAAGTCATTACTGCTAATAAATTGATGTGATAATTAAAAGAGGAGTCTATATACTTGTCACGGCACAGACACAGAGAATAAGGCACTACACAAGCCTATGGTATCCACTGGAGATAATCCATGACAATGGCTGGAGCCGAGGACAACCAGAACAGCATGCAACTGCTGCATGTGTTATTACCTTAAATATAAAGCCACGTAGCTACTCATGAAAAGATGCCAGCTACTTTCAACTGTTCTTGGTACTGCTGCGCATTTCATGTTTGAAAACAATTTTACACAGGTGTCTATCTGTGTTAATTACAAGATGATGCGACATAAAAGATGAACAGGAGATTACATGAAAGCAGGACCAATTACTCCATAAAAAAATCATCATGGTTCACATGCAATATTAACGTCATACATGAGCAGCCTGTATTACAAGAAAGTTTTCTTTCATTATTTGCATGATAAAATAACAAGAAAGTTTTAATTGCCAAAGGCTGCATGTTGCTCATACATAAATGTAATTTTAGTCTGGCATAACTATCTTGAATTTACTTGAAATACAATTCAAGTATTTCTTCAGGATATGTTTCACATGGAAGTCATGCTAACACCAGGGGCGGAAATTCACTGGTAGTAGGATTCAAACTTAATGTCCATATGTTTTACAGCAAATTCATAGAGTTGGAGACCAATCACATAGACTTGGAAGCTAAACTCCAGATCCATGACGTCATGTGAATGTAGGACTCTCATTGGCTGAGGGTTTGCCTTCACCAGCAAGATACCGTAATTCACTTCATGTCCTCTCGAGTTTAGCTTCTAAGTCCAAGAGATTGGTTTCCAACTCGCTGAAGTTGGCTGCGAGGCGATCATTCTTTTTATAGCTTGCAGCAGCACTAAAATTACAAATATTAGCCACAGGCCCCTAGATCTAAGTTAGACAAGAATGTGATTGTTTTTCATGTAACATGCTGTAGTCGTTGTTTATACTTGTGTTGATTCTATTGTCATTAATTGTTGATAGTTACATAACTGCTCTTGTTCAGACACGACAATTTGGTATTTGTGGACACATAATGCACACACAATAGATTGTTTGTTGTTTCACTTAAATTAAAATGACAATAAAAAATAATATGAGAGAAATAGAGAATTTTCAGTCAGTCACATTTTAAAAATAAATTAAGTTACTGCATCATTGGAGTACACTACTGAAGAGTTAATTGGACTGTTATTCAAACGACTGTAAAAGAAATATTAAGATCTATCAAAGGACTGTCAAGAACTATTGTCAAGGATTGTTGGAACATCATCAAGACCACAGGATATTATCAATGCTACTCATAAGGACACCCAGCAACACATTACTACCAGAAAAGTTAAGCTTCTTGCAGTGAGCATCAGTGGCTGAAGTTTCTGACTCTGAGGCGTTGGTCTGCTTGAAAAAGGCTAGTGCAGCACTTCAAGTCCAGTCCAGGGACATTTTTATTTTTTAGTTTTATTAATAATATGTTTACATGTCAAAATTTATATCTACTATCGACTATTATCACTCAAGTCTGGTACAGGTCTCTTTTTAAAGAGAACTTTACTTGTTATCAATTTCTTTATCATGGTTTATATTAAAGATTTCTTATCAATTATCATGTATTTGCATTCATTCCATTTCACACTGGATAATTAAACACTCCCATTTCTCTGCTTAGTGCCATATCTCCTGTACATTGACATCTGTGTGCTGCTAACATAGTTCAGACATTGCCAGATTTCTATTCTTCTATTTTTTTTAAAAGAATTTTCTTGTTAAGAATTAACTCATTTGAATGAAATTGCTAATAGCCAAAGAAACTGCTCATCGCTCACACTGTAACCCCTAAGGAGCAAAACTCAAATATGAGCATTACATATATAGATATATAGCTATTTAAGTACAATGTAAGCTATGCAACTTTACAGATAAGTATAAAAAGGGCTTGGAGTGCAGCAGTTCAAGCCCAGTCCAGGGGAAATTCCACATTCCACAGAAACGGTGCACTTTTGGCATTTCAAGTGCAAAAAAAAGTTTCAATCTTTAAAATATACATCAAAATTATGAATTTTCATACATTTCAGTGACATGACAACAAAAAATTTGTCATCTTTTATATTTAAATTGGTTGGTCATGTGTACTGTTATGTCAGCTATTACAGTAACAGGAAGGACAGTAACAGGGTTGACATTTAGGGAAACTTTTTGCAATATCTGAAAGGGAACTGCCATTTTGTGATAATGGAGTGCTCTCAGAATTGCTTTTTAAGCTTCCTTATAAACTTGGTAACAGGAATGACATGCATAAAAGCTCTTTCCTTTAAATATAGAATAATATTTGAAATGTGTTAGATAAGCAGACATCCTGAAGTCCCCCATATCAGTGCTTGAAAAGTGAACAAACCTAAAAATTTTGTATTTCATCTAGTGGCATTTAAATACCATGGTCACAGGAGTGACACTGATTCTGTGGACAAACTGTAACACATGGGTAATGTTACTTGAACTGCAAATATTTCAAAAAATTTCTTCGCCAGTTGAAAATTCAACTTCTCCTGATTATAATAATGTGAATATCATAAGTGATTTTTAATTTACATTCATTGAGCAGGGTAAAGAGATATATAAAATGAGGTGTATGACATGCCCTTTTTGCTGTCTTTTACAGCAAGAGCCAAAATATCAGTTATGACAGACTCCAGCAAACATTTCCTGTGTGTATTTATATCTTAACACATTCGTCTGCCCATCCTCATGCCACATTAATATTTTTTTAAACATTTTTGCATGTTATAATCACATTTGAAAGTTGAGGTACAGGGGGGTGCCCGTTTTCTTTGGAAAACCCCATATAGCAATTATACCTGCGCAACGTGAAAGTTGGGAATTAAAAATCATAGATTATACTACTTATTCTACAGAAAGTGGTCTTGCTTACTTTTGCTGTTTGGGTAATTGTAATGTGGCAATATTATATATCTCATATCACATATCACCACCCAACAAACCAGGTGACAATGCTGTCTCTTGGTGCAGCAACTAATATCATTTCCCACGTCCCTTTGAGGATGCTTAGCGGGTATAGCCAGTGACAATAGGTTCTGCAGCTGCATCCTGCTATGTCACATATGTAGCCAAATGATTTGCCAGGGTGAAGAGTTTGTCTCATAACATAGAGATGCCACATTTTATCTATTTCAACTAATGGACTTCAGTCATTCCACCTCGTCCATTAAAGTGAAATCCCACAGGATCAAAAGGAATGGCTAAGGCCTGACAGATAGCCCAGTGTTTTGTAAGTGCATCCTTGTTGTTTCATCTGAGCCACATGGCATCAAACATTTATACACTTATAAATCCTACCGCCCATAATCCAAGACCACAGGCAAATGGAATCGTCTTTTATTTCTTTACCCAAAGCAAGCCGAGAGTAATTGCATGAAATCAAATACCCTTGGTCACATTACAATTTTCCAATTCCGATCAGAATTAGGCCTATTACTCGGAAATTCCAGCCTTCATTTATTGCCATGACAGCAGTGCAATGTGAAAATTACTGCAAGATTGCAAGACCTTTCATCTAGGTACGTTGACTGGTTGAGCAAAGGGGAAATTTTTTTCTATTCTTTAATTCTGGAACACTTTCTAAAAAAAAACATGGTATCTAAGTCAATTTTCTTATTAGTTATTACCTGTTTTAAGAAAAGCAGAAAATATTAGACAACTAAAGTGAAGAAAATTAATCTGACAGGGCATCATCTATCTGATGGCCCTTTCAGTACAAAATGAAATAAGTCCCAATGTGCGTGTTCTGTCTGGTGTGTGTAATTATGGCATGTGTAACAGCAGCTGCAGGAGAGTGACACATCTGAAACTTTATATATATCTAGTCTCTCTACTCCCACTTCCACCAGCTGCAGTGTGTAATCCAAGAAATTGAGTTAAGAAAAATGATGAGATATAGAGGGGCTGTACACCACAAACAAGTTTATGTGAGAACTTGACATTTTGCTACAATCCTCCAGAGCCTAATGAGAAAAGGACTCCAATTGTCAAACAACTTGAACATAATTAGGCCTAAGAGAGTCGCATGTGTTATGTGTACTGAATGGCTCACAATTCAGAATAATGCTTGGACAAAACATGGAGTCTCTAGTGACTCCATGGACAAAACAACCGTCATTGTGCTTAAGCAGCCCCATTGAGATTTCGCTCACAAGGGACTGCACTAAATCCAAAAGTTCAGATCTTGAATGTAAGTGATAAGACAACGTTCATAAATAATATTTTGTTGTGCATTTAAATAAAATTGTTAATAGCCCAAGAAGTTGCTTTAAATACAGTGGTAGTATGACAAAATCTAAATAAGGGGATGAAGATAACATAACTCCATTTTAGCATATCTCGAAATAAACCAAAAGAGGAGAACGTGAATGCAGAGCTACATATTCTAGCTGCAAACAAAGCTTACGCAGTGGACATATAGGACTCAGACTGGACACAGTGGTCAGTGGCTATAACCAAGAGTATTAATGACATGGACAAGAGTGAAGCCCACATATGGAGAGGATTACTTGGTTTTTGTGAGCTTTTCCTGGGGCATTTCCTGTTTCCAAACATGCGGCAAACTGCCACTTCTACTCGCAGCAGAAAGAATTATGTGACATGTAATCAAGATGGACAGCCCACTCAAATTCACCTTCCCAGTTTAGAGCTCGTGTCAGGCTGCCGGCTGCCTCTATATTTCCTTTAGATGACCTCCTATTTCGGAGTCTTCAGGACACCACAAAACTAGCTCAAAATACTCTGACCCGTCGCCACTACAGCTGATTCGACTTTTCCATGACAATGAGGCGCAACCTGGAGTATATTTTTTGAAAATATAAATTTTCTTCTATCACATTCATGACAGTTACTCTGTTCTTCATTTTTCTGCTTCAGAATAAGAGCACTGGTATAAACCATCTCACCACCCGAAATATAATTTATACCATTCGTAATGAACACATTCTACAGAGGATTACAAGGTTAATTAGGATGGGAAATGGTACCTGTGAGACCACGGGTTTCTTCTTCGCTGAGTCCAAGAAAACGGGCGAGCAGGAGGTCATGGTCAATCGCCAAGGAAGCGGGTGAGGCTTCGCAGATGGGAATAGGTGTGGGACAAGATCCCGGACTACACGGAGGAGTAGCCTCCTCTTCAATGATGGCATCCTCCAACCCATCAAGACGAAACATCTTGAGCGAATTGACAAACTTGCCAACCGAAGACTCCAGTTTGGAAGATAACAGTGTCAGTCACTTGAGGGCATCCGACAAGGGTGTTCGATGTACCCTTTTGATGTAGCAAGTTCAGCAATGCCGTCAAGATTTGTCACGTTTTAATCTCATAAGCCTCTTTGGTCTTCTGTCTTAAAACCTCCCGTTATGCACACGAATTACATTAATGACACCGAAAAAGTTCCTTTGGTGTTTCGAAAAGCTGACCAGTGTGTTGTTCCCATTCTGATGAAGCCCCAGGGCTGGCAACAGGTGACACATGTGGAACAGTGAAACTCATGGACGACATGCAGGACACAGCAAATGATCTGAAACTGTGGTCAGATGCACGACGTCCCAGATAATGAGACCCGAAATCAGGTTGATTCAATTAAGACACGCCACAAGTGCCCTCGAGTACCCTGTGACATACAGTGTACAAGGATATGGAGTATCATTAGATGCTATGTTCAAATGTGCACAAATACACCCTTTTTCTTGTAACTCAGTGTGAGATCCTTGTAATATGATGATTCTTTAACGTAGCTGTTATGTCTTAAATTCCACAGAAAAGCCAAAATAATCATCCCAGGTACATATGCTCGATATTATCCAGGCCAGGCCCACCTTGCAGAGTTAGCAAAGCCTTTGCTGCATGATTTTTGCTGCTAACAAGCAGTGGTCAACATGTGCAGTCCACTTCTCAAGTGTTCCTCAGCATGGTCATAGTCGTCATGGCTGCAAAGGCACGTTCTTAGCTTTTACAGACCAAAGCAAGAAGACAGCTAGCTCACTGTGCACACTGCAGCCTCCTGCACGATTCGTGTTTCTGCCAGCGCTCCAGTGAAGCTGTGTGACCAACGACGTTCTGACGTCACTGGCGTTTGGCGTCGTCTTGCACGTGAAACGGCCTCATGTCATTTGTGCAGGCGTAGCTAACAATGTGGGCCGTGTGATCAAAAGATGAAACAGACTCCGACAGAACGTAAATCTCAGCATGTATCTGCTAATTCCATGTTATACAACTGTGTGTGATAAGTATTGATTAAGTTTCCCAAAATTGTTTGTGGTACCTCACGTATATGTTTATCACATTTCCTTCGATATGTTGAAGTTTATACGACAGTGTGCCGTCATCATTCTTGGAAAATTGGAAAAAACCGACACTTTGCCAGTTCCCAAAACAAGCAGTACTTAGACAGCCAGACACCAAGACCACTCAAGAAAATTCAATGCCACGTTTTTGCATCTGGCTGGCAGCCACTTGTTAACGATGTGATGACTTTCAGCACTATCATTGGCTTCCCGCCAGTTAACGCTATCTTCCCGTGCCAAACGCGACGCGGGCTCCCATCTACTTTGGCAGACGACAAATCATTTTTGTCTGCCGACCATAAAAAAATCACAGCCTAGCATAAAGATTTCGCATCAACCTTCAATATAGCAAGATTCCTCAAATTGCATCCTTTATTCATCTGAGACCAAGAGATAAAGACATGAAATGACTAAAGTCACGATATTCGCCCAAAATAAACTTCTGCATTGAGCAAGTAGCGTGATATCCACTGAAATTAAGGTGATTGGATGTTTTCCTCTTTGTGCTCATATAATATTGTCAGACTGTCCAATTACACATAGACCATCATCACTACATCGGCGAGCGGTTTAAACAACATCTGCCAACCGACAGAACAATTAAGGCGCCAGATTGACTCATTCCATTCATCATGGAAACATTCTTGGAATATATTTGGGAGAAAACTGACAACATCCATGAAATCACACCAGAGACTATATGGCTTTCATAAAATTGATGAGCGTTGATGGGGATTATGACAAATTCTCATCCAGTGCTAAGCCCTAAGCCAGTAGCTTAACGGTAACGTTAGATTGAAAATCATTTGATTATAATGTTAAAACAAGAAGTTAACATTTTAAACAGCTTTAAAATGTCAAGAATGACTGCCTTTCCAAACAATTGTTTGTTATCTTAGTTAATCAAGCTTAATATAGCTTAGTCGATGTTATTATTAGGTCATGACGACTTATTAATCAAAGGCATCCCACCTTAAAGTTCCTCTAAAAAAGTACGTTTAAGTGGATTTCCCTGAGCTAAATGTGATAGTTTTAGCCTTATTTAAATCGTTAACTATACTCTGTCAGCAACTGTATATAATTTCTTCAGAAGATTTTTGTCGATACATTTCAGTGTGCATATGTTGGCAATGAACTTGGGGAATCATGAGCCTGAACTGAAATCCTTGAGCTTTAATGAGACTTTACAGCTTAAAGGCAGCGCACAAAGCTGCTGATCCTGAGAGAGCGTCTGCTAAGCCATCAATTAATGCCCATTGAGTGGGTCTGGCTGCAGGGCCCCATCGTGCAGCTCCACTTTCCATGGGCTGCTGGCAGGCTCCTGCAGGGCCACTAAATCCACACATCTTTGCTACTGCAACTCCAGGGAAACATGATGACCCTTCACAGACACTCATCTGAGCCAGTGTCGATATTACCAAGGTAACAGCATATTTGTTATGTAAGGAATACTCTCCATATTCACCCGGATGAACATTTCCATAAAACCATATGAACTTCTGTCTGCAGGCATGACAAAGGTGAACCTTTCCAACAACATATTTAACTGCACATTTAAATGGAGAATTTAAGAATTGCATGGTAACTGTGAAATACCTTGCCTACAAGGGTCTGAACTCAATGAAGAGTATCATAGGCCAAAACCTAAGTATGATTAGTCATACACCCAAAGTACCAGTGCCTGAATTGAAAATATTAAATCCAAACTTTACACAAGTACATTGTATTGAAATGCTCTACTGAAGATCACTGTATCATACAGTTAATGAGAGATTTACGAAACCATACTGACATTTTGATATACTTTTCTGTTATTTTGCAATTTAAATTTTATTGATATTTGCAATACACCATATTGTGATGCCTTATGTGTGTCTAAAGCAATAAACCTATATATACACATAAATCTCTAATTAACTGTATAATACAGTGATCATCAGTAGAGCGGTATTCGCTGCAAGATCATTCTATCTAATGTCAATATCGATTGCAAACATTAGAATGAATTTATTTGGTAAAATGTGATAACATTATAATTGAGATATAAGTATGAACAGCCCAATTTAAACAGAAAATGTACAGAGAAAATTAAGATATTTATAACCTTGATTCCAGGAAGGAACTTGTTAGAAATGTATCTATTTGCACAAATTGTTAAAGCATTGAGTTAAGAAAATCTGTTTTGTACGTTAGTCCCGAAGAATCAATTAATATAAAAAATTCTGATAAGACATTACTGGTAATGTTATATTATGATAACTAGTATTTGGTAAATGTGGAGTTATCTTGAAGCTTGACAAAAACCAAAAAGCATCAATTACAAATTTTCCAATTCGAGACGGTTTGTGCTAACAGTGCTGGAATTAACCAAACGAACGTCAATGGAACGTGACTTACTGTTGCTAGAAATGCTGACAATGGCTACCTGTGGCTTAAATGGACCATTTGGGGCTAACAGTAAAATAAACACATTCACCCACGGATTCCGCCAAAAAGAAATCGCTGATTAATCACAAAACTGAAATGTATACATTTTCTGATATAATTCGCATAAATCACGCCACCAATTCGAGAATTTGTCGAGTGAGATTAATTCAACAAACATGACTCATAAATATCATAATACCAGCGAGGAGTAATATTCCATATATTTTCGATATCTCCAGCAAATTGGAGCCATAATAAATAACATCTTGTCATTAACTTTTTAATTATGGAAAGCTATAAATTCAATAAAAGCAATTTGTACCATCTATAATGAGTTTCTTTTTTTAGGAAAGATATAATTACAATAAATTATCATTTTATGATTATGAAACAGTATAATTTGATTTCTTCTCACTGCAAAGCAACTTTAACAATGTTAAAAAAATAAAATACGGAGAGGAACCTGTTTCTTTTTCACTAAACTACAGAGAGGGGAACCCCAAAAGGAACAATTTAAGACCGTCTAATATTAAGACCACTTCATTGTTACCAACAAACTGATAAGAATGTAAGGAAATATCTTGAATTAAGACCACCTCTCGTTATTAAGACCAGTAGTTCCCACAGAGCAGACTGTCACTATTTAGGAGTCTACTGTATTTACCTTTTCAATGTATGTGTATTCAGAAACCACTCACAAGCAACTTTACACAAGTATATTTTTGTCCCACTTAACATTGCTGAAGCAAGCATTTATTTCCCTTGATGCGGCTCTTGCTACATCCTGCAATATGGCAAAAACAAAACAACAACCTTGGCGTGGAACTTAAGCCAAATGACACCTCATTGTCTGAAATATGTTTTCAAGAGTTACTCAGGCAATATAATTCTGCTCGCCATCTGTGAGTAATGTACTTCTATGTTATCTAGATGCATTTGTGCGATGTTTTCATCAAAGTTTCTCAATTCCAAAAAACTGTAGCCAAGCTACGTTGTACATTAGTATGGGCATAAGCAAGCCTTGAACAAAAGGCATTGCAGAAGGACATAAATTCTAACAATCTTTAATATTCTCTACAAGTAGGCTTGTAACAAGATTGTCATGATTACTGATTGATGCCAGTGAATCAGCATTTTCTTGCTATATTTTCCACAATAAAATCCTTCTGACATATATTACGCCATAAGACAATGGCAATGAGGTGTCATCACTAATGATGTAGTGTTCTGACAATAACAGACGATCCAGTTACATTCCACATATTGGTACAAATACCAGGCCATACAATACAAAAACAAGAGCAAGAGCCTGACAAGAGCAGAGGAGAACCCAAAGGTCCTCTAGTTGCCATGGTGACAGAGGACATTGTTGACAAACTACCCAGCAGATAGGTTGGCCCTTAGCAGCCCTGGGCAGCAGCAGACTCAGGCTGTTGGGTGAGTGCAGACATTTTCATTCCCACGTAATTCAGGCGAATTGCGGTCGTTGACGGGGGTTATGGTGCCATTCAACAAGATGGCGAAGCAGAATAGGTTAGGAAGGAGGAAATTGGCTGACAACTTATCTACGCCTCATCCACACTGCTGGGCCTAATGAAGTGACTGTAGACGTTTGTTACGATCAAGCCTGTTCAGACACTTGGACTGACTAACCAAGAGACCACACCCACAGCTCCATTAATTGCTAATAACATACATGTGAGAACAATGAACAAGAAAACATAATGTCAGATGGCATTATATAATGCGAGAGCCACGCACGAAGCGTCTGAGCAATTTTGCGCGTGTTAATTTAACTTACCAGCCTAAAAATAGTTCTTCGGATACTGATATGATGCTCAGTATTGTATTGAATTCTATGATTAATATAAATTTATCTTCATTGTTCAATTGCTTGTTCCCTTTTAGGATTGCTCCCCGAGAAATTCGTCAGATCCTTCATCCCATGGACTCGGGACAGTCGTCCTGAGATGAGGGTCTGACTTCAGACTGTAAACCGTCTTCTCAGAACACTACCACCCAAACTGCAGGATTAACCTTGTAATAAATGGCAATGAAACAGTTTATCACATACAATGGCACCAAACAAATAAGACTAAAGGGCCAAAAGGCTGTAAAAAAGGTTTCAGATCACAAATTATGATTCAATTGCATATCACACTATACAGGGTGGGGCCAAAAAAATTGTACCAGGCATCTTCTCTTTCAGGATAGCCCTAGGTCATTCAAATGCTTATGAGACCTTTCTAAGTTGTGCCATATTTAGTCAGTGGTATAAGCAATTGGTCATTCTGATATGTTTGATCTTATAATTTCAGACAATATCAGTATCTGAATTATTGAGAGGGTGTATGCCAAAGGGCTTGTCCTGAGTGACACATGTCACAGAAGTCAGACTTCTGTCTGCATGTGCACATAGTGTCTCTAGTTGCAGAAAAGTTTATAAGATTTTCTAGTTACTACACCTCTGAAGCCACAGAAAATATAATATTTGCAAGGAATCCTCCTTCAGTGTTTTCTATACATGCACATATATATTATGGTATTGAATGATAAGAAAGTTGATTCCAGTTTTGATCCAGCAAGACCACAAAATTGAAACAGAGCAATATAATGTCATTCCAGAGGGACTATTTGAATCTCTTATCTAGCAATTATCGCATGATATTCAGGAGGATGAGCCAGTGAATTCAACAGAAAATTGAAAGGAACCCAAAATGGCACTCTCCGCCTCAAAGGTGTCAATGCTCTCCCTTCTTATTAAACATGAATCTATTTGCCCTATTTGTGCGGGTAAAGGTCTGTAATACATCTGTAGGATCAGTGACATAATCTTATGCTTGTATTTCAAAGGCCGAGGTGAAAATGACCCAAAGGAGTGATAAAAGTGCATGTGCTATATTTAGATCCATTCTTGAGGAAACGAGAAAATATATTCATAAAGATAATTTAGGACTATTGTTACTTTAGTATATAATTGCAGTTGAATGTGATGTCAAATTGAGACAATAACGAACGAGGTAGCAGTAGCTGCTGGTGCAAGTTTTTTGGCTGCACCCTGAATGCCAAACAATGAAGTATTCTGGATGCAGCATCCATTTATGATTCAGATGACCTCCAGAACTAAATCGCCTAAGGTGACCTTTTCCCCATGACATATTTTTCTCCGGACAAAATGTCATCAACATCAGTCTATACGTTTTTGTTGGCAAATAGACAAATTTACAGCAGTAGGAGTTCACAATCAAACAAAAGTAAAAGTTTTGGACTTACCAGAGAGGACAACTTCCACCAGGGTGCTTTCGCTGACCTCCCCCTGGTGGGTTATCAGCTTAAGAATGTTCGAATCATTGGCATCATGGCGGAACAGCAGGATTCTGTCCTGCAGCCCGTAGAACCCATGCTCCGGGAACTGAAATAATAAAATACAGTTTATTAATATGTCATACTAGGCCTGACAGCTCTCACGAAACTCACAAAATGGCTCATTGAACTTATTGAACTGATATCCTTTTCTACAAATAAAAAGGGGAAAAAATCAGGTGTTTGTTTATAAGAGCAATATTGTAGCCTTTGTTGTAAAATGTAATATTTTTCGGTGATGATCAACTGCGCAGCTGCTTGCCAGTTGGAGTGCAGTAGTTCTAAAACAGCCAACATTTATTTAGGGCTACATTCAGGATCAAGAATAACCACATTTTTGCCTATTTTCTCCAGACAAGGAATATATTTTTAAAATCTGGTCAGAATTCATCAATCTACAGATACATCGTCTCATTTCAAGACCATTCTGGGGACACTTGCTCCCAGAACAACGACACTAAAACAATCCACTATCTTATTAACTCTGACGAGTGCCAGTAATGACAGAGAAAGCCCCCGTCAATAAATTAAAATTTTATTCAATGCAGGATGTGAAGAAGCTACCAGGGCCAGATAGCATTTGACATCGTATTACCGTCGGCCCGATGTGGGCGACGTCGGACCAACATCAACCAACATTTGGCCAACGTAGCATGTAACCAGGTAGTAATCAATGGTAATACAGTTTCGACATCAGAACTTTTTTCAATTCCACAAAGGTCAACAATTAAGGACGTCATTAAATTGGCTCAGTTATTTTGGCCTGGTGATTACTTCTCATTTTGGCCTATTTGATGATATAATGAGTCATTAGATTAAAAATTCTAGACGTAAAATTGCAAGCAATGACATTTTCTTTCGTGACTTGGTCTTGCAATGGTGTCAAAATGTATAAAATAAAGACGAAAATACAATAATGTCGTCATTGCCTTACGTAAAACACGAAGGAAACAATGAAATTGCCAGTAATAAAATGAAATATGAGATATCAGTCACTCTACTTATCATGTTCTCACCCCCTCCCATAGGGCGATTCGTGACTGAACTTCATGACAATATAGGATGACACATCTGTGACAGGTAGGCTAAGGTAGCCGAGTACTACCATTACAAAATGCATGAGATATGACACGAGAAAGCAAATTTAGCAATAGGATGTATATAACTGCTTATGTGGAATCACAGTTTAGCCACAGAATAATGTCTTGTTTGTGCACATCGCATATCGCAACATCTAAATAATTATTTTTGGCAAAAATAACTCAACAATCTACTCGAGTCCTCAACGAGAGATGTATATTGTACAAGCAGCCAAAAGTAAACATTGACATTGTGAGTGTTGACATCATATTCCATGACCTTTTACATCACATACCACCTAAAGAATTTACTTCATAGAAGTTTATACAAGTGAAGCTGATGTGCCTTATGTATAACTTGTACACTTAAGGTGCAACTGAATTGTAATCGTAAGGTTCGCATCTTTTTGCAATAAGTTGGGCTCAGAAACACCACGGTCATCCTCTGCACCTTGAGATGACCATATTCCAGCCATGGTCATCCTCAGAAAGCTTAATACCTGACCCTGCCAGTTAATCACATCCCGCATGATGCACAGGCAGCACAGCACTTTCCATAATGATGAGACCATCAGGACAGGAGCTGAGAATGTCCTTGCCTTTTGCCCAAAACTGATGAAAGGGCTTGGACCATGAGACTGATGGACCAACCAAGGACGCAACAGCATCTCTCAGCTGCCATCTTGACTCCATCACAGTGATTGCCAGGCAGACATCATCATCAACACATGGTCCAAGGCCACAAAACAAATGCAGACCTCATTAGCAGAAAGCTACAAGCCAATCAACACTATGCTCATCCCAGTAATGCCCAAAGTTTGATTAACACAATTAAAACTCACCCATAGCGTTTCAATCAGATCTGTCATTATTTAATAGTTATACCCCTCACACCCTCTGCTGAAAAGAAAAGCGCTGTTTGCACTCACGAGGGAGATAACGCAACATTTTTGTTGGTTATATCCCTCTCAGAAAAGGCAAATTATCTCAGCTGAGTATACAGTAAGCTAGTTCACAGAGTAAGTGTATTATTAAATGGTACTATGACAACTTTACTTGATTGCTAAAAACTAAGACTGTTAGCCTGGCCCCTGTATATGACACCTTTACTTGCTTGTTAAGTATGTATTATATAGTAGGACTAGGACTCTACCGAAAAAACAGAGGGAAGTCACTTTAGTTGGGCGAATACCCAGTTCACTTCTGTTCAATCCTTTACTTTTGATCTACGCTTTCTTATTATATTCCATTGTCTGAAATTCAGTTCCTCATGTGTCCACCAGGATCGCCATGATTGTCAGTTAAGCTGATGCCACCTGTTGCTATTTATTGTGGACTAGAACAATGCTAAGAAAGCAATGGTGAACATTGAGGACTTTCTACTGAATGAATTTTATTGAAAGTGACACGTCGACATTTATAATCAGAAAACGAAGAATGTGCCAGTTTCTTTTCTTGTTTCTTTTTCTCTGCTTTCGTCATTAAGACTCAGCAGGTAAAAATTGATATGACCAGTTTGCACTCCTTATAAGGACATAGCCTTGACGTCTCAGTGCCAATGAAATCAAGTGTATCAGGAAAGCAGTAAGATATCACGACAGAATACCACGATAATTGGGAGAGAAGATGACAAAACCTTGAACGCCATAAAGGATTCATGAGGCAGATACCATATCATGAGTCATGCGAATGCAGAGGCAATTTAAAGCCATCTCTCTCAATGATTGGTTATTACGAAAACGTGTATGTCGAGTAATTAATACTCCTAATATTACTTAACATCTGCCAATAAAACATCTCAAGTATCAATCTAATCATACATGTACATGTATACCTGCAAATACTTGTCATGAATAACAAACAGTCCATTTCTCAAGGTTATTTGAGCCAAGTAATTAGTCAAAATTGGTGGGTGCAATGCCAAAGTGGATAAGGTGTTGGTCGTGGGTTCAAACCCAGCCATGGCTGCATACTCCCCAGGGAGTTGAGAAAGGCTTGAACAGGCCTGCCAAGGATGTACTTGTAAAGTCGGTTGAGCCTGCTTGGAGCAGTGAAAACAGACTGTAAATCAATACATTTTTCTTTACATTTAAATTAAATGAATGTCAGCAAAAATGTAAGACGGTATAGTGATCATAGGTGCTTAGCATACCACGCGAACTAAACATTCATGTAGTTCTATTCATGACATTGCGTTTTATTTTCTTCTGTTAGTGAATATTACTGCTGAAGTAGCAACATATGAATACGAAATAAGAAAGAAATCTGCAAAGTGCAAAACATGCCATATGAAAAGATGCAACCTTTTTCTATGTAAAAAAATTGGCGTTTTGCAAGGGAATGCAGCTTGGAAGCAGAGCCCAGCCAAACGGCAGCAATTGCAGATCAAAAGCCCACCATTGGAGATTATTACCCTAGCAAGGGTTGTCACGAGAGGCTCCCTGGCCAGCTGCAATCCCAGGCCAGCTCAGTGCAAGTTCAATCTCAACCCCTTTCAATTTCTCCTACAATGAAATGCCAAAAGTTGTTAATTGCATTGACTAAAAAGTAAAGCAACTCGGAGCAAGTAAATAATCTGAAGATAGGGCAACCCAATGCTTAATTAATATAATGAGCTAGATGCAGTAGGATCATCATGTTGAAGCAAGTGTGCAACAGATGCCATAATTTTGTGTACTGGGAACCAATAGGCACATAATAAGTCAAGCTGCTCACAGCGCCTCTACTCCTACCATTATTCCATCGCTGCAGGCATGCCAAAATATTTTCAGCTAATTTGCATGAGGCCAACGAGGTCAGAGCTGTCAAACTAGTAACAGAAATTAGATGGACTTGTCCTCCATGGACAGCTTACGATATTCACTCATATGGAATGTGAAAACAGCTTGCAATATTCAGAACAACTTTTAATTGCCTCAATTAATCTCTGCAAACAGATAACTATGTCAGCAAAACCCACGTGTTTATGACCGTTGTAACGCTAACCATCTGTATTTTACCCTTTTTCAGTTGAAGGCACATGGATTTGAAAAGAGATGGAGATTATCCCTTTACTCATGTTTCAATGCTTACACGAGTTTCTCTACTATAACCCTTATCAAGTCACTGTAATGCATATATTTTCATGTCCTTTTACCAAGACAGTAGAATGGCTCTCTCGGACCATAGTTATACGACACTGGACAACTGTTTCCTTTCAGAATGACCCAGGAACTATATATGTGGTGAAATCGCTTGTGGCCGATCGGGTGACGGCAAGGGTGGAGTGCACCCATTGCACTCCCCCTTGCTCACGTGAGCAAGTTGATAATAAGTATGTACACATCAACTAAAACTGTCAAGTTACCATAATGCAGTATACTTTTCCCCCAATCATTTTATTTAAAAGGGTTTTGTTTCCTCAGTAATCAACTACTGTTTGCGCCTTAAAACTCAGCTCCCACATTTAGAGTGATTATGTACAACAGAATGAAGATTTAGATGAGCACTGCTGTGATATGCACTAGGTGGCGAATGAGAGCCAGAGAAACGCCATCTGGCTTATTCTATACAAACATCTTAGAAGAGGCCCTGAAGGGTGCAACTGCAGCACAGGCAGACAATAACTAATACAGCCAGCCGCAACTGCTACAACGGATGTTGCGAAAACTGCTTGCTTTTAAAAGATTATGTTTAAATTTGAACCCAATCAAATAGTTTTTACTTTTACACCCAAATAGAGCGACCAGTGAGAATGCATGTGTTAATCCTTACTAATGTTTAGGAAAATCAAAAATAAGAGAAATACTAAATGATTGAATAGATTAAACCCATCCCTCTGAGCACAGGCCAATTAATATGTATAATTTATTCTCAACTCTAATTTAAAGGATAATAGTCCGTCTGTTAACATTCTACCTTTCAAATTATCAATCAAGCATTAAATCAACCAGTAAGGAAACTGTATATTCGCAAGCTACATGCAGTGAAATAAATAGTGATAAGCCGGACAGAATACATCACTACTCTGTACTCTATACAGGATTCCATGCAGTACTCCATGCGTAAATCTACAATATATATCAAATTTCACCGAAAGAATGAATCTATGGAAGGTCTGTAGCTCTAATCGCTGCAATTATTCGAGACAATGCTGACTGCTTGGCAGCAGGGAAAAGTTTTTGAGATATGACAGATTCCCCACATTGACATGTAGTCTCATCTGTGTAATTCAAGCAGCACATTGCATTTGCCAACTGATTCCTGGCCCATCATTCTCACAACTGCATCATTCATCTAGTGTCTGAACATCTCTCCTTGATTACATTAGTGTCCATGAGACTGGATGCTACAGAATTCACAATGACAGGTGGCGGAGCTAACCTTGCCGTCATTTTACATGCAACATGAACTGCAGTCTGCACTTATATGTTACCAGATACAGGGATGAGCTTCAAGGCCATGCATGTAAAAAGGCCATGTTGCAAACATGAGCAGATTAAACGGAATATTCTCTGGATTGAAACTTGGTTTTCTGTTAGCAGTGTCTTTCACAATATGACCCAAGGTGACATTAAAAAAATGAAAATAATATCTTGCAGCCCACATCCAAACTGCTGTCTCAAGTGAAATTCTCTATAGCAATGAACTGCAGTTTAATAATCACCCAAGCACTAAAACCTATTGACTTGTACATACGTTTGAAAAATATGCCCATTACAATAACCATATATAGGCACCGTAGTGTAACACGGAGCAATTTGGTGGATCGAAACGGGTTATCTTTATCATTGTTGAAGCCCATGAGATGGTGTCACATAAATCTCACTGATGACGTCTCTATATATCGCAGGACAAAGAATACATCATCAATTCCACTTAGGAATCCAGCCAAGGAACTTTCCAAAGGCATTATATTATTAAATTGTCCGCTGATTTCACAACAACAAACTTGAACCAGTCCCAACCAAATAAGCAAGGAGTGAGTCATGCTACAGATTATCCATCTATATAATAACAAACAACGTTACTTGAACCATTAGTCCTACAGTTAGTTTCATTAAAAACGCCCATCAAATTGAAACTTGACAAAGCTGTCATAGCTGGCTACTCAAGAGTCAAAACCGGATCTAAAAGTACATATTTATGATATATTCGATTTATTTCTTACATTTACCAAGTCCAAGGTTTATATTTATCTGGCGATGGATATAAGTCGATTATTAGCTGTAGAAGTGGACAGAGGCAGCTGGCTTTAGCATGTTTAGACCACAGACAGGTACAGGTCGCCACAGACAGCTAGAGTCGACTGTATTTTATTAAACTAACTGTAAGGGCGCTTACAACATGTTTTTGACAATAGGTGAATTAGTATCCCTAAAGATTAAACTGGTTGCAATTTTGCATAAAAACCACATATCTTAAAGAAACAAAAGGAAGTATAAAATTGTTAGAGTGAATCTGTGAGACTGTCACTATGGTTACACCAGTGATTCAGGGGGCTTAGGAAAGTTGTCAGTCGAGGAGAGAGCTTAACAAAACAAAAACATAATTTGCAGAAAGGCATCTGTGGATGAAAGCTTTTCGACGAGCACTTGAGAGTGACATCCCAAGAACCAGGGTGCACCTGATGCCTCAATGCAAATCAACATCCAATTAACTTGATTGATTTCCCTTCACCATTAGCCCAGCACCTACACAGTCCATCCAATGAAATAATATACAAATTCACAAGAGACTCCCATATTAAGGGTTGGAGTGGGCGGTAGAGCGTCCATGGGGGGGGGGGGGGGGGGGCCTCAACATTGGGTGAAGGGGGCCAATACAAAATCATCCATCAATTAACCAAACAGTGGGAAATCCCTGAAACCATATTATACTGATCCAATCAAATCATAGGCCTAGTCCAGTACAATTTTTATAGGTTATATCATGGGTTGAAGTGATATATCCCTGATATACTCCGCCCTAGACTCGGTAGGTTATATTCCCTTATACCTGAAGACTCGACGGAATACACTGGGTGAATATATACTGATCGATATTTTCATGCCATGTCTCAGAATAATTCAGTATATTGCTTCATTATATAGTCTCAATTACAACTAATTCTCCCGTCGTATTTGTCCAGGGAAAGCGGAGAAAATTCACCTAGGCATGGGATATTGTTCCACCTGTCACATGACTAAAACTCCATAACCACAAGAACTAACCAACTCACAATGCTTAATCTGTGGGGTCATACAGTACTCTTGCATCACGAGAAAAACAGGCAGGATATTCTCAATTGAATATTAATTCAAACTTCACACTTTCTGATATGCAGGAGGACAATAGCCAAACTGCATTTAATTAGAGTCCCCAGACAAACCACACTTTCAAGCCATGCTTATTGCATGCTTATATTATTATGCACTTGGCTGTTATTCAACTGTTCAAATTATATCACGAAAATTATTTTACAACAGCTATTAGACTCGTGACAGTCGTGACAATACACCGCTATCGTGATGTCATAACAGAGCATCTTGGGCAATATTCGCACAACGTCTTGCCACACTCAGGAAGGTGGGGGCTTCTGCAAGCATAGCACAGTTCGCCACATGACATGATAATCATGCAGCTGAGATACAAGGGATCATTATCAGGCCATAAAAGACATCAGCCCTTGCTGTTGCATCCCATGACGTGGCGCACGACGCTGCTCTTTGACGTTCTGAAGTTCACGTGCGACGCAGCCACACCCAAGATGCTGCTGCTGCTACTGCTGCTGATGCCGTTGTTACTGCTGTCTTGCATCAATATGAGACTCTTTTCTTCAGCTGTTCCTTTTACATATGAATTTTCCATCAATTCTCTTTTAAGTCTTGACATAAAACGCCTTATGCTAAAAGCTCCATGAACGTAATAATGGCAGTTGTAAGTTTGACTTTTTTAAAGCCAGATTTCATGCTCAATGACATTTTTGTCAGGCAATATTATGATCCTGGAAATATTTAATTTGTAACCCTGGGTATTCCTTGAAACGCAATCCTGAACAAAGGTCCGTTTAATTCTGGATTAAAATTCAGAAACTTGTAACAAAATTAAAATGTAACTTAGACTTTGAAACAGCTTAACCAAGGTCTATTGAATACGTAAGGATTAGGATAGTGCAGCACTCTCAGGCAAAGACACTTTATTTGCTGCTTGAGCAATACACAATAGATACAGTCTAGGCCTAGAACCTCAGGCCGCGTCGCAGACGAGGGTCTAGTGGTTATCAAAGCATGTAATGGCAAGATAGGCCGTGAAAGTAGGTCAATCACTACCAAAATAGTTCTTCAAAATCTGTCCAGTATGACGTTGCATTTGCGTATTTAGTACAGGGATGTGGCGTATTATATTCTTACGATCAATATAAACCTTTTTACGTAGTAAAATTGCTTGCACCCCCACTAGGATTCTTGCTCCTGCAGAAAGGTGTGATCGAGGGTCTTGCGTCCAGACTGCAATAGATACTTCCATGATACGAACATTTATTTGATGTATGAGTAATTAAAGACAATGATAGATAGCTAGATAGATAGCTAGATAGATATAAAGATAGATGAGTCCACCCTTGTTACAGCAACAAAAGCACATCCTATTTAACGTAGGTTCTAACGTCTCAAGGAAAATACCTCTATCTGTAGCTCATGAAGAGTTTCCAGACCAGGATTCGAACCCACGACCTTCCACGGAGCTAGTCATTGCGCTACCCATCTGCCAAACAATCCAGAAAGATGGAAAATTAATTCAACCAGGTGAAGTAACAATTACCCTATAATAGCAGACAAGACCCCTGGGAAGCAACAATTATAAGCGATGAAAAAAGTTTCATCCGAGCCATTTAGGTAGTACACACCTGTTGCTGTTACTCCTTAATTTTACTCCTTAATTTTACTCCTTAATATTACTTCTCAATCTTCTTCTCAATTTTTTCAATTAATTGGAATTCTTTTCACCATAACAAAAAAAAAAAAAAACTAATATATCAACGTAATTTTTTTCTCTCACATTTTCGGCTGCAATTAATGAATCACACTGACACATCAGACCAGACAAAAAAATCTCATCTTCACTAAACTTGCAATTTTCCAATAAATAAGGTCTTCATACGCGTCTCGTATGTAATATAAATATACACAGTACTTCGATAAAGTCGAGGAATCGGATAACACATGATGTCGGCGTCCATCCAATTCTTGATAATACTTCTCTTTTTTCATCCAAAATATTGCATTTCTTAAGCACCACTCCTGTCTATCGCAAGTATAATGATATTCCCACCATTTAGAGCCTTCAATGCATTGACCTTACTACACTGTTTCCAGTCTACCATCTAGACAACATTGTAACAATAGTGGATGGTAAGGAGTCCAACATGTATTTTTGTGGGATTAGGAACAATTATAATTTTTCTGAATCCAACAAAACACTATGTGTTGGACGATACATCATCCATCCACCATTGGCTTAAATTGAACAAATCCCCACATTGTACAATATAATCATACACCTCAATGTCAGTGGCCAATATACATTGTGCAACATACACTGCAGTCAACATACTTAGCAGCTGTCCAATATACTTTGGATGACAACATTTGAAGCATTGTGATTGGCTCACAGCAGCTGAGTAGAGAATATAGCGTGGCTTTCTTCCTTCCTGTAGCCTTTAGCCTAACGGATAGAGGGGCCTGTAAGAAAGTGTGAGCAGCATTGCAACTTGAGCATCTGCAATGTTTCTTTCTCATATTTTCTTTCTCATATCCTTTTTTGTTTTGCATATTCTTTTTCTCATATGTTACAGCAGCTTTTACATTCACCCGTCTGAGTGCATTATAACAGGGATGACAAATGGGCAGATAAACCACAGAACTGCCACCATTTGGCTGCATTACCTAAAATATTCATTTGCCTAAGACAGCCTGACATTATCCAATCACTGACATTGCCTCAGCCTGTTCCGCAGTCCCTCGCAGCGCCCTATGAGGCTATTATGGCAGAATACCTGTGGGTACTTGGCAGCTGGGCAGCCATAAATGCAACAACAGCAACATCGCTCCAAGCTATTGTCGTCTGCTGTTATAATAGGAGAAATCCTCCTGAATCTAAGCTCTCTTGAGTCTTAATGAAGGCACTTCGTGATAGAGAATCTCATAAATGTCTAAATATACCATATAATATGCATCTAACTGATGAAGTGGCTAATCATAGTACATTGGAACCTCAAAATATAGGTGACTTGTGCAGTGGTCAAGGGCTCCAGGCCCTCACCCTGCACCACAAGGTTGTAGCATATAGGCATGGTTCCTCTGTGGTTGTAGGTTTGAACTCCCACCATGGCATGGAGGAACGGAGTAGATCCTCTGTCACTCTCTGCTCCACTCCAACCCGGTGTAAATGGTTATTTGACTATTGGCAGTTATTGCAATTGTGGATCGCTTAGCCCGATGCGCTGACTACAACTGCTCGTCTGTATACTTCACAAAGAGCTGAGAAAGACTCATGCTAGATCAGGCCTGCTAGTGGTGTTAAAGTCGGTTGAGTTTGTTCTTGAGGCTAACAGTCTCAAAACCCAAGACATTACCATTTAGAGCTCTATGATATCATGAGTTTGAAGTGCATATGTTAGTAGTTAGTAATGACCTCATGAAAATTCATTCAATGAGTTTCCTTGTCCCCATTTATTTCTACCCTGGGAATAAGATAGTTCTCATGTCAAATTAGCTAACATTGTTCATCAATTACAATGAGAATCCCTCGAGTTGTGGAAAAGACTAACAACTGCCTTTACTGCATTATATATAAGTCATGTAATGAGCAATCTCTACAAGCAAGTCTCCATGGAATGTAGTGCATTCGGCGCAATTTAGACACACTGTTCCATAAATACACATGTATGGCGCCTCCTTGTGTGCAGTCTCTTCCTCTCCGACACAATGCCTTGCGCCTATAACAATTATCATTGAAATAATTGGCACCATAGAACTAGTCTACAGAACATCTTGCCGCATCATTACAGCTGCTGGAGGCTGCTGGAAAGACCATCAAAAGCTAATTAGTCTATGCTACCCAAAGATGCCATAAATACCCCATGGATGCAGTATCATAATGATCATTACGACATACACTGTACACAGAGCATGAGCTGCACGTAACTGCCTCTTATGTAGATCTGAAGGAGCCTAGGAGTGAGATTTCATTCAGAAATATAGGACACAGAGCACAGAACCCCAAGGTGCACCTTTGAAGGCAAGCAACCTATTTGCACAGATATTGAACATGAAGTGAGTAGGGGGGAGTTCCCTGTCTCTTCCACAGCCAACCCAGAAGTAGGAAAGCATACTACATCTTTACACTAAACAGGCACAAACAGAGCATTCTAACTTCAAAAGCTGACATAAAACTGACATAAAACTCGCCACTTTTGTTCCGCCCACAACCGCGGAAGTGGCTTATTGAATAAATGCGATAAGTTCTTTGCTGTTAACCTCCACAAAAGAGCAACAATTTGTGCAACAAACTGTACAGCAATCGGCTGGCTTGTCTCCGTGTATTTAATACCTAGAGTGCTTTTCTTCAGTTAGTGTTCAGTTAAATTGCTTATAAATGCATGTAATCAATTCAAGGAATATGAAAACATGTCAATAAACATAAAAGTGTTCACCAAGATACAATAAACATAATATTTCTAACAACGGTTGCTCAATGTACAATGAAGCACCAACTGATTTAAGAATTATTACATACTTTTTCCTGCAAGTAAAATGTTGCCAATTCTTCTATGAGTTGAAGTGCATTCTCGCCCTTGTCTCCAACCTCGTAATAAAGACCAACTCATACACCATTGAGACCAGCAGTATATTATTTCACACCAAAAGTGGTCTAAAATCCGTTAAATAAGTGCAAAGTATATATTTTTATTGGTTTTTAAATCAGCTAAACGAATCTTTCAATACTTCCTGTTCTGATGATTCATTATGTGAGGGTAACAATGCACAATAGCACCCAGTTAGGAACTTAGGATATAATAAAGTTGACTCGATTCCTGTAGCACTGATTAACCATTATAAAAAGCCGGACACAACTCTGTGCGATTTTATGAACATTTTGATATGGCATTAGGGGGTGACAAGCAGGATACTTTTATTCATCCTTTATCTATGTTTTGTACAGATAGATCAATTACAAATTTGTGTTTTGCTTTATAATACAAAAATAAAATACACGAGTTTAATTAACACTTCAATTGGAGCTGTTTCCACCATATAATATCATATCAATCGATGAATTATATTAGCTTGAATCTTAATTGTATAACCTAAATCCTGTGTACAACATTTAGTTTTTCAAACTGCTAGCAACACGCAGTGCTCTTATACTGTCAGTAGCAGCATAATTTTCTTTTTGCTTTTTCTTATTCAATTCCAACCAAATTATTGCCACACCAAGATGTTTCGTAAAGCTAACTGCATAGAAAACGGTTGCCATAGCAATCAAACCTGCACCTCACATCACCTGATATAATTTGCAGGAAATACAAACATTATAAAGAATGGAGAAGATTGCTACCAAGCGCTGTATAAGAATATGACGTGCCTTGACAACCATAATAATAAAACTGCTTTTCATGAATCTTATATTTCCCAAATCCACCGAAATGCGTAGATAGCATTTAAAGCGAACATATAAAGCTTAATCTACCCTAGCCATCTTCCCAGGGCAAGTCCACTTACTGCACGCAGCTTTGTTGCCTAGCTTCAGCAAGATGACCCAAGCCAAAGACTCAACTCCAAAAGTAATGCTTAACACTGCGAGGAAGCCAAAAGGCATGTCATCTGATCATTACCTCTGCCTCTAGCTACTGGTCACAGTATCCCGGGGAAACAATTAGTGATTATAGCGTCGGTTATCAGACAGGTTGGTAGCCATGCCTCAGGAAATCTAAAGAATACAATATATTAGTGATGGGTCAGGAATCAATAATAAAAAAACCAACTTCCAGAAGGAATTTTATAAGAACTAATCTTCTGCCAGCAGGCATGCTTCATTCTAGCTGAGGCTCTCTTAAAGAGTCTTTTTCAAAAAGGTCTACCAGTCCCCAAAAAAGAGGTATTATTCACTTCCTGTCTGGTTCCTAGAATTCCTCAGACCCACAAACTATCATGTCAAGCAGAATCTTAAATCGGCCAGAAATGAGGCTCAAATTTCTCACACATCCGTTGACGTCACAACGAGCATGAGCAGACGATAATCAAGAGGACAGTTCCAGTGACCTATCCTGACAGTTTTCTCTATGGATTGCAGGACACGTCCACTGCCGTCCACTAGAGTGGTCAGTCATGTATTCTGCAGCTGACCTGCCTACCGCAGGACACGACTGCCCATCGTCTACTTCCAAATGCACGGTGCTAATGCACTTGTTTGTTTGTCCCTCCTCATCCCTAGGTGTTGTTCACTCTTCATATGATGCCCTCTTGCGGAAACTACTTCTATTATACCAGCGCCACCTATACTATGTGCATTCAAATGACAGACAGAATGCAGACGATTGCATGCTCAGCACAAATCAATGTCACTGACCTATGAGTTATGCAATCCGTCGCTCAATGCAAAATACTGCCTCAGCATGTCACTGACGTTTCCTGAGTGCAAGCAGGAAATATTTTTATCTGGCTATGTAAAACACATTTACAACTTGATGTCTATCTGGTATGTCACAAGATACTAGATACTTCGATACTGCAAACTTTTGCATCACTTAAGTGTGGCACAGCTACGCCCACTAATCCATTACTATTAATAAAATATGTAATTCAACATCAACGTAATATTAGCTTCTCACAAAGAACCCAGCAGGAGCATAATGGAGGTATAACAGGATCATAAAAGCTCTCACCTCGCAGCTCATAGTCAAATTGTCTTGTAATTGATAATACATTGAATACGGCCTGAGAGGTTTCTTTAAAGCTCAAGACGTTCTATGAGCTTCATTTTGAACATTGACCTCTTCACAAGCACAACTTATAGACTTGAAAACTTTAACTCTGGAGGGCATCACGAGAAACCAGGACTCTTATTGGTTGAGAGACGGCCTTGGCCAATGGGTATCCTGGATTCACATGACGTTATCTGGAGCTTAGTGTCAAAGTCAATGGGTTCTGCTGTAAATTTATCGAGAAACTCCGCGGTAGACTACTAGCTTTGACTATGCAATGGAGACGAGCGCTGCACAACATATGCATTCAAATGTGTCTGGTTTCAGCAGGGCAAAAATATAATACATTGCCTACAGCACCCTGACATTTAGCACTTACATAAAAACGGAATACCTTATGCCTTTCAAATCCTGGTGATTTGTAATCAGCTAGACTTCAGTGACAAGTCATGCTCATGAATGGGGTGGATAAAAGATCCCTGCTTTGTATAACTAATATTATAATGCTATTTGTACAACACTTTGAAGGAATTATAATAGGTTGAGATTAGGCATAAATGGGGTTGCACAAACAACCCTTAGGTGCTTACAAGTTGTCTTATAAAATAACTTTTATAGGACCTAGCTGGCCACTCATGACCTTTAGTTGTTCTGGGCTCTGATGCTGACCGCCTGACTATCTGAACTGTCTTATGCAACTCATACCATGGCCCTCCCTGTCTCTTGAACCGTGCTTTGTTATTCCGGGCTGTTGTTGAGCATACATAAAGGCTGGAAGCTTAGACATAATGCTTATATAAATGCTTAGACATAATGCAAAGGTCACCCATTCAGGCTTTCTTTGAGACAAAATTTCACATATTAAGTCTGTGGTATAATTTCATAGACTTGGAAACTAAACTCCAGAGGACGTCATATGAATCCAGGACTCCAATTGGATTCTAAAGGCAGTCCCTCAGCCAATGGAGGCCCTGGATCCACATGACGTCCCCTGGAGTTTAGTTTGAGTCTACGAGTTCTATTGTAAGACTTTCAGAGTACATCGCTATTTTGGTGAAATCGTAAGGCAATACAATGTACGGATAAGCAAGATTACTTTGGTCTAAAACCAGTGGTGATACTTCTGATGTAACCAAAATCAAATGGTGTGGTAAATGAGGGTCAATTGCATCTTAAATGAACCCTTAAATGGATGGAGAACATGGCAAGGGTTGTTGGACATTGTCAAGCCCTGTCGATCCCTGTCAAGCAGAAACAAGTCGGAAGCATCTGCTGCTTAAGACCAAAATGTTGTCCCGGCTTGGGAGGAATTTGGCGTCTATTGGTAACGACTTGCAGATGCTATAACACTAATAGCATTAGTGCTGCAGGTAGAGAGAAAGCCAGGGCTATTGACACATGCTACATGGCTAAGGGCCATCAGAGACAAGCTCTGGCAGGCTTCCACCAACTTCATAGGGCCCCTCTTAAAACATCTCCAATGACAGCTGCAGGCCATTATTCCAGGCTGGCCCTATTGCTTTGATTGCCCAACAGCCTTTCACCCCGCCATACTCAATGCTGGGGCATGTAGGGTGACACAGGAAAGATGCAATTCGCTACAGGTTCACATCTTTAGATATCTCTATATAGTGCGTGTACATGTGTACTACATGCCTGATGCCATTTCAGACAATACATCCAAGAATGATGGAAAACAGAACTGGAACCAGAACGTAGAGTGATCTAAGCCTTCCTTGTCAGGGTTGAAAGAATGTATATGAGACATATTCCACCATATCACAGCAACCTCAGTTCTGTGCATTATGCCATTTTTCTTCACATCAAGCATACTTCAGGAAACTAATTCTTAAGTAAAAAGCCAGCCAGGTCATAAATATTTACTCTAAAAGCTAAATTTCCATAAAAGCTGAAAGGGTCCAAGTTAAAACATAACTTTCATAAAGAAGCAATGACAGCAAAGATTCACCGAGGCCTAGGCTGAAGGCCAGAGCAGCTTTTACAGCTTGCTCGGCAAAGCTGATTACCTGGTTGAAAGACGTCTTAGCCTTGGTCAGTTGGTATGTGCTAAAACGTTAAAACTAAAGGTTTCTCTCACACCAGAAAACAGAGGTGTAGATATAGACGTTATATGCAATTGAACTTTTGCATTATACAGTAGAACCCATAGACTTGGAAACTAAACCTCAGAGGATGTCATGTGAATGCAGAACTCCCATTGGCCAAGGAGTTGAAGGAACTGCTCTAGTCATTGGGAGTCCTGGATTCATTTGACATCCTCTGGAGGTGTAGATATAGACGTTATATGCAATTGAACTTTTGCATTATACAGTAGAACCCATAGACTTGGAAACTAAACCTCAGAGGATGTCATGTGAATGCAAAACTCCCATTGGCCAAGGAGTTGAAGGAACTGCCTTAGTCATTGGGAGTCTTGGATTCATTTGACATCCTCTGGAGTTCAGTTTCCATGTCTATGTGTCCTGCTGTAAGACCATTCTTGGAAATGGTTTGACACAATGATAAGTGAGATGACTCTTTTAGTAAGGTGGCTATAAGACGAGGAGGTTCATTTCTAATTGTGAAGACATTATTTTATAATCATTGAATATTTCGCATTCTAGTGACACTACAATGTACATAGTCAAGAAAATATATTTGTAATATTTCACTTCCTTCGGAATTTTTTGACTCGCGTTCAAAACAACATGCAAACACAATTATCAATTTTGTACTAAAATTATCACAAAATGAAATCCTCTATGACCAAATAAGACCTTGTGTAGGTCTACGGATCAATCACACTACATTATATATTAAATTTCCACTCATTGAACCAATTATTCTCTTCACTGAGCAGCTGTTTCTTACACGTTTTAGTGAGATTCAAAATAAATTTTCAAAATAGATTTTGTTTAACATTATTCATCGTTAAGATTTTTTTTTCTTCGTTTTTTCGGGGTCGTTATTTTTATGGAAGTGAGTTGGAACAGCACAAAATGTCAATGAAATTCTAGCAATATGTCATAAAAACCCCTTTCTGTTTTAATTTTAACTGAAACTCTATCTTTCCAATAATAATTGTTGTGCCTTCTTGTCATATCAAATTCCGTTCCTTCGTGACATCATTATATTTGTCATGTACACAGAGAAATTACAGGGAGAGAAGAGAAATTACAATGAAAAATATAGCAAACATTAAATATAATTTTGCAGAGGTGTCATTATCATTTAGAAAGTTGAGGTTTGATTTATTGATGACATTTATGTCCATTTAGTTTGGCTCCATGCTCTGTAGGAAAACAATATGGTAATAAACATGATAAAAGAAAGGTGGAAATTCAATTTGAATCCTACTACAGTGACCAACTAGGAGGGAAGACCTGTAAGAGTGAAGAAATGTCACCCAATACATTGCAAATAGGAACTGTGGCCGGCTTGACTTAATGACACTTAACAACATCAGCTTCCAATCACGGGCCTACGTTTTCTGGCAACTGGGGATTTACCAGGGCGATAATGAAGCAATTACTTGCATTGTCTGAGCCAACGGGCCAATCTAGGTAGCCCTCTGATTAAAATTCGGAATTTTAGTTTTCCCCAGTACAAAAAATGTTTAAAGCCATGCTGCTGAGAAGTTAACCATTTTAATGGTCCGTTCTAATACAACCTGATGTTCCCGACAGTTTCATAATGCGTCTGCAAGTGAGGGAGATTAGTTAAGATGACACTAGGACCCAGATTAATTTAACAGAGCCATGGCATCAACTTACATCCTCTATTAATACCATCCCCTATTAATACCTGTAAGGCAACTCATCACCAAGAGGCCGCAGACGGGGACAACCATCGGGTTCACCAGGTTTGAGTGACATGTGTACAGCAGAGCCCATAGACATGGAAACTGGACGATTCACGTGACGTCCTATGAATTGTATTTTAGTTTCCAAGTCTATGAAATCAGCTGCAAAATGTGGTCTGAATTGAAACAGGCAAGAAAGCCAGGCAACTGGAATCTCTCAAATCAATCATGCCAAAATAATTTTCTGTCACTTCCTCAATCAAATACGTAATTTTAAAAAACCCTTTTGTTTAAAGTGTTTGAATTTTGGACTACAGGGCAACCCCTGCTTTAGACCACCTCACTATTAAGACCACATTACCATTAAGAGACCCAACATTTTCAATCGAACTGTATTCTCACCAGAACTCTGAATCACTTTAGTGTATAGAATTCAAATTGCCATGTATTTTACCTCACTTCGAAGATTTTTAGACCATCTCAACAGACAAACACTCTACGTGCCGATAAAATTCATTCATTAAGACCAGTGTATTTCACACTAAGAGTTGTCTTAATGGCGAGTTTCCACTGCACTAGCTTGCAAAACACCATGAGAAATACGATTCACTTCCTGGGACGAAAGAATATACTTCTGCACGGAAGCATATGGATTTTCAATTGTCATTCAACAAGAAAACAAAGAAATACGACCAAAGAATTGGCAAAGATTACTTAAGTAACAAGATATCACATCTGAGAAGGAAGGCACATAGCAGACAAGACCAAGCCAGTTCACGGAAATAAATAAGATATACAGTTTTAGACAGATGAGACATTATAATCCATTAACTGTAATCAGATCAATAAACAGGAATCTTTCTCAACTGCCAGGTAATATTTCATGCAATTTACTAATCACAAAAAATGGCATTATATAAAAAAAAGTAAAAGCTTTTTTATGAAAATTAATTTTCACAACATGAAATACGCCTACGTGAAGCACTCTTACTGGTTACATTTGACACTAAGAAAGCATTTACAGGATGAAGTGCGCTAACAGCCTAACAATGGGATAAACTGTCAAATAAACATTTACCAGTTCACTGAGGAACAACAACCCTTCACTAGAAAGGTAATATAAAATTTGCTACCCAGCCATTACTATGTTTAATTGTTAAAAAGTGTCTTGGTCCAACCTGCATGTAAGATGAGATATAGTTTATTGGAAATTATAAAACAAATACAGGCACTAGTTTATTAATATCAAAATAATATATAGAAATAAACTGTCAAAGAGAAAAACGTGTACCACAGTAAATCAGTACTTATTAAAAACACACAAAAAGTCAACTGACAACGTCTCTATCTCTGGCTCTGTCTGTCCCTCGCTCTGTCTAATAGAAAGACAGACAGACTGACCAGTGCATATTGGCAGCTAAAAGCACCAGGCAATTGGGGGTGTAGTTTGTGGTTGTCAGGTTGGTCATCCCCAGCAGCCTCGGGCAAATTCGCTGGCGACAAACTAAAAGGCACGAGAACAGAGGACTGGCATGGGCAGTGGTCAGAGTCGGATGACCAATTGGCCAGCTGCTTGACATGGCATCAGAGAGGCTGAGCCTTTAATGGCATTCTCGTGCAGCCAAAACACGCTCAATTAGCCAAGAGCAGCAAATCACTGCTACAAAAACAACTGATTCCATCACCCTGTTAACAACAAGTGAATAAAAACTGAAGTTCCTATTGTGATAATGAGATTTCCTTGAAGCTGTGGGTAACGTTTATATGCAGCTTATTAATAGGCGGACTGTTCATACAGTTAGTTTCATAAAATATGGTCGATTTTAGACAGCTGTAGCAAGCTATTCCTGGCTGTAGCTACAACTGGATAAAGCCATCCGCTTCTGTCTACTCCTAGCTTATAGTCGGCTTACATCAAAAAAATATTAACCTTGTTAAATGTATGAAATTTATCTAATATATCATAAATATGTATGTGCATAGACATGCATCTTTTCAACAAAAAATGACAACTATGCATAACTGTCAACTCATGCACCAAATAGTGCTGCATGTACTTTTAGATCTGGCTTTGAGTAGCCAGCTATAACCAGACAGTAGCAAAAGTTGTCTAGCTGTGTCTAGGTTCAATTTGACAGGCCCTTTTTAATGAAACCATCTGTATCTTAAATGGAGAGGTTGTTAGAAACTGAATCAGCACTCTGCAGTATTGGAGCAGTTTTGAGGCACAACCATAACAGCTGGATAGCCAGTGATTTCCAAAGCTAAGTGGTTGTTTTTCACAACCCATAGAGTGCATTTTCCGTGTTAAGAAGCTTCAGGCGAGTAGCTCAAAGCCAGCACAACACAAAGGAGAAAGACAATACGAAGTAAATGGTTCCATATACGCAGGAAACAGGCCCTACTTCTCACACATAGACAATTTCACCTTCTAAAGAGAATAGCTGAGAGCTACAGAACTGAAGTACTTAGAAGATAATGCAATATATTAGTTCCCTCAGTCTCTTTGATCCCAAAGCTTACCATAAATCGAATTGCTCCTACATACATAAAACACACTTCCTTATTTCCAAATTGAAATATAATATAGCCAGAACTGCACATATGTTATTTATTGAGAGATAGAAAAGCCTAAGAAGCAGGTTGAATCTCCCTCAAAACACTTTATACCACAAAAGCTGCTAAATTCCAATCAATAGCAAACTTCAACTTTTTTGGAAGCAATCATTCCAAATAAAGCACAGACTCGGTCAATATCGATTTGTATCGATTATATATCATTCATTCAGTTTGAGAAGTACAAAATAGTTGATAATTGAGTTCTAACGATTAATCTTCAAAAAAATAAAACAACTATACAGCCATGATAATGCTTTGTAAATTACATGCTCCAGCACAACAAACCCATTCAATTAATCTAATCAACACATGATTAGTGACGCAGTAAACTTCATAGAATGCAATGTTTTCAATTCACAACTTCTTACATTGGTTGCACAGAGGCGGATCCAGAATTTTTTTACGGGGGGGGGGGGGTGTTGATAAATTAAATGTATTGCGGGGACCACTGAATTTCTTTATTAAAATGAACTAGGCCAGAGGGGGGGGGGATTTAAATCCCCCTAACCCCCTCCCCCAAATCCGCTACTGATTAAAACCACAAACAGCTACAGCAAAATGAAATTTCGTTTGTTTAATGACAATCAAAGCGCCAAGTGATGACTCACACCCAATTAGTGAAGACTAACTTCATGAGAGCCCTAAATACCAATTCATGAAATAAAAAACTTCCAGTGGGGTACGTTCTTATACTTACAGTATGCACTGTAGTAACCAATATTGAAGACCAAGATCTCTCCAGGAGATGTTGAGAGCATTTGCTGACTGGCAGCACATTAACGGTCAATGCAAAGCAGTGCCACGGATGACAGCAGAGCTAAGGTCATTGACCTCACTTGACATCAATGACATAACGATGCCCTAGCCAGGTCACCAACGATCGCTGGACCTTTCGGATCCCTAAGTCCTTGCCCTAGCCTCCCAGCCCCATCAATAATCATTGACTAGGCCTACCAATAGACTGGCCATCAATTGCCCAAGCCTTCCTCATTCATTCCTCCAGGCTGTTTAATATTTGCCCAAACACTTCCGCCTCAACCGCTGACTCACGCCCTGCAAAAATGTGCTACGAAAGCTTCGTTCATTCTACAAATACTGTCCATGCAGGGTGCACAACTAACATATATAAACCATGTATACCATATATAGGCCTATACTTTGCCTTGAAAATGTATTTTTTTCTTAGAAGAAATTAATAAGAACAATTTGATCTGATATAAGCTCACACTGCCCAAAATCCAGAGACACACACAGACACAGAAGTTCCCCACTCTGAGATCAATTGTTTCCTCGAAAACTGACACTTTGAGTAGTTTTCAAAATCGTTTTTTTACTAAGTATTTACAGATATATTGGCAAGTGCCCAGTAATTGAATTTAAATACTTTTTCAAAAGACAATATTTGTATTTATATTTGTATTTGAAAATCTTTAGAAGTATTTGTATTTAAATACTTTTGGACATCTGAGTATTTGTATTCGACAGAATGGAGAGTGTTAAGTGGGGTAATTTGGCGACTATAAAATGACACTGCGGCGGTTAGTGACGCCCAAGGCCTCGTGAAATGCAGACCTTCTGTTAAAGCCATGACTTCAACGTTGTTGGCCCAGTTTCATCCACTCAATCAAGCAAGCAGGGCCACAAGAACCCTTCCTCAGCGACTGGAGAGCTCCTCACTTCCGGGAGGGCAATGACCCGGCCCAAGGCAGTCGCTGAGCTGCAGTCAAGGCGCAGTCAATATTCAAGGGGGATTTTCTCTCCAATTTAGCCCTTGTGCAATTAATGACACTCGCCCGAGTACCTTGTAAACGGATCATTGCTGATCGTTGCCGCCACAGGACGACGTCATATATATCTGCTCCTCGCATGACGCTCCATGTTCAAGTCATGTGACTTGATGGCCGACAGTGCCGTGCAGTGATCGTCTGCTCGTCCTTCACTACACAGCCGCTTCATTGATCAGCTCACTTTATTCAAACTACCAATCATATCAGCTCGGCCTTTGTGAGAAAAAATAAGAATTAAAGCTGAGATGAAAGCAATGTGCAACAGCTGAGACGGGATTGCCTTTAAGCAGGCCAACACACTGAGATGGACAAGGCTGCAGGTGTTAAGCTGATTTATACTTTCACGTGGGACATACAACAAAGAAATTGAAGACCGGACCTTGCAGACAGATCCAACTGACAGTTGGTTCTCAGCTGTCATCAAACAATCCAACAACGATCAAACAATGAGACAAAACTGTTACAGTCATGTCACCTCTGTGATAAAAAAGATGGTCCATGACGAAGAAGACTTATTGAACAGACGGTTTCAAATTCAGCAAAACAACACACAAACGGATTGGACCACAGACAGATAATGCAGGATGCTTACCTAGAGCGGACAACACACAGACGTCATTGTGAACTCAGCAGTGTAGAGCAGCCAGGGTTGACAGTCTGGCGGCAGTTAATTGGGTTGATAAGATAGAGGAATATCAGATTGTCAAGGGGGCAGGGAGGTGGCAGGAAACCAATGCAAGGGGAGAAACCTTACCTGGGCAGAGAAGCCGAGGATATCAGCTGGCTAGAGATAGGTCAACAGATCACATGATGTGCATGTCACAGTACACTACCAGTACTGTTACACCAACAACAGACATGCAGGGAGCCCCAATTAATCCAAATCTAGAATACACACAGAACGTTGGAGTTGAGACATTAGCTTTGCTTGGGAAACTGCTGCTGCTGCTGCTTCAGTTGCATATGATGATGATGCCAGCGTGCCCATGCAGCTTCATCCATATCGATCAAGCAATAGTTGCAAACAAGCTCTCCTACCATTCAGACCAGCTGGGGCAAGCGAGTCCTCTTACACCTAAACAGGCCCCTAATAAAGAAAACTGCTTAATTGAAACTCGCAAAACACTGGAAGCAAATTAAGTGCCTGGCTCGTCTCTACTACACACAACCCCCAAAGTTGGTCCAAAGGAATCTCTATTGACAGGTGCCTGGATGTCTCAAGCCTCAAGGAAAAATTGCCCCAGCCCCAGCCATTTATGAATCGATACAACAACTATTTCAACATTTTTCCGATTTTGTCTCCCTGATTTTTATCAATAAATCGTATTTAATCTATCCAGCTAAGAAGTCAATTGGCCATCAACTTAATAATGAATATCCATCTCTAGTGGTTTAATAGCCAGCAGCTTCATCTTTTTGCTCATTCTCAAGAGTCTGTTGATCAAATTATTTCCTCTCGAGATTAAAAATCAAAGTGCTCCAGTTGAGGCATAGCAGTCATTCTTTTTTTTTTAGAAAAACAACATAATGGATCACATTTGGCTGTCCAAGGCCAAGCAAAGTTCCTGACACTCCCAATGAACATGTAAAAGAGAACTTAAGTAATATATCAAGACATCAAGGCTGTTGTGGGGCCTACAGGATGACCGGCCACATTCTTTATGACTGGAACAGACCTTGCTTACCCATGGACAGAGCTGGGTAATTTCTTTGTTTTCCAAGTTTGACAAAAACAGAAATTTCTCTCAACTTCAGCAGTGTAGTTTTGTCCCCGCAAGCACATTACGACTAATGGCTATACGATGGGTTGTAGTGGGCACTGGGCAGTTGTGTTTTATACCTCAGATATCACATGTCATATATATGCAAACAATCTGCAGCAATGCAAATTTGGAAGTCTAAATTTTGTTTTAATTGCTAAATCATTTGACAGAATATCAGATTTTAGTATCAATGCCAATCCAATTAATATAGATTTTCCATGGACTTCGACTGAAAATGCAATTCACGACCACATTCCAATATCATATAGAAGAAACTTCATCATATGAAGCGGAATGAGGGGCCATTTGTTCCTAAACTTCTAAATGACGAGAAATTGCACCAACAACTGCCCAAATGTTGTCCAAGACCCAGTGTATTAGGATTCCGCCTTATCTGCTTATAAATGGACAATTAACCATCAATAATTTCTCACATTTAACTCACACTGAATCACAACTTGAATTTATCATTCACGAATTAATACAGCACAGCCAGGCCCTCACTACACAAATGCAATCAGCCTTCTGCTGACAATACTGCTGCTAGATGTGGTCACCACTGGAATTTCAGGAGACCGATGGCCGATTGTATTTCCAGCAAATGTCAGCACTGCTCTGACCATCACGGCTGGAATGACCACAGCCCTGACCATCCCTGTAGGACAGTATCACATGACCTATGTGATAGTCACATGATATCCCTCGTCACATGATATCACCACTGGTGGGCTTCTCCTGGCCTAAAACTGACTTTGAAATGAAGTGTGCCAAATCTATCATACATGAGGAGATTGTATGCATATCAACAGGAAATAGCTACAAAAAATAGCTATATGAAATATACATATCTAATAAAGCAAACATGGATGCTCAACACGAATTAATATAGAAGTGGCACCAAACAAAAAGGCATTGCTTAAATGTTAGTTATAATTCAGCATTTTGCAAAATAGTTAGATGCTCAATTTCAGGCCAGTTTGCATAAGCACGAAAGCATTTTCTGTCGTAAGCATCAATCTTTCCTCTTTTAAAACTACTAAATAAGCAACCAGCTTCTAAAGCAAGTAAGCTAAATAGGTATATAGTTCCACAAGAAAACAAGAAAATACCACAGAGAGAAAACAACACATCTACATGTCATGTTGCATGAGAACACAACAGACCATTGTCGCTTCTCTTCTTTTTCTATCTTTTTTTTTTCCTTTAAACAAAGCAGGACACAACTTGTGCTTTTTGTGCTGTGCATGCAAGGAAAGTTCCACTCTCAAACGGACTTCAGTAAATGCTGCAGCACCTGCGTCACACGCGCCTTTTCAAGACGTTCTAAATTGGCGCGAGAGAGACGCGCTCGTTCGATTCCGCACCAAAGGAACACGCCATGAAGCAGACGACAATTACCAACAGCTTTTAACCTAAAAACCAAAGGGTCACGCATCACGACCACCTAATTTGTCTTATTCAATCGGTATTATAGAGAGAATTTATTAATAGTTAAGATCAGCATTCCGATTTAAAAATGCATAACAGAAAAATAGAATACAATGTACTAAATGAATCAATCAACGTCAACTTCTGAACAGCATGCTGAATAGTGAATGTACAAAACAATGCTTTAATTTCACAGGCCCGTTAACGTGAACATAATATGTTTTACATAGTATTATTATCCAATAACATTTGCTATTCATTAACTTAATGTACCAGCTATTCACATCATCTATCTTCTATAATGCTAAATGGTGAATTTTGCTGTTTAAATATAGGTCATCCAATCTTGCACTATTTCAATAGCAGTTGCGAATCTATTGCATTCACTTCAATTAGATATATATACAAATACACCGTATGTGTCCTAACGTCCAGCAATGACAGCATGCGGCCATCACAGTTCCAGGTATGAAACCCCGCACATACTACCCAGAAGAACTAATTCGTGGCTATAAGGAAACCCAGTTGCAACCTTGCATTTTTATTACAAATTACACATGTAGGCCTAATGCAAATTAGCCTGAATAGTAACAACAGGGAACTGAATTCATTACGTTCATGAACCATTATAAACTATTCAAAAAGTTATTGCAAATTTTGAGACCATCCAATAACTATTTTTATTCACGTGACAGTTAGTTGCTATGGTAGCAGCTTCACCAGCCAGTGACGCAATGTAATACTTGGAAAGTTATTTTTGAGTCATGCAAATCATATCGTTGTAGAGTTAGGTGTGTTTGGTTTTTGGCCGAGTCAAATCCATGTATATATATATTTATATAAAACATAGTATTGTTGAGTGTATATAGTTGGCACTTCACTTTTGCCGAAATATGGTAGTATATCGGATACCTCCCTTACAGAACAGACCTAGCTTGCTTTGCAGTGCAGTGTACTGAATTACATGTCAAACATTTTAAAAATTTCACTTTCAGGATCAGTTATATGCAGTTTTTTTAAATGTAATAAATATAATTACTTAAAAGTGGTTGTTACAACTTACACACAGATTAATTTATATACTATATCATATAGGGCCTGGGCTAATACACCTAGATCAAAACACAAACAATAATAAACAACAGTGAGTGGACATACCACATTCTACCGCCTAGGCCTTCGACGTGGGAGATCTTTACTCGGCTTTAAAGTAACTGAAAAGTCTGTGATCTAGGGAACTTGCACTTGTTCTAATGGCTCCTTGTTCTTTCCCATAATCGTTACCATTGATTATGATCCTTTTAAACCCGTTTCTTAAATAACTTGCAACAATTACAAGGCAGGCCATATTTGGGCCACCCCCATTTTCAGATCACAAACATGGAGAAAAGGCCACAGAGCGTTGGGGGGAAATCACAGCAAGTGCTTTCAAAGATTAAAGCCCTCCAAAAGCTGCACTTGTGAAGTGGATTTGAACTCTTCACATCACACTAAACCCTTGAGCCCATGGAGAGCCAATGCACTCCCACTAATATGCTCTATGGCTTGTAGCTCTGGGTCAATATTGGTCATTGTGATCCAACTGAAAATAGAGTAATCCAACAAAACCCTGATTGGATTAACAGCAGTTGCAGGAAGCAACATCATTATGGTATTGATGTAATGCTGCATTGCACCAAGGTGACAAGTACTGTCACTGCAGGGCATACAGACAGTGAGTTCACGCATTTGGTAACGTCATGATGCATTATGAAATGTTCTCAAATTGAAGACAATACAAGTATTTATTGAAGATAATACACTAGTATTCATTGAAGATAATACACTTGTATTCATTGAAGATAATACACTAGTATTCATTGAAGATAATGCACTGGTATTCATTGAAGATAATACACTAGCATTCATTGAAGATAATACACTTGTATTCATTGAAGATAATACACTAGTATTCATTGAAGATAATGCACTGGTATTCATTGAAGATAATACACTAGTATTCATTGAAGATAATACAAGTATTCATTGAAGATAATACACTAGTATTCATTGAAGATAATACAAGTATTCATTGAAGATAATACACTAGTATTCATTGAAGATAATACACTTGTATTCATTGAAGATAATACACTAGTATTCATTGAAGATAATACACTAGTGTTCATTGAAGATAATACACTTGTATTCATTGAAGATAATACACTAGTATTCATTGAAGATAATACACTAGTATTCATTGAAGATAATACACTAGTATCCATTGAAGATAATACACTAGTATTCATTGAAGATAATACACTAGTATTCATTGAAGATAATACACTAGTATTCATTGAAGATAATACACTAGTATTCATTGAAGATAATACACTAGTATTCATTGAAGATAATACACTAGTATTCATTGAAGATAATACACTATTCATTGAAGATAATACACTAGTATTCATTGAAGATAATGCACAGGTATTCATTGAAGATAATACACTAGTATTCATTGAAGATAATACACTAGTATTCATTGAAGATAATACACTAGTATTCATTGAAGATAATACACTAGTATTCATCGAAGACCATACACTAGTATTCATCTTTAGAACAGGTAGACTGTAAGGCCTTATTATTATCATCAAGGTTATCCAAATGACACTCTTCACAGATAACTAATTAAAGAACCATCATTATACAGTGACACAAATGTCAACACACTTGCCCTTTCGATCCTTAAAATACATAGAGGTTATTATAAGGTCCTCTTAAGGTATTGACACACAGTTTAAACTTAAGACAACTAATCATTAAAGTATTTAGTTTAATAAGTATCAGTTAAGTATCAATCAGTAAAACTATCTCAGACTGAACTGCGCCATTTACTGACATAATTCTTGATCAGTACACGAAAATGCAATTAAGTCTTTGATTATTGAGGCCATTCGACATAATTGTAATTTGTTCTTAGTACAACAATAGCCTACAAGTGTGGCCAGCCAGCATATCTGGTTACAGCCGTTCAGTTTATGTAAATATTGATCAGCTGCGATATAACACCGAGCAATTTCATGCCGAAAGCCCAAGAGCCAAGAGCTGCAGGCATTGCAGGCACTGCACACTGCAGTTAGGTGTGGAGCTGCACCTGTCAGGTGTAATAACAGCCGGAGATGTCAGCGTGGCCACCTGTTGAGTTAAATTCCAAGAAAAATATTGTATGGACCCTTCACCTTTGTAAACAGGGTTTCAAATTGCAAATTGGTGTACTGAATGCTGGCATTGTATCAAAAGGTTAAAATTAATAATCCACCGAAAAATAAATATTAAATATAATAATGATATAACGTAAGTTCTGACAGCTTCATAATTATGCACATGAGTTTGCTTAACCAAAAGACATGCCTATTGCGTGGTATTTACGATTATTATTGTCAGGCATTTGCACTAGGTTCCAATTAACCTGGCTGTCTGTGCCCATAAGTTGAGTAAAAAAAGCTCCATCCCCTAACAACTTTAAGTTAGTCTCATCAATAGAAAAAACAAAAAAAATCCTGATATCCAGGTTCAATTTTGCCTGACGCGGCTTCAACAGCTTAACTACAACTAACGATTCGTTTTTAAGTCCATTAAGATTTGTAAAAGTTTTTAACAAATTTATAAAATGCTCTCTTCTCAGTCAAATTCAAACACCTTAAGTGCGCTAAAAACGGACAAAAAGCTGAATTTGAACTGGTAATCTGATGATTTGCCATCAGGAGTAATTTCACCAGTGACAATTGGCATCTAATTCACCAAGTGTCATCAGATTAGTCAAATTAAATCCTAATTGAAATGTCATGATTATTCAGCTTGAAGGAACTTTGGCGTAATCTGGATAAGCTTACCTAACAAAAAACAATGCAAGTACGAGGAAATACAGCGTATCACGTGGAACATTTGATAATTGAAGTTCCTCAAGAACAACAGGTTAAATTTATGATGTATATACTATATACACACTAGTTGCAGGTTTTAATAAAATTTACAACATTTTGCAAGTTTTATAAAATATTTCACTGAGTAGTGCTTACTTTTAATTAGTTTACAACTCAGCATTTCCTATGTGCTCGACACTGTTCGACTAGCATACACACAGAACCATGTCTTGTAGCAACAGCAGTGATAAGGCCACCTCCCTATCACGGCCACAACATGTCTATCCGACATACACATTATACCTCTACTTATAAACGTGCTGATAAGAAACTTTGTAATAATAATTCCATGTAGCCAGATTTAGGAGGAGTTACACTTGAAAATTCTGCACAGCAAAAAATTGAAAAAGGGGGGGGGGGGGGGGGAGAGAGATTTAAAGATCCAGGCAGTTCCTACCACACAGGCCTAGGTCTTTCGGGTACCCTAAATGTCATTAAAATTCATTCAATCATTCCAAAGAGTCACCACTCACCAGGCAACTCCACATTCTGACTGCAGACTTAAAGAGTATCTTATGCTGTTTTCTATTACAACTTTAAAAGCATGGCTGAAAGCTTGCCTAAAGACTAAAGAGGTCCATGAATATCATACATCACATTATATATATGATTTGTAAATTATGAACCATCCCAAGAAAGCAATGCATGAATTTGGCATCAATACACATATACATGTGATATACACTCCCATCAATACACCATGATATACATATATGTACACTGTACATTCATATGCATACATATTATATGATAATATATGATACTATCATTCTGTTTCGACCTGGGTTCACTTCAGTCAATTTCACAGTTGTAAACGTTGATCGTTGAATCAGCAATTTACCAATCTATTCTGCCTATTCAGCATGATTCGAAACATGGCTGTTGTGTCCTTAAGTCAACATCAGCTGGCAGAGGTCGCTGGCTGTTGGTCACATCTAATCACTCAGCTCAGTTCAGCAACTTGCAGACCTCAGGAGGCCACAAACTGGGCTTGCAATATTCAGATTTTGTCCACAAAGTGTTTTTGGGCAAATCAGCTACCCATCATCATATTATCATATCGATCTAAATCCAGTATAAACTACGACAAAAAGCATAAATTTCGTCAATAGTCAGCAATTTACTTCATAAAGTGTTGGGAATCAAAGGCCAGCAAGAGAAATCCATTTACTCAGCGTTTTGGGTGCCTGACATTATTGTGTAAGCATGTTTTCTTTAAAAGTAAGGCTTTTGGGAGAACTTTTTACCGAGTGAGCTTGAGTGATACTGCACTCTTAAATTAATTCAAATATTTGTGTATTAGACATTAATGCAATGAGTAGAAGCTATCATAAAAAGTGGAGTGTGCATCGGTCAGTCACAAAATTCAGATAGAAATGGTGAATTTCAACCAGACCAGCACGGGTCAGTAGTCATGAGGATTGCATATTTTACATGGTATAATCTCAGCAACAATTGTCTGGAGCTTAGTTAGCTGATATGGCCAGCTGCACAGACAGGCATTGTATAATTAACGAAATAATCACTCCACACTTCCTTAATAGCATATAAATAGCAGATACTGAAGCACTGCTACAAATGAGAGATCAGGAAACCATCCCATTTTCACTAGAGCTCTGAGATAACCAAAGCCTACCTGACAAGTCAAAGTAAATTTTAATATTGTATTTCATTTCATTGTATCTCTCTATCATAACATAATCTCAATTTCTTATTTCATAACTCAACAATAAACATGCTCTTACTTTTTATCTGCTAAACAGCATGGGAATATCATTATGATCTTTGAGTATGGCCAAAGGAAGGCACCAGTACTTCGAACAGTTCTTAATTGTTTTTATTAGCTAGTAGCAGGTCCAAATGTTTATATTATAGTGGATGCGAAAAACATTATGATCAAAATGTATACAATATATAACAATATTACAGTTTATCACATCTTTTGAACAATTTAACAATATGGAACCCATATATGGACCCAAGACCTCCGTCACTCCGTGCAGTGAAAATGACGTCAATGCCCTGCAGCTTATTACAAGGAAATCCTCACTTGGCGATCTGCTTGAAAGATCAAAGGCTTAAGCTCATTATTATCATGAATATTGTGCGTTGAAAGCGAGGCTGCAAATGGGTACGAAGGATTTCAGACACAATGACGCCCATTTCAAGGCAAATGCGGCTTGGTAGTACAAATCAATTGATTATTCAATATCAAATACACCACATACTAATATAGAATAGATAATTAAAAGGCATATAACAGTCAGGCCATAAAGAAAGTGTTGCTAATAAATTATTACAGTTCCATTTTGGTTTTGATGTACATATGCAATACTAAACGACAACAATTCAATGATGCGTAAAGTTTAACAAACATACAGACATCAGTATAAAATTTATCACACTGCAGTGAGTACTCCATTCTGTTAATGTTCAAATGATGTGATTATATGCTTTACACATGTTGATCATAGTGTTCATCGCATCCATTATATTGTACTGGCTGCTAACAATATCTTCAGGACTGTCCAAAGTTCGCTATAATAACTGGACAACGACATTGTTATAACGCGATTCTTGTTATAAGCGTGCTTGTTATATGGGTCCAACTGTATAACGGTGTAAGCCAGCCTATAAACAGTCCGTAATACACTCAAGTTCTAGGCATCAGACTGACTGAAAAATGAAAAATACTCCCAGAAGAGCAAAGCCCAAAGGCCAAGCATCAAGCATTGTGTAGGAGGAACAAACCAGCAGCATGGTTGATGTCTTACTTGATAAACATTGACTGACCTTTGGCAAGGCACCTGGGAAAGACAAATAAGTCTAGTGATGTTCTATGGATCCCTTTGCCCAAAGCACCACTCAGTCCTAACTGTGCATACAGCATCTGAGAACAACAGAAAGCTGAGCCAAGACTTAATATTGCCATGTATAGCCATTGACTATATACATGCTTATATCTCCACTCAGCTGCTATGAGCTAATCAGAATCCTTCATAGTCATCCAGCATAGGCGTATGCTGTACACCAGCAGAATATACTGGACAGCTGCTTAGTATGTTGGACAGCTACAGTGCATTTTGTATATATAAGGCTGAGAATAGAATATTAGCAACATTTGGTGGATTGAGTGTCGTCCAACATACTTGGCTTCGCCTCGGCCAATATAATATTCCTCATCCTACAAAACTCCATACACATGATACATGTATGTCGCAATGAATGATTACAGTAATGAGTGTTTCACAAAATTTGATCAGCTGATCTCATAGAATTTGGTGGATGGCAGCGAAGAAATTCTTGCACTTGTCTACCATGCTAAGTCATGCAACAAAGTACATCTATACATAAATATGTATGTATAATGAGTTACGATGACCCGGATCTTTTCCCTTGCCTCATCATAGAAACTGATTTATAGGAACTGCAGCCACTCAACTGCATTTACAGTTATCAGTTCTATGCTAGTCCTACACACTAAACTGAGAGCATACTATCAGACAGCATCAGTGACCATTTGGCAGCATCAATATTGTGGCATTTACACCCTGGTGAATTGTGCCCACATACATACATGTGTATGGATATATATGGATATCAGGATAGAGGTTTTATGGGATATAATACAAAAGTAAACAATTCAGCCATGGCTATGGTAATATAACCAAGAATGAGGTCACTGTTTTCCTTGAATGCATAGCAATACAACATCCTGAAGCACTTTCTGAAAATTAGAATGACTTATAAGTTTATACTAGTTTTATTCACTCAACAGAAATCTTTTTGTTTCTCCACTTTCTTTCACAGTTCACAAATCCTGCAAAATTTAGGCCTTCAGTAGCTGCTACTCCGGAATAGAGACTTGGAGAGTACTTGTTAAATATTATCAATAATTTCAAGATTAATTTCAATACATGCCCCGCCTTCTATTCAAGCTAAACAGTTAGGACCTATTTAACGTCATACTGGTGAAAAACTCTTGTAATGCTGAGAGGCATATTTTTCAACCGGTGAAGAAACAGTGTAAACAAGCATTAAATGGGACAATTCGGGACTCAAGAGCTCTGTAATTCGCTTCAAATTCATATGTAAAGAGATCTCAGATGAAATGTTGACCCCCCACCCGTTTTTTTTTTTTTTTTTTAGATATATGCCACGCGAAATGTAAGACAGGAACCTACTTAACTAGTACTACATGTGCAGCCTAAATACTGACCTACACATGGCAAGAGTTCTACCAAGTGACATGCATTATTGACCAAGTGACGAGCATATTTCCTCAATTAATTTCCTGATGCTTCAATTCAATTGCATCATGAATGCATATTCTACAAATGCATACACTTTGTATTTTCATTAAAAAGTCGATGGAAAGTCTGATTCGATGTGAATAATCAGTGGAGATGCAATCAAATAACAGTGTGTACACACTACACAGTACTTAGTATACGCTACTATGTCATTTGCTTGAGTCATAGATATAGCACAACGTTGTAATTTTCGGAATCCTCAGAAGTAGCTCTATCAAGCTAGGGGGGATGCCATTTTTTTCCATGGCAACCAAGCTTGAAAACTGTTGCCATAGCAACAAACCCAGGTTTTCAGGAAATTTTGTATTTCTTTGTATTTCTTTACCACTGACACTGACAAATTCCATCCAAGTTACATAATCAAATCTTTTAACTACATGCTTTGTGTTGGTTATGTGAACTTTAAGGTCAAAGGTCACTGTCATAGTGAAAATTGGGGTTATATGTCCATATATATGTATTTAGCCCTTTTTCACATAAAAACATTTTTAGGTTCATTGTGCGTATTGCTTAATACCCGTTTCCATGCCAACAGTTATTCACCAGTAGCTTGACATAGTAAGTCTAGATTGGTTCTGGATATTCAGGTTGTATTGGTATCCATGGCACTACACACTGTACAGTGTATTTCAGTTTTTGCTACATCAGGAAATTATCTGGTCAGAAGAAAAAGGAGAGAGACAAAAAAAAAAAGAGTTGAACTGCAGAATGAACAGCAAAATGTTCTTGCCACCATGAAATGAGTTGCAGTTGCTGGAAAATTCAATATGACAACTGTTTAAGACACAAGTAGATATTGTACTGAAAATGTGTCTAACCTGACTACCTTGTACCCAAACCTAGTGCATCAATGGTGCATCTATATAAGTAGTAGCTTAATATTGACGACACACAAGTGATAAATATCTACTAGAGCCTCTTGTTTTACTGTCTGTGTGTCCTGTTTCTTTGTATGTGCCAATAAAGGCGAATGATTCCAACCACATACTGGCTGTCCGAGTTGTTAATGACAATGTGTGTATAGTTAATAATGCTTAATTGGCTAGATTACGTAACGATAAATATGAATGCATAGTATAGCACACATCTGAACACATAACCAATCCTCTGAAGCTGCAAGGTTGCATAAGAAGCTATATAAAGAAGCCATATCCGATTATATCCTATACCAACTGTACACCTGTACCATATCATATTTTTTTTACATAATTTGTGATTTTTAAACTTGAAGAGACAAACATCATACCAGACTCTTGATCCTATGAAACGAAGTGACAGCTTCCTCGTTATGCCAAAGAGCCAATTTCTTGCATGGGAAACAACCTCTGATGTCCATAAAGTCAATGGGATCCAGCCCCATCGTTTCAGCCTGCATCTTGATCTCACTGAACCAGGGGGACAAATGATGTGGATGTCAACTCCACAACATTTAACACCACAAAGGCAACAACTTGCTGCAGCAGGAGGCTGAGTAACGAGGAAGAACAAGATGACATTAAGATCAAAGGGATGAGCTTCAATTGGGATGACAAATCACAACAACTTGTTAGTTTTGCTTAAGTGCTCCAACAGTGGACCAACACTAACAGCACGTGGACAGGATGACCAGCTGCTGGGGGCTACCTGAAGACTGCTCCTCCCAACACTTTGCACCTGCAGCACACCTGTCAACAGGCTAGCTCCCCACTCTGCTGAAACAGAATCAGGGATTAACAGGTGGCTCAAACCACTCCTAGCCACAACATCACTCACCCCAAGCACTCCAATAGACCTTACAAGTGGAACAAAAGCCTTATAAGGACCCAAAACATTAGCCAAGGGATTTAAGACTAGCTAAGTAAGCCTCATAATCATATATATAATAGTACAACATAGATTTCTAGTTACATCAAAAACATAATCAGTAAGTCCCTCAATACAATACAAGTAATTTACTGCACAGATATCACTGCAATGAATACAACCTAAACCTTCAACAGTTTAACAGAGACATCCAACTGAAGAAAAACAGTGTAAAAACAGAATACATTAGCTAATATAAATTGTACTCAAGACTGTATCAATTTCCAAAGAATGTTCAACAGCACCAAAGGGATCAAGAATGTGAAAATAAAGTTAGTATGATCAGTCTGAAGTTTGGTCAGCTATCACCATGATCACTGGCAAACATGGAAGTTCATACCATAAGATCTTAAATCCAAACCATGATACACATTTTTAACCACTGCCCACAATCTCACTGTCTGTCAAAATACTATTTCTAAAACTTCATCGAATGATTGAAAATCACCTTATTTGATCAAGGCACATTAAATATATGTGAAAGCTAATGAATCTATCGGGCATTAATTACCATAAATAAATGATACATTGAAAGAAATCAAGACCAAAACATTGGAAATACAACGGAAATGGCATCATCACCTATTGTTGAGAATTGTGATGTCATCACTTGGTTTGTTTACATATTGAACTTTTGATGGCATGAAAAATTAAATACTAAGTGAAGTTCATATATTTTTCAGAGAGATAGTGAACCCAGCAAGGTTCTGGATGGTAGGTAATCAGCATTAAGAAGACAATGAAGTGAATGCAATAGATTTTGGCCACTGTCATATTGAGTGACAATCCAGCTTTAAAAATAAATAGACAACTAATAAATGTTAAATACATGTCACATATACGTCATAAAAAGACACATGTATTTTGAAACAGTTAACAGTTCACGGTCTTCAAATAATATTGTGCCATTCTTGTAAACACAAATCATAATACACATGCATCAAGTTTTGAATTCAAAACAAAACTGCAATTTAACCAATACATTTAAAATCATTAGTGTGCTTCAATTCTTGTCAATTTCTTGCTCTGCTGATGCATGCCATTTTATGCAATAGCAGATTTAGGGAAATGGAAAGAATGTATCCCAACATACGGTTTATTCCATGATACATGGGATGCCGTGGTAGTAGTTAAGGTGTTCGCCTGCTATCTGCAAGGTTGTGGGGTTCAAACCCCTACCATGGCATCGAGAAGTGGGGCAGAACCTAGAGCTTCAACCATTGCCTCACCCCACCCAGGACGGTCCCAGGTGTAATGGGTACTTGGCATTAGGAACCCGTGGTCTAGTGTGAGCTCTTAAGCTCCTGCGGTTAACCCCGTGTCCAAGGCAGAATACTCCCCAGGGAGTTGAGAAAGACTCTGGATTGGCCTGCCAAGGGTGTAATTGTAAAGTCTGTTGAAACTGCTTGAGCAGCGATTCTAGACTATAATCGCCTACATTTACATTTACTTACATGTTATATAGATAGACACATCAGACTATTCAGAAGAGCAGAAGATGTGAAATTGATCACTGTTTATACTATCTATCTTTTTGACTTTGGTTTCTTTGAAGGAAATCCACCAGGCGAATAAAAAAAATCTACATTTCACATAGGAGTGGCCATGCCAATTTCTTTCATGGCCTAGGAATTCCATTGTTTCTCTGTGATCTCTTACAGAGTAAAACAACATAATAAATTAACTCCACGATAGAGAGCTATACCTTCAATTTATTTCTGTAAAGGCTTAACAAAGGCAGCTGGGTGGTCTAGTGGTAAGACGCTTGCCTATTCCTCTGAAGGACCCAGGTCCAATCCCAGGCCTGAGCACCCTTCACCAGCAACATCCAAGCTGGATGTCGTTCGGTTGTGCTAAGGCTGAAGTAAAAGACCTCACCCATGTTACATAAATGATATATCTATCTATCTATCTATCTATCTATCTCTTTCTAGTTAGATGCAGGATGACACCAAAGCAGCACAATGAACAGGCTGTCATCACAATATTGTCATTACGACCATATAATATATATGATATATACATTTTGTATGTAATTATAATTACCACTTGAAGCTAATTAAGCAAGCCCCTTGTTCATTGGTAGAAATATAATTTTTCTTATTCATGGATCTGTCATTCATACTGTAACATAATAAATGCTAGCTTAATTCTCTCCTACCTAGTGCAGGTTTTGGTAAGAATTTAGCACTAAAGGGGTCGACCAGCAGGTTGGAGCAAAGGGGACTATGGGGTGATCAAATTCTTATTTACAAACAGAGCAGCGAGCACACGACCACTGCCGTTGTAAATACCAATGGTAATGATTCACTGCTCTATATTTATCAGTGCTAGTGGCATTGGCAGTGGACAGGGTTGGTTCCCCAAAGTCTTCAAGGACCATCTTCATGATCAAGTGAAAGTTCATGAGCCAATGCATGAAATGTCAATAAATGTGTGATAACACAGTATGTGTCACAGCATGGACGTTCATCACAGTTAGGTTAATTGGGAGAAGGAAGTGTGAAAGTAGGTCTCTATCTTCCATACCACTATACCACGGGCACAGTTCCGTTGTTTACGTTAGAGGAAAACAAACTGTTTGACAGCTTGGGGTCGATCAAACTGTCCTAAACAAAGATCGCGTCTGAAGCAAGACATACTCTGTCCGCCAACAGTACAACACACAGTTACATGGATTAACTTTTAAGCAACTCAGTGGTCGACTCGAGACCCTAAAAACCGTTAAATCGGACAAAAAGGAGGGGCCTGAAGTTCTTACCTTCCTGTCAACGAAACCGCATGCAATATCTTTCAGGGTGGCCAGAGTAACTTCACCGTCCACGACCGTCACAGACTCCCTGACAAGGCCAATTTGCATGTAGAAAGTCATGCCAGACCCCTTGACACCCTCCTCTGTCATGGTGAGGCCTGTGTATTCCTGGGCCCCTGAAATCCTCCAGAATCTAAGAGGATATCCCTGAATCTCAAGCACAGACCATCGCTGTGACAGTTCTCGTTCTTGTGCGATTGAGGGAGGCCACGTGATCCCTGGAGAGGCTCCGATGGGTTTTCTCTCAATATTACTAGCAGACAGCGTAGGGGGATGTAGGGGCGCTCACTTTACCCATATTGCAATAGGTTAAACCCTCCAGTGAACGAAGTTAGAAATGGGTTTGTCAATGTCCGTCCAACGGGCGGGCGGGCGGAACACTTTCGGAGCAGACTGCACTTACCCTAACGAAATTTACGGAGTTTTGGTCAAGTCGTCCGCTACCAACTCGTCCGCTGGCCGACCGACTCGCCCACCGGCAAAGTCAACTCGTCCGCTGACGAAGCCTACTCGTCCGCCGTCTAAGACCGACTCGTCCGCCGCCCCGCCGTCGGATGCGGTAACCATTTGCCGACTCGTCCTCCTGCAAAAAGAGAAGGGGGGCCAGGCCTAGCGGCCGCCGTCGTCCAGCACAGATCTGCCCCCCCCCCCCCCTCAACTGGTCCTTTGAAAAATTTAGAATTGCAATTGGCTAATTGCAATCAAAGCTGTGGTAAAAGCTAATTGAAATTAGTATGCCAACTGAGATGCAATATTTAGATTTTCTGGCAGACCAGTTGACTTAGTGGAGTCCTGACCAGTTGACCACAGATAGCGGACGAGTTGACCAGACTGGCGGACCAGCTATACAGTCGGGCGAGTTGGTCAGAGGACCATGTCAGCCATGTTTACAAAAGTTGGAAAAAAAGTGTTTTTCGTTTCCGAGCAGAAACAATATTAGTGGTGCCTAATAAATTTCAAAATTAAAGCAAAATTGGGAAAATTCCTACTTTTTTCAAACCTCCATACAAAACACACTATTTACCTTAAATGAATGAAGTTGTATCATATCTACATTATAGTTTTTTCACTTTTCGAACTTTATTTTGTTATTCATTTCATGCTGATTACATAAAAATGGAAAATCAGAAATAAAATGCTAAAAATTGTGTTAAATGTGTTTCCGGAGCAGAACTCTAGCATAAATGCACTTACCACAACAACATTTTATATGTTATTACTCCATATATAGCTTAGCTGTTCATTTTGATAGTCACATTGACATATCTCATCTGTGTTTTAAAAATGTCAGGAAAAAAAATAATAAAAAAATTTCCGTTTCCAGAGCCGGACTCAAAGATATCTAAAATAGTGTAGAGATACCTTTTTGGGGTTCCATGACCATTAATGACAGATAATTTTATATAATAAGGAAAATATGACAATTTTGGTACTCTTTCAAACCCTCATATCAATGACTCTATGATGGAAAATCTGGAAAAAATTGCAAAAAAAGTTGTTGCTTCCTTCGTATTCCTTAACATCCCATACTTAGCAATGACAGCCGTAAATGTTTTACAATTCATGCGCATACAATTATTAAATATTTGATCATAGTATTGCCATGCTCAACCCATTGAACAGCTTTTGTTTATAATTAGCAATTTCATAATAATTAGTTGCATAATGATCTACAGTATATTACTTTCACTTGACTCCAATACGTATTATTGTTTTCTGGATATACACCTGTAAAGTGTTCGTTATTTAACCCAAAAATTCAGTAACTGTTGAAGGGAATATAGCAATTGATAATATATAGTTCCTTCAGTTGCCAGCTAAATGTAAACAGAGAGCAAAAATATTTTGACTTATAAAGACATGGGTGTGTTGAGTATCATTCCATACAAAATAAACCTTAAAGATTTTTATTTATTTATATTTAGACTTTATTTATTTAAATACATGTAAATACAAACCCTGAAGGTTCATTTTCTATGAAATTATAACCCAACATCTTTATGTGGCATTATTTCGTTGCTGAATTTCATATATTCCTTAGTTTCATTGTCATAGACTCATAGCCCATATATATGACTATTTTTGACATATAAATGATAATCGTAGTTGTAGAATAGTCAAGGGAACATGCTATTGTGTTGATAATTCTAGTGAACTGAATACTCCTTATTGTGCATAAATCTTTGAAACAGAACAATTGAATGGCAGGAAAACAGACAATACTTTTTATGCTCACTCGGCTTTATAGACTAATATAAAATAAACACCGTTCTTGTGTATTTAAAGAAAGTTCATAATTTCTATTCATTCATATTTACCAAATCGTCTGAATGTTAAAACGTAGATGTTAACATCCAAGTATTTTTGCATCAAAATAAGACAATGTAAAGGGGCGTTCACACTATCACGTATAAGACCAAAAATTGGTTATACATGCTCACTCTGGCTCTGTTACTCATGTACAACTTCTTTCTACGAGCTAAGATCGCTCGCCGGACATCCGTAAAACGCTCGCCAAAAGCTCGCCAAACGTCCAAAAAATGCTCGCCAAGCCCGTAGCCAAGCATCCATGAGGCATCCATGAGGCATCCGTGAGGCATTCGTAGGTTGCTCGTAGATCGCTCGTAGATCGCCCATGCGAGTGGTTCAAGGATGGGGTGACTACATATGGCTAAGGATGGCCAAGGATGGCCACGGACATACGTGGAACGTAGGACGCTCGCCGAGTCACCGACGGACCCCCGAGCAAGTTACGTAACTAATCACTCGTAGAACGTCCGCCAAAGTTTTAAACATGTTTAAAAAATTTTGCCCTCTCCACGTATGGTCGTGAGTGGTCAAGCGCAACCAGGAGCATCCTACAGATCAGTGCGAGTATACGTAAAACGTTCGGCGAGTGAATCACGTATGGCTAAGGATGAACAAGAGTGAACAAATATTTTCATACGTGGTCATACGTAGCTCTTATACGTGATAGTGTGAACAAAAGTAAGACTTAATACGGGCCTTTTGCTTTCGCATCCTAGTTCGCATGGCAGAATGAGGGCCATGCAGCTACCTGAAACTATTTTACAATGAAAAATAATGAGTGCACACACTATTACTAATCTCGATATGCTGTTGTGTCAACTGAGTAATGGATTCATCAAGCTCCAGATTACACCCCCCCCCCCCCCCAATGTACCATAGAACTACCAAATACCTCTTGGCTACCCCCCCCTGATTTGTGGGGATCGATACGCTTGCGCGTAAAATGGTAATTCATGTGTTCTGCTCTATGAAGAAAATAATTTTGTAAAACATAGCAAACATATGACAATGTGACTAAGTATTACCAGAAAAAATTTGTTGGGATAAGTTCATTAGTGTTAGAGTTCTGCTTCAGAAACAAGTGTCAAGGTACTCACGGCGACCCACCTGTTTCGAACTAAGTTTGAATTATTTCTCACATCACTATGATAGATTTTAATCAATATAGATCTATTTATTCTTACACTTTTTGGATTTATTTTACTGACTCCCATTTAAATTACGTTTTTTCCCTTTTTTTGGGGGACTGGTGGGGGGGGGGATGCATCCCCCCCCCTGGATCCATCCCTCAGGAAAAGATAAATAGATACATACATAGATAGATACATAGATTTATTGACATTCTACCTGTATTAGGTACCCAGCCCACAAGGGGCTTACAAGTCACACATGACATGTAAAACACTGAAGTCAAGGTACCAAAGGGTAACATAACAAGAAACAACAAAATCTTAATAACTTATGGCAATATAAAAAAAATCAAGCTGTGTAAAAAGAAGAGAAGATCTGCATCTCATAAACAACTGGAATTTACCATCAATATTAAGAAAAGCAAAATTTGGTTTTATTGCAATAGCTCGTAATATTGAATTATTTCTCAAATCAGCATAGGCTGGACAAAAAAGGAAATATTCGCATTCGTCTTCCAATTCATAATACACAATTTACAAATTCTATACTCTAATAAAAGGGATATTAAGGAATCTGCCAGTTTCAACTGCTAGGGGTAAGATACCACATCTATACTGGGCAGTACTGATCTGTAACCCCTGTTAACAACAAGACTTAGGCAATACTCTGAACTGTAATTTTTAAAATGACATATGTTCTTTGCTTTTGGGATCCATAGAGACATCATCACTCCAGTTTTGCTTATTACAATGCTTATCCAACTGTAACACTTTTTTGTTAATCTATTACTTTTCATCAAACGGTTCCAATACCTGACCATATTTACTTGTCTATGTATTTTACTTGGCAACCAGCCCATATTACCCTTAATCGCAAGAAAACTTGAAAACTTATGTACCCCTAAGAACAGACGTACAGCTCTTTTTGAACAGCATTTACCTTATCATAAAAACCATTACCCCAGATACATGATCCATAATCTAGAATGGGAATGACCCCGCTGTTATACAATTTTTGTGAGTATCAAAACCAAACCCCATGTCAATTTTATACTTACTGTCAATAGCGCCAAGTGCTCTCCCTCTCAAATCTGCTAAAGATTCAGCCATTACATTAATATTAAGTAATTCAAGAAATATCTAGCCTAAATATTTGTATCTGTCTACGACAATAATACTAGATGTCTGTGTGAAAGCTAATTATATAGCCCCCTAACATCATGCTTTCATTACGATACACTAGCTGTAGGCCTACTTATTTTTTCTCTTCACAAGAATCATGGAACAACGTGAAACAGTAGCAGTCTAAGCACATTAGTGGATCTATTGGGGGGACACTTGTTTCTGAAGCAGAACTCCAACACTAATGCACTTATCCTAACAAATTTTTTCTGGTAATACTTAGTCACATTGCCATATGTTTGCTATGTTTTACAAAATTATTTTCTTCATAGAGCAGAACACATGAATAACCATTTTACACGCAAGCGTATCAATCCCCATAAATCAGAACACAAACATTTTCTGGATCAGCCCCTGCGAAATGGACACAGAAATGTTAACAATGAACCATCCCCAACTTTCTTGCTGTAAATTTTAGTACCCTCTGTAAATTAAAAAGTGAAATTGCCATATCTTCACATGCTGCATGCTGCATGATTGATGTGAATTCCTTTCTTATCATGTCAACATAATTGGTATAGATCTATAGTAGTAAATTGCCAAATATACTGTACAGCTATCTATTAGTTCTCAAACCAAACACCAAAGTTAGTAGGCACGCCTGCATGTACATGCCGGGGAAGACAAATTATGACTAATTTGCTTCGACCTATAATATCCATACCAGGCTCTACATTAGCATTAACTATTTTGGCATCTAGACCTAAAACGATATAACTATGACTGATATGAACTTTTAACAATATGCTAGATATATATATAATGAACAGGTTCTTAGTTCTTGACAAAAATTAGGTCAATGACTGATAGGAGATTGGGATCTATAACGTACATACATTTTAAAAGAGTTTGCTTGAAAATTGAAAAATATTGATGAATCTGAAAGAAATGAAAAACTCTAGGACTGCACATATTATGTAATTATTTTGTAAATAGTGTCAGGTGAAGAAAATATATTTTGTCTAAATTTCTACTATCCTGATGATTACAAAATCATGATAATTCATACAAGAGAGCTCTAAAGTGACCACAGTTTTAGCTAATTTTGGATAAAGTGCTTCTTTACCACTTCCAAAGCACATAAATTAACGTTTTTTAATTGAACTAGTAACGTTTTCTAAACAACATAGTTTTTTCAGATGATTGACCACATGGCCTGGAATCTATCAGAAAAGTTAAACTTCTTGCAGCAAGAGGCTCTGGCTGAATTGTGTGGGAGTGCTGCAGTTCAAGTTCATTCCAGGGAATTTATTTTTTAATAATATGTTTACAACACATGTCATTAATATCTATTACAGGTCTCTTTTTAAAGAGAGCTTTACTCGTTATCTTTATATTAAAGCTTTAATTCTTATAAATTATCATGTATTTGCATTCATTCCATTACACACTGGACAATAAAACTTTAATTTCTCTGTTGTTCACACATTGCCAGATATAAATTCTTTTTTTTTTTTTCAAGGATTTTCTTATAGCCTATTTTTAGGCAATAGGCCTAAAAAATTATAGTCTTTTTTTTTTTCAAATTTCAAGACTAGGCCTCTTATGGAAATTCTTTAAAGGGTAACATGAACTCATTTATAAATTTATGCAAATCAAAGTGAATACTTTGGCCCCGGGCCCATAGATTCAAGGGGGCCCTCCAATTTCTGCCGAAAGACGGCGCTTGTCCGGTGTGTAACACCGGTCTTTCTGAGAACTCACACAAAGCATCAAGGGATAACATAAAAAATGGATCGTTGAATAAGCGTCGCAACGCCGTTACAACGCTTGTTCAGTGCCATTTACGAAAATAGTACCTTCTGCAGCAGGTGGAATTCCACGGTAAAGTTGTTAAATTTCATAACGTTAGTAGTTTAAGTCAAAATAAGTCATCTGAACCAGTTTCACAGCGAGTGGCTTCTTGGAAGAAAGAAATAAGGCGTAGTAATCGCACTACTTTGTGTGCAGACGACGCGCAGAAGCATTTTCCTCCCCAATTTGAGGGGAGCAGCAAATCGGTTATCAAAAAGGCCGGTGCCTTGCACCGGATCGTAACGCCGCCTTTCGGAAGAAAACGGGGGGCCCTCCCCCCTCCCAAATTATAACATATAAAATTTTGATGATTAAAAATACTATAGCTACAGACATTGTAAATGTAATTTTCATGCTGGACTATGGTTACGAATTACAGTTAGTTTCATAAAAAATGGTTTACTCTAGACGACTGTAGCAATCTATTCCTGGCTGTAGCTATAACTGGCTAATGCCAGCTGCTTCTGTCTACTCCTATTTATCGTCGGCTTACACCTCCCACCACTGAAAATAAACCTAGGTAAATGTAAGAAATGTATCTAATATATCATAAATATGTACTTTTAGATCAGGCTTTGAGTAGCCGGCCAGACAGTAAACTAACTGTATAATTGATATAAGCCCTGCAGTTGTGAATAATGTCTTCATAATAATTCGGCTATGCCTTAATTGTTCTAGCTATATATAAAAATGCTTTTAATTGTTGTTTGAATAATCAAATTCCAGTCCGTTCTATACACTTGGTTGGCAGAACACAAATATTTTTCTGCTGAAGACCTCCGAGAAAGGCTAGAGCCCTCTGCCTGGTGGCCAATAGCCACTATATTAATATATTTAATACCAAATGACTAAATATCTAATGGTTGTTCCTATTTGCATTTTCATAAATGCTTTCTGGTCAAACTGACGTTTTGGGTCCTGAAACAATTTATAGAAAATGATGGAAGAAAAGTCAAAGTTTGAATATTATGAAGAAAATGAGAAATCATTGAGATAATGGTGAAAATTACTTGAGATTTGCAAATGGATGGAGCCAACCTTGGATGGAGCCAACCTTGTCTCTCCAGAGACACTTCAATTAAGTTCTATGTGTTTGGAGATAAATTCAGGCATAACTATATAGGATAGTATATATAACATTCAGTTGTCTAGAATATGTCCGCACTATAGCCACCTTGTGACTATGTCAGGGGCTGGCTGACCTACAGAAAGTAGCCAATGCCTTTTGGCTTTTCCTGATGATCTTTAATTGAGTTAGCCTTTTTTCATGACCTTGTTCAAAGTGCGAAACGCATAGAAAATTATCTCAGGAACTCAGTCACCCAAAAAAGATTGAAATTTGTCTGATATAGATAACTCTCAAGTGACATGCTGAGCATGGACTCCATGGAGAGCATCATAACACAATTCTCTGCAGCTAAAGAAAAATCCCTGGGCAAGTTATGAACCATACATTTTAAAGTTTACACACCAAATACATTTTGCATCAAATGTTGATAACTGTTGCACTTTTCCCTTTCACCATTGTCCGGCCCTGGACCCAAGTCAGTTTAAATCCGGCAAGTGCTGTGCATATGTAACATTATAACCTATTCAGTATAACTTCAGTATTGTTAAATTGCTGTTTGAAGGTCACACTCACAGCCTCCTTAGCAGCTGACTTTAGTTCTTAGATGAATAGGGGATTTAACTTATACATTATATAAATATAGGTATATTAATTTTTTTTTTAGGGGGCTCTAGGCAAATATTGATTACTATCTTTAATGATTAGTAAGCACTGTCCTATATTTTGGCGGGAACCTGCACGTGTCAAATGTGCGTCTCACATCCGGGTCCTTATTGTGACGCTGAACCTGGACAGGGAGGTCTGTCACATTCATTTCGGGGGTTTTCTATTGTGCAGGGTCAATTGCCAGGTGTCGACCACCTTGCTGAAGCATTTGTACTTCTTTCAGAGGCGTTAGCTCCGAAGAATCTACAAGTAGACGATGGCTGAGGAGGTGGAAAAACCGGCGTGTGGATTGGCAGCCGTGAGACGTCCATTCGACCCGGCGGCCCACGATCTTGATGTGAATTTCCGACTCACTCGCTTTGCTGACCTGAAAGGATGAGGGTGTAAAGTCCCTCAAGAAGTTCTGCTCAAACTTCTTGAGGGACTCCAACAGGATGGCAGCGCTCAGGAGTCGGAACAATCGCACTTCCAATACGTGGCTGCCTGTCCAAGAATCGGTGAGTTTGGCCTCCCTGAATCACCCGTGTTAGGGTGTCTCGGCAGCCATATTTATCTCTGGCGGCTACTCAGCTCTTATTTACAAATTTTACAATAAATATATTCGTCTGCTAGGGTGTTAGAACTTTGCTAATTGGTGTTTGTAACTTGTAAATGTCTTCCTCTACTGTCATTATGGTTTAAAATGCGGTAAATACCAATTTTGATGGGATTCGGAATTCGGATCCTTGTTCAAAATTGCCCCTGTCGAGCCCCCTTTGAACAAGATGGCTGACGCTGGCCCACGTGACTCCTTGTTGACAAAATACGCTGGAGCACGTGGTCTACAATCCACAAAGCCCGTGTCAGTGGAACCAGTTTTACCGTCTCCCATAGGCAAACTTAATGATGAGAGGGTAAGGAAAAAATCCTTCTAAAGACCAAGGGGAAGCGATCGGCCGGTGGGGAAAGGAATTGGTTACTTAATGGTTCAGAGAAAATGTGACTGAAATTAGTTGTACAAATCTATTAAAGATGCACACAACTTACAATGATGGGGCTAGGATCCATACCAGTAAAAAGTCACCTCATTAATTGCAATTTGAACCATTGCTCAAAATATTGTGAAAGTAAAAAGGATTAAACTTTCAAGGTGACTGATCGGGCATCTCTCAGGATTGCAATAAACTCATTATGATAATAGGAATAATGTTTATACTTATGTTTTGTAGTGCTGAACCGAAAAAGTTATCACATGTTAATTTCCTTATTTTTCTATATTCTCAAAAATAACATGGTTGGCAAAACAATTTTTTTTAATTTAAATCTGGATTTTTCTTTTTTTTTGTACAGAAAGCAAAGCAAATCCAATATTTTTATAGTTAAATTACAGCTAGCATTCTTCATACAAAATTGTTCTTTAATTATGATTAACTGGTTTGAGGTGATATTATGCAATACTTGAAACTACCCAAGAAATCCACATTGATTTTGTGAAGAAATTTTTCCTGATATTGCCTTAACATAGAATTAAGTGCAACAGATCCAATTCTTACTCATTGTAATTATAGAAGAACAAATTTGTGGGCAATGCTGAATAACATTTTTAGATTCATGCCTTATGCTTAAAAATAATAAAGAAACTCATTCATGAAATTCAGCTAAAGTCACCCCCCCCCCCCCCCCCCCCCTGCTAAAGTGAACCCAGTCTGGTAACAGCAAATCAATGAACGCGTTGACTTTAAAATCTAACTGATATGACAAAAATTAGGACGGTCAAGTGATTTCGTTTTTGTCAAGCAAATTGCTGAGATGAGCACTTTTTAAACTTTACTTAATACGGAAGCTGCCATCAGCTAATTCTGGCATTGCCTGCCACCAAATATTATTTCAGTAAATAGTGAATAGCAGACAATAAAAAGTGTGTCTTCTGTTCAAGGTTTTTGAATAGCGAGTGTCCTTCAAAGTTGACAAAACAATGAGTAGCTTAAAATGGCTAAAGTCCAGGGCAACTCATGATTAGAAAAAAATATATACTTAAACACAAGTTAGAATGTCAGTACTCAAGCATCCTGTTCCTGGATTAATCCCCTAATATTGACATATTAGGTTCCAGAAAAAAATTACTACTTTTCTGTCTATCATGAAAGGCATCTCAAAACTTGCTAGAGTTACCCTACTTTATGGTACCAAAAGTTGTGTGATATAAGAAATAAATGCCTATATCAATATAACAGGATGAGGTAATTTTACATTTTATGGGTCAGAATTTGCTGTGGAAAGGGTTTCTGTTATAATAAACTAATATTTACAGAACCACGTGGTTACTTGGTTGGCTCATAATTTGAGACCATTTCCACAACAAAGCATGTACACTTGCCACAGTGATCTGTTGAAAAAATAAAGTAGTCATGTGTAAGGGACTGTCACTGAGTTAAGAAGTGTCAAATTACTCAATCAGACTTCAATCATAACATGCCCACACAAGTTGGTTGCCCACCTACAAAAAAAGCGTACAAATTTCTGCAACCCCAATGATATACTAAATTGACAGGGGCACAAATAACATGTTCAGATGTTGTTTTTTTGCCTTAGGATCCACACAGTAAAAATATTTAATATTGATTTGAAAAATAAGTACTTTTTGCCAGGTTTTTTATTTATGAAGAATTGCCTTTAATTTACATGTCATAGGCCTAGTTCTTCATTCTTACATAATCCAGATAGAGTAGAGGCTTCGGACTTAAGAATTGAAAGAAAGATTTATAGAAACAAAGTTAGGCTTTCATCAAAATCATTTTACTAGTTGCACTTCACACTTTTTTGAAAAGGCTTTTCAGACAGAAATTTCAGAAATAGAAACAAATAAGTGCAACAGGTGGCATCGTTGTACGGCACAGGGGTTCCGCCTAGTGTGTATTTTTCAACCGACTTCCTCTACCCACGATGCTTTCCGAGAATCGAACTTGTGAGCCGATCGGAAAAAATAAAAAAGTTTAACTTCAATACAGCAATTGGACTGATTGAAGCTGAGAGTACCCCCCATGGCCAACTTTCGTACACCACCCATTAGTAAAGTTGGGAAATATTGACGTCCAGGAACTGATTCAAAACAATCTGACAGAAAGATTGTAGATGAAGGTTCGCTCAATTCAGAGCATTATGGCCTTACCCCTGGACATCGTTATTATTGTCTGCTTTGCTGCTCCTGTGTGTGAAGAAAAAATGTAATCTAGTTCTTGTCATTTTGATTAGATCATGTAATACATTTTAGTTGGGCTGTTGCCATTCATTTCAAAATCTGCTATATTGCAATGGTTCCAAGTTTAATCAAACTATAACCAATATTTGTTTATTTTTTAATGCATTTGTAGGAATTGGAATGGATTCTTGTGTCACACCCCTGCGACATGGAGGTTTGTCGCTGGTGCAGACAACAGATTTCTTTTACCCCTTAGTTGATGATCCATACATGATGGTAAGAACTGACATGTTAATTTGGTATGAATCCTTATGGCTAATATTTCACCAGATTTTCTTGGATAGTAGATATTATAAAGCTGGTGATCTGTCACGCCCCTTCAAAACATGAGGTAGGTTGAGTTAATGTCACATGTGTTTGAGGGATAGTGCCCGTTAATTTGTGTAATTGATTTTGTAAGTTGTTAGGCATTCCCTAGTTTTATGTCAGTTTGACTAATTATTTCCTGTTGGCCTTTGTAGGAGTTCACAACTCCAGGGTTCATAGCCACTCTGAAGTCGGGGAAATCCTGGAAATCCTGGAAATCTGATGTTAGATTTGTCAAACCGGGAAAACTCAGGGATTGGGGAAAACTCCTGAAATCAGGGAAAATTCAGGGAATTTTATGAGCGCTAGTCATATACATTAAGAATTGTTAATAAAAGTTTTGAAGTTGAAAAGTTTCAATATCTAAGAAGCACTAGCTAGAGAATGTTTAGTTTGGTGGGGAAAGGATGGCTGTGAGGGTAGCAGGGAGGCCATTATTTTAGAACAAAATTATTGAATTGAATACCTGAATTGCAACAATGGTCCTGGGGGGGGGGGGGGGGGGGGTTTAAATTTATTTTTATTTTGTCTCAGACTGAATGGTAAACACTGTAACATTGAGGTATTTCTCGGAGAATTTTGAGGGAACACTCAGGGAATTTGATTACACGGAATGGCTATGAACCCTGATTACTCTGAATAAATTAACTTAATATTCTAACTTTTTATTTCCCATTGTTAGCCGGTGTACATTTGCAGTTCTTCTGTGAACATTTTAACCTATGTCTGTTTTATATGATAGGGAAAAATCACTTGTGCCAATGTTGTTAGCGATCTTTATGCCATGGGAGTCACTGAATGTGACAACATGTTGATGCTGCTTGGAATACCACAGAAAATGACTGATAAAGAGCGGGATGTTGTAGTACCACTCATCATGCGAGGATTCAAGGTAAGTTATCTCAATGGACTAGCTATATCACTTGTATTTGGCTATTTACTGTAGCAATTCTGTCAGATGACCAGTGTGTTTACTAGCAATTTGTATTACAGGATGCAGCTGATGAGGCTGGGACGAGTGTGAATGGTGGACAAACTGTCATCAATCCATGGCTCACAGTTGGAGGTGTGGCTACTACTGTCTGTCTCCCCAATGAATTCATCATGTAAGTTTCCTGAAAATTCAAATGTTTGTTGAACCATAGACCATAGTAATATGTATTATATATATATCAATGAAAATTTTCAAAATTCATGGGAGTCCGTGAGTCTGAGACTACCTAACTTTCACTCGGACTCAAAATCTGACTGCAAAGGAGTCCATCTGACTCCTATAAATTTAAGAGACTGCCACGTCCTCCGTTGTAGAATTTCGAATGGGCAAATAACCTGTTTCATATGGAGTCGACTCCTATACTTGGAAACGGACTCCCAAAATTGTTAAGCGAATTTCGATCCCTGGCAGTCCAAAGCCGGTGACATCAGTAGCTATATTCTGCTATGGTCATGGTGTAATAAAAATGTTGTAGACTTGCTTTAAAGCGTTGACAATGATGTATTTTCCAGGCCTGACAATGCTGTCGTGGGAGATGTGCTGGTACTTACAAAACCATTAGGGACACAAGTCGCTGTGAATGCCTACCAGTGGCTGGAACAGACGGATCGTTGGAACCGCATCAAGTTGGTTGTTAGTGAGGATGATGTGCGAAAAGCATACCAGCGAGCGATGTTCAGCATGGCTCGATTGAATAGGACAGGTCAGTGATTAGGAGATAAAAGAAGATGTTTAAGAAATTAGAATATGTTTCTACAAATTACTACTTCATATGGAGCTTTTCAAGTGACATGGTAAGAAAATAACCATGTCCCTGTAAGAGCTCCGTAACTTGCATTAATGACAATCATATATAATGAACCTCGTCATTTTTGTTTCAGCTGCAAGACTGATGCACAAATATAATGCACACGGGGCTACTGATGTCACCGGCTTTGGACTGCTTGGTCATGCTAACAATCTGTCACGTATTCAGAAGAATGAGGTGGGATTTGTCATCCATAACTTGCCTGTTATTGCCAAGATGGCTGCTGTGTCCAAAGCTTGTGGTAATATGTTCGGCCTGCTTCAGGGAAATTCAGCTGAAACGTCGGGTTAGTATTTCTAAGTGTCATCAGTAGAGTATAACATGAATGATCAACCATAAGTTGCCAGAAGTATGCACAGTAATGTTGTAAAAAGAAACCTGGCTTATGGTATCATTGGAGGTATAATGATGTGATTGGGAAGTTGATAATGTACACTTGTTAAATCCCTGTCATAGCAACTGTATCATGATTGTGAACAAACATCAGCTGTAACTTGATTTAATGCTGAAACTGTTAATCTTATTTTCTGTGCAGGTGGCTTACTGATTGCATTGCCAAGGGAGCAGGCTGCTGCGTTTTGTAAGGACATTGAAAAGCAAGAAGGTTACCAAGCGTGGATTATTGGCATCGTTGAGAAAGGCAATCGGTCTGCGCGCATCATTGACAAGCCTCGTGTGATCGAAGTTCCTGCCAAAGATAAAGATGGAGAATTGTGGTAGATCCAGCCATCTGTCCTTGTGAATCTGGCAAATGACTGAATAATAATGACTGAATACTGTTTTTACAGTTCCTTGATTAAATGTGCATGCCAGAGCCTGCAATGAATGAAATAAGGACTAACAATTTTAATAACGAGTTGGATGTTCTTCAAAACAGAAGATTAAAAGACATTTTAATAAGATCATGTCATCATTTCGCATCATTTAAACTTTGTCACACTAAAAAAAAACTTCATAAATTCCATTCTGTATGAAATGCAGTTTAATTCTACCCATAGGTTCTTTGTCATACTATGTGTGTTTCGCAATTCCTGCCCTTATAAATGTATGCCTTATGATCTTGCTTGCTGAATGTGGAAAAGTTTTGCTAATCAGGATTTTTATGTACTTCTTGTATGTATCAGATTTGCATTGTTATGACATTTCTACTGACCTCCTGGAAATGTAAAAACATGTTTGGGATGAAAGGGGTTATCATAATTCTCTCCTTCTCTAGTGCACATGAGCAGTGTACTGTTGAATGACCGAATTTTGTGAAACCATTTTGTTAAAATTGGACTAAAGTGGTCGCCTCAAGTTTTCTCTGTGAAACTAGCCTCGAAAATCACTTCTCTGTGATCGAAGCTAGTGGATTGTTTGAGAACTTGAGGAAACTGTCATATTGTTTCAATTTTGGTATGAAAGTCTTGAAGAAATGAATATTTTTGATTTGTGCCCTTCTATCATTAGAAATTGTAAAAAGATTTTACTGATGTGATTTGACAAAACTGCATGAATGCTTGCACCCCTGTATGTTAAGGAACTCTATAATTTAGTTCCATTGCAAATTGGCAGCGACTTACTAGGCTTTGATTTGATCTTGTCATCAAAGACTTGTTTAATATGTGTGGTCAAATGACAATAAATATCATTTACAATGGGAATAGTAGTTGTCCTTGCATATCACAAGCTATTCCAATAGAATCACCTATAGCTGTCTATTTTAAGAGCATGCTGACAGGTTTTCAATGCATTGCCATCGTTAGGTAAAACAACCTGAAGTTGCACATTTATTTATGCAATATATTGAGAACCAACGTGTCCTGCGATATTAAAAATTGGAAGAGAGGGATCTTTATTTATCACATGATTACAATCCTACTCATTCTGCCAAAATCTGAAATTGTTGAAAAATGGGTGGCAATTAAAATGCACATGTCACCATGAGTCAACATTTTGTTAAATATGCCTCAATAAGAATCAGATATTATTTGGACTTGGTCAGGTAGATAAGAATTTTTACACCTAGGACCATTCCACCTAGTCCAAGGGGCAGTCAATAAGCTGAATTGTCACAGCCCCCTGGTGTTATGCTGTGAAAATTGCTGACACAGTAATATTTTGTATTATACAAGAAAGGCAGGATCAACTTCCACTCTTCATAATCACATACTTGTGCAATCCGTAACATGATGGTGACTTTTCAGTAGCAACTGTCTGGAATGAGCTCACAATGATTATAACAACCCCATTTCTCTGCTTCTTACCGTTTCTATTAGCTTAAGCTCAATATTGCATGAAGTAACCAAAAAAAAAAAAAAAAAAGTCAGAATAAAGTACAGTTAACCTTCATTTATCTGCACACCCAAGTTAACTAGATAAATGAGGGAACCAGATAACTGAATATATATATATAAAAATGCACTAAGTACATTTGTTATCAGCCAAATGTGTGCGGATAGCGAGGGAACCAGATCAGTATAAGGCCCGAATAAATGAAGGATGACTGTAGTGGTCTTTGCCAACTTGAGACCGTTTACCCGAGTGCAGCATCAATTGGGACCAATTAGAAACAAGCCTAATACCCAAGATAAGTTTATTAGGTTATGAATTTCCCAGTTTACAAATCAATTGCACTTCTCAAAGCATCTTCTGTACATGTGTGCAGACCACGTGGCAGGGTGGGGGCCAGCTTTTTAAAGAGGCCACTGGTTATCCAATATTTGGGAATAGGCTAAAGAGCTATTCCATTTAAAAAAACTTTTTTTTTTTACAGAGGGGTTCTCAAAAAAAAGAAAAAGGGAAAATTATCTAGGTAAAGAAAAAGTGCTTTTAATGGAACAGCCCTTACTGCCATTTCACATACCACATACACACAGGTTAATTTAATTTCACACTAACTGGCTTGGTACATAATGTTTTCAAGTAATTTTATTGGCTATCAACAGGTAAAAAGCCATCCGGTTACTTAACTGGATGTAATTTCAACCTTGAATGTTTAGTTCCACTCAACTTAATGTAGATTAGCCAATCAAACAATCATATGCACATTCGCAAATTGACCCGACGTACTCAGTGCACATAGATGAGCAATGCCGGGCAGTGCAGGTGTAATTGGTTGGGAGTCCCATTACACTAGGTTTTTTACCATACATATAACCTGAATATGAGAAGAAAGCCGTGTATGTGGTTTGTGAAATGCAGTAACTCAATTTATTCAGCACAAAACACAAGTTTTTCTTTCAGGTCAACTTTATTGAAGGCTATCTACCTTCAGCATGAGAACAAAAGTAAGAGGGCAGGCAAAAACAATTTCAAGAATTTGCATGCTGACAATTATGTAGCTATCTGCCCAAACGATATGCCACAGTTTAGGTCCAACAACCTGCAATGCCATTCCACATCTGACAAAATAGGAATAAAGACTTAGAAGAATAAAATGCACAACTGATCAATGTGCTCCCACCAAAACCTGCCCTGCAGAGTAAAGTTACCAAAGTAGAAAACCATGCAAGTGTATAAAATTATAGTGGCATAGAAAAATATATTTCTTGGCTGGTTTGGTTGATACATGTCATTTCCGTTGTACTCAGTGAACATGCTCACATTTCGGTGATAAAAACCAGGTGGCACTATGGTGACATCACCATATCCAACAGGAGGTGCCACCAACATGCACAGCAACATCATCCACTGTATCAGGTTTTTGCGTCACCTATTATACAAACATGTTCAATCCTCTAAGTGAAGCAGCAAGTCAAAATTTACATGCTGGCAACTTCCATACACAGCACTGCATACAAATATAATTGCATACAAATATTAATAACACAGTAGTACGCTCAACCAAAGCTGAGACAATAAACTTTTACACACATACGCACATATCGCCATACCACATTCTGATAATAATGAAAATCCATAAATACCATGTTTTGTACAAAAGTAAGAAAAGCTTTCAGTAACATAAATTCCCATTAATGCCATAAGAACAGAGGCCAAAAAGTTCTGTAGAATGCAAGAACAGATTAACATTTTACAAATATTTCACATTGGTAAAAACTAGCCAGAGCTGTAACGTTCTCATTGAGAATGTTAAAACACCAGGAAGTAAAATTTTTACTTCAACAAATTTAACTTTTAACTGTATCATGACAACAAAGCCGTCACAAATGAACAATATGTAGAGTGTCGGGTCCAATTACACAGTACCCAGGAAAGGCACAAATCATGACATATAAGCGTTGGCAAGTGACGTTCGATAAGTAAACATTAAATATGAACATTCTGCCAAGTCTAACATGTACCCAGTAAGCTTGCAGGTCTACTCCAAAATCTATTTAACAATACTGCACAATATTTATAAAAAGAAATTTCTTCTAAAGTTATATAATTCTGCACTAGATTGTACTAGATTGTTGTACTGTATTTACTGCAACTGAAGACACAGATTTTTTTAAAATCACATTAAATGATGTGCTGAACTAGCTGCTATGTATCACACTTTAAAGTGTCTTCAATCACATTAAAAATAATTTGAAATAACAGATCAACTTTTTACAGGACTACAGGACATAACGCGAGAAGAAAAAAACGTTTAACGGTGTCATACGTCATGTTATGGTCTGCCAGTCAAGCATGGTTAGATAGTGAGACCAAATATTAGTTCTACACAAGAGTCACACACTGCACTTTTTGAAGTTCTGCTTAAGTGCACATAGCTTTATGTTTGGATGTTAACAATATAATAACATCAGTGACTCCAAATGATGATCTGTTCCTTACGCAATGTGTACAGCACTTCCATCGATAGTCAGGCTGACATTTTTGATTTACGCAAATTGAAATGGGGAGAAAAAGTACCACAAGAGGTCACTGACACTGTAGCAGATAAGTATTGCTTGATGACGTCATGTATATTGTGACGTCATCCGTGCATCAAAGGTGTAGTAACGTCATTTTATTGGTTTTTTTTATGTACTATGGTCATGGTAGGCTCTGCTACTTTTTCTCCCCATTAAAAAATTCATAACCAATGAACCTCAATCAGACAATTACATTTAAAAGAAATATCCAGGTGTTTGAAATGAAGGCAAACGACTTCCAACAGATCTGATGTAACAGACAGTAAGTACTTAATTGAAGGGACTCATCATAGTCACTATATATCATCATAGTGTTTTGTATCACATTTTTTAGACAACATGAAATCAATCTGCATATCCTCTCATGGTAAGATACAACATTTCTCTTTCTATACTGATGTCCAGAGGAATGACGTGACGACACCAATGCAACCCAATGCCTGTTGCGTCACATGAATTATTAAAAGTTGATGGAGCGGATAATGAACTGTATTTGAAGGACATCAAGATGAAATATTCAAGGCTGGTGACTTCAGGAGGCACACAACTCCCTTGCTAGCGGATACCTGTGTATAAAATGACAGTCAAGTTTAATACTACATTTAGCAGTATTTAGCACTACTATACCGTAACAATTTCCAATCAAGGGAAATAGAATAGTAGACAGAGTTTGTATTTTTTGTGAGTATATCTGCACGACAGATCTTAGCCACTCCCATTAAATAAAGAATTTGTATCATTAGTAACAGCCTTTAACATAAACACATGCAAGGGCCAAGTTCCGATTCATGTTAAACCACCATGAAAATCATGTATAGAATCGTATCACATTAAATAAATTTTGCTCAAGGTGTGGTTAAGTGTTGCTGTCCATTAAAATGTAAAATGACATATATATCTGATCAAACTTACAGCAGCTATTATTGCTGACAAGCAGCATTGTATGACTGCTTAGATAAATATAATCATTACATCAAGTGGTCCACAGTTTGAGGGATGTCTACAAATTTGACCCCAGATATTTCAATGTATGATAAGACAATGCATCAAACTTATCTAAATAAAACAACATATAAAATAAATATAAGTTGGTTTTTAATACCATCACTAACCTTTCTAAGAAGGCATCGTCACTCTCAGAGAACTTTGGTTGTCTTGGAAGTTTGGAATACTTAAGTGTAAGCAGGTCCCCAACTTCACAAATTATGTCAAGTGCCTGTAATGAATTACAACAAGCTTTAATAATTAAGGAACAATGTTCTGTTAAAATAAAATAAAAAGAACTAGGTGGGGAGGCAACGTTTACCTCTGACAGTAAAGCAATTGTAAAAAGTTTCCACAATTCATACATATTACTATTTTCCACTTGATGAGCTAAAAAAATAGCTAGGATGGTTCATGGATGACGTTCTTGGGATACCGAGCATAAGAGTTTTAGAAGTTACCTGGTCAAGCATAGCTTTGTCATGGCCAGCTGATAAGCAAAAGCGCGCTCTGGATTCAATGATAGGTGTGGCTGGAAAGCCAACCACGACTGTCGCGAGCCCTCTTTTGAGACACTCCCGGCTTAAGGCTCTGTAAAAAAATAACAAGTAGTGAAGTGCGATTAAGGCATTGAATTCCATCCAAAAAAATTATAAATTATGGCTACATGCCAATGAAGCAGAATGCTGATGCTTGCAAACAACATTCTTGCACTTACACTATTTTGCCTGGACAGAAAACCAATAGAGGAATCACAGGTGAATCCATGTTTCCATAGATAATGAAACCCATTTCGTGAAGTCGGCGACGGAAGTATCTGCAGTTCCACGCCAACTGGGTTATTTTCTGTTTTCCTGAAAGCAATAACATTAAAACATGAAAGAGTAAACTATTTATTTTTCATAACAATGCTTAATAGTGCATAATACGATTTTGAGAGTAATTCTGCAATAACAATTGCATCTTTCTAAAATGATGGACACCTTTTAAGCATACAAATCACATATTTCTGTCATCGGGAATAAAATGGTAGAGAAGTTATGTCGTGTTTTGCAAACAAGCCCCAATAGAAACACTCCTTAACAGGTCTACAAGGGATCGTATAAACTTAAGGAAATTTTCTCTTGATCACTTCATTAACCACAGCCAAATGGAGGTGGACTATCCAGTTATCGGTTAGAAGCATTGGAGCGACAAGCCTGACCAGGAAGTTAAAATATCCTGAATGCTTGACATGATGCCATTTAAGTAGACCTACACTACTGGATGATTAAAACCCTAGCAAACGCTCTGAATTCAACAGACCTATGTAAAATGCAATGTCACAATGCCAATCCTTTGATGATCGAATTAAATTATTTTATGAACCAATTGAAACAAATAAATACAAATTCTATGAAGTTCAAGGTTGCTAAGTTTGAAGTTTGGAGACATGACTAACTGGTACAATATCTTATGTTATATATATATATGTATATATATATATACATAATCTTTCAAGCAGAACATATTACGTCATGCTTCAGTGAATATTTACAATGCTGAATTCCAGTCCCCCGTAACATGAACTAAAGAGTCCCTTTAGAAACAAATAAAAATGTATATTTTTATAAAACCTAGGAAAGAATTACGTCACTGAGAGGTTGGGTTATCATTATCATGAATGAGGAAAGGATGTTAAAGTAAGCAGTCCCAGCCAGCAATAATCATGTTTATATATGACTCTAGTGCATATGTACTTAAAACTCCCTTCACTCAGTCTTCAAATTCAACTATAATATTTTGATTCCATTTGGACTGAAGTAGCAACAAATTTCCATTATATTCTCAAGCCTTGCATAACAGGGACGCAGAGGGTAAACTCAAACTATATAGAATGCATTGGAGCACTAATGTCAACATGGCCGATCTAAGGAGAATTTATTCCATAAATAAACAAATAGGCATGCCCCACTTAAACATTTAAGACAACAAACAGCTGCCTTTGTGTGCTATATATAATAGAACAAGGGTGCACAATAGTAACACATCACCATAGCTTACCTGTATTAGTATTGTCCAGTCCCATGATTATTCTCATGGATGTGATGACCTGCTGAGCTACTGGGGCAGGCATGCTAGTTGCATAACAGGCACTGTGTGATCTCTGCCTCACATGGTCCACAAGTTCCTGTCAATACAAATTATACAATGCCGTAAATATCACTTTAAACACTGCAAAAACTACTTCTTTACATGTACTGCATGCTGTCCACATAAAATACAGTCTGAATAATTCTGCTTTATATATTTGTCAGATATATACAATTAACTTGCATGTACTCAGTTAGGGGGCACATTATATGCTATTTTTTAAAAAAGAGTAAGAAACAGGACCAAAAGAAGTGGGGGGGGGGGGGGTATGTGCCCCCTGGTTCCGCCACCCCTGCATGTACTGATCAGAAAAACTTAGTTTTATAAAAACAAATTATTTACTAACCCGAGTTCCGGCAATATATCCTCCTACAGCTCCAAAACTTTTGGTAAATGTTCCCATCATGACATCCACGTCCTTTGGGTCAAGATCAAAGTAGTCCACAACACCACGTCCATTTGGTCCCAAGGCTCCAATGCTGTGAGCCTCATCTAAGTATAAATAGGCTTTGTACTTTTTCTTGAGGGCAATGACCTCGGGTAATCGGATAATTGATCCTTCCATGCTGTAAAAGAACAGAAACGTAAGATGACATTCAAGATATGAGCGAGCAAATATTCATAATGCCACACTAGGAGAATTCAACCCACCTGTAAATCCCTTCAACAACAATCATTATCTTCTTATATGGACGGTACGTTCTAGGTTGGCCGTAGACTACAGCATCTTTCAGTTTTCTCTCAAGGTCTTTCATGTCTGTATAAAATGATAATTGTGCAAGGTCATGCTGACACTGAACTGAAAACGTAGTTGAAGGTTTAACCTTTCTCTCCACACTACAATCATGATCCAAATATAATATATGCTGTGCATTAATAACAATACAAACCATTGTGCTTAAATATTCTGATAGTAGCCCCCGAGAGCCTAGAACCAAGAACAAGGGAAGCGTGGTTGAGTTCATCAGACAAAATCAAACATCCTTTGCTGACGAGGATGGGCATGTTCATTGAATTGGTGGCAAACCCCATGCCAAAGGACGTGGCTGCCTCTACGCCAAGGAAATTGGCCACAAGTTCCTCCAATTCCCTGTGGATGTCTAAACTGCCTGAAATATTTGAAAGTGGGTCATTAAACACTGACACCAATTACTGTACAAATGTGGCACAGACAAAATTTCCTCATAAGAAACACATCGAAGACTGAAAATCAGTGCAAAACCAACCTATCTCTTGACGAGAGCTTGAGATCCCAGAGCCATATTTTTGGATAGCCTTCTCGGAGTCGTCTGTGCAAGGTCCAGAAATGGCAGCAAATCCAAGATAGTTGTATGAACCAAAGTTTAAAACTGTGCTCTTAGTTCCTGTAAATCTGTTCCAATGTTTGGAAAAATGAATTAGTGCCAGCGAAAACCGAAAAGCAAATTTAAGAAACAGTACGTATTGAACATGATGCACTCACCTGAAAGTCCAGCCATGATCAGGGCTTTCTCTGTCCATGAGGTCAAATTTTGTCGCTGCAACACTACAAATTGGTCTGTTCCAGCAATCTCTGATGCGTCGGTACATGTTGCGTGTATAGAAACTTTCAAAGCTTTGGTAAAGGGGCACCCATCCCTATAAGACAACATTACACACGTTACATAAACACTACAAACACCAGATGGAATTGGAGGTGATGTTAGAAAAGAGGATCTTATACACATTTAACAATCATACCTCTTTCACTCGCTCAGCGGCCATGGGGACCTTCTCTATCTGCCATTTTCGGAGCAGGTCCCTCATGTGACCAAAGACAATGAGGATGGTGTAACCTAAATAGGTCAAGATGGCAACCAGGAGAGGAGTTTCTTCAAATGATTCATGAAAGTAGGAAACGTCCTCATCACTGGTATCTCCTTTACCATGCTCATGGTGGGAGAATCCATTTTTCTGAAAAACAACCAACAGCCTCACATTACTATAGTATTATCATGAATATAGAACAGAAGCTAGAAAAACGAATACCACATCCATAAATAATGATTTTGATCCTCCACATGTACAATTTTTGGGTAGATTTGTAAAGTTTATTAAGAAATGTAGGCTAAAGTCAGAACTGTATAAATCGGCTCTAGAAGTATCAGAAAAAGTGCAGTATAGCGGACCCAGATTCATGACCATATTTAGCAAGCCTCATTGCCAGGCCTATGACGTAGAAATACTGAATTCATTGATGACATCATAAATAAATGATGGCGGTGATCATTTTCAAGGCAAGAACGTTGTTCCTTTTTTTTTTAATCTGGGGCTGCCACCCCCAAACCCCCGCTACTAAACACAAAATGTTTTGTTGTGTTCGCAAAACTAAATTTGGAAAAAATAGTGATTATATGTTCATATTTAATGGACGCCAAATATGGGCATAAAGTTGGATCTGCTATACTGCACTAAACCCTTAGTATCAATTACATTTTAGAAATTTGTCAGGTAATCAAAGAACTTGTTAGTATACCACGGTGTACTTGTAAATGTTTGATCGTCAGCATAAAATGTAGTGATCTTTTGAATTGTAAAACCATTTGGCATCATGTGAATTTACATTTATTCAGAATATGCAAAACACAGGCAAAATGTTACAACATACACTTAGGTCAATTATACTTAACAATAATTGACCTACCTGACATTTGTAGATTAGCTGATTCAAACATGTATGTTGTAACCTTTTACCCGTGTGTTGCATATACTTGGATTTTGACAACGTGTAATTTTCAAAGGATATCATATTCTTGATGTTCATGGCTTTCCATTTGATTTTATGGCTGTTCAGCATCTTTATTATCTGAATTCTGAAGACGTGCATTTTAAAGCCTTTGGTATTAAGTGCAACACATTGGTGTTGCCATAGTGGCACATGGGAGTGTAGTGTATGTGACGGTTTTCTTGACTGATATTTTTGAGTGGTGATGTTAGTATGTATACCACGGTGCACTTGTAAAGTTTCTGTCCAGGCGATGATATATGACCCGTGTGACTCTTTAATGATCTAGTCTTGTCTTTTACATTCTTTAATTTTATGTTTTTTTAATGTTTTTACTCTGCTTGCTTTTACATGTAGGTTTGTGAATAAATATATAATTATAATCCAGATCTAGGGAAATTATGCACATTAAACACATATTCCTGGTGACCTACAGCTTTTTTCTAGTTCTACTTTGAGTCAATGACTATATGCTTACAGTACCCAAGGCCGGGCACTCTTTATGAGCTACATCCCAGCTGGATGTCAATCGCATGAGACGTTAAATTGGAGGTGCCTTGTACTCGTCTATTCTGAGGCAAGTAAAAGTAAATGTGTAACATGGTGTGGACCTCAAGCCTTATCATTTCATAATTACGACTGCCTCTGGCAGCAGGTCATATAAGCTGACTAAGCTTCAGATCAAGTAGCAATGAGACATGAGACCCTGCTCCATTCCATATTTTGACTTTGACTTTTTATAACAATGACAACCCTAATTATCCCAGAGATTTCATAATAGGATTCAAACACTAATGTGCACTTATTTTTCAGTCATACTTTTTCATACATAGCAGAACAAAATAGACAGTTGTTGTTTCTCTGTGACCATGAAAGGGACCATAAATTCATAATTAATAAGAGGAAGAAAAAAAAACACCATTGGACAGGCAGGAAACTTTACTTAATTGTTATTGAAAGGCAAAATTTTGTATCATTTTCCAATTTGGGCATTTCTGTTTTATGCTATTCCAAAAAAAAAAAAAGGCAGATCGAAAAAGAAAGTGTACATTTGTTATGAATCTTACTATAATGTTTATTAATGTAAGCTGATGTACTTTATTATTCTAGAGGAGGCTGCAAGGACTCACACACTGCAACTAAGGGGGGGGGGGGGGGAATTTTTTTTTTCAATCGACCTTAACAAGAAATACAGACTGTCAGTGCACAAGCACTACAGCACTGCATTTCATGAAAATAATCCATATAAGTGTTATCAAAGTAAGTCATTCACCTGAAGTGTTGATAAGGTACACGAGCTACATGGAGTTTGACCAAGTCCTGTAAACATCAAAAGCTGCAGCCCACCTTCCACCAGATTTACAGTTAGCATGTCTAAATCCTAAATTCACTGTCCTTATAGGGAGTTCCCATCACATTTTTAAGGAAATATTAATGAATATCTTCTTCATAGAAACGAACTACAAGCTCAAAACTGGATGTGAGATAAAGGCACCATTTCATTATCTTTTTACATATAAGCCTATATATGAACCAAATAGGCCTATTACAATACAAAACACTATACATTTTTAATTAAGTAAGCATGTTCATAGCTTTGGACCAAGAGAAAAATACACAAAAAACAATAAGGATCTGAGTACATTTTTTTTAATATTTAAATGCAAGTCTTTCATGCATGTTTGCACTGCACTGCCACTGAGAATTTTACAGGTGAGTAAATAAGGAAACTTCCACACAAACTAAATGCGTAAACACTGCAAAACATGAATAAGACAGCTAGCTGACAAAAAATTTACTCTTATCTGGTACATCAAGTAATCAAAATTAAAGGAGGGCTATCAGATCAATATGTGATATCAACAGAATCTATGACTCACATCCACTTGAAATGACATAACTAGCACGATGGAAAACTGTATCGTATATCATGTCACAGAATTATTGTGACTAAACAAATAGAGTAAGGCAGGGGATCAGACATGAAGCCACAATACTTGGTGTTGACCCTCCAACCATGAGTGACACGCCCCTCCCGCCACACGCGCCCCAGTTCACCCATGACCATGTTCAACTTCAGGGATTCGGGGTTTGGGCGTATTCCTACAGGTGCAACTTCCCCATGGTTTGGGCACATATTTCACTCAAAAATCAAAAACTTTAACCTTGATGATAAACATAACTGACGAAGATTACATAGGAATCTTGTAGGTCTTGAACGTGATCTATAGAAAAGGCATGTCAGCAACTTGTGAGTCACGCCTTGTAAACACACAAGAAGCCGAGTTGCTAAGGAGGAATGTTCACATGAAAAAACCCCGGTTCCGAAGTTAACCCTTAAAATATATCCTACAAACCTTATGTGATGTTCCACTTAGGCTGTTGTGTTTTCCGTTGGTTATAATTGGTGTTTTAAAGCCATTTTGTCCCCTCTGATGAGGAGTCTGGGTTATCTCCCCGGGTGCCATCTTTTGCAGGGAAGAGTTTCAGTCAAATGTTGCTTTATTGGTCACGACTGACCGTCCTTGTAGACCAACCACAACGCGCCTAACAAATGTCATGCAACAGCGCCCTCTATCTTAATCTTAATGTACAACCTGTGGGGACACCTTGTGTGCAAGGTGTGTGTGTACTTAGCAGTGTTCCCACATTTAGTTATACAATGTATACAATGTAATCAATTTATGCAATTTAGTTTATCGGAATGCATCCCAAAATGGACCCAGATTAAACTTTGTTTGAACATGCCACATCGGAAAAGCTGCCTAATAGGCTAATAGAGAGTGCCTAAATCACATTAAGTCTATAATCTGAGAATTGGTCAAACGTAATTGTATATAGATCTCGAGAAACAGTATTTATATATATTTATAATTTATTTTCGTTTTCGTTGAAAAACTAACATGCACAAAATGCATTATCATTTCATTTTATTTATCCCTGGTATCACAAAATGTGTCATGAGAAAATAAGGCATTGGAAGTTCTTACTGTAATTTTAATGATCAAAATGTGTTTCATAAGCAAAGAATAAAGATCTATTAGGGTCATCATGATCCTCTAAGTTGAATCCCATTAGAAATAGTAATTTCCAAAATGGTTCAGCTTGATACATTAATTAAGTTAGTTCTCACTTTATCAGTGTTTATAGGAGCGTTTACCGTGACGTCATTCTATAAATAGACTGGGGTTGCCTGGCCGTCAATGGCCGTGGCCGATGCACTGCAGAAGCAGCATAAAAAATGCCTTTAAATGTTGCTATAACGGATTTATGACAAAACTTGATTAAGTTTCAAAAGATGTCATGCACTGTTTACTGGGTTGGATTGCACTTAATGACACTTTTTGGACATCAATAGTTAAGTGCACAACTTAATTTCAATTCATTAATAATGCAAAATGTGTGTACAATTTCACAGCTTTAGTAAGTAAGCTTGTGCACACCCCCACAGTATGCTTATGTCTTTTATTGTATTGAACAACTAGATCTACATCCTGTGTGGAAATATTAAAAAAATATTAATAATTTTTTTATCCATTCCAGAAGAATTATCAGCTTATGAGTATTAAAATATAATCACGCTCATCATATGACTCTCGAGTATTTTGGGAGTTTTTATTGCCATATATTTTGAATATTTTTTCATGCCTGTTTAAGACCCTATTATATACCAACATTGATGAAATGTTAAATAATATTGCATGCAAATTTGTGGGGGAAAAAAATAATTCTGATAATTTGGAAAGTCTTTTATGATACAGTAACATGTCTTTAGCAGGTCTAAATTATATTTAAAGTTCAGTGTATGTTTATTTGCAATTGAAGGTCTGAAAAAAAAAATTGCCAAAAAAGTAGCGTTTTTCCCTTCCTAGAATCTCATATTATACAATGACATCCATATATTTATGAATACTTAAATGTATATACAGCCACACCAAGAATTATTCAGACACTTTTGTCATCATCAGGACCTCACTAAACAATTTTCCTTTTAGAGTATCTCAACAGTATGTAAATTTATATTGAGCACTTGGTTTTTAGTGCATGAGTTAAAGCAGCTGAGATCATGAAAATGTGGAATTTAGTGGATTGGATAAATAAATACTTCAATTTATAATATAATGGCAAGTATGAGAGGGCAGACCCGTTAGTCTTGATTTACATTCAATAGACTATATTTATAGCAATAATATATTGTATTGCAACAGTTTGTATGTTCACCGAGGTTAATTGTGGTTGCTTTACAAAGTTTGATAAGAAATGAACCCGGGGAAATTCAGTTAAGGAGATCCCCCCGGGAAAATTCAGTTAAGGAGACCCCCCCCCCCCCAAACTGCCTGGTTTCTACGGGGGGGGGGGGGAAAGCATGACTATTCACATTTGTCTGGGTCACTATGTCCTCAATATCTGCTGAAAGATGGCACTTGTCCGGTGCCTAGCACCAGTCTTTCTGAGAACTCACGCAAAGCATCAAGGGATAACGTAAAAAATGGATCGTTGAATAAGCGTCGCAACGCTGTAACAACGCGTTACAACGCTTGTTCAGTGCCTTTTACGAAAATAGTACCTTCTGCAGTTGGTAAAGTTGTTCAATTTCATAACGTTAGTAGAGTTGAAGTCAAAACAAATCGTCTGGGCCAATTTTACAGCAAGTGGCTGCTTGGAAGAAAGATATAAGGCGTAGTAATCGCATTACTTTGTGTGCAGACGACGCGCGGAAGTATTTCGGAGCGGCAAATCGGTTATGAGAAAGGCCAGTGTTTGAAAGATAATAAAAATTGTAGTCAAATTTTCTTTAATTGCAAAGAACAGTGTTTTTAACTGGGGCTATGCTGCTATGGGGTAGCCAAGAGAGTACATTGGGGGGTAATCTGGAGCTTGGATGAATCCATTAAAAAGGGACTAACCCCTTTTGCACTTTACCATGTTAACTTGGCTCCATAGAAACATATCTGCCGAGATTGCACATTGGGCTGGATATTGTGTCCTTTGGGCCAATAAGCAGGTCTTTGGGTGACGAGCTAGCCTTTGGGCTGGCTCGCCGAAATTCCATTATGACTTAAAAGAATATATGGTTTTTGCCATAGATAGAATATCTATGGTTTTTGCTTACCGGCGAATACTTCTAATATCGCTTCCTGGCTTTTCCCAGAAAGCTTTGACGAGTACGTTCCGTAAATTGCGGAAACCTTGCAGACCGTTCCGACCGATGATAAAAGGTCCCAAACTGGAAAATTCTGTCCACTGATTTCAAAATGTCATATCTTCGTAAATAATTATTAGATTTTCAGCTGTTTTCACTCACATGTAGTATAAATGATGTGTTTTGATAAGAAAACAACGTTGACATCTCTCAAGAAGAGAATTTCTAATTTCAGATTATATGCCTTCAAGTCCATAAAATTTGAATGTCACAAATCTTTTTTCTTCTTCAATAATAATAAAATATGCTTTGCAGATATTATTGAAAACACTGGTCATGTATGGTTTGCAATTTTTTATGAGCAAAAATATGTGTCCTTACTGTTTAAAAAATTTTTGCAACTCTGTTTACGGTGACTTTGAAACATCCTTGTTTCATGAAACAGAAATAAATGTTACTGGATTTATTTATCCGTTTTTATTTAATTAGGCAACGGCAATAAAAAATAATTACCACTCTGTTCACTGGTTTCCTGTCTCCAAATTTCAAGCATCAATATATATCACCCATTTCTCATCTGCTTCCTCGATTGGAAAAGATTGTTAAATTACAACTCCGTATTTTACAAAATCAGTTATTATATAGTTTGGGTATATAACTGATTCTAAAAAATTTTTTTACAAAATGTTAGGATTAAAATTAATTAATCAGATAATTTAGAAAATTAAAATAAAATGTATAAATGTATGTAGATATAAAAAAAAAAACATAAAAATTAATTACACCACAATGATGACAATGATGATGAACATGCCAATTAAGACATGAAGTATTTGATTATAATTACTGTCAATCATGCCAGCTTAATCTAGATTTATAATGATAATTTATATTAAGCCATAATTCCACTTTCATCATCATTATTAGCGATTACTCCCATCTTCTGCCGAAAGAGGGCGCTTGTCCGGTGCGTAGCACTGGTCTTTCTGATAACTCACGCAAAGCATCAAGGGATAACGTAAAAAATTGATCGTTGAATAAGCGTCGCAACGCCGTTACAACGCTTTTTCAGTCCCATTTATTTCGTTAGAACGCTTGTTCAGTGCTTTTCATGAAAATAGTACCTTCTGCAGTAGGTGGAATTCCACGTTAAAGTTGTTCAATTTCACGACGTTAGTAGAGTTAAAGTCAAAAGAAATCGTCTGAATTAATTTTACAGTGAGTGGCTTCTTGGAAGAAAAGAATAAGGCGTAGTAATCGCACTACTTTGTATGCAGACGACACGCAGAAGCATTTCCCTCCCCGATTCTGGGGGAGCGGCAAATCGGTTATGAGAAAGGCCTGTGCTTTGCACTGGATCGTAGCGCCGCCTTACGGAAGAAAACGGTCTTTCGGCCAATTTCTGCCGAAAGACGGCGCTTGTACGGTGCGTAGCACTGGTCTTTCTGATAACTGATGCAAAGCGTCAAGGGATAACGTAAAAAATCGATCTTTGAATAAGCGACGCAACGCCGTTACAACGCTTGTTCAGTGCTTTTAAGGAAAATAGTACCTTCAGCAGTGGGTGGAATTCCATGGTAAAGTTGTTCAATTTCATGACGTTAGTAGAGTTTAAGTCAAAAGAAATCGTCTGAACTAATTTCACAGTGAGTGGCTTCTTGGAAGAAAGAAATAAAGCATAGTAATCGCACTAATTTGTATGCAGACGACGTGCGCAAGCATTTCCCTCCCTGATTCTGGGGGGAGCGGCAAATCGGTTATGAGAAACGAGTGTCAAGTAAATGCCATTGAAAAATCTGAGACAATGCATTTATCCCAGAAGCATTGTAATACAACTACTGAACGTTCGGATAACTGAGTACTAATTAAATTAATACTGGGTAATTTTGAGCAGTTTAGGCCAATATGCGTACATAACACTCATTATGTTGCCAAATCATGCAAATGAACAATAAATCGATCGATCTATCTTATCTACTTGTCCACTGTTTATTAGTGAAGGTGTAAAGCTTTAAAAATGTTGCATTGGACACAGTTCAGTTATTTCTTTTACACTGGTATATAGGTGATATTTATCATTACTGGAATTTTAGCTTTAATGATTACTTTAGGGGAGATGGTAATGTTAATGCCCCCCTCCCCCGCCCCACTTACAGTATATACACTATCTAGATACTGTGATATACTATAAATGATGCTATAATTTAAAAAGATTGGCATGCTTTAAGTGCCACAGACATATTTTCTTAATGTTTTCACAGGCCACGTGAGGTGGAGGGGGGTCCTGACTAAATTCAGTGTTACACATGGGATATAGTTTCAATCACAATTTTATGTTATTTATTGTATATTACCTGATACTGACTGATAATTCTGGCTTCTGAATGGTTAAATATCTCCCAGTGCAGGTGTCATATATGCAGATGACACAACATTTTGTATAAGCAATTTTGTTACAGATGCCCCAATCAATTACATCTTTTTTTTCCTCGTAATACTGTATCTTTGCATAATGACATAATATAGATGGATATATTTTTGACTCGAATATGAACCATGTTGAAGTGTCATATTTTGTAAGGTGATGAAGTTATACTTTCGTTTGAAGTACTTTAACTTGTGAGCAATGTTGATACAAATTGGTTGGTATAAATTTCTCATGACTAGGTGTGAATGTGATTCTGAGCCTGTAAAATGATAACTAGACATGGATTCATTGAATTAGAGTGGATTAATTGAATACCATTACACTACTTCCTTCCCTGACTTTTTGAGAGGCAATTTTTTTTAATTACACACTGCCCCTGAAGCCTATGTAACATTTATTTACAAAGCAAAGCAGTATTTCAATTCTGTTCTCAGCAAAAATATGTTCAGAAATATAGTTATACCAAATATAAGCTTACTTTAATCTTAGAGTGATAATATCTTGCATATCAAGCCTATAATTATTATCTTATATTAGCTTGGGTTATTTGCCCATGCAGGGTGCAAATATATATATTCATAGATCTATGAATATAACAAATTGCTCACTGTAATCAATGCCACATTGCTGGAATCCAATAAAGTAAAATTAGCACCCTTTTATGTTGTGCTATCTGGTCTTGTCATTAAAATTGCAATGAACAGTGAAACGGATTGCAATCTGTGCAAGATAATGAATTGATTTGAATGGCATATACATTGTAGCCTGGCAGTGGCAGTACTTAAGACATAAGGCCTAGATCTCACGTAGCCGGTTTTGACGTAGTGAACCTGTAGTATGACGTAATGGTTTTGCAACAGCTTTTTTTAGCCGGGTTGGCGACGGATTCTGGGAAAAAGTGGCGGGGTATCATCCGATGGGTGACTTGATGGGTTCTACGGGTGACTCGATGGGTTACGGCCAATTAGCGATTCCAGGAGAGACTCGACGGCTTCCAGGGGTGACTCGACGGGTTGTACGAGTAACTCAACGGCTTCTACGAGTAACTCGAATTTTAAAATATAACGACGGGAAAGTCGGCGAGTTAAAACTACTAGCTGTCGGCTTACCCGTACAACACGTTGAGCCTCTCCTGGAATTTGACGTTTTTTCCCGTACGTTTACTAAAAAAAAATATAATAAATAGGGGCTGCATCTCTTGCTCTTGATCATTCTGTCTCCAGCTGCAGAAGAGGAAGGACCATGTACATGCATCAACCAGAATGAAATAGAGCCTTGCTACTACTAGCTTCTCAGGCCAATGATACATTTAATTTACAACTTGATTGTGTGACCGCACTAGCCGAGGAGGAGGAGGAGGAGGAGGAGGAGAAGAGAAGAAGAGAAGAAGAGAAGAAGAGAAGAAGAGAAGAAGAGAAGAAGAGAAGAAGAAAGAAAACTGGCAGCCATGAGGAGGAGGAGGAGGAGGAGGAGGAGGAGGTTTTGGGTGAGGCCCTGGCTGTTGAGAAGACCTCAGGTGGGATATTATGAGCGTCTACTGAATAAACTGCTCCACGAGGATACCCCAAGTTATACCAACTTTATGAGAATGGAACCAGCCATGTTCCAAGAGGTCCTTGGCAAAATTGGTCCTGGGATTACCAAAGAAGACACCTTCTGGAGGAAAGCCTTGGAGCCAGGACTCAGACGTGCCATCACCCTCCGCTATTTGGCAACTGGAGACAGCTAAAACCATCAGCTCCATAATTCGAGAAGTATGTGAAGCCATCATTGCAGAATATTCTGTTGATGTCCTGGCCTGCCCCACAACTCCAGAAGAGTGGACAGAACTATTCTCTTCAAGATGGAACTTTCCTCATTGTGTTGGAGCATTGATGGAAAGCATGTGGCCATCAAATGTCCTCCCAAAGGTGGTTCCGTGTACTACAACTACAAGGGATACCACTCCATTGTACTCATGGCTCTTGTGGATGCTGAATACAAGTTCCTCAATGTAGACTGTGGAGCTAACGGAGCTGGATTGGATGGAGGAGTTTTTAGCGCGACACTCCTGAGGCAAGCACTTAAAGAAGGGACCCTTGGGTTACCTCCACCTGAACCAATTCGTCCTGGTGAAGGACCTCTTCCCTACTTCATTGTCGGAGATGATGCCTTTGCTTTGAGAACCTGGCTGATGAAGCCACTGCCCCTCAGAAACATGACCAAGGAGCAGAGGATATACAATTACCGACTCTCCCGGGCAAGAAGAATTGTGGAAAATGCATTTGGGATCCTTGCAGCAAGGTTCAGGTGGAATCCATAGTCATTGCTGCTGCCTCTACAATCTGATGAGAATAAGGTATCCAACTGCCCAGAACACCATGGTGGACCAGGAAGATCCAGTCACACATCTGATCACCCCAGGAACTTGGAGCAGCTGGAGAAATCGATGAAATGCCATCACCCACTAGAGGCCATTCGATGACTGATGCAGACAGACAGACAGACAGACAGAAAGTATTTATTTTGACCATAAACTTACAATTTACATAAACAAAAATAATCAAGGAAAACTGGTTATATTATGGTCATAGGAGACATTCACTAAGGCCAAAAGCCGCTGACGTGCATGCCACCAATGAGCCATTTGGTGTTATAATATACGAGTATTGGGTACAAATGAAAGGAAAATCATGGTAAGGATTGCAAGTGCTACAAGCAGGACAGTACCAAATTATTACCTATATTTACATTAATTGTTTTAATTGCATGTTCGCTGATGGGCTACCTTGTACTGCATACATAACAGTTTGGATTAGTGCAGTCTGTTTGATAGGCATTGATATAAACCCTTTTTAGATAGAATGATAAACCATGAAGACTATGTGTGCTAATTTTTTCTATGATAATTTTTGGTGCTTGATTAATTAGTTGTGGTAATCTATTTTTGATTGAGCTTTTTGACAGTTGGTACCTGAGCCAGGGGATTACTAATAGATGTCTGTCTCTTGTTGGATAGGGGTGAATATCTAACTGCCGGGGAAAATTAAACTGCTGAAAGTAGTGTGGTAGATTTGGTTAGTTAATCTGTGGTAAAATTTCCACTCCTGTAAATGCAAGATATCATCTAATTTTAATAAATTAAGTTGTTTGAAGAGCGGATTTGTATGGGAATTATACTTGCTTTTTGTGATTATTCATATCACTCTTTTTTGCAGTTTCATTAACCTATTTGATTTTAATCCCCAAAGTAAAACACCATAAAGTAAATGTGATGCAGCCAAGATTCAACGGCAGTACTTGGTCGACTATGTTAATTCAGAGGAAGGAAGTGTGCCATGGCTAGATGACATGGTATAAAGATTCCACAAAACAACCGCAGCCTTTTTCAAGGCCACCAAATCCTCCAAAAAGAGCAGACCATGTACACTTCTTGTGTAAAAAAAAAAAAGTTCCTATCTGACCCACCCAAAATAAGCACCATCCCAGCTGCATTTCGTTCGTAATATTGTACGTTAAATTGCTGGTCCATTGTACTCTGTGTCTTTCCTGAGGCAAGGAAAAGAGCCCACCCAAGGGGTCAATGTGCAACATGGATGGGTCCTTTTATTACTCAGTGTCAATGCTGAGGCAAGTGAAAGACACCACACTTAAGTTAAATGAAATTTTGTTAGCTAAAGAAATATAAAAACTTTATTAAAGTGTGATAAATAAGAAATTTACTGAAAAATAGTCCAAGTGTAAAATTAAAATAACAAAATAATGGACCAATACCTTTTTGTACTCTAATCAAAAGGAAATATGAACAAGTTACTTGAAGTAAAAAAAAATTTTCTGGAGAAATATTATACTTTTTAAGTTCTTTGACAAAGATAGAGAAAAGTTTGGAGGGTTTTGAAACTTTTTCTTTTTTGATTGATTGTTAACACAAATATGTTTACAAGGCCTGCTCTTTTGGGAGGATTTGGTGGCCTTGAAAAAGGCCGGGGTTGTTTTGGGTGGCCTTGAAAAAGGCCGGGGTTGTTTTGGGTGGCCTTGAAAAAGGCCGGGGTTGTTTTGTAGTGTCTACAGGTTCAAATACTGGCTCATATTCAGCGGTACTGCCTGGTTTTTCGGATATCATGGATGGAGGTCCAGAAGGAGGTACTGAAGAAGGTCCAGCTACTGCTTCAGATGGCCAAGTCTTCTTCGGACTAAGAAGTGGCTGGGTGTAGTGGAGCTGGTGTTGCTGATGAGGCCCAGGAGGAGGAGAGGAAGAGGAGCGAAGAACTGGGGCTGCTGCTGGTGCTGCTGGTGCTGCTGGTGCTGCTGGTGCTGCTAGTGCTGCTGGTGCTGGTGCTGGAACTGCTGCTAGGGCTGCCGCCGCCCCCGCCGCCCCCGCCGCCCCCGCCGCCCCCGCCGCCGCGTGTTGCTGATGAGGCCCAGGAGGAGGAGAGGAAGAGGAGCGAAGAACTGGGGCTGCTGCTGGTGCTGCTGGTGCTGCTAGTGCTGCTGCTGGTGCTGGTGCTGGAACTGCTGTTAGGGCTGCCGCCGCCCCCGCCGCCCCTGCCGCCCCTGCCGCTGCCGCCCCTGCCGCTGCCGCCGCCCCTGCCGCCGCCGCCCCTGCCGCCGCCGCTTCTGCCGCCACCGCCCCTGCCACCGCCGCCGCCGCCGCTGCCGCCGCTGGAATCGACTCTCCGTAAGGTCTTTGGGAGGAGGAGCAACCATTTGCTGCATCATTGCCTGGAGGACTCCGGATGAAGTTTTGGCAAGATCAACGAGTCAATGCCACTTTGCGGACCTTCCTTCCTTCGCTTTTCGTAGGGGCCGCCCTTGGATTGCTCAGCAGGAGGGACATCCATTCAAATGTCCGGATTGGAATTATCCTGGGGCCCAGATTCTTCTGCTGCAGTCGAGCTGTCGTCCAGTTCCTGGAGTGTTTTCTTGGTCTTTGCAAGTATGTTGCTGCCCTGGCGACTTGGAATTCTTGAGATGTGGTCCACCAGGAATCCAAAATTAGCACATATCCACTGTTCTTTCTCAGTGAGATTCCTCTTAGCAGTACCGGATGGGGTCCTCATTGATTCCAGCCAGGTCTTGAGTTGGAATCCATTGCAGGGGACACTCAGTTTGCCAGCCATTTCATTGAGGAGGGCCATCTTCTTGCCTGAATGTATTCCTTCAAGGTCCGGTCGTAAAAGATAGGATTGTCGCGATACCAGTAAGCAACATCACTGGCTGGCAGGAACAGCTTTTCTTGCTTTCTCCGACCAGCAGTTGAAGGCACATTTCCAGCAGATGCAGCAGTAGAACGAGCAGGCGAAGGAACTGCAGAACGAGCAGGCGAAGGAGCTGCAGAATGAGCAGGCGAAGGAGCTGCAGAACGAGCAGGCAAAGGAGATGCAGAACGATCAAGCGAAGGAGCTGCAGAATGATCAGGCGAAGGAGCAGGTGAAGTAGCAGGCGAACGATCTGGCGAAGGAGCAGGTGAAGTAGCAGGAGCAGGTGCAGGAGAAGGCGCAGGAGCACGAGAACGAGCAGCAGCATGAGCACAAACAGGAGCACTAGCAGCAGTGGATTTCTGTGACTCATCAGTTCTGCCAGCATCTGATGATGACTTCATAGCAATTCTCGAACGCTTCTTTCCGGGCGCCTTCGAAGGTCTAGTCCGCTTTGCAGGTGACTTTGAAGGTGCAGGCTTCTTGATCTTTTCCTTCACAGGAAGAGCACTCTTCTTATTGTTCTTGTCTGATGCTAAAGATGCATCCTCATCGCTTGGTCGATATGAGGAAGAAGCCATAGAGGAAGGCGACTTTTCTGCATCCTCAGTATGAAGTGCAGGGTTCCTGGTCCTAGTCTTTTTCATCAGCATGATAACAATTTCTGGAGCGGTGTTTTCGTCTTCTCTGTATGGTAGCAAGATGCTGAATGATCTCATAACCACTGGTCAATCTTTATATACTGCCTGGATAGCGTACCCCGCTGTGATGACATAATAAACCCAGATCGCATTGCATCACTACCAATTAGTTCAAGCGTATTGGATCAACACCGATGAGTCTAAATTGAGAGCCGTCGAGTTAACCCTGGCACTGGGCAAATTCGACAGGTTACTTATGGAAGCCGTCGAGTCACTCGTACTACTCGTCGACTTACCCCTAGTACCCCTCAACAAGCCGTCGGGTTTACTACGGGTAAAATTAGGGACCGATAACTCGCCGAATTCGATGGGTAATCCGCCGACTTATGATGGTTTTTGGACACCTGGGAGTTTGCCACGGGTATGCCATGTACGCATAGGGGGGCATCTGCAACACACAGAAGATTGGCACAGAAAAGGCAAGATTGAGAACCAACATACAGTTGTAGGTGTAAAAGCAGGCACATAACTGCGAGCAGCAGAAACAAAAACAACCAAATCGTCGTAGAACCTGAAATATACTAATGACTGGAAAAATACCAGCTAGTCCTTGCATATTCAGGGTACAAAGCCTACATTTAAGGGCAACAACATAACAAGTGCACAATGGTACAAATAAACCAGAATCTGAAATATACTAGAGACAGGGAAAAAAACCAGATCGTCCTTGCATATTCAGGGTACGGAGATGTAGATCGCCAACCCCGACGAAAAGAAAAACTATGCCCAAAGGCAACAAGTACTGACCTTTGTACCAACGATTTTACCATTGGTGCGTTGACAGTTGCAAGTTGGAGATTGCAGGACACACGTGGTCCGACGAGTCCACAAGTTAAACTTGGGACAACGCAACAGAATGAAGTCGTAGACGCCGCCAATGAGAGTACAATGATTAGGACGACACAAGGGTGCCGTGGCCTGCAATGGTGAAGGCAGGACGCAAGAAAAACAAGGGGAAAGTTTGGGAAAACTTCAGTCCAATTTTTAGTCTGTTAGGTGTGATGGCGCTCGTAAACACAACTGCTGCGCATGCGCGGATCGAAGTGCCACCACGCCATAAATAGATTTCCCGCTTGAAATCTTCATATCAATATCATCAGATAGGAGCTCCAAGCTGAGTGGCCACATAGTCCAGATGGCTTCTAACCAGAGCAGTATAAAGTACAAATACTTCCTTGGTAAGGCTGTCGAATGTTCTAATGATGCACCATGTTTCCGTTGGGTTAATTGTTTGTGATGGATGATATCTGTTTTTTTCCCCTGATTTTCAGTACAACCTCAGCACTGAATGGAATAAAATTGATTGTTCCCTTGTTTTCTTGATTGGGATAAATTTATCCTCAGCTTCTTTTAGCCTGGAGGTAAAGAACTGTTGCTGTTCAACATCGTAGGGATAACCTTCAAAGATCTGTTTCCAGTCAACTGATAGATGGTTTCTTATGCCTTAAAAGTTAGCCTTCCTCATCTATGACAGTTTTCTACCCAGTCTTTGCTGTTCGATAAATCAACAGAAGTTTTATTTTAGAACTGTATGATCACTGTTACCTAGTGGGACCTCATACGTTATGTCCTCCAAATCAAGGATCGATGGAGTATTTGTGCCTAAGTTGCCAGACTTGTTGGAACCAGCATGAGTGTTTGTTGACACATTTGTGTGAATGAGGAAGTTGTGGAGATCCCAGTTGATCTTGGGGTAGTCACCAACTATCAGTAGGTGGGTTGGCTGCAAGAAGGATATTGTTAACAGTCTCAAGGAGTTTGTTATGTTGTAGAAGAATGCAGTACCTCAGTATATCCTTCAATGTTACTTCTTCAGAAGTGGGCAGAAAGTGGTCTAGTCAGTTTTAGGTTTGATTTGATTTTTGTATGCATTTAGTGTTCACTGTTCAGCTAGCCTTTTCTTTAAGGTTTTTGCTTAACATCTAATCTTAAAAGCTCAGTTACATAAAAACCGCTTGTTGTTACCTTTTAATTTGGTCTTTCTAGTACCACCTGGCAACAAATTAAGCTAAATAGAATCAGTTGTAAAAAATATGTTGATAAATGTTAAAGGGGAACTAATGGAAGTTTGTATGTTAATTTCAAAAGTTCAATTAGATGTTAAATAATATATTGGTGTGAAAGGAAATGTCTTAATGGCTGGTTTGACATTGTTTCAAGCCAATTAAAAGTGCAATTTGCACCAACCGCCGACATGATGGGGGCCACCATTATTGCACACGGCACACAAGACAGTGACGTCACTTGTGTACACTGCTAGGCCATATATGCATTCAGCCATATGAATCAATTCATAATCCTGTTGATTACAAGCCATTACATTGTTTATTGCAATTATAACAAGAACATATAGCACAACAACATAAAGGGTGTTAATTACAATTCTTTGGGAATACAGCATAATTATTGCATTGATTGCAATGAGCTTATTTCAAATGTATGTTGCATTGCTAGAAACATTTAATATAGGCCTACTAGTTTAAAATAAAATATAATATCAAAAACTCATTTTCAACAAAACAATCACAATTAAGAACTGATCCCTGTTGTAAACTTTTTATTAATTTTGCAATTTGTCTGCCATACTTTAATTTTCATCCCATCATTATTTCTTAGATTTAGATCTTGTTATTTATATATAAATGTATTATTATTATTTTTTCATTAAATAATATGTATTTTTTTAAATATGAGTTTTTAGGGGACATCCACGTGAGCCTTTTTTTTAAAATAAGAACTTATTGGATGTCTCCTGACCAAAGGTAATTAGATCATATGTATTTTGACTTTTATTTAATTTATTTTTCTGCTAATAGTTGTTTCTTGCTGCTTTTGTTTGTTTTATTTAACATTGATCTAATAAATTCTTTCTTTCTCTGTCTAATTGCTTTGTCTCAAGTTCAATGGCAATTACTTGACACTCAGTAAGAACTGCTCTGAAAGTGCAATTAACTGTAACTAAACTGTTGCTGACAGTTTCTCACCAGTTGAATAGTACAACAGTGACGTATTTCCGGTCAGTGCAAAACACCAGGAATTTAAAAAATGGCGGCCTCCGTAGTTCACAACACGGAGCTAATTTCATTACCAGGGCACATATACAAGCTATGAATAGCATGGAATTGTTTCTATGGACCCAAGCTAAAATCTGAGAGGTAAAGTGCAAAAGGGGTTAGTTCCCCTTTAAGATATAATAATTTTTCGAAAATGATCAGTTGAAAGGCCCCTGCACCAGCAGCTAGGGAGAACCTTTGAAGTGCCTGGGGTTTCAGTCCTCTTTTCTATATTCATGACAATATGAAAAACAAGTAAATATGCTATAAAAAGATCCAAATGTTTGAGTTGTTAGTTAATTTAGAATTAATTTTTTTTTTTTTTGTGCCCCTTGAAGAACAGGAGGTACTCGTGCAGTTAGTAAAGACTCAGTATATTCTTCTATTGAGATGTCGTCAGTTGGTTATAACTCATGAATCTTCCTAGCTAAATATTCTATAAGAATGAGAACCTAACACCACATAGGGGTTATCAGGGTGCACTCTTTTTATCTGTGAATCTTTGGACTCCACGTCCCACCTCTTGTTCTTTTCAACACAAATTTAGTTGATTGCTTTGCTAAATTGATAAGTTGTTAATCTATGTTGGATGTTAGTATTTATGATATGACTATTATTGTTGTCAATCTGAATAACGGATATTGAAGCACAACGAGATGTGCGACGAAAGTAGGTCAATCATTATGGCCATTAATTTTAGAGGCGAACAAAATAGTTCTTTAGAATTTGTCCGGTACGATATATTTAGTATAGGGATGTGGCATATTGTGATCTTATGATTAATATAAACCTGTGTACACTGTCAAATTCCTTGCTCCCCCACTAGGATTGCTCCCCCGAATTCTCCAAGACCCATTTCTGGGTAGAGGTGTGCATCAAGACTGTATGGTTGTAATGTCATTCAAGTGATTGTTGTTGTTTTTGTAGATCTTGTGGCTTTTTGGCCCTCAGCGTGATCCCATCACAGGCAAGCCCTTGTCATCATCTAGAGCAATATTGGTTTACAAATTTAGCAGACAGCCATGCACCCATGCAAGAAATCCTCACCACATGCGTGGCCTAACTGTGCTGCACTTCGGAGTATTATGCATCAGGTGGTTACCCACAATGTCTGACCCCTTTCTTCATGTTACATGTGTTCTTTGTGATGTTCTGGACCATTTTTGCATGAAATCAGTGGAACAAGGTGTATCGTTTTGGAGACCCGCTGCCTTTGCTATAACTCAGCTCACTCCATATCTAAGGGTAGAACATGCTCTAACCACGTCCGCCCATTGCTACTACAAATCAAATCTTCCTTGTCAAAATTGTGGTACTATGCAACTACGCCAGGCATCACAATGGCGGATTTGGGGCGTACTAATGCTAATCCTTGTGTTTCGTCTCCAAGTTATGGCGTCAGGCAGGCCTGTCCATTGATCCGGATTGCTCAGATTCTGGAGCGTCCTTGACCATCACCAGGTATACATTGCATTCCTTCCCCTTTTTTTATTACATGGTCGTGTTACCTCTGGAACCATAGCTTATCCAAGCAGATTATGCTCGATGGCCCAAAATTGTTTTCATTTTCCACGAAATGTCGCTTCCGCTCCCTTTACCGCTAGGTGTCTCCCCTAGTCTCGCTCTCATCTTGTGCCTCGCGTGACTTGAGTTTTCTAATTTTGGGCAGACTGACAAGTTCGATGGTCTGAAGTAGAGTTTATAGGAATCAGACTGTCTAAAGTTGACAATTGTGGAGGGGGGGGGGGGGGTGGGGGAAACAAAATAGTATCATCGTATTCCCAACGCCTAAGGATTCATGAGACCTTTTTCCTCTTTATTTAAATCCATTCTGCATGCGGAGGTGCTAAACAAAATGGCGGACGTCCCGCCATTACGCTTTGAAGTTCTATTACGCACTCATAATAATTATACCTCCGTACATGTAATAAACAAGAATGGACTTAAATAAGATCAATGGTGAAACTAATTGCCACTTTACGGTGATCAAAGTATATGACTCTTCCCTTTAATATACTAATGCATTACAAACGCTCTCCCAATGCAATCATTGTGATTGGATGAATGTCTAATTACGGTTGTAATTTCAGATGTTATCAGGGGAGAGGGAAGCTGAGAGAGCAAGAAGGAACCCCTCCAGTGCTCTTGGAGCTCCCCCCATAGGGAAAGCCGAAAGAGAAGACAGAGATGGTAGTCACAATCAACCTCCCACTACAAACACTTCCAAGCCGGCCGCACCAGATTGGGCATCCTGGTGGGCCACCAATCCCCAGGCCAGGACAGGACCAGGGTCCCAGAATACTTCTGGGAATCTCAACCATCAAGAAAATTTTGGCAAGGAGCACAAAGCCATCCTTACTACTGGGCATGGTATAATTATCAGACCCTGCCTTGGTGGTTTGGGCCAACTCCGGGCGGTGGGACAAGCACCCACGTTCCTCAGGACATGGGACCTAGAAAAATCCCACAAATTAATCACAACAATCCAAGGCGAGATGATGAGTCATTTTGCACTGAAGATGAGAAGGGAACTCATCAGACAATGAAGAGGCTGGCAAAGAACAAGAGGAACTGAACTTTAGGAATAAAGTTGACTTAGTGTTCAAGATTTTGGACTTGGAACAAGAACCTGACACTGGCGACGATAATAATTTATTCTTGAGGAAAAAGAAACCTAAAGGGAATATGCTATTATTCCCCTTCTCTTCCTCACTAGACGACATTTTCCAAGAATCCTGGGACAAGTCTACTAAAGTTAGAGGTTATTCTTGGGAACTGGTGTCTCCCGAGGGAGCTGTGGCTGAAGGAAAGAAATGACCTGCCAAGTTCTACCCTTAGATGACATACTATGCAGTACAGCATGAGAGGTCAAGGGAAAAATCAGAACATTGGCCTTTGCGAGGAGAGAAATCGACGGCAAATTTCTGTTCTGTCTTTCACCAAGATGTCAAATCCAAACCCCCAACATGGACGACTATGCTGACTTGACGGGAGAGGCTGTGTGCATTTTCAACCAGCTACTGTTCTTTTGAGGAGCCATGAAGAGCAAAGAATTAGAAGGAGAACTTTCTGGAAGGCTCAAAGAGCTGTTCCCACACTAAGACTTTGTTGATGTCCGGACAGAGGGTTTCGGGACCTGGGTTACACCTTGGCAGGATTGGATCTGTCTTTAATAATATCTAAGAGAGAGACTGTGTTAAAAGACAGCAAACTGTCAACAGAAGATAAGAACCTACTCAGATTTGCACCAACCAAGGACACGGAATACAGACTGTTCAGTGGCAAGCTACATGCTTACGAGAAAGTGAAATCCAAGAGAGATAACAGCAAGGTGTTGTCCCATTTAGCGAAGAGCTCAACATTCTCAAATAGGACAAACCTACCTTCTAAGCGAAACACCAACAACAAACCCAAATTTAAGAAGAATTATGGCAGGAAACAAGGGTATGACTTCCCAGACTGGAGGCAGGGTTCTTTTCGCTCATTCTCCTGGAATAAGAGATCCTCCAAGGGAGAAGAGTTCAGGAAAAAGCCCTCCCACAAAGAAAATGAAGACATATGACCACTCGAGCATGGCTCCAAACCTAATTGTAAATATGTTAAAGGTTCAAAGTTTAGCACATCTCCCTTCAGTTTCTTCGATACACAAGTATCGAAAAGTTGGCAAGAGATCGGAGCCTATGCCCACACTGTTCAAATTCTAAAGCATGGGTTAAAGCTACAGTTCATCAACAAGCCTCCTCTGAGTGGACCTATTTGGATGGAGTCTTACACAGGGGACACCATAAAGCACAATGCTTTGAAAGAAGCAGTGACATAGCTAGTGGGGAAAAAGTCTTAGAAAAGTGGACGTACCAGATTCCCCGGGGTTTTTATAGCTGACTCTTCTTAACCCAAACCGAACGGGAAATGGAGGACAATTGTTGATCTCTCCACACTCAACAAGTTTATTAGAATCCCAGTTTCCTGATGGAATCAGCAGAGTCAGTACCATGGGCCATGTGAGGGGGTTTTTGGGCCTCAAGCATAGACCTGACTGACGCCTATTTCCATATACATGATATACCCTTTCACAAACTCTACCGGAAGTACATGAGAGTGGCGCTGTTTGGGAATGGGCCAATGGGCCTGAACATATCAGCCGGAATCTTCACCTAGACAACCTTTTAGTGAAGAACAAGGACAAACAGAAGTTGGTTTGGCACACTCAAAGAGTACTCAACTTGTGTCTGCAATTGGGTCTACTGGTCAACACAGCCAAGTCCGAAATGACACCATCCCAGAATTTCAATTATGTGGGGATAAAGACCAATCCAGTGGTTTGTAACCACCAGATGGAATCCAAACAAAAGCCACAGAGATTGGGAAGAATGGATACCACTGAACAGCCAATTACTACCAAGCCTGGGATGGTGGTTGATATGAGGGAACACAAGGAAGGGAGTTCCTCTGAAACCACTGGTACCAGAAGTGACCTTGTTCACAGGTGCGAGCCACTCTGGGGGAGATGGAGATAGCCGGGGATTGGACTTGCCAAGAACAGGCAGATCTGAAGCACTTAAACAATTTCGAACTGATGACCCTAAAAGCAGTGATGGCATTTCAAGAGCAACTCAAGAAAAAGGAAGTGCTGATTTGTACTGAAAACACAACCGCACTGGCCACGATAAACAAACAAGGAGGAACCAAGTCATGGAAGGTCATGGAGATTGCGGGAAAGCTATGGAAGTTCCAAGACAGTATCGAGTGCAGAGCAAAAGCCAGTCACATGCTGGGAAGGTTAAACGTAAGAGCCGACAGTCTTTCACGAAGGAACCAAGTCATCTCAACAGCAGTGTCAATCCTCCCAATGGCCTTGGACCTAGTGTGGAACAAGTGGGAAAAGCCCCTGATAGACTTGTTTTCCACCAAGGCCAACAAGAAATGGACTTGGTTCGTCTCCCCTTTCCCAGATCAAGAAGCCTGGGCTGTAGATGCTTTGAGTGTGAACTGGAAGGAACTCCATGTGTGTGCCTTTCCTCCATGGGCAATGCTGAACAAGGTGCTGATGAAAGTATAGGAAGATCAAGTTCAAGTGATCCTTATCGCACCAACCTGGACAAGCCGAGCATGGTTTCCTCTTCTTCTAGAGTTGGCCATTCTCTAGGAAACCACCTAAAACTCCTGAAACAACCGCACTCAGAGGTATTCCACAGCATCCCAAACCTACTGCGACTTCAAGCTTGGTTATCAGGAGATCCTTGCGCAAAGAGGGTTACAGTGGAATGGTGGCAAATAGAATAGAATGTAACGTGCGTGAGTCATCCAGAACCACCTATGAAAACAAGTGGAAAAAATTCCAGGAATGGCCTTTCAGTCAGAGCATCAAACAGCCCAAAAAGGCCTCGGTAAAAGTAGTTGCTGAATTTTTTAATCAAGAAACTGGCCTACAGGATCATACAAGGATACAGGGCACCTATCGACAGGGTCATGAAAATGACAGCAAAGAAAGACTTTTCACAAGACACGCACCTGAATGCCCTCCGGAAGACTAGTTAGCCAAAATCAAGTGCCGAATTGGGGTCTCAGATTAGTGCTAGAAGCACTGAGGAAAGAGCCGTATGAGCTCTTAGTATCAGCATCCCTCCAACACATGACTAGGAAGACTGTGTTTCTACTAGCTTCAGCGTCGGGCGCAAGACGGAATGAACTGGACGTTCGACTAATCCTGAGGAGTGGCGATGGGAAAACTTTACTTCTCAAACCTAATCCAGTCTTCAAAGCCAAGAACTTCAATCCCAGTACAGGGACTGGAATGTCTTTAAAATCACCATTGAATTAGAGACCTTTGTAGGACCGGACGAGAAGGACGAACTGACCTTATGTCCGGTACGGGCACTCAACATGTATCTGGATAGAACCAAAGACAGATGGGGAGGAATGAATCCACTGTTCTTGACCTGCAAGAATTCAGGACAGATGAAAGCTTCACATAAAAAGTCCCAAAGCGTTTGGATGAAACAAACTGTTCTGGAGGTTTATGAGAAAGGTCCAGATCCTCCAAAACCTCACTTCAGAGCGCTGCATGAAATTGGAGCTATCGCTTCATCTCTTGCTTTGTACCAGAATTGCTCATTGGAACACATCATCCAGCAGTGCAGATGGGCAAACCGCAACACCTTCAACTGCATTCTACCTGAGAGACATCGCAGCTGACCAAGACAGCTTATTCCAGTTCTTGCCGATGATGGTGGCAGGACAAGTGATGTCAACAGGAGGTCCACCCACGTCCACATAAAGAAAAGAGGAGGGGTGGAGAAGAGGAGAGAAAGTCACTTCGAAACAGGTGAGCGTGGTTCTAGGTGTTGCTCAGCTTAAGGCAGGTTTTTAGCTATCAATAATAATAGCAATGGTCTGACTAATGAGGGTTTAAGTGTTCGCAAAGTATCCTGTCAGCCCCTCATAACTCACAGTCTGCCAGCCTGCTGCATTATAGCCTTGATTAAAGGATCCTTGTAGAGGGGGCTTAAAATGCTACTCATGATTGGAGAACAATACTTGTAGGGTTTACGTTGGCATTCCGAATTGCTTGCATCATAACCTCGAGAACAGGATCTTTGCAGGTGATTAGGAAACCTATACGGAAGTCTTGAGAAAAGAATCATCTGAGGTTGGAGGTACAACACACACCATTTCGGTTAATACCTAAACTTAGTGTTTGCCAACCAACGTGTCACAATGTCTCTTGCCCTCCGCCTAAGCTTTTTGGATGAAGCTATTGTTCCAGAGGTAACACGTCCATGTAATATAAATGGAGATTAAAAAATAAATAAAAAATCTAATTTTTCTGAATAGTGTTACCTCTGGAACACCAAACTCCCTCCCAGCCTCCCTGCAGAACACCAAACTCCCTCCCAGCCTCCCTGCGATGGTATAGGGGCAAAAGGGGGATAAGAAATTAAAAAACTGAAGTCACGAGAGGCGCAAGATGAGAGTGAGACTAGGGGAGACACCTAGCGGTAAAGGGAGCAGAAGCAACATTTCGCAGAAAACGAAAAAATGTTGTGCCATGGCATCGAGCGATAATCTGCTGAGATAAGCTATTGTTCCAGAGGTAACACTATTTATAAAAATTAGATTTATTTTTTTCTAAAATCTCCATTTTTGGATGGTTGAATCTGAAATGCTTGATCAAGGCAGCCAAAGTGATTGCAGCTAAAATGTTAATACCAGAGCATTCTAGCTGAGTCGATGTGAACATAAATTAGTGCAGTACAATTATATAGCACCAGCACGGACGTCTATATGGCAGCTCCAAAAAATATCTGGGGGATCCACAATCATTGCTTTTTGCTGCTGCACACCTACTTGCCTTCTCAGATGCAGTTTTCACTTATCCATTTTTGATCTGCTGCATTATAGCCTTGATTAAAGGATCCTTGCAGAGGGGGCTTAAAATGCTACTCATGATTGGAGAACAATACTTGTAGGGAAGTACAGAATTGTTATGACCTATACTTTAAGATGAACTACTGCCTTGTTGTCACTTTTAAAATTTGTGAATCTGGCAACGCTCTTCGTAAAGTTGGCCATTATGTATCTGAGAAGGCAGAAAAGCAGGTTCTCGAGCATTTTCTTTTGCATTGTCAAGTTGAGAGCAGTTTATCTTAATGTTAGACTTTTTTTTTATGTGAAGATGTATTCATGATTTGGTCCTAGCAGATTTCAACCCCCCCCCCCCCCCCCCCTAGAAAAAAAATCTGTGCCCATGCTCCAATAATCAGAAGATTGTAGTTATATTCTGTACTGCCATTAATTGAACTGCAAGAGTATTGACTGTAGCTCCTGGATGGAATATTAACATATTGATCTATAAATTTGCCATGTTCAAGGAGTCTGTATACTACCATACATTGATAACATTTGAAACGGTCTGGTATATGATTGATATTCAGCAGGTTCTACCTTGACTTTGAATTAGTTGGTATATGTGCACTGGGAGGCCCCATTTAACCCCATAATTCCCGCAACTCCAATTATTCCCGTAACTCCCAACAATTCCTACCAATTCCTTGGAAGTCCTTGATAATTCCCATATTTCCTAATAATTCCCAATAAGTCCTTGTGGTTCCCATAATTCCCAATAAGTCCTCATGGTTCCCATAATTCCCAATAAGTCCTCATGGTTCCCATAATTCCCAATAAGTCCTCTTGGATCCCATATTTCCAATAAGTCCTCGTGGTTCCCTAATTCCCAGTAAGTCCTCGTGGTTCCCATAATTCCCAAAAAGTCTTCGTGGTTCCCATATTTCCCAATAAGTCCTCGTGGTTAGGACTGGTTCTTATAGGTCCCTGTTAATACTGATGATGCCCATAATACCTAATAAATCTAGACCATTCATTAACTCCATCCAATTCTTAATAAGTACCATAATCATTGCATAATTCCTAATACAATCAGACCATCGTTGTTACTCCTCACAAGTTTAATTTTTCCTATAGTCCTGTCAATTTCCATTTATATATATATAGTAATTAGGCAGATTTACTGAAATATATATTGCAGCAGTTATTTAAGTATTTGAAGAATGAAAATATGGTGTAACAAGTTAATTAAATTAAACATAGGTTTGATATGAAATAACGTTTATCTCTTAATTTCCAGTAGTATTGACACAGAGATCTTTCAGAGACTGGAAAGGACATCCAGCTGGGCAAATACAGACTCAATGGCTTTATGAATTCTGCCAGCTCACGATCACTTTTATGAGTCTTCCAGCTAATGATCACTTTAATTTTTTTTTACTGCTTTTGACCGTAATAACTTCATAAACTATGCCTTTAACCAATAGCAATCATAATAGCTCAAGCTGGCACTACTTATAACCAAACTCTTGCAAGATATCTTGAAAAAGCACACCATAATGTTATCAATGAGGTAGAAACCTTTGTATTACTGGAGTGTGCTTCCACCAAGCCGTGTTGGTCCCTGGGGTTCTTCGCCCAAAGGGTTATCAACCTTGCCACAAAGAAGCAAGAAATTCCTATGATAAACATTAAATAGATACCCCCCCCCCCCCCCGCCCAAAAAAATAAATAAATAAATAAGACTACAAGAAGGAATGTACAATTTGATGAACTATATTCAGAATGTTCTCAGGAAGAATAATGTCACTGTTGATATTGTACAGCCAGCAAGTGAAAAAGATGATGCTGATATTCAAGAACTAGAATTTCAAAGGTACATGTATTTCTGATCACTTTAATCTTGACAAAATTTTCTTGACTAGAAATAGCTGTGAAAAGTCATTATTTTGCTTGAAAATATTAGTTTGGGGTTTAGTGCAGTATAGCGGACCCAAATTTACGCCCATATTTGGCGGCCATTAAAAATTTAATTTTATCAAACATTTCACAAGTTTTAAGTTCTAGCACAATTAAAATAACATTTGGTGTAGATAAGCACGAAAATAAACGCTGTCTTTACCGTGAAGATGAAACGCCGTTATAACTACATTAATTTTTGTGACATTTCAAGCATTTTAAGTCATAGGCCTGGCAATGAGGCCTTGTTTAATATGGTCATAAATCTGGGTCTGTTATACTGCACTTTTTCCTTAGTTTGCCATATTGCAATACTCTCCATGGCTACTTCTCTGTGACAAGTCTACTTGGCCATAATGATGAATGACATGATGGCAAAAAAATTATCATTGTATAGATAGGATACTTAAAGTTAATTTGGCTGAATGAAAAAATATTGTTAGGTTTCTGATTTCATAGCCCTCACAAGGTAGGTCAGTAGGTCGGCCAAAGTTTAAATTTTTAGTTATAATGTATAGTAATGTATTTTAAAATAGTTAAAAAAAAAATTTAAAAAAAAAAGTTTAGGCAGGGAAATGGAAACAAAAAGGCATTGCATCTCATTAAAACTTCTTTTACTTGTTACAGGTTCCCACACCAGACACAGAATGAAACGACGAAAAGAATTGCGCATCTCTTCATCATCAGATGAAAACTGAGCATTTATTTATTGTTAATTTTGAGGGCACCCACTCATTCTTAGTGAAGACTTGTTTTTGATTCATTTGCTGTGTCACAATGAGTTTGAGGTAACATTTTCTGCTTCATGTGTTCTGAAGTACTGTGAAGGCTTGAATTTTGACAGATCAAATTGATGCATGCAAACATTTAAAGGCATGAATGGGTACATGGTCAGAAATTGATTACCCTAGATCTGATAAACCTAAGATGTAGAAACATCATGAGCTTAGAATAAGTGTGTTGTTACTTTTTTTCCTCCCTACTAAAAGGATTTTTTTAGTTGAACCCCAAGATCGGACATGTCATCTACTTTTTCTAAATTCAGTTTGTGCATCTTGTAGGTTTATAGCTTTTTGTTCTTCCTGGCATAAGTGACTTACATGGGGAAGCATTTGGTGGCATTAAATAACATTTTTTTATGTGCTGGACCATTGGCGGTGTTGATCCAGTTTTCCTGTAACACTTGATGGTTCTGCATAGAGTTTCCTACTTCATGGTATGTTAGGCATTCATCTGTGAGTAGTGTATTGGTGATACCCTAAGCTTCTAGTCAGCGATGTCATTGGTGTACGCCAAAAACTTGGTATTTATTGGGGCTTCTGATGCCACTGGCACTTCATTCAGAATAAGTCACCCACTACTACCTGTTGTTGGCGATTGCTTTTGTAATATGAGAGTTTGCTACATGGCCAAATAAGTCACAATTGTTTCCATGACTTGGATAAACACATGGAAAAGCATGGTTTTTATCTAATTATAAGTAGTCTTGACTTGCTCTGTACATTACATCAAAGTGCAATTTGTGGTTGGTAGACATGATACTTTTATATCAAGCAGCTAAGATGCAACTTTTTAATGCATTTATTCGAAAATGCTGGTGCGAATGCAAAATGCTGAATGTCCAGCACCGAGGGGTTTCTGGTTCAGGTATAGCTTACTTAGGTAATGTATGTTATAGAGTAGAAAACACCTTTGTGGAACAGTACTTTTAAAAACATGTGTTCAATTTACATTCCAAGAATTATTCAGTTGATAAGATACCTATTTGGAGTGATAGGTTTCAGCATAAGGAGCTTTGTCTGTATCACACTGACTTCTTCAGCTTGACTCATTGGATAAAGTTCAGGATGTGTAATACCTCATTGTGAGGTTTTTTAACTGCCTTGTTGTATCTTATTGTGTTGTATAGTGCATATATTATGCATTGTGAAGATGCCAAAGAACTAGTTGCCAAGAATATAAAAGTGGGGTATTGTGTAACTAAAAATTGATATGTAATTTAATTCACTTGTAAAGTAAAAAATTGCACTTGATGAGTCATTGTTGATACATAGAACTATATTTTGTGGAGGTTTAAGCTCCCTTGATGACTCATACAGACATTCATGGCAATGGCTACAGTGACATCACTTGCCTTCTAGCGATGGAAGACTCCTACCTTATGAGTCATCATGGGATAGAAAAGCTGTAATAGAACAAATGGGAGTGTGACTCATCAATTCCATTTTTAGTAGACTCTAACAGACTTAAGCTTTGTAACTTCTTGTTGCCTGTTCAGGGACTATTTATTTCAATGTACAGGGTGCGCCATAAAAACTTGCACTGGGCATCTACTCTTTCGAGATAGCTCTAGGTTACTCAAATGCTTACGAGGTCTTTTAAAGTTCTGCCACAGTTAGTTAGGGGTATAAGCAATTGGTCATTGTGATCTTTTTGATCTTGTAATGTCAGACAATATCAGTGTCTGAATTATTGAGAGGGTGCATGCTGCAGGGCTTGTTCTGAGAGACACATATCACAGAAGTCAGACTTCAGTCTGCTTGCACTGTGTCTCTAGTTGCAAAAAAATTTACAAATTAAAGATTTCCTAGTTAATACACCTCTGAAGCCTCAGAAAATATAATATTTCCATAGAATCCTGCTTCAATGCGTTTTATACATGCATATATATATTATGGTATTAGATGATAAGAAGGTTGAGTCCAGTTTTGATCCAGCAAGGTCATAAAATTAAAACAGAGATATATAATGGCATTCAAGAGGGTTCGTTTGAATCTACCACTAATCTGGAAAAAATCACATGATTTTCAAGAGGATGGGCCAGTTAATAAGACAAAAAAGACTGAAATATGATCAGAATCCAAAATGGCACTTTCCACCTCAAAGGTGTCAATGGTCTACCTCCTTATTAAAAATGAATCTATTTGCCCTATTTTTGGCGGCAAACGTCAAGAAAGGTGTCTGTAACACATCTGTATGATCAGTGAGATAATCAAATGCTTGTATTACAAAGGCCGAAGGGAAAATGGCCTGAAGGTGTGATAAGTGTGCATGTGCTATTTTTAGATCCATATTATCTATAATTCTTGAGGAAACAAGAAAATATATTCATAAAGACAACTTAGGACTATTATTACGTTCGTGTGTATGATTGCAGCTGCATGCGATCATTGTCATTTGAGGTAATAACAAAAGAGGTAGCAGTAGCTGCTGGTGCAAGTTTTTATGGCACACCCTGTAGGCCTATATAAGCAAACTTACTAATCAGTACTCATATAATTTTGTACTAGTCAAGTTATTATTATTGTAATAACATTATGTATTGACACATTGTTAAAAAATACTAGAAGGAATGATAAATGTGCTGCTGACATAATTTGCAAATTTGAACGGTACTTACTGGATGATGTGACAATAAATAAATAAATCATATTTTTGTATTAAAATAATATTTATGTACTCTCAAGTGAAAATAATTCTGAATCCACTTACCTGTATTGCATTTGAGGCTATACTGTTTCAGATTATAATAAATTTTGAACAAAATCTTTTCTTGTTTTTTTCTAAATCAATTTTGACAAAATAGCGACGTCGCAAATAAGTAATGTCTTCAGTTAACACATAGCCGGATTAGAGACCGGAGCGTCCCGGAGGACAACTCCAGCATACTCCGGGTAATGCCATGTAGACATTGTGTGCATTTCCGGCATTGTCCGGGGCTATCCGGAACAACGTGGGACTCCGGCAAAAAAGTCAAACATGTTTAATTTTTCATGCCGGAGGTACCAGAGTAATTTCATCTGTGTTGCTCCGTGTAGACTCCCAGTAGACTCCGCCGATCTCCGGGAATCTCCATATTGACTCCGGAATACTTCGCGTGATCTCCGATTAAGTCCGGCATCAACCGCGCGTGAAAATTCCACGCCGAAGAGTACAAGGAGCATCGCAGTTTCACACGGGTGAACATGCGGCAACAAAGAGTCAACACGGAGTGAACAAGGAGAGCGGGTTACGGGTCAATTGCTTGACCCCGGTAACCTCGTTAGGTACACGGTGTCACACTAAGTCAATACGGAGAGGCCGGCGTGAACAAGGTGTCAACACGGTGTAAAATAGACTGACACGGGGTGAGTACGGAAGTCTTCGTATATATAGCACCGCCATCTTGGGAGAAGCATCATTCCGGCGCACGCTGTTCATCGTTGATCATCGAATTAATTGCATTGTCGCTCACTTCTTCTGGATTGCTGAACTCTACAAAAGCCTACTACTGCCGTTGCTTTGAATAACCACCATGCCACCTAGGAGAGGAAAAGGGAGGGCTACCAAGAAGACTGTCGTGCAAGAGGAAGCTGTTGGAGAAGATGCAGGAAGTAATACCTCTAGTTTCAAGACCGCAAAGTCCACAAGGCATGCCTGATTTACCTGGGCCAGTTGTACCTGCTGCTGCTGAGGTACCTGCTACAACTGCAGCTGCTGCAGCTCCACCACCACCTAGAGCAAAAGCGAAAAGGCACAAAAAAGAACCCCTGAACCTGACAGAAGACCAGGAACAAGATGTGGCTGACTGGTACCGTGCCCAGGAGATGCTCTACAACCGGCGTCTTGCACAATACAAGCAGATAGACATTAAATCGCGAATAATCGACCAGAAGGCAAAAGAGCTGTCATGCACATCCCAGCAGCTGAAGACGTGGATGACTCCATGCGGGCATCAGTAGGGAAGCTTACTGATCCAAGCAAGAAGCCTTCTGGTGGAGCCGCCAGAATCCTCACAGATCGGGACAACTGGATAATGGAAAATTTAGGGTATCTGGAGAGGCACATCAAGAGGGTTGACGCTGGGAAACGGAAGAGAAGGTGGGCAGCTTTCCCACAGTTTATCGGCAAAAAGCGCATCAACCAGCAACAGAGGTATCACTGAGGATGATGACACTTCTGATGCGGAGGTCATTGTGGATACTTCGGATGATGGTGGCAGAGATTCGGATACTAGCAGGTCCAAGGGTGGGCCTTACAAGGGCAGCAGCAGCAGCAGCAGGAAGGGGGCCCCTCCTCCAACCAAGAAGAGGTCAAGACGCCATCACAAGCCTCGTCATCATCATGACTGTGATGCATCCAGCCTTGCAGGTAGTTGAGGTGGATATGCTACACAAGCTGTCACTCAAGTAAGTATACTGCTTCAGTTGTCGTGATAATCAGGAGAATGTAATTGTAATCTTGTAGTGTAAATTTGTAATTGTAATCTTGCAGTTTAAAGTTGTAGCTTTTCCATAGAAGCAAGTGGTAGCTTTGTTTCTTGGCACTTCCAGTGTTCACTGTGTGGTGATGTGTCTTTTTCATTACATTGTCAATAATGCACATACTGTTGCAGTTGCCATGTGACTTACTCTAATGTTCTGTTCTTTCCTATTTCCCGCTGATGGAAAAGGCCACCAATCTCCAGCGGGATATCCAGACCAAGATGAGTCAGCCGACTGACTCAGCCAGCTTGTCAAACAGGGTTTTCACGGACATGATATACCACGAGGTCTTGCAAATGGACACGGACACTTGGTCGGATTACCAGGCCCAAGCGTTGCAGCACCTCATGCAATTCAAGCAGGAGTATCGCATTCTTTCAGCCCTGCTACCCAGATGTTCGCGCATTCTTCCAGCCCTGCTGCCCAGATGTTCACTACTGCATCCGGCCCTTCGCCCCAAGCGCACATGCCGTCTGCCCTTAAGTCTGCACCGACCCCCACTCCTGAGATATCTTCGACGATCATCAGTCAGGCATGGTTGACTGCAGGTCCTTCGCACGGTCATTCTTCCATGTCACCACTTGATTGCAGCACGCCATAGGATGCTTCTCTCACCAGCTACTTGCTGAACACTAGTGTGGGGGGGGGGGGGGGATGGTTGGTGGTGATAACTCCTCCTTTTTGGTGCCCACACCTCCAACTACCACAAAAGAGTAATCTTCACTTGAAAATGAACAATGAACTTTTATCAAAAGCAAGTTTAAACATTTAAAGTTACAGGTTTTTGTAGTTTTAACTTTAATTTTTACATGTAAACTGTATTGCATACGTTTGCATGACAATAATTAAATGCTGTGTCATTAAATGCTGTGTACTTTTTTGCACTTGTGTGCTGCAGATGTCTGAGGTTTCGTAATAATTAAATGTTCAAACTTACATCATTCGTGTTGTTTTCAAATCTTGTCTTGTTGCCATGGTACACTCCCAGCTTCTGAGTTGACGTAGTCGACCAAGTATTGCCGCATTTCCTTGCCTGCTCTGTTGGTGTTGCCTCTGTACTCATCTCCCATGTCTGGTAGATGGGCATTCTCCCTCCATGCACCTGGGATGATCGCATGGATGTCTGCATTTTCGAGCAGTTGGATACTTCAGCCTCAGTAGGTTGTGCAGCACACAGCAAGCAAGAGTTATGGTGCACACTCTGTCAGGACTTTGAGGCATTGTTGTGAGGAGACTCCTGAACCTGGCAGCCAAAGTCCAAAGGCATTCTCTACCACCCGTCTAGCTCTAGAAAGTCTGTAGTTGAAGATTCGGTCTTCCATCGTCATGTTCCTGTGAGGCAGAGGCTTCATCATCCAAGTCTGCAGTCCAAAGGCATCATCCCCAACTATGAAGTAAAGCACTGGCTGGTCATCATTCGGCAGGTTGTCTGGTTCAGGTAATCCAATGTTCCCACTTTCTAGCGCTTCCTTCAATTCTGTCTGACTAAACACTCCAACATGTGAGCCTGATCCACTTGAACCAATGTCAACAAAGAGGAACTTGTATTCAGCATCAACTACAGCCAGTAGGACAATAGAGAAAAATCCCTTGTAGTTGTAGAACAGGGATCCAGACTTCCTAGGACATCTGATGGTAACGTGCTTGCCATCAATGGCGCCGATGCAGTGGGGGCAGTTCCATCTGTTGTAGAATCCATTGGCAACTTCTTTCCAGGCTTCTGGGGTTACAGGACAACGCATCACTTCTGCGGAGTACTGGTCTATGATGGCCTGGCAGACTTCGATGACAAGGATAGAAATGGTATTGAAGGCTACCCTTAATCCATACTGCAGAGACATGTAGCTGTTGCCCGTACCCAGGTAGCGCAAGGTAATAGCCAGTTTCAGTCCAGGTTCAAGGGCCCTCCTCCGAAAGGTATCCTGCTTTGTAATCCTAGGTCCCACTCTTGCCAGAACTTCATGAAATAAGTCAGGCTCCATCCTCATGAAATTCTTGAAGCCACCCACATCTTCTGCAGTCAATTCAGCCATCAGTTTTTCATACTGCCCATAAAGAGGTCTTCTTAGAAGCCAAGGTCGCACCCACATTCGCCTTCTTCTTCGGGCAGCACCAGCATTTTGTAAGAAGTCATCTTCATCAGTTGTTGATGCAGCCCTCTCTGCAGCGTCTTGCAGTTAACACCTTTGCAGTATGGTAGTCCGAAGTGGAATGATTGCCAGTGGAACGCATCCACCTTAAATACCAATTTTAGCGCATTCCGGGAGAAAACAGGTTAACTTCGCAGTAAGATCGTGTACCGATCGTCTATATCCGTGAAGGCCCCATGTAACATCCAGTTTACTCCGCACTCATCCAGGACATCCGTGTTACTTCCGGCAACAACCATGGCTCGATCCTTGGTGCACCGGACACCTCCGTGTACTGCCGTGTTTCAACCGTACATATCCGTGTAGCGACCGTATACATCCGTGTAATAGCAGTGTTGCTCCTTGTTGCCAACGTCTTGCCATCGTGTCCACACCGCCAAATTTTTCGTTCGTTGACATTTCCAACTTTTTCGCCTGGACCGCCCCGGATTGAGGAAATTTCATTCCGGGACGCTCCGGTGTCTAATCCGGCTATGTGTGAAGGGGTCTTTAGCCAATGCCATTGGCTTGTATGAAGCCTGGCAACTTAACATCTCGGGATCAATACCCTACATGCATTACACTTGATGAGAAAGTCTATATAAAGAGGTTAGTGACCCCTGTGTACTAACTAGTAATTGAGTGTTTGTGCCAGGCTTGCTGAATCTGAGCCAACAATTGATTGGTTGTATTAAACGTGTGAGCTATATTATTGGCAAATTCACGTTATTGGCTTGTATGAAGCCTGGCAACTTAACATCTCGGGATCAATACCCTACATGCATTACACTTGATGAGAAAGTCTATATCACAAGGTTAGTGACCCCTGTGTACTAACTAGTAATTGGGTGTTTATGCCAGGCTTGCTGAATCTAAGCCAACAATTGATTGGTTGTATTAAACGTGTGAGCTATATTATTGGCAAATTCACGTTATTGTGTTGTAGATGTATCTGGAATAGAATTAGCTAATTCCCATAAAACCCACGAGTCCGACTATTCCAAGCTCTAGCTCCTTCTAGGTCCCATAGTGGTTTATATTTCCCTTACATCCTTACAAGTTCCGAAAAATCCTACATAATCCATAATCACATTAAATCCCATAAGTCCCTGTGGTGTACCACAATTCCCAATAAGCCACTGTGAGTCCCATAATTCCCGTAAGTCATGAATAATTCTGCAATTCCCTAGAGGCCCTTCTGGGTCCCCATAATTCCCGTAAGACCTGAATAATTCTGCAATTCCCTAGAAGCCCTTCTGAGTCCCCATAATTCCCGTATGTCCTCAATAATTCCACCAAGTCCTAAATAATCTCTGTTAGATCAATAAGTCCCTATGATGCCCAATAAATCCTGCAATTCCTTTACATCCTTAATAACTCCCCTATTTCCATATGGGTCCCATGAGGTCCTTCAATTCCTATCTAATTCCAGCATTTCCTGTAAGTCCTCCAAGTCCTGCAATTCCCAAATGGGAATTATGGGGTTAAATGGGGCCTACTGGGGTAATCTGGGCTTAAGCAGGTGCAATATGGGGAAGGTGGGGAAATCCGGGTAAGCGGAGAAATCGGAGACTAGTTGGGGTAGTCTAGGGTTAAGCGACAATATGGGTGAAGCAGGAGGGGGGGGGGAAAGCAGGGAAATCTGGATAGGCAAGAAAATATTGGGGGGGGGGGGGGGGGTGAGTGGGGCCATACGTGGATAGGCAGGGTAGGTGTAGGTGTGGTAATGTGGGGTAAGTTGGACACAAAATTTACCAAAAAAAACATATATTTCACCAATATTGTCATGAAGCTATACGACAGAATGGGGCTAACCATGTTATAACTCCCTAGAAATTATCAAATCCATATCTGTCTTTATTTCTTTCTACTCACGTGGTTACCTAATTATGACCATAATTGAGAGAATGACCCCCCTGTGTCGGTCCAAAGTCAAGTCAGGAGGTGCAATGTCAGGTTAGAAAACTGTCATGTGTCGGTCCACTGGTTGGCCAAGTGCTGTCCACAGCAGATTTGTACCATGGTATTATCATATTTATTAAATCCCTGTGCATGTCATGTCAGCCATGCCATAATATAGTTGGGACCCCTAGAATTTCAAATAAAGAACTTATTATGCTGCTATAACTGGACATGAGAACAGAAGCAAATGACCTTTGACTAGACTCCCCCCCCCCCCCCCCCCCCCCCTAGACTCGCAGGCTACGGCCCTGGATGATGATATAGTTCTACACGGATTAATTCTGGAGGTAAAGCATCAGTCCGAAGTGACACTGGTGCCCTCTTCCGCATTAAATTATTGGTATGTGGTGCCATCTCGTGGATATTATTTGCGCAAGCGCATGCAGGTCGTGACGTCACGTGTGCAGCCATCTTTGACAGCCAGTGAGAACCATTTCGACAACACTGCATTGAGTCAGCGAAATCTTATCTTTCGTCAGTTATTCGCGGCGGAGTTGGTGACCGAGCCCAGTAATTGCAAGACAGCATGGCTGATTCTACAAGTCCAATGGACAGCAGTAACACTTTCGACAACGGATTCGAGAAGCTGGATCCCTTGAGCACCAGCGGGACGGACGAGCTGGTCAGCAGCACGGGGGGAGCAGGGGACTTCGGTCAGTTCGGAACTGATCTCTTTGGCTCAGCGGCCTCAGCAATGGGAGACGCCGTTCCCCTCATCCCCGACCTTGCTGCACCCCAACCCTCAGCACCTTCAGCTGCAGAGCCCGTGTCAACCACCAAAATTGAAGAAATTATGGCCCCTGCAGCCTCCAGCCCTGCTCCTGAGCCAGTGCAGAAACAGCAACCCCAGGCCTCAACAGGTAACTCACTCTCTCACTCGTCCTTTTGGCAAATGTCAGACAACCTCACTCCCTCATGCTAGGCTGAGTTTATTTATAATGCTAGTAGCTAATGCCAATCTATAAATAAAGAGTAATTGTGCGAAGTGCAACATGGCATGACGCCATGAGTCTTTGCATTGCAATTCACAGAAAAATGCATAACAAACTGAATTAATTGCTTAAAGAAAATGGATAATTAGTGTGTGGGGTGAATTTACAGTTGTTTTATATTGATTTTTTCCCCTGTTTTTTCAATTTTGCAGGAAGAAACTGGATGAGGAATATCGACCCAAGAGGTAAAATTCCAGCTAAATCTTAATTTTCGTTCAAGTCCTTTGCTAAAGTATTTTTAGTTCCTTTTTTCCACTCTTATTTGTGCTTGTTCACAGGGTGTCCTGTTTCTTCACTGTGGCTCAAGTTGGTGGCACTATTTTTGGTTTAAGAATTTTAAATATAGATTTAATACTAAAATTTGAATATATCATCTATTATTAGTGTATAGTGACTCACTAGTGAGTATTGGATCCTATTTTGTTGAACAATTTGTCTGCATTTTGCGGATTGCAGATGTAAGTGTGAGTCATTGGAATCGCAAGGGTTAACCTGCGACTGATTCTTCCAAGGCTGAATTTAACACTTCGCTATATATATATCATGGAGACAAGAGTAGACTCCATGGCTGTATTACCGTTTCTTCTTGCCTCATTGGATATCGAAATCACATCTGAAGAATTTAATTTACCAATAGAATACCAAATGATAGGTTATTGATAGTTCAGGGAAATTTCAGCATGGCATTATGGAGCCTTGATTACATTTGTAATATAATATCAGGATAGTAATGCATATTTCTTGAATAGGTGTCCCAGTCATTAACAATCAACATTCGGTATATAGCCTTACAATCTATTAAGACGAAATTTAACTCCAAATCTTGCTCAGCTCAATGTCTTTAGATGTATTTAGTATTTACTTGCTGAGTGTGATAGACTTCATGTGTGTTTGTATTAGTTGTGTAGGCCTATAGCCTAGGTATGCAGTTGATGAGTCAGAGATGAGTTATTCTATGTGAAGATGTTGCACCATATGGTGTATGGCTGTTCAAGTCATTTATTTGTGTGAAATAATCCTAGTTTTTGACTAATGCTAGTTAATTGCTGCTGTCGTACACCTTGCTATATTAAACAGTATGATTTACAACGTTAAACTCAGCTGAATTTTTTCAAGTCAGAAGAACCTGGTTTTGCACATTAGAGACGAGACATTCCATACCAGGACTGTTATAAATGTTTTTCGTTTTTGGCTAGTGGTGGTATGTCTGCAACTCCGCATGCATGAAGTTATTGTCCACGTTGGAGAGATATATCAAAGCTTGAGCCTTTGACAGTATGTGGTTCACTGCATATATTCGGCAACGCGTATCAACAAGGAGAGTTGCGTCTTGGTATGATTAGGAATCATTGACAGTGGAAATGTTACAATTATTACAGAGATTTGAACCATGCCAAATTGTGTGGTCAGTCTGAAGATTTTATAATAATAAATATTGTCATAAAATTGCAAGACTTCAATCAAGAGGCCAAGAGAGTGGAGTCGAAATTAAATATATTAGTCAGAGTTAAATGGCAGACATGTGAACTAACTACCAAAGTTTTAACTGGTTGACTAGAGTTGCAAGAAATGTCGTATTTTACTATTTTATTCCTAAGCCTAGGACTGTTGTGGATGATATATATCCGGTACCTTTGGTATAAATTTATGTCTGTGACTGAAACTAACATTAGAGCATTTTGTAAGGGTGATTTACTATACATTGTACATTTAGCATAAAACCTGTTAATGGCAATTCATGTGCCAGTGGATTAAAGGTAGAGCAGGTAGAGTAGCAGCCTGCTGTGGACTAATGCTAGAGGTGGTTAGCCCTATCTGGCATGCTGGGTGATTTACTGGACTGATTTGGCTCTGCAAATATTGCCTCAGCGATTCAGGGTATGAAGGTTGGTCTAGGACTTTAGAGTGTGAGGCACTTTTTAGGTTTATCTGAAACAGCATCTCAGAGCTTGCTGCTGCGTGCCAGGGCAAAAATGAGCAAAAATACCATTGTTTCAAAATAGTTAAATCTAGAGGTGTATTTACATATGATTTAGAGGAACTGTTGCTTACTTAAGCATACTAAACTTACATCTTTAGTATCAATTGTATCATACTGTATGTGCTTTTAATATTTGTTTAATAATCTTATTCCTGAAAGTGATAGATATAAGTAGGCAAATTAAAGCAATGAAAAAAAAAAATCCAGTTTTATATAATAAACGCAACAGACCAATCAAATTACTGTTGGCCAAAGGATGGTAATAACAAGCACGTTATAACGAATACTGAAATCATGGTGCCAAATACTATATTTGACTGGTCCAACTGTATAATATTTGCCATTGTTTGGTTTACCTGGATATTATATGTTATAGATACTTACATTACACATCATCCGTTTCTATTATATAAGTCTATATCAGTTTATTATAACTTTGTTACGACGCATGTGTATTTGCTTTCACCTCAAATAATTGTAATGACATACACAAAATACTCATTTAAAATTTTACACTGATGAAATCAAGTATGTATTAGGATGTCAACGTCATGAGTGCCTTGTAATGCCTTATTAAATGAGCATTTACTGGGAATTTAGGCCTTGCCCGCTGGCTGACCTCAAATCTGATGTTCAGATGATCTGATTGAACATGTTACGCATGGAGTCCATAGACCTGTGTTGAAGAGAAAAATTAACGTGTCAGCAAAATGTTGTAATGCTCTTATTGTAATGTATTTCGATGACTACGCATATTCTTTGTCGAAACGCAGTCATGGGTCTTTTATTTTTAGTTACACTTGGTAAGAATTTATGCTGTTTAGACTGTTGTGAAGTATAAAGTAAAAATAAAATTGAGGAAAAAAAATCTCGAAAAATGCTTGAGCAAGCTAAAATTTGATTAATTACACTATTTAAAAGTGTTAAGCTCAACAAGAATTTGAAGGAAAAAGCATAAGATACAGCCAAGAATATGTTGAGTTCTTAAAAGTGCATAATGCTTAATATGTTTAAAAGTCATCTGTAGGGCTATGAACCTTACAGTTACAGTGAGAGATTTGCATTAGCGCCCCCCCCCCCCCCCCCCCGTTTCCACAAAAAAAACACTTATTTGTTTAATATGCAATTAACAATGATTAATAAAAATAAAAGGGAATTAGCTATTTTGCTTACATGTGAAGTCTTGTTGGATGAACTATTCGTAGCAAGTCAATTATTAAAATAAAGAAACAGACCCAAAAAAAACTGCAAATTCCTTTGGATCTAAGTATTGATTCAGTTATTTCAACCTTCAACCTTGTTCAGGTGAACATTTAAATTTTCTTTGAAGTTTGTCGCCTTCCCAAAGCTGCTAAATTCATACATGTATGTAGTCCTGTCCAAGTCTGCTATAGTTTTTGTTAGAGTCTGTCTCCTTATGCATTATGCATGCTTGTTAGTACATGTTTGTGTCTCAAAAGCATTGCACAGGATTGTCTTGCATCATTTGCATCAATGTCTGGACTTGTGTGGATGTTGTGATGTTGTGGCCTGGGCAGGTCATGTTGAGCATTGCTTTGCAGCTGAAGAGCCAGCCCAGGCCCAGAGCAGCGGCTGATCAATAAGATGTCATTGACTCCTGGGTTTGGAGGGGGGCACTCTCTGGAAATTACACATTTTGGTGTCGGACGACAGAATATGCCATTGTAATCACAGTATATTATATTATATGCATGTGGTTGGTGTATATAAAGAAAAAGTATTTTTTGTTTGCATAGATAGTGAACGAATAGAAAATTGAGGAAAATTATATGCAGACATGAAACAGTAGCAGCAATGACTTGTTTTTTATCATAAAATACTTAGTGGTCCCCTGTAGATCTATATTGTTCAGGTGATGTGCACATCTGGGTCACATACATAAAGTGGGCTCCCATGCTCTCAGTCACACAGAATAGACCTAGCCACTATAAAGTGTGACTGGATCGTGCTCTGTCAGTCAGTGAGACAGGTAGCTAGCTGCTGTGTGGAATCGCTGCTAGTTGCTATCCAGTATTGCTGTGGCTGTTGCTGCTGCTGCTACTGCTGCTGCTGCTGCTGACATTGTCATCCTCTGTCAGTTGAATAAGCCCGCCAATTCAGCATCTCCAAAAAGCAATTGGCTGTAAGGCTGAGCCCTCCACCATGGAGACCGTTGAAGTGAAAGACAATAAGGCTAAAGGTACGTGAGGTCTATTTAGATTGTATTTACGTTTAAATGTCAAACTGGGGATGGAGAGATAATGACCAAAACAGCAGAGCCCTTAGCTCTCCTATAATGCCATTGGACAACCTACCATCTCCATGTAACATTGCACACACACGGTTGCCATGAGAGATAGAACATTACAATACGTAAACCTCTACCTTCTACCATATGTGTTGCATCATATGGAACCAATAGTGCACACCATCTGTCATGCTGTAATACCAGATATAATAGGCTGAATAGCCAGTGGTCAGCTGTTATATCATGCCTGCAGAACCAAAACAACCCTGCCATGCCCATTATAATATTACGATCATGGAATCAATATGGAGGACTCCAGTTGGGCTGGGACATTTTGATTTCGGTTCACTCTCACTTGTTGAATGGCAGTTTTTCCGCATGAATCATAGCCATGTTGTACACCAGTATGTAAAGTAGATGTATATAAAGCTTGTAGTATGAGGTTTCTTGCCTAGGAGTGCAAAAACAAGTCGTGTCAACAAGAAAATGCAAACATCTTCTTGGGTCGGATTTCAGCTCAGAAGCAGTTGTGACAGCAGCTATTTTTGGCTCATAAACATTGCAGAATATGTGTCATCCAGGGAAGTTCAGGTGTGAATTCTGGAAAGGGACATAAATCCAGGAAATGTTTAGTCTTTTATGTCTAATTAAACACAAAATTAAGGAATGAAAAGGTCACCCATATTTCTCCTAATATTAAATTCTGTTCAGTTTTAGAGTTTTTTTTTCATGTTAAATAATGATGCAATGATGTTGCCTATTGTATTCTATACCTGTATACTGAGCAAATTAATACCACTTGAGTAGAATTGACAATTGAACACACCATATGGTAGGATGATGTTACCAGAACAATAAGCCAGATGATGATACTATAGGATAATACTATAGGATGATACTAGGATGATACTAGAGGGATAGCATAATCGTAGTATAATGACATTGACTTTTTATGGCAGTTTGATGGATTGAGGTATGCAAGGTGTGCTGCATTGAAAGGGCTCTCCTACTTGCACGTGACCTTTCCAAGCCTTAGGGCAGTTGCCATGGTGATTAATTTTGCTGGTCACATGTCAAATTCAGGCCAAGAAGTTCCAACAGGAACTCAGCCATTGTATGCAACATATAAATTAAATGTATATAATTAATATATGTAGATATTATTGAATGATAGTTGTATGACTTGTATCGATGAATAGTGTTATAGTAATACAATGTAGTTGTATTCCTGTGTGTGAATGCATATGGTGTAATTCATTGCATCTCTTGCTTTCTGAAAACAAGATGTCTTGAACTGTTTCAGAACATTTATTTTTTGACAGCGTTAAGAATAGAATGCAAATTGCTATTCATGATTGTGTTATTGCAAAATATGTGTACTTTTTCGTCAGCACTGTTCTAAGGAACGAAAGTGAATAATTGAATAGCATGTGTTTCACGTGGGCCATTTAGTCAACAAAAACCCCCCATCTTTGAGTGTACATACTAAGTTTGTAAAAAAATACATCCGTGGAGACGTGTGTGATTTTTGTCACCTGTATAAATATATAGCTTTATTAAGAAACTTTGCTTAAGCAACTACAAGTATATATATATATATATATATATATATATATATATATATATATATATATATAAAATTTTGAACTTTGCCTTCAGGAACAGTCGATAGGAAGTTCTTCATATCTTCATATAAAGCTTTGATAAACCAAAAAAAATCTGGTTTCAAGGTAAACTAAGGTAATGATAAGATTAGTAAGTATTGTGAAACCAGGTGACGAGTTCCTTTACTGTGCTCAAAATATGAATGAACCTTAAAGTTTCCCAACCAGGAAAGGTAATTTTTTTTGCTTTGCTGGAGAAAATTTTCCATGTGTATGCCAAGAAATCTTTGTAGAAGGTATGTCAATCAATCAATTAATCAATCAATCAATCTCAGTTGAACAATATTAAAGTTGTACTACTTCTATCAAGAAAGTGATGGTCCACTGACAGTCTGAGTACATGTTATGGCTGGTAATACGTATGAACCCCGTGGTCATTGAAGTGGTTCATATTTTACATTCATAGGTGATCGAAACTCCATAAATATGTCATGAATGGCATACCAGTCAATGGTCAGTTGCTAGTGGCCTCATGAATCATGGTATCTTTGAAGTTGTTTCTTTGATGTATGATTGACACCTGGTTACTTGGTCACCAAATTAACCTAACTTTCGACAATTGATTTTAGCATGTGCAATGACCATTGATTTTATACACTGAAAGTTTCGTCAGTATCTGTTCCTAACATGAATTGATAGATTGTTCAAGTGAGAAATTTAACAGCACTCATGCATGTACATAAAATATTGAAGTCACATGCTGTACAAGCACTAGGTGACTTTGAACTGTAATGATATTGCTCGGAGTTAGTGCAAGTGTTATTATTGGTGCTGTAGGGTTCAGAGGACTGGGGCAGTTCACTGTGGGCCGATGCCAACTGTATTTATGCACTGGGGTCAGGTATATTGGGAATACATGGGATCTGTGTATTCACTAATGCTAGAAGTGATACTAGGAGTGATGCTGGGTCTAGCAAGTGTGTGTTGAGCATTAGCATTGCTGTAAAGCATTGGTGTTGCAGAGTAACTCTAGCATTGCAGACATGCTCACAGTGTACCGAATATGCTTGATTGTATTCTGCAAGTTTATATTTCCAGAAATATTTCACTTCGGTGTCGTCGAAACTAGAACTGCGTTGAGTCAAATTTTTAACCTACTAAAAACTACAATCTTTTAGTGCATATTCTTACTTCAGTGTCTGTTCTTGACCGGTGTAGATTCTGAAACCTGGCATCTAACCTAACGGATATGGTAGACAAAAGCCAGTCTGACTCCTGTGGGCCACCAGGGCGTGCTTGGGGTGTATCCCAGTCTATTATATTAACATGGCCCTTGTAGAGAGTCTGTCAAACTGTCAGATGCGCCATTTAAAGTGGATATCATGTGGAGAGACTCGCTGTATGAGTTTAATGCTCAGAGGTTTTGGCACATACTATTAAATATAGTATTTGTTAGGTCCCATCCGCTTAATTGGAAGTTTCTGTTGATATCTTAAATACCATTTAAACATATAAGGTCAAGGGTTAGTTGAGTTGAAGGTCAATCTCATCTGAGCTGTCAACTGCCTTGTGACCTTCAGATTCTAAGAACTCAACTACCAAACCTCCCAGTTGCTGGCGGTGAGATGAGTCACTTGAATTTGTATGTTATTTACGATCATTGCTAGTGGACTCTGTCAAAATTGGCTGAGCTGTCTTAGAAGATGGAAAATCACTTGAACAGAGGTCATCAGTTCAATTGTTTTCAGGGCACAATTTAAATTCTAAGATGACTAATGTCCTAAACATCGGATAAACCAAGGCATTGTTTAGATGCTTTTTGTATTAATCACTTAGCATTGAGATTTAGTCAAAACTTCGCAAAGATATGCAAGAGATAGCACAGCCTTTGCTAGGTCCGAGACTCCAAATTTGACTGACTCAATGATACAAGTCTTATCATTTTGGCTTGCTGTGCAAAGGTCTTGCCAACCAGAACAGCCACATTATTAGAAAAACCACCACGTTCAAAGCACGTGGGCAGTTGTAATACTCCGTGACTATTGCTGGCAAATATTCTGTCCTATAAATGAAAACCAACAAACAACGCCTCTGCCAAGTTTCAATTGCCAATGACGATGATCTTGCATATTGAAAATCGTCCCAAATATGCTTGAGAATAATCTGACAGTGGAACTGAATTGAAAGTCTTCGATTACACAACTAGTTCTGTCTACTGTTTCCTCTGAAAGAACTTTATGATAGGCATTTGTTGTGGAGAACACAATCTGTATTGGCTGATGTTAGGTGCTATGCAATCGAAGGAGATTACTTGTCCTGCATCAACATGATAAAACCATTAAGCTGTGTCATGCTAATGATTGATATCAGCATTGTCAGCAATACGTCAATTAACAATCAATTTATTTCCTAAAACCTAATGTTATATAGTTAAGCATTATAATTTGGTTGACTCTATTATCTTAAGCGGAAGTGTTTCTGGATGACACTTTAAGGGCTACGTGTATAATGTACATAGTTCTGCAATTGAATTACATCATGTTAGGTCCGTTGGTCATGTGACGGTGACTAGAATTCAGTACGAAAAACTAGTGCGTTCATCTAGTACAGTTATTGCTGTGTAAACCTCTTGCTGATATTTACAGGAATGGGTACACATGCATACCATTTTGTCTCAAAGTTAATATACATATCTATCAGATATTGCCCTTTTTATACATGACCATTTATTGCCTTTATGTAATGTCCCAGTTATCAATGTTTGAAGCTTATTTCAAAGGCAATCTGACGAGTTGTCTGAGGCAATATAATGATGAGATGATGTTGGTGGAAGGATTCAGACCAATCAGACTGAGAGTGATTAGTCAGCAGGAACACTGCCTGTTTTTTTTTTCTGAAATAGTTCAATAGAGCCATAGTCTGCATTGGCGGATCCAGGGGGAAAGGGGGGGGGGATGCCTAGGGTGCCTGTGAACACACCCCCCCCCCCCCCGCCCAGTTGAATTTTCCGATGAAAAACTAAATTTGTTGAATAATAAATAGACAGACGGGTGTGGAAAGTGCAGCCCTCTAAGGCAAGTTCTTGCCGCTATCGAGGCCCTGTGTGGGTGTCTTCGAAGCGAGCTAATAATTATGGTACGTGTGACTCCATTGAACTGATCAGTTCAATAGTACTCTCATAATACTACTAGGCTGTTTGTCCTATATTATGAGGTCAGATTAAGTGTAATCCTTACAGGCTAACACCATTGTACAATGTACATTGGCCTTGGCCCTTGATGTACATGATGATGTAGGAGTGGCATGGATCCAAAGGTTTGACCAACTGACCAACATGTTAGGCATGCTGATGTTGTCAGTCAATTGTACTAAAGTGAATGGTCGGAATGTTCAAAATATGTGGGTGTTAGCATATCAAATCACAGGGTCACTTGAAGTATTTGCTTAGTGGTCTCTACATACATTGTGTACATACATTCGCCATTGTGTTTTGTGACTGAAATCGTGCACTTTACCTCTGTAATGCAGTGTGGTTATGACTGCATATCCTCAGTTAATTGGCATGATAACTAATCTTATTATCGCCATAGAGGAAGTGATGGCTGTTATTTGGGTTTAGTGCAATGTAAAAAATGTGATTCTGGTGTGATTAAATATAATAATGCTGTCCGAAATATTCGAGCATATGTATCCATGGAGATCTATCTACAAGATTTTATCCAGGAAGAAATTTTGGAAATTGGTGAATAGAAGTGGGTGCCTTTGGAGATGGTAGTTGCATGTAGCTAGCTAAATATTTGTAAACATTGCACTTCATTGTCTTTGCTGTTCCGTGCTGTTCTGAAAGGGACTTCTAAAATATATTGCACTATTACTGTCATCATTAGTTTCTTAAGTGTGGTAACTGTGAGGGGAATTATTATGAGTAAAGGTCTTATGCCAAGTTTAACCGCTTCCTGGACTTGTTAGCTCTGCCCCCGGAGGGGCAGAGGTTTTGTTATTACATCGATCTCGCGAGATGACGTCGCCTTTGGGGGAAAACTGTATGATCTGTGATAACACAACTTACATGGCGTCTTCCGCTACATCCCGTGGTTTAACGCTACATATTCCCCTTTTACAGGTTCCTTTATCTGTTCAGCGTGTTTCGTGGCTCCATTATTCTACGCACAGCCACTTTCTACACCCATTTTGCCCTCCACTTTGTCCCAGCTCTCTCCATTGCCCGAGACGTCCGTATGACGTCATCAAGGGAATCCCCGTAATGGGAGAAGCCCAGTCCACAAGCTGCCTCAATGCAGCCTCATTGACCACTTCAAGGCTCCCACCTCTCCAGATAAGTCATTCAAACGCTACATTTCTGTGTTATTGACTCATTCCAACTTAGTTTTGTCCGATACAACTCATTTCCTCACTTGCTCGTCCATTTTAGTTCCCATTTGGGGAACCCGCGCGAATCAAGGACGTAGCCCACAATGCAGCCCGCTGGTGGAGCGATTGCAGCGCCCCTGGTGGACGTTGACAGAATTACCCGGCGAAAGTGGCGGGAAATGTCACGGTTTCGATCCCATTCGGGATCTAAATCTTCTGCAGCTATGGGCAGAGCTCCGCACATCCCATGTGCATTCTAGTTAATTTATTGCACTAAACGTTTATCAGAACTTATTTCAGTGTTTAACGTTGCCCTTTCACAGCCAGGTTGTTTGGAATTTTAGGGTTCAAAGGTTCATTGTCTTTTATGCTGAAGGAGATTAATCAGCTCATGCTGTCAGCTTGGTCAATAAAAGCACCAGGCAAGCTAAAAGCAACTCAATGTCAAAAATCAATGCTGATCTCCAATGATCAGCTGAATGCAGTGATTTCATTGATTTACGTGAACTCGATGGCGTTTTTTTGAAGGCTGATTGTATTGGGTTACTAGCTATTGTTTTTGTATATTAGTATATCGATATTTGCATGCTATAGCATATTGTGTATGTGATTTTTTTTACAGGAACTGGCTACAGGTGCTGTAATATGCAACATGTGTGTACACTGAACAGGCTGAGTAGTCATCACAATTCGTTAACCCATGAAGTCTCTAGTGACACCATGGTTACACCCTCTGCTAACTTGGCTGCTAGTCTTGGCAAAGCTACAATGGTACTGTTCAACTTAGCAGTACAGGTGTAGTTAGAAACTGAAGGGTATAGTAATAAATCATGCATTGGAAGCTATTCTGGAACAGTTGAGTTCATTACTACTAGATGGTGTAAATGGACAAACAAGCTCTACATGCTATAGCATGGCTTGAATTTTATGTCAATGATGATAGGCATTGCAATGTACAAGTTTAAAGTTTTAGTGGAGGTGAAACTGGAAGTGTCCTCCTAATTGAACTAATGAACTTACTTGTCACTTGTATGATGTCCACAGATCAAGGTGTCCATATGTATGCCAATTGGATGATGGTGGGTTAAATTCCCCAGCAGTATGATCCGACCGTCATGGTGTGTGGCAGTTAGACAAATCCCTAAGGTATGAAGGCAACCACTGATGGCATTGGGTGTGTAATCCACTATTCTTTTCTGAAGACATTCCTGTAACATGGTTGCAGGTTGAGACATAGGTGGCTGGAGATATAGAATTGATTGATTTTTATAATTGAACCTTTCAAGGTTTCAACTCCATTTATAGTCACAAACGAGGTGCACATTTGCTACAACAACTTGTAATAGTCTAGTAGACAGTGGCTTCAATGAAATTACATATGATCATGATATTTGTTCTGTCAATAATTATGATTAAAAATGATTAATATGTAGTAGATGAAGTAATACCATTATGCCTTGGTTTTGATGTCAAGTCAACTTTCTGAAGTATTAAATGCTCATGTTAGTAATGGGGTAAATACATGTAAAGTTATCTCATCTCTACACTGTAATCTCATGTTATCTTACAGTTTTAACCCCTTTGCTGTATCATGTGTGCGCCCACAGCTGCTCTTGGAGTTCTGTGGGAGCCAATTCAGCCAAGATTACAAGACTGAGGATTGTTGGGGAGGCGTCTGGTTGCCCTTGTTTGTTGTGTTCTACTATGCTGTTGCTTGTAAGGTTCATTGCATGTTAGACAGACGTTTGTTGCTGATGCAAGAGCTTCTGCTGCTGCTGCTGCTGAGTCCATGGATGCTGCTGCAAAGAGTGATGTATTGTCATGACTCATCTGGTCATGCTGTTTGCTCTGGACTTTCAATTACTTGGTCATGTTGATAAAATGCTAATTAAATGCAGTCATGCTAAAGTGGCATCAATGTGGCATCAATGTATTGCATATCAAATTGTCAATCCGATTCAATATGCAGTCATCCCATAGGTGGTGGATGAACATGATAATGTACAGAATCTTATTTGCAAGGGTCTGTAAAACGGTTGTGACGTTGTAGTTCTGGTTTGCTGTCACAGTTTTATGTTTCCCAGATCTATGCTTTTTCTTGTGTATCAGTTGCCCAGGATAAGTATTAGTTCAGTTTAGTCAGGTATGTCCTGAGTGGCTAATATGTATTGGTCAACCCAGACCAAATTGACCACATGACGTAATATGAAGTTGGGCTTATGTAGGTCAATTTATGCACATCAGCTGCCATCCTGCATCACTGCAGCAGCCGCAGCAGCAGCAGCCAGCAGTGTCCAGAGACCCATCAGATGCTGCTTGCTTAGCTGCATTGGGACAGATAATGCAGCAACTGTTCAATGCCTGCCATCAGTTTCATGTCCTGCAGAGGCTGGTCTCTGTCAATATTGGGATAACAGAATGAAGCAATGACATATGGCTTCAATCTCCTTGGCTGGGATGCAGATTCGACAATATGTGTGATGTAGCTCAAATTTTGTACTGGTAAAAACCTTACATACATAAAGTATCTTTGAGGTGCTATTCTGATGTGACAAGTTTGGTGTCTGGTGTGACTCAGTGTTAAGAGCCAGATTTTTCAGATTTCTGATTTTCAACCAGAAATTGTACATACATATATCTTTATAAACAGCAGTAGTATCAAAACAAGATAGCAACTGGGTTGGGAAATGCATGAGATAAAAAATAAAAAAGAAGTTATTTAAACGCATTCCCCTATTAATCATTGACATAAATATAAAATAAAATACATAAATTTGAATATATAAAGAGTGACATGGGTTAGTTGCTGGGTCATGTTGTTGTATTGGACTGGTGGCCAAGTCTCAAGAATCTTAGAAGGTCATTGACCTGGTCTGGGTCCCATTGATTCTGTTGTGTGGTGGAAAAGCAGTTGCTTCTCGAAGGAGACTGACTTCACTCTTTTAAATTTGCTTTATTAATTTAGTCTGTATCATAATTTAGTGCAGCTGTTGATATAAGTTATGAGTTTAAGTGACAGAATGTAGAAAGCCTTCGAAATGATCAGTTGCTGATTTTACATTGTAGTTTTTGTTGCGTGTAATGTAAGTAATATGAGCTTTTGTCTGATGTAGATGGCTTTGTATATAATGCGTGAGGTGGATTTGCTGCAGATGTGAATTTCCCAAGACTAGGTATTATTCTTCTGGAGAACTTGTTCTGCAGCCAAAGAAAGTGTTAGTTTGTGGTTTTTCGTGCTTATGAATGAATTAACTTCTCTGGCTTCCATTGCTTATCATGCTTATTGTTATCAATGACTCTGTCTAGAGCTGACATTAACTAATTAATGGGTGCAAAGCTTACAGGTTGGACAAAAAAAATAAGGATAAGCTTCGAGGTGTATTGTTTGCATTGTTAGTACAGTATAGTTCTTGGCAAGCTGTATGAAAAAGATTTCTGTTGTTTATCTGTCATTTTTGACACATCTTCTAACTGCAACAATGTGCAGCTATGTAGGTTAGGTGTCTAGGTATTGTTGCTTGTACTGGATGACTCAATAATGTGTGACTATTATTAGGTTGAGGCTAATAACATGTATCATCATGGCTCATTGGATCCACGTTGCATGCGTTAAATTTCACATAACACGTGTTTCTTCGCCTAAATCTATTTATCCACGTGGCGTTGGTATTGGTTACCTGTTTGAGCTGAGGGTTGCGACCTGGAATGACCTATGTTTCATGGATCAGCAAGCCATTTCCATGGAGCTGCATATATATTGATCTTGTTGGTAGACCAGTCAATAAAGTCCCTGTCTGGTGCAATAACTTCTCTCTGGTGAAATGCAAATGTCAGTTGCCATGGTTATCTGCAATGCAGCGAATATATTGCTCAACTTATGCATGGAACATGGCAGGTTATTCTCGAAGGTCCCAACACAAGTGGCTGTTCTAAAAGAGAACATGATCGTGTACACTGTTAATAGGGTGGCATACAGAAGTTGAATCATATGTATGCCTCTGGTTCGATGCTGTAGTCCCTTTTGGCTGATTTAGTTGTTATTAACCAGCTATTAATAAGAAGATCCTGATAAAAAAAAAAAGTGGTACAGTGTATGTTTTTGACCCTGTCCCATAAATCAGTATAGGGTCCTGTTGACAATGGTGATCAAATAGTCAATGGTGACATCTATTTGTCTTACTAGCTATCTGGCTATAATAAGTGTTTATGACTCCATGCTATAATAGCCAGATTGCTGGTGGCTATAGTATACTATAGTGTTGACAATGTCATGCACATTTCTTAAATATGATCATTGGAATATATGCCATCTGTTGCCTATTAAGACGCTTTTACATTTTCTGAGCTGACATCCTATGTTACTTTGCACACTAACATTATACATATAAAATTTGGTTAGCTCTTAAATTTAGGTGCCAAATCTAATAGTTCTGATGGGATGACAGGGTGAATGTCTGAATAGCTGCACAATGCTGAGTAGATGTCGGTGTTTACAGTCAGTCTGACTGGTCTACTCAGTCCAGGAATAGACAGGGGCTGATATATCTTGAGTGTAGCACACTCCACGTGCCTGTGGGGTTCATCTTACTACTACTGCCCTGTAGAATATATGCTCTCCTATTAGTGTGCCTCGATTTCTATTTAGCTACCATCAGTCTATCAATGCTACACCATACTTCCATTAATATAGTTAACCCTTTTTTCCTGAGGGGTCTTATGTTACATATAACATATTGTATCAGAGGTGATAGAGAGTGTAGAGCTAAGACGAGTGTCTAGACTGCTCTGTGTGAAGAGAATATTGCCAAGCTAGAGACTGAAGCAGAGTGAAGTGTGTATGTAGGTGGTATAGCCCATAGGACATTTTATGATCATATTGTCAAGTGTGTGGGGTCTTTCATTCATCCGTAGCTATTATTCATTGCAAATGGCATTATTGTAACTGTTAAATGAATAGATAATTCATGAATTCTTCTTCTATTGTAATGTGTGTCCATACTGAGGCAAGTATAAGCCCCCACCCATGGGGGGTAAATGTGTAACATGTGGACTCCAGGCCTTATCATATCATTACGTCTGCCTTTGGCAGTTGGACATACATAAGCAGACTATGCTTCAGACCCAGTAGATATAAAGTGGATACATTGCATTAGTGGCGAACACGGTGTCACCGGAGGCTTAATGGCAGAATCATTAATTTGGAATGCTGAAATATTTATGCTTCTTGCTGACTGCTATTGATTCTAAATTGATTATTTTGTTATACAATAGTACTATGTTCCAAGGCTTAGATCTAGCATTACTGGTTGATAAGGATACTATGACTGAAATAGAAATCCTGTCTCTTTTGTCCACTGAAATTATAACACACGTGTATCATGTGTAAAGTGTAGTATGATCACAGACTAGTCTGTGGTATGATCTCATCATTCTAAAGGACACGTGGGTAGTTACCGAGTTGCTATTTCCAGTACTTGTGCCACATTACTGACGTGTACTTGCGGGCAAATAGAGATGACTCAAATTATATTACCCGTTATTTCATCTGAAAAACATTTGGTTTTTTGAGTGCTTAATAATTTTTTATGTGTGAAATTAGGCAGTACTTATAAATTTTAAAGCAAACATAAATTTGTATGAATTAGTGGTGCTATGCTCCATGTTATATGGGTGTGTTTAAAAATTCCGTATTATTTTGATGGTCATTTCAGAAGCAACAAAATGTTTACCATCAAATGGTGGGTAGAGCGAATGTCGCAAGGTTGTTTGGAGGTGTTCAGTTATTCTAGAGATACCCCATCCCTGATTGAAATTGCACATCCATAATTTGTTCTCACTGAACTCAACCAAATCCTAAAGGTGCCAAATTACCATACCCCATTGCATTTCTTAGCATAATTGACTTCATTACTATGGCAACACTTTCCTAAAGAGATTTAAAGACATCCATCCATCCCCAGTCATTGATTGATGCATGTTAAAAATTAATATTCCTGAATTAACTTAATTGCTGATACCGATATTTTTGTAATGGATGCATGTAGTCAAATATGTGAAATAAATTGCAATTGTTTTTGTACTACTAGGCCTTGCACTTTTCTTTTATAGCAGGCATGTAATGTATTGTGATTGATTTAACTCATTTCCTGCAGTGGAAACGAACGTTTCTTTGATTTTTCCTTCTAATTATTTAACAGGACAAGATTTTCCGGGTTTGTTTTGTTTTGACATATTGATATATAAGCCCACTAGTGTGTTGACGGCTTGTGTTGCATCATTATTATACCTCTATGATAATAATATATACCACGTTTATATTTATTTCATGCATTGTGCCATTGCATGAGTTTTAGCGTGTGGAGTTTTACTTTTATGTTTTCAATATCCAGTGGTTGGTTTTGGTGTTTTCACATTTATTTGTATGATCATATTTATTATTATATTATTTTTGGTGTGTTCTTTTCAAATAATTTGCTTCAAAATGGATGAAATTTTCATCTTGTTTTGCTGAAACTTTCTTTGAACAGTTATCTTCCTCTGCTTGTTGTAGAAAATTACCTAATTTATTAGCAATTAGTTTATTTTAATTATGTAGAATAAATAAATTACTACTTAATAATTAATTGATCATGTCATATATTACCTGTATAACCTTATTACCTGTATATAAACTTCACACATTACCTGTATGGCCCTAAGTGTTGTTGAGATTATTTCTTGCTAAGTTCATTTTTATCTTCTACCAATAAATTCTGAATATTTTATTCCATTTGTGCCCTAATGTGAATTTAACTGGCCTAGATATTTAAATAAGTCCATGCAGAAACCTTGGCTGAATTCAACCCCGTTCATTGTGATTCTTACCGACCAAACAGCCCCTTTCCCCACCAATCAGTCTTCGATTTTACCAATTTTTTTTTTGACAGTCAATGGTTGGCAGTGTACCCATTTAAAAACAACCTTGTACAACATATACAATATATTATAACCCACCTTTGGTATATATTGTACGTGCAGAAAGTGCATGGGGAATTTAGACGAGGTGGCAGGGATTTCTTTATTATCATCCTCGATGTTACATACTGAATTTTCTCTCTCATTTCTTCCAATCTTGCCCCAAGCACCTTGGATATGCATCCTCATGTTCTGCATTGTGTTTCTTTAATGAACTGAAGGTGTAAATATGTTGGTTTTGGGTAATTGCTCTCTGATTTGAATAATAAAATTATCTTCTAGTTTATCTAAAATTAGCAGCTTAGTTCAGTTATAATAACTTCATACTTAGTGAAACACTGTATACAATAATCAAGATAATTGTAGTTATTTTTTTGTAACGAGTTCTGTGAAAAAAATACAAATACATATTCTAGAATGAACTTAAAGAAAGCGCTTAACAGGTGTGGAATAAAGTCGAGATTTTCATGCAGTAATCGGTAGTGGCAACAAAGACACAGCAGTTACATTTAAAGCCTTTTAAAAAGTTGTTTAACATTAGTTTGCCTGTCTTACTCATATAATGCTTCTTTTATTTTTGCAGTCATCGACCTGGTATACTGGAGGGACCCCAAAAAGACGGGGATTGTCTTCGGCAGTTTGTTGGTCCTCCTCCTCTCCCTTGCTCTCTTCTCTGTTCTCAGCGTAGTTGCGTACCTATCCCTGGCTGCTCTGACGGTCACCGTCAGCTTCCGAGTTTACAAACAGGTTCTGCAGGCTGTCCAGAAGACAGGAGAAGGACACCCTTTCAAGTGAGTCACAATTATTGTTATAATATTATTGAATAATATTTTAGTCGAATCATTAAGGGTTAATTAAGAGTTCACTTCAGACGAAATTGATATTCTACATCTAATTCTTTTGGTTGGCGCTTGGTAATTTTTGAATAGGTTAGATTCTATCAAACTTGGATAGAAAATTTTACAATTTTATTTTCATGTACATGTAGTGTGGATGTCCACAGAGCAAACATGAGAAAAAAGGTTTTGTACCCATCTAAAAGATATTGGAGATCTTAGATAATGAAACAGCCTTATGTTGGGTGTATCATAAGGTATATATGAATTTCTGATGCAACTTGTTAATATTTCCATGCTGTTTCTTTGTTTGTAGGCAGTACCTGGAGGCAGACATCACCATACCTGAGCAGCGGGTGCATCAGCTTGCGGAACATGTTGCATCTCACCTCTCATGCAACTTGCGAGAACTGCGTCGCCTCTTCCTTGTTGAGGACATGGTCGATTCCATCAAGTTTGGACTCCTCCTCTGGGTCCTCACCTACGTCGGAGCCTGGTTCAATGGAATGACTCTTATTATTCTTGGTAAGTTACAAGTAATTAAAGTGAAGTAGTCAGTAGTAGTCATCAATATACATGTCAGATCAGGGTCATCGTTCTTTCTGCTGTAAGATTTGGAAACATACCTGGATTATATTATAGATTTGCAATTGAATTTCTAACAAGAAAATGGAAACATGTTGCTTATGGGTATTTAATACTTTTCATGTTTTTTTTGCAGGTGTAATCTCTGTCTTCACCTTACCCAAATTTTACGAGACACACAAAACACAAATTGATCAGTACATCGACCTGGCTCGTACCCAAATTACCACTATCTTCAAACGGTAAGTATATTAGTTAGTGCTGTTATTGTATGAGAGGCATTGTCATTCTTCATTGAACTTTTGTCACAAATTTGCAATTTGCTTAATCGTTTTTTCAGAATCCAAGAAAAAATCCCACTCCCAGGAAAGAAGAAGCAGTCATAAACAGGATATTGTCATCATCGGAGGGGAGGTGGAAATTGTAAGAAAGGGTGTATCAGGGCAAGGAGGGGTGTTCACGTCGGATGTAATGTTTTCTGGCAGTTGCAGCTGCGTATTCATTATTCAGGCCTGCACCTCTGTTTATTGTTCTCAGCCTCCTGTGTGAGGCTTCTCGATTTAAAAGCTGCTACAATGGCTCTTTTTTGCATTGTAGGCTTTTCAATTGAAAATTCGGCTTGCACATCAAATTATTTTGGAATATGTATAGGTTGAACCATGCCGTGTGGAAGGAAGAGTATATATAAGCAAAGGTTTAAGGTATTTCAGATGGCTTACAGACACATGGTTTCCTAATTACATTTTGTAAATATTTTTTGTGTATTTATATATAAAACAAGACTCAGTCTGGAGTTTGTGATTGTTCCATGATCTGCTTGATGGTGCTGATTAATATTTCATTTGCCAGTTTATACTTTAGCGAGTGGTTTGGAGGGAGTGAACAGTGATGATTGATTCATGTCTTCATTGTTGATTCAGTATTTGTTGTGGAAATTCATTAAAATTTCTTCACTGTGTCTCCCTCCCAACTTCTTCAGATCTGAATACCCCTGTTCCGAACATTAAAGCCTTTAACTCTAAATGCCATTGGAAAATTTTGAAATGTTATCCATTCATGTAACAAGCCTTTCCAGTTAAGTTGCCACCATGTTTGAAAGGCTCAGGTGATTTGGCATTAAAGTAGGTTGCATTGGCAATTTCAGTTAACGCTGTTATTGCAATCAAGTCACAATGTCAGAGAAGAATGGCATTGAAGGAAAGACCTTTATATGTGTAGTAAATCATGTGGTATCAGCTTTGTGAATGTGATCTGTGGTGTCGTCAACTTGTCAGTCCAATCTGGAATAACAAAAAGAGCAGCATGAAGCAACAACTGTTGTTATTGCTGTGTACTTAAATATATGATAAAGACACTAAAGGAGGACTTTAATTATGTTTCCATGGAAACAGTATGTTATAATTAAGGCCTGCTTCAGTGATGCTTTTGAATGTGAACACACAAAACATTTTTGACTTTATCTTTAAGATGCGATCATTTATTCAAGTGTTCCATTAATTTCTTTCCCAGAATATTTCACAATTGTATGTGGTTCTTTAGACCATAATGTAAGAAGCTGTGTATGTAACTTTATACTATTATGGGATGATTGTTTTTGCCATAATGTTTGTAGTGTAAAAAGATTCTGTAAACAATGTGCCTCAGATGGGAGAGAGTGGTTGTATTATGTATCAGCCCCTTCGGTCAATCCAAATTGTTCTTGTAGATACGTTCAACACATAAGTTTTATTTTTCGTTAATCATTTAAGATGTCACAGTCAAGTAACTCTGATATTTGTAAATTATTTAGCTCCTTTTAGATTTGTCTGCTTAAATGTTAAGGTTATTTTTCATTCTAATAGTTGCAGTTCTAGAAGTGGTTTTGGTGTTTATGTTGAAGTTACTGGTCTGGATTATCTTGTGATATACACAGTATGTTAACTAATTCATTAAGTTTTGAAAGGTGACTTAATATTATTCTCAACATTGAATGCAACTTGTTTAATAAGAGATTTTGCTAGCATTTTTTACAAGAGTACGTGTTGTTGCAGTGATGGGTAAACGATTTTTGTCTGTTAAACTTGATCACGTGGAGAAATTTTTTCCTTCATGTTTTTCTTTTGATTGTCAGTTCCATTATCAGTACCTCTTCCAAAGAGAGTGGGTTGAACGATGATATGCAAAACATAAGTTTAAGGTGTGGTACGAGTGGTGCTTTGTCTTGTGTGTGGTATGGAAGTCGTGAGCTGTGAAGTATAGCGCTAAGCTAGAGCTTTAAAAGGCATTATCAGTACTCGGTTATCATGGAAAAATTAGCCACAATAGGGCATTTGTTTCAACATAAACTGTATTACCTATAAATACTATATTGTATATTACATTATATTGTATAACATCTCAATTATGCCTCATTTTGTTTGCTCGTTACTCAAATATCAATATTGGAGACATCTAACTATGGTTGCCCTTTGGAATGGATCTCACCTTGGTCACCAGGTGGCTCTAGCGATAAATACTTGTATGGGTGAAGTGTAATATTGAGCATGATTCTCAGTCATTGTAGGCCATCTTAACCAGTAATGTTATCTTTTTTGATGAATGTGGAATACTAACCAGTAATCACGTGTGTTGTGAACGGTCAATGTTGTAATATTGCCACAGATGTCTCATTGTGGTTTGTGTACTTTGCACTAGAGGGCACTACTGGTAAAGTTTTTTCATCTTAATCGGTACACCTGGAGGTTGTTCATCGTGCAGTGAAATCTGAACATTCTGATAAGAACTTGTATGAGGTAGTTTGTTTACATCTTGGGATAATTATATACTACTTAACTTCACTGATTTTGTATTTGTAAAGAACACTAAATAATGGAAAAATCTAGCAATTTTGGTATTTGTATTGTGAGAGCTGAGAGTGGTTGTGACACCTGTGTAGATGGCTGCATTGCAGTTTTAGTGGCTCAATAAACTATTGAAATCCCAATACATTGTTTGATTTTGTTTGTGGAGTTTTGACACAACTATGGCACCAACTCGAAATCAGTATTTATAAATATGAAATTGAGTATAAGCCAGACTTCTGACCAATTTTGTTGGTGAAATGTATGGTCCATATAAAAAAGAACTTGAAACACTCTCTTAAAAGTAATTACCATTTTTTTATTAAGAATGAATGAAAAGTCATGACAATAATGTTGAACGCCCTTGTTCTTATACTTGACAAATGAACACAAGGCATAATCTCCAAGGTACAACGGTAAACAGTATAATGAAGATTCACACTCAAATACATAATTATATACACATTTATTACCCGTACAAGAAGAACTCTCGAATTTACTTAGCATAACCTATCAATAATCCTTTCACGCACAAATGAAAATTGCAAATCTGTCCATGGAAAATATGGTGAAAGACTTTTTTTAGGTTGATATGAAGTGTTACTATGTACAAATTATTTACAGATGATTATGTACATCACAGACATTTTCTGATAGTCTCTGCTTCAGATGACTAGTGATGCCATCTGGCGTACTGGGTAGTGTCGCCACCTAGTGTTTTAGGTGGTGCTGCCACCTCGTAGATCAATGTCTTGATTTTCTTAGTGTGCCATTTGTGTGAATAATTCCAGAACCATTCAGGTGAACGTGTTCCACAGCATGGCCATTGGTTGAGCTGGTTGCATGACCATTTGTGGCTTCGTGGCCATTACACGAACCATTGTATCCATTGGCATTGTAGTCAAAACTACGCTTTTTGTGTCTGGAAAAAATCAAAAAAACTTATCATTAATGCCAATAAACTGCTGAAAGAAAGCAGTTTTGAGTTTGATGATACTCTTTGCTGGCGGATGTCAGCTTGTGGTTCAGTGTTCGTAAATGAGGCTCTATCTACACCCTTTTCACGCAGCAGCCATGTTGGCATTTTTGCCTCATTGACCTCTTTTTGATGACAATGTCATATATGTCAATATGATGTCATTACCTGACTATTGTTCTTGCACTCAGTGACCTCACCATGGCCATATGATGACGTCACAATACTTACAGCAGCAAAAAGAGGTCAATGAGGCAAAAATGCCAACATGGCTGCTCTGTGAAAAGGGTGTTATATATATACCACTGTATACGGATTTCATTGTCACCAATCGGCTAGTTTTTGGATTAACCTGCCACAGCGACACAGAACACCAGCCAATTTTGGTCCGATATCGACCTAATTTATCATGCAATCTGGGTAGTGGTCTTTCATGGCGGGTTAGACATAATTAGCCTGGCCAACATTGTTGAGAAGACAACATGGCTTTCGTGATACTGTGAGATGTCACCTGATGGACAATCTGGTGCAACTGACTGATTAGTTTTCCACCAGGATGCCATTTTACTGCCATTTAAAGTTATGCAACAAGTTCGGGAATATACATACCTTCGATGGCGGGTACGTGGTGATGAGTTGGCACTCGGGGGATCATTTTGAGAGAAAAGTGCTTGTGTGTATGACATGAATTTGATGAGCAAAGCCAGTCCAATGATGGGGAGGCTGAGAGGAAGGAGGATGGGGGAGAGGAACAGCAACACTGTGAGCATCACCCCTGCCACACCTGAAAGAAATAGGAAAACATTTATATTTAGATATATATCTATATCAAACAATCAAATCAGGTACTCACGTTTAAGGTCTTGATTTCGCAGCTATTTACGTGATAAACAATACAAACAAGATTATGAGGTGTCCTTGGACATTTTGATAGTATACACCTTTGGTTTATCCGAACATTATTTATGGAACAGCTCAAAATTCAATCAATGTGATAATCTGGTGAGAAAATAAGACAAAAATGACCCCCCCCCCCCATCCCCTTGCAACTCCATTGGCTTGCAGGTTGATTCTGACATTTTTGAGTCCATGGACCATTCCTGATTGGTTATGTCATCTTATGCAATATTCAATTTCCACTCAATTCAGATTTCAATTAGTCACATTGCTCTGTACGTGACAATTTGCATACAGCCTTCCTATTCTATGTACTAAATGATGTTAACCTAAATCCACCCACTATGAATATACTTATTAATATTTTACAGACTCCTTGACTGTGCACTGAATAACCTAGGGTATCTGATTGGATGACCAATATATATCTTTGTTCATGCACATATACATGGCATAACATTAATCAAGTAGTCATTGTTTTTCCAGATCACAGTCAAAGGTTATGTTGATTTTTCATGAATTTTCATAACACATCACACTAGTATAGCCTAATGAGCATGTATTGCAGGCTTTTAAAGCTTTATGTGCCCTGAAAGGCCTGCCTATCTTTCCATGTCCCTAAACCTATGAGGTACGTAAAACCTCTTTGGCTTAAGATGTATGCGCTACATGCTCCTTGCTTTACGTTGTCCAGGGTTACTGTTTTGTCCGAATATTTAATATTTCACCCCATTATGGGTTATCACCCCCAAAACACACAAACCAAATTCAGTGAAGATTAAATCTCCCAAACAGAAGACCAATTAAAGTTGGCGAAGATCCGATCACCAAACAGAAGTTGTAGTTTTAGCCCATCAATGAGCAATTACCTCAAGGGCAACCACAACATCCAGTAAATAACGTCCCCGTGCGATGTTCTTCATTTATCATAACCCCCTGAGTAAATAAAGGACAGCAACCGGAAGCTTACACTGCCAACCAAAATGTTAATGCCAAGTAAGTGATGACAATATTCGTCTGTTAGATGAACAGAGCTTAACAGTATTATGTATTTTTTTCACTAAAAGTTACAATGGTCCTGCATGAAAGCAGTGAACGTCACAAGACACGTCGTTTCGCATCACCTTGAAAATACTTTTTGAACCAGATACTTTTGCTTGAATTTACTGTGGCAGCACTGTTACTGTTATTATAGCATAGTCTGATGGAAGTGGATTTTCTTTGGGGATAATATAAAATCAAACACTATTCAAATTTCTCTAGACAGGATGCCACCCTAGTAATCAATCTTTGCACAATGAATATATGGAAGGGTGATCGGAGAGGCAAGTCACCATTTGGGGTTATTTTAACAACATTATGTTGTAGGACTTAAAGATGTGTACTTTCAGTTGTCAATATTTCATGCAAAGTGTGAATTTCAAATACACAGAAAGTAGTGATGGGGGCTGTCAAAAATGTTTTGGTTTATTTAACTTTTTTTTTTTTTAAACACACATAGTGTGCCTAAATGGATAAGGAGTGCCGAATCCATAGTCAGAGATCCCTTTATAATGGCCCTATATCACAGGCATTTGCCATCATGACAGCCCTTAGCAAGTTAGTATACCATAAGACCAAGGCTACTGACTTTGTCAAGAACAGCTTTTACTCCCCCTGCGCAACTGCCTTCAATGATGGGGCCAGTTTCAGTCAATATAACGTCATATTATGGCTATATTAACACATATATATTATACACCAAAAATGTTTTTCTTATTATTCTAAGTGATAACTTCCATTATTTATGGGTATTTACTACTTATATGCAAGGAATTCATTGCCTGTATGCTGGGAAATGTTCAATTCTCATCTCTGGCAGCTAATTTGCATATTCACCATCTACACACATGATGGTGCTTCCTGATTGGCCAATATCTCCCAAGCACAGTGTATTGCCAGCTTTAAGCTGATGTTTTTACTGTTAAAAATCTTTTATCCTCATTTTAACTTTACAACGTGTATATATGCTACCTTGCTTTTATGTTATTCATATATGTATATATTTCTACTCTTCCACTGAAGGCCAAAATAAATAAATAAAAATAAAATTAAGCCAATTAAGTGACCTAACTGAGTAATCTTTGTTTAATAATTGAGTGTAATCAATGCAAACAAAACTAATTGATACGCAATTTCAATGTTAGACAGCTATTAAGCAAATTTGTTTGTATTTAAGTCTAACTGATAAACTAGCAAAATTGCCATCAAGCTCAGGGCATTTCCTAATGTATTCAGCTACAATCTGTCACTGGCCAATTAAGGCAGTCAGTAGCCTTGGTATTAGTTACAGTATAAGTGTGTCACTGAGCAATGTCATATATTTTGGCAAACGCCTGTGCCTATATATATATATGATCTTTTTCAAAGTACTGTGTTTTCGCAAAGTACATATAGGGCACGTAGGACACCTGTGACACACATAAGTTACGTCATTCTCTATAAGTGGGCTATTGAAATACTAGACAAAACATCGTTCACCTTGAACGGTTTCCAGACAAGCAAAAAACACTTAATCGTTGCATGAGTGTCAATGATCAGCTTCATACTAGAATGGCGTTGCTTAGGAAAGAAGGAATCCTTAAACAAGTACATATTTAAGATGAGAAGAATGCATTATAACTATGTGACTTGTATTTGAAAACAAATCGACCTCAAATTTTTGTGAAATCTCTTTCTAGGAAGGAAGGATTTATGGAACTTCTTTTGAAGCTTCTAGATAAAAGTTTCTTAAAAATAGTTAAGAAGTTCAAGGAAATCAGATAACAAAAAGAAAAATACCGTACAAAGCACATGAAACCCGACTCAGCCTGCCACATGAGCTCACAAGATAAGCAAGACATAAATTGAATAGGCTGCATGATTGTGGCATCAAAAAACATCTGAAGTCATTGTTTCTGCAAAGTTTGGGAAGAATTTTACCAAAGTGACCTCAAAACTAGGTCAAGGTCACCCAAATTCAAAACTCATCCAAGGCATTCCCCTAATACAAGGGCAATGGACAGACAGACGGACAAACACACATGTAATCACAATACCCATCAGCCATTGTAATGGCCTAGGGTAAAAAAAAGAGAGAAAATAAGTTATTGAATGAAACCTTTCTTCAACTAAAAATTTGAGGTTACAAGACAGAAGCCATCGAACTTTTCTTTTGAAAATTAAGAGAAAAAAAAACCAAGAAGGGAAGAAGTTAATAATTTTCTTAAAAATTGAACTATTGAACTCATTTTATAAACTAGAAGATAGACAAACTTATGAAACCTTTCTTTTGAAAAATTAACAGAATGGGACAAGACACTTATTGTCTTAACATCCTTTAAATTTTCTGGCTTATTTTTATTGTATATTCCATGTATTTACATGTGAATGAATAAAATGATATATATATAGTTATATTACAACCTGGATACTGGATAGTGCAGCTGCCAGGGCATGGTAAATAGCCAAGCATTAATGTAGTACAGACTATGCATATTTGACACTAGCAAATTAATCACATTAATATGAAATAATAAAGTGTGTAGATAACGAAAAGAATACTCACATATATACATGGAAACTCTGAGGGTCTGGCAGACCATTTTGTAGGCAGCAGCCAAGGCTGGTGGAACGACCATGATGGCCAACATTGTGTAGTAGCAAAAACTGTCATGTTCCTCTCCTGAAGCACAAAATAAACCTTTTTTTGACTTCCCGAGTATCATTTTTGCAACAGTCATTGGTAACAGATTATCTCTTCAGGGTAACCTGGGTGGTTATATTCACTAACAACACTCCCGGAGTCATATACCCATGTGCAGAAATGATGCTACATTTCAGGGTTGATGCCTCTTGTTGTGATCACGTGATCAATTTGAAGGTCATCCACGACTGAGGCATGCAGGGATCAGACATGGCCCACGTGACCTTTTGATGTGAATACCATGCATGCAGCCTCTCACATAAATATGCTTACATGTGTCGTGTCTGAAGCACATGTTTTGCACATGTTTCCAAATAAGGTTGTATGACCTGTGACGTCAAAACATTTGATATATACCCGATATGTTGATTAATTGATATTGAGAATCAAATAGTTACAAATATATATCTAATGAGAGGAATTAGCGAGCCTACAATACTGAAATTATATGGTATACTAGGGCTGATCAGGGCAGGCAGGTGCCAAGACAATGGGGTGAATGATGAAGCAACCTTCCAACATGGGCTCTATTCGAACCTAGGACCCAGTGGTTGGCAGCCCTTCACGCTACCACTGAACTGGGCCTTAAGGTGAAAGGGGGGGGGGGGGGGTGTTATGCTCTAATGGGCGATTGTGATGCCTGTTGAATATAGATCTAAATAGTATAGTGCCAGGCACACATAAAATATATAGACTAGTATTATGAATTCTGTTTATTGGCATAGCATAGCTCCTGCTTTTCTCAGGAGAAACTGCTATAGCAATATTATGAGGAAAACTATTTTTTTTATTAAATATATTTTAAAAGGGTTAAATTGCCCAGTCCAAACTGTTTTTCAGCAATGCCCTTTACATATGTACAAATTAAAAGATTTTACAAAAAATGCATTGACAATAAAAACCGCAGTAATAAATTTAAATCTATAACAGTAAAAACATACATAAGGATAAAATATTAGTTTTTCAGTTGGTCCATTTCTTACTTCCTGAAAAATAAAGACTTTTCTTTCCTGTTTCACTATTTGGAAAAGGAATGTGCACATTCATATCATGTGTTCTGGTGGTGACATTTTTCCTTATTTCTATATCCATAGCTATATTATTCGTCAAATAATCTGGAGCCATTCCATGAATACATTTAAATACAAGTAAACATTAAAAATTATCCAACTTTCCGTGACATTCATCCAATTCAACTGCTTTACCAAATCAATCCCTCTGACATTAATGCAGTCAAAATTATTAAGAATTATACGTGCAGTGTGATTTTGTAACTTCTGAATTTTCCTTATATTCTCATTTGCTGTATGACCCCAAACTGTGATAGCATAATCAATGGTTGGTTAATTTATTGAATTATATATAATCAATATTTCTTTTGTAACCTTTTTCTTAACTCGTGATAACTGAGATATCTTAAAATCTAAGACTATAATAAATTCCACAAATGTAAACATTGGCCGGACTTCAGCACTGGAGATTGTACAGCGGAATACTGAATATGTTAATTACCAAGCAAAATATTGATCGGCCTTTCAAATATATTCAGTAGAATTCGAATCACTTTTGATAGTTTAATTATCCTGTATCGGAGAGCATGTTTTTTTTGGGCCCATGCTTATCTTCGTACTGGAACTCTATCCACAAATGTAAACATAGGCCGGACTTCAGCACTGGAGATTGGACAGTGTAATACTGAATTCATACATTAATTACCAATATATTTGGTAGAATTAATTTGAATCACTTTTAACAGTTCAATTCACCAATCAATGCCAAAAATTATGATTGAAAATCTTGTTGAAGTAATATTGAGGAAAGCCTGTTTAGACGTTGGAATAAACATATTTCTTCCAAGATTATAAACTCTTGTTTGCATTAAGCCTGATATATCCTGTCACAGCAACCACTATTTTGTGGAAAAGATATACTGCGGAAATTTTCCAGTATTGAGGACTTAATCGTGGCCTCACCATTTTATGACCCGAAGTGTACACTGGTCATTTGGTCAAAAAATAGCCACATTCAATGATTTAAGAGGATTGACACCGTCTATAAATATATTTATTATCACTAATCCTATTATCACTGACTGTGAAAGCCCTATGGAATTGTTTTGAAACTTATTTTGTTGTTAAATTCTGAAATGTATCAGAATTTCATCATACATGTAGATGTTTGTTGGACATTGATAGAGGATTGGTTAATGTAGACTTTGAACAGACTTTTTTCCTTGAAATTTCCAGTCAATTTAAGAGGAAAACATAGTTATTGATAACGTTTCGTAATACTGTAAACAAACACCAGTTGGACATTGACCAGTTGGACATTGACCAGCCAAATTGAGATGCTGATCAAAGTCCAAAGTCTCCTCCAGATCACGTCAGGGGAATATTCCTAAGTTCACAATAAATGACTGGATTTATTTACATGATAACACGACAATAAATCACTGCCGTGGCATGACCATCAAGTGGACAAGTTCCAAGTCAGACTCTCAAAGCCTGACTTCTGTCATGTAGGTCTTTTTGTTCCCTTTGTTTGATGGCTAAAGTAAATAAACAAACGTATTTATGTGTGCATGCATCATAGGCATATATATCACGAAAAGGATAGAACACGGTTCAAGGAGCATTTGGGTTTTCACATACATTGTCATTGCCATGCAATACATCTCACACTGCAAGACAGATAGTCCAAAAGTCGTACATGCTGAGTGGGAGATGATGGTAATCCCAGATAGGTCCTTGATGCCAGTTATCTATAACTGCAACATCCAAGGACCTTTAACAAGTTAGTTGCCAACATAGGGAAATGCACTCCAAGAACAGAATTAGCTAATAGATTCCGAATCATTCAACAACAAATACTCATTCAGATCATATTTCTATTGTTAATAATGTTCATAATTTGTAATAAAAAGCAAACTAATATAATGAGACACCCTCACCGAACTGCATATGAAATTTGGTTGATTTTGTAAATGTATAAATGCTCAGTATCAGTCTGAATGCTGACCCTCAGGCTTCTCTGCCAGAGTGTCTGATAGAATTGAATACCCAGAGGGGTACGCCCTGAAAGTAGGTCAATCACTGCGCCCATTACATCATTTAATTATGTACAGGCACTTGCCATGGTGTATTCTTATGATTCATGTAAACTGATTTACAATATAAAATTCCTTGGTTCCCCACCAGGATTGTTACTCTCCTGATTTCCATCAGACTTTCTCCACAGGAGAGGCCTGATCGAGGGTCTGATGTTCAGACTGGGTCCAGATTGTTTTCCCATCTGCAGTGGATCAACTTATCCCAGTATGAATCATTATTTTGTTAATTTTATCTCAACTGACAAATTTCGTCCATACAACAACTATTGGTATATGAAATATTCCGTTCACTTCATTTCCATGCCCATTTTGTTTTGGAACTAATCTTTAAAGGTTTAACATTAATCTGGGTTGTTAAATTTCACTTTGCCTGAAATTGTTTCCAAATTGCTGGGTGGCAAAACTTATATGTTCTCCATGGCTATCTTTAATCTATGGAAAGGACAGAATGGTATCTTAGGACTCTTTTATGTTCTGGGGTCACAAGGGCAAATAACAGAAGTCCAGTGGATTGGACCAGCTGATTGGACTGCTTTAGAAGTGTGAGAAATTATGTAACATGCAATGGTTCAATTGCTGAAAGTATCCCAAAACACAATAATATATCACCAACTTAGAAGAGTTTAGTCATCATGATCAATCGATCTGCAGCACCTAAAGGCATTTCCTGTTATCTTTGAATATATTATTGATTGCATTCCGTTTAATTAATGAGTGGAGTCTTATCTTGAATTAGCCAAATAAATCATGCAATCTATCTTTATCAGAAATGTTTGGTAGATAATCTTCAGGTTTTGAATGAAGTGTGTTGTTTTGCACAAATTATCAGTGGGCTGGAAGACAACTGTTCAAAGGTTCAAGTCCACTTCTGGTTCACTCAATGGAACACACAGTTCCCTTTAACTTCTATGACCCTGACGTCACAATCTATAATCTATGATTGGTCAATTATTACATAGGTTTGGCTGGGCCAATGGAATCATGAGCAGTTAGTAGGAGCTAAAGCAATATCTAATACCTTTGTACTTCGACCAAACAGCAAAGGTGAGAAAATTTAGCTTCCAAAGAAAGTGAAGTCAGAAACGCTATACATGTACCTGGAATGAAATATCATCAATCTGGCCTACATGCACATGCATCTTATGTGACACATGACCACGTAAATTGGATCAAATCATTAAAGAGTAAAAGTATATGAAGACTTTAATGATTTCATCAAGACCAAAGAAAAGTTATAATACTATTACACTTTATTAAAAAAAATATATAAAAAACAGACAACAAACAAAAAACCTTCCAAGTTACCTGTTGTGGAGGTAATAGAATTCGGGCTTAGGTGGGTCTTATTTTAGGGGTGGCCTTATAGTGAGGTGCAAGAGTAATTATGAAGTGATTGGATAAATTTCTCTGGTCAACTGATACACGCATATAAGAAATTTGATGCTTAGCCAAATATTGGCTTACACTTCTGGTCATGCCTTACCTGTACCTTGCCTGTACCTTTGGTTTAAATAAAGCCTTTGCAAAGATAACTAGAATGCACATGGGATGTGTTGAGCTCTGCCCATAGCTGCAGAACTCTTAGATCCCGAATGGGATCGAAACCGCGACATTTCCTGCCACTTTCGCCAGGTAATTCTGTCGACGCCCACCAGGGGCGCTGCAATCGCTCCACCAGCGGGCTGCATTGTGGGCTACGTCCTTGATTCGCGCGGAACTAGAATGGACGAGCAAGCGAGAAAAACGAGTTGTATCGGACAAAACTAAGTAACAAATGTAGGATGACTTTTCTGCAGGTGGGAGCCTTGAAGTGGTCAATAAGGCAGCTTGTGGAAAAACAGCAACCTTGCTGACTGTGGGCTTCCCCCGTTACGGGGATCCCCTTGATGACGTCATACGGACGTCTCGGGCAATGGCGAGAGCTGGGACAAAGTGGAGGGCAAAATGGGTGTAGAAAGTGGCTGTGCGTAGAATAATGCAGCCACGAAACATGCTGAACAGATAAAGGAACCTGTAAAAGGGGAATATGTAGCGTTAAACCACGGGATGTAGCGGAAGACGCCATGTAAGTTGTGTTATCACAGATCATACAGTTTTCCCAAAGGCGACGTCATCTTGCGAGATCGATGTAATAACAAAACCTCTGCAGAGCTAAAAATGCCACAAATAAATGACATTACCTTCTGACATGTAGGAACATGCACTGGACGTTCTATTTCTCCTTTCTTCAAGAGTTTCAGCCATTGTGACAAATTTGAGCTTTCTAAATCAGCTGTACGTATCGAGGTATATGAACATTAGAAAGTTAGACCATGATTTACGTCAGTTCTGTACAAGAGATCATCTGAGAAATGACCAAGAGTCTAACATTGCTTGGAGTTCAACTCCTTATCAAGAGTATGAAGAACTGCCAAAGGTCAGGACAAAAACATTTCACAGCTCGCTCTACTTATATGATTATCTACACCACTGCACTTGCTGACTCCCAGAAAATCCTATCAAAAATGAGAATCGGTTACAAATCAACAACAAAATAATGGTGTCACGAAAGTTGTAACTGTGACTCAAAATAGAACGTGTTTCTCGGCTTGAGACAGAGCAATGCGATTCGCGTGGTACACAAAGTTCATCAACATTTACCCTACAGAGTTTCCGTATATTTACTGGGAAGTGAACATCAGAACATCAGAAGCATGACCTTTGACCGAACTGCCCCCCCCCCCCCCTAGACTTTTTTCCCATGCTACGGCCCTGGAGTTTGCTCCAAAAATAAATAAATAAATAAAAAGGTTGTTTTTATATTTTTGAATTAAGTATGCGTCAAGTTTAAGAAAATGTAAATGACCATAAAATTTACGAGTGAGTTTGCTATAAACATTTTTGGCATTTACAAATATAGAACAACTGTCGATCCACTGACTGACTGACTGACCATAAAATATTAACCTTATTTTCACAGTTTAAAATTTCACACACGTACGGCTGCACTGTATACATTGATTTTATCATGAATTACGTATATTATACCATACATGTCACGAAAGTTAGGCAAGTATTTGCAAATTCTTGAAAAATATAAAAAATAGTTGGCTACCTGCGAGCTATCACGAGTACTTTTCATGGTCCATGACTAGACCGATCCATAGTCCATGACTACAGAATCTAAGATTGACTGAAACTTGTTCGCATGCATTAAAAAAAAGCCCAATCCACTATTTATAAACTGTTAACAATATATGTGATGGAACCAATTTTCAGCCAAACATAAACGTCTATATAGATGTATACCGTCCAGACAAAAACCAGTAAGGGGCTACCTTTGATGCACCGACAATGCCGATAGTCCTTATCTTTTGTTGTGGTCAACCGGTGTCCAAATCGCTCTGGACAATCCTTAGAATGACCCATTTCCAAGAACGCCTAAATCCCATGCAGCCTCCACAGATTGGCTAGGCAAGTGAGCGCAGTTGTAATTCACAGGAAGCCAAAAAGAGCCAGCGCGAAAAAACCCATTGATAGGCAGACAGTGAACAACAGTTAAGTATACATACTGTCTGGCTAACTGTCTGCTTTTACAGTTGCACAAAAAGGTGTTGAAAACTACGCAGTTGCATTGCGTTTTAAGGGAGGTCATTGCCCACAACTGGGATTTACAATTATACTCGTTTGCGTTAAGTGTTCATAAAAAAAATAAAAATAAGAAAAAAAGTCCAAGTTAAAAAAAAAAAAGAAGTGTTTGTGAAATTGTTGAAACTTTTGTCCCCAGCTACCGAGCTTTTAAAGGGACAAAGCAGAAAAAAACAGATTTAAGTATTTGTGTCCTAACAAAAACATTTTTGTGTCCGCTCGCAAAAAATTTTGTGTTCGCTCGCAAAAATTTTGTCCGGACACAAAAACTTTCTGTGGTTCGAACGCGAACATTTTACTGACTAGGAGGTTTCTGACACCATCTTAACTTCTTAATTCTAGCAGATTATTTATAGATAGATAGATTAGATAGATGTTTGGCAGCATAGAAATATATGTAATATAAAGCTTGTGCACTCGAAACAACTTTTATATAATCATTAATAAAGAGAATTACTAATAGCAATTACTGTGTATTACATAAACACCGTAGGAAATCATACCATTTCATCATGTTACTAATTGCTATTGGCACAACCAATTGAGTGCCTTGATTGACAGTATACAGAGAAAACACAATTATAGGAAGCCACGATTAGGAAAATTGCAGCGGTGGTTCAACCATAATTAAGGCGGTGAGAGTTGGTATTTTCTTGGTACAAAAAGTTGGTCTATTGGCTATCCCCCTTATCTTGATGGATGATTACGGCATTGTACATTAGAACACTTTTTTTTTGCGAGGGAACGATACAATTTGCGAGAACAAAACATATTTGCGAGGGAATGATAAAATTTGCGAGGGAACGAAACAATTTGCGAGGGAACAATAAAATTAGCGAGGTAACGATACAATTTGTGAGGGAATGATAAAATTTGTGAGGGAACAATACAATTTGTGCGGGAACAATAACATTAGCGAGGTAACGATACAATTTGTGAGGGAATGATAAAATTTGCGAGGGAACGATACAATTTGTGCAGGAACGATAACATTAACGAGGGAACGATAAATATTTGCGAACGAACATACATTTGCGAGGGAATAAAAAATATTTGCGAGAGAACGAAAATCTTTTCGTTCACTCGCAAATCTTCCATCTTTTTTTTCTACCCATGTCCCTTTAAAGTTTCCGTACATCTTAGAGCATGGAGACTCAAGTATTAGCTGCAAATGATCGAAATTCATTCAACCAATCCTTATAATCGTCTTCATAAATGTGGCGCGACACGTACCTCCAATTAAAAAAAAAACCTTATTCTATTCTATTCATGGTCGTCTAGATTGATCCAGCAAAGAAATATAACCTGCCATAGGCTGGTAAGAGAGCCTGTTCTGCAGGACAAGTGCATGGGAGTCTTCCGAAATATTACGAAGTTAAAGATCAAAGTGGATACAATCAAGATCAAAATATCAACTGCATTTTAAAGGCCTCAAGCAAGCTCCCCTTTCATTTGATAACTACATGAACACACAATGTTATGGGCCCTCACCAAAACATAACGAGAGAAAATTGGAGAGAATTCCTCCAATATATATCTAGAGGGTTCGATTTCCAGTGCTGTTAGGGCAATGTCATAGGGCAATGTCATAGGGCAATGTCATAGGGCAATGCCAATGCTGATATAGTTTTATTTTTCTTACTCTTGCTCCAGAATTAACTTAATTAACTCGGTGATGCAGTAAATCTCTACAGTACATGTTCCAAAATGCTTATGAACATACCATAACACTTTTTAATTTTATTTTATTTTAGTATAATCTGCATAAAATAGGCAATAGTTAGCTTTGAATCAGTTTTGAAGGTGGCGAATTTTGCTGATTCCGAGTGTACCAAGATACAGTTCTCTGTTGGCAGTTTCCGGTTCTAAGGTCCGGACAGGTACGGAAGCAAGGGCGTCAGTCGGTGACTTAGGCCTACCCAGGAGACACGGTCGCGGACCTTAGAGGAGACAATCTGGCCAGCTGAACGTTTCCCAGTCTCGTGCAAACCTTCAAGGCGGCCGGGTCTTTATGCTGACATGGTTGAACGAATATTTCAAGAATTTTACAAGAAAACTTCGAGTGGACCTTCACACAGACCTTTATCAATCTCATTTGTGAAGTCACGAATAATTGGCTCTAACCTTAGGGGGGGGGGGGGGGGAAATAACACCTGAATAATCCATTTTAAGACTTAATCATTTTCTCTACATTGTGAATGTACTTTAAAAAGAGAAAATCTTATAAATTTAAGCTGTCATTTTATTGTATTTTGAGGAGAATATTCATTTATATCAAATGGTATATTGCCTCATTTCTTGTCCTCCGCCTACCTATCCTAGTCTACAAATAAATAGATAATAAAAAAACATGTTGATAAAAATGAGAAACCTTTGGGCCATAGACATTGGTGTGGCAGGCAGTCACGCGCTCCCCACGCGTGAAATATAGGCTTGTTTACAAGTGTCCCTGCGTGCATTGGGGACATTGTTTGAAATTTTGACTTAAAAAAAATAAATATATATATATATATATATATTACTGCCAAAGGTTCATTCAAGGACGACTCGATAACCTTGTTGTGAACAGACCTCTGGATTTGCATTTTTGTTTATTTTTTAATTAGATAGCCTTGACACGTCTGCCCAACAAGGTTCGAAAACCAGACATGTTTATTTGTAGGCCTAACTATTGCAAGTTCTGTAATTTCTGTTACTGTTTGCATGTGTCTGTTTTGTAAAAAATGAATTTTGTGCGCAAGGTCTTAGTTAATTACCTTTGCCTGTGTATGACAGCTGCCTGAATCAGACAGAGTGATGAGCTGGATATGGCACTCCATGGCATGTTACACATTCACCCTGTGAGTCACTGTGGGGTATTTTACTTGTCCCAGGATGGACTTGGGCCGCAAGGCACTGCCAGTTAATGTCCATGCAATCGACTTTAGGAAACCTTGAGGCTTAAGTCGATTGTCTGGCTGAGAATGATTGGGCTGGGAATCAAATCCAGGACCACAATATGTGTACATTATTTGAAGGCTTTTAATAAGTATATTGTTGTTGTACAATGCAATTGCCACAAACAGGAAAAATAGACGGATTAGGAATGGACTGACCAAGCAAACAATTCTGGCTGAGAAAAACTGAAGACAGCAAACATTTATGTGAGCTGAGACTACAGTAGAGGATCCTACCATAGAGAGGTCAGGAATTCAATGAACATCATTCCAAGTCTATATGGGAATCCAGGGGGCTATATCAAACATGAATTTTTTATTTGGCTGTTTTCCTGTCGCTTGTTTAAGCCCATTCCTATGTATTATCTTGAGAACCAATTAAAGTTCTGCAATACAACATTTTTGATGAATTTTCATCAATATTGGTGAAAAATTCCAGCTTAATTGTCCTAGTGATAACCTCCAAGATAGCGTCTGACTTCGTTTTGACATCGGCATTATATGGCCGACATCGGGCCGACATTGGGCCGACGTAGCATGTTATAAGGGCTTGGGTATTGTCTAAAAGAGGCAAATTGTAGTCGACATTGCCAAAATTGTTTTTTTTTTCTCCATATCTCAGGAACCTAAGCATGAATGTTAAGGAAGTGAATTTAGGTATTTTTCAAATACTGCCAGTATTTTTCAAATCATAATTATAGCCTGAATGGGAGGAGCTGTGAAATTATTGGCTTTTCTTGTTTATTTGAATCCATGCCTAAAACAATGTTTGCAGGGTTGTAGATCAAGAGACATTTTCTTAGTAAATAATGTTCACCTTTTGTGTAAATTTATTTATTTATTTGAACATACTTTGCATGGGTAGCACCATCAGTACAAGACTGTTTTACATGTGGCCCATAAAATACAATAAAACATAATAAATAGTACAGTAATTTTAAAACAATTGATAAATATTAAAACACAAAGTTACATTAAAATATGTTGTTTAAGCTTAAATTTAAAATCAGTGTAATTATGTGTGTCTTTTAAAAACGAAGGGAGATTGTTCCATGACATAGCACCAACATATTGAAACGATCTTTTCGCTAACTGACTAGATACTGCAGGAACATATACATTCATTGGATGGCTTTTATTCACAATTTCACATCACAATTCATCACAACATCATTGACTAGATAAATAGGGGCAAGCCCATGTATACATTTATACCACAGGCGTTCGCCAACGTGATAGCGCGGTGTCAGCTCTTAGTGGTAACATTACTGTTTAATATAGTATTAGTAAAGTGTTTACCGCTAAGAGCTGAAACCGCGCTATCACGTTGGCGAACGCCTGTGTTTATACATTAAATTGATAGTAAAATATTGGCATCTCTGTTTGACATTCATCCATTTCAAAGTTTTGACAATATCAGCACTTCTGCAGTTAACATAATCAAAATTATTAGTGACTAATCTTGCTGCATAATTTTGTAACCTTTGAATTTTGTAAATGTTGTATTCACTCGTTTGGCCCCATACACTTATAGCATAATCAATGCAAGGTTGTACTGCAGTTACATATATTTTACCCATGACTTGTGATGAGACAATACCTTTTAATCTTCGCAGTCTACTTAACTTACTGGGAATATTTTAATAAAGTTTGTTTACATAATCATTCCATAATAATTGACAATCAATCTTCATTCCAAGGTAATTTGCACATACTTTAAATTTGTACCATTAATGGTTATATCTAAATGATCAGATAAATGACAAAGATCTTAATTTTCAGGGACAATTTCTCCATTTTTATGCCGGATTCCATGCCAAGCAGCTACTACCACTTCATTGGAATGTTTATGTACTTCATTGCAATCCTATGTCCAAAGAGTATTTTAATAATTTAAAAATCGGATACCTTTTGTTTCATACTCCAAAAGCCCTCTAAAAGGCTCTATTGCTGTCACAACAGGCTAATGCACACACACATTAGTATCGGCCAAATTAAAGAAATTTGCTATGGTTTGTCAACCTGAATGGTTAACCTATACATTGTATAAAGATGAAATATTGATTGACCTAATCACGGAGTTCTTAGTTGAGCTGTGGCCTAATTAAACACTGAGGGGATCTTCAGACAGGCTTCTATTTTGTTTTTTTAAATTGTTGATCATATGGTAGATGGATTGATGTGGAAGACACTCCAAAATTTACACCTCGTCATCTCTTCCAGAAAGGGTGAACAATGGTGATATAATTTGCATATCCCATATCAAGCAAGTTTGTCAAACCTGCCACAAAGTTATTCTGTCAGTTGTTCATTTTATACAAAAAAACACGTTCTCATTGCACAGAAATGATCTCAAGTAAACACCGCATTTAATTCACTTTTCAATTCACTTTATTAGACCACAGGCATAAATACAGATATTTGAGAAAGAAAAGAGACTTATTGATATACTGTGTATGAGCCTTTTACCAAATATCAAAATGCAAATGCTTATACTTTTTTTTACAAATAGAGATAGATATGTTTATAGATATCCATATAGAGTCTATGATTATGATACTAAAAATTGATACAATTGGTCTATATAATAATAAATTACAACGAATTAGACAACCAGATAATGACGTGAACTTAAGAGAAAAGTCAACCATATAATTTAAAAAAAAGGCGTTACACCTATATTCTAGATTATCAGTTGTAACCTTTGTGAACCATGAAATAAGCACAACACTTGGAGATTATATTTTTGTTGTTGAACAACAAGCCAATACAATATCATCAGCAGTTTTCCACCAGAAATACCCATAGTCATGTTCTGGATTGGAGCTTTAAAATTACTTTGCCTTGTACAAAGAAATTTGCTTTAAAAAAGCATGTTTGCTTGGATCTCATTAGTAATCAACATTTCAGCACTAAAACCTTAGGTCGGGGAAAATGGTCACCTAATAGCAGTCAGGGAAGCTATTTACACTAACTATTAAAAGGGCAACCAAAACTAAAAATGTTGAAATGGTTGAGAATACATTGTGAACATCAATAATTGGTTCACTGATCTAGCGAGAACTAAAGGGGCCTTCACACTTAGCCGGATTAGACACCGTAGCGTCCCGGAGTAAAATATTATTCACTCCAGGGGGTTCCGGGATCAAAGAGCTGTTAAATGTCAACAAAAAAGAAATGTTTGGCGATGTGTACACGATGTCAATACGGTCTCAACAAGGAGGTAAAACGACTATCCCGGAAGAGTGCGGAGTGAACCGGATTTTACACGGTGCCTTCAAGGATACTGTGTTCATTCGTGTGGAATCGTGTTGCTCCTTGTACTCTCCGGCGTTAATGGCGGCGAAATATTCATGCCCGGTTGACGCCGGACATAGCCGGAGATACCACGAAGTATACCCGAGTCAATACGAAGATTCCCGGAGTCTACTGGGAGTCTACACGGATCAACACGGATTAAATACTCCGGGACCTCCGGCATGAAAAATTGAACATGTTAAAATTTTTCCCCCAGAGTCCCAAGGTGGTCCCGGATCGCCCCTGACAATGACGGACAATGCCGGAAAGAAACACGAGGTCTACACGCTATTACCGGAGTTTGCCGGAGCTACACTCCTGGACAATCCGGCATCTGATCTGGCTAAGTGTGAAGGGGCCTTTAGTTTTAATAATAAGCAGTCGCACAAGTGTGACTTCTAAAAATTTATAACTTGCAAACTGCATTAAATGAAAATAGCCAGTGCCAGTACATGACAGCCACTGACATGTATAAAAGAATGACTGGAATTAAGAATTAAGCCCAAGTGACAGAAAAAAAGTTAGGAGAAATGCAACTTACTGGCAGATATCCATTGTATAATTTCATCTTTCTTCTTCTGCAAGTTGTATTCGAAGAAATTCACACAAGAAACTATCAAGTTAGGGTGCTCAGACATGGCAGCTGGTAATCAATTTCCAAATGATAAGTTCCTACAATGGTTGCATGAGTTCTGTGATGCCCTGACAGTGTTTCTTTTGAATGCCTCAAGCAGCTTCACTGACTGAAGTAATGGCAAATGGCCCAGCCTGACTATAAGACGATTACCAACAAGGGTCCAGATAAAATATGATAATGCATCCAAAGTTGTGTTAGTCTAATTAAATAAAGTCATCTAAGTTCATGGTCTATATTTTTGTTTTAAAAATAACCCAGCCCTTTGAGCTGGGAGAGTACCCAGAAAAAAGAGGAAAAACAACACGTGTTAATGGATAAGATATTTACAAGGTTTAAGTGCACAGCACAATTCATTACAATTTGATACAAAATGTCAGTCAAAAAATGGGATAGATAGACAGACAGACAGCTAGACAGACCGACACACCGAATCCTAGACAGAGAGACAGACAGATAGATAGATATATAGATATATGGAAAGTGCAGCCCTCTAGGGAAGCTCTTGCTGCTATCGAGGGTTGATTGATGTGAGAGAGAGAGAGAGAGAGAGAGAGAGAGAGAGAGAGAGAGAGAGAGAGAGAGAGAGAGAGAGAGAGAGAGAAGCAGTCCACCCATGTTACACACCCCATGGGTGGGATCTTTTTACTTGCCTCAGCATAGACACTGAACAAGGGACCGCCAATTTAACGTCTCATCCGAACGACATGCAGCTGGGATGTTGCTTATGAAGTGTGCCCGGGCCTGGGATTGAACCCGGGTCCTGCAGAAGAGCAGGTGATCGTCTTACCGTTAGACCACCCAGCTGCCATGTATAAGCTTATATTATCATACTTCACTTGCTTCAACAACTTAATGAAAATGAATGTGGAAATAAAGCGGAACTAATAGCTTTGTGGAGGACCAAGGAAGACCTATATAGTAGGATTTACATTATATTTGCTTTTTTTTTCATCTCCTAAATTAAGAACTGTTTGCTATGTTTTCCCACATGCGATTCTCTGTGACCATCCAAAATGACCATATTGGCAATAAGAAGGCAAAGATTATCATAGGAATGACAGGACACCTACAATCATTGGTAACTGTTGATATTTTGTCAGAACGTTGGTGGTGTACAGTGTAATTGCGATCGTTTCAATGTGCAGTATACTTCTGCTATTCCATGCTTTTTATAAAAAAAATGGAAGGGGGAAAAAAAAAATTTGATCTTGTTAAAGAATATGCAAAAACCTCTTTCTCAGAGGTTAGTCAGTGCTCGTTGCTTATTGACCTTTGAATTGTCTTTATCAGCATCTTGTCCATAATGTGCACTGGTGGAGACAATAAAAATGGATAAAGATACACAGATCTACTTAAATTATATTTTTAGTGATCATATTACCTGGCTCCTGAATGCTAGAGGCAAAGAAGACAGAGTGTTCCCGGTCTTCTGGTGATCATATTTCAGGATCTCAGGCCAAGAAAGCTACTGGTATGATACACAGTCAGCCCTTACTGAGACTGCATTTTTTTAAGGATTTAAATCAAGAAAATGACAACTTTAATAAGAAAATATGGGTTAAGTTGGTTTTTTAGGTTTTCCCAAACTGTTGGGAATAGGCAAAAACTAAAACACATGAAATATACAGGGGGAAAAACAGCACAAATAAATATCAATAAAAACACATATTTCATGTATACCTATCAATAAAATTAAAGCAGACTGTGTAGTTCTGATAGGCAAGAACAGCGCAAAAGCAATCCGGTGCCTCTACCAGTATCTTATATTTTTTTTATTCATTTATTGGCTGGTTTTATTTTTGCCTTTATTTTGTATTAGTTATTTAGACAGACTAAAGAAGTGCAGCATTGATTTTAAATATAATAATTTTATGGAAATTTAGTTATTTATTTATTAAGTCTTTATTTATTTATTCTTATCATTTATTTCTCATTTATTTTTCGTATTTCATTCTCTTCTCTAAACTGTGAAAGACATATTTCCCAAGAGTTCTAGTTGCTTCAGTTTGTTCTAGTGTCATAATTTTTATGAATTTTGTCTGTCGTGTTAGATCTTCATAATGTGGTACTAATGGTATGATGACATTTAATGGTTTTATCCTTTCCTGAATGTACAGAGGACAATCCGAGAGGAAGTGTATTTCATCTTCAACTTCATTTGATTTACAAATATATATATTCATACAGGTAACTAACAAGGCTCATTAAATAGTGAAATTGTGTACCACATTATTTGTTAAATTGGAAAAAAGTTTCAACATATTGAAGTCACACAAAAAGCGGTGTATGTAGGACAATTTTCTCATTGTACACATCAGAGCAGAACCAATTAATAGACTGAAGAAGCTGAAGTCCAGAGGATGTCATCTGAATCCAGGACTCCCATTGGTTGAAGGACTATGAGTTCCGCTTTCAAGAAGCTAATTCTTTCCAAGGAGCCACCTTCCACCAGGCTCCATGGTTTATCAGTTGGCCATCATGCAAAGACTTTAATTACATGATTGTCCTGGGACTGTCCCTCAAAGCTCCTCAATAAGATAAACTGAGATAATTCAGTTTTTTAGATCTCACAATTTATCTAAATTTATAAACATGTTAGTATTGCTTGCCAGGACATTCTGATTTGCTGGAGAACCCTTTAATTAAAATTATAAAGAAAAACGTCACTCGTCAATACATTGGCTTATACTCCATGACATTTCAAAACTAAATTAACTAAAGGAAGGGGCTGTTGGTCGGCTTGGTCACTAAAGTTGTGTTATTTTTCGCAGTATTTTCAGCTGGTTGAATAAATATGGAGTGCAGACAGTATACACGCATCAATGCTACTATCATCCTTTCACAACATGACAAGTTCTTTATCATTGTTTATCAGCGATGACTAAGTCATTCAGTGATAACATTAAAAAAAATTTAGAATCTAAAGTTGAAATTGATTCATTGCATGAAAATGATGATTGTGTGCAAATAGCAGCGTGTGAAGGTTAATAATAGTGTGAGCACACTGTCAGTCTAGAAGAGATTCAGATAGGCAGGAAGTAAAACCGTGTGCACATATAATCCCACAACAAAATGTAAAGACTGCTGCATGGCCCTCATTCTGCGAACTCGGACGCCAATGAGGGCCATGCTTGCTTGGCTACATCTAAGTTTTAGCACAAACAAATAGGGACCGGAGCATTCTTGTGGTGACCACTGGCTGTGGCCATTCAGATAGGATGTGTTGTGGCAAACGAGTGGTCCAGTGTACATAGATCTGCCAGGCCAGTGTACTCTATTCTTCCATAAGTGTGAAACATCACTGTCATCACAGACGGTTCTACTTGGTCAATCAAAACTCATGTATAAGGAGTTTTAAAGGTCTGAACCTGTCATTCATTCAAGAAAACCTTTTCGCATTTTTCTATTTTGAAAACCGTGTGGGATCCAGATATGGAGACGAGATGAGGGTCAGTTGAAATACTGAGAAATAAAATCATCCCAAAGCTTACCTCGGTAGTCGTAATTGTTGCAACTAGACACACTTTTTACCTGTCTGGCTTCTTAGGGATTTTGGGTCTTTGGCTTTGTACACTGAGGTGTGATGGTGTCCTACATTGGTATTCCGGTGAAGAATGGCCAGGTGTGCATGTACGGAATACTGTCATTCTTCAAATGCAATCCTTTTATTTTGAAAGATGTTCAAGGTGTTATTGAATGATTCGGTGTGGTAAGTGTCAATGAATTTATTAATTGAAAGGTTTCTGTCATGAGCATGAACACTGATTGACACAGCTTGATCCTCAAAGTAGCTGTACATCCTTCGAGTTACGATTGTTTCATGATGCTCTGTTACAGAGTCATCCAGCTTGGTGACATGCTCATGGCGAAGGACTTTGTGAGTCTTTTTTCCAAGGGCATCCACACTTGTGTCTTTAGAATTTTTCGCCACCCATGCCTAGCAACAGTCTTTATGTCAATCACTTGATTGGTTTCTCCCGCCATTTGAACTTCTTCCACACCTTGGTTATAACTCTTCTGTCAGAGCATCTAACTGGTTCTGTTCACTGGCCCTCATGGCAAGAGGGTAGAACCTAGAAAAAGGGAAAAATCTAAAACCTTTTTATAGTGAGATTTCACTTTTTTAATATTTTGTCAGAATTTATGAACATTTATAGACATGCAATATTGCAATGACATTGACTGGGGCTGACTTCTAAGATATGACACCTCTGTGTTAGTCAAATCTTGGATGCACTTGTTCATCCAAGGTCAAATAGTGACATGGGGAGCAGTCATCACAGACACAATCAAAATCTTAGTCCCAACATATTTTCAATGCATACACTCTCACATAATTCAAATGAATTATTTTTCAGCAAAGGTAACTTATTAAATTTTGGAATGAAAAGATGAATGCCTACCTGTCAAACATTGCATCACGTGTTATTTATCAAGTAGCGTCTATTTGGAAGATACGGTGATGATGACCACTTCTTTTGTTGCCCACCAATCCTTTTGCAACATCGCAGAGTGGTCAGAGCCACGTGGCCTCTCCTGATCTGTCCCTGCACCTGCAGTTGGCTGTTGCATAACCTTGCATGGTCATGAGCGATCTCAATGCAACGTTGCAGACTTGACTTAGTAGTCATGAATATCTTCTCAGTGGCAGAATCCTTTGATGTAGCAACATATGCATTTCTGATTGTTGTCTTTGAATTTGAGTTTCCACCAAGATAAGAATCCAATAAGATTTCCAGAACATTGGAATTGGTCACAAACTCCTTAGAGTTCCTTTGAATCTGTTCCTTGGCAGATGCAAACTTATCAGTGAGTCCTTTCTTGACATTCACATCTCCAGGGAATTGAACATGGTGTACTTGTCAATAAGCAGAAAGACTGAATGCAACTGAAAACAGCAGTGTCTGTTGAGAAGGTACCAGTTGGCATATGATTTGCCCATTTGCATATTAAGGGGGGCAAACAATTTGGCTCTTTGAGTATCATTTTCAAAAATATCAAATATAATTATTATCACATGGCAAGACCAACTGACTGCTTTTGAAGCGCCCAGCCACCAAGGGTGGGGGGGGGGGGGGGGGGGGGGTCACATAGCTCAGTCATGGTGTGAACAAGATTACCCTGTGGTACATGTTATCCCTCCATGGCCCAGTTATAACAAGCACAAAGCATGTTACATAATCAAGGGAACTACGGAGCACTGAGACAATAGCACGGAGACCTGGAGACAACACAGTTTGATAACATGAATAAAGGATTAGCTGGTCTGAGAAATTGCAAAATGCATGCTTGATTGTCTAACTTCAGACATAGTTTTCAAGCTTTGACAGTCATTACTGAAAATGTCACTGAACGATTCAACAGGAAATTTTAGACCCTTGGTCTTGCATTCAACTGAGGAGCAGAGCAAACTTATAAGGGAATTTTGTGTTTCCATGAACTGGGATGTTAGTCAAATGTTTCCAGTGGAGGATTTACAGGACAATAATGACTCTGATGACAATGACCCAGCACCAGATATTCAAATGGATATAAACTGTGACAAGTGTCCTCACTGCTTGTGTAGGCCTTGCATCACAAGTGAATGCTTTAGCCAGGGATGGTGGGCTAGTGAGAGTGAAAGACCTCGTCGTAGAAATAATGGATTGCGTAAAACAGCATACCGAAAATTTTGGACTATGCTTTGTCACAGGGGTATTTGAAACTGCCCAGAGTATATGGATAGAAAGCTAGAGACATAAGGACATGATCCTCGATGAAAGAGATATGTATAATACAGAAGAGACATTATGCCCAACTGTGTACTAAAAACTGTGCGACCTTACATGGACTCATGTGGAACTAGACCAAGTACATACAGAAGATGTAGCTTTCTGATGTAGGGACAGGCACTGTTTTTATGAGGTGAGGTGATTTTATTTTGTTGCTGAGTTTGCATAAACACTAATATTATGTTTGGGGGCAGTTTATCAGCTACGTATTTGTGAATACTATGCAGTCATCAGTAATCAACTAGTACGACAGGTCTCACACATTTGGCAGTTGACAATATCCAATGATCATTACTAGTATATATTGCAAGGGCATGCTAATGGCACCACACATTTATTATCCATTACATAACTTACCCCTTCCTAATTGCACTTGTGTCCGTAGTGTAACACGAGGTTTCTATGCAAATGAGGGCTATTTTTAGCAGGGTTCTTGATTGAGGGTCTTTGTGTTCCATAGAGACACATCATTCAATTGTCATTAAGGCCTGTCAAACTGAAGAACATCTCCTAGTTTATCCGTAAAATTTTGTATTACAAACTAAATATTTCAACTAATATTCCAAGCCAAATGCAGGGAATGGCATATTCGTTTCTGCATAAATTCAGGAACAGGCCCATACCAAATTGGAAAGAATGGTTATGGAATAACTTTCATAATTTGAGAAAACAATAGAGAGGAGTCAGAGATGTTGAAGTATCGAGTGGTTGGACACAAATGAGTTTTTCAAACAGCATGGATGACGTCTGCATGCTTTTGTGTTTTTGTGTGGAATTCCCTCAAATTCTCCATCAAAATAGAAGTGCACACTGGACTACTATATCATAAATTCTCAAACATGGATAAAACTAAGTTTTCACAAGTAGTGGTGGCACTGTTATGTCGGGAATACTGCATTTCAGTCAAAAGTTGACCCGGCTTCAGCTAAAATATGTCATAATCGCCGGAACAAAATGGCAGTTATCTACGGTAGGGGCATTACATTACAATAACTATTTTTTGTTATCTGAGGGCATGCATTAATGGTGGTGGTTATAAATAAAATAATTTAATTTTAAGGCTAATTTGCTTACTAAAATATTTATTTCCTTGACTTGCTATCATAATCATGTCATGTACTTTTCATTTACAGATGGATTTTGCCATACTTGAGTTAGTCTTAATTGTTAAAAAAGAGAAGAAGCTTAATTCCCCTGGAGATGATGTTTGTCAGAAGTTATTTTTCAAACAGGTATGTCAATGTAGCACTCTTGTATTTTTTGCTATTTGAGTATTAATACTAATAAAGAATGAGTAACAATGAGTCAGGCATAGGTTTGGAAAATGTGCCATTTATTGGCTGTAATGCAAACACTTACACTCGATGACTCAAAGATGAGTTTCGACAAATACACATAAAACAGGCTCTAGTGGACGTCCATACCACTAAGAGCCTTTATCAGGTTAGAACATAATAACATCTTAATTTATGAAAATAAGAATACCAGGTAACTCAAACTGGCATGTTATCGAACCAACTGTCCTTACCAATAAATTAATATTAACAATATTAACAAGTTAAGGTAACTTAAATACAGGAACCCTTACGAGCTACAAAATGTATATCAAAGTACTTACATAGACAAACACTGAAATAAGGTATAAACAGTGTCAATAATACATGTGACATTGATCAAGTTCAAAGAAAATGAAGAACTACAGATGTGAATTTAAGAACAAGAAAGGGATGGTGGGAGGGGGAAATTAATGAAGCGAATGATGAAGGGAGTTGAGGGGTTGAATTTATAGTGAGTGATAAGGAGATTAAGAGAAGGGCTCCTATTGGCCCAGGCGAAGTCAGCTGTGCGCGGAAGCGGAAGTAGCATTATTATTAATTAACTAAATTTAATAATTAAATTACATTTGTAGCCTACAGTCAATAAAGTTTGTAATTGAGATGGTTTGTGTTTTATTATTTCCTACAGACAGTTCAAAATTAGTAAAAAAATATATATATGTTATTTTTACTTTTTTTTTTTCAAACATTGTAGCATAATGTTAATTAAAATTAGTATAATCTCAGATCACATTGACATTAGTATAACATTAGATCAGTGCAACATTATGTTACATTAACGTATTACCAGCCTTGATATATGTACTCAAGACTGTCAGTGGACCGTATGTAATATTAGGGTTAACATTTGAAATTATAATAACATTTAAAAAAATTTTTAATTTTAACATTAATTAATGTTAGGAAAAACATAAAACTAATGTTAGAATAACAATAGTACACTCACAAACACCACTTTGAATAGGCAACAAACATGATAAATTATAATGTGCTGTCCTTGGAGTCATTACTTTCTATATTCATTCCACAGAAACTTTTCAATCTTACAAAAATCCATCAAAGTTATGCATTTTCATTCATTTCAGTGTTGTAACCTGACAACAAAACATTTTTCATCTTTTATATTTAAATTGGTTGGTCATGTGACCTGTTATGTCAGAGATAACGGTAGCAGGATGGACAGTAACATGATTGACATTTAGTGAAACTTTATGCAATATCTGAAAGGGAATTGCAGGTAATATTACCGAAGTTTCCATTCCATTTCGTAATAAAGAAGTAATTTCTGAATTGCTTTGAAGTATTTTCTGTGATAAATAGCTTATAGACTTGGTAACAGGAATGACATTGATTCTGTGGACAAACTTTACCATGTGGGTAATTTTACTTGAACTGCAAATATTTCAAAATTTTCTTCGCCAGTCGAAAATTAAATTTTTCCTGATTATAATAATATGAATATCTTAAGTGATTTTAAACTTACATTCGTTTAGCAGGGTAAAGAGATAAATGAGGTGTGGGACATGCCCTTTTTGCTTACAGCAAAAGCCAAAATATCAGTTATCACAGATTCCTGCAAATATTTCTTGTGTGTATTTATAACATTGGTCTGTCCATCTCCTCATACCAAATTTATATTATTATAAACATTTTTCATGTCATAATATTTGAAAGTTGTGGGGGGGGGGGGGGAATGCACCGTTCTGTGGAATGACCCTTATAAAACATGAAGATGAAGGTACCATATGCCATGTGCTAAGTCTTCAGTATGCTAAACCATGACCTCTTCAGGGTTTTTAAATGGTCAAATTTAATGTCAATTTGAGTTAATAAGAATTCAAGTATAAGCAGGCCCAAACTGTACATGTATATAATATGTTTTTTGGGTCTTTAGAAGGCTGGGACCTGCCTTAGCGTAATGTGATCAGTTTTCATTTTATCCGCTAGATGGCCGCGAAATAATGATTACCCCTCTGGTGGAATTTTTTGCGAACTACTGGAGTTGACATCCGGCAGCATGGCTTCGCTTACAGCTAAAGTAATTTATCGAAATAAGGAAACCTCGTTTGTTGAGAACATAAAAGAGGTGGATGGTGCACCAGGTAGATCAGAATTGATACGAGGAGTGGAGAGACTGAAACAACGGCTGAATGAATCGCTGACCAAACTGGTTGAACAGGAGAAGGCCTCAGGAGTGCAGGGACAGAACAGCACCAACGGTGCCGGTGATGACGATGACTTGTCCGGTGAGTATTTACAACATTAAAGCTTCTCCATTTGTATAATTGCTACATTTAACGAGATCTTAAATTAACACATTCATAGGAACGTGTTACTGTTAAATTCAATTATGCATGGCAATATCAGACAAAGTCATTAACTGGTTTAGAAGAACAAAAAAATGTTTGACGTATGTTATTGAAAACTAAATATTCCATTATTTGCAGATGATGAAGATGAGGATGAGGAAGAACCTGCTGACAAGAAACAGAAAGTGTCCTGACTATGTTGTTTAGCACAACAAAACTATCTGTGATATAATTGAAGGCAGTGATGTTATCTCATACATGGGCTTGATATAGAGAGAAATGTTTGTTGAATCTGGAATTGACTGTATAATATGTTGGTAACATGCCATATCGGCACAATTTTGGCCACTGGCGGATCCAGCCTGACTCTGCGGGAGGCCTAATTTATTTCAAAAGATGTCTGTCAGTCATTTCATAGTCCACGTTTAGACACTAGGCTGATACGGGGCACGATCCCCCCCCCCCCCCCCCCCTGGATCCGCCAGTGATGTTGGCCCCATGGTGGCCTGATCAGGCATGCCATTTGGGTTGACAATGACAATCGAGTAAAATAAATTTAATTTGAAAGATAGGAGCAATGGTTGAATCACATGGAGGAGATATACTTTTTGAATGCATATCATGTGTTAACAGTGGCAAAATATACAATAAAGGTGCGTTCTTTCATTTTCTAAAAATTTGGTGTGGTTGGTTTTTAACACATTCGTTAAAAGAGCACTACAGTAAGCTCTGTGATTATCATAAAATGTGGCTGCTGTCATAACTGTCTCAATTTGTTTTTCAACACAGCGGTCAAAATCAATTTTCTAGTAATATTCTGGTCAGTTTAATGCATTCGTATAAAAAGAACACTAGGTAGTATTGGTGGTGTTCAAATTAACTTGGCAGGCTAGAAGATTCCTTGGCCTATGGTTAGTGGTTGATGGTCCGAGTGACGATGGTGCGCATACAGAAATAACTTTACACTACCATGGTTTGGATTCTTGTAACTTTAAGTGATGAAAATCAATCTCAAAAACTTTGCCACAACAAGGCTGAATAATATTTATTGAGACAATGTACAGGATTAATACGGAATAATTAAGATGTTGAGTAGAGAAAATTGAGATCTTATAAATTGAGGCGAAGTAGTAGTAAGCCATCGGATAACGATGATATATAATGCTATGATATATATCAGTAGTGCTGCGAGTGACCTCGTTGAGTTTAAAACTACGTTCGTACAGTTAATATGTGACGAGTAGCAAAACATCAAATGAATTGGGATTGATTTTGTCTGTTTCTAAGAAACGCTGCATGAGATTTTGTTACATTGTTTGGGATTAACAGGTAGAAGCCTGAAGTAGGTGTTGCACAACCTGTAGTGTAGAAGTCACATATTCAGGTTGTGCAAGGGTTGGGCAATATGTACATTGTGGCCATGAATGGGACCAGCGATCTGTCCTGCCAAGGATTATATACTACAATGTAAATAACTTGCAGAGTTTGTTCAGACAATCTATGTGGGAACAGAATTTTGTATATGGACCAGTAAAAAAAAATTTTGAATTTGCCTCTTAATTAAATTTACCTTTTTTTAGTTTAAGCATGAATATAGGACTCACTATAGTAACATGCTACCGTAATGGAGGGTATTATCGACAGGGCGGGTATTATCGACACTCACATTAGAATGTGAACAATTTTGTTAGCAAACTAATTTAAGTGTCGATAATACCCACCCTGTCGATAATACCCTCCGTTATGGTACAATGTGTCATATTACATTTTAAACAATGTCATAAATAGTGCATGGCCCGGTAGATCTGGTGTCCTCCGATGGTTATATATGCAACATTATATCATGACGCGTCACCACAAAATTATAACTGCTGAAATATGAGAAATTAGTCTCTCTGAAAGTTAACTACCGGTTTAGTTATATAAATAGTTTGTAAATTATATCTACATGGGCGGATCATGATCAGGGATCCAGGGTATCCCTCTGTCAGTGTTACAAGTTATAGTGTGCTACTTTATATGGAATACTCGATGCTCCCATTATTTTTTTGACAAGTAAGAACTGATCAGGTCTATGGGCAAGGGGAATATGATGGTGGAGTTCCGTTCTGCTGAGATGCTGTGCAAGGTCTGCAGGTAGCGCAACTGAATGGCCCCTGGGGATTGGCTGATGACGTCAGCAGCCTCCTTCAGAGCACGTGATGCATTTTGCTCTCCTTCAGCTGCTATCACCTGCGATTTGAAAAGACAAATAGTATTAGAAGAAAAGAAATAATTGAGAATGAGAGAGAAAGCACTTTGTGCACGATCTTTTCACACAGATAACATTCGCATCAGCTTGACATGCTGGACGAAAGCTGCCAACCGCCAACTTTGGAACGATGTAGCACCGAGCTGTCCTGCTATCTGGGTTGTCATTGAAAACACCAATTTAATTGGGCCGGTCTATTGAATGTTTCATATTGAGTAGAGGCGTTAGTGTAGTTTCAAACTCGCAGTGGAAATTTAGCTAACTCTTTGTCCATAGATTTAGAGCCTACGCCTCAATTAGTGAATAACCTGGACAGATTACTTGTATGCATGATACTTGTTGTTCATTGTCAGGAAACATTATCCACATTATTACTATTGTATGCTGAGAAAGCTTAAATTTAACACGTGTATGCATGTACATAGAATAACTAGCTGACCTAGCATTTGGGTTGGAACAGGTGAGAGAGACAATTACAAGTTGCAATGGGTGCGTGTGGAGATTGATTCGTGGCCTGTGCAAATATGCTGCAGGATTTCTTAATGCAGGACCAATGAATTATTCAGTTGTGCACAAAACAACTGCAGTTGTGCTGATGTGAAACTTATGTAAATATTTACTTTGGCCCTGGCTTCCCTGGCTGCTTCAGCCTCTGCTGCCATGGCTCTCTGCAGTTGGGGAGGAAGCCTGGCGTCTTTTCTGAAAATTGAAGAATAGGGTGTTAAGATTTCACAAACTTTCACAGGTTATTTGCTTCTGTAAATCAATGGCCTATTTCATACAATGGAAATTTCCAAATGTCAATTAACAAGGCTACAACGTGAGTTGTCACGATTTCCAGTTTTACCATGTTCTCTTTATTTTAATAAATTTTTCACGTATTTATTGCAAGCTCATAACACGTTCAGCCCTTTTGTCCCCCTCGCCCCTCCTCCCTCCCTCCAAAAATAATAATAAAGGGAAAAAATACAACCCTATAGTCTTTGTCATAGGTTACTACGAATGACTTCTTTTTCAAAGTTTTCAGGAATTTGTATTGTTTGCATTGTTTATTTTGTATTTACATTTCCACTCTTTCCACTTTCACTCCCCATCCTGCAGTGCCATCTTCTAGGACATCCTGGAATAAAATGAGATAAGGGAAAATTGAAACATCATGATCAAATGATTCAATCTTAGCAATGATCTAGCTGCAGGCCATTTTATTAGCTCGTCTGTATATCTGAGAGAAGAAGTATTGTCGTAGCTCAGTCGGCATTGTTGGTGTTGGTGTTTTTGTTGTGGACGGCATTAGCATCTTCTGGTTATAAGGTCTTTCACTTAACTTTGCTATGGAAGAAATACTCTAAGGGGTATGATACTGTAGTGAGAGCATAGTTACTTCCATGAGCATGGGGATGTTATTTAGGATTGGTGTTTTAAACCTTATGATTGCTATATATATGTGATAGGGGTAAATTCTAAAACTTCCGTTTCGGTGACCAGAATCATCAAATCTTCACCGAACTTCATATATGCTCTACGGGGTGATACCAAAAGGTTCTAAAACTTGTATGGTCCATTGTTCCTTGGGGCAAATACAGAATTTGTATTTGGGTAATTGAATCTTTACCGAATTTGGTTTGTGTACTCTATCTACACTGTCTACAGGGTGTTACCAATCATGTTGTGACACCTTTATGTTATACTAACAGACAAGTGTCATCACCACTAGCTATTTTTATAATGCTTGCTAACATGAGATCCTCATTAAGAAATGCTGTTTTAACCTGTATACAGTTGCTAATTTCCTCTCTCTCTTGAAGAATTCCCGCCAAAGTCTTGGTTCCCAGGATGTTGCGCAGAGTTGTCTGCGCAAGGAGTTGGGTGGAGCTCTGCGCATGCTCCACGTTGACCACAGACACGTAGGGATTTGAGATCTTGTAATAAATGACAGCATCCACACTGATAGTCACAGAATCTTTCGTTAAAATCTAGAAACAAAAAGCAAGAGAATTCAAGAATAATTACAATTTGACCAGAAGCTTTGGTTTTTGGTAGACTAATTGTTCCGAAGAACGTTCAATTGCTGTATGATTTGACCATGTACGTCAAAAATTGGCTATAGGCCTATGTGCGCACTCGTGGCTTTGTTAATCAAGTATAACTTCGTTCTACGAGCATACTTGGGGTAATCGTAGATCCTCGCCGGACGTCCGTTAAACACTCGCCGGACGTCCGTAAAACACCTGCCGGACGTCCATAAAACACCCGGACGTCTGTAAAACGCTCGCCAAATGTCCGTCATCAGGCATCCGTGAGGCACTCGTAGAACGCTCGTAGATTGCTCGCAGATTGCTACGTATGGCCATGTATGTACATAGAACGTACGTAGAACGTAGGTGGGACGCTCGCCGACTGACCCCCGAGCATGTTACGTAACTAATATAAACAATTCACTGGTAGAACGTCCGCCGAAGTTTTAAACATGTTTAAATTTTTTCCTCTCTTCACGTATGATCGTGAGTGGTCAAGCACCACCAGAAGTGATCTACGAATTAGCGCGAGTATACGTAAAACGCTCGGCGAGTGAATCACGTATGGCCAAGGATGAACAGGAGTGATTAGTCCATCAGATGCAGAAATACAGGACAGGGCACTGAGCTCCTCTCCCTGTGTTGCATCAATTTAAAAGGAATACAACTTTTCTAGGCCCTGCGGGTATGCCGATTTCGTTTAGTGTTAAACTGGAATGTGTACAGGATTGATTTCTGTTATGTCTTTCGTTGATTTGTTTCAAAAGTTGAATGCTTTTAGCTCGCTACTTGGATATGCCATTGACTTGTGCAATCATGGGTCTCGCATATGTTGTCCATGTGCTTGCAATGTGATGCCGCATCTTCGAATACATCATTTGCAATGCGCACTGGGAAGTGTCTGCTCCAGAGCATAGCGATCTATATATGATTGTTATAGAGCTCACATTTGCAGGCTTCTCACACAGGGTCACCATGCAGTTATTTATAATACCAAGTGGCATATACATCTATTTAAAACATACATTCTCTAACTTACACAAACACAAATGATGATCGTTAATGCTAGACTTTAATGTAAGCCTACTAGCTTAGGGCTGGTTATATGTACATGTACATAGAACATTTCACACAATCGATCAGTATAGCACACAAAAGAGAGCAAGCATTGATTACCTCTTGTGGGGGCACATCGAAAGACACTGTTCTGAGATCGACTTTTATCAGCTGGTCTGTGCAGGGTATGATGAAAAATAAACCTGATGAAAAAAACGATAAAAGGTTACACACATGTTAATACGTGCTGTCATTTCCGGTACACGTTACTTTCCTGGAATGAAATAGCACTGTTGGAATGGAGCATTTGGTGTCCAACAAGGTGCAAAATGCGCCCATATTGCCTTCATGAAGGGAGATATGGAGATATGGGTGGTTACATCAACCCCCATCGATACCACACGGTTTGTCATATATGTGAAACAACATCAGAATTATCTAGGGATAAAGCAAAAAGTTGTATATTATCACCAATTATTTTTCGCCCTCAACTTGTAAATTTATATGACTCTCCTTTTCATACGTTTAATACATTATTGTAGGTCTTATGTAAGAATTTTTTTTTATCACAAAAATAGCACCTGGTCCTTTGGCACCCGTCATGGCCCTTCCCAGTCGGAATAGCACTGCTCTTTCATATTCTTGCACAATCTGTTATGAAATGACAAAAATAAAAGAACGTTCAATTCAGAATGGCACGATCTAGGAAATGTAAATATGGTTCAACGTTGCTTTTAGCTGAAACAAAAATCACATTTGATATCCCAATTGTGTTTATTTTCACTTACACCGTTTCCATTTCCTCAATTATATGTACAATTGAAGTTGTGTGCACTACTTTCCTTGCATTTCAAACCACATGCTATTGTCCAGGAAGCACAAACAATCAGAGTGTGCAGGGTTTTTTTTAATGTCATTTCATAGTGATGTAAGGTCGTGCTTTATTGTCGATTTATTTTCGACTGGAATGGACATAGCTTTCAGAGCCATTAGTGATATTAAAACGATGGTTGCCTGGCAACAATTGAATGTTTCAAAATATCACCGGTAACATATCCTCTAAAATCTATCGTTGATGTTTGCAGCCGTGTTGCCATGAGCAGATGAGTGTTTGTTGTTTGTGAGGAGGACCCCGGAAGTCAGATAGAGTGCCAACACACGAACAACCAACTGTTACATTTTTCAAATGTATCGGGAAGAACCAAATAAAAAGTGATATATTATCCAAACAGGGAGAACTAAGAAACAATGACCTAAAAAATTATCACAGGCAAATTTGGTAATATCTAGTGACTGAGATAACAAGCTGTAATTCAATCTAACTTTGGCCAATGTCAGCCAATGCTGAAAGTCCTGGACCTCCTCGTGCGAACCACTAGACATATTTACTAATTTGTTTGATTTGTTTAACTGCTCTTATTACGCCAGCAAGGAACTGTTTGCAATCACGAGGGAGTTTCCTAACATTTTCGTCGGTTATTACCCTCTCCGAATGGGAAAACTATCTAGGTGGAGTTTAAATAGCATTTATTGCGCACCATTTGCAAATATGAAGGGGTAATACAAAATTATTAAAAATGGAAATGTCAAAATTGATTGGAAGAAAATATTAGAAAACTGATATCAAAGCCATGTAGCTCAAGACTACTTCCCTCACGATGCATGACCGCTTCAGTGGCTGATGGTATGACCCTGTTGGCCAAGAAAGCCTGTCTGGCTCTCTCATACCTAGCTCAAACATGAATGACCTTTCAAATAAACACGATATATAACGCCTCATTAAATATTATATCACTCGCTCCATGTAACCAGCCGCAAGCAAATTGTGTAGTTTGCATTAAAGCTACATAAACTAAAAAGGCTGGTCATCTGATATCACATCAGTAGATTATGACCTACAGTTAGTTTAGTAAAATATGGTCGACTCTAGTTAGCTGTAGCAACCTATTCCTAGCTGTAGCTGTAACTGGCTAAAAGCCAGCTGCTTCTGTCTACTTCTACCTTATAGTCGGCTTAAACTACCACCACTGAAAAAATATAACCTTGGCATGAAATATATGTTATATATCATAAATATGTATGTGCTATCGACATGCATCTTTTCAACAAAAGATTACAAATATGCATAGCTCTCAACTTACGCACCAAATGGTGCTGCATATACTTTTAGATCTGGCTTTGAGTAGCCAGATATAGCCAGACAGTTTTGTTTAGTGGCAGGTAGCATCGTATAGCAAGAGTTGTCTAGCTTTGTCTAGGTTCAATTTGACAGGCTGTTTTTAATGAAATTAACTGTATCATGTGCGAACTCTGACGCAATAACGGCCATGCTTACTTGGCTGATTATGACCTGCTTCAACGTCAGATGTGAGTTCCTACCTTGTTTTCAGTTTCTTTATGGACCACATCTCAATCTCTATCCGTGGCACATGACAAATACTAACTGTCTTCCTTCTTAACCACAATAAGACCACCGTTGTGAATCCCTACCATTTTTCAAATGTATCAGGAAGAACCAAATAAAAAGTGATATATTATCCAAGCAGGGAGAACTAAGAAACAATGACCTAAAAAATTATCACAGGCAAATTTGGTAATATCTAGTGACTGAGATAACAAGCTGTAATTCAATCTAACTTTGGCCAATGTCAGCCAATGCTGAAAGTCCTGGACCTCCTCGTGCGAACCACTAGACATATTTACTAATTTGTTTGATTTGTTTAACTGCTCTTATTACGCCAGCAAGGAACTGTTTGCAATCACGAGGGAGTTTCCTAACATTTTCGTCGGTTATTACCCTCTCCGAATGGGAAAACTATCTAGGTGGAGTTTAAATAGCATTTATTGCGCACCATTTGCAAATATGAAGGGGTAATACAAAATTATTAAAAATGGAAATGTCAAAATTGATTGGAAGAAAATATTAGAAAACTGATATCAAAGCCATGTAGCTCAAGACTACTTCCCTCACGATGCATGACCGCTTCAGTGGCTGATGGTATGACCCTGTTGGCCAAGAAAGCCTGTCTGGCTCTCTCATACCTAGCTCAAACATGAATGACCTTTCAAATAAACACGATATATAACGCCTCATTAAATATTATATCACTCGCTCCATGTAACCAGCCGCAAGCAAATTGTGTAGTTTGCATTAAAGCTACATAAACTAAAAAGGCTGGTCATCTGATATCACATCAGTAGATTATGACCTACAGTTAGTTTAGTAAAATATGGTCGACTCTAGTTAGCTGTAGCAACCTATTCCTAGCTGTAGCTGTAACTGGCTAAAAGCCAGCTGCTTCTGTCTACTTCTACCTTATAGTCGGCTTAAACTACCACCACTGAAAAAATATAACCTTGGCATGAAATATATGTTATATATCATAAATATGTATGTGCTATCGACATGCATCTTTTCAACAAAAGATTACAAATATGCATAGCTCTCAACTTACGCACCAAATGGTGCTGCATATACTTTTAGATCTGGCTTTGAGTAGCCAGATATAGCCAGACAGTTTTGTTTAGTGGCAGGTAGCATCGTATAGCAAGAGTTGTCTAGCTTTGTCTAGGTTCAATTTGACAGGCTGTTTTTAATGAAATTAACTGTATCATGTGCGAACTCTGACGCAATAACGGCCATGCTTACTTGGCTGATTATGACCTGCTTCAACGTCAGATGTGAGTTCCTACCTTGTTTTCAGTTTCTTTATGGACCACATCTCAATCTCTATCCGTGGCACATGACAAATACTAACTGTCTTCCTTCTTAACCACAATAAGACCACCGTTGTGAATCCCTACCAATGACCTTGTCTTACTTCAACAGCGGTTCCAGGGCAGCATTGGGCCCATCAAAAGATTTCCCTTTTTTTCTTATCAAGGATTTGCTAGCTCTCTTCCCCACTAGCTTAGTTTGTTGGCTTCCATTGCACATATTCAATATCATATTGCAAATTAGATTTAATATAATATCTACATTCTTTTCTTTAGCTATTGCTTTTCAGACCCTAGACGAATACTGCCTAATGATTCAATAAACAGCTAAATTAAATTACCAAAATTCAGTTAACTGTAAGATGTCAAATAGACATTACAGCAAAATTCATAGAGTTAGAAAACAATCTCATAGACTTGGAAGCTAAACTCCAGATCTATGACGTCATGTGAATGTAGGACTCACATTGGCTGAGGGTTTGCCTTTACCAGTGAGAGTCCTGGTTTCACTTCATGTCCTCTCGAGTTTAAACTCTATTAATTTGGCTGAAATGCAGAGATACTGGCGAAACATTTATTTAACTTTGTTTTAGTCTGTCATAATCTACGATGCGAAACTCTGCAGCCAATAGGAGTGCAGCATTGTGCTGTAGCCACCTAGCAGAATTATCTAGAAGTTTTCTTGAAAATTCTTTGTTGGATTGTATTGAACTTACCTTGATACAGAAGCAGATGGAGACTGGGAAAGTGACGAGGATGACCAGGAGGCAGATACCCTTGAGGAGCACGGTGCAAACATCACAGCCACCATCCTCAGCAGCCTCGTCCCCCATCACTGATGCTGCTGATACTGATGCTGCTGTATCAACGAGAAGGGATCATTATGATTACTAAACTAGTTTTCAGTGTCCATTAGTAAAGCTACTTGACTATCTTGATGTGTGAAGTGAGAACTTTGCACCAGAATTTGGCAAACCAGCCAAAGGTCAGCTGAAGGGTACTTGCCATGATTGAACAATTGAAGTACTAAAACCTTGCTTTTATACCAACTCAATAATGTCTTCTCTCATTAATAATTATGAGGTCATTTCTGATTATGGCATTAATTTCAAGCTAATATTATAGCCCTATCTGTCATCATAAAGAATTTTGAGTATATGTATTTTCTTCTCGTATTTTTATTACATTTCTTTCTTAGTCGAATAAAGTCATAGATACACTACATGATAAACGTCAATCTATATATCCCAGTTTTTCCTAATTCCATTTCCTGGATGTCTAATGTATATGTAATGTTGTGGTACATGATGGTGTCCACCACTAGGAAATGTGTCTATGAAACACTAATTTCAGGAAAGTATCTGTTCGGTGAAGTGCCTGAAAATATCCTTGAATGATATAGTAGTTTTAATATATAATGTTTCTTTATAGCCAATTTCATAGACTTGGAAACAAATCTCACAGACTTGGAAACTGAACGCCAGATGACGTCATGTGACTGCCTTAACCACTTGGAGTCCAGGGTTTACATGACGTTCCTGGAGTTTTAGCTTCCCATGGCTCCCCTGGGTTCAATCTCTGACCACTACATGAGCTTAGAACTTTACCTTTAAGACCACTTTACAAATATGGCCACATATGACGTCACCGAATTCTCCTGTCACTATCAACTATTTGTAAGACCACTTCAGCAATAAGGCCACTTTGTGATAATTTGCTAAAATAAAAAAGATGCTGCTTTGCCGGGTGTCTTGTTATCTGTGTTTGCACTGAGACGTGAAAAAGACACCATCTTCTGGGTTGCCAGTGTCTTTTTGTGTATACCTCTGACAGTCTCTGAATAGGCTGTTATAGTTAAAACGGCTGCGTTGTAAGACATTTTGAATAACCTTTGGACATTTTTACTATACTCATAAACACTTTGACCACATTTTAGAAAGACTGACCCCCAAAGCCGTTTTGACTAGCAAGTTAGTCAGCTTCATCTGACAAGTTAGTTAAGGTTTGTCAATGTCATAAATATCATTAGTCATCTTGACTAACTTCTCAGTTGAAAAATGTCCCACGATGTGACATTGACTTCTGCCAACTAACTTGTTTGATAAACGTATATTCTTAATCCAGATGGCTATTGGGTCAATCATTCTAGGGAGTAAAATGGCTAATAAGGGTATTCAAGTCGATCATGTCATCTCATAATGGAGTCTTTTCAACAGCCCTGAATTCAGCAAGACATAAGTCTTTAGTCTCCTCTTATTACTCATTCTGCTTTTCAGACACCATAGGTAAAATCTAACTGATTCCATAAATATAACTTTCTCAGAAAAATAACAAACATCAACTAAATGATCAAGTGTCAAATATACATTAAAATGCACTTAAAATACTGATGCTAGGATGCACTTTGCTTCAGCCAATCACAGCCAAGGGCGGGAACCTTTTTAGCCAATAGAATTGCAGTATTCTGTTTTAGCCACCTGGTGGAAATACAGAGAACCTTCCGTGAAAATCCACCATTGAAGGTTTCGTTGCACTCATCTAAGATGGGAAATATATTTTTACTTCATGTTCTTGCAAGCAATTAGTATTTCTTTGATTTACAGTGTTTGTTTTATTCACCATAGAAAACTTGCCAAACAATATTCTGTACAAAGGACTTATAAAAACAAGTCCTATTTTGTTCCCTGAAGTACACCTTTCTTCCATACCTGTTTATTATGATGAATAATAGATTACATATTATATGATAAACTACGTATTAATTTATTTAATTGTAGATTGCTTATAGAGAAACTTCACAGGGCTGTATCTTTTAAGTGGTATTTTTTTCCCCGTTGTCATCTTTCTAATAGATTTGGCACAACTCTCAGCATGGTACAATGTATTTGCATCTTGGCACAGCATGTAATTACTTCTTTAATGGGATCTCGTTCACCATACAAGTCATAAATAATTCAAGACGATTGTTCATCTACACCTCTTTTCTGCTGCAGCAAATTTCAGTGATGTTGCTGTGAACCAAAACAAAAATACATAGACCTATTAAGATAACACGTGATGCTGAGCACATGACCCAATCATTTAGATGTAGATTGATGCCAAACTGCCAATTGATGTAAAATGGTGTGGCCTGACCACCCCAGTATCCTATCTTTATACACTTGGTCTGCCATACCAAGCTACTGATCATAGTCTGTATACATATTCTGCAATAATATCCAAGTTATGAGGAGAAATGACACATCAGGTTATATTGCATGTAAAAATCCACCCAAGGCTGATAGCCTTGTCAACGCAGTTTGTGCATGCTGATCTTTTTATTCCAATATAAGGAAGCACATCGAGTTTTCACCATTGTGTAATACTTTGTCAGATGTGCAATACATTCAGCCAATATTTCAGTTTTGTTTCTAGATTTTTTGTGTGTATTTTAATTGTTGTTTTACAACTGCAGTTTATCCCAACAAGCATGTGGGCACCACAATATGATGCCAAAAACTGGTTGAGCTAAAGTAGACTGTTATAGCCATTAGATGAGAATTTGAAAATAACGTTTTCAGCAATATTTATTTTGTTATTCAGATTTTTAACCTTATTGTAAAATCCACAATAAATATCCACTTGTTTTTCGGTCATATTGATCATAAAAAGCTTGGAGCAGCACGAAATGGACAAAAATGTTACTATTAAGTCAAACCCCAACTTCCTAACCCATAAAAACCCCTCTCTGCATCATAACTTTGTGCGTTTCTTATCCTCCCTTCTCAGCATTATAGCCATTTGTTATGGTAACAGAGTACGTACCTGCGGAATTACAATGGAGAATATTCATCTAAAAAGTTGGGATTCGACCTGTTAACATTTCTGTCCATGCTTCTCTAGCCATTATGGAAAAAACGTGACAGATAAACTGGCGACAAGTCACTGTATCAATATTTAGGTCTCCAGAAATTTTGAAATCCTGAATTGGATTTAAAATCCATATATTACATCAAAGACCTAATCTGACAACAAGACCTATAGTCTGACAAACTGCCACACGGCGTGAGTCGTGCTTGCAAATGACAGCGATGTTTTGGTCGAAACAAGATCAATAAAATGTTTCAGAAAGCAAGCTAAGTATAGAGTCAATTATATTAAATTAAAGTCTTCTTCAATTGCTATACAAAACCCTTCTCCACTCACCTGTTGCAGGGCGAACTTTGATAAATCTAATTGCGACGTGTGATGAGCTGCCGGCCGAAAAAAACGGTCCGCAGCTTAGTGTCGAGGGACCGCAGCTGAAGCCTCATATGCAGATCCGCCTTTGAGGACGCTATGGCAGCCATTTTATGTATGTTTGATTGGTGGGATCTCATTGGTCGATGGCACACATCTCAAATGACGACAGGGGACAAATGATGTCATAGAGTTTACCCTTGTCTGAGCAAATATCCTTGTCCAAACTAAATGCTTTGCTCAGCAATCTGATTAATGGTCCCTAAATTCAGATCTTGCTGTGGAGTCCTGATCGATACACACATTTTGTGATTTGAAGCTACAGGTGTGAATGAATGCCTGGGTTTATTCATCGTCCCAAGTTATGCATGTTATGCCATGGGAGAATGGGGTTTATCTTGGTAGCTTGGAAACAACAAAAATAAACGAGGGGCATGAGACGAAAACATAGAAATACAATGATATTAAGCAAAATAAATTTTAAAAGGAATCTACGTACTATCTGGTGTAAGCTACTATTAAGAGAGAAAAGATCTTAAAGTGATACAAGCACATTCTCCATTGCTACTCTTAAGATTTATTTCTTCAATAAATTTCAATTTAGTAGGGAAGTTCTCACAGAGAATCATCCTTTAAGTTAGACTCGTCCCAGCCAAGTGCTAATGAGCCCTTCGCCCAAGCAGCGATTCCATTTGATTCAGGAAACGACCAGCAGCTGGATTTGAGTTTTTCTACTAGAAGGAAACAAAGGAAAGTGGAAGAGTAAATACATTAGACCACCTTCATTAAGACCATTGAGATGACGAATTGATCTTAGTTGTAAGAATTACCCATGCGATAGGACAAAAGTCTGTGGCTGATGACATGATCTCAAGGCATCTCGATCATGACACTTTTAGCCAGGGTGACAAAAGTTGATTACCGGGGTCTTATCATAAGTGAGGGCAAATTGTGTAATTTATGGCAGATCTAGGTATTTTGACTCTATACAAATCCTGTCTGCAAAATAAGTTTAATTTGCTTGATGTGCCAAACATTTTGGACATTTTTTTCTCTGGTTACATATATGTATAAGTATGGCCTTTTGTGAGAAAGAATCCCATCTTCTGGAACATTGATTAAGGTACGATCTACAGCTGAAATTGTCCTATAACTGAGCCCATTGCAACAATTAAATTTTTAGTCTTGAAGGAGCTTCATTTCTTAATTGATACCATGCATGTTCCTTGTATTGAAATTCAGCCATTTAATCTAGTTTAATTTTACCTTTGCTGAGCCATAAATAACTTTCGAAATCATTCAAGAACCTTGCTGTTTTTTAATACACTTTTTTTTTCAAAAGAGTGTTGATCCCCAATTTATGCTCATAATAATTTCCCATTGTTCTTTGGAAAAAAAAGAAAACTGCTAGACAATGTTTTATTGAAGGCCAATTGCTTTTCACAAGCGCAACATCATCTACTGTTTTATATCATATATAGGGTAAAGTTGGGTAATATGGGCATACTTTCGTCTCGCTAATGCTGTGATGAAACTTGATATGGAAAGTGCATACTTCTTTTGCTTGATTGTATTTAGGCAATTAGCTATAAATCCTGTATATATAATATGCATATCTGTAATAATTTGAAATAGTATGGCTTAGAATAATTTCTTTTTAAATGCCCAAATTAAACAACAGTGGGGTTTTATGGGCATCTTATTCTGAAAATATGAGCACTACAATACCCAAATTAAATTGTACTAATTTCAACTATAAATGCAGAAGTCTGATATGGGCAAGATAAATGTTTAATATGAGCACATTTAGCAGTGCTCATATTAAACATCTTTGGGCCCATATTTATTTTGCACACTTTATTATCCTACACAAAGTCATGTCACTGTGTGTGGTATGAATCTGAACAGTGCACTTATCTGATGTTATCCACATTTGAAAGTTTTGTTTTATGTTTCACTCCTTACATTACTAACAATAGCATAAATTTATATGCCTACATTACCCAACAATGTGCGCCTTGCATTTTAGGCTGTTCTGAGAATTGCTGACATCACATGGCCATTGCAAACGAATGAGAATTGAAGAAAAGATATTTGATATGAAAAAAAAACATCAGGTTGATATATTTACACTAGTTTAGCATATTCTACAGGCTTTTCTCTTAACAAGAACAACAAAAGAAATGACAGGTAAATATGTAAGTCTGCATTACATGAAAACAATAGCAGCCTTAAATGTGCTGTCTTAAAATTCCACAAGGTGTGAGCATGTACCACTGATGGCTTTCAGTTACTGCGAGGTGCCCATATTATACCGCTGCACATATTACCCAACTTTACCCAATGCAGTATACGACCCTGCAATAAGCCTACCATATCACAGCACATTTAGTTTAATGTCAATTGTATGTCATATTGATTCCTTGATAAAAATTTTATATGGGCCACATATCTTGCACGTGTCAAATATATGGATCTATCCCCTTTCAATGTGAGCATGTCAAAGAAATTAATAAATTAAACACTGCTTTATGTATACATATACATTCTGACTCGATTGCAGTTACTGTGGACACTAATTGGTCGTAAAATCCCTGACTTGGTAGTTAGCAATGCCATGAAATAATCATGCTTTTGGAACTACCAAACGACTAATGTAATGAATAAAAGGTAACATTTCTGAAAATGTTTTTCTATCATTTGTTTTAACTTTGAGATACAGGTGCAATGCAACAGCAAAGATTCCTGTCAATATCCTATCTTACAAAACTTGCATTGTAAGACACCGAAGATAAGATTACCGTGTTTCCCCATCCAGTATTGATGAGTTATTTAGCTTCGGCGCAAGAACAAATTTACAGGTAAATAAAAAAAACCCTGCCAACATTTTCTTATATAAATTGCCTTCAACGGCACATTCAGAAGCTCTTTCTAAGGTAAGAATGAATGCATAAATATATTTATAAATATAGAAATGCAATGGTACAGCTGCAAAATTGCATATAATGAGACTCCAAAACATTACAAAATAAAGTTGTATATAGACTTGATTTATGGATGCTAACAAAAGAAATATACTACAAATATAACATTATGATGGTAAAATATATGTACAAGGCTAGCATGATTGAATTTGTGTTCAAAGTGATAAAAAACCTTGTCCCTCCTATTTTTCAAAATTATTATATATTTAACGCCAGAAGAGTCACTAGACAAAATAAAGAACTATTGATAAGCAGAGTAAAGACAGAGCAAGCCAAAAAAAAGAACAGCAGTTTATGAAGGGGCGATCCTATGGAATAATTATAGCAACAAAACAATCATGATTTCAAAACATTAAGAGCATTACACAAAAGCATCAAAAGTTACTTCCTCAGTGGTTACATTCCGGTCATAAATGGATATTGACCTTCATTATTTTTACATAATTCAAACCTGATTCTGTAAAGGCAACCAGCCTGATAAGCCTTGGCTTTTTCTGGTCGCCATCCACTTTTGGTATATAAAATTACTACTACTACTACTTCCTTATAGCCCTATGTTGGTAATAATAATTATATTTAGATATAGCTGGCGATTTCAATTTTCAATATAGGCCCATATTATAATAAGACCCAATGGTTATGTGGTATATTTTGATATTCCCCACGAGTGGACAGATTGGCCAGGATTCACGAGTGGCGTTAGCCACGAGTGAATTCTGAAGCCAATCTGTCCACAAGTGAGGGAATATCAAAATATACCACATAATCACTTGGGTCTTATTTATACCCCACAATATTATCAATTTTGCAAAAACGTGTTGTTGTTGTTCAATAGCGTCATCATGTGGTACAGAAAACTTTCATGAATATTAATCACGGCATCAGCCAATCAGAACCCTCCTAGGCCAACAGCACAGCGTCACTACGTCCTCGATTCAAACTGATTATTTGCCTATATGGGACACAAACAACATGTTCTTACCTTGCCAACTATGTTTTTTGCTGTTTTAATTATATTAAAGTTACTTTCCGCTATACAAGAGCTAATACTCACTCAAATTTTGTGAAAACATGATCACTTCAACAAGCCTATCGTAGATGTTTACATATGACGTCACTGCGTAGTAATACATGTACATTGTAAACAATAGTAAAAAATTAATCCCAACACTCACTTATTTTAAGAAATAACTTTATTTATGAATTTTTTTGACCGATTACAATCAATCACTGGTTTGTGGATACATTGAAAGTGACACCACCATTAAAATTTACATGACAATGGGTCAAAATGCCGCCGAAAATGCCATGTTGTTGGCTTTGCATAGATGTTGACTGGGGCTGAACTGGCCTTGAACTCAGTGAACTTTTGACATTCTTATTATTGTCGGCTTCAATGACAGAGCTGTGCATGGTGTTAAGAATTTCGGACATTTGCTTTTGCTTTGCCAAACTGGATGTTGCATAAGAATTTAAACTTTCAATATTTTTATGGCCTGAAAGTTGGGCTACATCATTTGGATGGACACCTGCGTGGATCAGAGTGGAGCACATGGTTTTTCTCACACTGTGATTTGTGAATTTACCCACCAGCTGAGCTTTTTGGGCCATTCGTTTCATCATGGTCGACAATTTATTGACACCCAGTGGCATATTTTTGAACCATGGAGTACCTGGGAACTTTTTGTTGTGATTAACTGTTAAAAAGAAGGGAGATTCTGGGGACATCATACTTACAGGACGTTTCTCGGCAAAAAGTTTAAATGCTTTGACAGGACATTTATCATCATTCGACGCGAAAATTTTGGGCGAAAACTGACGCAGGTGAGTACTTGTGCCATTACGTGTCTTAGTAGCTCGCTCGGTGAAACTTAGGTGTTTTTCATTCCCATTTTCGATAAAACTAATGTCACCCCAGAGAAGCTGTTTTGCCTCCTGACATCCCCTAAACCCAAACCCTTTAGTTGTGCTGTACCAAACAAAATTCTGCAGCTGTTCTCCATTTTCAAATCCGAAATTGCCTGTCATCCATAGTTTGTTTTCTTCATCTGGACCCAGAGCTGAAGCAGTGTTAGGTTTGTTGCCTTTTCCTTCTTTCTTTAATTCTTTCTTCTTGCTTGAGAGCACTTGGCGAGACAATTTGAATTTGGGATCTTTCCCAATATCGTAGCTGTAGCCCAGTTGTTCAAGTTTTCTCTTCACACATCCGTAGTAGGTTATGATGGAAAATATCTCATAATCTTGACCATCTTTCTTTTTCAAGGTCATGATCCAAGAGCCCAGCTGGGCATCTAGGGCCTCTGGTTGTAATTTTTCAGGTGGGATTACAGAGGATCTGTGATTTTTCACAAATTCACAGAAATTTTGCCAAATTTGTTCAGTTTTTTTTTCTGTGGATTTTGTCTGCTTGTCCTTCACATAAGCCAACAATTCTTCAACATTTTCATTTGGAAATTCGACCGTATGTTCTGCAAGACCAGGCATCGTGTCCATTTGCATTGTAGGGCTGTCAGATGCCATCAACAAATCATCAGTTATGTCCATTTCGTTGTCTGAATATAAGTATGATGATATTTTAAAGAATTTTTTATTTCTAGATTTAATTCTTTATAATCGTTGTTCTATATAAAATATCAAGAAACCAATTTCAGCTATACTAACCAATTTCAAGATTGAATCCCAATTCAAAATTTGCCGCCATCATAAATCAGCTGATTGTTGTTGACAGTGATCAGCTGATTGTTGTTTACATAGAAAAAATAGTTCCGGATTCTAAATGATTTAAATTAGCTCCAGTCTGGACTGGCCTCATTCTGGTTTGAGGCATGTAGTATACATTTCTCTTCCCATATAAGGTAAACCCATGTAGTATACACATGTATACCACATGGGCTATACCACATGGCTTTTCTATGTGGTATACAACTGATTGTGGGGTATGACTTTACACCACATTGTTAAAATCCATTATTTGTCAATGTTCCAGCATAGTTAGCAAGTAAAGTGAAAGAGAAGTGGTTTATTGGAAATTTTATGAATTATTTAATTTATGTTAAATGTATCCTGGTAAGGCACGGTACGGCTTGTTGCGGTCACATGACAAGCAACTGCCATGTCGCAGAATGTTGATGTGTCATAACTGTTGACTTCCAAGTCACTAGAAGTGGTTGTGTACTAATGATGTGTTCCTCTTTCAACATATCCGAAGGCAAAACCCGGGATATGATAGATTATCGGAAAAGAAATCAGGCTCCAGATGTGTGATTGTAATTTTAAAGAGTTTAGGCAACTTTATTAATTGCAGGATAGTGCAGAGAAAGCAATGATTTTACTCTTTACATATAAATCGCATGGTGTTAATGCATGCAATGAGACATCGATGAATTGTGTCAAGAAGCTGGTGACCTCTAGTTAAGCAACAAAAACGTCATTCCCGATAATGATTATTATTTATACTACAAATGAAAGAAAATTTCCTTCTTTTTTTCATTATTTGATCTCTTTGACAGCCCTAATTATAGGAAATCAGGAGATTCTTACATTTTCGTTGGTTATATCATGGACTTCCGGTTGCTGCATGGTTAAATCCCTAACGACAAAAAGCAAATGTATCACGTGGTGTCCGGGGTAAATGTCTAATTGGACAGTACGTCTTTGTATATGTTAGGGATTGCAAAAAAAAAAAAAAAAATTGTTAATATACTACAGATAATAGGATGGGAATTTTTAATTTCAGATATGCAACTTGGTACGGTTAACTTAAACACGTTTATATAACACGAACATGTCACAACTCCATCGTACAAGACTCTTTGCCTGAAAGTGATATTATGGGAATTTGTCTTGTTATGGTCATTCTTTAAATTAATTGATACGACATACCATTGGTTCTGGATAAAGTGTAGGTATAATTGATTAAAAATAAGGATTAAATTAATATTCATAACTGCCCTACACTCCACCTGACGGAAAACAGAAATGACGATATTAACCGTAAAATTCACATTAAGAAATCATTGAGACTTGAAAACTTATGTTGAGCAATATAACAGGGCCACCTGCTGTTGACGCTCACTACACTGCAGCTCCCTTGAACTAACCTTTCATGTGTTATCCCTTTATTGAGCGGCCACCTTGCACATTTCACGTTACCCTTAATAGGTGGCTGCTTAAAAGAGGTTCTACTGTAGGTCCGTTATATAGGGCAGTATTTGTGAAGTACACAAATCGGGCAATTAATCACATCATTCACATTTAACATAGAAAGTTAATGGTACAAGAAACTATGAAATAGATCGATTTTACTACAAAGTGAAACCTTTTAATACTGATTGTCCATATTTGTAGCCAATTAGTCTCAGTGTTTCACTTTTGGGTGCAACCAACAACCCATGATGATCGATATATAACACATACACAATTGTTCTACTTAAATGTAGTTTATTCCCGAATAAGATAAAACGTACAATATACAATGTTTACTGCAAAATATGAGTAACGAAGTTATTCCTGACTGTACATGAACAAATATGACTTCTGTTTATAGTATACAGAGTAAAACAGTATCATGCACTTATAAAAAAAAATGAGCGAACACCCGGTAAATAAGTAGAAAATATAACATCAGATCTAGATTAGTGAATAACAAAAACACATAGCATAAAAGAGTGTCTGTGACCTGTTGAGGCTTAAGTGTTTCAAAGACTACCATAGCAATATATTAATAATTTGATTCATATGAACACTTTGTAACAATGGCTGCAGTTTAATCATAGTTGACTAATATTTATGTGTGAAAATCAAAATCTACTTATAATCTCAAAAACTTTCATTATTATATACATGTATATGACTAAATTTCAAGAACCTAGAATGTCAAGCCTTTGAAAAAACATTCTAAGATTGTAATTATGACTAAATGCTCAATATACTTTATCCTGATATAATAAAGTAAAGCATCAACAAATTCAAGTTGTTAGACTACATGAACAAATTGCATTAATTTCTGCAAGGTTACCAGAGCAGATACAGGTCATTTTTTATCTGCTATTAATATAAGGATTTGGTTGCGAAAATTTTCACAAGAATGCTGCAGGAAAACCAGACTAAAATGAAAACGGGGTAGGTCAGACCAACAACGAGAGAGAAAAAGTTGAATAATGACTAAATGCTGTATTCTAATATAAAAATGCCTCGAAATTTAGAAAAATTCCACAGAAAATGTAGACTTTTTTGGAATGAGGTGCCTAGGCAGTTATAGCAAGGCAGAGTTGTAAGGCACTAACAGGGAATGGCAGTATTAGATTAAAATAAAGAATGACCCCCTTCAGTGTCTTTTAAAATTAGTGCAGCTTCAATAGTAGTACTACATTCACTTTTCAAAATTCACGAACTTTTCAAATTTGGTGTTCTGGAACAAGCTTTATAATATATATTTATATATAAATTCATATTATCCACTTTGTTTCATTCTGCCAAGTTGTTTCGCTACCAATTGTAACAGTAATTTATCCCTTTTTCAATAACCAGACTACACTACACTACTTATGATTTAGTTTGGTTGCTGTACAGTTGTAATTATTATACTGAGAATGTGTAGTGCAAACAATGGTGGCGGCCAACTTGCCAACAATTTACTGGCTTATAATGTGTGTTCACACCAAAAACCAAATTTCAGTTATCTTGGCTACTCACTAACATCAAGTAAAAAATTGAATGTTACACAGTATCACAAATCTATGACTGTCGATATTTACAGAATATTTTATCCATGCACAGAACTGTGATGGATGAAGGCAGGAAGTTGATCTGCGATGCAGGACACAAGTGGATTATGGTTACAAACGATTCACAACAGGCTTCGGACATCAACAAGAACTCCTGCATACCTCTAAACAATGCTAAAATTGCTTATTAATAATGCAGTTTCTCTCATTTCCATGGCAACAATCACATACATGCATCTATGTGCACATGATCCTAAACAATACTGTAATATATCTTCAATATGAAAGCAAGACTATGCTCTGAGGAAACAGTCATTTTCTTGTATACCTGTCCGGAAAATAGATTTCTACTTAATAGAGGTTTATTACACATGTCCCATGCTCTGTTAAATGGCCAATTATGCAATTTATCGTTTAGATAGATATTGTCCAATAAGGTCAATGGGTAAGGGGAATATGATGGTAGAATTCCTCTCGGCTGCAATGCTATTCAGTGTCTGCAGGTAGCGCAGCTGCAGGGCTGCTGGAGACTCACTGATGACATCTGCAGCCTCTTTAAGGGCACGTGACGCCTTCTGTTCTCCCTCTGCAGCGATCACCTGTGTGAGGACGAAGAATATGCATAAGCCCAAAAATTTGCAAACAAATCTGATTTAAAGTATTACTTTTACTGTATACAATTAAGGTCCTGGCCTACTTGCAAATTGTTGTTTCGTCAAATGTTTCAGGTAAACTGGTACAGAAAGAAATGACCCCTCATTCTGCTGATAGTTTTCAATTGTATGATTGCCCAATATATACAGAGTAAATTGATTTTCAACATCATTGTGGTCTATGAAAATCCCCAATGGATTAGGATTGGGGCTTAAATCTAGCAGACCATGCTAAGTATACAAGTGACCAATGATTAAATTACATGAATTTTAAGAGAAGACACGCACCTTAGCCCTCGCCTCCCTGGCTGCTTCAGCCTCTGCTGCCATGGCTCTTTGCAGTTGAGTTGGCAAGCGAACATCCTTACTGCAAAAGAAGAATATTGATCCATAAGTTACCATTCAATACTGTAATTTATCAGACATCCCAGATTAATATAATCACGAGAAGATGACAAATAGAGGTCATGTTAGTACTTACACTTCAACCCTCTCGACTTTCACCCCCCACGGGTCGGTGGCCTCATCCAAAGATGTCTGCAATTTGACAAGATTTTAAAAATTTCATTCATGAGAAAAAAGCTTAGTACCCTAAATGTTTGCAGCGTACTAATGGAACAATATATTGTGAAGGAAGTTACAGCAACGCCTAGAATTTCAGTGCAAATCCATCATTCAAGATATATAATGGGAAAAATAATTAAGCACACAGAAAACTCTCAAGAGAAATTATATCACCTGTTTATAAGATACAACATACTACTGTCAACATGTCAGTCCGATTTCACACACAGCTGTAGCCTTTACCTGCATATTGTTGCTGATGTCCTCTCTCTCGCTGAGTAATTCTGAAAGATTTTTAGTTCCCAGGATGTTTCGTAAAGTAGTTTGGGCAAGTAACCGGGTTGACCCAGATGCATTTTCCACATTTACGACAGAAATGAAGGGATTGGAAATCCTGAAGTAGACAACTGCATCCACAGATACTGTCACTGAGTCCTTGGTTAAAATCTGTGGATGAAGATACAACCATTGGTTACAGCGCACATGACAATACAATAATTAAATTAAATTAATACTGTCACATGTAATTATTAGAAAGGTTTCTCATCATAAAGATGGTTAGTTCAATAGTCAGTGGCCTCTGTGTCATGTTATTTCAGTGACTAATATTTCTGTCAGCGACAAAGTGAGTTAGTACATATTATATTCTTTGCAGATTGCAGTTTTAGATAATTAAATGTTTGTGTGCATAGTGTATCTAGAATTTTATAATAAACAATAATAATTACCTCCTGAGGTGGAACATCAAAGGAAATTGTCCTCAAATCAACCTTGGTGAGGTTATCAATACAAGGAATGATGAAGAACATTCCTGAAAGAGAAGAAAATAACATTATAATATCATCAGAGTAACACGTGGCCAAACGTACATTTTGTAATAAATTTTGGAATCATTCACTGGGAGACAATGAAGATGGCAACCTTATTATTGAACCACAATAGATTGTTGAATTGTTGCTATGAGCAACAGGTTTTAAGTTTCATTGATTAGCTACTTAGTACTCCACTAGTAGTCAGCTTCCAATAGTTGGACATCAATACAGCTGTATTATTAGCGTAACAAGAGTTAAGATGGGTGCTTCTCTTCCACCATTGAATGACTCTTTGGTTTAATGTGCAACATTCTTGCTTTTGAGTGATAGGTCATGGGTTCAACCCCAAGCGGGACACACTCCTTGTTAGTGACAATACCGATTATAAGTAGATACAAGAGTGTTTGTATATTGCAATCTTCTCATCCAAGAAGTACAGTAATTTAGCTTTTATACTCCACTTAGACTGTTTTCCTACTATTCTGAGCGGGATATAATCCAGGAAAATGTTGGTTAACTCCCTCCTGAGTTAATAGCAACAAAACAAACAATCAACAAATTAGTAAATATGTCTAATGGAGTATAAGTTAGTTATATCCCGCATAGGAGGGAGTTAAGTAACATTTTCGTTGGTTATATAACCACCAAAACTGTCAGTTAACTCCCTCCTAATTGGGATATAACTATTACTTAATCTGTTGCAGAAAACGTATAAAGCATCATATACCTGGTCCTCTGGCACCAGGTAGAGCTCTTCCTAATCTGAATATAACTGCTCTTTCGTATTCTTGCACCACCTGAAATGCAACATTCAAATCTATAGAACATGACAGTCTTTGTGGATATGAAGCAATGAGAGAATTCATCTGTCTCACAAAGAATTATTATACTGTTATATAGATGTTGATCACAACTTCATTAGTGTGTCATTTAAACTCATTTCTAAAAGCGAGTGCCACAGCTGGTAATCTGTGATTGTAAATTATTTAAGTTTAAATTTTCAATTATCTTCAATGATATTTTGCTATTTTTACATTCAGATGATTTTTTTTTTCAATTTGTTTCGTTTTCTTTCTTCTTTTGTTTTTGTAGATTCCTTTCTCATAAAGATTCCGTTTTAGCAAAATATAAAAACATACAATATTGCCTACCCAGTAGCCAACAAGTTCATTAAATAAGCCATAATAATAGATATAAAATTGAGGTTACCTTGACACACATCCATACTGAGATGGGGAAGGTGAGGATGATGAGGACGAGACACAGAAACTTCAAACAGATGCCACAGAAACCGATGTCCCCACTGTCCCCAGTGGACTGCTGGTCCCCTCCCATCCTCTCTTTGTCACCCGAGATCATCTCTGAAGATAAGGTAAGAAATATATAAGATAAGATAAGATAAGATAAGATAAGATAAGATAAGATAAGATAAGATAAGATCTAATAAGATCTAACAAGATAATACATAATTAGATAAGATAAGAAAAGACAAGAAAAGATCTAATAAGATCTAATAAGATAAGACAAGACCTAACAATATAATACCTAATTAGAAAAGATAAGCATAAGATAAGATAAGCATAAGATAAGATAATGTTGGGTAAGGTTAGACAAGACTCAATAGGATAAGATTATAGGATAAGATAAGATACAAATAAATTAAAACAATTGACAATACAAGATAAAGAACAGATAAAGAAAAGATAAGGATAAAGGATAAAACAAAGAAAAGATACAGATAAAAGACGATAAAGACAAGATAAGGATAACAACAGATAACATAAGATAAGCTACGAAAGATAAGAAACCTAATAACATATAACATAACATGACTGTTATAACCAAAACGCAAAAAGATGCAATAAATACAAAACAAGATGAAAGTCACAAATCAGGACTAGTAATGGAAAATCTAGCTAGGTGAGACCATCTCCGATAACAATCTTTGTAGCAAATACATGCAAAAAATAACATTGTGTTCGTAAATTTTAGTGAGATGAGAGTTAAACAATGTGTAGTCCACAGATAGTGGGCACCTTCTCAATATTTACCAGCTCTCTTGGTATGAATATAATTATCAGCTTATTGAAACTGGATTGTATTTATCAACAACGATATCATTATATTCAAATGTGTTTGGAATGGCAACATGATTCTGCTTATCCGTATTGTAATGCCACAAAATATTACCAATTTGGGATTCCTGTTAATTAGTAATATTTCCTAGTAACACAATGTACCTACAATGACGAAATTATAAGTTAGCAAATAAGCTCATAATTATGTATTATACATTATGCACACAATACATACTGAAAAGTGCTTGTTTTGTTGAAGGGTTACTAAATAATATCACACATTATACCATGTCATTATATAACCAATATGGCACTGGTGAGTCTTGTTGACCATGAGCAACCTGTTTGGAGCCTCCCAAGTCTCTAAATAGGCAGGCACCCAAAGGGAGCCTCTCAGGTCAGGTGATTAAGTTCAATATAGCTTAATCAGACTGAAGCAGCAAGCATGGCAGCCCAATCCTGGTGAGTTAATAAGAGTTAATTTAGTTCATTTCACCTTTTAATTTATTGTATATACATGTACTGCTGTATATAGATGTAAGCAATTATATGTAATTAACTGTATATTGTTGCAGGCTGTTATTTATGAAATAAAGCTTCAAAACTTGAAGTCTGGAGTGCTGAGTGCCACATGTTTATGACCTATCTGGCTAAGTTGTACCTTGTCATTCAAAGGGTGTCTATTATAATTGTATAGTCTATATCGCAATGTGCTGTTTGTTTGAAATTCTTTATTCGCAATATAAAATTATTGCACAGCAAAAACAAAAGTATAGACTAAAAACAAAAGTATATTGGTAAAAATCTAAAATTAATACTGCGCCAATGCTTTAAAATCCAGCAATAGTGATATCACATGGGGCTTAAGAACAAGACGATGTCTTTACAATCTCTGTAACTTAATATTTTATCATCGGTGCTCTTATAGAGCATAATTCTTTTACCTGCTCAGCAGTTATTGCCAGGTCATCATTATAAATATCACAGTGGTTGCATTGTGATCTATAGGTCGTTTTTTGAATAGGCCAGGCCTATGATAGAAAATGTCACATTTCTTGTTGCATAGACAATGTTCACTATGTTCCACTAACACATTATAACATATATATATATATATATTAGCTTGTATTTTATCAAGAGTTGTCATTAAAAAAACTCGCTAGACTACAAAATTAATAGTCATTAATTGAATAATCAAGAAGGTAAAATTGTCAAACAATTTTGTGGTTTTGCCCTAGATGTGGCTAAATCAATTTCTGTTGATTAAACCTACATGGAAAAACATGACTGATGTTCAGATTCTCGTTTTAAATATTTTTTATGGCTGACATTTGCATAAATTAAAATCACAATTTAAGTGTATATTAATTGCGAATATTCTTAGGACATGATCGATCATAATTAACACACTTGTCGATCTATATAAAACTCAAACATTACAATATTCCTGCAGTTTCGAAAGCCAGCAAAAACGCAATTTTCCTAACAAAAACAAATATAAGCCTAATCACCATTGACCAGTGTAGGCCTACCAGCTGAAAATTGTCTACATACCAGTTAATTTTGTATGACACGAGAGTATCAGATAGCCTTACCATTCAATTCTACATCCATATAGCATAATCATTGATTCAATGACGGTCTAATGACAACAAAAGCATCACAATTATATAGACCCTTATAAATGATAAATGAGATATCCGTCAGAGGGCGCGATGCTAAGAGATGTGTGTTGGTCTATATCTGTCGATGTAGCCATGAGCCATGACGCAGGGCCACTGCTTTCAAGGCTTTTAAGGCTAAAAAACTGCTGAGCAATGGTTTCGGTGTACACTCATGCCCATGTGTTGACTTTCGCAATACCAAATTCTCCCATTATGGAAAGAAAGTGGTTCTCAGTTTGTTTTATTGATTTACTTTCAACAAACATTGTATTGCGCAAGGTAAAGTATAATTAAGGGCCTATTATTATAAAGTATAATTAAGGGCCTATTATTATTAAATTAACACAGCTTTAGTCAGCTTCAGTGACCAGGTGCTAGAGGCAGACGTAGCGATGAGATGACAAGGCTTGGAACCCAACCCATGTTACACATTTACTCTTTAGGTGTCTTTTAGTTGCCACAGAATATATACCGAAGAAGCACGAACAAATTTATTTCTGTGCATTTGAGATGCAGCTGGGATTAAGCTCATTTATAGCCTACTAGAGGGGCCAGGATTCAGACCCGGGACCTTCAGCAGAGCTGCCAATTTGATAACTGGCCAATGCCTCAACCACTATGCCACCAAGCTGCATGGGCATATACGAGCTAAATTAAACTATAGCATTTTGATATAGCATTGATATCTATAGTTTGTACAAATGGAGTATAGGTCAATCTTCCATATAACAGGTGTCCATAATGTTTTGTTGTGATTGTCAAATTAAATTCATGAATATATATTGCTTGTAAAATAACGAAATGGAGTTTGATTGATGTATCTATTCCAATCTAATCCAATGCTTATACAGCAAGACGACTACATGCTGTCCTTTTTTTATTTTTGTTTTTTATCTTGCTCGATGAATATAGGCTAAATAAGTGTTCCCTAGTGAAACATCAAGTATGATTGATATCATTACGTCTACGAGAGTATATTTTCACTGACATATTATAAATACTATACATTCAATCCGCATACATATGCTTACAAAAATAAAATAAATTTAAGTTGCTTATAAAAGTACGCACCTTAAAAGTTAAAAATGTTAAAAACATGAACAGTTGCGACCTTGCTAACTAAGTTCTGAAATATCTCTATTTTCTAGTATAGATTCTGCCTCGTTCTGGACAAAAATTTCAAGCGTGACCGTGATAATCATGTGCCTATGATTCATTATGAGATTGTATAATTAGCAGAACTAGATCGATCTTTTTAGACAAAAAGTGCATAAATGATCAAATATGATGCTCTTAAAGTACTAATTATTATTTTGTACAGTCAATTATGTTAAAATGTCATTTATATATACGTAAAATACATAGGCGTAGGGGAGCACGTTCATTTGAGGGGGGGGGGGGGGGCTGAATGCACAAAAATGATCTTAGATAGATACATTATGATGTGTAATTAACAATTTTGAAGTAACATTGTAGGGGAGACCAAGGCAAAGTGGATCATTGGTCACAGTGTAGATAATATATATCCATCAATGGGTAATACTAAACGAAGTAACCAATGGGTATTTTTTTATTTTTAGAAAATGGGGCATAAAAATCTCAGAATGTTATAATCATAGGACAAATCTGGGGAACACCCACTTAAATCTGTATTATAAGTTACAAGGCTTGGCATGTTTCTAGGTACCAATTGCAGTATCGTAAAGGGCATTCGGGAAAAGGAAGTTTCTAGGTACTATAGGCCCACCTAAGGAACATTTGCCAGAAGCAATGCAAATGTTGAGGAGTCGAAGGTGGCCGTTTGAGCATAAATTAAAGAAAAAAGAATAAAATGCATTCGGGGCACAGTGACTCACTCCAGCCGTATTGCTAATAATTGATCCAATTATATTTTACATCAGGTACAAGTTTAGAGTTGCACTATCTCAAATTCTGAGAGGTATACTGCTAATTATTTCATGTTGTATTCACAGATGTTGGCCCAACACTTGACTGTGAAATTAAAGTATTTTGCCAAATTGCAAGTACAGGTACGCCTATGAATTTTGATTAAAGCTTGTGTGTGTCAAAATATATGGTTAAAGTAATGACACATAAGAACAACTTATTCTTTCTAAAACTAAATTTTCCATGATGAAAGAGTTATGCAGAGATTGAATTTTAATTCTACTTCCTCGTTTCAATAACAAAATACATCACACTGTAGTACACGATGTACAAAAATGTAATCAATTTGCCAAAAACAAGTGCTCTTTATAATTTATAGGAGCCTTTGTCTGGTAATTTACAAGGCTTAATATTGCAAATTTCAACACATTGTAATTCATCTTAATTGACATACAGCAGTACAGGCAGGCAGCATCAAGTTTTGTGATTGTGAGGATGATCGTAATTTCGTAACACGTTTTGTGATAGATATGACCTTAGCCATTAACGAATCAATGCAAATAAATAAATAAATCACGAGTTTTAGTGCTCTGTTAATTGACTGCCATACATTAAATATAAGTATTGTGTACAACACACGATGCATGCACTATTCTAATTGGTTTGTTATGCGATGATGTTCAAACTATCTGTTTCATATTGTACATTTGAATCTCGTTTGAAAAACAAATGCATGTATTATCAATAGGGCCATATTGCAAAACTATTTTTGGCTCCATGTGCAGGTGTTAAAGTGTGTTCATGCATGTACATAAATAGATAATGTATGTGCTTGATTTACGTTCAAGATTAAAAGTACCTCAACCATTACAATTAAAAAGCTTTGCCAAAATCTTTAATATCCATTTTACTGTAGAATTGGTTTCATAAAACCCTCCTATGTCCTTAGTATAGCACAAAAAATTGACGATACTGTATTACAAAACTGCCTTCTTCTGTCTCCATGAATTTCTTTGAAAAACGTTGATTGCCTATTCATCGAACAGTATCAGTTATTGCCAATTTGAATATAATGTATAAAAATAAGCTAAATCTGATTAATAAAAAGAACAAAAGAACAACAACGATATTTGCAGTAACAGAAACAGAACGTTTTTTTTGCATCTCCTGCAAAATTTGATGTCAAGTGGCTCTTTGCTGTGTGTTTGTCAATAGCTAATTATACATTAATTTCCATAATATGGTATCATTTATCAGATATAACTGTATTGACATAGACAAGACGATGGCGATAATTCTGCAGCTAATTCTGCAACATGTGCATAAACAGATATCTGGGTCATCAATTTCATCAAAATACTACACAAACATGTATGAAATATTACGTACACATGCCATACCCTATGGTGTATATGACTGCAATGTACACTTCTAAGAATTTCCTTCAGTGAGCTCTAGTATACATGTACACAGTAGTGCCCTATTTTTTCTTGGCCTGCAAACTGTTGCATTTATCAGAGGTTAAAAGTAGCAAAGGGGCAAAGTAAGCAGATCCATGCTGTCTCCTGCCAGGGTAAATGATGGGGGTACAGGGTTGCAAGGGTAAAACCCTGGCCTAAGTATTGGTCTTGTTTCCATGTCAATGTGAATGTCAAACAACATATGCTAAAGAGAAGAGCCGAACATGAACCTGAGCAAAGCCAGGGTTAGGTACTTTCTCTCACAAGTTAGCTGATACTGTATTTTCTTGAATAGACACTAGGGCCTCAGTTAATTACAGACTTAAGCCCTGCAAAAAGACAGAGTTTACTTTATTAGAAATTAAGTGATATATATTTTTAAGACAATAGGTGCATCCATCAGACAACCAAGCCTGATCTCTGAGGGCCAGGCTTCTAATCAAGCAAATACCTCATCACTTAAATGACAAACAGGGCTGCACTTCACATATTTATCTATCATGCAATTGTAATGTTATTGTATATGCCATACATTGATCCAGATGGTAGTAAATATACTAGCTGTGTCAATACAGCATGCATGAACTTTATCATGCATTAATTACACTGCGTTATGCTGCACCAATGCAACCTTATGCTACTGACAAACCCTGTCAAGGTAGTCATTAACTCATCACTGATGACATATTGCATAAGTGCAAGCACGGTCTACTGTTGTCTACAAGGTGCAGGGGACCCATTAGGTCGAGGTGGTAGAGAGTAATGAGAATTGTAAACAAACCTCCTCCTGCTGCTGGTTCGTAATCAAACGCTTCTGGGACAATTTTAGTGGTAGACATTCACAAAAAAATCCAGTATGGACCACTTGAGAGGCCTTGTTTAGTATGAATGTTGTTACTAAACTAATTTCACTGTAGAATGTAGAACTAGATTTGCAGATATTGTCTCTCACTTAATCCATGCAGTAGCAAAGTAGGTTATGACGTTGGCCAATCCTATTTATGCCGTGTCCATGGTAATGACGCTGGCCAACTGCTGTGTGTCCACTGATATCACGTTGTCCCTAATGCGTTGTTAGACGTTGAAGCCTGAACAAATATGCAACATTCAGAGACTACAACAACCAGTTTCATTTGGCATCATTGCCTGCCAATACACAAATATTCTGGGCACCAAAAGCATCCATGACGTTTACAGAATTCGTTAGCACTAAGCAGGCACCCTTAATTTCTGTTGCTGTCCTAAGAAACCCAGGCTACCTAGGCCCTGGTAATGTATTCAGTGTCACCTGACAAGTGTTCGTAACAATTTTGATAAGATAGAACGAATATTACCTTCTTGGAAGCTCCTCTGCATCTTGCTCGCTTGTATTCCGTTCTAGGACTTGCACCTGTCAACTTTTCTGGCACTCTGGTTGGCTGCCATACTTACTTCAACGCCCCCTGGCGAGAATGCCTCTAACCGCATTAGAATGCAGCATGATTCCATTGCTATATATATACTGCAGGTCACTTTAAGGGGGGCTACCCCTGTATGGGGCTATATTATTCAGGATATGCCTTTTTTAGGCCTTTCCACCTTAACTAAATTTACGCTTCAAAACGTATACAAAGAAGACAGAATAGTATCTCATAGTCTTGAGACAAGCTGCAGCCGCAGTTCCTATGAGTTCTAAGCTTTTAACACATTTTTCTTATATGAACAATTAATAATCATTATGAAAGTATGCATCCATGGAATATCCTAAAACATGTGTCTGTGTGTCTGTCTCTGTGTCAGGAACTGACACGAAGAACTTTCATTGCAATATTTATTTTATTGATGATATTGATGAATTTCGTAAAATGAATCCATTTGTTTTTTATAAGTTTTCGTCTATTTTAAGTTAAAAGTCAACATTTGCAAACATTTTATCATTATGCTGATGAAAGTACACTTATCTTGGAAAGCAAATAAGACCAACCAAACCATATAGTTACCAGAATTTGATTTTGTCAACAGTCAATATTTCGTTCCTTTTTTTTTTTTACAATATTTGGACTATGCCAGTGCGTAATTAGTCTGTATTCATATGTTTACTAAGATAACAAGGATGGATGATATTGTTTTGTTTCTATGCAGTTAAATTTTTAAGAACTTCATGCATTTTCCCTAAACTTTGGCATCAGAATAATTGGCTATTTCTTTTATGGCATTTCCATACAATTCCAATGGTCAAATGCAACTGTTGCTCTGTGAGTTGCCACTTTAGTTGATACTTAATGATCTCAACAAAAATATATTTCACAGGTTGACATATAGGGGTCATTCCACAGAAGCGGTGCACTTCGGGTGGCATTTTAAGTGCAAAAAAAAAAGAAATTTTCAATCTTTTAAAAATCCATCAAAATTATTATTATTATTATAACATGACAGTAAAACATTTTTCATCTTTTATATTTAAATTGGTTGGTCATGTGTACTGTTATGTCAGCTATTACAGTAACAGGAAGGACAGTAACAGGGTTGACATTTAGGGAAACTTTTTGCAATATCTGAAAGGGAACTGCCATTTTGTGATAATGGAGTGCTCTCAGAATTGCTTTTTAAGCTTCCTTATAAACTTGGTAACAGGAATGACACGCATAAAAGCTCTTTCCTTTAAATATAGAATAATATTTGAAATGTGTTAGATAAGCAGACATCCTGAAGTCCCCCATATCAGTGCTTTCATCGCTTGAAAAGTGCACAAACCTAACAATTTTTGTTGTTCATCTAGCAACATTTTAATATTGAGGTAATACTGCTGATCATAATAATACAGTGCATGGCATAATTATACGTTTTTATTTTATTTTTTTCAGAACATATCTTTTTTACTTTGAAACTTCTGTAGTGAGGGCACCTTGAACAAAAATAAAATAAAAAGGGGTTTTAACCATGCTTCATGCAGACAGTTGTCCTAATAACATGTATTCCAGCTATAGTTAATCCACACGTTGGCAATAATGTGCACATGTATTTCAAAATATTTCCTTATGTGATAGGTTAGGATAGGATTACTTTTTTTTAAAGACCAAATTATTGCATTAATAGCTTTATAATCATTTAGGTGAGTTTTATGTCACATATGTTATGCAAATGCCATGCTATTATCAGTAATATGATACAAAGTTATATTCAAGGTCATGTCATTTTAATCAAAAAGCAAGTTTTAGTAGTTTTGAAATGAACTGAATTTGTATTTTATATATATTCTCGTCCAACAGTGTTAACGGGAAAACCCAATTCTATCAAGAATTAATTAGAAATTTAAAAACCTAAGCAAAATAAGAGGGTAATGTATGCTTAGGAATTTGGAACCTCATAGTTTACAAATTATGAGACGGATCTGACACTTTTATATTAATAACAAAAACACTGATTTGTATGACTAAATTTATTAATGGCATCATATTGTACAAATACATTGTATAACAATAAACAAAATTACATCACATCAGATGCAAAACCATATTAATAAGTGGATTGTCATTTAGTCGACGTACTCCATAATTTTACTACTTTAGGGATTGATGTACATTTAATTTTTTCATAAAAAAAGTTAAATATAGTGCCACAAAATTCATAGTTCTTGTGTAAAAAATCAAAAATTTAAATATGTTTTCTTAACATACCAATGTTTTGATAGTCATTACACTAAAATACCTGTATAATATAAAACAACTTATTGCAAAGTAATATAACGAACTATGCATCAATAAAACTTGATTGTAGTCAGTAAAAATACAATTATTCAATTTACATACACATGTATAATACTACAAATATTTATCAAATCTGCCATCAATTGTTGCATGTTGTATGCAATCTTCTACCATTCTGCAATCATTTTAGCACGTTTTTAAAATGGCAATTGGCTTACATTCGGTATTATTTGAATATTGCAAACATCTACTTATAGTATAATAAAAAAAAAAAACTAGAACCCTATGGTTGTGGGAGTCGGCTTTTGTGATGGCGCCACTGTACATACATAACTATCAGATCCAATAAAACGTACAGCCAATGCCTACATTACTCAATTACTGAACATACTTACATCAACAATCATTACATATTCGAAAGTACATATCATACAAGAATTAGGATCCTGAGGAGTATTGTTCTTGCAGTATCAGTCTTTAAGGAGATTTACAATATGATGAGTGGAATCTAGACATGTTATTTTAGCCTCATAAAAAAGAAACTAAGCTCTTAAACTCACTTTCCAAAGGCTCTTAAAGTTTTTGATTTAAGACACCTGCAAAATGTCTTCAAGAGTGCCATATTTGTACAAACATAGGTCACCATAATAATCATATTATATATAATTTGAGTGATGTAGATTGAAAAGTAGACCACCCAGAAGTAATTCTGAGATATGGCAGACTGTGATTTCGCAACATTACTAGATGGGCGTGAAAGTAGGTCAATTACTGCGCCTGTTGAATTCAATATAGCGGCATTCAATATCGCCAAATCTGGCATTATTCTGGGTTGTTAAGTAGACATTGTCGCCGTTTTGAACTGTAATGGTTGATATAAACTGATATAGATTGTTAAATTCTTCACTCCTCAACCGGGATTGTTGCTCCGTCCGAAATCTGGCAGACCCTTAGGGCTATCGCCCTTTGCTGAGCGCAACCTAGCAGAATAACGTTGCAATGACAGGAGAGGGTCTGATGTGGTTTAATATTGGCTTGGGCCAGACCAACAGCAAAACTCTGGATGTAATGAATTAAGGAACTTCAACACCAATCAGCGGCGAATTTTAGAAAACAAATTCAACAGGTGTCAGTTAAAGATACTAGCATAATCTTTAATCTAATATGATTTTGTGACTAAAAATAAATTTTCCAAACTCAAGTTTATACATCATATCTTAGGCATCTTTGAAATCCGATGGGTAGAATAGGAGGGAGCTTTTATTGACATCCACAATTTTACAGATTTTGTCAGTGCTGGACCCAAGGTTTACATCACTATTTGTGTTAGAATTCTCAACCAGCATCCATGATATATATATATTTTTATGCCAAACTTGTCATTATGTTTCTTCAAAGGTCCCAAGAGTTTATATATTTTATGACACAAATTATAACACATTATACATGTCCCTGTCTTCTACTTATCAATTCAGCATCTGAATTGGGATACACAATTGACCATCTAAATATGATTACATGCACCAGTATAATGGATCATAATGCATTATTACAAATCTATATACACACAGATAGCAACAAAGAGCAATGAAAAATGCTGCAATATGTATAAGACTACAAACATGCATTTTTATTGAGACTTAAAAGGCACTTATCCAGACAAAACAAAAACAGTATATATAATGAATAATGGAAACAATGTGTAGTACCAGTGAGTAGTGGGTAATGTAAAGTTTGATAAATGTAAAAATGAATTTAATGACATTATCAACATAGATCAGCAATGCATAACTGTGCCATGAGCATTTAGTAACATAAGTTCTGTTGCAAAAAATTATAATATATATATATATATACGCACGTCATTCTATGCTTACATTATGCAGCTCCTAATATTTCAGTATTTACAGAAAGTTACATATCAAATACCTATCTGGCATTATTGACTCACAAATTTGTTGAAGAGGATTCTTTGTTTGAGTCCATCCTATTCATTATACCTCCAAAAAGATCGATAGGAACTGGGAATATGAGTGTGGAGTTTTTCTCGGCAGAAATGCTTTGCAAAGTCTGCAGGTAGCGGAGTTGCAGAGCGGAAGGGGACTCGTTTATGACATCAGCGGCTTCCTTCAGTGCCCGCGCAGACTTGTGCTCTCCCTCAGCGGAAATAGTCTGTTGTACACAAAAACACTCATGCAAGAATAGTGATACATCTGAACGCTCTAAGACAATTGGGTGCGGCGAACACACATGACAGAAAAAACATCAAAAGCATTCATTCCCAAGAGTAGTTATGAGAACTTTTGATGGATGATCATGTATGAAATTAGGAAGAAATTAAACATATTATAATAAAAGCTGTGGATATTCATCATATGGGGTCAGGTATGTCCACCACCACCCTTTATTTGTTGACAAGAGTGCTGATGAGGTCGATAGGCAGTGGGAATATGATGGTGGAATTCTTCTCGGCTGCAATGCTATTCAGTGTCTGCAGGTAGCGCAGCTGTATGGCAGAAGGAGACTCACTGATGACATCCGCAGCCTCCTTAAGGGCACGTGATGCCTTCTGTTCTCCCTCTGCAGCGATCACCTGTGAGCGGAAAAAAACTATGCTGTTAATCACTCCTGTAATCCATGCGCAAATGAATCGGCCTGTTCTGCTGTATATAAACTCAATAAAACTAAACCAAAACTCAAAGGTTTCACCAAATAGAGATAGAAAGAAAATGGTGATCAATGCAAGATGAAGCTCAGGACCTGCAAAAGGCACATTAGTGTAATGCTTCACACTCTGCAATCTAATCTCTTTTGTGTTTATTATAATTTCTATGATGCTTTAAATACTTCGCATGAGCAGATGATTTTCTTTGAATACCTTGCTGTGTAAGCATCATGCATATCAGGAGAGATTGCAGAATGTCTGGCTATATTGAACTTGAAAAGTATATATGAAAATGAAAATTTTTGTCATACCTTGGCTCTTGCCTCCCTGGCTGCCTCTGCCTCAGCTGCCATAGCTCTTTGTAACTGAACTGGCAAACGCACGTCCTTGCTGAAATGTTCAAAGGAAATTAAATTTCATATATTTGCTCAGTTCGAGGACCATTTTACACTAGCTCAGGAAATATTCATAACTGTGACCAGTCAGAAATGGAGACTTACATTTCCACTCTTTCTACTTTCACCCCCCATGGGTCTGTTCCCTCATCCAGGACATCCTGAAAATAAGAAAAGAGCACTTAAAATGACCTTCAAAATTTTACGAAACTTGCGATTTTGACATTTTATTCCCTGGCTATGTGATGTTAGCCCATGTTCCTTAACTGATAGCACTGAAAAAAAAAAAAAATTAACTAAAACTGTTGGTTATAAATAATTGAGATAGTAGAGCCGACTGCAAGAAATATATTCACCCACTCTTAAAGTGATAAAAATTATTTCAGGCTATCCATTTAAGTAGAGACAATATTAACCTAGACTTCAACATTGCAGGCCATACGATTAAATAAGAGACAAATGTTAAATTCTAGGCATTAACATAGACAGTAAGCTAATTTTTAACCACCATGTTTCAGTCATAGGTCATGTAAATACATTGACTGTGTGTGTGACTGTGTGTGTGTGATTAGGGCTTCCCGTCCTGTATTTCTGCACCAGTTGGGCTAATTAGGACCAGCAGAGACCATGGCAATGAGACGAAGGATGAAACAGCCATCAAACTTAGGCTTGACCGGGATATAAATACATGGTACTACTCAAGCAAGCTTAGAATATACAAATCTTTCATATCATCAAATTTTGTATACTGCACAGTTGTATATAATGCTTTCACTGTAGGACAGGACAGGAAACTCGAAAACCTCAATGAAAGAGCAATACGTTTGGTATGTAATGACTGTGAAGGGTGGGTGGGTGGATTAGGGCTTTACGTCCTGTATTTCGGCACCTGGTGGGCTAATTAGGACAGGCAGGGACGTAATGACTGTGAAAGTTCATATGAAAATCTGTAAGACAAAACGGGAAAAAATAATGTTCTACGCTATAAGAAAAATCAAATTAGCTGAATATGTTTATAAAGTACTCCACAATATGTCACTACATATGGAAAGCTGGTTTTTTACCAGGCAGATTACTCAGTACAACATGAGGGATATTACAAGTTAGTAAAACCACCATTCAATATAATATAATGTGGTATGAAATCAATAGCATATCAGGGTGCCTTAGCCTGGAACGATTTACCTGTACATATTAAGGAAATTGATAAATTCTCTAAGTTCAAGCAATTATTAAGAAATAGTGATTACTGCAAGAATTGTCAATGTGAATCTTGTGTGTATATCCAATAACTTATAAATATACAGAAATGTTTACATGTCAATATGTTTCCATGTGTAGCTTACGTTCTCAACTGTAAATATTATCACTTTGTTATTGATATTTTATTGTCGGTCAAAAGCTATTGCAGCTTGTGTTCATTGTTTTTATATCACCACCGACTGTAAATAAAGTTTTATCTCATCTTATTGATAAATTTTCGTAAATTAAATGTAGTAATACACTTATGAAGGTATTCATCTTTCATGTCCTGCATAGTGATGAACATTTAACCTTCCACATGCCCTACTGGTCTTATTATCGTACCCTGGTGTAAACAAAGAGCTTCAGAGGAGCACACATAGGTAAAGTACATATTGTAGGTATACCATATTATGACTGAATAAATATTTGATGTCCACACATTTTAGTGCCAGAGATGCAATGTGCATTGATCGAACAGTTGTGATATATGCATGCAGGCAACAAATCCTGCTCTGTATGCATGAAAGCATCTGACAGGTAAAATGTGCCAACCCAACATTCATTTAGTGTACCTGGTGGGCAATTCGCTTAAATTTCGCACCGCTATCATTGGCCTTTTTTTCACTGCGACTAACAGACAAGCGATTCACAAACAAATTTGAGTGAACAGCATTAGCTGAATTACTACCCAGGCCATGGAAAGCAATTATTTTATTAAAGGCAATAAATCTTGACAATGAGGACAAATTCTGACAGGACAAAGTACCAGAGGTTTTTTTGAATCCCTCAATAATGTTGGCTGAGTTTGTGAAGAGCTTGGCAAATAATTAATGCCATGGAATCCATTTAGTGAGCCAGACTCTTTTATACAGCGTGATGTTGTAAACTCCCAATTACTTCCAACATAGTTATAACATTTTCAATTTAGCGGGTTAATTAGAGTTTACGGGCACCATTGGCGGTAGGTAAAAGGTATGGGTATCGTACAGCACCTTGCAATATACCTCTTCCAACATGCCCCTCCACAAGCGTGCTTGGCTTTACAAATGAGGTTATGCAGGCTTAGTGTTCATAATTCTTCCACTATATTAGCTCCTTTTGGGTCAGAGAAAGTTTGATGAAACCGAGATTGACCTTCCCCAAATAATTATGGCAGGCATGCTGAGAATGAACAAAAAGCAACTGGGAAGCTGGGACTTGGGGAGATATGACTGCACTTCATCCATAAACGCAGCCCTTCGGATTTTAGTCTCCATAAAAACTTTAAAAGCCAAAAGCCATAGAACGGAAAGTAAGAATTAGGTGCAAAAAAATAAAGATCTTTCACTGGGGAACGCCCATAGGTTGTAAGCACTTTCTCAATACCAAAGATGTTGCATGAGAACGTCAAGACAGCATGTTTTATCACCGTTGTCATGGCAACACCAACTTTGTCATGACTGGTTGATTGATGTGCCTGTCTTAAGAATACAGAACAACAAAAGGCCAAATGATGCCAAGTTAAAAATAAATCTCACAGAGCAATAAACATAAACAGCCATACAGAAGTGGCTTAATTTCCTAATTGCACGCATATCCATTGTCTTTGATATGAGCTTATAGTTGGTCAGTACTTGTCTTTTTCTTCCAAAGTCAGGTATTTATAACATGTAAATAGGTTGCATTAAGTCGTTCAAAACACACAGTCACAGTTACTTTCAGTCCTAAAATATTATATATGCAGCCATACTTGCCAATATTTATAGTATATACTCTTAATCATACTTGCAAATAACAAAGTAAGACTTAGAGGCAATTCGGTTGTTTTTATCAGAGAATTAGTATTTTTGTCAGGCAGAACATTGTTGTTCCCAGACAGTGCTCAGCAGTATTCCGATAATTCTGCATCCATATTATGTGAGTAGATTCAGATACAATGTTCCTGTCTAAAGATGCACCTGTAATAACTAAAAGAATGTATACGTCGTTGTACTTTATTTAAAGAGGATGTCTGTGGCGTTTTGTATGTAATATAAATAGAGAGGCTTGCAACACTTCTGTAGTCTGTAATTCTGAGTGGAAGCGGCTGTCAGACATGACAGCTGGATGAATTCCAGGTGGGATTATGAACAGTGTGTCACTTCATAAGGAGAGCAGGTGGAAATCTGTATAGATGAAATATCTGCCCAGCGTACCAAAATGTATTACAGAGTTATAAGTAACTAGAAAGCCCACTACAATATACAAACTTGAATTTATCAACCCCTCCAGCCAGGGCACACAATTTAAAACATTTTGGTATCCGTCATGGCCTACATTAAAATTTATTTGAATTTAAAATGTTGTGCTATTAATTTCGAATGAATTTTGCCACTGCTCCTGCATTTCGTCTCCCTGTTCAGTCAGAGTTCAAAAAGGTCACTTGCTCTGTGAGGTCATGTGACCTGCCATTCAGCCTTGTTCTGAGTTTCATTCAAGGGCCCTGGCAACAATGGTGTGAATGGTTACTATGGAGCTTAATCTTGCAAGCATGGTTGTTTGGGGGGGGGGGGGGGGTCATGTGACCCACAGGCACACAATTGCTATGGTGCCATTCAGCATCTTTCTGAAGTGATGGTGGCCATATTAGTAGCAAGCATGAGCTCACTTACAAAAAAGGTAGAAATAAAATAGAGGAATAGAGTGGGGATAGAAAGTTGTAATGGTGACAGTTTGTTAGAACCGGAGAAGATAGAAAGAATGAGGTAGGCCATGGTACGATCGAGGCCCAAACGGCAGTGTAGGCCTACATCGATGCACAAATTTGCAGTTACTGACTTATATAAATAGATACAGAATATAACCTAAACTCGGCGTGCAATTCTGCATTCAGTTCACTTCAGCAACAAATCAGCCTTGATCAGCAGGCTGTTGCACCTTTGCAGGTCTATACCTTCCTCTCAATCCTCTAGACACAACCCTGTGTTGCTTCCTTTATAAATAGATCTCACTACAGCCAATTTCATAGAATCACATAGAATTTTAAACTAAGCACCAGAGGACGTCATGTGAGTTCAGGATTCTTATTGGTAGAAGAACTGCCTTAGCCAATGGGAGCCCTGGGTTCATGTGATATCCTCTGGAGTTTAGTTTCCAAGTCTCTGAGATTAGTTTCCAAATCTATGAAATTTGTTGTAATAACCTTAAAACGTTTTTGAACTAAACATGTTCTGCCAACATATCTACAAGTATAATCTTAGACAATGCAGATCCCTCGATCTTCTCAGGAGCATTTATATCAGCAATTACGTATAATAATTTTTGTTGTTAGAATACTAAAACTTAAGTAATTTACCATGTCACCCACTCAAAGGATGCCTGTTTGCCTTCAAAATTTTTAACAGTTTAGTAAATATACAACTAGTTTTAAGTAAGCATACAGCGTTGGGAGTTCTGTAAAAAGATAGTGTGATGCTTCGCTGTTTACATTGTCTGCAAGTTTTGAAGTGCACAGCTAGAAACTGCCAGAGCTCTTGATCAGCAGTCTTGGTATACCAACTACAGGGATCAGATGGTATTGCCAGGAATGCGATGTATCTAGTGCATGGTAAACAACTTTAAAATAAAAATAAAAATATTTCGAAGCTCTACCAGATGCACTTCATCAGCTTAAAATGAGTGGATCTAAACTACGGCCCCACCACACACACATGCCCTGTAAGCTATGATTGTTTACATTGTACATTGTGTGTTATTACAAAACACACAGCCACCATTCTCATTATTGGTTTTTGGTACGTTCTTTGAAATTGGACCACTGTGTAATGTGTATGCAAGAACACTCTGAAGCCTTGCCTGGATGATGGGAAATATGCCGGGTTGGACCTGCATTATAAACTGTATCTACACAGAGCTAGTGGTCTGCTTCAAATTACTGGATCCATTATAATGTACAACACAAAGGCTTTGTACTATAATTAGGCTTGATAGAGATAATTAGTATGTATCTAGTTACTTGGCATTGTTTCAACTGGTTCATATTGCCTCAGTCTTAAAAGGTAAAATTTGGCTCATTGAAAGTAGACTGCATCTAAGGAAATATGTACCACAGAAGTTGTCACAAAGACAGGGATCGAAATAAGTCGAGAATGATCGTTCAGGTAACTTGGAGGTTACCATAAAAATTTTTCATGAGAACGAAATGTCGTTCGCGACCAAATGCGTCAAATTATTTGGTCACAACAGTTGCGGTTAGGGGTGGTTACCACATCAATTTTTATGGTAGCCGGAGAGCGGGTTACCTTTGTTAAACCTTATTTCGATCCCTGCAAAGACACATTAAAGACAACCTTACCGAAAATGAGTAATAGTAATGGTGTGTTAATAATACTGAGACAATTATTTTATAATTTTATAATAATAATAATAAAAAAATTCACAATCTGTAAAGCGATTCAGAGCTGTTTTTTTTTATGTATGAATGCTTTATAAAATAAATTATTATAATAAACTGTGAACACTGTTTGGAAATGTGGAGTCATTTTGAGAAACCTCCCTCAGACTCATGATGTTCTCTTTCTACACCTAGTACCCTCCTGTACACCAGCTTGCCATGCTTATATATCCATACCATCGTCAGACGTTCATGACCTTATAGGTTAAAACGTCGTTAACTTCAACTACCCTATACCCCTATGCCCTTGGAGTCATTTTGGTGTTCTAATAAGGCTTGTGGCAATACATGAAAACACGGTAAATGTACGATCATAGTACAAATGTACGATCATAGTACAAATGTACAGTGAAACTACTATTTCCTAACCTACAGCATGCTCTGTTGTGCAGGGTTACCTTCCTTATATTCTGTAGGATCTTGATTGACCAATTTCTGATTACAGTGATCAGATTAGCAGACTTAATTTAATCAAGCTGATTAAGTCTGACAGCAAGGAACAAGCGAGTAATGAACTGTAGAATATGTGGCAAGACATACAGCAGGTTGTGCAGGGCTTGGGTGGGACAGCAGGGATGTGATTAGACCAAGGCAGGACAGAATAGGAAATTCAGGCCGGCTGACTCTTTGTTGACCTAACATAACATTATTATAGATGCCATTTGGCAATGTCAATACAGTGGCCCCTTGCATGTTGCACCACCAATATTGTATTCGAGAAGGCCATGAACAAATGATGTTGCGATTAATGCAAGAAGAGCAGAAGGAATATGTCACTAAAATGGAGATTCGTCTACAGGTAGTCAATCTGTCTGACTAATTAAATGTTAGTAAACTAAGTATCCCATGTATTTGGCTAAGTGTTAGCAAAATGTATTTGGTAGTAAAATCAAGGATATTAGAGATACTGTGCTCTATAAGTTTTAAAAACTTTTTGGTTTTTTTGTAAATGTATCAAATTGTATGATTCATCAACTGAGATATACATGAGCGATGTATTTTATGCATGGAAATGTATTTTATGCATGGAAAAGTAGAGGGAATGAGACTTCAGTGCATCTGTTTGTAACTATCCAGACTGTCGGCAGACGGGATTCAAATGTTCTCCTACAAATCTGGAAAGTCAAAAAAACGGAAGCAGACGCAGTCCATCAATCCAGACAAGTCCACCATGGAGCAGCTTTCCTTCTTGGGATTGTGGATTTAGGATAGATGGGGCAAGCGTCACTTGTGCTCTGCTCCGGTCACGTCCAATTATGGAGAACTATAAACGCCCGGTCTTGTAGTAATGGCAGCCTTAGCCGGGGCTTCCACTCTCACTGCCTAATCTGTAGGCAGCCTGGGAATGACCTAATCATGCGTCGATATTCACGTCTGCCCTGCCCCCCTTTGGCTAAATGCAGCCCTGACAGCCCACCACAGCAATGACAGGCAACGGCGCTAGATGCCAGATATTGCTCACCACCGCCCCAGCCCGATCCACACTTCATCCATATTCATGCCCTAACAGCACATTATATCTATACCGCCATCATGCTGTATTGATAGGCCCACTTCACTCTAAACAGACTTCGCTCCTGGAGGGGATGCGAGTGCTGCCACGCTGTACCATGCAAGCTGTGAATAATATTTGCCTTGTATTTCCACACCCTGCTGATTGCGACAGGCAGGTGCCAGTGCCACAGTAATGAGGTGAAGGATGAAATGGCCCTCAAATGTGTGCCCTGCCGAGACCCAGTAGTGTCAGTATTGGTGATTTCTGTATATAGAATATAATTCTAATGCATATATCAGCTTTATTTCTTTCATTGGGGCAATGGTACATTTACACCCAAGCACAGCACAAGGCTCATCGCACTTCCTCCTGGGACCATGTCATCAGATAAGGTAATTCCTAAATAGATAGCTATATTTGCAAACACCACACAGCGTCGTACCCTTTATGAAAGTGTGATAAAGCAACTCATATTGTTTCTCACACACTCTTATGATAAACGACCAGATGTGAGGGCAGTTAGTTACAAAACATCCTGGGTCATTACATTTATGGCAGCTTGAGAATGCCATAAGAGCTCATCACATTGTAATGATGAGCAATCCAGGATATGAAATCAGATAACCTAACATACACAAGGCTGAGAACACTCATTCGGTGTACTTGCGTAGGAGTATATAGTTAGATCGAAAGAGTAGAATGGGACTACTCAAGTGACTCAGAATGTTAGAGTACTCGATAGACTGTCATAATTTGTCAAAATAACGACGAGTATTGTACAACTTATTTAGCAGGTGAATTTGATGCAGAATATGGTGGTCCGGACTGAGAGGTCACTACTTCAACACATTCTAGTAGCTGATTCTACGAGTCTACATACATGCTACCAGATTCATCCCATGTCACTTATACAAAAAAGTATTTTATAACTTCAGTTTTAAATCGGTTTTGATCTTGTCAGGGGCTTTGTAGTATCTCACCATAGACCTAGTTATGGAGCTAATGCGAAAAAGTGCAGTATAGCGGACCCAAATTTATGACCATATTTTAGCAAGCCTCGTTGCCAGGCTTATGACGTAAAATGCTTGAATTCAATGAATGACATCACAAACAAACAACGTCAGTGATCCTTTTTTAAGGGAAGAACGTCGTTTATTATTGTTTATTTTTCCCTTTTCACGGACGCCAAATATGGGCATAAATATGGATCCGCTATACTGCACTAAACCCAGCTAATGTAATCTAATATGAGCTAATATGAGCCAGTATGGATTTGTCACGGTCACGCTAGAGGCGGGGGCAGGGGCAGCAGGTGGAAGTGTCGTGAGGCCCTATCAGGCCACTTCCTTGCAAGGGCCTAATTTACCCTTGCCAAGGGCACCTGTGCACAGATAAGCCCCACAGGCAGCCACTTCCACAATGTTTGTCCTTGTGTTACAGGGACACAAAGACCTGGTGGGTGGCGAAGTAATTATTCAGTGATAGAAATATTAGAAAACGATTTGACACCATAGACGTTGCTAACTAAATTAGCAAAATTACTATTGTAGGATCCAAATATATGTATATTCGTTTTTCGGGGCGGCACACAATGGACAGAAATGTTAGCAGTAAGTCAAACAAACCCAGCAAAAGAAGAGTATGTCAAAATGTAAGGTAATCGTTTCACAGAAGTGTTTTTATCAGCTAGAAGTTGGAATTTGAGTCTGAGCTGTTGTTAACATGACTGCCCATTTTGTGCTGCTCCATGCTATTTCTGGGAAAATACGATCGAAAAACGGGTGGCCATTTATTTTGAATCCTATTACATGTGTGTATTTATCAGTTCAATTCTATCTTGATGAAACGCTTCTCAAAGTATGGTTGGTAATATGAAACACTGACCCGATGTTGGCCCGAAGTAGGACCTAAGCTTTCCTCATTGTGACATGTGATTATGTATAGGGTCTGGTGTTCAACTAGGCTACTAACAATCATAGAAGGCCTATTACTTTCACCAGATTAACATAATTACAGCCCAGATACGAGATACCGCCACTTTTTCTGATGCCCAGCTTATGTGCACACAGATTTGGGTGGCGTTTTTCCAATAGTGAGGTAGCATCGAATTGCACCGTCTAAAAAAACATTTTGAAATGATGTCATATATAGCAACAGCCAGTGCACTGTCCAGGTAACACAATGGTTGTCTTGGTGACGTTTTTCCCCCAATCTGACAATCTATGAACATGCTTCCTATTTGCAGTGGAATATAATGTATGGCATTTCTTTGCATCTTTTGTTTTTCTCTTTTATTTTAATGTCTTTTTTTTGTGGCTGCTTTGTAATTTCTATTTTCAGCAATGAAAATGCACTATGCAAATGTATTGGGTTAAAGTACAAGCCTCATCAAGCATGAGTCTTTCTCAGCACCTGGTATACAGCCGAGCAGCCGTATTGTCCGTGCATCAGGCTAAGCACTGCACAATGCCTTTGTACAGCCAAGTACCCATTACATCTGGGTGAGAATTCCAACCAGTTTCTAGATTTGAAACTGTAATTTGATAGAGAGCAACCTCTGGCTCGAATTGGACCATAGCAATAACTTGACAACAAAAGGGACGTCATGCATTACCTTCATTTGATATTTTCGGTTCTATTTTGATAGGTGACTGTGGACCTATCACTTTACTTTTGGATGCATTTTCGATTGGGCTGCAACTGTTATCTAACATGGAAAAATAAGAAGCAAACATTGATTACAACTATTAGTAACCGACCGACAAATTGAATTAATAATAATAAAAAAAAGATGCAGACAGTCCTGTGGTCTGCGAACTATTACCATGTGCCCTCAATATACAATGCTGAAGACAAGCAAAAAATAAAAAATAAATAAAATCAGAGGATTTTTGAAATTTAAACTTTGAAGATTACCTGCATCATAACACTGACGCTGTCTCGCTCCGTCAAGATCTCTGACAACGTCTTGGTGCCCAGGATGTTACGTAACGTCGTCTGGGCCAAGAGTCGCGTCGAGTGAGTGGCATTCTCAACGTTGACCACCGAAATATAAGGGTTGGAGATTTTGTAGTAGACCACGGCATCCACAGCCACTGTCACTGAGTCCTTCGTCAATATCTGTCAAACAATCATATAATTATTTGTAGGTACATTGGAAAAATCCAAAAAACATACACTTCTCATACACTTGATATTGTTTGTCACACCACAGGCGTGGTTAAACAGTATTTTCACTAAACAGCCCTGAATTCAGCAAGACATAAATCTTTCCTCTCCTCTTATTACTCATTTTTCTTTTCAGACATAGTAGGTCATACCTCACTGATTCCATAAATATAATCTTCTCTGGGAAATAGCAGCAATCAACTAAATGATAAGATGTCAAATATACATTAAAATGCACTAAAAATACTGCGGCTAGGATGCACTTTGTTTCAGCCAATCAGAGTCAAGGGAGGGAACTTTTTTCAGCCAATCGAATTGCAGTATTCTGTCGTAGCCACCTGGTTGAAATACAGAGAACCTTCCGTGAAAATCCACTATTACGGAACACAGCTGTAAGAATGTTTTTGTCTGGAATCAGGGCACGGCAACTGAGGTAGGCCAGATATTTATTACTAAGCTTTACTTATGGTGACTAAGTTCAGCAATAATATAATAATTGCAATAAATTCCATTTGGCCTATCTGATGAATGTATATACATTACATAATGGCATGGTCAAAATCATATATAGTTTAAATACAACTTTATAGGCCTAAATGAAAATCCATACAGGTATAATGGACATGTGAACATTTACAGGTAATATATTATCTATGCTAAGAACAATGACCAGCTGGTCCTCTGTTTTGAATAAATAACATCCATTTAAATGTTAAATGTGTGAAAATAACATGTGCACAGACAGCAGCATATAATGCATCAATATATATAGTTCTTTTATTGTGCAGAATACTCATTAATATTTCACACAATGTGTATGCATAAATATATTGCAAAAGCTTACCTCTTGAGGTGGTACATCGAATGAAATGGTTCGCAAGTCAATCTTGTGGAGTGTGTCCAAGCATGGGATAATGAAAAACATACCTGGAAAGCAACATGACATTGTAATTCACGAATAAAAAAGAAATTTCACGCGCAATTGGTAGTAGTACACTAAGTACAGTCAAGCCAATGACACACATGGTATTTGAGTTTATTAAGCTGTGGCTTATTTCTTACAGCATAATCATGCAATAAATTATCTAAGGCAAGTCGAAGTATTTGATAATATCAGAATGTCTTAATTAACTGTTTATGGTTCATAACATTTGAATAACACACAGTTTCAATGGATTTACACCTTTTATCATTGCAATAGAGACCACTAGGCTTAACGTTATGACAGACATTTTCTTTCTTTAATATTTCTATCATAAAGGAAACAATTTACTAAGTAATTTGATATCTAATAGAATGTCTTAATCACCCGTTTATGGTTCATAACATTTGATACCAAACAGATTAACCAAATGATTATAACACAGTTTCAAGGGATTTACACCTTGATCATTGCAATGGCGGCCACTGCCAAGTGCTGGTAAGCCAGGTAGTTGTGTACCGAGATCGTATATTATGACCGACATTTTCTTTCATTAATATTATTATCATAAAGGAAACCAATTTCATATTCCCGTTGTGATAAACCTGACATAAATCCACTTTACATAATATATTGGACGCAGATGTAGATTACAATGCTACACACTGTAACACACAGAATGACTAAATTAGGTTGGCTGATATGGAGTTTACAAGGCTCTCAGCCGCTCTTAATCGGTACAGAAGAGAGACATTTTGTAATTTGGCGAAAAGGGGAAGTTGACAAAAAAAGTGCATAATGTCATTTCCCTTGGCTAAGCATCGTTTTAGATGATTTTAATCAATTTATTTGTCCAGCAGCTGAGCCAACAATACCAAGCAAGCAAACACGATGTGCATCTCCGTGGTTGCTGTGGACTCAGGCACCCATGGCAGGAGCTCCAGAGATAAATTGCTGCCCACAGGAAGCCATCTATGTTTCTCTCTTTACAATTGAGTGTTTTCTTTCGTTCTTACATTTTGTTTAATTAATTTCCGGCAAAATGTTTTTCGTGTTTACTTCAATTCCTCGTTTTGATAAAAGCTTTAAAAATGGACCCATAAGTGGACCCGCTGTTCTTAAATAAAGCTACAAATGAAAAATAAACATTTACCAGGTCCCCGTGCTCCAGGCAGGGCACGACCGAGTCGGAAAATGATTGCCCGCTCATATTCTTGCACGATCTGCAAAAAATACAACAGAAAAACATTTAATTGACTAAAACACCAGATGACATCATGTGAATCCAGGATCGACTCCCATTGGTTAAGGTATTCCTTCAACCAATGGGAGTCCTGGATTCACATCACATCAGTTTCCAGGTCAATAAATTGGCGGTGAAATGAAATAATCACTTTCGGTACATTTTGACAACATTTACATCGCCATTGCATTCTGAGATTGCTTTAACTGTATCATTTTCACAAAAGTTGGTTCCATTCACACACAATGTCTTCTATAGCCTCTGACATTTGTCCTCATGACCATAGTGAATTTGAGATATGACATCCTCATATCCACTGGAATTAAAATGAAACACCAGGAAGATATTTTCATTTGAACCAAACTCACGAACTTTAGAATTTCATCCTGGAAAAGTCTGACCACTTGGAAAGACAAAAGACCAACTGTTAATTATTGCTACTTGGAAAGTTTATGTCCCAAGGATATACAGTTTCTGAATGGATGTTTTTCTATAGAAAGATTTGGACAGGCTCTTATAATCATGATCATAATACTTCAAGACATTGTCACAAAATAACTGCATGGCACATGTTACAAGTTCTAATGCTATAATTTTCATCAGCTTAGCTGCTTATGGAGAACTGTTGCTACAAGTAAAAAAAAAAGAAGAAGTCTAATAAGCTCTCCCTAGTTCCTAGTTCATTATCCAAAATAACCCAAGCCATTTTATCACTAAGCAATTATGGCTTGATTTTAGTCAGGCAAAACGCACGGGAGTCCACATCGATGCTAATATCAATGCATCACATCGATCGCTGTATCAAATAGACCAACCAAATTCCATTGACTGATGATGCATTAGGGCTGAATGGCACATTTGACTTCATCAATATCAGGCCCAGCTCGTGGTTTTAAAATAAAATTGACAATATATTGGATCATAAATAAGTAATAACATTGAGCTGTGATACAGGCACAATAGAACCGATGCCCCTGGTTAAGCCCATAAAATACAGCAGTGCTGTTGTTTAGACACAAAAAATCAGGCTTTTGATTTGAACTGCAGGGAATTCTACAGAGATGAGCATTCAATGCCCGTGATGTCTACCACCAGCACAATGGTTGAAGAAGGGTTGGTCTATGAGTGGACAGTTATTTGCACCATTACAGGTCTTGCCCTGACCTTGCCTTATTAACTAAAGCTGTGAACTGTTTGAATGTCTATTATGGGAAAAAAGTTCGAGTTGATTGGCAATAAACTTCTTGATTGCGATGTTCATTATACATTCGTTAGAGTAACTATATAATATATGTCCAAATTGCCAATAAACCGATTTCAGAATACGAAATTGTGGATGGGATCAAGACGTCGTAACAAGACTTTTTGAAAACTACAGTAAATTGCAAAACATTGGTTATGATTCGAATAATTAAATTCACTGCCATTTCACTGACCACGTACACACAGGTTAATTCAATTTTAATTGAAGGCTTCGAGCGTCATGTTTTAACTAAATTCCATTGGGTTCTAATGGACGTAGTTGCAACTGAGTACATGTCTGGTTGCACTTCAGTGAACTGTATTGTTTACGTTTTAACCTGGATTTGAGTGCAGTTTGGCAATGAAAACATTTGTGTACGTAGTAACCGAAACTGCAGTAATATAAATTTGAGCTAAAGGACATGGATGTAAACTGAATTCTGCTCAGTTTACAACACGTTTGATATAAAAAGGAGCACACATGACAAAGATGTTGCGCAATGGCATTACTTGAAGGAAAACTTCCGGAGGTGGAATAAAGATTCTGTTATGGAGCTATGAATAATTCATATGAGCAAATTGCATGCCAGTCATATCTAATGATTAACATGTTATTAACAGATAATGAGTCCGATACCTTGATGCAGAGACAGGCTGAGATGGGAAATGTGATGAAAATGATGATGAGGCAAAGGAACTTGAGAACAAATCCACAGCATCCCAAGTCGCCTTCTACTGAAGATGGCTCCTGTCCCGACATCTTGTTGTTACCTGGAATGTACGAAAACAACAGGAAATGTATTATGGTTATTACTTCGGAGTCCTGATTTTTGTTGTTATTGTGTTCCCCAGATAGCATTCCAAATCGGTCCCACATCTTTCGATGTAACATTGCCGCCATCCTGCCGATGTTGAAACGATTCGGAATGCTATCTGGGTATGTGATATTACCTAAAGGAGCATATATCAATCGAAATGTCTAAACAAAATCTAGTTAACAAATTTAATAATTAGATTAAGCAAACACCAGCACGTAGTTCTATTACAGAGGATTTCATATGCCATGTGGATCCAGGAATCCCATGAAAGACTGTTTTAGTCCTGGATTCACATAACGTCCTCTGGTGTTTAGTTTCCAAGTCTATGGTGGGTGGGTGGAATAGGGCTTTACGTCCTTTATTTCTGCCATGGCAATGAGATGAAAGATGAAACAGCCATCCAACTTAGTCCAAGTTTGGTCGGTTTACAAAGTACTAGTGTATCACATTAAGTGGAATGGTACACTTCACTAATTCAGTTGCACTCTTTGAATTGTGGATAATATGGTAGAGGGCCAGGTTTGTTTCAAGGCACCTGTGAAAAACGCTCATCAGTGGTTAGGGATGGTTGGGCATAAATTACTCTAACAGGTATGGTCAAAAACACAGTCATACAATACACAAACCTCATCAATCAAGTGAATGACTCGGTAAAATTACTGCTTGTTCAATCAAGCTGATTACACAAGCAACCCACCACAACTGACCATCTGACGTATGCAAGTGTGGGCTCAGAGAAAGTAGTCAGCTTGTGGTTGGGGAGGGGGCATTTTGTCACACTTGCCACGATACCTTTTGGTCCACATTAAATTTCTGAGACCCTCCCTTGAATCAGTAATTATTTGCAAAAACAAACTTTAGGATTGGCCAGAGCTTCTTATAACAGTATGACATCAAATCAACACTTCTATAAATCTTATGTTTGAAATGTAGTCAGTATGATTGAAAGCTCTAAAAAAATTACGTCTTGAATGATTATCAATATTATATTAATTATTGTCCAGGTATGGCTAAATTACTTATTTCATTCCAGTAGGAGCCAATTTATGTTTGAGGGTTAGGAAAAACCTTTGTAAAGATATCTGTGTGTGTGCAAGAGCTTGGTCTGTGCAACTTGAGATACCCTCAGGTGGGTGGTCAATTGGAATCACTTGACCCTCCAGGTAACCATGACAACGTAATACATAGATAAGGCTTAAGTGGTCCTCATGCACAATGTCCAAATGTTGGCTATCTTTAGATCCTGAAATTTACAGTGCTGGATCTGCAGCATCTGCTGCTGAGCCTGACAGCAAACATCAGGACAAAACAATGCCTTACACTTGGTGTTTGCTTTCTTGTGGCCATAGTTTGTTGTCATGGAGACCAAGAGTGACCCACATTAGGATGACCAGGATTTAGCATGCTGGGCTTCCAACCACTGGGTCCCGGGTTTGATTCCCGGTCGAGCCTAAGTTGAATGGCTGTTTCATCCTTCATTGCATTTCCATGGTCCCTGCCGGTCCTAATTAGCCCAACAGGTGCAGAAATACAGGACGAAAAGCCCTAATTCACTCACCCACCCACCACCAGAGAGCTCATCATAATGGCCACCAGCCAATTGTAAGCCTAGGTTTTCTAAAAAATCTTGGTAAATAAACAATGAAACTTGCTTGTTTGTTAATCAATACTTGGCACGATTATAGTTATTACTAAGGTAGATTACCCCTAATAACAAAATAATAATCTAATATTAAAGCACTGTGCATATTACCCAATGTTAATCTACTCCGTCATCAGTAAATAGAAAAGTGCATTACAGGCTTAAGTGCATTACAATGGATGGTGCATAGGGAACAAATGGAGTTCATAGTGTACACAAATAGAGTAGGCTTCCCAATTATGGTGTTCATAGATGGTGTTGATGTACACTAATGGATCATGATGTTACCCTGCCAACCACACAAAGAAGAGATGCAACCGTTTTTCATCCTCATTGAGCTACTGGTTTAGCAGGCTCAGGTTGTTTGAATTATAAAAATGCTAGGTAAGCATTGACAGTGAGTGGCCAATAACACGAATATTTGCTATTGGACATTTTTCAGTTACACACTACAAATGAGAACCAATTCTACAACTCAACTCAACTATTTTTTATTTAAGTGACATGCAAAAAAGTACATGTACGATTGCCCGGCCTAACAGGCCTATATGTAACTGGTGGCATAACAAAATTCATATTTCTGCGCTTATTAAGTTACATACACGTATATATAGATAGTTATGATAAAGTAATAATATAATCAAATATATATGTTACAAGGTCCAAATCTACATTTGGGAAGCAAATGAGGAGATGCGGTATATATAACAAGGGCCACTTAAAATCACTCAATCAATACACTGACAGATTTTTAATAAATGCCATTGAAATTGGAATTGCTGTTTTATGTCATCCTTGTTCTAATAGCAATAAAAAATAAAAAATATTTATATAATAAAGGAAGAGTAAAAAAAAAATACAGATTAGACCGAGCGGCAATTTAGTTTGGTTATTAATATGCCATATTCATCAGAACAATGACTTCGAGTTCTCGTGATTATTCCGTACAATTGGTACATTGTAGTATGATCGTGCTTCATTTTGTAAACCAATAATGTCACTGTGTTGATACAGCAAACGAGAAAGTCATTATGCAGGTTTGCACGAGGCATGTGGAACAACAGGTGGCTGATGAGGACTGGACGTGATCGGGGGTTACTAAATTGTTAATTATATTAGCCAGTAACAATGTATATGCCAAATGTTGACGACAAATAATTTATGTCCATAATATTGCATGCAGATACATAAAACTATCACAAATACATAAGACCAAATTCATCACCCCGGCGAACAACTATGTTGTTTGGGATTTTCAATTTGAATTATTTGGTCAATTTTATGATGTCAGATCATATTAAATAGGTTTCTCTATTTTCCATATTATATATATATACTTCACATAAACCGTATATTAACTGGATAAGGAATGTGGGTTGGCATTATTTGATAGTCAATAGTGAAAAGGTAACAGGAAAATATAATATAGAGTGCAGTCAGCTCAGTTTACAATAAATCAGCCCACGAGGCTGTAGTTTCTGATACACACGAAATAGCCAGTCCCTCTCAAATAGACTGACCTGTGATCAATACGAAATTACATGCAAGGTGTCGAATTTCAGATTTCAAAGTATTATATTGCAGCAATACCTGTGTTAAAACATGGCGTTTTGGTGAGAAGCTGTCTGTCGATTTAAGCTACAGTTTCAATGGTAACATCAAAGGCATGCTCATAATGCACTGGATCAGCCACGCATTTTGCTTCAGTACCATTCAGTGCACCTCATCCAAAAAAGACTACTTAATGAGGGTTAAAATGCAAGATGGGCCAATTTAATAGTCGGTTTAGCAGAGAGCCAGGTCATTGGCGACTGACAGTGTGTGATCATTGGACCATACCTCCTAAAGCCACAGTTGATCAATGTGATGGTGAAGTCCTAATAGATGCGACACAATCAGGAGCAGCAGCAGCAGCAGCAGCTATTTCACTTGATGCAGCATCATCAACCTGGTCGCCATGGCAAGAATCAAATGTTTCAGCAGCGGTCACAGCAGCAGCAGCAGCAGCAGTGGTATCGAAAGCAGAGTTGACCAGCTCACCTATGTCACCTGCTGCAGCAGTTACTACCAGCCCTCTGGTGTCACTGGGCTGAATTAATCCAAGTGCTCACGTTCTGAGGGTATCCCAATTTCCTGTCAATTGCCCAGGTCACAAGGACAAAAAGGCTTTTACGAGGACGATAGGAAGTCTTAGTTTGGGTCCCTCACTGCATACAACCGGTTAGATAATGAATAGGTGCTTGACAAGATAATATAGTCTGTTAAAATGTAAGATTTGTACTTGGTGTCTATGTTGAGGCTAGCAAAAGACCCCACTCTTGGGGTAAATGGGTAAGTAGTAGTAAAATTTTATTTAAAGTCGTTTTAAATCACGGTGTCACATTCAATGTACACAATACAAAATATATGACCCAAGCCGAAGCTTCTGTACGACATATTAGGAACAATAATATACTGTTTGGAAAGTATAAGTATAGAATTAATCTATAGAACAAGTCTATTCTAAAATATAGTATATATATAATAATAATAATAGGACACATATAAAGCACTCCATCATACAATTCAGCACCTTAGAGGAAATAAAGATTGCACAAATGATTCTTAAATATTTCAATGCACAAATTTTGACAAGATTAGTCTGTCACATCTACATTTATAAAAAATGTATATTTGTATTATTTTGAGAATTCAGCCAGCTAGTCACAGCCGATTTGAAGCTACTGAGTGATACTCTGCTTCTGATGTTACTTGGTATATGCATCCACAATTTACTTCCATAATACCGAAAACATTTTTTGCCATATGTCATTGTTTGGAAATGGGGGATATGAAAAGTGTCATTTGTCCTCAGATTGTAGAGATCTTCCCTATCGGAAAAAAGTTCCTTTAAGTATGTGGGGGCCGTTTTACTCTTTATTTTGTACATTTGTATAGCCACTGATTTTATGCATCTTTGGGTGATTGTTAATTTATTAGCTTCTCGACATAGTTCTTCGTACGGCAGTATATTTTGATTTTCAACGAATCTTAGTGCTCTTTTGTTCATCTTCTCGAGTTTATCCATGTTTAATTTTCCAGTGAACATCCAGACTAGAGGACAATAGTTAAAGTTGCTACCTATATAACTATTATATAAAGTGTTTTTACATTGTTTATCCAAATAGTGTTTTATTCTTTTTAAGGCATTGATTTGCTTACTTGTCTGATTACAGATATCATCTATGTGAATCTTGAAGTTTAGTATGCTATCGATCTCTATGCCTAACACATTTATGGATGAGGATGACTTAATAAATTTATCATTTATTCTTAAGGTTTGGTTGTTAGTTGTGTCCTGTTTGCTTAGAAACATTAGTTGAAATTTCTCTGCATTAGCTTTCATGTAGTTTGCTTGGAACCATTCCATGGCAATTACACAATCATCTTCCAGGGTTTTCGTGACTTCACTTAAATTAGAGCTAATATAAGAAAGTGTATTGTCATCGGCATAGTTATAGGTCTTTGATCCTATATTCAAGTACAGCAAATCATTTATAAAGATGTTGAATAACAAGGGCCGAGTATAGACCCGTGTGGGACGCCCTTAATGTTTGTTACCCATTCTGAGAAAGTATCACCTATTTTGACGCATTGCAATCTTTCTATTAGGTAAGATTTGATCATTTCACATGCATTCATGCTAAAGCCATGAAGTTTGGTAATTAATAGGCCATGAGACATACAGTCAAATGCTTTTGATAGATCAATTGCTACTATCCCTATTTTCTGGTCATTATCTAATGCGTTTCTCCAGTCCTCTGTCATTCTAACTAATATGTCTTGACAACCATAACCCTTTCTAAATCCAGATAAGTATTTGTGTAGTGATGGTTGTACGTATTCATATATCTGGTTATACATAATTTTTTCTATTACCTTTGATAGAGCTATGAGCAAATTTACTGATCTATAGTTATCTTTATTTAGTTTGTCCTTCTTTTTGTATAGGGGTGCTATGTTAGCCTTTTTCATGTTATCCGGAAACTTTTGTTGTTCAATACATTTGTTAGCTATTAAAGTTACTGGTTTGATAAGATTCTCACTAGTCTGTTTAATGAATTTTATTGGGATTTCATCGCAACCTCCTGCTTTGTTCGCACATAAGGATTTTATAGCTTTTCGGACTTCATGTTCCGTCACGTGTCGGAAGTCAAACTTTCGTCTATTATGATTTATATTTTCCAGAATTGTGTTTACACTGGAATGATTAGCATAGTCAGCGATTATTTGTTCAGTGTTTCTAGTGTTATCCTCTATACCTCCAATTTCTGATCCTATTTCCCTGAAGAATGTGTTAAAAATATTACAAACTTCCATACAATTTGTTATAATCTGATTACCTTCCCTGAGGGGTATGTTATCAGATATAGTCCTGGTTTTTGAAAAGATTGGTTTTATTGTTTTCCAGAAATCCTTGTTTTTTGTACCCAATTGACATTTCTCTTCAAAATATTTTTTAATCTCTTTTCTTTTTATCAATGTTACCATGTTTCTATGTTTTCTGTATTGGGCAAGATTGATTATATTTCTATGCTTGAAGAATTTATTCCTGTACTGATTGCGCTTCAGAATAGCTTTTTGAGTTCTTTAGTCATACATTGAAAGTCAGTTACTTCAATAACTTTTTGCCTTTAAGGTGCATGCTTGTCTAAAATGGTTATCAGTACAGCTTGTAACTTGTTGAAGGCACTATTTACATCAACTTCTAGCATTGTAGTCAGTTCTAAGTTCATGGCTGCTAGTTCTGCATTCACTTGTTCATAGTTTATACTTGATAGCTTCCGATACATAACTACTTTTCTGGGTGGTATAGGAAGATGTTGTTTTAGTACACCACCTATGAGATTGTGGAAGTCACTAATACCAGTATCTATCGAAAAACCTTTTGTGTACTTCCTATGTTTTGTTACAAGCATTACGTCAATTAACGTTGGTTGATTAGATTTGAAACATGTCGGTTCATTAATTATGTTTGTTAAGTTATACACAGGGCATAGAACAGACAGTGCATTATTATGTAACATGTTAAAGTTTAGATCACCTATGATTATTACATGTTCATATTGGTTATAAATACTTTCGCATGGGTAACATGGTACGGATACCAAAGCTTTATCATCTCATCATTACGTCTCTGACAGCTGGTTAGATAAGCTGACTAAGTTTTAGACCCAGTAGCATTGAAACATTGACATTGACATTTTAGGTGATTACATTCTGATGCAACAGGTGGTATGTCACCTGGTTTAATGTTAGGAAGGTCTCTTTTCTTTTTCTTGATATTATTTCTCTCTGTACCATTACATGGCGTGCTATATTTTTGGTTGCTTGAAAGACATTTCCTTTTGTGTTCATGAATATAAAGCTTTGAAGTCTATTTCCAAAAGATTATGGATTTCTCCAAGAATTCGTTATAAGATGCTCACCCCTGCATGTTTACCTGTGTTACTGTAGCATAAAAATACAACTTATATACCTCTATGCATCCTGATGCAGAATGCCATGCTTCTATTCTTTCATTATCACCAGTGCCAGCAATAACAAGAACTCTGTTGTAAACCTAACCATTCAATGATTATGTCTTTTGTGACTTTGATGTCATATTGAGTTACATGAGGACACCACAATATGTATACTGTGTAACTTTGAAGTGCCTTGCATCCTTTTGTTTTCAGCTTACAATAGATCTTTATTAAGCCCCGTTCACACTATCACGAGTAAGAGAGACGAGTGACCACAGATTAACAGCCTCCCTATTGACCATGAGTAAGCATGTATAGTCCGTCTTTGTATAGTCCGTCATGTATAAATTCTTTTGTCAAGCGTTCGCGGTACTTCCGTCGACCAACGGCGAGTGGTCCACGAGTGAAGGAGGAGAAAGCTACGGTTGGACATGGGTGGTCCGGGATGGACACGGTGCCAGCCTAAGTGGTCGAATTGATAAATATATCTGGAGGGACCACTATCTCACATAGCCGAATGACGATGCAGAGTAATGACGATTGCTGGCAAGCAATGAATCGGCTTCACTCTTGGTCATTTGATGCCTAGTGCCAGTGAGAAAAAGCAAGTCAGCAATGACTCGCCGATTGGTCGCAGATTGGTCGCCGATTGCTCGCCTCCAATGTCCCGAGTGTCAAGCCAATAACTCTTCTTTACACGCCGACCACTCGGCGAGGAAATCACGTCCACACAGCACTCCATATGACCAAGAGTACTCCCAGAGTGACCAAGTGTATTCACCGAGTGCATGGCGAGTGCACGGCGAGTTAACCCCGCGTAAATCCCAAGCAATTCCATAACAAAGTTGCTCGGCGACACTTCTAGCAAATTTTAAACATGTTTAAAATTTGTGGGTCCTTATTCTACCAACCCAGAGTGGTCGCAAGTATTGCCGAGTATTGCCGAGCTTTTCCAGAGTGGCCGGCGTGCAAAGCCGAGTATTCTCCACTGCCTGATTTTTGAGGCACTCGGCATCACTCGGCATTGTCACTCAGCTATGTGAGATAGGCCCTTATGAGCGTTCTATGGATAAGCATGGTTACGTATGGACAAGGATAAGCAGGAGTAAAAATTCTTCGTCATCCGCACTCACTCGCCAGCCCCACTCGTGACAGTGTAATCGCTCCTCAAGACAAGGTTCAAGGTTTAAGTCACATTTTTAAGAAAAAATCACTGAAAAATGAAATTCACACTACACAGCTTTCTGGAAATGTACCTCTTTTATGCTAAATTTCGTCAGGATTTCAAAACTGTCATTGAAAATACAAAATCTTTCGTAGTTTTTGTGGTTATTGAACTTTCCTTGAAACAATGGTTGTAATCGAGGGTTATGTGCTTCATCCAAATAAAGTCTATCAACTTCACAACTGATTGTAAGCTAAAACACACAAATTCACAGTTCAAAGTAACACCAAATTTATTCAAATTAGCATCTGATACTAATAAGCTAGTCTTAAATCAGCTCGAGCCTGCTGGTAAAGCATCTGCATTCTATGCATGAGGTTAGAAGGGGGTTACATATCTTCGACTGATTCAAATCGAGTCTACATTTAAAAGGATTATGCACTGCATCGGAAAATATTGGTACAACCAATTAAGTTAACACCAGTTCAGTGTACATCTAGTGCAATACATACCTTGTAAATGCATTTTTGCATAAAAGGGACAGCTTCTTTATATCAGGTCAACTAAAGATGTAATCACAGAGGATTACTCCAGTTACTGTATGAGAGTGAGGCTGATGCTACGAGGCTGCCACGAACCTATGCATCATTTAGGAGGTAAACAGCAACATTTAAGGGACAGGAAAGGGGCCACCATTTCACTGTTGTGTCCCCTCCTTCTTAAGTAAAAGATGTCCTGATAGCTGTGGTTGCAGAAAATCAAAGATTGTCTATTGATCGAGAGGAATGTCCAAGAGGGCAGGACCCAGCCAGAATACCATGGCCCGTTGCCACTGCCCTCCCAGCTGACACATTCGCCCTGAGGGCCACTAGGGGCTTAAACTAGCATACCACACTCTGCTAAACAGTAAGCCATGGAAAAGCAGGCAGTTCCGCTTCCCAGGCATGCTGCTCAATCTTACATTCAGTAGTTTGCTAACACCCATAAAGCACCTTGTTTTTTTACTCTTCACTGTGGGAGGCGAATGCGATAATATTCCGGTCATAAATTTAGCATAGCAGGAGTTGGGCGCTTGATAAATACACTGCTATTAATTACGTAAAATTATCAAACATGTGTCAATACTTATGTCCTTGTGTAGCTTGGACTCTCAGCTGTTCACATCTGACCTTTTTTTCTCAAGTACAGGCACAATCTCGAATGCATATGGTTTCACAGGGGGCTTACAGCATATATGCTTTCACAGGTTCTTCCAAGTCATTTCTAGGTACAGATGGTGTAAGATTTGTACATCGTGAGAAACGAAAACACAATGGCCCAGCATTGCATAGCCCCTTAAGACAAGGACACCAATGACATTTTACCTTAATGCATGTAAGGTCCAATTCAGGGATACTGCTGAATTCTGTGTTAGACTTGAAAAAATCAACCACAGTGTGATAAAAATCTTACTATACTGATCAATCATCACAACTGTGTTGGGAAACATGTCCATTTACAGCAACCTGTCGATTTTGAGTTATTTTAACTTGGTTCCCAGCTTGGAAGGAATGGACAATTTGGTTATGCCTGTAATGTGCTTTGCCCTTGACTTGTCCTCGGGTAGGTCAACAGCGATTCACTTAAAGCCTCCTCCTGATACAGTGCACAGGATGCATTAAAGGAAACACAAGAGAATTTGGCGTTCAAAGAAAAACTCAACACCTTGGCATGACCTCTAATGCAGTTCGATCAAAGTGTGGGAAGTTAATCTGGCCGATAAGGTAATCAAGCCTTCAATTAAGGCAGATGTTTTTCTTAAAGGTAAGATAAGATAAGATAAGATAAGATAAGATAAGATAAGATAAGATAAGATAAGGTAAGGTAAGGTAAGGTAAGGTAAGGTAAGGTAAGGTAAGGTGATGTGAGGTGAGGTGATGTAAAGTGAAGATAAGATAAGGTAAGGTAAGGTAAGGTAAGGTAAGGTAAGGTAAGGTAAGGTAAGGTAAGGTAAGGTAAGGTAAGGTGATGTAAGGTGAGGTGAGGAGATGTAAAGTGATGTAAAGTAAGGTAATATGGAACTATTACCCCTGTGAGCATAAAGCCAAGGTAAGGTAAGGTAAGTTAAGGTAAGGTGATGTAAGGTGATGTAAAGTAAGGTAATATGGAACTTTTACCCCTGTGAGCATAATGCCAATAATTTAGACTAACATAATTTAGTAAACATATACTGAAGGTATTTTCAGTGAAGGCTATACTATTAATGAACTAACAACTACAGTGTTGTATGTTATTACCTCAATTGACAGAAATTGATGCAGCTGCAACCATACACACAAATAAAAAGTAATTATCTTTATGAATATATTTTCTTGTTTCCTCAATGATTATAGATAATATGGATCTAAATATAGCACATGCACACTTATCACACCTTCAAGTAATTTTCACCTCGGCCTTTGCAATACAAGCATTAGATTATGTCACTGATCATATAGATGTGTTACAGACATCTGTCTTGACCTTTGCCTAAAAATAGGCAAATATATTATCTTTTAATAAGAAGGTAAGGCATTGACACCTTTCAGGCAGAGAGTGCTATTTTGGGTTCAGGTCAATTTGCTGTCTTTTCTATCTTATTAACTAGCCCATACTCCTGAAAATCATATGATTATTTCTAGATAAGTTTGAGATTCAAATAGTCCTCTGGAATGCCATTATATATCTCTGTTTTAACTTTATGGCCTTGCTGGATCAAAACTGGAACCAACTTTCTTATCTAATACCATAATATAAATATGCACGTATAAAAAAACACTGAAGGAAGATTCTGTGCAGATATTATATTTTCTGCGGCTTCAGAGGTGTAGTAACTAGGAATTATCTTATTTGTAAACTTTCTGCAACTAGAGACACCATGCAAGCAGACATAAATCTGACTTCTGTGATATGTGTCACTCAGAACAAGCCCTGCAGCATTTCCCCCCTCTCAATAATTCAAACACTGATAGTGTCTGATATTGTAAGATCAATGACTAATTGCTTATACCCTGACTAAATGTGGCAAAACTTTAAAAGATCTCATATGCACATTTGAGTAACCTAGAGCTATCCCGAAAGAGGAGATGCCTGGTGCAAATTTATAGGCTGCACATACTTAATTTGAAAGCCATAACTCACACACTCAAATGGATTAAGACATTTTTATCAAGTAAGGTAAATCATCTTCTCAATTCATAAACCACAGCATTTGTATCCGCAATGTACTGATGTACTGCCAAATGGCTCAGATGTGACTTGATACATTAGCTAATGGCAATAAATGGACTGAGAGCGCACTAGAAGAAAAATGATGGTTTCTTTGGCAGCCAATTCGTTTATCTCAACAATATCAAGCAAACTGGTCTGATGGGGAAAGGAGAATCATATGATATCACATAACTCATCTAATGCGAGAATAAAGCTCAGAAAATGGCAGATAATTACATGAATAACCTATATATGAGGATTGAGGAATATCATAAAGGTCTTACTTGGCTTGTGTCTGACCCTGAAACAACACAAGAAACCACACTTTTTATACATCTTGAGCATCAAAGCTGCAAACCTATCAATAATCATCATCAATTCTGTAAATTGTACCAAGCAGAACGGCAATTTATTTTACCAACCAATGCATTCACATGGATCTCCAGACCATCTAGATGACTGCTGATTATAAGTGCCTAAAAGTACTGGGCCTCCTCCTTGCAAGGGTGGGAACTGGTAACACTGTGGGTGAAGACCTCAGGCCCTAGTGGCCAACACAACGCTCTATGCAATATATATATATATAAAGTTATTTTATTTCAAGCACTTTTACAGGCATACATGGAAATCAAATGCACGCTCTGGCTATGCCTGCCTCACTATTCCATACCTAACATATATGTGGATAACAGGTAATATAATATCACTCACTTACTGATGAGGCGGTAAACAATAACCCACTCACTTACTCGGTTATTGTAAGTGGTTAAACTAAAAAGGCTTAAAAGCTGCATTTGACAAAAATAATGTTGGTAGCAACGGGCCACCTTGCAGAATCTCTCTACAAGGTATAATCAATGGATGTAAGGAAAGCTGGCAAAAGACGATGTCAATTACACTTCTAAACGTGGATCAGGTTTTTGCCCAATCAGACATCTTTCTGCACTCAGATGCCATTATGGAACAGGGACCAGTGAAGAGAGTAAAGAAATCCAATCTTGCAGCAGCTCCAGCAAGATGCCATCAATATGGTAAACAGCACTGTTGACTTTTGTGCATGTCCAAGAGAGCTCTTTGATACACTCCTAGTCAGGTATTGAGTTTATTGAATGCCCAACATCACGTACAACTGCAACACAGAGCTAAGTCTGCTTTAAATAATAGTACAGGGGATGATTATCAGAACTGGTTTCAATTCTTCAAGATTGATGGATAATACTTTAATCTGAAGTTCACAAATGTTTGTCTCCATTGAACTGAAGTCCATTGCAAAGCACACTTGACTGTCACAGTCTACTCACGAACAAAATGATGTGAAGAAATAACTAGCTAGAAATCGTTTTATGATGGATGGGAAACTTAATTGCCCAGGCTTACAAAAACCGCTCACTTGTAATCCACTAATCCTTTATATCAAAATTTAAGATATAGTGTTCCAGTAAGAGCTGGGAAGAAATAAAGTAAGCGCCAGCAAGCAGCCAATGGATATCATGTTACCAGACTTGGCTTGAAAAACAACTCTGAAATAGGGTGTCATGAGTCTTTTAAAAAACTAGGTTGCTTGTCAGTAGTCAATCAATTTGAACTTTACCTCTCTACTGTATAGTGATGAATTGTGCTATTTTGTTGCTACTAACCGCATCACGCATCTCTGGTTAACATGGCCCAGTCTCTCATCACTCTCCAGTCATCGAGCCCAGCACGTTCCTGCACTAAATTCCAGGGCTTCTCTTTTTCAGCAGCCAGGGCTTCCACGCCATCCAAGCTCATCCACACCACTAAGCACACTGAGCCTCCAATACCACCTCATTACACGGGACACCAGTGCACATCTCAGATCTAAATAAGCCCACTCACAAGAGTTCAATCACAGAGATAGATCCAGCACTGGAGAAGCAGAGATTCTTAATTGCACAAATATGAATAAAGTCGACAGTGGCCACTCAACCAGTGTCAAGCATCCATCAAGTTGCAAGTAACAGAGCCACCACATGAGGCTCGAAAATAAGCACAGTCTCATCATGGCCAGACTAATCAGAGGATGGAAGCTCTTCTTCAAATTGAAATGTGCTTAAATCGAGATAATTGGAAGCAGCTGAGGCTCTTGAAAAGCATCAGGCATTATTGGATGTCTTCTTTTCGCCAGAAAGAATCAGCAAGACTTGTTCAAGCCCAGTTTCATTTAACCGTAGTTTCTCCGGAAGTCATTTAGGCAACAGACATTTCCATGATAAACATCACTATTAAAGAGACGATATTTCAGCCCAGGGTGTATTTAAAAGTGCTTCAACGCTTCCAAGACATGATATATCTCCACATTTTGCCTTTGGTCCGGAAGAAGAGCCTCGAAGACCATCTACTCAAGCATTAAATAGTTGAAGCTGAATGACAATCCCTACAAGACATTTTCGATGCAAAGGAAATATACAGCCATACGATGTGTTATACATTATTCACGAGCTATGTCAGGATATTATTCTTGCCTCATTGGCATATGTTTAGGAGTATAACAGACGCCCTTTATATGCATTTGCCTGAAGTTCAGACAAATGCATATTAATTAGTGGCTGTTATTCGTCTTGAGTTAAGACCCTCCCTGATAACATGCCGATGTTGGTCCGACGTCGCCCCCCACATAGGGCCGACGTCAATAGGTCAAATGCTATCTGGGCTGGACGTATTAAGTATGCATAATTACATGCAGAAGAATCTCATTGCTTCTATTACAGAAAAAAAAAATAGTACTCTTTTTTAATAGCTTTTTTTTTGGCAGTTATTTAGGTGGCTCTTATTATCTTATCTTTGCGCCTAGGACCTTTTCGAACCTATGTATCTTGGTCCTTGATCTGCAAAAATTGGATAATTAACCTTATCATAAAGTTGGGCAATTAGTCCTTAATCATAAAAATCTTGAAATTTTCAAAAGACCTGGAATAATTTTGGCTCAAGCCAGGATCTTCACCTATCGAGGTATTTTGTAAAGAATAAAGGACACATAATCGTATTTGAAAGGAAGCTTATGCAACAAATGATGTCAAAATGTCCGAGAGAGGTATACATGGATTAAAACTTTAAAATAACTTTTGTTCAAAGCCAGGTTAAGGAAAACATACCTGTTAAGTTATTCATATTGAAGTTGTGTTCAGTGGAAACTCATCCCAAACAGTCTTTAATATTTATATAAGATAATAAAAGCCACCTAAAAATGACACCAAAGATACTGACACACTCAATTCCTACGACTTTAATCATTGTTAATCCATACATATTCTGCCTGGAAGCTATCTTATCAAGAGATTTGAAATCATGAGCTGGCAGCTAAGTACGTATTACATCTGGGTCACCCTCTGTATCCTCTGGACATTTTACTTCAACATCATCACATCCAGAGATATTTCGAGGAAACGAAATAGCCAAAATTACAGTTTTGGCCAGGCAAGGATATTTATAGCAACCGGAGACCCATAGGAGGCAAAGATATGGAAAACATGGTGCTCTGGCTTGGCTACACCTTATCATTGCTTGCCAGCCTTCTGTCATAGAAAAACAACATGAACGTCATCTTGGTGACATCTGATGTTCTTTGGTCTATTGAAAACTCCATGCACATGCAAAGGTACATGCATACGCGGCTAACTTCTGAGACTGATACAAGTTTATCAATATTTATAGGAGCCTCTCTTTTTTTTCAATGCAGTTAGTTTTATAAAATATAGTCGACTCTAGTCAGCTGTAGCAACCTATTCCTGGCTGTAGCTGTAACTGGCTAAAGCCAGCCACTTCTGTCCACTTCTACCTTACAGTCGGCTTAAACTACCACCACTGAAAAAATATAAACCTTGGTAAATGTAAGAAATTTATCCAATATATCATTAATATGTATGTGCATTCGACATGCATCATTTCAATAAAACATTACAAATATGCATAACTCTCAACTGTTGCACCAAATGGTAGCTGCATGTTCTTTTAGATCCAGCTTTGAGTTGCCAGCTATAGCATGACAGTTCCATGTAGTGGCAGGTAGCATCGTATATCAATTTGACAGGCTGTTTTTAATGAAACTAACTGTAGCAGTCAAACAATACCAAGAAAGGCTTATCACTGTGCATGTTACTGGTCTGAGCATATATATGACCAGCTGAAGGTACAAAAATGCTGGGAGTCCACACCATGTACATGTACATCACATGTATTCATTTTGATGTCATGGGTGGGACATCTCGTAAAGGCTATACAACCGATTTAATTGGCTGACTCATGCGAACAACATTGAGCACCCATCTGAGGCCTAGCTCATAAAAATAAGCCAGAGAAAACAATAAAATATTTTCTTTCCAATCTAATCAATACTATCTCTATCTCTAGTAAGTAACTCTAGAAATGAACAAGCTTACTTGCTTGTGCTAGAGGAAAGATCAAAGGCATGATTGAAGCATCCTAGGTTCGATTCGATCTTACTTATTGAGCTAGCTGACCATGTTGAGGCAATAGAGTCTTTTCACTGAACAGCCCTGAATTCGGCAGGACAGAAGTCATTCCTCCCCTCTTATTACTCATTTTGCTTTTCACACACAGTAGGTAATAACTAACTGATTCCATAAATATAAATTTCTCAGAAAAATAACAAACACACTAAAAAATACTGCTGCTAGGATGCACTTTACTTCAGCCAATCACAGTCAAGAGCGGGAACATTTTCAGCCAATAGAATTGCAATATTCTGTTTGAGCCACCTGGTGGAAATACAGAGAACCTTCCGTGAACATCCACTATTGGACCATAGGGTCATTCCATATAAACTCACCGAAAGCTCCCCAGGTCACCATCTAAAAAAATTTGAAAAAATTACCATTTGTAGAACCATATAATTAATGGGAAAATCCAAAATTTCAGGTCTCCATTGTCAATGGTTTAGAAGATACAGCAATTTGAAATTTTGTTACTTTTTTGCGAAAAAGCCAAACCACATGAATTTCCAAGTTAAGACGTCCATATCTCTCTTATTTTTCATAATGTAGGCATGAAATTTTGTACCTAAGGTAAAAATGTTATATTGAACCCATGTATGCTGTTACATCAGGGCTATTGGTGATATTTTTCAAGCTGTAATGCTCTGAAAAAGGGTGAAAATGGGAAATGTTGCAAAACGAGACTTTATATTTTGCAGGGCTGTGCGGAATCTATGAAAGAATAAGAGCTCATATTTATTTTCTTGCTTCTTATGGTCCACCTGCACATATATGAATGGCAAAAACCACCTTATTTGCAAAAAGATGGAAGCCAGAATAGTTTTAAAAAGACAAATAATATACAATTGTGAAAAAAGCCCTTTATTCTAATGTAATTTTGACCCTCAAGAGAGTTCACCATCACTTCCATATTTTTTTCCCAATATCACACACATACAGTGGTCCTCTGGTTAAAATATCATTTTGGTGGTCAGATTCCTTCATATTTTTATGAATTTTTCAAAAATCGATCTTTATATATAAAAAATATAATAGTATTTTTGATTTCTTAATGTTTGCATAAAGTTTTGAACAGTTAAATTTATCTATTCATTTAATAAACATGCTTTAAAGTATATATGATGCTATATTGATTACATAATCATCAAATGTTACAAAAAAAATGTATAGTTAATGATGACCTAATCTTGCAAAGCTTGTCTAATCTTACATGTAGCTGACACAATTATGCAATAACACAATAACTTCCATATTTTTTACCAATATCACACACATCTAGGGGTCCTCTGGTTTAAATATCATTGTGGTGGTTATATTCCTTCATATTTTTATGAATCTTTCAAAACGTAAAAGTAGGTGCGAGCGAAGAATGCGTCAACGAGTTATAATTCAAATAAAATAACATATTCATTCTTACACACAAAAAGAAATTATATTTTGACCAAAAAAAACATGTAACAGTAAGCCATTCTTATGGTTCTTGTGAGTTTTACAGTCGAGCAACTGCTTTTGTGATATAAACTTGCATAAGTGATTTTTCTTCCTTACCCAATTGGCTAAACAGAAGAAAACCAACTTTTCCTGTGTATGTTCTCTTATCATTTGCTTATGACTATTCAGTTTTTGACCAACAGCACACTTTCTGAGATGATCCATTTTAGCAATTACCCAATTCACAAGTTTTGCTGCTTAAACTTTATGATCACTGACCAATCTGTGATTCTAGATGAAGATTATCATGTCTCAACTGATTTATTGTGGTATTGCATTAATTGTGTCAGCTACATGAAAGATTAGATAAGCTTTGCAAAATTAGGTCATCATTAGCCTGCATTTGCTTTTCCCCCAATACCTTTTGTTTGTAACATTTGAAGATTATTCAATCAATATAGCATCATATATACTCTAAAGCATGTTTATTAAATGAATAGATAAATTTAACTGTTCAAACCTTTACGCAAATATTAAGAAATCAAAAAAGACTTTTTTTTTTATATGTAAAGATCGATTTTTGAAAAATTCATAAAAATATGAAGGAATCTGACCACCAAAATGATATTTTAACCAAAGGACCACTGGATGTGTGTGATATTGGGAAAAAAATATGAAAGTGATGGTGAACTCTCTTGTTGGTCAAAATTACATTATAATAAAGGGCTTTTTTCACAATTGTATATTATTTGTCTTTTTAAGACTATTCTGGCTTCCATCTTTTTGCAAATAAGGTAGTTTTTGCCATTCATATATGTGCAGGTGGACCATAAGAAGCAAGAAAATAAATATGAGCTCTTATTCTTTCATAGATTCTGCACAGCCCTGCAAAATATAAAGTCTCGTTTTGCAACATTTCCCATTTTCACCCTTTTTCAGAGCATTACAGCTTGAAAAGTATCACCAATAGCCCTGATGTAACAGCATACATGGGTTCAATATAACATTTTTACCCTAGGTACAACATTTCATGCCTACATTATGAAAAATAAGAGAGATATGGACGTCTGAACTTGGAAACTCATGCCGTTTGGCTTTTCCGCAAAAAATTTATAAAATTTCAAATTGCTGTATGTTCTAAACCATTGACACTGGAGACCTGAAATTTTGGATTTTTCCAATAATTATATAGTCCTACAACTGGTATTTTTTGCAGAATTTTTTTTAGATGGTGACCTGGGAAGTTTGTCTGAATTTTGGTGAGTTCATATGGAATGACCCCATACCATGCACGGAGTAGATGTACAAATTAATGTAAGGATGAATAACAGGGCGTACAGAGTTTACTTCCCCCCTTCTTAAATTGAATATTGACCAACCTGAGTGTATCTGAGGTAATTTCTGATAGCTTCACTATTTGAGGTTATGGTTTCTAATTCCCAAATGCACTAGCTTTGATTAATCTCCTTATTTTATTACCATCAACCACATGCACTCCTGATTTTGGTGAGTAGTTATGCATTGACTCAATAGATAAAGGAACCCTTGTCATGGCATGCAGTTAGTGAAAGCAACCCTTGCACAGACCACTTCATTATCATATATGTACAGTATTCATGTCACCTTTGCTGAATTAGTAGCAAATGGAGAGGGACTCTAATTGCTGGGATTTACGTGCCCCAATCTGACTCACAATGTACCATTAGCAATTACCTGGACTAATGGAATGTTAGGACAGTTGGCATTGCTCAAATGGCTTTTAATGCCATGCAATTCTATACTGGTATGGACACGAATAGAGATTAAGAGCTTACGCACAAAATGCTTAATTATTAATTGAATCAATCAGAATAATTCACTGAGTAATGGATTAAATTAGTTGTTTTTATCATTGGCGCCTCAAATCGATTTCAGTGCAAATCCGATTCCATTGACCCTGATTTAATTCAGTCTCTAGACTTGAGGACTGGACGAATGATCTCAGTTGGAGCTTAATGTCTATTATGTTGGAATTAATGGACGCATTCAAGATTATTTCATTTACACAATTTAAAAACAAAAACTACGTTAATTTGTTCCAGGGCCTCTATGAAGACAAGATGGCTGTGACAGGAAGCCACCATACAGTTAAGCCTATAAAAAGCATCGTGTTGGAAACCTGTTAAAAATTTATGATTTGCTACACATAAGTCTTAAAAGAACCTCGGGTACTCGTTCCAAGACATAAATATTTATTGTTACTAGGTTGCTGTACAATTTCTGTGTTAAGGCCAAATCCCCGAGGAATTGCAACGAGACTAATTTCAATGACATTTTCTCTCTCTCCTTTTTTTCCCCCGCTCAAAGCTCGCACATGCAAATATCAAACACATTCAAATATTGTTTATTAACCAGGGATCATCTGTATACAAGAGACTTCCTGCAAACACGATGTAACATTCATGCCACAAAATTTGACTAATGTTGTCACAATAATTAAGTGTGGACCCTAAACAACTTGCCAGTCATATATTTAAGTAATATTTTAAAATATGATTGCCAATTCATCTTGACAACATTCAATATTGTAGAGCACGTTGTCAAATGGTGATAAAATATTTCAGCAACATTCCTACAATATTATTAACCTAACACTTTACAAAGTGACACTAAGCAGGCATTAGGATACATCACTCCTAAACTTGCTCTAAAAATGTTTGACACATATATTTTACCAGTCCTTGAATATAATTGTGAAATATGGTCCAGTCACAAACCTGTTAATAACCTAGAAAAGGTACAATTAGGATATCTGAAAAATATGCTGGGAGTTAGGAGACAGACCTCATCACAAGCAGTGTATAGTGAGACAGGCAGATTCCCATTACATGTGCGGCAACAGTTCAGAATAATCAACTACTGGATTAAACTGGAAAAACTGCCAGCTAATAATATTCTTAAAAAATGTTTAAATGAGCAAAAAGAGATTAACACTTCTGGTAATAACGCTTGGGTTGCAAAAATTATTCATATACTCAATGAACATTATCCGCAAAGAGACTATTTAAGACTTGCTAATAATGAGCTAGAATTCATTATTAAAACATTCAAATCTAAAATTTATGATAAATGTCAGGATACTATATTAGCTGAAATAAATGATTCCACGTTACAGCCAAAACTTAGAACCTATAAACTCTTCAAGACTGATTATAGACTAGAACCTTATCTCTTATTAAACCTAAGCAGAAAAATGTATAATAAAATCGCCAGATTTAGAGTAAGCTCACATAATTTGCGTATTGAAACAGGTAGACATGAAAATCCTATATTGCCAGCAGCTGAGAGGCTATGCCTAAAATGCAGTATGACCATTCTGAGTCTCTGCATTATGAACATTTGTTTACCATATCTTTGATCTTGTATATTTTTACGTACATGTATATACATTCCTTTTAATTACCTATGTGTTAGATCATTTGCTATGGATAATGCTGTATGATTTATATATATAGATATAACAAGATTGAACTTCACATTGAAAACTGTACATTATTATGTTGCTATTGTATTGTAACAAATCTTTATCGTAGCTGGAACCTAGCTTTATTTACTACTTTTCTATTATTCTTTAATTGTTATTGTATGTCATTTACTTTGTATTTTCTGTTTACATTGAGACACATATGTCATGAATGACATGAAGCTGTCGAATAAAAGATATATATAATATTTTTCTGTATAATATTGTTTGAATATTTTCCCAACATGCCATGTACAATATGTTGAAAACTTTTTTGTGTTTTTAGGGCTGTATTTTAGTCAGTATTTTCACCACTGGCCACCTTTAGTATTTCGCCAGTGTGGCAAACAAACACTACGCTCAGAGGTCGGTAATCCATCTACCAAACTGTTCTCAAACCTGCCTTCAGTCTGTTGGCACTTTGGCCAGACACTGTTCTGCTCTTGCGATCGCCAAAAGTGAGTTAACTATGTCCAGAAATTGTGAATGGCATCTCCCAGGACTGGCAGGAGTGAGTTGCTTCTGCTGCTGAAGCCGCATCCTGCGTTCACAAAACACTGCATCGCCTAGGGAGCATCGGGGACCTAAGATCTAAAAGCTTTGGCGCCCTGGCCCAAGGCTTCTGCCGAAAGCTCAATTTGAGCACTTGGGAACCAACAGGCTCTTCCGGTACAGCATGATTAATGGCAGAAAAACATGGTGCTCCCTCAGAATATGCAGAAAGCAGCAAGAAAATTCGGCTGACTTTATCATGTGGCATTGCAAGTAACAGAAGGTGCATAGAATGTTCTGGAGCTCTTCCTCTTTTCCTTCATGGGTATAATTTTGTACGATTAATTAATAAATTGATTATTCTTTTCTTTTTTTCCGACCATGTTAAACCCAACCTCTGATGCAATTGTACTGAACTGTAAATCTGATAGACCTCATGCCTTGTAGCATATCTTCTATTGTGAAATAAAGCAATAATACGAAAAACAGAAGGGACTAAAATATACTGCTGGCGATAATATTCTTACTAAAGTGAAAGTGAAATTTTTCTCAATGTTTCTGAAAACCAGCAATGTTATTCAAATGAGATACTGACTAAAAATTATAATGATTTGGCTGGCTCTGTGTTTCTATGACGGACATGAGAATATATTAGCCAGTTACAGCATGGAGTCACCATGGTTACAGTTACAGCCAGGAATACGTCACTACGGCTGTCTTGAGTCGACCATATTTTATGAAACTAACTGTATATGAAACATGGCATTTTAAAATTTTTGATTGGCTGTTGTTTTAATTTATAGATATAGAATGTATAAGTATCTGAACACCTGAGATTCAGGTAAGACTTTATTTAATGGGTTAATTTATCGGATCACGAGATATGAAGATTTGAACAGCCTTCAACTTACTAGGTGAGCACATGATATTTCCTCTTTGAAGTTCTTTCACTTACGCAAAATATGCATATAGGGAAAAAAGAGGAAATCTAAAAATGAAAAGTCTGAAGGTCAGCGAACAAACTTTCAGCTGACTTTTTTGCATTCAGTACAAATCTATATTTTAAGGGGCGTTCATACTGTCACGGATGGGCATGGCAAATGAGTGCGGATGAAAACAATTTTTTATCCTTGTTCATACGTTAGTCTATCGCCGAGCGTTTCACGGATACTCCTGCTAATCCGTAGAGTGCTCCTGGTAGCGCTTAATCATCCGTGACCATCCATGGAGAGGGCAATTTTTTTAGACATGTTTAAAAATTTGGCCGACGTTCTACGAATGAATTGTTCACATTGTTTACGGGACTCGCTCGGGAGTCAGTCGGCGAGCGTTCTATGTATGGCAATCTGTAGGTACGCAGGGGAAGCTGTCCATCCATGTATACTCGCCATCCACTCGTGGTCTGTCTTGGACAGCTCTTAGAACACTCGTGAAACGCTCAGCAGACCTCCGTGCCCATCTGTAGCTTACTCTTGAACCACTCGCATGAGCGATCTACGAGTGCCTCATGGATGCCTCATGGATGCCTCACGGATGCCTACCGGATGCCTCACGGATGCTTGGCGACAGTAGAGCAGTCTACGGATGTCCACTGAGCTGTCTACAGACGTCCGCCAAGCAGTCGACGGACGTCCTTCGAAAGCTCGTTGAAAGAATTGATGAACAGAGCCACGAGTGAGCAAGTAGTTCATTTTTTTACTTCTGTGGTCACTCGTAGGTCTTATCCGTGACAGTTTGAACACCCCTTTAATTCTGAGGCAACTGAACCTTGCATATTCTACTGGTGTATCAGCATGTGGTCTGATGTTGATGCATGTCTCGCAATACTTTGAAATTAAAATTCATTTGCTTATCATATTGGAATATCAAGAAAATTATCAAATACTCAATATTCGTCACGATCTCTGATATTTTTCTTAAAGAGGTTCTCTTCTGCTATTGTGTTTGGTCGTTCATGTTTCCATATGGAGAATTTTCTACATATTTGATTACTTATTTGTTTTTGTCAGCTTTTCTCTTTCTAATTTCTCTTATAACACTTTTCCTAAGATAGATTTTATCTGTCATTATCACATTTCTCCTGCAAGTGAAATTCAGTTTTAAAATACACGTTGAAGTGAAATTCAGTTATGGGATACACCAATGTACAGTGCACTGACATATATTCCACACATCGCTTAAATAAGCAATGTTTTGAAAATAATATTTCTAATTTAAGTTCTTGACTCCCTTACATATATATAATTTACAATGTAATTGTATGTGCCAAAACTATTTCCAATACTGTGAAACAAACTATATAACTTCAGCAGAGCAGCTAGCATACTAAAACTTCATATTTCAGTGTTCATTTTAGAAATAGCCATGAAACAATCATTTTAATTACATGGCAGAACACATTAAAAATTATCTAATTTCGATATTAATTTGAGTTGTATATATATATATATAGAAATTAGCTTACATTAAATTGTTTTGTAAATTAGTGAGTAACTTGTTTATACAGCTTTAAACTCTTTTGTATGTGTGCTTGATGCATAAACAGCATTGTAAATTAAGTTATTACACACACCTGTTGCTATAGACAGCTATATCTTGCTAGTATGGTTAAGTGGCAAGGGTGGTGGGCGGATTAGGGCTTTACGTCCTGTATTTCTGCACCTGATAAGCCAATTAGGACAGGCAGGGACCATGACAATGAAATGAAGGATGAAACAGCCATCCAACATAGGCTCGGCCGGTGCGATACCATTGGCTTAGTGGCAGGGAGCAGGATGTTCAGTGGTCTAACTCAGTCTGGATCGTAAAAGACTGAACGTTTATTTTGAGAAGTACTGTAGCTCTTAGATTTATCATGGAGTCACTAGAGACTCCATGGATTTATATGCAATCCTCCGACCTCAGCATCAGCAATTCTGCTTATATAGTGCATAAATTACCAAGTCTGTTTTTTGTTTGATTTTTGCTTCGCCATCAGACAGTGAAAATATCATTTGGCAAAACAAAGCGATCCATCCATCTGCAATCAGCCATTGCCTTCTTTCTCCAAATGAATTACAAACTTTTTAATGGATGTTATAATCAAATTGTACCCTTTCTTTCATCTTGCTTCTGTAGACAATGTGATTTAATGCTACTTGGCCTACTTTCTGAAGACGTTTAAAGTTCAGATTAAAAAAAAAAAAAGACCTGCCACTGATAATCTCTCTGCCTAGGCCGACAGTCAAAAACTGACTTGCCAGACACATTTTGAGTAATTTTTTAGACATTTTGACTTTGTCTAGATTTGAGTAACTAGTTAGTCAACTTAATAAACAAGCAAAAGGCCTATATCCTGTGTCATCAGTTCATATGGAATAATAATTTAATAACTTCTATTAAATCAACACCAGAGTGACATGTTTGTGCTAGGAAGTAAATCAACATTATGTTTGACTAGCCTGTTCGTCGAAATGTGGTCAGTCAATCCGGACACTGTACAATACGGCCAACGACAATATTCTTCAGTGTGACAAAAACTGCACAACTATTTGGTGCCTGACTCACCATTGTCTGCAACTCATTATGCAGAAGATTAAATGTCTGTCCCGAGAGTTCTTGTGATTCCTTGTATAATGAGCCGTCTCCTGTGATTAGGTCAATTCAAGACAGTTATTACACAGTGTGTTGATACGTTCACAATTAATTGTCACAGATTGCTGTTATTTTTTTTATCATTTTTTTTGTGCCAAGCTTTGTTTATTTGCTGCTTAAATAAATATAGGCCTAATTGACACGTCTGTGATGATAAGTTTTTAGCACCAGACACATTACTTACAGACATATTACTTACTGGGCTTTATAAAGATCAGTTATGTGTATTTTTGATAAAATACACACGCTCCACATAAAGTGACCTTTGCTCACAAGGGTCTGAGTTTGCTCCTCATGAAGTGACCCCATTTGGGGTACGTGATGCATTTGTTTGATATTTGATTGTGAACAACTAGCCATTTTCTGCCGAAATAAACTGCAAGTTCAGGCTAATAGGGCAATCACTGCAATAAATGTTTGGTCTAGTACTTTCCAATATATAGGAAAAAAGGACTGCCTTAAACGGTCCCTGCTATATATTGTCAGTGCCACTTGCAGTGATTAGTTTGCAGTGGGATCCTTGTAAAACTATGTATAAACCAAGAAAAAATTGCCCTGGAAGAATCCTAGATAGAAAAAGAGAAATAAAACTCCAGGATAATAGCCAGTGGTGACATGCAAATGGGATTGAGAGATAGCAAAGCTGATTGCAAATTTCCTTCCCAAAAGGGCAATTCAGCTCTAAACCAGCACTTCAATGGCACGCAAATTTTTTGTTGGCAATCGCACCTGATTGCTCAGAAGTAGGACAGGAAGAATTGATTTCAGCCACAACTGGAGCATAGCTAACCCCTCATTTATTATTTGAGCGTTTTGACACGCAGGGTGGAATTGAGGGGTATGTAACCATCAGCCACATAGCTGGTGCCCTATCCCAGCACAGCAGCATCAGCAGCAGTAGCAGCAGCAGCAGCAGTGTTCAATAGAACATGGATGACTTACCCTGCATGTGAACCCTCGTTTCGTCTGTCAAATGTTCCTTAGAGTTGTTAGCTGACATGCTCCAGCAAATCGTCCCCTCTTCCTCTTCCACCGTCAGTCCTACGCCCTACGGTATGCTAGCGCGCCGTCATATCATTTAAGTGTCACATAAACACGGCAGCAATGACGTCATTACATGCATAGGTAATGAGGATATCCCCAGACTTCAGGCTCTTCCCGAGGCTGCCATGGCAACACGGTCACGCGCGTTCACTGCTGTTGCGCTGCATGGTCAGCAAAAAGGACCTTGCAGTTGTGAAATATTCGGATTTACCAAAATAAAACATATCAAATTCGTTGATTCAGCTATTGATTGAAATGCCTACTCATGGCTACTTCATATTGCGTTCAACGTTGAAACAAACTCTCAAAGCATCTCCCAGGCATTGTCAGTTCATTTATTTAAAATGTCACCATCAATAACTTTAATTGTACACAATTCATATTTCAAGGCTATTCCATCTCATTCCTTTTGCTCTTGAACTTCCATCCGGAGGAAATGACTGTAAGAAAAGGGATACTTCAAGGTGGTATTTTGAAACTAATGTGGTTCAGGTAGCTTTCCATATATAAGTGTATTTACTGTAGTTGACATGTCACGTGTGATGTGCACGCTCACCTGTAGTTGATTTTGCCTTCTTCATCCAGGGAAGCCTTTTGCAAACTGATGTCTATTGTTTCTTCTGTCAGATCAGGCACGTTCAGTTGCTTTCAAAAGAGGAATGGCATACATAGATGAACCAATGGTTACCAACGTCGATATTTATACACAAACTGTTAAGATTATAAAAAGACAATTAATGACTCGTTAGTCTATAGCGTTGTCTATTTAAACTTGTATCACCAGTGTGGCCCAGTGGTTAAGGCAACAGGCAGTTCATCCAAGAACATTGGGTTCCATTTCTGTTCTAGCTTCTAACCACTCTGAACTAAATTTCAGTTGTTTGCTGCAATCGCATGAAGAGTTAAATTAGTGGAGCGTTATTGTTATTATCTTAATGCAAGTAGTGTTGCACAACGTGGGCGCCAAGCCTTATTATCTCGTCATATGCGTTTGGTAGCTGACATTACAAACTTGCCTAACAGACCAAATATATAGCTCTTCAAAAAGAGCACTTTGACCACTGTGAACATGCTCAAGTGGTCTTACATTTTTAGAGGGGGGTGTATTATAATTAAATGACCCACCATGAGGACCTTTTTGAGGTCAAGGGGTTGCAGTCTGTGCTCTTTGCCCTTGTCCACGCTGTAGAAGAGCTCTTCCAACTTGGCACAATCTCCTTGGACGTGGGCCTGGACAGGAAGCACAAGGGTCCTCACCCACTCCTCCAGGCCCTCTTGGTCATCTCCCTTAGCTGACCCTGCAACAGCGAACAATAACGGCGACGTTGGCGTCAAAAGCATGCACCTGTTAACTGTGCTCTCCTTCACAATTCATATGTAGGCCTATTATTTAACAGTGACCGATATTTTAGAATTGATGAAAACGATAAAAGGATGGGGAATTGGAAATGCAGTCACAAATGCACACTTTTGGCTACAATGCCTGAACTTGACATAATTTGAAATGATAAGGCCATTAGTCCATGAATCATAGGACATCCTAACTACTGAATGACATGAAAGTAGACGTCTATATGGTTCACCAGTTCGTCGTCGGCCCGTGGCTTTTAGAACGTAGTCACTAAGAACGCCCAAATAGGTAATTGTGACGTCACGACGTTCCTTGAAGTCGTTGTAATACGTCACAAAAGCTTTGTCCACAATCACTCCCTGCAATAGTGAACAAATGATTTCTTCAAGATTATTTGGTCACTCCATATAGGCCTTCAAATTATATCATCCATGGAGAAAAGAGTAGACTCTTGTGTCCATGTTTGATAAGGATTTGAGATAAATAGGATCACGAATCTAATCAGTGTCATTACAAGCCTCGTTTGGGCAGGCGTTTATGGGCTGGAGTGTTAATTACACCAATAGTGTTCCTGCCGCTAATTGAATATTGACTCCAAGAGACCCACTACACAGCAGCATCAGGTTATATCTTATATCTTATATCAGGTTATATCTGGGTGATTAGGGCTTTATGTCCTGTATTTCTGCACCAATTGGGCTAATTAGGACAGGCAGAGACCATGGCAATGAGACGAAGGATGAAACAGCCATCCAACTTAGGCTCGACCGGGAATCGAACCCGGGACCCAGCGGTTGGAAGCCCAGAGCGCTGACTCTGAGCTAGGCCTCCGCCCACTAGTCTCTTGTGACTGCCTGGTTGGACCTGCTTATAAACATGATAAATAATGTCGAACATTATTTGGCAAGTCTTCGATATAACCGGGTTTCGTCATCAGGTATTGGCAAAACTTCGCTCCTGGGATATGATCTACTCATATGATAATTGGACTTCTGTCATAAGCGTGTTCATTATGAGCAAGCCCGACTGCATGCGTATAGGGCCTACGCCTAAATCCCTGATAACATGCTATGACATTATGGGGCCAACGTCAATATGATGTCAAATCAAAGATAGTACACAGACTCTTTACCATCTTTGGTCAAATGCTATCTGGGATATAGCTATAAACTTTTAGGCCTACTTGGCTTAATGGTAAGGTCACCCAGGTGGAATTGCCTTGTAAATTACAATGGTGCAAACTGAGTTACTAATTGTGGTTTCAATAGTGAGGAGCCCCTAAATACGAAAAAAGACATGAATTTACCGAAAGATCCAGGTTCTCTATGACACTCCGTTCATTGTCAATGGCCTTCATCCATGTCATGGCACCAGAAGGGCCTAAGGGGTTCAGTCCAACCTGTTTATTAAAGAAAATTTTATATTAAATATTTCCTCAGTGCAACTGTGCACAGTAAGCTTTAAAGTGGAAAGTATTTCACTGCACTTGAGGGCATAGATATCTACGTGCAGAGAAATTACATTTCGTGGTTACAACACCCTGGCTGCAAATTAAAGAAATATTATAAAATTCCTAAAATACCAGATTTTGCTAGGTTATATTACATACAAGAAAACATTACTCCATGTAGTTAGGTCAGGGCCTCCCTGATTGTTATATAATACAAAAAGGTATATACTATATATGATATATAAGAAAAGATATATATATATATAAATATATACTAAAATTGATATGATTATATATAAATCACGAAAGTGTTGAAATTTGAGCAACTGTATGTTCAAATTACCCAGGCAATTAAAAACATTCTCCAAGAACCATGCAGGAAGCACAAGTTCCTTTTCTACCTGCATGGTTCTTGGGAAATGGGGTTTCCAGTAAGTGCATCCCCACAAACCAGAAAACCGGGGAGACGAGCACTGCCACTCATATGCAGATCATGCAGTGATGCTCATCAGCTGCTGAAGGCGTCATAAATGACATGGGATATTAAGCTAAGGACTCAGAAGTTAATTCACAAATACATTGACCCTAAACATTTGTAAATATTATAATAATATTTAACAATGATCGGGTACTGTATTTCCCTTATTCCATACCTTCAGTACCACTAGGCTCTCATTTAAGGGTAGGCCACGGACCATGACGGTGGCGTCCTCTGTCGTAATTCTATTGGAGGAAATGTCCAGCTCTCTCAGTATTGGGTTTTGTTTGAAGCATTCTGACAAACTGGCTGCTGCCCCCTTCCCCAAGCCATTCCAGGACAGGTCCACTACTTTTAACCTGGTGTTCACCTGATAGTAAAAAAGGGGGGAAAAGTTACACCTGACATTATAGTCTGTGCAGTATAATTATAGACATTCTTGACGATGTATAGAATTCACTAACCTTAATTCCACCAACAATTTCTGCAGCAGATTTTCTACGAAAGTGATTCCAACTCAAGTTGAGGCATTCCAATGTTTCGTTTTCACCTTCCGATAGAAATACATTTTTTTGCACATCAGGGCGTTATTATAAAATTCTAAAAAAATTTAAGAGATTATATATATACATAATATATTCACCAATTGCATATCCCAAAATTGCCCCCGAGCCATCTCCAAACTGATTATGACTAAGATCCAATGAGGACAAACTTTTACTTTCCTGAAACAAAACTCAAGCGTATTTATCAGGTAAGTCAAAACACTAATAGTGAGTATATATAGGCCTAATAGGCTATGATATGTAAATGTATTGTTTGCAGAAGTGAAATGTCATAAGAAGACATTAGTCTTTGTTCTCTGTAATAACATTCATTCAAAATAACAAACCAAACAAGAGAAAACGAAAATATATAATACGATATAGGTTCATATCAACTCACGAGTAAGGCATTTGCAAACTTTTTAGCATCATTGTCATTAAATCCATTCCCTGCAGAAACAACAATCATCATCAATGCAGACTGTACCAGTTACAGTGTATGGCACACTGAAAATATTTATATCATAACTTTTGCATGGTTGGTTAGCTAGTTTACTGAGTTATTTAGCTTCAGCCACTCTTTGAAGGTCTTCTTCTTCTTCTTCTTCTCAGTTAACAGCAAGTTAGCTTACTTGATTTTGACTGAAGATGAATATATGGATGGCGGTCATTCTAGACAGCAACTAAGACCTCAGTCAAAAAGATTTCCAATGCAAGAACATTTAAACTAAAAGACCTACCACTGAGGTTGAGGTCTGTGATTGTGACGTTTTGCTCCAGCATTTCACAGATGGCCGTTGCACCAGCAGATCCGAATTTGTTGTCACTCAGATTCTGACAAAGAATTTAGGAGAAAATCATATAAACACTGGGAGTGATCTTATGCCAGTACTGACACCTCTAATTGAGTAAATTTGTTTGCTTTCATAAAAATCGATAACTAACCAATGTGGAAATATAACAATTTTCCTGGAGCATTTCACTGAGGTGGGCAGCCCCATCATCCCCGAGCCAATTGTCCGAAAGGTCCAGTGTGACAATCTTTGTGTTTGTCTAATCAATCAATCAATCAATCAATCAATCAAGGCCACATAAATGGTAGTCTATCAAGACTTAAGACACCAAGCAATTAAGCCACTTTTAAGTCTAAACACAACCCGAAGCAAGGGAAGTTGTTGGCATGAGATACTGTTTCTCTGCTGAGGTAAGTTAAATATATATAATTTTATTGAAAACCTCAATATCATGAGTTGATACATGTGTCAAAATAAAAAAACGGAAAGAGACAAAAATATTCATCTATCACTACAAATACTACATAGGCTATGACTACAGAATATGTACAGAAGACTGATTTATAGCGAATATAGTTCTATATCATTTTATGGAAACAGTCAGAGAGACCTGCCCTTTTTAAAGGTACATTAAATTAAATTTAATTACTATTCATGGGTTAAACAGGTAAACCGTAAACGTGTAACATGGAAAGGACTACTGGATTTCATATAAGCTGACCACTCGGGCCAGCCTCAGTAGGCCTATGTCGTGTTGTCTCTGCATTTTTATAAGAATTTGCTGCCATGATATATTGACACGTAAACAATGCATACATCACTTTCCCAATAGCATATAAATTGACTTACAATTAACGGGAAGGCAATAGCCTTCGCCCCTAAAGGTCCCAGTCCATGGTGAGGCATCAGGACCTCCGGCTCTTCAATGTTACGTAAGAAGAAGGAGGCTGGGACCACCCCAAGCTTCTCGCAGATATCCAGGTAGAAGCGCTTCCCAGTCTGGTCATATGACTTTCTTCTTTCTGATGACGGAAATTTACAAAATAAAACAGGAAAGGAGAACCAGTTCTAGAGCAATGAGACAATTCATGTATGTATACCCATGCATGCAAAGACATCACTTGCACACGGAATGATGGTGAGAATGCATCGTCCAGCCTAGTATCCATTTGTCTTTCATTCATTATTTATTACTTGCAACTAGGACCTTTTACATGCTAGTTAAAACATATCGTTAAAGCATTTGTATTAGCGTCTAGACTACTTTTTAGAGTTTCCTGAACAATTTTCATAATAGTTAACGTATACAGGGTTGTCAAAATTACTAAATTTTCGCTATATTTACACCAGGTGGCTACAACAGAATACTGCAATTCTATTGGCTGAAAAAGTTCCCGCCCTTGATTGTGATTGGCTGAGGCATATTGCATCCTAGCAGCAGTATTTTTTAGTGCATTTTAATGTAAATTTGACATCTCATCATTCAATTGATTTCCGCTTTTTTCCTGAGAATATCATATTCATGGAATCAGTTAATTATTACCCACTATGTCTGAAAAGCAATACGAGTAATAAGAAGACATAAAAGACTTATGTCCCTTCGGAATTCAGGGCTGCTCAGTGAAAAGACTCTATTAATGGTAGTCATAAATGACACCCAACTATACCAACAAGTAGCCACTGACAACCCCTCTAGAGTCACTTTGACGACCCTTTTGAGTGATTACGTACACATTGTGCCGTACAGGTCATATACACTGTAATGATCACCGATTTGTCATGTATTTCACAAAATACAACTGGAATGTACCTTTAATTTCGAGGTCAGTGTCATATCCATCACTCTCGTTGGATTCCCCTTCTGCTTCACCATCCTCGCCCTCGATGACCTCGCAAGGTGAAGAGGGTTCCACAAGGTCACTCTCTAGGACCTCTTCAGTCTCCTCATTTTGCTTTCTTCAAGCAGATTTGGTCATCGTTATGAGATTGTAAAATTTCAACAATGAGAATAATGTGTATATTAAAGTAATTAGGGCTAGTGGCCTATATCCTATATGCCTAGATCCATTTCCATGGCACACACAGGAAATATACATTTACCCTCTCATGGGGCACCAGCAAGGCCTACAAGCATTTTCTTTTGCTCAAATGCACTTCATGTATAATAGCACTTGCCTCAGCCCTCCACCCTGACAGGCCTAGGCCTACATTAGATGGAGTATCGTCTTCTTGTGGAAGATGGACAGAAATGACCCTTGTAAAGGGGAGATTTCTTGTGAAAACATAAAAAATTGGATTACCACAGATTGAAATAAACCACTCACGTTTGTGTAGAACAGTTTTCTCTATTACATTTTTTAAGGAAAATTCGAATTTCCATACATAATTATTTTACAACACACCAAATTTAAATTTTATCTTTTTGGATCAACTACTGTCATTTTTTTTAATACTTAAACAGACTTTAGAAGATCCTGTTTGCACTGTGAATCAGCAAATATTCTTCATTGATCAGTCAGCGCAGTAAGGTTCTTACTGGCTGTAGGCCTTTGTTCAGTATTGCTGCAGATGATAGACGTCTACGTGGCTGTGCAAGGTGCCAAAACCAAAAAATTATGAAAGCAGGTCTTTCATTGCAATTGTTTAGATAAATCTGTAGAAGACCACCTATTGAAGCCACGTACAAAAAATCAACCCCATCTGTGATGTAATGAAACAAACCTTCACAAATTGCTCATTTCCAAAATCAAAAAATTTCAGTACTTAAGTGCCTTTTTGCTCTGAAGTTTCGATTATTGTTACGTCACATTCATCAAAATGGCGACACTTTCAATGGACTTCAGCTTTGATATCAAGGATATCACTGCAATCTGATTATTACGATTCAAGGTAAAACGATTTTTTCTTCAAAAATATGTGAAAAGGGGGTTTAAGTTTGATGTAGGGTACTTAATATTTAGGCCTTAAGGCACTGAAGTCTAATTGTGACTGTCATAAGGCCTACTATCTCCACTTAACAAGGGTGATTTCTGTCCATCTTCCACAAGAAGATGATACTCCATCTAGGCCTACATGTAGGCAAACTCATCTCAGATTATTTCTCAACATAGACATCTAGACGTCTAGGCCTACTTAATTTAAAGACAGGTTTGTAAATCCTCAATAATATTAATTTGTCAATTAATGAACTTACTCTCCTTCCGTGTCACCAGGAGTCTCAGGTACAACAGGCAAATTGGACATTCCTGAAATTTATCAAAACTACAGAGCTCCTTAGACAATGATAATGGCACTGAACCATAGACCCAATGAACAACCATTGACCCAATGACGTCACAAAGCCTTGTCTCTCAATGTTTGTGACGTCATAGGGTATGCCACGACTCACAGGTGCCCCAAACGTAGCTAGCTGGCCGCATAAACAGATGCATTATTGGCTGTCATGATTCTCTTGAACAAACTTCAATTAGAAAATAATCTAGTGGTGGTCTAATAATCCCACAAGAGAAAGCAAGAAGTTTGACAAAAATAGATATGATGTAGTTTACTAAATTATATAAACGTAGGACCAACATTGTACAGCCCTATAGTCCTTGTACTGTAGGTACCATGGGCCTATCTACTAGGGCACTTGAAAATTGTACTTTTTTGTACACATGTAAGGCACGTATATATATATAGGCCTTTGTTGCCATTCATTTAGCATGTTACCAAATAGTTGGAGCTTCGAATCTAAATTCTGTTTATCTTATAAATATTAATTAGAATCTTACAGCATTGACGACACCATTCCAAATTGTGTTGTATTTGTAATAGGCCTAATTGACACTTTCGGCCTCTTCAGATTATCCAGACACAATTTTTGAAAGTACTTAGGCCTAACTAGTACATTTTAACTTTCTTTTGTATCCAAATTTGTAAACTTCTGTAGGCACCTATGCCCTCATATTGTTCCCCCCCCCCCCCCTTGTTTCTATTCGTTTTATAGCAATTGGTAAGTATTGATTTCACACACACGTTAAATAGACCAAGTTATGTTTAACGGTTGCTTGCATTAGTAATGCATTACATTCTAATTGTTTAATTTATTCAAGCCCACTTGTATGGGTTTAAAATCAGACAAGACAAAATTTTTAAGATAAAGCAAAATCTAAACATTGTTACAAACAGCATATATATATAAGCATATTAAAATGGAAAAATAAGTTCAATTTTCAGTGACTTAATTCTCAGGTGCAGAATAATTAGAAAATGTACTTCGTGTTAAACGTAAACCCTATGTTTAAACAGCCAAGGACAGTGCATACTAACCTGTGCCTCCTTTTGACAACATGACTTTTTGGTACAGATTTCACAAAATATCATTAATAACTCCAAATAAATTTGTAGCTAATCACTGAAAAAAAAGGACTTTATTCTCTATTCCATATGCACATGGGCCCCGTTTTAGGGGGGAGACAGGGGGACAAGTTCCCCCCCCCCCCCCCCACTTTTTTTGTACCAACATAACGATTTGACTGTTGGTGTCCAGAATAAAGGTCAATATGTCCCCCCCCCCCCCCCACATTTTGAAATGAAACGGGACCCCTGCATATGCACCTAGAGTATTCATTTAAAAAAAACCCATTATTGTGCATAAGTTACATGCATTCTACAAAAAACAAGGTGACTGTTAACCATTGATCAACGCTTTGCGTTATAAAAAAAAATTCAATTCCTGGCTAAACTATAGATCAGATTTGCCTATATATACAAGTGTAATGTAGTGGTCCTGGTGTGAGCAGAATATTGCCCTCGCACCTGAGTGACTCTTTGGTACAATGGTTAATGTTCGGACCAGTGTTCGATTCCAGCTCCAGGAGAATTGTTACAAATGGCGCCCCATGTCCTGCTAGCCTGGAATAGGCTAGATGTAAAAATGGTAAGGCTCGCAGCCAAGCGTCATTGTAGAAGGGAAGAATGTAATACAGTGGTCCTGGTGTGAGCAGAATGTGGCCCTCGCACCAGAGATTCTTTGGTACAATGGTTAACATTCTGGCTTTCAGTCCCAGGGACCAGTGTTTGATTCCAGCTCCGGGAGAGTTGTTACACAAGAAGCAGCTAATACTTTAAAAAGGACAATTATGAAGGCTGCGACATGCATTATCAGCACCAATTTATGACCAACTAAGGCATTAGCGTCATCATATGGAAGCCGAGGAGGTTACTTTCGTGGTTTCGCAATTTCGACCTACGATAGGGCAACCTTCGCAACTGACCTACCAAGAAAGTGTGAGTGTCGCACCCCGACAGGTGTCGTGGTACGAAGCCGAAACCTTCGCCCCACAACAGTGATAGTATACTGTCATACCACAAAAGTAATAGGCCTACAGTCCCACGAAAGTGAAGGCTGATTCACTTAACAGCAGGTATGCAACTTTGTAAGAGTGGCTAAATTTCCTCCTCCTCCTCCTCCTGGTATTAACCAGTATTCTAGATAAAGTACATCCAGAGATAATTCTGCATAAACATAAGCTCCCAGACTGCATGAGAGGGGACTTGGTTATAAGATGTATCTATGATATAGGCTTCTGTGGATCTGCTTGAAATCTCTGTACATTCAATATTTACGGTGATTAGTAGCTTAAACCGGCCGTGAGGGGGGCAAAGTCGTAACTTTCGTGCCACGAAAGTTGGTACTCTCATGGTACGAAAGTTGGTACTTTTGTGGTGCGAAAATGGGTAACTTCGTGGCACGAAATTGGCACTGTTGTGGTGTGAAAGTTGGGACTGTCGTGGTGCAAAAGTTGGGACTGTTGTGGTGCAAAAGTTGGGACTGTCGTGGTGCGAAAATTGGGACTGTTGTGGTGCGAAAGTAACTGTCTCCCCACGAAACCACGAGATCGCAAAGTGTACTCCTCGGACACCATATCATCAGGTGTTTTAATTTAATTGAGTCATGAAATTTGTGTTTATTAAATGTTATGAAAGTCTTTCCATGTCAGAAAATATCACATTCACGACAAGGAAGTATACAGTAGAGGAAAAACAAATTGAATCAAATGGTTTGACTGTAATTTATTTAAAAGACAAAGCAGAAAGTCGTGCACAAAAAACAACACAAAATACTGTCATAGTTTATGATAGGTTAGCATAGTTAGAGAAAGTCAACCATGTAGACGGTCATATGCTACCATTAAAATGGCAGCCTCATGGGCTTCCAGATCCTGGTGAAAATCAGCAACATAATTTGCTGCCACTGTTTATGGGACAGATAGATTTGGAAAGTGCAGCCCTCTAATGGGGCAACCCATGTTACAAATTTACCCCAAGAGTGGGATCTTTTACTTGCCTCAGCATAGACACAATACAAGGGACCCCAAGCTTGGATGTTGCTCATCAAACACAGCACTCCACGGAAAGAAAGCCGTGTCCAGGAAAGATCATAGGGATCATCAAATCCTAATTGCACTTACTCCCATTCAGACTCATGCAGAAAGGTGTGCTACAACTGCTACATACTGTGTCACTAAGAATGAACAGAATTTTATGAACGAGATGCTTAATAGTGAAGATAAAATAGCTGCATCATTCCTGGATTATTCTCATATTTTAGGTCCCTGTATATGAATGTTGACCACATGTATGCAAAGTTTCAGGATAGAATTCGCAGTAGTTTTGTGCTTCTATAGTATACTATAGATGCATGTGCTCCTGTGAAATTTTTCCCACTCTTGGAAAGCTATATCAGATGTAAGGTTCTAGAGTTATTGCTGAATTATTCTATGTTGGAGAAAAATTACCAAAAAAAAAAGTTCCGCACTCGTCGCAGCATGATTTGACCACATAGACACTATTAGACAGCACATGGAATTATTTTTTCACATACCACATACAAGAAAGTTTTTGGGTCAAAATATTGTATTGCTCAAATGGGTTCATAGTTTTTGGCCTTTTTATGGTATTTTCTTCCTACCAAATCACCCTGCAACATATCAAGATATACATTACACGTAAGACTGCGGAAACTGGCAAACCACATTGCAAAATATGCTCCAAAATTGAGTGAAATAAGAATACTACATGTAGGGAACCATAACAGCACATTTTCAAAAGAAAACCAGGTCTTTCTAATCATAGAACAATGATGATATTCACATGCTGTCAATTGCTGAGCACTTTCAAGTACAAATAATTTCAAGCTGGATTACCATTTTGTACCGGATTCTCACATGCTGCTAAAAAGGAAGGAATTGGCATTTCAAACATCTGGAGACAACCATGTGGACATTGAAAAAATCACTATTACCAACAAGTCTAAATAGCTAAATACATAACTATTTCAGGTAAAACCCACAGGTAGCCAGTAAGAAAAAATAACCACACAAGACAAATAAAGACTATTTTATTACAATATTCTGGGTATAAACACCATTTTTTAGAAAACAATGAAAAAGTATAACTTATTCAGAACGCAATCATGATAACAATGCAAATTTGCAAGGACATAGCCAGCTGTGAGGTTACCGAGATGGTGGACTTTTTAACTTATATCAAAAGTGGTGCTTTTTTTCATGCGTTATTTTTGCTGATATATGAAATAAATACTACGCAAGAGACTACTTAACTAAACCTTGGCAAATCTCTGGCTATGGCCCTGCAAATGGGAGCAAGTACAAAAATACTTGCAACATAACATCCTTTAGTCTTATTCAAGCTACTTAAATATGCATGAAAACTTAATTTCATATTTACAGTTGCAGGCACAATTATTCAACCCCCTTGAATTTTGAAGGAAAATATGACAACTATAATTCTGCACAGGAGAAAAATGACCCATACCATCATCAATATTTTCTTGGAAGTGACAATTCATGATATTTTGCCAATTTTAAAGCTCTGTAATGCAATACTACATCACCAATGCACATCCAAAGTCTTATATATTCATACTTTAGGAATAGAGTTGTGATATAGTTAATATTTTCTTCACCCACATTGTGCAAGATTTTCAGCAAATTTCTGAATTTCCTGAAATTCATCCTGGCAAACATTTCAGTCAGAAATCTTGAAATAGCAGCTGGCTGTTGAAAAAGATGAGGGACTTCAGTAGTGACATAGCATTCTGTGAAAATACATCAAAATTACATATTATCCTCCAAAGGTCAAACTTTGGTTCTTGTACTTCATAATAATTTTGCTTTTTGCTTTGTCAATAAATAAATCAAAAGTGAAAGTTTCCAAACATACACCTAAATATTACTGTCTATCCAGAGAAGGCAAAAAATGGCCAATTTTCATGAAATCGTATTCTGTCTTACAGTCACTTTAATTGTAAAAGTGCCGATGATATTGCAATATTTTCATCATAAATAACCAGGTGATGACTAGAAAAGATTGTCTGGATGAAAAGAAAGCTTGATTCAACAATAGCAATGGCCCCACAGACCATAGCAACCCAATGCCCCAAAAATAGCAGGCGTGGGAGTTCATATGTACACAGGTTATTTACCATTACATACATGTAGCAAAACAGCAGTAAAATTAGCAAAACATGACAGATTATCACATCCTCAAAAATTGTGATGATTGCATTTGTCATTTATGTCCTGTGCAATATTATATTTGGCACATTTTCATGCAAATTCCATGGGGGTTGAATAATTCTGATTCCAACTGTAAATACTTAAAAAAGGTATATCCTACAAATTGTAGGCTACATCATATAAATTTGTTCTTGTGGTATACAAAAAGACAAGAGGTAACAATTAACAATGCAGAAAAATGTATGTAGAAAAGGCAAGCTCATATTACTTTCCATTCTGACAGCTATATAAAATTGTCTTCTTAACTGTTAACAGAAGAAAAAAAAAATCACTTCAATCTCTTATTCATGATTATCAAAATTATTTTGGGGAGTAGAGCTCCAAGCTAAGCTAGCATTCCAATCATAAATTATTTCCACATCAAAAACATCAACTCATGCATGCAGATTAAATACTTGTAAGCAGGTGTCCGACGAAATACAATTAAACATTGAGATCAATCAACGCTTCCAATCAGGGCAACAATCATACTGAAACAAAGAAAGAAAAAAACATGGATTTTTATTATTTAATCATAGTAATATTATAGTCAAATGAAAGAGCCTAAAATATGTCAAATTGGAAGGTAATGCCATACCTGTAAAGATATATAAAGAAGAATACAAGGTGAATTCCCAGTTTTGCCATTGCTTCTTTCATATGAAATTTCAAATTCTGTCTATTATGTATCTCCGTTGGATCATATTTGCCCATGTTACCTGATGGGATTTTCAAATAACTGAAAGAAACAATAATTGAATGTTAAGAGTAGCATGGTACGATTCCGTACAAATAGGTCACAGGCAAATTATTTAAAATCATCACACACCTATAATGTTGCCAAACTGCAAGTGGAAGGTTCAGTAGCATAATATACCAATGCCCGGTGAATAACTGGAACATGACTAGGACACCATGGGCAATGGCATCCACCAGAACCCACTGGAATAATTAAATTGTGAAAAATAAAGTCAAGTATGTATTGATGCATATTTTTGTGGAAGTTAATTGTCATATGGAATAAACTTAGAATACAATGAAAATTCTACGTTACTTAATTAGAATAAAGTTGGAAATGTTATGGTAACTATAATAAACAATTTGAAACTAATTAAAAACACGTTAAAATTAATACCGTGTTTAGCCTCTGACAGCATTGCTGGGCATTGATGTAGTCACATTCTAGGTCCGACAATGTAATTATCTGTGGTTATTAAGGAAATTGGTATCCTATAGGGTAAAGCAATAGGAAGATGGGGAATTAATCATCACATTTAGGTACCAAGATACGATCTACCATATTATATGGAAGTTTATTGATATCAAAGCAACTACATGTGTTACATCATTTTGGTCCCGGGCAATTGTCCAGCTGCTGTGACAGGCTACTGGAGTAATTGTAAACTTCAGTAAACGACCCATCATTATTCAGTTTCTTGTCGTTTCAACTGACTGATCTACTAAGATTAATTAAATGAACACTGAAAGGCAAGTCACTCCCAAACATGCAGGAATTTACACCTACCGATTTACTAAATTATGACATTACATCACATTAATTAAATGGACTACAAGGGATAGTTGTCAACTTGTCATGACCGGTTAGATTCAGATTAGACACTTGAAGTACAAGAATTAAATTCTACCAGTTGAGTGACTTGAGTCTAACCAAATAAAATCTAGTAGATCATCTTTGTCCTAACATCAGGTGGACCCTGAACCCACTCTATTATCGCCCAGATAAAAAACCAATTTTAGCCAATTTATGACAGATTCATTTCCATATAATAGTTAAATGCCAATGAATAAAAGAAGTGGTGCAAAATCCTCAGCCTTCCATTAAGGATACAAAATATACAGCCAGGAATAAGAGAAACAGTCCATCACACAGCGAGAAAACGAAAAGCAGCACATCCCAGGACGCCATGTCAGATTACCTCTGTCAAATAAAGCTCCTTTCTGAAGCACATATTTCGTCTCTTAAATCTATTCTAAAAAAATTCATATATATACTGACATTATATTTATTTATTTAAAATAATTTACTAAATTTACCATATATCGAGAGTTCATCTATAGATACATTTGAAATCTCCAATTTTCAGACTACGTGCAAGAGGCAAATAAATCTACAGTCAATACGGCCTCTTACCGGAATGGCCACATTTATAAGTGGTTTAGATATTCGGGGTTGTCAAGGTGTTTATGACCTACCTATCTGAATAAAAGCTCCAACTGTACAATCAGCGCTATTAGGAGTTGTAACTAAATAACGACAACGGGAAAGGTGGTTGGGGGTTCCCGAGGGGGGTAAGGGGGGTAAGGGGGGGGGGGGGGGGGTCCCGACCGCGCGATTGTACGGGGGAGGGGGCCCCGGTGCAATTGTCCAAGCCATGCCTAATGCTCCGATGCACACACAACGTAATATATATATAATGTCATATGGCGGCTCTTTTTTTGGTCATTTTCCATAAACTGTGATGATTTAAGCCACAATGCACAGAAATAAATTCACCTTTAAACACAATATTTCTCTAAAATTTGTTATACATATATATGTACCTTTCAACTTTTCCTACCAATTTAATTTAAATCAGTGCAGCACAGTTTTAAAGTTACATTAAAATCAGCAATAGCAATACTAATCAGCTAATATAGCATCGTGCATCTATTGTATATAATATATAAACCAACATAAAAAGTATAGAATGTATAAGCCTATGTATCTATACAATTGACTCATAATGCTCAATATGTATATGTTTGCATTTCATTACAAAGAGTGCAGAATCACAAGATTCATGAATTGGATGAACTGCTAATTAATACATGAAAATCCACCCTGTGTCTCTCACTGGAATTCACCAGCCAATTATATTTTTTATTCGAAAGCCATTTAAGATGGTTCGGTGAACAGGTGAATGATGTCTACTAAAGATTTTCCTACTCTCTCTCTTATGGGCTGGACAAGAAATTAATACAGGGTGCTGCCTAAAAACTTGTGCACCAGGCATCTCCTCTATTCCGATAGCTCTATGGTTACTCAAATACTTATGAGGGCTTTTAAAGTTTTGCCACATTTAGTCAGGGGTATAAGCAATTGGTCATGGTGATATTTTTTATCTGAAAATGTGAGACAATATCAGTGTCTGAATTAATGAGAGAGTGCATGCTGCAGGGCTTGTTATGAGTAACACACATCACAGAAGTCAAATTTCTGTCTGCTAGCATGGCGTCTATTGTTGCAGAAAAGTTGGTAAATTAGAGATTTCCTACACCTCTGAAGCCACAGAAAATATAATATTTTCACAGAAACCTCCTTCAGTGTTTTCTATACAAGTATGTGTATATTATGGTATTAGCTAGATGAGAAAAGGGTTGGTTCCAGTTTTGATCGGGCAAAGGTCATACAATTAAAACAGAGAAATATAATGGCATTCCAGAGGGACCTTTTTGAAACTACAACTACTCTGGAATTAATCACATGATTTTCAGGAGGATGGGCCAGTTAATTAGACAGAAAAGACAGAAAATTGATCAGAATCCAAAATGGCACTTTCCGCCTCAAAGCTGTCAATGCTCTACCTTCTTATTAAAAATTAATCTATTTGCCCTATTTTTGGTGGCTAAGGTCAAGAAAGGTGTCTGTAACACATCTGTGTGATTAGTGACATAATCTAATGCTTATACCGCAAAGGCTGAGGTGAAAATGACCAGAAGGTGTGATAAGTGTGCATGTGCTGTATTTAGATCATATTATCTATAATTCTTGAAGAAACAAGAAAATATATTCATAAAGAAAATTAAGGTCAATTATTACTTTTGTGTGTATGATTGCAGCTGCTTGCGATTACTGTCAATTGAGGTAATAACAAAAGAGGTAGCAGAAGCTGCTGGTGCAAGTTTTTATGCCGCACCCTGTACTGTATGACAAGTGGCTGAATTCACCAGAATTGTTCAAAATAGTGCAGTAGGAGAAGTAAAAAAAAAGGCTATATTTTTCGGAGTAGGTGAACATGAAAAATATACATAACTTAATAGGTACCAAAATACTCCCTAGAATCTCTACTTTAAGGATCTGCCTGATGCCAGATTGAAAGATGGGTGCGTTTCAGTAGGGAGCCCATATTGCGATGTCACTTTTAATGCGAAATTGGCATATTAGTCCTTTGCCAAGATGTTGAACCCAAGAATGTTCTACAATACCATGTTTAGTCCAATGCATGTTAATGGCCGAAATAGGAACATGTTGGAAATAAATGGTTAAAATAACGCTTGTTATGTCGCGATTAAGTAATCCAGTCTGCTCCAGATTACATATTATGGAGTTTCATTCTTGTAATATTTTACATGAAAGCCTTTTTCACACACCTTAATGTGATATGTTATATCACACGAAAACCATGCTAAATAGGGTCTTTGAATTCATAATTAATTGCTAAAATATTTTCTTTTCTCAAAATAAATTTTGATGAATGTTTTCCTTTGTACTCATTTGAACAGCAAATATAACATCATTCTGTTGACAGAAAACATGTATGCTTTCCATATGAGTTAATGGTGTTTTCTTAACAAACACAATAATGCAAAGGAAAAATACATTTGAGTTTGTACATCAATTTTCTTAAATTTTTCCAATTCCCACAAATGCATTTCAGACATGTTTCAAGTGTTCAAATGTGTGAAATATGCTGTCATAGTTATATATTACTACAGGTTACAGTAAAGTGATGAGTTCGGCTCAGGAGGTGACCCCAAAAAAGAGACATACCATATTCCATATATCTGAAGCACTTCCTCGTAACATAGTCAAACATTGATGACCTTATAGGTTAAAACATTGTTAACTTCGAGTGTACCCTTCCTCCTAACAAGTGCATTTTTGTGCAAGCCCATTCAGTCATCAAAATAAGTCAGTTCTCACTTATACCACTTGAATATGAAGAAGCCCTTGCAAAAGGTGATTAGTTTATTACCGGAGCTGCATGCTGAGCAACATTTGCCAGTCAAGCTCATGTGTTGAGAATAACCTCTTCTGGTACTATAGATGATAAAGCTGCTACAGTTCCACCATTGATATACTTTGAGACCAAGGGGTGGTCAAGTAGAAGTATTTTAAAACAGATTGGCTTATCTGTGGCCAGCCCTGCCAGGCAAAGACGAGCAATACATGGCCACCCTTCACATCCTCTGCGCGGCTTGACTTGATGACAAAATCAAGGAAAGAGGAGAAAAACTGACATAAATTTGTTGATCTGACTAGGTGGAGCCATAAATTTATGGTGGTCTGGTGGCTCAAGTGGCCAGGTACCAAAGAAGAAAGCGTTGCCATACTGTAAATTACATTAATTCTGCCAATTTGAAAGCTACCTGTGAGTTTTGTTTACATTTGATGTCTTTATGTTATAAACCATTTTTTTTCAATTCTCTCCACAAATTTTCTAATGGATTGAGGTTAGAAAATATTATTATTTTTGTTTGGGTTGGCTATTCTGACACTGGTTATTCAGAATGTCCTATTCCTCCTGACTGAGGTTTTCAAATCCTCTCTCGTCCTTTTTCATGATGGCAAAAATTTTTTTCTCTTCTATAATAGACACCTTCACTCTTGGAGGAGACTTGTGTGTCTTTGGGGTCTTCCTGACAAATAAAAGCAGTGAGTCTGAGATGTCTGAGAAGTCTGAGGCATTTTTTACATTCTCACACCTCCAGGTCAAATTCACAAGCATATATATAATAATTTTATGATTCACAGCCTGGTAGGGAGAGGTTTCACACTGATCACACAGGGAGCTCCTCAGTTAGTGGTTCTGATTGTGTTTGGGGAGCTCCCTTCATATTAGATCCACACAATACCATATTTGTACATATATGTCTTTTTCTATAACTCGTCTTTGTCTTCTGTGGCAAATATAGAATATCTTAAACTTTGACCTTGTGCATTTCATACACATTCTCCAATTAGATTTTTGGCATGCATTTGATTTAAACCAAGTGGTTGTTCATGGTCTCAAAACATAATATGAAAAAAACCGTACAGCTGTATGTTATTTGTGGTATTTGTACTATTTATAATAAGTATATAAATAATTACTATCTAATTAGCACAAATCTGTTTTGAACAAGACAAGCAATCTAAAATACAGTTTCAAAAAGTTCAGGCTCCAGGCTCCAATATTTCATCATTTGCTAGGGTGTATGCAAACTTTCGACCCATCAGTGATTCAGTATTTGCCTATATATCCACCATTTGAAATATATGTATAAGGTTGAATAGGTTTCCAATAATAAATCTTGGAAAAAAATTTGTCTAGAGACAGATCAAGTGCACTTTAATCATGGTATAAGTATGTGGCTATTCAGTTCAGGTGTATGCAAAACTCAACTGTACTTCCAGCTCCCCCCCCCCGTTCCCCCTTATTTTTTACAAATTCAGAGTAGCAAAAAAGTGTGGCTTTTGGTGCCATTTAATTATATAAATCCCAGTCAGGTACCCTGTTATGGTCATGTGAGCAGCTTGCGGACGCGAAGCATACACTGAAACTACAAATAAATGAATTGCTGGTTCCATGGTTACAAGTTCAATTAAAAACTTGAATTTTATGAACTTTGAAGTGGTAGCCAAGGAATTAATCCAAAACTAGCTAAAACTGGTAACTGTAGTGCTCACTTGTGTGAATTATCATGATTTTGTAATCGTCAGGATAGTATAAATTTGGAAAAAATATATTTTCTTCATCTGACATTATTTACAATATAGTTACATAATGTATGAAGGCTAAAGATTTGTGTTTCATATTTTTCAAAAAGATTTATGAATTCTTCTCAATTTTCACTAAACAAACTGCCATAAGATTTATGTACGTTACAGATCCCAATCCCCTATCAGTCATTGACCTAATTTTTTTTACAGATCTGAGTATCTGTTTGTTATGTATATCTGGCATTGTTAAAGCTAGGTCTAGACGCCTGATATAAAAATAGTAAATTAGCATTTAGTTGTCGTTCATTGGCAAGATTTAGCGAAGCATTTGAAGATACCAAAAACATTTCCAGATATCTTGAGAATAGTTTTTGGTAGGCATTTTCTTTGACATCTGCTTGGGAGTTTGTCACAACTCGATCAAGACAAGCACTTGCACTACTAATGCAACCCAGCATTCATCACAAAACCGAAAAAACAAAACTGATAAATGAAGCAGCAAGCTAAAGTAATTTTAGACAACTTTCCAAGGACCTCTTAATTACTGATTGTGCGTAAGTACTAAAATTATGTTAATCTTTTGCTATTTACTGTGTTCATTATGAACACATTTATCAACTTCAAAAGTAGTTGTTAGCCTTGGTTTGCAGATTGCTTTCCACAGAATGATGTAGGTGTCCCATGTCAGAAAATTACTAGAGATTCAACAATGTTTCATCTTATTGTATCATGCCAAGTCATTTTCTGTGACTAAGCTACTCAATCAGGGCCAGGGTGGACCATTATACCAAGATATAATTACTATGGGTAAAAAGCCAGGTATAGTCAGAGACCTGATGTTCTGTTGCAATTAATTCTGTTAACTGTGTTATTTTAGGCATAGAGACATGAAAACATTGGCAATCCCACATACAAATTAGCTGAAGTATGGACAGGAGGTGTCCACTGTCCAGTAGACCAGATTTGCTGCTTTCTTAGGGTCATGGATCGTCCCTTACCTGTCTTACCCTAGAGGTGTCGAGGTGAGTGTCCCCAGTCATGTAGAGTGAACAAAATGTGTGAAAATATCGGCAAAGCACCATGAAATTTGCAGCTGTTCTAGTGTGCTTGGTGATTTCAAGTTTAAGACTCAGTGAGCAAAATCGTTGGTCAGTTTTTTTTCTGATATTATGACAAGTGTATATTCAACTGACTCTCCCACACAATTAAATTAGTCATTAATTAAATCATAAACAAATAAACGCTTCCAATCCTCTGTGGGTATAATGATGAAGACGTAACATGTGAAAAACACCAAAAATTGCCAAATTTTGGGATTTGACACATCATCCGATCGTACCACCTTTGGTAACCCATGTCTAGAGAAAACTAACTCAGTTGCAAATTGGTCCCAAGGACCTTTTTTTTTGCATCCTGCACATTTAAGCTCTCTTTTGGTTCTTTGTACCTAAATTTCTGACAAGTCTCATATTTACTAGTTATTTCATCAATATTCAAAGACATTTTAGACCTAAACTGACTTTGTCTTGCCAATTAAGGCTTTGGTCTTTTCTACACCTAAATGACCCTCATGGAACCTTCCCAGTCAGGAATCTGATATCATAGCAATCTCACAGCGATCTCTTCACTGATATTATCACACAAGATAATTATGAGATCACTGCGAGATCAATCTGTAATCACATATTGATCTCGCAGCGATCTCGACATTTGAAATCAACCTGTGAGATCATGTTTACATCTTTGTGATATAATTTCATTATTTCTTTTTGACATAAAACTCGCAATACCTGAAATTAGGTTAAAATCATTTATTATAAACAAATGCAAACATTACGGATGGGACTTACAACCAGAGGGTACTTACCACATGTTAGCAACGTAAGTTTACATAACCAAATCCACCTACCCTCTGCTTAATTGTAGATGATGCCATAGCTACAGTCTTGCACCAAAAGCCAACACACGTGCACACAATGTCCAGCAGACATCCACCAGGCGTCACCACTATGGCTATTCTAGTGACACCTGGCGAAAACAAATGGCGATCTCATGGTGATATCAATCAGATATCATCAATATGTGAGAATATGAGATTGCTGTGAGATCATTATGAGATCAAATTTTGACCTCATGAATGTTAGAGAAGTATGATACATAGCTCAGCATTATGTCATGTCATGATTGGGTTGTTACCACTCATGAGTAAACCATTTAGTTCATTAAGCTCTTGTCTGAATGAATAAAATCCTTGCCATCCTGATTTTGACTTACATCCTGATTGCATATTCCTGATAACATTTGAAGTTGTTCTTCGCGATTTAAGGGGCGTTCACACTGTCACGAGTGCGGATGCTGTGTGAGTGTTGATGATGAAAGATCAGAGGGATGTACGGATTCTTGTGCTAATCCGCAGAATGCTCAAGAGTCACTCAGGAGCCATTCGTGAGTCACTCAGGAGTCACTCGTGAGTCACTTGTGAGTCACTCTACGGACGTCAGTGGTCACTCGCCATCCACACTTGCTCACGCATGCTCATCCGTTGTGGGCTCAGTGTCAAGAATGTTTCATGTATGAATCACAGATATAAATGTGTGAGCAGCGTGTGGTCCACGTATTTGAGTGACACCGGGTATCATACAGAGAATAGGCCAGCGTGATAGGACACTTGACATATGCACAAGACTGTTTGAATAGCATCCAGCAGCTGGTTCATGGATACTCGCGCAACTCATACGAGTTGTTCACGGATGAACCCGAGTGCTGGCGGGTATAAAAGTTCTGCAGGCTGTCTTCAGTTTCCTTCCTCCTTTCATCACATCACTGCATCATACAGCTCCTGACAAAACTATGGCACTGCCAAGAGGCAGAAGATCTTATACAATAAAGAAGGCATCCAAAAGTGGAGAAGAAGAACCTGCCTTAACACCTTCTATTTCTCCTGGGCATGATGGATACTCTTCCGTGAGAGACCTGTCTCCCATCAACACCTTGCCTACACCAGGTCCACCTCCTGCTCCTGAAGAATCTCCACCACAAGAGTAAGAAGCTCAGCCACAGGAGGAAGAAGCACATAGGAGGTCACCATCTGGCTCCAGGTCTGACAGCCCTGCTGGAGAAGAACCCAAAAGGAAGAAGAGGCAGAATGAGAAATTGATGTTTCCTGTTGAATTTGAGGAAGACCTTGTCGAGTGGTACAGAAGTAATGAGGTGTTCTATGATCTTAGCCGCAAGGACTAAAAGCAAAGCGCCATGAAGAGAGCCGTCTGTGGGACTGGTGCTGTCCTGAAGACCTGGTTTGCCTTGATAAAGACACAAGTAGCGAAGCTTGCCAAGAAATTAACTGCCAGGGAGAGAAGGGTGATTGACAAGTTCTCCGTTCTGCTGGATCACATTCGTTGCGCCCCTAGCAGACAAGGTAAAGGCCACCCTGAAGGATCGTCTGCAGGGCCAGTCTCAAGAAGGAAATTTTGAAGGCTGCTTCGTCCACCAAGGGAGGTCCTTACAATAGGAGAAGAGTGCCTGCGACTCCTGCACCTCCAACTACATCTGGTCCTAGTGGTAATAAAGAAGTGGTCAGCATTCTCCAGACAGTGTCGAGCCTGGCCACCAACATGAAAGATCTGATGGCCTAGAAGGATATGGTCCAAGATCCTCCTGCCCTGGCATGGAAGGCCTTCTTTGAGATGATCTACCAGGATGTCCTCAGTCTGCCTGAAGACATCTGGGAAGACTTCCAGACTGAGGCCTTTGTAGCTCTCCTGAATGCCAAGAGGAAGGCTAGGATGAGGAGTTCCACTTCTGCAGGGACCTCTACTTCTTTCCTGCAGCCCCAGTATCCTGTGGTCCAGCAACAGGTGTTCCTGCTGCTCAATCCTGCTCAGCCATTTCAACAGTTGGTGGTCAGCAGAGCCAGTTCACTCCAATGGTGCCCTCCTACTTGGCTTCTTCCTCGTGGAGTACGATGCCTTCTTTCCACAGGCATCCATGCCTTCTCCTGTGCCCTTCCTGCTCCTGCTGCCTCTACAGGGTGTGGCCTAAAACCTGTACCAGGCATCTCCTATTTTGGGATAACTCTAGGTTACTAAAATACTTCTGAGGTTTTTTAAAGTTTTGCCACATTTAGTCAGGGGTATAAGCAATTGGTCATTGTGATATTTTGATCTTATAATGTTAGACAATATCACTGTCACTTCACATCACATGGTGTCTCTTGTTGCAGAAAAGTTAACAAATTAGAGATTTCCTAGTTACTATACCTCTGAAGCCACAGAAAATATAATATTTTCATAGAAACCTCCTTCAGTGTTTTCTATACATGTATATGTATATTATGGTATTAGATGATAAAAAGGTTGGTTCCAGTTTTGATCCAGCAAGGTCATAAAATTAAAACAGAACAATATAATAGCATTCCAGACACCCTCGCATGGGACCGTGGATGCATTCCAGAGGTACTTTTTGAAGCTACAACTACTCTGGAAATAATCACATGATTTTCAGTAGGATTGGCCAGTCAATTAGACCAAAAAGACAGAAAATTGATCAGAATCAAAAATGGCACTTTCCGCCTCAAAGGTGTAAATGCTCTACCTTCTTATTAAAATTTATCTATTTGCCCTATTTTTGGTGGCCAAGGTCAAGAAAGGTGTCTGAAACACATCTGTATGATAAGTGACATAATCTAATGCTTATATTGCAAAGGCCAAGGTGAAAATGACCGGAAGGTGTGATAAGTGTGCATGTGCTATATTTGGATCCATATTATCTATAATTCTTGAGGAAACAAGCAAATATATTCATAAAGATAATTTAGGACAATTATTACTGCGATCACTGTCAATTGAGGTAATAACAAAAGAGGTAGCAGAAGCACTGGTGCAAGTTTTTATGCCCACCCTGTACATCTTAGACACAGCTTGCAACTTTTAGAGTGCCACGTACTTCTTCAGCAGCCTCTGAAGTCCTCAATGCCAGTTCCGTGGGAGCCCTGCAGAGTCTTCCAACTCCCTGGCTGGAAGCTGTTCCTCTTTCCCGGGGAATACGTAATGTCCCCCTAATGTTCCCTGGTAGACCCTCCTGAGCACAGAACCGGATCTCTGAAATTCCAACTTCAAATTTCCCGCTAGGAGCTTATGTCAGTTGGGGAATCTTGTTTCTGGTTTAAGCTGACGTCGCCAGGCTAGCAGTCTCGCAGTATGAAAAAAATGCTGTGTGGGGGCAGTTTTTGCTGCGTGGTTGGGTGTACTGCATCCGCCGAAAAGTGCAGAGGCCTGTTTTTTTATGGATTTCCCAAAAAGGGTGACTCGAACTCTCACTTGTCAGCATGGCGTGCTGCAGGATTCAGTTGTCAGTGCAGTGCACTCTCAACAGTGTCAACAGTCATGATTTCGGTATTTAACAACAATAGAATCTTTTATTTATTTTTGGCACTTGTTAGCACTGTAGTTATATGAACATACTAGAAGTGTATAGTGGTCGGATGTATTAATAGTGACACTGCCAAGTCACTTTGTTCCCCTTACATAAATCAATGCTATTAAACGAAGTTGTGTGTATCTTTAGAACAGTGTATACCTCAAAATATGGCAATGAAAACAAATTTTATTGTATCATCATTCTCCAACAAAATGAAAACAGTCATGTGAGAACTCAGTGGGTTCACTGAAAATCAGTTGATGACCGAGTGTCTAAGGCCATTCCTGTGATTCTGATATGCGTAAATTCAAGGACATTTTATTATTATTATTATTCTTGGTGCTGTACATAACTTCTCATGATACTCCATTTCCCTCACATCACTCATCACTGTTGTTACCATGATCCAGATCTTTTGAACTATTTGTTAGGCAACTGAAAACTTGATGACAAATCATTGCTTTATTGATCAATTTATTTTGTGAGAAATATTTAGTGAATTGATAGAAAATGGTTCACTGATGTCAATTCATTGATATGCATTAAAAAACAGGTATGATTATTGCACAACACATTTTTTTTCTAGTAAATTAAAAAATTGTAAATTTCTTTTTGTGTGTGAAATGCATGTGTTGGAAACGTTTTTTGCGACATATCTGTAAAAAATGCCTTCTTTTTTTTTGTAGGGGAATCAGAAGCGATAGAGGGGAAAGTTGATTGCATCAGTCAGTCAGTCGATCGCTGCGACAATTCCTTCAATCCAGACAAGGCCAAGATATGTTCTCGGCACTTCCATGAAAGTTGCTTTACAAGTAGGTGAATAATCTCCCCTTGTTTCATTTTGAAGGGCAAAATCATATCCCTCCAACTACATGTTATTCATTTTCATGAATTTCATATCTGGAGTATTCTCAAATAGCCCAGTGGTAGGAGGCGTTTAAAGCTCTTAAGCCTGCCTACTTTGTTCATGCCCAAGAAGTCTGTAGAGACACCAAAGCCCACACCGAGGAAGCCACCTGTGGGATGCATTACATCTAGGCATTTTATTGACCCCTTTGAATTATGGTGATTTGTTCAATGATGACTTATTCATATGTATTTATTGATTTTAACATCTGTGATGTTCTTATCAATGCTCTTTCTTTTTTCTGTCTCTGGATTTGTAATTACAGTTTTTATTTTCATAAAAGTTTAGTTTTTAACGGTTTGTGTTCCAGCATGAACGACAACTTGCAGACTATGCAGAGACATCTACTGATGATGTTGATGACAACTTGCCTACTTGCCCTGGAATAACTGATGTAAATCTTCAGAGCCATGCGGAATTACCCCCAAGGAGTGCTGATGATGTATCAACATGCACACCATACTACTTGCAGGTGTCTTATGAGAAGATTGTGAAACGTGAATACCTGCATCACTACCATTCGTGCTCAAGATTGTTGTCACGGGACTGTATCTTCAAGTGACAAGGAGGCATGCAGAGCATGTTTGGATGCCAAACGGCTGGTCCTAAGAGAACAAATGCACCAAGTAAAATCAGAGAAACAAGAGCTGAAGAAATATACTCCTTTATCCAAAGTCTGCAAAGCAAGATTAGAAAGTTTTCTCAAACTAGAAAGACAATCAACGATGCATGCCCAGAAACAGCTGGAAGACATTAAAAGAAGAGAGTATTGAAGTGTCTGAAAAGACCCATATCAGAGTGAAATCACTCCTTGAGAGCTCACAAATTGAGGAAAATTCTTTCATTAAGAAATTCTGGGAGGAGCAACAAAAGGCATTTAGTAGGAAGGCAGGAGGGATGTGGTGGCATCCCATGATGGTGCAGTTTGCTGTACTTATTCGTGAAGTCGGGTGCTAAAGCTGCCCGCATAATCTACTTTTAGGGATAACACAAACGTTGTTCATCCTCAAGCAGGATTTCATGTAGCCGTGTTTCAGGAACTGAGACATCAAACTCAATCTCTGGATGACAGTCAACGTTGGGTCTCCCTGCTCCATGATGAAATATCAATAAAATCAGGCCTAGTATATGATTGTCACAGTGGAGACCTTGTCAGCTACATTGGAGAGACTCAGCTGTTATTTAAAGTGTGCATTAGGATTTTACATGCATACATCACTCATTTCCGGTGATAGCCTCTACAAGTGATAAGGCTATTGCAAACCAGCGACTTATCAAAATGCATGGAAATAACTACAACGCTACAAACTTGTTTGCCCCTGAACGTGACCTGTTTTTCTTTAGCGATGCACCTCAGCTCATAAAGACAACTTAGCCTCTTTGGGATGGGGAAAAAACACTCGACAGTTGTGGGTATGTTATGATATTGTCTGCTTGCATGTATTAACTTCGTTTATACTTTCTACACAGAATAATGGATCTGAACTCCTCCGGAGACATGTAAGCACCTTTATGATGAAGACTGCACCAGAGAACTGAAGCGAACTCCTCGACTTATCTGGACACATCTACTTAACAGCACAGTCGATCATGCACTTGTACAACCTTAATTATCTCCACAGGTAAATAATGCAGTGCACATGTTGGGGTTGCTATTATTCATGAAAGCTTTAAGTATACCAATTTGCATTTCTAATGTATACAATATTCAATTTATTGAGGTAATAATAGACAGTAACTTCATTTGTAATAATTATACGAAATATCTATAGACCTCCACATCAAACAGTAGAAAATGTAAATACTTTTGTCAATGACATGAATATTGTATTTAATAACTATAGGAATAAAAAGAATGTAATTTTAAGTGGGGACTTTAATACAGACTTATTAAAATGTTGACAAATAAATTATGTAAATGACTTCCTAGAAACTTTTATCTCGAACGGGTACATACCAAAAATAACTTATCCAACTAGGCTTTCACAAAGACAAAGCATTCTAATTGATAACTTCTACTTAAAGATATATGATGCATTCTCGAGATCTACTGCTGGCATAATTGTGAATCAAATATAAGACCATTTGCCCTATTTCATAACTCTTGATTACCTCAATAAAACTAGCAAAAACAGAGACAAATATATTAAGAAAACTACCTCTAGTTCTACAGCTGTTCTAAAAATGACCCCAAAAGCCCTCATATTACTGAAAAACTCAATAACATAATTGGTGAAAAAGCAAACATCAGTTACTCGAAATTTGACAAAATTTTACAAGCTTCATCAGCAAACATTTTCCTTCCAAATATGTAAAATTTTCAAACATTAAACACAAAAAATGCAAATGGATGAGTAATGGAATTTTACGCTCAATAAAAATTAAAGATAAATAATATATTTTACTTAAATCCAAATCAGCAGATAAAATAATCATGCAACCTAATAAGTCGTATAAAGATTACTTAACAAATACTTTTTCTCAAATTTTTAATTTTGAACCTATTGATGAAAACAGTGTAACAAAGGTAATTTAATCTCTTAAACCTAAAAGTAGTCTTGGTCATGATAAATTGTCAAATAAATTGTTACAAAATGTAAAAAATAAATTGCTTTCTTCCTAACACTGTTAATATATCAATCTTTTGAACAAAGCATTTTCCTCAACCTATTAAAAATAGCTTAAGTGACACCACTGCATAAAAAAGATAATGATCAGATATTTTGACAATTATAGACCCATATCAATTCCAGTGTTTCAAAGATCTTTGAGAGGATTATGTACTGTCATGTTATCATTTCTTATATGATATATTTCCTTTAGTTGTAATATATCATAGTTTCATATTCCCTTTGTTTGGGTATAACAGTTAGCATCAGCATCTGCCTGATGCTCATCAATTATTACTGAGCTTGGGCTATACTTAGCTCGGCAGTGTCAGCTCCATTGTATGGATCCAGTTGGATCCAGTGCTGACCAGTTTGGTTATGTAAGGTTATGTAACCACTCATATATAGACAACCCCAGTTGGGCTTGTCCTGCACTCTATGCAGAGCTTCAATAAAGGCTTCATCACACACTACACCCCTGGCTCCATATTCATTCTATAGTACAATCAAATCTATAAGTTTTTCACTGATAATAAGTTATTTTAAAATAGTCAATACGGATTCAGAAACTCTCACTCAACAGAATTAGCAGCACAAGAGATGGTCAATAGAATAATTATCGACATGGACAATAACAAACTGCCTATTAATATTCGCTGAACCATAACATATTATTACATAAATTATTGTACTATGGTATAAGAAATAAATCATATGATTTTTTAAAAAAGTTATCTTTGTAATCGCAAGCAATATGTAGAATTTAATGACAATGTCAAAATCTTTGTGTTGTTCCACAAGGCTCTATATTAGGTCCTCTTCTTTTAATCATCTATTTAAATGACATTGTTTCGGCTACTAATAAATTTTACCCCATTATCTATGCTGACGATACTACTCAAAATATACCAAATAACCATTGGGTCTTATTATAAAACATACACGTACATATAAAAAAGATGTGTATGTCAAATTTTGAAAATATGACAATAATTCAGTTGTTTCAAATACTAAGTTTTGCACTTAAGGCTTTCTCTTTATGGAATTCATGTTTTTTGGTTCTCACCTTCTCAATAATCAATTTACATTTGTGATGGACTTTAAAGTATAACAAAATAGTTTCCAGCAAAACATAATTTTTAGAAGAACTGTCAATTCCATGTGTAGCACTGTAGAAACAGTTCTGAACTATGTTACTTTTGAGAAATTGCCTCTGATACATGTCTGCAGACAAAGTTTTTGCAGGAGGGGCAAATAGCATACGGAAGTTAAGTTCCAGTTCCACAAAGAGAGTCTGCCTCTCGATTTTGCAGCCACCAGGGTGCCTGGATCAGGTGCGTTGTAACTAGCAAGAGATGTTACTATTTCTACATAGTTGTCAGGATTGTTGCTTCAACTTGCACAAGACAAAGCCAATTATATAATGGGTAATATCGGCCTCATCCTCTGTGATGGTTATGCTAGTGTCACTGAGCAAGTCCTGGACTTCAGGGGCAGGTTAAAAAATATTACAGAAAATGTTTTTACATAACCACATGGTTAACTGATTATCTGTGATGCAAGTTAGGTCAAGGAATCCCTCTGCCATAAATTTGAAGAACATCTGAGCCACTTGAAGATTCACCCACGCAGCCGAGACTTCAACACCATGCATGCCTTGATGCGGCTATGTAGTATGGTACAGAACTGTGACACTGAAAGAGACAATTAATGAATAATCACTGAAGAATCAGTAACACAACATGCATGAGTAATGTGATTCAAGTTCAAATACAAATGTATTCTTTTGTTTAGCGCAGTCTGCAATACAGGGTTGCATCTTCAGAGGAGCTTTACATAAATTTTTTTTTGAAAAATGGCGTTTTGAACCGAGGGCGATTAAGAATGTGATAAATGCACTTAAGTTACACATCATTATGGTATAACATATACTGCATCTTTGAAAATATGGAGATGTTAATAGATCATTAGCAAACAAATTACCTTTTTCTGGAGTACTGACAAACCGTCTTGCAGCATCTGCAAAGGAAAATTCATCCACACTGCTCACTATTTTCCTCGCGACATCTTCACACCACATATCTGTGAAGAAAAGCAGTATAATAAAATATGTATTGTCAAGAATTTTCAAAATTATGCCAGAATTGATTATGAAAGAATGGATTTTTGTGGCATGTGAAGGTCACAAAGTCATTAATTAAACTAATCTCTGCACAGATTCAAATTATCAAATTCACTCCCTTTTTTTATCTGGAAGTCACCAGGCTTTTCTTCACTAGCCCTGCATCCAGGTGAGGTATGTCATCAGGTTCAAATCCTGTTTTATGACACAAATTACATGGTAATTTTAGCAGGAACGACATTCATCACAATATTTCTCAAATTTTCATATTTATAATATCATTTTTAACCCTCAGCGAACAAAGTTCGAAAAGAGTTTTTGTTATCATCAATGTCCGTTCGATTTGCAGACAGGTGCGCGTGTGGCTGTAACACTTTAATTTCCGGAGCAGAACTCGGGAGCAGAACTCTGACACTACTGCACCTACATGCTTAAAACTTTGTCATGATATGTCTGAAATAGTGTAGTGGTGCCTTTTAGGGGTCTCATGGCTGTAAATACTATAGAATTTTTCAAAATGAGGACAAAATAGGGAATATTTCTACTTTTCAAACCTCCATGCAAAAGACACTATTTATTTTGTATCAATAACATATTGTTGTGTATGGAGAACAGAATAGAGTCAAATCCAGGGGAATAGGTTGAGAGAAGTGTTTATTTTGGTGGAAACACCCAAACTGACTGTGGTGCAGTCTGACCTTGCTATATACAGTCAATTCCAACAATGGATTGTAGGGGGCCAGTTGCACCCTCATTAAATATGCAAATGATGCAGGTGCACTGGCAAGACAATGGAATATACAAACAAGGACTCAATTAACATTCAAGTAACTCTGAGACATGATCTATAAACTGAGATATTAATACATGACAATATTTAAATAACATATTTAAATTATAGTATTTTCTCTTTTCAAACTTCATTTTGATATTCATTTCATGCTGATGACAAAATAATGGAAAATCAGAAAAAGAATGCTAAATATTTTATTAAATTGTGTTCCTGTATTTAAAGAAAGTTCATTCATATTTACCAAATCGTCTGAATATTACAATGTGGATGTTAATTAATATCCAAGTATATTTGCATCAAAATAAGACAATGTAAAACTTAGTGGACAAAAGTAAGATTTAATACGGGCCTTAATTTTTACAAAAATAAAGTAAGACTTCACCAGACTTTGTAATAACCCACAGGAACACTGTATTATTTTCCACTTAACGGAATATAATAAACAAATGACGAAATTCAAGAGATAACAAAATTAGGACATCTTGGACTCTAATTAGCATTGCGTAACAGGCTATGTAGGCTAAGTTGCAATTGTTTTGGTTCATCGCACACACTATATAAACACTCAAGAAATAATAATTTTCCAAATTTTGTAAAATATAGCTGTGATATGTCAGTGTGGCTATCAAAAGGCACCACTAGGCCATATTGAATGTTACTGTATAAAATTTCATTAGGGTAAGTGCATTAGTGTTAGAGTTCAGCTCTAGAAAAGAAAGTGTGTGTTAGAGTTCTGCTCTGGAAAAGAAAGTGTAATGCCTGCCCTCCTGCCTGAACACTTAACAATTAATGATGCCTGTGTGCTATGTGGGAATAGCTGAGGGTTTGGCTGCAGCGCAGTCTATGTTTATTCCATGTTGATATTTTCAAATCAAATATTATGAGATCTCAAGCAGAAAAAATATGGCATCTCATAAATATATTATCTAATAAACATATACTACACAACTGACTTATCACTTTAATGGACTGAATTTGAAATATAAACAGGTTCACATTGCATAAATGGACTGTGAGCAATGGGCATGTTTCACCTAGAGGTGAAGAGGTCAGCAACTCCATGAATGAATGATGAGTGATGAGCACTGTAAGCATCTATGATGGTCTCACAAACTTCAGGGATGAAGTTGCAAATGGTGTTGAAGGCAACTCTGAAGCCATACTGGAAGGACCTTTAGCTGCTCCCAGTGGCCAGGTAACGAAGAGTCCGTCGACTGTCCGTGCTCATCCGTGGCCATCTGTTCCCATCTGTGATCACTCCTCCTTAATCGTCGCCTTCTCCTCATTCAAGCGATCTACGAGTGCCTCACAGCCTCCAGGCATAGTCCGTCTCAGAAGCCCATGGTCACTGGGTTCTCTTGCTCATGACAGCATGAACGGGGTTTAACCTGTGCTTTTTTGTCTAATATTGGTTAAGTGACTGGAAGCCTTGTGTAAACCATATCCACTGGTGACTGTATGTCAAAGTCTTACCTGGGACATTCCATATGAAATGTCACAGTGGTTCCCAGGTTATATGTTCAGAGTTGCTTAAATTCCATTATTTGCAACTTTGATATGTTTAATAAGGAAATGTAGAGTTTCTCTTGCCTACTCCTAGTAGGTTTTTTTTTTTTTTGTGGAAAAGTTCTCAAGTTAAAGCTATTTCTTCATTGGGTAAACTCAAGAAGGCTTCAAATTACAAGCATGAATGCTTTTTACAATTAGTCCTAAAACCTTTCATAACTCCCAAAAGATTTTAAACGTATCAGACAAATAGTTTCTGAGATTTAAAAAAACGTGAAACTCAGCTGTCAGCAAATTGTTCTAAAGATATCAGCATGTTGAGGCTGCTCTTATCACCAACTGTGATCAAAAATTGAACCAAGGATCCTAAAGGGGGTTTCACACATAGCCGGATCAGACGCAGGAGCGTCCCGGAATGAAATTTCGTCAAGTCCGGGGCGGTCCGGGCGAAAAAGTTAGAAATGTAAACAAAAACAAATAATTGGGCGGTGTGGACACGAAGGCAAGACGGAGGCAACAAGGAGCAACACGGTCATGACACGGATGTGTACGGGTGCTACAAGGATATGTACGGAGGAGCACGGTTAAACAAGGAATGAGCCACGGTTGTAGCCGGAGGTAACACGACTGTGCCGGAGTGAACCGGATGTTACACGGGGCCTTCACGGATATACCCGATCGTTACACGACCTTACTACGATATCACTACGGAGTTAAGCGGTTTTCACCCGGATCGCTCTGAAATTGGTATTTAAACTGGCTGCGTTCCACTGTCCATCATTCCACTTCGGACTACCATACTGCAAAGGTGTTGCTGCTACTACAGAAAAATTGGATATGTCTTTATCACACTACGACAGGGTGGAATTGGATTTGAAGTGCATGGACATGCAAGTCCAGCTATTGACTGCTGCTAATGATATAATTCTGCAAGAAGAACACAAACTGCAAGATGATGCAGTGAGGGCCACAACATCAACTGATGAAGATGACCTATTAGAAAATGCTGCTGCTGCACCAAGACGAAGAAGAAGAAGGCAAATGTGGGTGCGACCTTGGCTGCTAAGAAGACCTCTTTATGGGCAGTATGAAAAACTGATGGCTGAATTGACTGCAGAAGATGTGGGTGGCTTCAAGAATTTCATGAGGATGGAGCCTGACTTATTCCATGAAGTTCTTGCCAGAGTGGGACCTAGGATTACAAAGCAGGATACCTTTTGGAGGAGGGCCCTTGAACCTGGATTGAAACTGGCTATTACCTTGCGCTACCTGGGTACGGGCAACAGCTACAAGTCTCTGCAGTATGGATTTAGGGTAGCCTTCAATACCATTTCTATCCTGGTCATCGAAGTCTGCCAGGCCATCATAGACGAGTACTCAGCAGAAGTCATGCAGTGTCCTGTAACCCCAGAAGCCTGGAAAGCAGTTGCCAATGGATTCTACAACAGATGGAACTTCCCCCACTGTGTCGGCGCCATTGATGGGAAGCACGTTGCCATCAGATGTCCTGCCAAGTCTGGATCCCTGTTCTACAACTACAAGGGATTTTTCTCTATTGTCCTACTGGCTGTAGTTGATGCTGAATACAAGTTCCTCTACGTTGACATTGGTGCCAGTGGATCAGGCTCAGATGCTGGAGTGTTTAGCCAGACAGAATTGAAGGAAGCGCTAGAAAGTGGGAACATTGGATTACCTGAACCAGATAACCTGCCTAATGATGACCAACCAGTGCCTTACTTCATAGTTGGGGATGATGCCTTTGGACTGCAGACTTGGATGATGAAGCCTCTGCCTCACAGGAACATGAGCATGGAAGACAGAATCTTCAACTACAGACTTTCTAGAGCTAGACGGGTGGTAGAGAATGCATTTGGACTTTTGGCTGCCAGGTTCAGGTGTCTCCTCACAACAATGCCTCAAAGTCCTGACAGAGTGTGTACCATAACTCTTGCTTGCTGTGTGTTGCACAACCTACTGAGGGTGAGATATCCAACTGCTCAAGTGAATGCTGTGGACCAGGAAAATGCAGACATCCATGAGATCATCCCAGGTGCATGGAGGGACAATGCTGCCAATCTACCAGACATGGGACATGTGTTCAGAGGCAACACCAACAGAGCAGCCAAGGAAATGCGGCAATACTTGGTCAGCTACGTGAACTCAGCAGCTGGGAGTGTACCATGGCAGCAAGACAAGATTTGAAAACAACACGAATGATGTAAGTTTCAACATTTAATTAATAGCAAACTTCAGACTTCTGCAGCACACAAGTGCAAAAAATACACATCATTTAATTATTGTCATGTAATACAGTTTACATTGTTCATTACATTTAACTTCATCGGTATACAGTTCACATGCAAACATAAGTAATAACAGTTCATTGTTCATTTCAATAAAGTTCATTGTTCATTTTCAGCTCAACATTACTCGGTTGTGGTAGTTGGAGGCGTGGGCACCGAAAAGGAGGAGTTATGGTCATCACCACCAACCATTCCCCCCACACTAGTGTTCAACAAGTAGCTGGTGAGCGAAACATCCTGAGGCGTGCTGCAATCCTGTGGTGACATGGAAGGACGACCATGAGAAGGACCTGAAGTCAACCAGGCCTGACTGATAATGGTAGAAGATGGCGCAGGAGGGGGGGTCGGTGCAGGCACAGATGAAGAAGAAGGGGCAGCCGACACGAGAGGCTGGGGCGAAGGGCCGGATGGAGTAGCGAACATCCGGGCAGCAGGGCTGGATGAATGCTGTGCGAACATCTGGGCAGCAGGGCTGGATGAATGCTGTGCGAACATCTGGGCAGCAGGGCTGGATGAATGCTGATGATGAGGGAACATCTGCACAGGAGGACCGGATGAACTGGCTGTAGGAGCAGGGAGGACGAACTGCTGCTGATGCTGCTGAGGGACAGGAGGCAGAAACTGATGATACTGCTGTTGCTGTTGCAGTTGCTGTTGCTGCTGCTGTTGCTGTTGCTGCTGGCGCTTGCGACGATACGCCTGCTTAAACTGCATCAGGCTGTTTAAGGTTTGGGCCTGGTAATCCCACCAAGTCTCGGTGTCCATCTGCATCACCTCGTGGTAGATCATGTCCGTGAAGACCCTCTTGGACAAGCTGCCTGAGTCCGTCGGCTGACTCAACTTGCTGTGCATGTCCCTCTGCAGATCGGTGGCTTTTTCAATCAGCTGGAAATAGGAAAAAACACAACATTAGAGTAAGTCACATGGCAACTGCAACAGCATGTGCATTATTGACAATGTACTGAAAAGACACATCACCATACAGTGAACACTGGAAGTGCCAAGAAACAAAGCTACCACTTTCTACTATGGAAAAGCTACAACTTTAAAATGCAAGATTACAATTACAACTTTAAACTGCAAGATTACAATTACAACTTTAAACTGCAACATTACAATACGATTATCTTGATTATCATGGCAACTGAAGCAGTATACTTACTTGAGTGACAGCTTGTGTAGCAATTCCATCTCCACTAGCTGCAAGGCTGGATGCATCACAGTCATGATGATGACGAGGCTGACGTCTGGACGTCTTCTTGCTTGGAGGAGGGGCCCCCATCTTCCTCGTGCTGCTGCTGCTGTCGCCCTTGTAAGGCCCACCCTTGGACCTGCTTGTATCGGAATCCCTGCCACCATCATCCGAACTATCGACAATGACCTCCTCAGCTTCAGACGTGTCATCCTCAGTGGTAGGTCTGTTGCTGCTGGTTGGAGTTTTGGCTGATAAGCTCTGGGAAAGCTGCCCACCTTTCTTTCTCTTCCCAGCATCAACCCTCTTGATGTGGCGTTCGAGGTAGCCGAAATTCTCCATTATCCAGTTGTCCCGGTCTGTCAGGATTCTAGCTGCCCCACCAGAAGGCTTCTTGGTTGGATCCGTGAGCTTCCCAACTGCAGTGCGCATTGAGTCTATCCAAGTTTTCAGCTGCTGCGCAGTACAATCCAGCTCCTTCGCCTTCTGGTCTATCATTCGCGATTTTATGTCTATCCGCTTGTATTGAGCAAGCCGCCGGTTATACAACATCTCCTGGGACCGGTACCAGTCGGCCACATCTTGTTCCTGGTCTTCTGTGAGGTTCAGGGCTTCCTTTTTCTGCCTCTTCGCTCTTGCTGCAGGTGGGGGTGGAGCTGCAGTAGGAGGTACTGCAGGTGCAGCAGGTACAACTGGCCCAGGTAAATCTGGCATGCCTTGCGGACTTTGCGGTCTTGAAGAGGTATTACTGGCTACATCTTCTTCAACAGCAGCAGGTGGTGCAGGTTCCTCTTGGACAACAGTCTTCTTGCCAGGCCTCCCCTTTCCTCTCCTAGGTGGCATGGTGGTTAATTCAAGAAACGGCAGTAGCAGCAGCAGCAATCCAGAAGGTAATATCCAGAAGAAATGGTGGATGATAAATGAATTACTTCGATGATCAACGATGAACGGCGGGCGGTGGAATGATGCTTCTCCAAAGACGGCGGTTGTATATATACTCAGGCATCCGTACTCACTCCGTGTCAGTTTAATTAACTCCGTCTTGACACCCAGTTCACTCCTGTATGTCCGCATTGATCTCGTGTGACATCGTGTACATAACGGAGTTAACCGGGTCAAGCAAATGACATGTTAACCCGCTCTCCCTGTTCACTCCGTTTAGACTCCGTGTTGGTCCTAGTTCACTCGTGTGGAACCGAGTTGCTCCTTGTGCTCTCCGGAGCGTACTTTTCACGCCCGGTTGACGCCGGACTTAGCCGGAGATCACACGAAGTCTTTCGGTGTCAATACGGAGGTCCCCGGAGATCGACGGAGTCTACTGGGAGTCTACACGGATCTACACGGCCCAACACGGATTTCACTATTCCGGGATCTCCGGCATGAAAAATTAAACATGTTTAATTTTTTTGCCGGAGTCCCCCGGAGATACCGGACCATGCCGGACAATGCCGGACACTCCCGGACATGAACAAGATGTCTATACGCCTTTCCCCGGAGTATGCGGGAGTATTACGGAGTTGACCTCCGGGACGCTCCTGCGTCTGATCCGGCTATGTGTGAAACCCCCTTTATACATACATATAGAACAATTCATACACCAAATGTGGCAACTATATCTTGATTATTAGAGATGCTACAGCACTTTGAAAATGGAAGAAAATTTAAAAGTACTCTAAAGTTGCTAATAGTGGAGTTTCAAGTAAATCTGAAGACATGACCTGGGAATTTTTCTTCATTCTGGTCCATTCCACATGGAATTTCCCATCTTTCAAGTTCAATCATTTATCTTGCAACCTTGCCAGCATATCACTTAAATTCTTTCGAGATATAGCAACTAATGGTTTTTGATCATTTTCCAACAGTACTTTAATTAAGACCGGCTTAGATATGACCAAGGCATTCATGCTTCATTTGCACTCGGCAGTATTTAAAGGGCCTAAAAGGCAGGACCAATGGGTGGTACGTGGCGAGAAATGGCGGGATGGGTGGGATGGTCTAAAAGGCGGAACAGCCTGCTGGGACAAGATTGTGTTTGGCTGGACACAAGCAGAACAGAGGGAAAATCAGACAATCAAGACTTTCATTAACAGCTTATTATACAAAAGTGTCTAGAATTATTAAGTTTTAAACATGTGTAAGGATTTTGGTAAACAAACTCCTACAGTGACACACAAATATTGATCAGAGAAGAAAAGGCAACAGCTAATTGTATTTTTTTTTTTTACAAATTGTTAGGTTCTTAATATGTCCTTTAGGATTAGTAGCTATTAGTTTGAAAATAATCAGACAAGATATCTGAAAACAAAAGGAAACCAAGCCAACAAAAAAATGAACAGACCAAATTTTATAGTTCTTTGTTGTATACCACTAAATACTAAACCTTATATTTTTGTTATTTTCAATTAACTTATATTTTTTTTGGTATTTTTTTTCCCCTTGCATTTATGAAATAGATCCGAAATAAATAATGAATCACTGTAAATATAGAGGGCACCAGTTGTGTTTTATTATAGTCAAAGAATATGTACCAAGAAGCGCCACTCCCTATAACACCCGTGTCGGATAATAAAATTCATTTAGAAATTTCCAGTCGAGTGCGTAGATTTGCCAATTTCATTGAACAACACATTAAAATTTCACATCCAAATGATTTTAGTGTCAGCTCAAGTCCTAGTCAACAAATGCTGATCAATGTGATTGTAGGATCGATGTCCAATGATGTCATAATCGACCAGTATGATGTCACTCCATTGTACTGATTGTTCTCTGTTCATGACGTAATCAGCTCGGTTTACAATGCGCCTCCTTTTCCCTGTAGGCATAGCGCGTCCTACTTACGAGAGTGCATGTTCTTGGTCTTCTTTGTTATAGTAATATAAATATATTCACAAGCACAAAAGATTAAGTAAATTTCTGTAGGCCTAATACTAGGTGTGTAAGTATGGGGATGGATGGGGGGAATTGCTTATCTTGTTGTAATTTTTTCTGAAAGTTAACAATCATATCTGCACTGTTATGTCACACCGAAGCTCTGTTCTGCTTGTGTCCAGTCAACACAATCTTTTCCTGGCAGGCCGTTCCGCCTTTTAGACCTTCCGCCTTTCAGACTGTCCCTCCCATCCTGCCATGTCCCGCCCGATGGGCTCACCTTTTAGGTCATCCCGTACTTAATTGAATTTGTTAAAAGAGATCTCATTGCTGGATTGGTTTGTGATAATTGGATAAATTTTCAAGTAGTTTGTCTTTAGCTCTCTCTGATGCAGGTTCTATGATAAGTGCTTTGTTGATTTTGAGACTTTGCCAGATATGCATAATTAAACAGTTAAACTCAGAAACATGTATTTCGCACAAGATTGGTACGAAGTATGACAAGCATGCACAACATATTATGCAATATTATATTCATTATCACCTCAAACAGTAGAATTGGTAGTGATCGTGATTTTTGTTTGCTTCATAAAAGGCAGTTAAAATATACAGGCATATACAGGCAAAGTTGCTAAAAAAAAACATCTCAATCAGCTGTAAAAAAAACCATCTCCGTTTGTCCTGTGTGCTTCCTGTTGCATGTAGGTGCAATAACTTCTAAGTGCTGGTCAGGAAGTAACAAAAAACTTCTTTTTTTTTTGGTCGATACTGCAATATTGCAAATACTTGTGAATAATTCATGAACTTGAGTACTCGCATGTATAGTAATTAGAACCATAAAGTTGACAATAGACACGAGGTACCAGGAGGTAATCTTTACTACTTTACTAATTAGTTACTACTAGTACCTAGTCTCAACACATGTGTGACATCATTTGAGACCACCCTTTCCATACAGCGTGCCTCAGTGGGCGTGGTATAAGCAGTCGTGCAGTAGTTTCGAGGCCAGGCCTCACTCGACCAGGGATAGGCATTCAACATGCATGCATGTTATTTATTTGGTCTTTTGCTTCTGATGTCTTTATTTCATAGCATTTTATCTGAAACAACATCGGGGAATAGTTTCACTGCTATAGCCTCAGTGCACAGAAACTTCAATGTTGTTCAAACGAAAATTGTAAAGAACATCACAGAATGTGTGTTTGGATGCCTACCCCACCAGTCCTGTGCTGGGTTCAACTTCTTTTCAAACCAGTGCGAGTTAGGATTCACAAATGCAAAAATAACTTGCAATTCATTTACCAAGAGACAAAACTGGAAGCACTGGATCAAGGACAATGATCACGTGAGTTCTGGATACTATACTCAACACAACCCAGATAGCACTCCAAATCGGGCCAAATTGGAATGCTATCTGGGTATGACTTACATTTTCCTCCTTATTACGTTTCATCTGGCTGCTGTCCTTCCTTCAATAATTCCTGTTGCTTCATCTTCCCTTCTCATGTGTTATTTTCCTTATGACATGGCAATGTGAGAAAATGCAATTTGATATCGTAACATATATATTTTTCATCTTATTCTATATTTTGACATTTTGCTTCCAAATCTAGCTAAACCAAACTGACAAAAATACTCATAGCCATATATGTATATTTAACCTTGAAATGATAAAAATGTTTGTCCCGCTTATCGTTTCAGAAAATTATAGCCAACATTTCTACATTGGCAGGTGAGTACAATAATTTAAAAGTGTTAAATGCATTACAAGAATCAATGAGTATCAGTGTCACAATGAAAAATGGTGAATTATTGGGAGTGAGTGGGCAAGTTAAAAGCCTCTAACTTACCAGAAATAATTTTTCCATTTCAGAATGCATACAAGTAAACATTTAAAAATAGTGCATTGTATACCTTATCGACTTCTTAAAATATTTGCAACAAGGGGAGGTTCGATTTGACCCTGGGATCAACTTACTCCACTTTCATAAGCTTAAAGGGGAACTAACACCTTCAGCACTTTACTTCTCAGAGGTTAGCTTTGGTCCATAGAAACACAGCCCCGCTATTCATAACTTGTATATGTGCACTGGTAGTGTAATATGAGCGAAGCTCGTCACGGCCAAAGGCCGTGAACGAAGCTCACTTCCCGTAGAGAGAGGTCCCAAAAAGAGGCTACACAGTGGTCATGACGAACCGGAAGTGTCCCAAAATTTAAAAAACATGTAATCCTATAGAAGATCAACTTAATATCGCTGTTTGACCAATGGTCCAAAACGAGACTACGTCAGCACGTCATAACAACGTCGTCAGTTCAAAAGTAATGCTGTCCATAATTTCGTAACGAGTACACATCCAGCTTCAAACTTTAGAAAAAACTTGTTTACCTGACTGTAACAATTCTAACGGTACATAGAAAGGAAAATGTTAATGGGGAGCCCAGAATATTTGATGAATAATCTTGAAACGATGACGTTCGCGCTAGCAATCCACATCGTTATGATGACGTCATGTCACACCAGTCATGTCACACCAGGGGCCAGTGTAAGCGACTGCAGCGCCCCTGGTGGCTGAAGGTACACATTACAATTCCTGAGCAGATTTGACTTATTTTGATAAAATAAAATACTGGGAGAGAACAACAATTAGTGGCTGGACAAATAGAAAGAAAAAGAAGCAAAACACATAATGATAATAGATGGAATACAAAAAATCTGTAGAAATCCATAGAAATGAACTATAATTTGTATGTACTATATATTTAAAGCTCTTTCGGGTGACATTTCAAGTTTTGAATTTTTCTTGAGGTGTCAAGCCGTTAGTGTTCCTGGTAAGCATGGTAAGGCAAAATATCCCTTTGGCCAATAACAGCTCTGCATTTTGTGGAAATTTTACACTACGCTTCAATAAATGTAACAGGAAAAGCATATGTATTTCTTTGAAAGATGTCTTATTGGTCAATGCCTCCCAGAACAATATTGATTCCTAACTGATAGGTTGGCCAGAAGCACAAGTACACTCATGTGACACCCCGTCCTATTGTCATATAGTGCAAAATCATAATTAATTAATACCAACATATATTCAGGTAGGCTTATATCATTATATTAATCATAATAGGGTAACCACATAAGCGAGAACTTACAGAGTAGCATTAAGTCAAGTAGAGATGGGGGCTAGACCGAAATATTGCTGTCATATGCAAGCACGCCGATAGGCATGCTTGACTCTCGTCGTGAGGCAGTTTGTCGGACCAGATGGGGGCTACACCCATTGCATGGTGTCAGCCTATATACCACCAATCTATATACCACACAGACAAGCCATTGGTAATGTGGTGTAGCCTGTGTGGAATACTTTTTGCTGCGCGTTCGCCGTTTGAACTAGCGCTGCTGCTTCAAAACCATACAACAAATAAAATTATCAGATCTCTATGCTATTTAGAATTTTTTAAATCTGACCAAAATTAACGATTCTAGAGAAAATATAGAATTCTTGAAATCGGACCAAAGTTAATGATTCTAGAAAAATCTATATAAAAACTACGGTAGCTAGGAGGAAACGTGTTTTTTTTTTTATCGTTCAAACGAAATAACAAATTGTTCTTACGAAATAATATGTCGTTCTAATGAAATAATGTCATTATAACGAAATAACATCTTGTTCCAACGAAATAACATATTTTTCTGATGAAATATCATTGTTTCAACGAAATAACATCTTGTTCCAAGGAAATAATATCTTGTTGCAACGAAAAAGGATTTCTTTCTAACAAGAAAAGATCTTGTTCCAACGAGATAATAAATGATTGGAACGAGATAATATCTTGTTCCAACTAGATAATATTTCGTTCTAACGATATAATATATATATAGATTTTTATTGACAGCTAAATATCATATTGATACATGTGTCAGCATGACAAGATAATAAATGGCAAAAAAATAAAAAAAATAATAGAAATACATGGATCAACAGTTAAAATAATTAAATAAGTAGAGCTATATTGTGACTAATACTAATCAACACTACATAGTCTGTCTAAGAAATTCTAAAGCATCCGGAACTAAACAAATAATAGTAATAATACTGTTTAAAAAAGCACCAAAAAATAGTTTTAGCACAACAATTCAGGTTCAATAACAATACTAAACACTAAGCATAAGATATATAGATATATATATACATGATGTACTCTTGACTGTTATCAACAAGGTAAACAATATGAAGTGATATACAATATGAGATGGGAATGTTGACATACAATATGAAGTGACATACAATATGAAGTGACATACAATATGAAGTGACATACAATAGTAGATATTTACAAATATACAAATGTACAAATTCATACACACATGGAAGCAGTTTCGTCAATGTGCCGCCAGCCACTCAGTTCTAGGAGACATTAAATTACTATTTATATAAAACATTTATATTTTACTGTCTAATTTTAATGCTACCTGTAGAGAAATTTACCAAGAGCAAAGTTAAGGTTGGTGTTCTTAGTTGTTAATATTTGTGAGAAAATTGTTCAGCTGGATCGAAAATAGTAAAGCCCTCGATGTATTTACAAGCAATTTGGAATAAGTTTAAGCGGATATCATTCCATTTTTCACACCTCATTAAACAATGAAACTCATCTTCTACTTGGTTCAGATTGCATTTTTCACAAATTCTTTCATCTGCAGGAACATAAGGACGTTTGTGTCTGCCTAATTCAATATTAAGGTTGTGTGAGCTCAGTCTAAAACGTGCTATATTACAATAGACGGATTTGGGTAGGGTATAATTCAGATAGGGCTCTATTCGAATATCACTCTTGAAGGTTTTTTATGTTCTGAGTTTTGGGTTTAGCATACTATCATTTATCTTAGTATGAGCCATTTCGAACAAGGATAAAATGTGCTTGTTTATGCTGGAATTGTCAGAATCTGTATCTAGAGTTTCTGTGACTTTATAAAGTCTTGTAAGCCAGCAAGGAAAACCTCTTTGATGTAACTTTGTCTGAATGGGCATGTATTTGACCTAACCCTGCCTAGAAATTTGATTGCTGAAGCATGTTGTCTGACTATCAGTGGAAATCTACCTGTATCAGCCAAAATGGCAAGTGTTGAAGTTTGACACCTAACACTGAGCAGGTTTTTAAGGAAACGGACTTGTATTTTCTCGAGAGCATCAATTTGCTTCTCTCGGAACCATATTTCACTATGGTATTCGAGTATTGGTAATATATATGTGTCAAACATTTTGATAAACAATTTTGCTGGTAGATAGCCAACTGTATACTTTGTCTTTTCTTTAAGAGCATACATCGCTTTTTGTGCTTGGGTTGTCAAATGCTCATACATTACTTTGTGTATGTTGCTAGAATTACTAATTACATGACCCAAATATTTGTATGAATTAACTATGTCTAATTTCTCATTTTCAATAATGAAATCATGATTATCTTGGGCTGTACATTTGCCTGATTTACAAAAGATCATAACTTTGCTCTTCTGAGAGTTAATTATAAGATGCCACTTTCTACAATAAGCTTCAAGATCTTTTAATAGAGTCTGCATTCCATCAGCACTTTCTGAAATTAGGACAAGATCATCAGCATATAGTAGATGAGTGTATGTTGTCCCATATATTGTTACTCCACAGGTCTGGTCTAGGTATTCACACATGTCTGATAAATACAGATTTAATAGCTTGGGACTGACTATCCCACCTTGGAGAATGCCATGGGTACTATCAATGTTTGTCCCTAATTCACCATGCCATCGAACTTTAGCACTAGACATGTCGAACATACTTCATATTATTTTTACAAGCTTTCCGCCATAGCCTTTTTTTTTTTATCATTTTATAATACAGGAATGATCGGTTGACAAAGTCAAAAGTTTTCGAAAAGTCTATAAAAGTTATAAATAGGGTTTTACGTATTGATTTATGGTAAGATATGATTGTGTCTAAGATGAATACATTATCATTAGTTCTGCAACCCTTACTAAAACCATATTGATTGGGATCTACAATGTCTGTAGCTTCACATTGGAAGACTAATCTTTTATTTAAAATGGCTTCAAATATTTTACCCATACATGCCATTAGAGTCAGTTTGCGATAGTTATCAGGCTCACTATAACTACCTTTTTATACAGGGGTTTAATTATTCCCTCAGACCATTTGTTTGGGTAAACTCCCTTTTCCCAAATGTAGTTAAACAATACTGTAAGAGGCTGAAGTAAGTAGTCAGACAAATATTTGTAAAAATCATTACTAGTTCCATTTATTCCAGGGGCCTTGCCAAGCTTAAGGCTTTTCAGTTCAGTCTGTACCTCACTCATTGTTATAGGGTGATCAGTCATGTAGGTACTAGGATTAGTGGGACTGTTGTTAAAGTTTACCATGAACTCTTCTACATATTTGAGGAATTGCATATCAAATGTAGAAGTATACTCACTAGGTAGGGCTTGCACACTAGCAAAGTATTTTTCAAAACAGTCAAGAGATATATCACTGGCAATTGAGAAACTATTACTTTTATGTAATCTATCCCAGTATTTCCAGTAGTCACATGGGTTATTCATATCCAATTCACAGAGCTCATTTCTAATTTTATTTTGAAAGGTTCTTTTCTTTCTTTGAGTTGTGGCTTTATATGACTTTTTAAGTGAATAATATTGCAGGAGGTTATCTTGCACATTTAGGTCATGAGTTTTAGCATAGTGATTTGTTAAGTGCCTTAGGTTTTTGCATTCCTCATCATACCATTAATTTTTAGTTGCAGCCTTTTGATATTTTTTGGGGCAATTTTCAGTAATGGCTGTTTCTAGCAGAGCATATACATTTGCGACTACATCATTACCTCCATTGTCAGTAGTTATGCTTTCTACAAACTTTTCATTCATTGCGAAGCATTGCTCCCCATTTATGGAGGATACAAGACCAACCACAGCATCAGCATTAAAGAGATATCTATAAAACTTACTAGAGTTATGACATGCTGGCTTTGATGGGTTGAACATGTTAGTTGAGACATCCCTAGCATTCAATTGTATCGAAAATGATAAAGGTCGATGATCAGAATTTGTATTAAGTGGCCCTAGATTAAAAGTTTGCAAATTTTCATAAAGCTTGGAGTCACAGATTAGGTAGTCAACAAGGATTTTACCACAAGGAGTGTAGCAAGTAAAACTTCCTGTGCTCCATGAAATATCCATTCATTATCCGCATAACTAGATTTACAGAGCTCAATTAGTTCCTTACCATATCGGTTGCATTTACAATCATCAGAATAACGGTCATGCCTGGGAAGGAAAGTTATTAGGAAATTCAGGGGTTATTGGCAGTGAACCTGGCATATCTATAATATTATTCCCTGGAGTTAGCAGAAAGTCTTGAAGTTTCCCCATTGTGGCATTGAAGTCACCACATACAGCAACAGTACCCCTCTTGTTAAAATGTGAAATTTCTTCTTGGATTGGGTGAAAGGCATTATTATCTTGGAAGCTTGATATTGTTGAGGATGAGTCAAGTGGGGGAATGTATACACCAGCTAGGAATATATCAGTATTACTGCTTTGTTTAATCTTAAGCCAAACAGTGAAATTGGAAATTTTAATTACAGTTACTTTCCCGTTAGAGTATAAGCTATTTCTAATTAACACACCTATCCCACCAGCAGCTTCACGGCTCGGGGGTGTTGATACTTCCTTTGAAAATGTTTATATATAAAATGACCAGTGTCTGGCACATAGCTATCTAGTTTCATAGTTTCGAGAAAGATAATTATATCATACTTAGAAACATGTGTTACAAAATCATGATCTTTCAGTTTAGCACCTAGACCTTGTATGTTCCATACCATTATTGTTAGGTTATTGTTAGACATATCCAAGTTATGTGACCTGGAGCTTTCAACTGTACTGCCAGAAGACAAATTATTAACATCTGAGATTATATCATCATGTCTTTTAAGTTCATCGTTATGGAAATCAATATCATTATTAACATCTGGAACTATATCATCACATGTTAAAATTTCACCACTATTCATTTCAACAATGTCCTGCAACACTAAAGTATCACCATTTACACTGATTTCTGAGACATTATCATGAGTAACATTACTTGTTATGACATTGTTCACATTAGTGTTATCAATTTTCTGAGCATTTATGTTACACACTTTCACATTTTCATTAATCTCACAGAACAATTGAGTGGCAGGCAACACACTAAAGACACTGCTTCACATGGTGAGCAACAGTCCGTGCAACAAGGTCCTTCGACTTAAGTGTGAAATGGATCCTGTCCAGACGAAGATGTGCCTTCTCGTTGCCTAGAAAGACACAGTTTGCAGTGTCTCGGCAAAGATGCGCACTTGCCAGGTTAACCTGGTCGATCTTGTTGTTCAGTGTAACATTCCCATGAACATAGGGCAGACCACTGAGCACAATGCGAGTGTCTACAAACTTTGATTTCAGGGTTTGCACAAGTTCCTTCAGAGAATATGAGATTGTATGAGCTGAGGTTCTTGAGTCACTAACCTCAACATCACCAGCATGGATAAGGATCGCATCTGGTCTATCAGCAGTGATGGCTGTTGCGATTGCCAGGATAGACGAAGGTGGTACTGTCTAGCCCATGTTCGAGCAGTCCTTGAGCTAGACCTCGAGTGTTAGAATTCCCCACCACCAATACACGCTTATTAGTAGACACACAATGAGGCAGTGAGGATTTCTGTGATTTCGATGGCGGTCTGTTGGTCCCCAGTATCTTTGTCGGAAGTGGTGGAAAGTCTCTCACATAGTCTGAAGCACGATCCCTGATCGACATCAGGATGTGCCCCATCATATTCCTTCCTCTGAGGGACGAACCACAGCCCCAGACAGAGTCAGTCTCTGTGTTGCGGATAAGGAGGCAGTCCACACTTTTCTGAAGAGCCATTCTGAAGGCACGACATTGCCTCCTCCATTTTCGTGAACTTGATCTTGTCCTAGGTGCTAATAGCCTGGGATGAATTAATACACTCTATCTATCTGTCTATCTATCCATCTATCTATCTATCTGTCTGTCTGTCTGTCTGTCTGCCTGTCTGCCTGTCTGCCTGCCTGTCTGCCTGTCTAGCTGTCTATCTATCTATCTATCTATCTATCATGGATAATGCTTTGGACAGCTCAACAGTTTGGATGGTAGGTAATTCAAAAGTTAATATTATAACAACAGTGGATGTTGATGAGTTCAAGGCCGATATAATTTTCTCAACTCTTACGTATCTCTATATTGGATGGCATACCATCCACAATGGATTATATATTCTCTACATTGTCCAACATCCCAGCAGTTTATTGTACATTTTAAGGAAAAGATATAAATCATGGAAATTTTGACAGTGACGTCTAAACTATGGCATATTTACTAACAGCCCTGTCAGGAAGTAAGCTCATGTCATGGTCACTGTTACCTCACCAGACACTCATCTTGTGATGTAACACAAGAAACATCAGCTGTATGACCTCACCAGACACTCATCATGTGATGTCAAACATGACAAATCACAGTGAAATCATGATGAGGTCATGTGGTGATCTGTGAGTTCAGTGTGAGCTAACTGTGAGTTAGCTGTATGACCCACCACAGATGGCATTGCAAGCCCATTGATTACAGGCCAGCTAATAACTGAAACTATAAATAGAACTGCTGCTTTATTGTGATCCTTTCAAATAAACACTAGGAGCAGTGGCATCTGTGGTGTAATGGTTAGCATGACTGCTTCTGTGTGGGTGCAACATTTTTAATATCTGATAACAAATAACTAAATTCTACCATAGGTAACTGTCATCACTTAATGATTGATGCAGCATCCAGCAAGACATCCAGAGTGTTCCACTGCACCAATATATATATATATATATATATATGTGTGTGTGTGTGTGTGTGAATTGCATTGTAATGTAGGATTTGATAGATGTGGCTTTACAATTGCAACTTATTAATTTTGTTTCATTATAACAAGACTAGGCTACCTAGTTTTGATGTGACTGGGTGGTGTAGTGGTTAGGGTGTAGGACTTTTAGGCTTAGGTTAGCTAGGTGGACAGGTGTTCTTGGAGTTTTTTTGTTTTAGTTCATAGAGTTAATCATTTGGGCAATAAATCAATAGCAACTATAGTGTTTTGCAAGGAGGAATTCTCAGTCTCAAGTTGCTTTATGAATTTATATCTGACCTGCTCAATTATTTAAAGGCATCTAATGGTGTAGCACTTAATAATCTCATGCTCACAAATATTTAATATGCTGATGACATAAGTCTACTAGCCCATTCTGTAATGTCACTCCAAAGTAGGAAAAACTAAAATAATAAAATTTGGCAATAACAGACAAAATCAATTTACCTTAACCCTTAGTGAATCCCACATAGCACACATCCATCATTAATATTGTTATGAGTTCATCCGACAGGCAGGAGGGCAGGCGTTACACTATCATTTCCAGAGCAGAACTCTAACACACACTTTCGTTTCTAGGGCTGAACTCAAACACTAATGCACTTACCCTAATGAAATTTTATACAGTAACACTCTATATGGCTAGTGGTGCCTTGTGATAGCCACACTGACATATATTGGCTATGTTTTACAAAATATTATTTCTTGAGTGTTTATATAGTGTGTACAATGACCCACTAGGCCTACATAGCCTGGTATGCAATGCTAATTAGAGTCCAAGATGGCCTATTTTCTTAACTCTTGAATTTCTTCATTTGCTCGTTATATTCTGTCAAGCGTAAAATAATACAATGTTCCCATGGGTTATGAAAAAAGTCTGAAAAAGTCTTACTTTATATTTTTAAAAATTAAGGCCTGTATTAAGTCTTACTTTTGTTTTGGATATTAACATTTAAATTGTAATATTCAGATGATTTGGTAAATATAAATGAATAGAAATTATGAACTTTCTTTAACTACACAAGAACTGCAATTATTTTATTGCTTAATAGCCAATACCCTGATTGTTTTTTTTTGACAATAAAATTTAATATATTGGTGTATATTACTATATTAGTCGTCTTATTTTTCATGTGCGCACGATATTATAATGTCCTACAAATATCTTACGTCTTACGAAGGTAAACCTGCAGGAACCCTGTATTAACGGCAATCCATCATGTCCAAAAACGTCATATATGGGCTATGACAATGATCCCAAGGAATATATATGAAATTCAGCAATAATGTTATGCCATATAAAGATGTTGGGTATAATGTCATACAAAATTAACCTTCAGGGTTTTTATTTACTTGTACTTAAATAAATAAAGTCTAAATACAATTAAATACAAAATCTTAAAAGGTTTATTTTGTATACTCAACACACCTATTTTAATGCCTTTATAAGTAAAAATATTTAGCGATTTACGAGCGTTCTACGAGTGGACACGAGTGGATGGCGAGTACATATGAATGGACAGTGGCTACTTATGGCTACATATGGCTAGCTATAGCAACGTACTTACGTAGAACGTACATAGATCTAATATAAACAAAGTTTTAAAATTTTTTAACATTTTGTCCTCTCTTCACGCTCGGCAAGTGAATCACGTATGGACAAGGATGAGCAAGGGTGAAAAAAAATTCATCCGTCGTCATATGTAGGTCTTATCCGTGTTAGTGTGAACGCCCCTTAAGAAGACTGCGAGTACAATAGGTCACGGCATTGAATTAAAGTTGGCCCTGTTAGTACACACCAGACAGCCAAAATTGGTGCACGGTTTGTAAATATTTTCATCAAACCATTAAAATGACCTAGTGTAGTTCCATTTTTCCTTGATTCCACATCTAAGAAGCTATTAGCCGTACATGGATGACTTCTTGCATTAACATGTCTAAATTATAGTACTTAACTTCTTAAACTTCATATTGACATGTACGTAAAACCATTTGTTACAATCAGGGAAATTCTGAATCCCCTTGTTACCAAACCCTTTGGTGACGTTTTTGCCTCTTTTTGAAATACTAATGATGTCATAGGGATCCCCACTTTTCCCACAAAGACGAAAAATTCTGGCATTTCTGACCATGCTCACCAAAATGGGGGAGTTTTACATAGATTTTGGGTGTAGCAGTCATGAATTCGCATTGGAGGTTCAGAAAAACTGCTCCAGAACTACAGAAAAAATATGGTAAAAATATTAAGTAATTCCTGCTTATAAAAGTGGACTACCTCAAAACGTCCTTCCTTTTAAGGACTCCTGTACTACAAACGAAGGACACCTCATTAAAATTGAAAATTCCACCAACCTGTACTAGAGTCTAAGGACGTCTTTCATTCTAAGGACATGCATACCACAGAGATCTATGGTGCTCCAAATAAATAGACAATTTTTGGGAAATGCCCACATAGAAAGGACGTACCTCGTTTTAAGTATGTACTTTAATCTGCGGACTGGCCTTGACCTGTTAAAGTATATACATATATGACTTCATATTTGATCACCTCATTTCCATATTCTTTTACGATATGGTATTGTGAAGGAAAAATATACCAAAATAATAGGCAATTTAGGCATTATCCGAGCCTTACCCAGCAAAACACAATTTTACTGCAGCTACTTTGTTTGTTATAACTGTTGTTGTTGCCAACCATTATTGGACCTAAACCCAGATAGCATTGTTAGCCACTGTCGTTAGAGATACAAGTGACACATCAGTGTCACGTGCATAAAAAAAATCACATAGTTTACTTTCATCTGTGGTTTGGGCTGGTATGACCTGGTGATTATTAATATTCCAAGAAAAGTAGAGACACCAGAATTTTACAGAGTTATTTTCTTGAAGTTATGCATTTCAATCTAGATCAAACAACATAAACAAACTGTTGTTTGCATTGTAAAAGCAGTTATAACATTGAACTACAATACTAATATAAACAGTGGTTACATCACATTATTGTCCAATTTAGATCTTAATTAACAACTAAGGATCCAAAAGATGTATGTTAGGCACTATTATATTCATTCCCAACCTGCTACAGTAGTATTGGTATTGATATTATGGTACTTGTAAGGAATTATTTGTCCACAAAGACAGTTAAAAGAATCAAATCTAGTAAGTACCTAAAAGACCCCTAGTTTTAAAGCAATATATAACAGAAAAGCATGCCATGCCTTGCCATGGTAATTTGGCCGACCATATAGGGAAACTATGTACTGAATGGTGACAACAATAGTTAAATAGATATATATAATATGATGATCAAAGTAACTCAGTGCATTACACACAGCTGTTAGAAATACATCTGACTTTGTCCTGTGTGCTTCCTAGTGATTTTGAATTTGTTTAGAATTATCATATTTTGATATCCTTGGATGGAACAAGAATAAAGATCAATAGATGCGACAGTGCAAAATCTACAAGGAGTTCAACTGGTGGTGGTAGTGGTGGTGGATTAGGGCTTTACGTCCTGTATTTCTGCACCTGATGGGCTAATTACCTGTAGGGACCATGGCAATGAGACACAAGGAGTTCAACTACATTTGTTGATGATGCTCGTGTACTACATGGGCATTCCCCGATGTTTTACTGCTGCACACCCTATGTTTTTAAATCTTAAACATCTAGAATTGACAGTGATCTTGACCAAAGGTTATTTTTAAAAATATACAAACTCACATGGTCAAACTCAAATATGTTTTAATTGTGATGAGCTAATTCAGACTTAAAAATAAAATGTTGAAATCTTATGTAAAATTTTTAATTCTCCATATCTCAGTTACCATTTGTTCAATCATCACCAAATGTCTTACTGAACTAGATTAGACATAGAAGTATATATCACTGCTTTCAACATGCATTTATGCAACAAATTGTTGCATAAAATATAAAACATCAGGAAAATTACCACTATTTCACATATGGAAAACTAGACATAAGTTTTAAACCATTGCAATAAATTTGTCAAAATATTTAGCCCTGAAATTTAACCAAGATATGAATTTTCAAAATTTGAAACTTCCAGGTCACCTTGGACCCTGACCTTTTGCCCAAGATCACTCCTATTGCACAACTTTATTGCTCTACCCTGAAACTATGTACAGCTGTACTTTTGCTAAAATTGATCCATTCAATCAAAAGTTGTCAGTGTTTTCAGTGTAATATGGAATTTTTTAAGTGCCATATTTCCCTATTCATACATCAACACCATGGTCTAGTGTGTGAGTGTTGAAGTTGTGGTTCTTTACATTTTGGATCATAATTTGTTCCTAAGTAAAAGCCCAGACAACATGCAGACATTGGGCAAAAGTTGGAAGACAACATTGGGCCAATGTCATTTTTGCACATTGGAGAGGCGTTGGCCCAACATCTTTGCCAAACGGCAGTGTTGGTATCACATGCTGCCTATGTGCATAGAGTGCCAATGTTGGGCACAGCATGGTACTAATGTTGGTGTCTGATGTTTGGCCAACCCCTCACCAATGTGCATAATGGCATTGGCCCAGTGTTGTCTGCCAACCTTTGCCCAACGTTGGCTCAACATCTGCATGTTATCTGGGAAAGGGTAATTACCTCTTACCCCCAATAATTGCAGTCTGATTTTATGATACAGGGTAGCAGTACTTCGGTCACTGACTAAACAGTTTATTAATTGTAAAATATATATTACAAGCGAGATAGCAGGCCTGTCAGCGTGCTTGCATATTACAGCAATATTTTGGTCTACTTTTCAGGATGTGTTACCTTTAAATTTTTAAAAGAGGCCAGGGTTGCTAATACCGTGGCTTTCCCCTATACTAGGTGAATTCTCAAACAGTTTCACACCTGGGCTCAGTAAGGGGGGATCGACTGACAAATATGTCTTCACCCATAGGATGGGTGAAGCCTTATAATGTGGAAAAATTATAAGCTTCCCTAACTAATCATGGAACTTGGAAAGAATTTTCACAGAATTACAGGAATTGTTGGACAGTATTAGGAATTATGGGTGTTGTCAGTATTAACAGGGGCATAATGAAATTGATAGGATTTATTGGGAATTATGGGAATTATAAAAGGGGAACAGGAGTTATGGTACTTGTAAGGAATTGTATGCAATTGGGGGGATGGCAGGAATTTATTGGGAATTATGGGTATTGTCAATATTAAAGGGGAACTAAAGGACAATTGTATGTTAGTTTTAAAAGTTCAATTGGATGTAAATGAATATATTGCAGAAGGTAAAAGTCTCTAAAAGTCAATTTAAGTATGATTTTAGGACAATTAGAAATGCAATTTACGCCACCTGCCAAAACGATGGGGGCCGCCATTATTGCACACGACACGCAAAGCCGTGACGTCACTTATGTACAGGCTATATGTCAGGCATTTCTAAATATTCCTAGGGCCTACAAATCAATCATAATTCTTGATTGCAATTTTAAAAGAAAAGTCTGAACAGATAGCACGCCAGCTGTTGGATTGTACTTCATCAATTTGAATTAGTTACTGGGAACTTACTTCAATGAATTAAATGCAATAACAGTGATTTGTAGACTCTATTCATGAACATATAATAATTTTGCTCCCAGGGAATTCAGCTTCCATTCTCTGAATGCCATTTATGATATCATATTTTTCAAAGAACTAACGGAAAAGTGAAAGTTAATTTTGATAGTTCAATTAGATAGTGTAAGGAATATATTGCAGATGAAAGAAATGTTTTAACTTTAGTTGAGTTTAGTCTAATTTTAAGCTAATACTTAGTGTCTTTTGTGCCACCCTCTGAAATGTCATGCCTGCACCAGGTAAACTTAGAGATCAAAATTACAATTATTCCAATAGAAGCCAGGACTATAAATCAATACCCAGGCTATATTAATTTGCATGCACTACAGAAAATTGCAATTAAAAATTAAATATTCATACATAATTTTCCCAACATTTAAGTTAGTCTGTGCATATGGAAATCAGAATTATACTGTATGAACTACAAGGGGAGGGAGGTCTATGCTAAATTCAAGTAGCCATGCATAAATAAATAAAATATATTATCCCAAACACCTTTTTTTTTAAGTTTCACTTGAACAAATAGATAGATAGATAGATATAATTGGCAACAAAATACCTCAGAGAAATTAGACCTAATTTCTCAAAGATAAAATATAATAAAGTTCTATAAAATAATTGTACTTCAAATAAAAAATAAAAATAAAATCGAGTAACTGATCTGATAAAATGCTAAAAAATACTCAATATATAAATATATTATACTCAGTTTATTACATAGACGATTAATTGACTCCCCAAGTGACTATTACTCTGATAATTGCATTGTATCAAATTGTTCAATAGCAATTTGACACTTAGTGAGAACCATGTCTATTGACATGCTGTTATAATACAAGGCTCAAGTGCAATTACAAATTGTATCTGAAACTGGTCAGTTCTCACCAATGGACCATTAGTCAAACATACTTGACCGATAGCCTATGACACAAGTGACGTATTTCCGGCCAGTGCAAAACACCACGGATGGCCTAAAATGGCGGCCACCGTAGTTCACAACACGGAGCTAATAAATGCAGGATATTACTTTACCAGGGCATATATACAAGTTATGAATAGCGTGAATGCGATTCAATGGACTAAAGCTAACTTCTGAGAGGTAAAGTGCTGAAGGTGTTAGTTCCCCTTTAAAAGGGACATAACTGGACTTATTGGGATATATGAAAATGATTAGGACATATGGGAATTATTAGGACTTATCGGGACATATGGGAATTATTAGGACTTATTGGGAAATATGGGAATTATTAGGACTTATTGGGGTATACGGGAATTATCCGGGACTTGAAGGAATTACAAGGAATTGTTGGGAGTTGCGGGATTAGTCGGAGTTGATGGAATTATGGGGTTAAATGGGGCCTATTGAGCAACCAGATATACCCTATCAACAAAATATAAAATACTCTGGTTGCACGGGGCGTTTGTAAACTTTTGGAAGGCAGTGTAAATAATGGTATGCATGCAGCATTAATCTGACAATGTGATTCCAGAAAATGACCCTATCCCATTGTGTGCAACTGGTAGCACATGCTCAGTCCAACCTAATGGATACAAGTGCATCTGCTTGCCTGGATACAGTGGGACTCACTGTGAAAACGGTAAGAATAGTAAATTTCTCAGAATAAGAGGCATCTTTTGCCACCTGGGGCATATCACACTCACACACACCCACATACCAAGCAATAATGGTTGACTATTTATTTCAGACATTGACGAATGCAGCCACAGTCCTTGTTTGAACAATGGAACATGCAACAACACACCTGGAAGCTTCAACTGCATTTGTCCACCTGGAATCAATGGAACCATCTGCCGTAAGAGTCTATCTATTCAAGTTCAAGTTTAAAAGGTTTATTGACCATGCTTAGTATTAATACAAAGTTACAAATAAAAACTTCTATCTATCTGGCTGGCTGGCTGACTGGCTGGCTATAGCTGTATGCCAGTGTCTGTCTGTCTGACTCAGACTGTCTATATGTTATTGTATTGGAAAACCAAAAAAATTAATATTGTTTAATGTGCATTGCCTTGATTAGAATAAAAAAAAAAGAAAAAAAAGAATATGCACTGCTTGCGCTTTGCAATAACCCGGAATTCAATAATCTTGTTTGTTTTTGAATAATGATAAGTTAAAAGAGTTGTTCTTTCACATTCCAGAAATTACACCGTGCACTCCTGCTCCATGCAAGAACGGCGGGACGTGCAACCTCAGTGGTCCCACTTTCTCCTGTGGGTGTGATACGGCTTATGGAGGATCAACATGCACTCACGGTCAGTAATTTACAAACACAACTAAAAGAAAGTTTGTTAACATTTGGATAAGGTACCCCTTTTTCAAAATGGAGTCATATGTCACAATTACTCAAAAGGAGTGAACTTCTCCTCCTACCTCTGGAAGGGAGTATTTATATATGTTACTAGCTCTTCATCAGAGTAGACCACCTTACTTGTCAATCTACTTAGTTTTTGTTTAAGTGAGTGAACACTATTTTTTAAATATAATTAATTGTCGATGGAATTTGATGATATAAATGATGATACAAAAACTAAATGCCTAGAATGAACAGGCATCGTATCATTGTACAAGAGTGCTGTTACAGATATTGGGGATTAACATGGAAAATGCTAGTTTACACAACTTTGACAATGCTGCTTTTGTCGATTTTCCAAATCTAAATCCAGTCATGAGTATAATATATCTGAATACAAGTTTGTGTTCTTTTCAAGCACGTACATCCTGCACTACTCTAGTGATGGGGTTCGGCACGGGCGGAACTGCATTTGCTGACCCAAACAACAATGTCCCAGTCACTGGCTTCAAAATAGACATGGGTGTATTCTTTGGTATGAACATTGCTCACTTGTAAGTAAATTTCAGATTTTTAACTCCTACATTAAACTCCACTTATACTTTCCTATTGTTCTGAGCAAAGTTGACAAACAAACATATTACAGGCATACAGAGTAAGTAAAAACCACAGCCTATGTAATAGTTATGTCATGAGTAGTTCACTACCATTTTTTTATTTTGGTTATTTTCCTCCAAGAACAACGGGAAAAGTATCATGGCCGAGTAACAACTGTGTAATGACTAGCAGTGTCTATAACATTAGAATGACGTATATATTATCTCTAGAAATCCAAGCCCACTGACTGGTCTCAACTTTTAAATCCATCAGATACTTAAACATAGATCTCTATTTCTCAGGTTTCTTTTTTTTTTCTTTTTTTCGCAGGTATCTGCTCCTTTGAAATATACATGGAGATTTATTTTCTATGAAAATATATAATTTTTAAAGCTTAGATTCTCAGAATAAAATTGGTGTTATTAATTTGCATAGATATTTATCGGTATTTCTCTATTTAAACTTTTAGATGGACATCCATTTTATCTGATTTCTCTTCCTCTATAAATAAATTCATAGAAAGTTTTATTGGTGAAATAGGTAAAATATATACACCAAAAGCGTTGTAAGAAATATTTACAAAGTTTTTATAACATATTGGTTATAAATTGGTGAATATCTTTCCCCACTAAATAATTCATGTACTCTCCTTCAGTCTGCAACTTCGCTACGGCACCCAGTGGGGCCCACTACGCGGTTCCTATACTTCCACAGGCGTCACTGTGCTTTTCGATGCAGACGAACACGTCACTGGACTTGAAAGTGCAATTCTTGATGGTTATGGATGGGTCCTCTCCATGCACTTTTTCACAAATAAAAGAAGCTATGGTCCTTATGGAGACCATTACTCGGCTGGCACAACTATTAATGCAATACATTGTTTGTCAGACAAGAAGCTCTTCTACATAACAGGAAGGAAAGGACTCTTTCATGACAGGATTGATTTCCATTATGGTGTTTAGCTCATTGAACATTTGCACATTAAATTATTTTTGTTAAAATCACACGCATCACAATCGCCCTGTTTGTGTATTTAGACGGTTACAACCACGTAGGTTTTTTTTACTCGAGAAGTGGTGTGTGTACTATAGATTAATTTAAATATACCAAACAATAACACAAAAAGACATGGTGGAAGCACTCTATATTATTTAGGTGCTAAAATGTTTAATGAACTGCCGACAAAACTCACAAATTTAAAAATTGTAGAACAGTTCAATATACAATTATATTTATAAGAGGCTTTTACACATAGATAAATATTTTAGTTCGTTCGATTGCACGATTGAGTATGATTGACATTGTTTAATGGCCTTTCATGTGATAACAATTTGAATCGAATTGAATTAAGCTATTAATAGTGATTATGAAATATGTTCACTGTTTTCACACTCCATATTAGTGAATGGTCCATACGAATGACCCTGAATTGATTGATGAGTTCAATTTCTGTGTAAACAAAATTTATGTAGGTATTTTGTTTACTCGGTTCATTACTGCGTTTCATTCACCTAATTGTAAAAATCAATGTTCGTCTGTTTTGTTTGGCTTGTATAACAATACCGTCACTGCATGACCTTCACCTTCACATTGATGGGCTAAGTCAAATATATACGTTTCTGACAAGAAAGAACATTTTGATTTGTAATTGCAATGGCACTGACATTTGCTTTATATGACAGAATGTTATAGTTTGGACATATTTGGATAGATGGCTTGGTTCAGCACCAGGCCACTAACAATACTAACTTAAATTGAGTCACTTATACTGTAGTGTTTTACAACAGATTTCACAGACTTTGAAACTAAACTTCAAAGGACTTCACGTGAATCCCGCACCCTAGTCCGGCAGCCAAACCCAAATTTTAGGGGGTACCCTCAAATGTTGTCTATAGTTTTGATCTTGGTGTCATTTGAAAGCTAAGAATGTGTAGATTAAGAATCTGCCAGGTACCCACCTAACACCCTTGAGCATTTTGCGTAATTCAAGATGGCGTTCAATATGGCTGCCCAAAGTCAAAATCGCCAATATCTTCTCTCCAAATTAATCTAGAAACACATTTTTTGGGGCTATACCATGGTTTTTGGGGTCAAGTAAATGTTGTGTCCGGCTGAAGTTACAAGTATCTCCCCTCCTAGTTGTAATTTAAGCACATATCTTGGGTCTAGACCTAGGTTTGGGGTCTGGTCAAAACGGCCAAATAATAACGGCCAACATACCAGGACAGCCAATCGCAAAAACGGCCACCATACCAAGACGGCCATAGGATAAAACAGCCATGTACCAAAACGGCCAATTGTACTATTTGCAGCTTTTTTAGAATATATGCTTTCTCATTTATCTATCTTCTTCTACCTATACCTATAGTCATATTTCCTATCTAAAAGAAGAATTCCCCATCTAAATGTGACTGGTTTCAATAAAAAAAATTCAGTCTGTAAATGATCACTTCATTGTATTTGAAGTTTACAGTATTCATTTTAGATTTTTATTTTATTTTATATATATATATAAATTATTAATATTTTGTCATCGTTGTTGTTTCTGAAAATATTCCAACGAATTAAAATTGATATCGCATGTTCCATCCATGATCAAAACAAATTATCGACAATCTCCCTCAGATAGATGGTTCGTCTTGGTTTTATCACATACAATCAACCCTCGTTTAACAGGGCCTCATTTATTCAGTTCCCTCTATCCGCCCGTCTGGGGCTGGGAACGGATATGTACATGTACCCCATTTACCTGGTTCTGTCAGCACCCAGCCATTTGTGCATAGAATTTAAGTTTTGTAAATGATAAATTGCTTCACTTATCTGCACAGCCCACCCCAATATGACTGGAACCATTGTTGATCACACTTGACAGTGTCGAGCAAACAATTGATTTTAGCATCAATTGGTCTTGTTTGAGATCAGATAGAGTTTAAAAAAGTATACTGCATTACAATTGCAATTAACACTGAAACAACTATTAAGCTCTAGGATTGGCTATGTCATATGGACCAGTCTACCCCAGGACTTAGTTAGGTAACCTGATTTTAATTGGAATTTTTATTGGCTACACACATTTTTTATTAACTAGAAAATAAAAATTTTGCACCTCTCTCCCTTCACCATATAAGTTGTTTTTGCTGAATCAGGCACAACTAATAATTTGATGTCTTACTAACGATGAGCATCCTCTGTTCATGAGATTGGGGTGGGAGCCTAGCCCACTGGTAGCGCGCTGGGCTTCCAACCATTGGGTCCTGGGTTCAATTCCTGGTCGAGCCTATGTTGAATGTCTGTTTCATCCCTCATTGCCATGGTCCCTGCCTGTCCTAATTAGCCCTGCAGAAACACAGAATGTAAAGCCCTAATCCACCCACCAACTCACCTGTTCATGAGATTAATGGCATCTGATAACATGATTAGGGTATCTCAGGGTTGTTTCCTGATGGTCAACAAATTCCCTGCATGTGATATAACATATATCAATGTGAAGTGGGCTTGGTTGGACTTCCACATTATTTTCTGGATAGGTGCATTATGATTACACCTGTAGAGTGTTAGTCAGAACTCAAAATTTATTAGAGCTTATAAAATGTCAGACCATAGTTCTATGGTCAAACTTCACTGATGATACAGTAGTTACCCCCATGTGCATTTGCTCAGTGAGGCACTGGTAAGTGGTAATGGTGATTCTTCTGATAGCTATGTCGTGTTCACCAAGTAGTCATATATATACATATATATTCCTTGAATGGTGAAGTTTTGGCGATACAAGCCACAAAATCCATGGTTGCGTGCTTTTTTGGTCATCAAAGCTTTGCAAAATATTTTAGAAAAAGTTGTGGCCCAATCCTAACTGTTTCGTATCACATCCAACCCAGTATATGCTGGATTAAACATTACTGTCTGCATTGTTACTAAAAGGACAAAATAGTAATAGAAAGAGAACATCAAGTCTGTAGCAATGAACAAATGGTGTATATAGTTTGTTCTCTCTGAATCACGATAGGATGCATTGTCGATGTCAGCTGAATAAAAAGCATGATATCACTGTTACTGCTAAATGTATGCATCTGACATCAATAACAATACCTGAAATGCAGTATATAAACCCAAACACCTAGGTATAGATCCAAAGTAGGTGTTTCTGTCATAACTGAGAGTGTAGATACTTGTGATTTTAGACGGACATGATATTTACATGAACATTATGGATGATATCTCTGTTACTTCTATAAAAAAGTGTCTGACACCAATAACAATGTCAGAAAGGAATTCTTTGACCCAAAACACTATGGTATAGACCAAAAAATTGTGTTTCTATGGTAATTTGTAGAGATATGGGTGATTTGGCTTTTGGCAGCCATATTGGACGCCATCTTGAATTACGCAAAATGCTCAAGGATGCCAGGTGGGCACCCGGCAGATTCTTAATCTACACATCTCAGCTTTCCAACAACACCAAGACCAAAACTATAGACACCATTTGAGGGTTCACCTCAGTGTCTGCCGAACTACTCCTGTCGGTTGAGCGATAGCCTTAGCCAACTATAGTTCTGGATTCACATAAAGTCCTTTGAAGTTGAGTTTCCAAGTCTATGAAATTTGCTGTACATATGATGTGCTAAAGCATCCTAGAAGAGACGATGAAATCTGCGAAATTAGCTGTATTCAAGCAAATTCAAGAGCAAAAGCGGTAAATTACAATGGTAACAATATCAGGTCTAAAAGGTAAACATGAACATGAACATGATTAAGTTGTATTGATGAGGCGGTCTTACACTCCACCCGCTTGATAGCTGACTGGCCGACACTTCGGTATTTATGACTTATATTGTGCATCATAAATGGATTGCTGGGATAGGTCTTTATATGTGGAGCTTATCTCCAAAACATCAAATACATAAATCTGAACTTTAAAAGCCATGCACATATTATCGATTAAGTCTTGCAAGATACTATGCCGTGTGCATTTTCTGTGAACAAATACAAATTTGAAAAATGAAGAAAGGCATTTATATAGGTTAGGCAGTGACAGTGCTTTACTATATATAATAATGATTTAGTCATGAATTAATGTGCATAATTCTAGTCTAGAGACTGAAAAAGAAATTTAAAAAACCAACAAATAGGAAAAACATAGAGGAGACCCCTGAAGTAAATAGGTGCCATGGTCCTGTGGATAGTTAAGGTATTGGATGGTTAAAACTCAGCCGCGGCACAGAGGAACTGAGCAGAACCTCCTGAAACCATTGCTCCACTGCACCCAGATGTAATTAGGGGGGTTGGCTATATAGGCTGAGATAGCACTGGAGTCTGATTATAAAGCCTAGTTCACACTATCACAGATAAGACCTACAAGTGACCACGGATATAAAAATGGGCTAAACGTGCTCATTCATGGCTCTGTTATGCATAAATTCTTTCAACGAGCGTTCGAAGGACCTCTGTTGTGTGCTCGGCAAACATCTGTTGACCACTCATCTATCGCCAAGCATCCGTGAGGCATCCAAGAGGCATCCATGAAGCATCCAAGAGGCATCCATGAAGCATCCATGAGGCATCCGTAGGGCATCCGTGAGGCACTCGTAGATTGCTCATGTGAGTGCTTCATGAGTGAATGAGGACAGGGCTATGGATGGGCTACGAATGGGCATGGCAGAAGACGGGCGGGCCACAAAGGTCCGCCGAGCATTGTATGAGCTGTACAAGAGTGGACACGAGTGGATGGCGAGTATACATTGATAGACAGCCGCGAATGACCACGAATGGCCGGCGTTGGCCGGCGTTGGCCGGCGTTGGCCGGCGTTGGCCGGCGTTGGCCGGCGTTGGCCGGCGTTGGCCGGCGTTGGCCACGAATTACATAGAACGGTCACTGACTCACTCCCGGGCAATTCCTGTAAGTAATATATGTAAACAATTCCTTTGTAGAACATCCGCCAAATTTTTTAACATGTTTAAAAATATTTTCCCTCACCTTGGGTGCTCACGATTGATTTAGGGAAAATATTTCTCCTGGGAGCGTTCTATGGATTAGCATGAGTATCCGTACATTGCTTGGCAAGTGAATTACATATGGCCATGGATGAGCAAAAGTAAAACTTTTATTGTCATCCGTGCTAACTCGCCATGCCCATCCGTGACAGTGTGAATGCCCCTTAAGTGTCTCGTAAATTTTTTTTTAATCAATCAATTTTTGTTTTGTTTTATCTATTATTCCACGATGCAGTTTCAGTAATAAAAATAGGTTCAGTGATTTGTGATCAAAAAAGGAAAGTGGTGCAAAATGGGGACACCAGCAATTTTGCTTCATTCAGTCTGTCCCATTTTGCCAAACATGGACTTACTTAATGCAGTTAATTAACAATTACAAATTATGTCCATTACACTCAAAATGTACAATTGAAAATCAACTCACACATTAATGAGTCACGTTCAATAACATATTAATTACAATTTCCAAAAAAAAAAAGGTAAATATTTTAAGAAAACATTTTTGTGGCACACTAACACAAAGTGTCTGCATCATTCAAAATGACCGTCATAGAAGTCTTTGTGATGCCATTAATTAATTTATACTATCTATTTACACCTTGTGGCAGTGTCTGTCCCATTTTTCTCCATGACTCCGTTTTGCCCCGCCTTCCCCTACTACTATGTGATATTTATTCTTTAACTGCACGTACTGCAGTGTTGAATTATGTTCTTAATAACAAAAATGCCAAGGAAAAAAACTATAGAACGAGGTTCTTTTTTGTTCAGTCTGAAAGGTCATGATGTGATGATTTGTCAAGCACAACTGCAGTAGGTCACAGTGAGTTGCCACCATGACATGCACTTTAGAAGCAATTGGTGTACTAGTTAGTGTTGCTTTGGATAGGTTGGAAATTGGTGGATTACCTAATAAGGTTACCAAGGATTGGTAAATACGATGAAAGGTACATCCTCATCACTGGGTGTGACTCTGGGTTCGGCCATGCAACAGCAAAAAGGTTGGATGAAATGGGGTGCAATGTGTTCGCTTAGTGTCTCACAGAAAAAGGAGAGACTGAACTTAAATCTGGATCTTCTAACAGACTGAAAACCATTCGGTTAGATGTGACAAAAACAGCAAGTGTGAGGAAAGCTTACGAGCTTGTGAAGTCACATCTACCTGAGGGAAAAGGTCTTTGGGGCATAGTGAACAACGCTGGTGTTACTGGTCAATTAGGACCTTGCGAATGGCTGACTATTGATGATTACAGGGCATGCATGGATGTCAATATTTGGGGTGTCATTGATTGTTCCATTACGTTTTTACCATTGATCAAAAAGGAACGAGGGAGAGTGGTCAACATGGCCAGTATCATGGGACGTACAAGCTTAGGTAGTTCCCCTTATGCAATTTCCAAGCATGCTGTTGAAGCCTTTTCCGATAGCCTGAGAAGAGATATGTTTTTGATCAACAAGCAACAGAGGCAGTAATTTGGGTTTAAAATTTTTTGTTTAATGCTCCAAAAGTTGACAAGTAAATAGAGTTGAAATAAAGATTACGTTAGACATTTTTGTTGATGTAGTTTTAAGGCATTAGTAGTTAAATGCAACATGTGGATAAGTAGTACCAAAATAGGTATACAATGGTTAAATATGTAGGAATAGCAAGTTAAACAAGGAAGTAAATGACTAGAGCTACTAAGTATATAACATAATACAACCACAGTATAGCGGCAACAATCTTTAAAAACTACCATCTAGGAAAGTCACAGAGTTGGGAAGCCCTGTAAGAGCCATAAGGCAATGGCTATGGCAAGAGTCATTGGCTGGGTTCCCAACAAAATAAATCACAAGGCACAAAGTCGGAGTTAGGCACAAGGTACAGAGTCACAATGAAGAGCGTCAGTGTTCAGGATATCACTTGGCAAGGCCGGAGTGACGAGCTGGGCTGTAGGATCTTGAAGAGGGGCTGTCACCTGGCATGGCCAGAGTAACAGGGATGAGGGCATCTATAGATGGTGTGACACCTGGCATGGCCGGAGTGACACATACGAGTGAGATGGTGTTGAGCAGTTTATTGCGGAAGGGTGTGTTGGTTCGGTCTGATGTACTTGAGGTATGCTGAGCTACGCCAACATCCAGCGGTACGGATTGTGTTGTCGGAATGATGGTCCTGTGCAAGCTGGGTGGCGCGGCCAATACGGAATGAGTGTGTGTTATAGAGGCCAGGATCAAGGCCAATATAGTGGATGGAGCGTTTAACCATGGAGCTGAACATCTCACGGTCAACAGGAGTGCCCGTTCTTGTGAGAAAGAGGGGGCCGGTCGAGTTTCCCCTTAGCGCCAGGTAATTAGAGAGAGTGAGGACTGGGCATGTAGTTGTGTCATTATCCGACTGAATGACCAGCGTGGGGGTATGATGACGGCTATGCTTATATGATCGGAAGGAAATGGTCAGGGAAGTTAGGGTCATTGCGATTTGGTGGAGTTGCAAGGTGTGGCTTGTGTTGGCAGAGTGAACAGCCTCGCCCGCTCGCAGGCATGCATGGAAGGTTAAGGTGTAGATAGCTGACCATAGAAGGCGATCATAATCTGTAGCAACCAAGTGTTGCAGTGCACTGATGATATCGTGAAGGATAGATTTTGTTATTGGATGCTGTCGTTTGGTTGTTGGAGCAGCGGATACTTTAAGGGCACCCTGCAGAGCTTTTGTGACAATTAGGTGACAAGCAGGATCAGGCACAGCATATAGTTTGTGGATGAAGGAGATAGCCGAGGTGTAGGTTTTGATGGTTCTGTAAGCCAGACCCCTAATGTTGAGATGAGCAATGAACAGACAGACTTGTTGAGATGTTGCTGGGAACTGAGGGTCCATGAGTGTGTCGGACTGAAATGCCTGAAATGCTGTCCAATTTCGCTGGTAAATCTCTGCTGTAGATGGTTGGAGAGATGCCTTGAGTAGAGTCAGGAGATGATGTTGAAGTTTGCTGGCAGCAGGTGATGTGGGATTGGGGTTGGGTAGGGCAACATCCCATACTTGTTGAGGACCTCGGGTGTAGCAGCCTGTCGAGAAATGAGATCACATAATGTATTGTTAACACCTGGGATATGGGCAGCAGTAAGGAATATATTATGCTGGAGAAGTAGTAAAACTAATGGACGGACAATTTGCATAATTAATTGGCACTTAGAGGTATTGGCGTTGAGAATGTGTACAACTGCCATGTTGTCTGTAAAAAAGGTAATGTGTGAATTGGCCAGTTTGTGAGCAAATATTGACATAATGATGTGGACAGGGTATAGTTCTAGTAGTGTAATGTTGTAGTGTTGCCATTGTTGAGGCCAAAGTCCCTGAATCCAGCGGCGACCGTAAGTGGCACCAAAACCTGATTTGGAAGCATCAGACCCTAATTTGATGGTTTTGGAGGTGTAGCTGTAGGGTTGGGAGATGATGGTTATGCCATTGTGGTTGTCCAGAAAGGAGGACCATGTCTGGAGGTCACGCTTCATTTCTTTTGTTAAAGTGACATAATGGCTTGGATTCATGATTCCCTTGGTGCGGTCATGTAGGCGCCGGAGGAAAGCATGGCCAGATGGGATGACTGTTGTGGTAAACTGCAATTTTCCAATTAAAGATTTAAGTTGACGTAGTGTCATAGTGCGCTTTTGGACTGCTGCTGATGTGTCGAGTCGATACTGGATGAGTTTAGGCATGGGTAGCCGAGCCTGCATAAGTTTAGTGTCCAGTTCAATACCCAAGAAAGTGAGAGTTGTAGAAGGCCCTTCAGTCTTGTGTGGAGCAATGGGGACATTGAGATATGTGCAGAGAGACTGGAAGGTGTGTAGATCTCGTAAACACCGGGCACTTGTTGGTTGAATGAACAGAAAATCATCAATGACCTTGACATTTGAGGTTAGGCAGTACTTTGTTTTAAGTATCCATTGTAAAGCTGATGAGAAGGCCTCGAAGATCTTGCAGGAGGGGGCAACACCCATACTTAGCATTTTTTCGTAATAAAACAATCCATTGAATTGAAAACCCAGCAGATGATATTGGGCTGGGTTAACGGGAATTATTCTGAATGCGTCAGCAATGTCGCTCTTGGCCAGATAGGGGCTGGGTAAATGGTGACAGATAAATTCTATTGCATGCTGTAATGTTTGGTACTGTACTGTAGTATGCTTCTTGTCGATGTTGAAATTGACAGAATTAATATCATATGGGTATGATAGATTGTGGAGAAGGCGAAATTTTCCAGGAGTTGACTTTTCACGCAGTGCAAGGGGTGAGGATTTGAAATTTGGGAAGGGAGGCGTGGTGAAGGGACCAGCTACCCAGCCAAGGGCAAGTTCAATTTGCAATTTTTCCTGTACTATTTCGGGTCTGTCTAGTACACTCTGGGCATTCTTTGATGTTAGTGGAGTATCCGGGCCGGTGAAATGCAGGGAGAACCCATTGGTGAAGCCATCAATGATATAGTCATGTTGGGGATACCCTTGAAGCAGCTCACTTAGCCTGCTTACGTTGATTGGTGTTGGAAGGCTTGTGGTGCTTGGTGGGAGGTTGATGATCGGGCTGATCCCTCCTGTACTGCCTGCTACGGTGGGCGTGGCATCCTTGGTAGACAGGGTGATGTCGGTTGCAACTGGGGCAGTTGTGGCGGAAGGTGCATTGTGATGAGTCACACCTGGAGCCTCGCTGGTGAAAGGCAAAACAGTATCCTGTTGGGACCCGGAGTTGTTGTTGGGAACGAAAGGGCTGGTACTGTGGTGTTTTCTTGGTCATTTTTTGCTGGAAGGCTTTCAGGTAAGCGGTAGTCTGCAGGTCTGCCCTGAAAGTGAGCCAAGAACATCTGGTGTGTTCCCTGTCGACGCGAAACTGTGTGTCGTAGAATTGCCAATCTGCACCAACAGACATCAGGTTCTTGATCTGTTGGCTATAGGTGAGCATGGGGGTGGTCTGATCAGGGTGCTTTGTGGTGTACACTGCAATGTAGACATCCATGGCTTTGCCCCATTCTTCCTCTGTGAGTTCTTTTTTCTTCTTAGGAGTTCAGTTAAAGGCAGCCTGATTGTAATCGGAATGAGGATTAGGAAGGGAAATTTGGAATGAATGAGCATGCTGGGGATGAATAAGGTCAGGAAACTCGATGTATTCATCTGCCCAAATCTTCTCCTTAAGCTTATTTGGCACACTGAGGCCAATTGGGGTGCCGGTAAGCTGCACTGGCCGTTGTAAGGGGTGCGTTGCCAGTTGGAGTGGGAATAGGTGGGACTCACCAGATGGAGCTTGTGGCATGATGAAAGGCTGCGGCTGGTTGCTACTGTGTGGAAGCTGATCTGCAGGCTGTTGAGTGCTGCAGTGTGGAAGCGGCTGAGCTAGAGGCCCCGGATGCATGGGTTGGGCTGTAGGCTGTTGGGTTGAGCTGTGTGGGAGTGTCTGGCTGCTAGGCAGCTTTTTGGCCAAGGACTGCAGGGAAGCCTGCATGGCTTCAAAAGCATGGTATTGCTTTGTCATCAAGGCTGCCATGGTGCCTAGAGTGGTGAGAACAGCATCGTTGGTCGCAGATGGGGGTGGTTGGTTTGCGTCACCTGGCATGGCCGGAGTGACGTTTGGGTACTGTGCTGGAGTGGAGTCACCTGGCATGGCCGGAGTGACTTGCTGAGCAGGTATAGGTTATGCGGTGGGCAGGGCAGCCTCGTCTTCTGAGGAGTCAGGTGATGATGCACGTTGATAGCAGGCTGGCAACTGTCGGCGGCGAGCTGGTGCTTTCCGGGAAGCAGTGCTACGCTTAGTCTGCACTTTCAGCTTTGTCTGAAAAATTTGAAGAGAAAGCGCGGTAGTAACCAATCAGGATATATAAGGAAATGTGGACTGGAGGAGGATCCATATTATGAAACGTGAAGTGGTGAGTTTGCAGGAACGATGAGGTTGGAGAGTTAATAAGTAATGAAAAAAAAAAAATTGACAGTGTGACAGCAACATAATTAACCTGTCACAAACATAGAAAATGGTAGGAGGGGTAGATAGTGATTTTTGAAATGACAGTCCGGCAGCGACAGAGTTATTCTGTCACGAACTGAAATGTAAGTTAGTAATATTGGAACTGTTACAAATGTGACAAACAATGGAATTGTAGAAATTTGAAATATTGGAGACGTGTAAGTTGACTGTTCGACAGCGACAGGATTAACCTGTCACGAACAAAGAAATTTAACATTACAATATATTGGAGACTTGTAAGTTGAGTGTCCGACAGCGACAGGATGAACCTGTCACGGACAATGAAATTGAAAAATTGAAGATATTGGAGACTTGTAAGTTGACAGTTCGGCAGCGACTGGATTAACCTGTCACGAACAAAGAAATTGAACAGTGAATACTTTTGAGAGTTGTAAGTTGCCTGTCTGACAGCGACAGGATTAACCTGTCACAAACAAAGAAATAGAACATTAAAATATATTGGAGACTTGTAAGTTGAGTGTGCGACAGCGACAGGATTAACCTGGCACGAACAATGAAATTGGAAAATTGAAGATATTGGAGACTTGTAAGTTGACAGTTCGGCAGCGACAGGATTAACCTGTCACGAACAAAGAAATTGAAGATTAAAATATATTGAAGACTTGTAAGTTAACTGTCCGCCAGCGACAGGATAACCTGTCACGAACAAGAAATTGAAGATTCAAATATGTTGGAGACTTGTAAGTTGAGTGTCCGACAGCAACAGGATTAACCTGTCACGGACAAAGAAATTGTAAAATTGAAGATATTGGAGACTTGTAAGTTGACAGTTCGAAAATATATTGGAGAGTTGTAAGTTGAGTGTCTGACAGCAACAGGATTAACCTGTCACGAACGATGAAATTGAAGTAAAGGCAGTGCGACAGCGACAGAATTGTCACGAACAAGGAAATTATTTAGAATTGTAAAACTTGACAGTCCAACAGTGACAGATATATATCAGGCACGAACCAAAAAAGTAGTATTAGATATTGGAATGGATAAGTGAAGATGAATTCAGTTGGAGAGGAAGAAAGAAATATTATGAAAGATAGCACTGAAATGTTAAGTTTGGAGTGTTCAACAGCAACACGTTTCACCGCATCACGAACAAAAAAAAAAAATTGTACAGTGTGTAAGTAATTGGAGTAATTTTGTTCTGTTCAATCGGCCGCATTAGAAAGGCGGGAAACTGCAAGGAAGATAGCCTTACGAAGGGAGGCAATGTACTTTTTCCTGCCCAAGTTGGTGCTTGGGTGCACCCCATCACGAGACCAAAAATGGGTAGGGACAGCCCAGAATCCTTTATGGATGTGGAAAAACATGTGCTGCTCTTGGTCACACATGGTCTTTAAGAAATGGTTGACTGCATATGCACGGGCCTTGTATTGATAAGGGCTTAAGGGGCAAAGACTTGCAGTGCGATCCAGGAGTGAGCATATAAATACTTGGCCAACACCATAATGGTTGATGAGTGTGTTGGCAATGTCAATAATAGTGGTGGCAATATGTAATGGGTCGGCGTCATTTACAACATCATTGGTGCCGTAATCTAAGATAACGAAGGAGGGGGCATAATGGCGGAGTTCTCTGTGGGGGAGGGTGAAATTAGGGCGTGTTATGCGGATTTTTGATGATCCGCAGGTGCAGAGACGTCTTTCTCAACGTAGAACTACGCCAGGGTATGTCGTAGACGAAAGGAGACACAGTTGACAACAATCGGTTGGTCAGAAGTAGAAAATTTTGTTGATGAATTGAGGCGATATTTTCAGAGTGGCTCTGTTGCAACGATGGCGGACGAGAGATTGAGGAAGCCAGGCTGTGATTGGCTGATTGAGGTCATGTGACCATTTGGCGGGAAAAGGGAGCATTAAGTACTTGACTTGTTGAACAAAAAACCAGCTGTACAAACACAACTGTTAATATGATTTTGGGGTGGGCGTCTCCATCATTGAACCTGGATACTTCAAAACCACCCTCACCACCTTAGAGACACTGCAGAACAATCTGACGAGAGCTTGGAACAGATCATCAGATTATGTTAAGGAACAATATGGTGAGGATTTTTTTGAGGCCAGTCACACCAATGTACAAAGGTTAGGCCGCTTTGCTCAGCCAGACATCTCGCAAGTGATCGATACTTACATCTATGCTCTGACTGGAGTCCACCCTCGACCGAGATATGTCATTGGAAATGATGCTAATACATATTTTTGGCCATCCAGGCTTTGCCGGAAAGCTTGGGAGATTTTTTGATACGATTATTACAAAAAGGCCGACCTAAACCAGCTGGCTGCTTGCCAAAGTGTTAATTACTCCATCATTGAACCATTTAAAATATATCTGTTTTGCTGTGAATTGGAAGTTTTTTCAACAAAATTAAGAGGAAAGTCATACATTTAGATATGATGTATATATGATGATAATGATAAAATTAAAAGACTGATGGAAGATGATACTTTAAAAGAAGCAGCGATTTATCTTACTAAGGCTTTTGAGAAAAGACAGAGGAATTTGTATCTGTAAATATTAAAAGGTCCAGAAAATTACATTATACTGTTTATCTCATTTACATTTTTGAAACCACTGTTCAGTTGTTACACTTACATAATGATTTATGTTTTGCTATTTTGTTGTGTTAGTATTTTATATTACACATTGTTTGTCTTTTGAGTACCTTATTTTTACACTAGTGTTTACAGGTGAATTGTAGGCCAAAGAGGGCTGGGGGCTAGGCCACGAGTGTCATGAGCCCATTTCACTAAAAAAAAGAATTTTCTCTCTCTCTTTCTCTCTCTCTCTCTCTCTCTCTCTCTCTCTCTCTCTCTATATATATATATATATATATATATATATATATATATATATATATATATATATATATGCTAATTATCACGTATCATTGTACAAAGTGTGTTGTGTATGAATGTGTAGGGTGCTGTGCATGCTAAAACAGGTTAGGGGACACACAATTTCCAATTATCAAAAGGCCAACATAACAGCGTACAATCTAAATAGATTGTGAAATATAAACTTTTTAATGGTTCAATCTGCTATATTATTGCAAATGGCTTCCCATATACGTTTGCTAATTCGGTCCCGGGTTCGATTCCCGGCCGAGCCTAAGTTAGATGGCTGTTTCATCCTTCGTCTCATTACCATGGTCTATGCCTGTCCTAATTAGCCCAACTGGTGCAAAAATACAGGACGTATTCGCATGAAAACATTTAAGTTAAAAATACACGGTATGTTGGTTCATATACTGATATTAAAAACAATAAATGGAAACGTTGCATGCAACCTGTCGTGTTGATATGGTGTGTTCTTACATAAGAGCGTAATTACTCTTGTCTCATGAAACCTCCTAATCAATACCTCTTGTCTACAGGTTTTGTCTTGGATCATCATTATGTAATTGGAGTCTTGCCAAGATGGATATCTGACAATCTAATACGCTGTGTGTTGTCACCTCACAGCCCAGCGATCTAATTATGGACTTTCTTTGCTAGGTTACCTAGTTAAACAAAATGATTGGTTAAACTACGTAGCTGATAGGCTGAGTATAGACTTCTCTTAAAAAAGGTAGATTAACTGAAATGTGTTTAATTATTAGTGGCATTTACGTTTATTAACTGAAAGACATATTGGCCAAAATTTATGATATCCTAACTACGTATGTAACGCTAATTTAATTGATTAACTACTTAAGTAGATATCGTGCTGCACCTCGGAAAAAAGTATTAATTGGGAGACTTTCACACAAGAAAATTAATAAAAATGTCAATTACCGTAAATTATGTTATATAGTTTGTCAACTGATGTTACTCGCTTGACATGTTGACCTTGACTATACCACTCTCTACAAGATCAGTGAAGTTGGCTACCCGAACCTAGCTACCTGACAGCTACCCGGCAGCTACCTGAAGGTGTAAAGTTAGCTACCCGAACCCAGCTACCTGACAGCTACCTGGCAGCTACCCGAACTTTCCATGTATATAACTCAAAAACAGTTGAGTGTAATTTTTCCGTTTTTGCTCCAAAAGATACTTAGGGCAAAGGTTTACGTTCTAGAATTTTTTCGGAATTTTCCGAGCACGTCGAAGATGTGATATATCAAAATAATTGAAAAAATGACGTTTTTTACCGTAACGCAAACGGTAGCTTTTTGGAGTGTCCGGTTGAGAAAGCGCCAGTAGAAAACAAAAATTAACTTTTGTGTCTAACTTTTAGCATAGACAAAACTAGTCTTTGCAACCCTTAAAGGGGTCAAATTCATTAGTACTTTCGGGTAGCTGCCAGGTAGCTGGAATTTGGCTCGCCACTTTTTTGCCACCCTCTCGTAAACGGTTTCACGGATCTTTACCGTTTTTAACACAAAGATACATTTGGCAAAGGTCTACATTTTAGAATTTTTCCAGAATTTTCCAAAGGGTTACGGCTCTGAAATATCCAAAAAACTCAAAAACAACCTCTTTTGCCGTAGCTGCGATTGTAAATTTACCGGTTGACCGGTTAGGACAGTACCGGTAAAAAACAAAAATTAACTTTTGTATCTAACTTTTGCAATATGTAAAACTGACCTGTGCACCCGTTAAGTGGGTGTAATTAGGCCTTAGATTCGGGTAGCTGCCAGGTAGCTAGCTTCGCTATCGCATATTCCTCGAAAACGGTCAAACGTGATTTTTCCGTTTCTGCGCCAAAAGATACTTAGGGCAAAGGTTTACGTTCTAGAATTTTTTCGGAATTTTCCGAGCACGTCGAAGATGTGATATATCAAAATAATTGAAAAAATGACGTTTTTTACCGTAACGCAAACGGTAGCTTTTTGGAGTGTCCGGTTGAGAAAGCGCCGGTAGAAAACAAAAATTAACTTTTGTGTCTAACTTTTAGCGTACACAGAACTGCTCCACTCTCTTTCATATTCATACTCTGGTTAATATATTTTTTCCTACATCTTGATGCATTGTGTAGTTCTGCAGTCACTGTAAGTAAAGGTTTTATGACAGCTATTTTCACAGATCTAAATCTAAACAATTTTTATCATTTTAAGCATAGTCTGATTGATGAAAGTAAAAAGTTATAGATAGATAGCATTTCCCGCCATTTTCGGAGGGCTGCATCTTGTGGCTAGAACCTCTTCTGATGATTCAAGTCAATGTGATCGGCAAATAATGCCAGCGTAGGATAAAATTACAGCCCAAAAACATTAAGAAGCTGTCGCACAGCTATGTTCGCCTACGTACTAAGCCACAATGCGATACTCCCCCGGTAACTTTTGCTTTCATCTGGAAACCAAAATGTTGACAAAGACATCATGGACATCACAAACTGAGAACAAAAGTTCTTTCCCCCTTTCATACAATAATTCATACTCAATTTATACCCATAGACTCATTTAATCTTTAAGAGTATTTGTCCATTTTGTGAAAGTCATTAGAATTACAACACAGAGGAAAACAAATCCAAACAATTAGGATATTTTTATGCTTTTTGTGAAGCAATCTACATAGGTGAGTATGAAGATTCAAGGATCCCGAGCAGAGACAGTTACAAATGCTGCATTTGCATTGCATTTTAAATGCATATGCACTTGCAAACATTTGCACTTACATTTGCATTTTTTAAACTGAATATTTACATTTGCATTTGATTTTAAAACATTTGCATTTTTTCAAATGTCTTTCTAAATGCTAGTTTAGGTGAGACTTGAAAATAAGCACATACTAATATTGTAAGTTATAATTAATTACTTGTAATATAACTTACACAGATTTAAAACTTCACACAGTAGATAGTTCATTACAAATTGATAAACAATTATTAGCTAAAAAGTCTTCACAAAAGAATGAAAAAGTGGCATTTATTGTATAGGTTAATGTTGCTTAAATTGTCAATTACTCAATCAATAAGAGTTGTATATACATCATGTTTCTTATATTATTATCTGCTATTAAAGTGTGCATTGAAACACTTTGAGGTATTTTTAGTACACATCATATTTACCCCATGGTTTCTTGTGTTACCTATTTGATAAGCTGTCCAATGTATTGATGATCTCTTTTCTAATATCATTTATCTTATCTCATTTTAAATGATGCATTTTATCAGATTTTTACGGTGGCTGGGATAGGACATGCACTTTTTATTTTTTATTTCGTTCTCACGAAATAGTATTCATGCAGGATTTCGTTATAAGGACATAGTATTTCGTTATAATGAATTACTAATTTGTTCAAACGAAATACTTATTTTGTTTGGACGAAATATTAGTCCCTACAAGATCCTTACAAGAGAAATTAGACCAGGAGAGGACACTGGGGTACATCAAAGGTAGAATTAGGCCCCCCCCCTCCTCCCAACCCCCTCCAAACATTTCCAACCCCACCCCTGCAGTTTCGTTAAGTGCATTTGATTGAAAACCTATTTCTGGTCATGCTCTTCTGTTGTGATACTGATGCCTATCTGTCTGTCTATCTATCTATCTGGGTTGTAGATAAATTAGGTTATCCCCTACTGAAGAGAAAGGGTGCAGCCACATAGGGGGGGGGGGGGCGATATGGGGTCAGATCCCCCACACCCCCACCCCAAGGCCCTTTAGAAGTTGGAATGAAAAATTTGAGAATTTCACCTCTGCGGCATGTTAAGCCAAAATTATATACTATTTAATGTTATTATTTAGTTAGTGTGAACTTAAATAGTGTTATAAGTTTCTTTTTCTTTTCAAAATTTTTAAAGAGCTCAAGCTCTTCAAAATGTTAGCTCTGGTTGCGACCCTCCCAAAGGAGTTCCACCACTGGTCAAATGACTTTGATTTCATGAATTACATTATGTAGGCCTATAAGCATGCAGTCCCCTCTTGTCTTATAGCTGCAGCCAATTTTATTTTTTCGATTTAATAACCTGGTATTCTGTTTGTCATCTTTTTCTACTTGTTGTGGTGTATATATGTATGCAGATAAAGATATCATATAGTGTGCTTGATAGGATAGGATAGGATAGGATAGGATAAGATGCTTTTTCCCCCATTCCAGGCAATCTTCATGTGCAACTTCTCAGCTGAATGGCATTTGGAGATGTTCCCTTGTACTTGGTGTCTATGCTTAAGCAAATAAAATTCTCCATACATGTGTAGCGTAAGTGCCTGTGTCTCTCTCTTTCAGTTGATAATCAACCCTTGTGAGTGGGAAAGAACTTGCCTAAAAGGGCTGCACTAAGTTCACTTTCTGCTATCTATCTATCTATCTATCTATCTATCTATCTATATATATATATATATATATATATATATATAGATCTTTATCAATCAATCAATCAATCAATCTACCTATCTGTCTATCTATCCATCTATCCATCTATCTATCTATCTATCTGTCTGTCTGTCTGTCTGTCTATCTGCCTTGGTATTAGACTCAGATTAGGGGCAACAACTGACACCACTTGTACAATGTGTTATATATGTTATTCTATCATTGACTATTGAATGCAGGTCAACTTACTTAGACTGAGTAATTCTTCTGGCCATATATCAGCAACAGTTTAACGTATTTTCCGTGAGTACGAAATACTATTTAATTCCCACAAAATGAAAAATAAAGAGTGCATGTCTTAACCCAGCCATCGTAGATTTTAACTATTTTATGGTATGTTTTGATGCAATTTCTCTCTGTACAAAGAGGTTAAATAACTACTATTAAAATTATAATTCTTAAGCTATTTTTTCAAAGGTCAATTTAGTCATGCTAAATCTGAACAATAGAGAAGAGGAATTTCCCTTCTACTGACTGTCACCCTTTCTTATGTAATTCCTAACAATAGGGGCTCAGCAAAACAGTACATTTAATTGACTATTGTTGACCTAGAAAATGTCCTAGATTTAGACCTCTATTTTGCCAAACATGTGGTCTTTGTTTAATCACCCAGTGAAACTAAGTAAAATATCAGGTGCAATACTTGAATACTACACAATAAATAAATATTGTTAAACATTACCTAAACATAACATTTTGTTCACTGCAACATTGGCATTTATTAATGAATGAGTGAGAATATTACATAAGCGTCTTTACCACAATGATTTGATTATAGAGGGATAATATAATAATATAATACAGTGGAAATTCCTAATCATCACTATAGTTGGCCACTTCCATTTTTAAATCTTTAATTTAAAAAGTAATTGTTATATATCTTGATACTTTTTTTAGGTGTATTACATTTGAAAAAAGCAAATACATTTGCATTTAAATGTGTTTCTAAAAGTTCATACTTGCATTTGCATTCTATAATTAAGATGATGAAAATAATTTAGAATTTTTAAGGTACCAAAGGTAGCAGTTACCAAATGCATCCACCAGGGGAGCTAAAGTCTTATGCATCAGATCGAATTTAGCTTTTCTTACTTTTCTCACAAAAGAAAATCCAGAAAATAAATAAATTTTCATTATGGATTTTCTAATTGTCTGTGAAAAAAACTGTCATAAAAAAACCTCTTTACTTACAGTGACTGCAGAACTACACAATGCATCAAGATGTAGGAAAAAAAATATTAACAAGAGTATGAATATCAAAGAGAGTGGACCAGTTCCGTGTACGCTAAATGTTACACACAAAAGTTTGTTCTGTTTCATTACGGCGCTTTCTCAACCGGACACTCCAAAAAGCTACCGTTTGCGTTACGGTAAAAAACGTCATTTTTTCAATTATTTTGATATATCACATCTTCGACGTGCTCGGAAAATTCTGAAAAAATTCTAGAACGTAAACCTTTGCCCTACGTATCTTTTGGCGCAGAAACGGAAAAATCACGTTTGACCGTTTTCGAGGAATATGCGATAGCGAAGCTAGCTACCTGGCAGCTACCCGAATCTAAGGCCTAATTACACCCACTTAACGGGTGCACAGGTCAGTTTTACATATTGCAAAAGTTAGATACAAAAGTAAATTTTTGTTTTTTACCAGTACTGTCCTAACAGGTCAACCGGTAAATTTACAATCGCAGCTACGGCAAAAGAGGTTGTTTTTGAGTTTTTTTGATATTTCAGAGCCGTAACCCTTTGGAAAATTCTGGAAAAATTCTAAAATGTAGACCTTTGCCAAATGTATCTTTGTGTCAAAAACGGTAAAGATCCGTGAAACCGTTTACGAGAGGGTGGCAAAAAAGAGGCGAGCCAAATTCCAGCTACCTGGCAGCTACCCGAAAGTACTAATGAATTTGACCCCTTTAAGGGTTGCAAAGACTAGTTTTGTCTATGCTAAAAGTTAGACACAAAAGTTAATTTTTGTTTTCTACCGGCGCTTTCTCAACCGGACACTCCAAAAAGCTACCGTTTGCGTTACGGTAAAAAACGTCATTTTTTCAATTATTTTGATTTATCACATCTTCGACGTGCTCGGAAAAGTCCAAAAAAATTCTAGAACGTAAACCTTTGCCCTAAGTATCTTTTGGAGCAAAAACGGAAAAATTACACTCAACTGTTTTTGAGTTATATACATGGAAAGTTCGGGTAGCTGCCAGGTAGCTGTCAGGTAGCTGGGTTCGGGTAGCTAACTTTACACCTTCAGGTAGCTGCCGGGTAGCTGTCAGGTAGCTAGGTTCGGGTAGCCAACTTCACTGATCTCACTCTACATAGTTGTAACATTGTTAGATGGTTGCCACTAAGTCATGGCTGTAACGTTGCATCACACTGTTGCAACACCATTATTACAAAATAAACTTCCAAAACACAAAGGATGATCATTATAAATGTTATTCTTATGGAGGTAATGTCCTTGTACATTTTCCGGTTCAGAATGCAAATTTATTTCAAAGCTATATATCATTGTATCCTAACGACTCTGACGTGGATTCTAGACTTATCTAAAACCTTTAAAGATTGAGCTTTAATTATAACCTGAAAGACAAGAACATAAATATGGGTCATCAGGAGGAGCCTGCTGTGGAGCTTTAACATATAATGTTTAATCTCTTTTACTAGAAACATTTTAGCAACATTCCTGGGAGTTACGCACATGTCTATATAAAAAAAGTCCTTATTATGCTAATTACAGTGTACACAAACTGATGAAGCTTATTAAGTAAATTTACGTAAATGTCATGGCTGTGGTTACTTGGCAGATGAATATTTCGTGTAATTACCATGACCCCACAGTGGTTATATGTTTTGACATTGACATTGATTTTATTTCCGAATTTCAATTTAATCAGTAAAAACAAACATTTCAAGATGGAAATGTATTGTGACACACGAGAGTTTTGGAATGAAACTGTAATTGTGTGCCCCTTTACAAGGATGAAAATGTCACATGATTTTGGAAATTTAATATAGGCCTATTACAGTATTACTATTCTATGTCGTCAGTTTCTAGGGGGGGGGGGGGGGCATGCTGGCCCTTTCTGTGATACACCCCACCCCAATCAATCAATCAGTCAATCAGTCAATCAGCCAGTCAGTCAGTCAGCCAGAATGAATGATGTCTGTACTATGGCAGTGTGTATAACACAACATTTAAGATGTTCAAACGGTCCGTAGGATCCACTTATTTGTTGCGAGAGAGGTTTCCAGTAAGATGCTCTCTTTTTTGGCTTTACGCAGCTGGGCCAACAGCATGATCAGTCTAACAAAAAAAGCGGCAATACTGGTGGCAATATATTAATATTATATAGCCAAACAATGGATGCAAAACTACCTGGTCCTACCAGCATCGTGTATGGCACATGTTATTAATGTTACTCTGCATTCATCACAAGTGTGCATTTGTCAATCTATTGAAAATGCCAACTTCATATAGCTATTTGTGGACTGCCTTATGGGAAGTACAAGAAGTTGTTCATTGAAACTGACGATGGTCAAGGCAACATCACCAGACTCAGCCAGAGCCGTGACTCCTTAGCTTACTACGTGGTCCAGCCATGTGTGTGGATAAGAAGAGAAACAATGAAGTGAAGAAACAGGAGAAGATCAAGAATTATACAGAAGAAGGGCTGCCTAGAGCATTAGACATTCAGAAGCAGTTGGACCTCAATACCACAAACAGTGGCTACCTAGTTGGATCCTCCATCACCTGGGCTGATGTGTTGTTTGCTATCTGGATGCATTGGATCCCAGGTGGTGTCAAAGTCCTGCCTCCATGGGACAAGTACCCCAAGCTAAAGGCCCTGCATGAAAAGGTAGAAAGTCATCCTAAGATTGCTGAATGGATCAGAACGAGGCCACAGAGTTATAGACGCCTCATATTTCAGGATTTCAAACTTATGACTTCTAACTTGAAATTTGTTTACTTCTAATTACTTCCACATTTTATCTATAGAATAAAGAATATACTGAATAATATAATTTTATAGTGGCTGTTTATTTCACTTTCCAACGTACCTATAGATATAGATGAAAATAACGCATTTAAGATAAGATAAGACATGACAAAACAAGACCAGACAAGACAAGATACTTTATGCAAACATAATTGTCATTCATTAAGTACGCAATCTATATTGAAGTATTCTAGCAACAGGCCTATTGGTGGTTTGAAATATTTATGTTTGTACCACTCACCAGTGCAATTTCGTATTAGGTACGCCGTTGTGCAAATCCTCATGTACAACAGTTATTATTATTAGCTATTGTGTATGAGCCATGCCGCGCTGCGTCTGACTCACTTGTAAAGTTTGTTTAATAATTTCGTCAGTTTTAATCTGATTTTTTAAATTCAAAGCTTTTCTGAAAGTTGCGATGACCATCTTTCTCATTATTTGGCTGTCATTAATCAATTAAGACAGGGCGCTCTCTTCTTTCTCCTTAAATAGTAAATAACGAAATATGACACTTAGAAAAGGCACTAATAAAACTATTGGGTTCAGTGGTGTACAAAACAATTACACAATGGTTACATTGCGAGACATGAGATAGTCTTCATGTCGCACATTTAATTTTTTGCATTTCATCATATTGATTTGTGACACTGTCAAATGTAGGCATAGCCACACTTTCTTTTGAACTATACTACAAATAATAGAATATCAGAATGTCAGAAAAATAGATTTGAAAATTCACCGGATGGCTTGGATAATTGTGCATTTATGTTTGCAGCTCATGGGAAGAATGAAATATGCATGAAGCTAATTTACAAATTATTACATCAACCAACACTTGAATGTCCGTTGCTATGCAGAAAAATTAGCAATTAAGGATTGATCAATGCCTGTAAACTGAACAATATAGATTTTGTTATTTTTGTCTTGTATTTCATGTTTCTAAGGAATTGACGTCTTATTTTGTAGGTGCTTTCACTATGTTCACGTTTTTCGTACATGTTGTGTATATTTGGGCCAATTTAGTATGCTAATGCCACCCACATACTTGAATAGTACACAGCTGCATTGAGTAAATAATAAAATGGTTATAAAATTTAACACTTATATTAAATAAATTAATAAGCGGCACATTGCAGCGGAACAATACACCAACAGAGCAGAGAACATGAGCTCACATGAACCAATTTAAGTGAAGTGACTGTGTACAAGTCGACTGATCAAGCCATCTATAGTGATTTTAAATACTGGGCGAGCACCGCAAGCGTCTGCAGAATCTCATTTAGAGCAACTCACCAAATATCCCACACAACTAACCCAGGCACTTTTGACCTATGGTCATCGATTCAAACTTGCTCAATATTATACAAGGAATAAAACCGCCAAAATTAGGATATTATACGCTGTTTGCAAAGCAATCTGGAGTGGCAAACGTTGAACTAATTTGGTTTCCAGGGACTCTGAAGATTCAAGGGTCAAGATCAGAGACAGGTGAAGTGATATGGACGTCGTGTTAGTGAAATGGCAGTAATATTGAAATATCATATATGTTTATTGATATCTCAAATTAACAAAAACACAAAAGAAATCTATTACTTCTGTTCTATTCAACAATGCTTTATTTCTAATTCTTTCATATATGAAAATTGACCAATTACAGTGAAAGAACTACTTTATTTACCATTTATTACTTCATTAGACGACAAACATTCGAAAGAGAACGATGAAAGCAAAGAGGCCAGTTGCTTTAGTCACGTGATCTGCCCCACAAGTCACAGATGGCGCCACCGTGAAGCCCTCGGGCAGGAGAGTGACGATCTTGTTGCCTTTTCTTTTGTTCAGCAGACTTGAGACGCTCATTTCGTCCTTTGGATCATCAGGGTGGTAGGCAAACACCAACTTCATGGATTCCTAGTATTCATCAAATAACACAATTTAAGGTATTTTTCTTGAGAGTGTTAATAAATCTTATATATGAAAATTGACCAATGATAATAAAGAACTACTTTATTTACCATTTATCAGACGACAAACGCACAACAGAACGATAAAGGCAAAGAGGTTGCATAATCAAATTGAATTTCTACAAAATATTACAAAGACTTGGAAGACGATGGCATGAGACGTTAATTAGAGGTACCTGATACTCTCAGCAAAAGACCCCAGCCATGGGGGTAAATGTGTAACATGGTATGGACTACAAGCCTCATCATCTCATCATTATGCATGCCTTTAGCAGCTGATGGTATAAACTAACTAGCATGAAACATTGGACATGAACTTAGTTTCCAGTATATTTTGAACATTTCATATTTTGTCAATATCATAAATTATGGTAGGTAGACAAGCTGTTATATATAATGGTCATGTATAAAACCAAAGAAAAATGACAATTTTGAACACTGATGTTGCCTTAAAATATGCTAAAATTAGTGCACAATAAGTTATGAGATAACTGCCATTAAGCTTATTAACAATCAAGTTGTGGTTCAACAACTCTAGTAGTGCCCAGCGGAAAAGTGGTTACACTGGCACATACAATGCAATTTTTTCCATTCTGTTATTGTTAGCCGTGAGAGACCATTGAACATCTCCATGCAACCAACCCTGACTGTTTATAAAATACAGTGATAAAAATTTTAGCTATTGTGCTGAAGCTCGCTTGAGCAACACTGACTCCTTGAGCTGGACTTGTGGAGGATTGTAGTCACTGCTGGGCCAATGGATAGCCTTGCAGGTGCTGTTCTCTGGTGGATAACATCAGTGTTTAAGCCAATCAGACCCCAGTTTACATGAAGATGCAATGACGCCATTTTCCAAGCATGGCAGTGCTTTCTAAGACCTCTGATTGTCCAATAACTTCGTGTTTCATTCAATCAGAAGGGGTGGGGGCCTAGCTCAGTGGTAGCACGCTGGGCTTCCAACCACTGGGTCCCGGGTTCAATTCCTGGTCGAGCCTATGTTGGATGGCTGTTTCATCCTTCGTCTCGTTAATTAGCCCATCAGGTGCAGAAATACGGGACGTAAAGCCCTAATCCACCACCACCATCATCCAATCAGAAAAGAGATGAATAGCCACACAAATTAGGGCCATTCAGCAAAGGCGATCTTTGCCAGGAAAGTGGTGTTGAAGATAAAAGGATAATCTCTGTCGGTCAAAATTTGGCTGGTTGAGTGGCAGAAGCTATTTTCAGTCTTGCCCAACTCACCACTAAAACCACTCCTTGTTTAGCAATTATGTCCGTCCCATAGCTGGGTTATGATGATGCCAGACTGACTGGTGTTCCATCAAGCTGTCCAAGAAAGCTCACACCATGGGACCAATATCACCTATTGAGACCGCTGGAAATTAATCTAAAGGGATCATCTAGTTTTTGCCACATACCACACAAACAAAGATAACACATTTTGGGATTTAGTAATGTGGTCTGAAGCGACCAAAATCCAGGCATCAGCCATTTTCACACCTTGATCCCAATTCCCCGGCTCGGGTACTCTTCATGAGCTACATCCCAGATGTATGTCGATCACATAAAATGTTAAATGGAAGTGACTTGTAATCTGTGTCTATATGCTGAGGCAAATAAAAGACCCACCCATGTGCATGGTAAATGTTTAACATGGGTGTACTCCACTACTCTCACTTCATCAATCAACCCTTGATGGTGGCAAGAACTTGCCTAAAGGGCTTCACTTTCCAAATCTATCCATCTATCTTCTGCCACCACGCCACCTAGCGTTTACTAATATAACATGCCCTAATGCCAAACAAGGGAAAATAGATTAAAAGACCGACCAGTGTGATGACATCTGGGATAGTACATACTTTTATAATTTAAAACTTTTAAAACATTTATCATCAATAGATTCGGGCAAGTACTGCCAGATCCTATGGGATAATACATATGTTATTTATGGTGATATGGGTGCCGTCACCAACAGTGTATGACTATACTAGTAATTGTAATAAACCTGTTTAAATATACAATAAGGGTGTACTTGCCTTTATGTCCAAGTCACTCGTCTTGTCACAAGTTGTCAAAGGTCTGGAAAATGTTAGGACCGTGAAGCCATTCTCTTCAACACCTTCCAAGAACGACCAGTTCTGCTCTTCATCTATCACAGCCTCACTCAGCCCGCTTTGTTTGGCATATCTATCCTGATGAGATGAGATGAAATGAGATGAGATGAGATAAAATAAGATAAGATAAGATAGATCAGATGAGATAAGATAAGATAAGATAAGATAAAATAAAATAAAATAAGATAACACGACATAATATACATGCTAGAATATCGAAATATAGCAAACGACGGTATTGGGATAAAGCCTTCAGGGTAATAATGCTTTAGTGTTTCATCAGATGGTACACAGAGATGTATAATCTTGACATAAACGGCAAAATATCTCACTTAGTTGATATTCTAGGTCTGATGGAGTGTCCCAATATATGAAATTTCAAATTTTGTTTATCACATAAACTCATTTCAACAATATCTATACCAAATAACATAAAATTCTGCTTGTAATTTCCCGAGAAAAAATACTTGACAGATTTTCATCTGTACTTTTAGAGGTAAACATATAAGTACCAATCAATCATAAATATGATACGATGCCCGGGGTCTTCAGTTATCTTAGTCAGCAACAAGTTTCGAATATCTTTATATTAACCATTGGAAGTAAAATAACTATTATAAGCTGAGATCATTTTGTTGTTGTTATATATTACCTGGAAGAAAACGTCGCCATTCTTGACCCAAGCACTGACCACATCCGCGCCATTTTGGACATCACTGGGGGACACCCCGAATTCAACATAACCGGAAGTCTTGACCTGCACTTGGAACGTGATTACATCATTCTTGACTGTCCAGTACAACTTGTACACACCAGGAATCAGGGACATGTGGTGGTCGAACCCCGGGGGTACTGGAAGGGTGGCATCTGCTGTATTCAAAATTAGGCAAACTCCCAAAAAGGCAAGGATCTTCATTTTTACCTGTAATATTAAATTTAGCACAAAACGTGAGATCATTCACAACATGACTATGCCTGGCCACAAATATACATACATTTATAAGAATGATTATATTAATATTAGGCTTATACAATACTAAACAATCTAAATATAATTTTTATAATGAATATTTCGTAATAATTCGTAAAAACAAGAAGTTTGAATGTCTCAATGTTAACGTCTTTGTGCTACTGGTCTGAAGCTTATAGTCAGCTTATATGACCAGCTGCCAGAGGCAGACTTAATCATGAATGTGCCTATAATTTCCGTCTCAACATGCTCAATGGTGTTTAATATCTAATAGAAATATTTAGATTTTAGTTTTCTCTGCATGTATCATTGACAACGAATGTGAAATTAAAAAGCCCTCTGCCCGTTTTTCTATCTGTGATGACCCCAAGTCACTGACCTTACTAGGTCAGTGACCGACTTTGACGCGCACTGGGTGACCCGGACCACGTGACCACGGGGTCTTGGCGGGAATACACCCAGACCGCGTCAGTAGCTGAAGAAGCAGAGGATAGGCAGCTGTGCGGCGGGGCAGGGCAAATAAACTTCAAAAACTGGAATATTAACGCTTTGTCTTTCTTGGGGAACCTTACAAATTGGCGCCCGATGTGGGACTTGAAGAATCGGTTGTAGGGTTCCCCAATTGGATAGAAGACACGGAGCAACGCGAAGCCAAGGCCCGGCAGTCGGATCTTCTGTACCAGGAGGTGAAACGGCTGACGGCGGACCGGAACCGGTGGATGGAGGAAGCCAGGGCTGCTGGATCCTCATCTGCAAGGCCTTGAACGCAAGGTCTTGTAGAGGGATGAACAAACGACGACGACCTGGACCACGCCCCCCACTCAACGAAGCCTGGATACGGACTGGACTTGAACGCTGGACATCAACACGAAATGACACCTAGGCACAACTTGAACGCTGGACATCAACACATCGTGCAGGGGCGGACCTAACGCCCTGCGGAGAGTCAGGAGGTAGTGATGGAGACGAGTGGGACAGTGACTTTTATAATGGCCGAAGTTAGAAACTGTGATAATTGGAAAATTGTGTCACGGCTAATTATAAGAATGTCCTCACTCGGAAATTACGAGCAGCTGATAAAAAGACCTTGCAGAATCCAGAAATAGATACTGGCCTCTGTCCAAGGCAAAGATGGACTCGGATAAAAATGATGGACTCTATGTATATTGTTGTGTGTTGAATGTTATGTTTGCAGCGGTGCCAGGAAGTCAACCACGTGGATGATGGCTGGGGAAAGAGCCAGGCCCCGGGGCGGACGTGACAGCTTCCTAGTGTCACGCCGCAGGGCGATGGTTATTGATTGATTGACTGTATGTAAAGATTGTGATTTTTGATGAATCTCGTTGATTTTATGTGGTCCTGATCGTCGTCGCACAGCCTACTAAGTGTATTAGTTTGAATATGGGGGCATATTCCCAGTAAGAAGGGGGTAATGTGATGACCCCAGGTCACTGACCTTACTAGGTCAGTGACCGACTTTGACGCGCACTGGGTGACCCGGACCACGTGACCACGGGGTCTTGGCGGGAATACACCCAGACCGCGTCAGTAGCTGAAGAAGCAGAGGATAGGCAGGCTGTGCGGCGGGGCAGGGCAAATAAACTTCAAAAACTGGAATATTAACGCTTTGTCTTTCTTGGGGAACCTTACATATCAATAAAAATTGAAGAGAATGACGTTTTCAAAATTTGACGAAAACCAGATATTCGTAGACACTGCCTGTAAAGAATCCCTGAACAACAAAGATACTTCCGAATAGAAAACATGAACTTATATTTACGAACTTGACTAAAATTTACTTTTAAACAGGCCTGCGATGTCATTCATAAACTTAGTTACTTAATATTTTTCAATCACTGATAATACTAGTACAGTTTTAACAGTCTATTGAGCTTAATATTTTTTTGTCACTTTATTGTACTGTAAAGGTTTTGTTAAGATAAGATAAGATAAAACTTTATTTACAGTCGGTGGTGACAATAAACAAAGAAAATAAGCTACGGTAGCTTTTAACCGACAAGTAAAAAATAACAAAAACAACAAGGTCACATGCATGAGCACAAGCTCTAAACTGCTGACCTACAGCTTACACAGCCGTTAAACAATAACCTTGACCACTGGTGACCAATGGCCAGCCAATATATGGGGGTCATGTGTGAATCCTGACTCCACACATAGGGGTGACCTTAATTACTTAAGTATCTATGCCCTATTTGGACATGACATTTCAATTATAATTATTTTAACTATAAGACAATATCTTTGATGAAAACGTACCTGCAGATGTTTTCAGTTATATGCAATGCCCTTTAAAGTTCTAAGCCCTGACGGACAATTATCAATATATATCCCACCAAAATACGTGCAAAGTAAATATTAATTTTGAGACGCAGGTTGTCAGAAATGGTTTATTATAGAAACTTTATGATTTGTTTATGACCTTCTTTTTTTTGGAGGATGTAATGACATGAGCTATATAATAATTACGGAGAAAAAGCATACAGTGAAACACACCTGTAGTCAGTTTATATTATCATCAATTCACAGGTAAAATTTGTACATGCATTTTAGACAAAAAAAAAGGAGGTAAAATAAAAGATAAAAAGGCTATGCTGTGCCCATTGTAAAACGATTTAATTGATGCAGTTATCAATTTTCATGAACAATGGCGTCTGAAGTAGACACACCTGACTATGGTGGTGCATTTGGTGGTGTAATATTTAGCATAATTCTGGCGGTTTTGTATTACTTGTATAATACTGAGCAAGTTTGAATCGATGACCATAGGTAAAAAGTTCCCGGGTTAGTTGTGCGAGACATTAGGTGAGTTGCTCTAAATAAGATTCTGTAGTTTTTGAGATAAGCACAATGGCTATTAATCAGCTGCAAAGCGAACATCAGTAGCATAGAAGTTACAGTTGCAAGTGGAAAGAGGAATAATCCTAACTTGGTGAAATTACTTGACAGATATTATGCCGTATAAGTTGCTAGAGAATCAAAGTCTTGATATCCGATAAAAAAAAGTGAAGGTTTATTTAACCAAAAAAAAAAAACATGATTATCATTCATGACATTATTGGTGTAAACAAACGACAGTTTCATCAGGAATAGATAGATAAGATTATATAAGATTTTAATGAGTTAAGTTATGAAGTATAGGGCCGGGTTTTAGAGTTAAGTGAGTGGACTTTGTCACTTCATAAGCAAACATGGCCGTCACTGCGTCCGAGTTCGCAGAATGAGGGCCATGCAGCAGTCTTTATATCTTTTGTGGGATTCTATATTTACACGGTTATAAAGCATTTTAACCTATCTGAATCGTATGCATGCTAAAAAGTATTGAGTGCACACGCTATTACTAATCTTGACTTGCTGTCATTTTTCAACAATCATCATTTTCATGCAGTGAATCAGCAATTTTAACTTCTTCTTAAACATTTCAAGCTGAATAAATTAGTCATCGCCGATAAAAACCTAATTACTTATGTTCATTGATGTGAAATGGCGATAGTAGGCACTGATGCCTGTATAGATATCTATTGTCCAAACTGAATATTTATCAGCCTGTTGCAAAATACCGCGAAAAATTACAGGTCTGCTACCAGGCTAGGTACTTGGTTTATTCATGCAAATTTTTCTGACCGAGTTGGCAAGACTCCTGGATTTGTCTTAAGGATGTTGGCATATTGCCATAAAGACTAAAAAAAACTCATTTCGCCCTAGCTTTGACATTGGGCGGATAATCCATAATCCAAGAGGGTTTTGCTTCTACTATTTTTGATCCAACACTGCAAACTTCGGGTTGTCAACATGACAACTGGGTAGTCATATATAACAATTACCAAAAATAATCATCCTGATTACTTGAGAGTGCCATATATACAACTACCCTTAGTGTAAATGAAAAAGCTCTGGGTTGCTTAAGATAGTAGCATCTGAACAGTAATATATTGTTTATTGAATAAAGCCGCTCTTCCCAAAGGCTTTATAACATGCCGCTTTAGGGAAGAGTACAATTAAAAATGTTTTAAATGTAATGTGGAAGGAAAAGTAATCGAAGGAAATTTGTGTAATGTAGAAGATTATGACAAGTAATTTTGATTTCTAGGCCTATTATCGCATTGCTCAATATAAGCCTCAACTGCAATATGAGGACCCTTAAAACTAAATAGAAAATATTCAATTGGTTACTTTATATTGTTACGTATAGGGCCCTTATAGTACTATTGTTGGGAAGCCATGCTCTTTTTTATTAGCACAATGCCAATTTATATCAATGTACAACAGTTGGAGTTATGCTCTGGAAACGAAGCCTGCCCGCCTGCCTGCCCGCCTGCCCGCCCGCCTGCCTGCCCGCCCGCCTGCCTGCCCGCCTGCCCAGCTTACAACTTTTTACCAAAGTAACTACAATACAAATAGCCTACTATCACATGTTCACTGAGCTCGTCCAGAAATGTTTTTTTTAGTGATTTATGGCTATGTAATGTGATTTTATGATTATTATTTTACTGGGCTATAGGACATATATATATCACATTTTATTGAACTGGGTCTTGTACGATGTAATATAACTGAAATGAAATTACATAACATGACAATATTTATTATTACATGACATGTTTGCTTCCAGTTTTTCTTTTTAACCATATCGTCACATGGATTTTTAGTCCTACTTTTTTTAGAAGATTAGCAATCCAGAGTTGAATTTGATCAGTCGCTTAACATTCAACCATGTATACAAGACTGAAAGAAAATTGATTGAAAATTGAAATAATTACCATTAGTGGCCCAGTGCACATTTCGGCCGCCTGGGTTTTATTGATTGATTTATTCACTTCTGCATATGCACACTCACTTATATACCTATGTTCCATATGACAATTTCGTTAGCAACTGATTAACATACACAATTTAAATATTATTAATTTTCGATGATAGTGGTGATGCAATTACAGAGTAAATTTTCTCTCACCTGGACAAAACATGGCCAAAAGCAACCCACGAGACTAGGCCCTATACTTAACGTGCACATGCATACAATTATAAGTCTTGTATAGGGTTGAATGTTTAAAAAATACACTCACACGATACACTTCGTAGTCCATGGTTACTGCATCAGTCGGTTGCAAATGAAAATCTTACACCATTTTTACATCTGGTCCAGGTTTTCGTCTGCATTAGATATTACACTGCTGGTCCCTTTGTACTTGGTGTCTACGCTGAGGCAAGTGGAAAACTCCCTCCTTCCCAGATAGCATTCCAAATCGTTTCACGATGTCGGCGATGTTTGTACGATGTTGTAACAATGGCCTATATGGAAACGATGCTGGACCGATTTGGAATGCAATCTGGATTGGGGTTAAAGTATGACATGAAAATTATATTTTTTTAGCTTTGTATAGGCCCTACTTCCTGCCTTCTTTTACCTGACGTATATGACCCTGACCAACCCTCTTGACAGGCAAGTACCAAAGATGCTCAATGTAATATAATCCTATTCTGAAAGCAATGGTAGCCTCGAAAAGTATCCTTACTTTTTCAGAAAAATATAAGTACAATTAATTTGGCTAAATCTCCTGGTCGATAGATATTATGTGTTGGAATATCAGATGTTTTGATGTTCATTCCAAGGTTTTATTTCTCTGCCAATTCCGAATTATCAAAGGCAATGCATTACTTTGATCTCCCAAGTGATGAAGTGACCTGTGTCGCCCCACTGGCTGATGCACTTTTTTCGCATGGTTCAGTCAGTTGTTTGTGTCTAGGAGAAAGGAACAAGCAAACAAACAAGGACTACAGCACTTCAAGAAAAGAAAACAACGAAATTAATTCCTGAAAAAAAATCAGCGAATTTATATCGGGTAGATAGTAATTGAGAAAGTGTGACAAAAAATATTAAATTGAATTGTCACTACACTTTATTCAGGCCATTTGGACACACATGTACAGCACCATGACACTTCACTTAACATGCTCGTCAGATATTTGTGGAGAAACGCAAATAACGAAATTTTGCATACAAATTACTCTCAAAAAGATCTTAACAAAACAAAACAAAAAACACTCATACATTGTGATATATGTTGGTAAAACACCCTTAATCTATAACAGAAGCATAGGCCTATTTCACTTCTGTGAATTAAGACTATATATGGTATTTACGTGTTAAATTATTTCCAAACAATACAGGTATAGTGTTAATGCAAAGTTAAAGAGGCAAATAACTTATTTTGTCAATCTCAAAGTAATACCTTTAGATGTCTAAACATTAGCAGGAATGTTAAATACGGCATATATTAGTATCAACATCGTCTGACACCACAGCTTGGCTGTAATTCGTTGTTGTTGTTTGTTGCTGTTTCGTACCTTGAGCAATACTATAAAGGTATTAGGCAATGATGCACTCCCTGCACTGCCACGCATGTTTATTTAATTAGAATAGTGGTGTAGAAAACAAAGGAATTGTGAGTCATAGTCTACATGACAGGTGTGACAAACGATGAATAGTACATAAGTTCCCTTTTGGCATTCATAAAAATCCCGACTTGCAAGGGAAAAAACCCCACTATCACGTTGTATACAATGTTAATATAATCAATGTTAAATGCCAATGCGCAGTGTCTCAACGCTAAAGCTTAGTCAGTTTTTATGACTATAGAGACAAGAGTCTGCTCTTGTCTCCATGATCATGATGATATAATGAGATGATTGGCTTGGAGTCAACGCATTATACACATATTTACCCCATGGGTGGGGTATTTTACTTGCCTTAGCATAGACACTGAGTACTCGGTACCTCAAATTTAACGTCTCGTGATCGACATCCCCCTGGGATGTAGCTCATAAAGAGGGCCCGGAATAGGTGTGTATACATTGACAAACAACATTATGTAATCACCTCTACATGTATGTAGCAAAATCGATGTGGATTATACTACATAATGCCATGTGAGTCGGAATGCCCTTCATTGTTGTCCTGCCTTAATGAGCTTTTCAGGTTTCTTTCTTGGGGCTAATTGAGAGTCTTTGATGGTGAAGAGACAGCTGGGAACCATTGTCAAAACAACAGTATGGTGACTTCAGGTGTGCATTGTTAATTAGGGTCGCGGTGACAATAACACTATTTCTTTTTTCGGTTTCAATTTAATTACGCTGCAACACAGTATGATCTCGCCATTAAGGAGATTGCTAACCCCCCCCCCCCCCCTCCAAACCACAGGGCATGGAGTCTCTAGTGACTCCATGCACAGGGTAAGTATGACTGGCCTTAATGATAAGGTGGTCTTCATAGAGAGGTAATTTACAATGATTAGATAGATAGATTGATTGATAGATTAATAGATTGATAGATAGATAATGTGTTCCTTAAATAATACTCTGGACAAACCCTGTGCAGCTGTTGAAGTAAAATCTCAGCTGCAGTCACATCATTGGCTTGCATGCTTTTCCCATGTCATGTAACACTGCATTTGTAAGGGGAGGATGACTGTATTCCCTCCATCCCCCAGGACTGCATCCATGCGATGAAGTTCAACTATAATAGCTTGGAAAGATCTCCATTAGCAATTGGACCTTCAGGCTCTGTTCACATGGTCTTGTAATGGCATTGTTATTTTGGGAAGACTGGTAAACAGACATTTATCGAGTAAATAGATAAGAGGGTTTGAATGGCTTTTCTTCTATTTGGCATTGAATGAAGAATTGAGTGAAGCGCCAATGCTTTTAGCGGCCTGACACTGCACTGCGCCTCAGCACGAACGCAGGGACATGGACGCGCGCCATAACAGCCTTTTAAGGGAAGACGTTTCGTAATACTGGATTCAGGGTCAGGGAGTTTCTAAGGCTCAGTGAGGATGTCAGTTCCATGGAAGTACACACACATACTCATTCTTGCTTGGATTAATTGTCTAAGTTTACATAATGCACTTTAAGGATTTTAAATTCAGTTCCGGCTGGGCAATTGAATAAGGCCTATAGATATCATTTTTTTATGGTCTTGATTATTCAACACTTACTAACGGATTAAAAAGTGGTTACCTATTAAAACTATTGGCTCTTCATTGACTATGCTTGGATTACCAGTTTAAGCCTATGCTTGTTCTGAAGGTCTCTTTACAGTGCTTTTGTTTGAGATTCTAAAACTTAAATTACAAGGACCTATTACTATTACAAAATGAAGACAGCTTCGGAATTTATCATAGGGGACGGCAAACATGATAAGAACTTTCGTGTTAGCGATTCAATGCGTTTAATAAGGAGGCCTTGCTCCATGCCCTCACTCTTGGAAGTGTCGGAAGCAGACGAAGTACACGATGACCTCAGCCAGCCAACTAGCGGGCAAGGTGGTGACCTTTCCGGACGAAAGTCGCGAGAGTTACGTAAGAGTAGCTCCGATGGAATCGTAGCAGACGTTACGAGGTCAAAGGTCACCAGTTGTTCAGGAAAAGTTTCCCCGGCAAATGACGTCATAGCAGACGGCAGCAACGGAGGATGTCGAACGTTCAGACGATCGTTTTCTTTGCTGAGCGTTTTCCAGGGTGATGGCAAAGAGGAGAGGGCATGCAAGAACCTCATCAACGCCAAGAAATGTCCACGTTACGTAACTCGCCGTAATGCACTATATGACCCCGAGAAGATGGCCATGACGCAGGACATCCGAGAAAGAGTAGAGAAGGAAAGGACCTCAAGAACTGCCAGTTTTACTCGAAAGATGTCGCTCGTGTTCCGATCTATTTTGGATGACGATGTGGAGGTTGACTTGATTTGACTCAATGGATTAGAAATTGTGAAAGACACCATATATATGATTATAAGTATATATTTAACTAATGTATGTACGATTCAAATTATGAGACTCTTTCAAATATTTGAATGGCCACATTTTGATAATGAATGTACCTTTTTTGTAGTCCAACTTAGTGCTTCCCTGCCTGCCTACATAGGCCCTATATATATATATATATATCGCCGTGCTTGTATAGCATATTGACAATAATGTTATGTTTAAAGTTTCAAACCAATTGCCAATTGGGTGCATTTCGAATATTATGTTATGATAAATAAATATATACTGTGTATATAATCATGTCACCTTATTTTTACGAAATAAAATTAGCAATAATTGTCAGCATGCACTTTCTGAATAAGTGAGTATAGGCCCATTACCATGCATGTCTTTTTGTCACTTAAATGTCTTATACAAATTATATGATTAAATAATACCAGGATAGTAAAAGAGTAGTACTTAGTATATAGAACAGCTATATAAAAAAGAAAACAGGACCATAAAAAAAAATTACTTTTCCTGAACAGATTAAATGTATGAAGGTTCTTCAGCTTTGTAGATACCAATGTGTATCTGACATCCAACTTAAATTCTACCACAAACAATATCGGATGTACAGAGGGCCTAAAAAAGTTGACAACAAAAAATTCTGAAACTGCCTTATCTATTCTTTTTTAACCACAAGACATACAGTTCCTTTGTGGAAAAAGTTTGAGTCGCAGACCACAGAAAAGTCACATCACTGGACCACAGAGTAAAAGTTGTTCTTGACAAAGTCAGTAGCCTTGGTCTTATAGCATACTAACTTGCTAAGTGCTGTCATGATGGCAAATGCCTGTGGTTATAGTCAAGATATTTTACCCAGTAATATTTTTCTAGTCATTAATCAATATTTTGAACACAATAACAAAACCATACACTTAGTAATCACAGTTTATTGCTTAGGCCTAATATCAATAGCCAGCTTTCGTTGGTTGACAGCAGAAGTTGTTGTATGAGTATTTCTTGTAGGGAGAGTAGTAGCCATAGGGATTGTTCTCATAACCTTGGATGCAGGGCTGTTTGTAAGGCATACGGCCGTTGCAGACTACATAGCTTCTCCTCTCATTGTAATAAACCCCATCCCTGGTGCATTTGCCTGAAATTCAATACACAGTGAAATTTCTACCTGTTATGTTTTGAAAATGGCATTGTACAGTATGGGTCACATGTTTACATACAACTGAGTATTATACAAATATTTTATTAAGGCATTACAGTTAGTTTCATTTAAAATTGCCTTTCAACAAAAATAGTCAATTTAAACCTTGACAAAGCTAGACAACTTCTGCTATACGATGCTACCTGCCAATAACCAGAACTGTCTGGCAATAGCTGGCTACTCAAAGCTGGATCTAAAAGTACATGCAGCACCATATCAGATAAATTTAATACATTTACCAAGGTTTATATTTTTCAGTGTAAGCTTACTATAAGCTAGGAGTACAAAGAAGCAGCTGCCTTTAGCTACAGCCAGGAATAGGTTGTTATACAGCTGTCTAGATTCGACCATATTTCATAAAACTTACTGTATGACTGATGGGCCATAACAATGAAAGAGCTTTGGTGATTTTGTTTTAAATGTACATGAAAAGAACATTATTCTTGCAGGTAGTATATCTTTGTTTTCTCCGTTGAAGTCTGGAATGGTTGTCTGACTTGACTCCTCGCTCAGAGGTTATTGACTAACAACTTGGTCATCCTAGTATGATCCTATATCAATACCATTTGAGGTGACGTGTTTTTGACTCAGATGTTAGTCTTTATGACTAATGACTGACGTGATTGGACTACTAACTCATCAATCAACAACTGTAACAACTGCAAACATCTCCCCCTAATGGACAGACCTGTAACATTTTGTTGGCCCCAAGTCTAATCATCTCATCGTTACGTGTGTCGCTGGTCTATTTAGATCGGATTGGCAAGATAAGAAGAAATGCAGTATGATTAATTTGGCAATTGCTACTAAGATCAATTTATGAGCATATGTTAATCGGAGATTACCAGGTAATGACCTCTACAAGTAGTTTCTCAGACCAATGCAATCGTTATCAGTCATTATCCATGATGGTGCCAATCTAGGCCGATATCCATCATAGTCAATAGTCCCATGTCATATGCTGCGAATAAAAACTATTCTATTCTATTCTGTTCTATGCTATTCTATTATATTCTGTTCTATGCTATTCTGTTCTATGCTATTCTATTCTATTATATTCTGTTCTATTCTGTTCTATGCTATTCTATTATATTCTGTTCTACTCTGTTCTATGCTATTCTATTATATTCTGTTATATTCTATTCTATTCTATTCCAGCCGACTACATCAGTTGTGACCACATTACCTGATTAATGTATGACAAATTTCCTTTGTGTAGACTATTGATTGCTTATTGCATTACGACTGCCCACGAGAACGTTTAGTTACAGAATATCATGCTCAACCACAAATGAATATCCATATATGGTTGACATAAGCACTAATTTAATGACAGCCATAGGCACTTCTACAGACATGCGATATACCAAAAATAGTGAATGACAGCCAGTGTGTACCTCAGAGAGTATTGCTGCAGAATGTTGCAACATATGATTCCCAGATAGCATCTGACATCGTTTTGACGCGGGCCCTATGTGGGCGACATCGGGCAGACATCGGGCAAACATCGGACCTACATTGGGCCGACATCGGGCCGACGTAGCATGTTATCAGAGTTATAAAATTATATTAGTGCTCTGCAGTAAATTGTAGAGGATGCAGTGCAGTAGCGTAATTTTAAAATTTTGAAGAGACCCATGGTCAACAAGTCAAAAGAACCACACTACTTATAATTTAAGTTAGAAAACTGATTTGGCATAAGTTCAATTTGTATATACTAAGCTAAATCTGAATTGAGAAAAATGAGTTGTTTTAGTGTCGCATAACTTGCCTATTACTATAACTACTGTTAAAACAGCAACAATGTCAATTTCTCAATGCTACTGGGTCTGAAGTTTTGTCAGCATATGACTAGCTGCCAGAAGCAGACGTAATGATGAGATGATGAGGCTTGGAGTCCACACCATGTTACAAATTTACCCCATGCCTCAGCATAGACACTGAGTACAAGGCACTTCCAATTTAACATCTCATGCGATCGACATCCAGCTCATGAAGAGTGCCTGTGCCTGGGATCGAAATATGTATTGACAATGACATATTAAAAACAAAGTCCATATTATTGCTTACCTGTATATCTCCCACAGTACGGCATTGGTGTGTTATAGACATATGGATGGCCTTGGGTTCTGGGATAGGTGGCACCTGCCAACCAAAGTAAACTGCCAAGCAACAGTGCTGTGGTTAATACAGACAATAATGGCGCCATTACACTGCTGTGTTCAGAGCTGACTGACAGAGGAAGACCATGTCTATCATCTTTGTATATATAGCAAGGAAACAACTCATGTTCAGCTCTTAAATGATGCACAGCACATCATTAGAAGATCAAGGGACAACATTCACATGGAATTAATACCAGAGACGGTCATCTTGTCATGTCCATGTCTGAGGAAAGGATTTTCTTCATGGTTAAAGTTGGCACTGTATTCCTGTCACATTTTAGATATGAATCAGCAAAATAAAAGAAATCACATATGACTTGTGAATTTCCCACAGGATGTGACAATATAATCTTTTTGTTTGAAATGAAAGTAGTATCAGTATATATATGTAGCTTCGGCCGCAAGTCTTGTTTCCCAATGATGATATTTAAAATATAACCATGTAAGTTAGGCAATCTAAAGATCATCTCATCATTACGTTTGTCTCTGGCAGCTAGTCATTAAAGCTGACTAATAAGCTTTAAATTCAGACTCATGCAGTAGCATTGAGACATTGAACATGAGTCTGAAGTTTGTTTAATAATGGATTTTTGAATGTTTGAAATTCACAAGGTGAAATACGTCTTTTTTGATATTGGATATTAGTTTCAAAACACAGTAACTTATCAAGTAAATAACTTTTACATCATTTACATGAAATTACATCCCTTTAGCCTAATATCAAATGACCTCTGCTACACCATGTTTCAGGTTCAAGAAGACATGAAAACGATGGATACATCTTAATTGGTCATTTGAACCACATCGGGTGGTTATTACATCATTTACATCTCCTTGGCCATATATGAAACAGTTCCCCAGATAGCATTCCAAATCGTTTCAATGTCGGCAATGTCAAAACAATATCGTACCGACTGCGGCCGACATAGAAACGATGCTGGCCCGATTTGAAATGCTATCTGTGTCGTCGAATATCCAACGAATTAACATCAAATGACCTCTGCTGCTTCTATCCACCGAGTGTGACGTTCAAACAGCTTTGGAAATGACCAGAAATATCTTATCTGGTCATTGGCAACAATTTCAGATAATTCCCCATTAGTCCCTAGATTGCACTTTATAGCTGGTTCCTTGATATCAAAATGATATAGAAACGATGCTGGCCCGATTTGGAATGCTATCTGGGTAGCCCATTTTTCATGTCCTTGGTCATACGTGGGTCTTATCCGTGACAGTGTAAACGCCCCTTAATGCGGTATAGCTTTTCCACAGTGGGAAACTGTCAAATGAGTACATAGGAGCATGACTCCCGCTTTTTAAAAGGTCATATCTCAAAAACCACTCGGGATAGGTCCTCAAATTTTGTGTAGTGTGGTGCCTTATGTAGAATTTTAGGCACCCGTGGGAATATCATATTAGAGCTTGACACCATATACCATTTGAAAGCTTAGAATCTGTAGATTATGAAAAAATATGCCATTTTTTCAATTGCAATTAAGATGTAAAATCCAAGATGGCGTCAAAGATGACCATCAGTACACTTTCTGAGATATATCCGCTTCTTGAAGAGATAAAGTAATGATCTGCACATCGATTTGTATGTTTTTGAGGTCAAGGATTAAGTTTTGAGGTAAACAATACTGTATTCATGAAATACTTCCAAATATGGTATTATGAGATGGTTTTAAATGGCTACTGATCACACTGGCATGTGACTGACATGTATAATTACCTGTCATTATGATACAAATCCAGCAAAATAATGCAATGGATGAAGTCATTATTTGTGTGCTCAGTGGGGTCAAAGGCTTATTTCTGCTGTTAAACACTGCATTTGGGGCCTGTTTTCTTATATGGAATTCCAAATGGCATCTAAGATGTCTGCGAGTCAACAAAATTTAACTGTTCTGTTTTATGTAACAACACAGCCATTTTTCACAAACAGAGAAACAAGGTTAATTTGGGTAAATTATAATTATCTATTTACTATATTAGATTTATGATAATATATATAAGTATACATGACATACATGTTGGCTGCAGTATTTGATACCAATGACAGGATTGTGAACAGTAGTAGTTAGAATGCTACTATAAAACGTAGCTTCTGGTGGCCCCCGACAGGCGGTGCTAGTGGTACCTTTGACGGTGGCCGCTAGGTGGCGCTTCGACGATATGTATGGATGTCATGCCTCGAATGGGTGCCCGAGGGTCTAACCCGGCCTCTTTGCATGACCGATGAACCAGTGGAACCCCGCGGGCTATAGTGTGATTACTATAGAAGATGCGGAATGCCGTGGGCTATAGCTTGATTACTGTAGAGGACGTGAGAAGTGTGACAATCCTGGAATTATTGTTTTCGAGTAATGATCTATCTGGCACTTATTTGTACCATTCTTGAGCTTCCTAAGTTGACGACAGGCGGTGCTAGTGGCCTGATGTTATATAGTACGTGATAGGTATAACAATGTGTAGAACTGTTGTTTCGGTTTGTATGTGAAAGGTTGAAGAATGAATCATTTTTCACTCATGTTGAAGAATAATACTGCAAGAGTGATATATGTATCAATAGAACAACTTTGCACAATTTGCACAATTCCTTCCTGTTTCTTAAAACATAATAGTAATAAAGGTTAATTCAGATGTAGTAAGAGTGTTCAGAATACAACATACTATTGACTGATATATAAGTGAACGAGTGGGGGCTTCTTGTGAACCTCTCTCTGTATAGACTGCCAACATGATTTATGACCACTAGATGGCAGTTATGGTTGCAGATTATAACAGCAACAGGTGGCGCCCCCCTTCATAGTTCAAGAATAAGACCCTTGCTTTCAAGCATAACAGGATGAATAATACGCTGATGTCGCACTACATGCATCAGTTGAGAACAGTCAAGACAATAGATGCACCGTAGAATAATACAGACAACCAGTCTAAGATTAACATGTCATACACAATAGGATGGTACGTTTTTTCGTATCCTGATTGTGAGGATCCTAAATGTTTAACACTATTGTACAACTCAGAGAATGTGTTCACATCTTTAAATGAGTGTATAAGTGATTATTATCTATCAGGCGCGCCAGCTAAATGTATGGAACAATGTTCAGACTGGGTTGTTAAATTTTATGCCTTAGGTGATTGCAAACGTGCGCCAACAGAGACATATAATCTCACATGGGTTGCATATAACATTGTACCGTGTTTAATGTGTGCTGAAGAACATTACATAGAGGTAGTAAGGAGTAACGAATCCTTTACTGATCTTATTATATGTTTAAAGAACTATCATGACAACCTTAATATTGATAAATATGATCCTATACGTAAAACTGTTGTTAATGTTGAAGTTAGTCGTCATAATCATTATTAAGGAACCAGCGGTTACGACATGTTATCAACATATAAGGTTAGTTATATATATTGTTATGATATTATCTACCAATCTGCTATGTTATGGTACTACTACCACCACTACTACTACTATTGTTTCAGAACTACTACTCATGGGACACACCACGGAGGGGATATATATAACAAGACAACGTCAACAAATCATATTATGCACTGTACAATAATGTTAATAAAGAGCACCAATTGTACACACACTACTCTGTGTTGTTACACACATATATCTACAGGTATACTGAGATGTCAGTGTGCGATTAGTACATCACAGGAGCCATCGCTTAGAATGTGTTATTAAGACTGTAATAGGCTTCTATTTGTCATAACTGTCTTTGGTATTGTTAACATAACAAGCAGTAAGGATATAATAACACAGATTGTCTACATGTAGATTATGGCACAAACCGCATCAATAGATCAGTTTTTGAGTGGTATCTATTACACAATAGGTCAACCTAGTAGTTATTCAGGTGTAAGAAAATTATGGAGTGAAGTAAAGAAGAGACAATCTAAGCCTCGAGGCATCACTTTAACAGTTGTGAGTAAATGGTTGAAGGAGCAGACGACGCATAATATACATAGCACACCCAAGACAATATTTAGTACTGAACATATAATAGTGGAACATATTGATGAACAATGGGATAGCGATATCATCCAGATGGATCAATTAGCCCAATATAATAGAGGATACAAATACATCTTAATATGTATAGATATTTTTTCACGCTATGCATGGGCACGTCCGCTTAAGTTTAAAAAGTCGACAGATGTTACGATAGCATTTACAGATATCGTTAAGATGTCTGGTAGGATATGCAAGACTATACGTACTGATCAAGGTGGAGAGTATACTGGGGCCTCCTTTCAAAGAATGTTGCACAACAAAGGTATTAATCACATGATAGCGTATGGACGCCACAAAGCGTCTTACAGTGAACGCTTTAATCGCACATTAGAAAACAAACTGTTTAAGTATTTTTATGAACAGCAGACAGCAATGTACATAGACATTCTGGATGATGTCATGTTTAGCTATAATAACACAATCCATCACTCTATTAACATGGCGCCTGCTACTGTTAACACAGCAAATGCTCATACTATATATGAACAAGTGTACATACCCATACTTAACAGATGGGCTAACACACCAGTCAAGTTCACTATAGCTCTAGGTAGTTTGGTTAGACTGAGCTTATACACTGCACCCTTTTCACGAGGCTATCATGAGAAGTGGACTGAGGAACTATTTACAGTCTGTAATCAAATTCCATCACACCCCCTAGATATAAAGTACAGGATCTCAATGGTGACAGTATCAAAGGGTCCTTCTACACAGAGGAGTTACTAGTAGCATCTGTTCAAAACATAAATGATATAACATATAAAATTGACAGAGTTCTAAAGACTAAAACTGTTAGAGGTCACAAACTCAGTCTTGTTAAATGGTATGGTTATTCTGACAAGTTTAACACTTATATACCCACAGCATCTATTCGTCATTACAAAGGTAAAATATAATGTTTGTGTACATATCATCTGATGTCGATAAGGAGAACTACTTTCCTGGTAATACACCAACATCATTCAGAGTTAAACTACCTGGTAGGGTAACATTCATACCCCAGGGGAAATGGGAAGTTGCTTTGTTAGACATAGATTTACCTAGACCTGTCGATAAGTATAATGCTATATATATAACTATTAATTCGTCTATATGTAAACCTAGCCCCGTTAATGCTACACTGTCGCCTATTTTAAACAGAGTGTACTTCAACCAAATTAACAGAGGCGCACCTGTATTTTTTGATAATCCTCGCTATGTACCTCTATACGTTGACAGTTTAGACATTATAGATATATATTTAACAGACAACAATGGTATATATCCATCATTCAAACAAGGGAAGGTCAACGGAACACTACACTTCAGGCTAATACCTTAGGTGTGTGGATAGTTTACGAATTACAGCTACATTATGACTGATAATATAAAGTATCACTCTATCAATAAGGGTGTAGATTATGACATTTTACTGAAACATTTCAAGGGTCAGGCAGAGGGTGCAACAGCGCCGTATCTTACCAGTTCACGTTTTCATAACAAAAGGACTTACGCTAATTCACACACACACCGCATAATTATTGTTAATAAGCCGAGAAATACTAAGACTACAAACGATACAGATATAAGTGCTATCGATGTTATTGATCCTACAGAGGCGCAACGTCTTAGGGCCTTGAACGATTTAGAAGTTGCAGCTACTAATATAACTACTGAACAAAAGACGCACCCTGCTCATTCTGTCATGAGTAGAGCTAACAGTAAGAGACACACAATACATAAGACATCTGCAGAAAAGAGAAAGAAGTTGAAGAAGACTGTTGATAAGGTTATACAACGTGCCAAGGACGTGTTTGATTAATAATTGATAACTATGAGTCAGGAAGTGTTAGAGGATGCCTATATAGGTTATTCTGAGGAATTAGCTATTTTCCAGAAACCTATCCATAATGTCGGTATCAAGAATACACATGTAACAACATTCTATCCTGTAAACGACTTTTCAACACAAGGTGTTATCCAGTTCCATGTGAACAATAATAGTAGTAACTACCTAGATTTACGTAGAACAAGACTTAATATTACATGTAAAATAGTGAGGCAGAATGGGGATAAGATTGAACCTGTGACTGTAGCAAGCGGTAGAGGTAAGAGATCAAAAGATACAGAAGACACAAGCACTACGGCTAGCACTGCTGCAACTACAACACCAGATAACAAGGCTTCGGTTGGAGTTGTTAACAACTTTATGCATTCAATGTTCAGTCGTGTTGATGTATCCCTACAGAACAAAGTGTTAACACACTCGGATGAGTCATACCCCTATTTAGCTTATTTCAAAGCTTTACTACATACAAACAAGGAGTTAAAAGAAACTACACTACAAATGGGAATGTTTTACAAAGATACACCAGGCGAATTAGAAGATCCTAATTGGCAGCTAGGTGATAACAAAGGTTTGAACAAACGATCCAGTTTCTTTGCTAACTCTCATGAGGTTGATATGTCTGGCAATCTTTATTGTGATGTTCTAGACATATATAAGTTTGTTCCAAATGGTGTGAGTTTAGGTATCACCTTATATCCTAGCACACCAGAGTTTTGTTTAATGGCTCCAGAGGTAACAGTAGGTGCCTACAAAGTGCAGATTACTAAAGCTTCTCTTAGTGTTTCAATGGTAGAGGTGATTCCTGAAATATTGGTTTCGCATGCAGAAATAATGCAAAATAAACCTGCCATATTCCCCTACATTAAAACCGAAGTTAAAAAATTTACACTAGGTAAAGGACAATTTTCATGCACTGTTAATGATCCATTTACCGGTCGTGTACCTTGTGAATTGGTTTGTGGCCTTGTGACAGACGTGAGTAACCATGGTACACTGTTTACCAATCCGTTTATGTTTGAGCATACATCTCTCAACTTTATTCAAGTCACGGTAGATGGTCATGATTTAGGTCAGGGGCCTATCGTGCCTATATATAAAAGCAAACTCGAGACAAGTTCATACATTGATGCATACAAAACTCTTTGTGGTATCGAGTACAGTGACCACTTTAATCCTCTCTCTCGCGAGGAATATATGCAAGGTTACACATTTTATCGATTTGTTGCCGGGTCACAATGTGATTCTAATAATGATGATATACTCCCTTTAAAACGTTCAGGCAACTTACGCATAAGTTTAAGGTTTTCTAATGCTTTGCCTGAGCCAACAACACTAATTGTGTTTGCAAAGTTCCCTGCATCAGTTAAGATTGATAAATATCGAGGTGTTACCGACATATAGTTAGTTGATACAACATTGCTACTGGCGTAACATCATGACGGAACCAGAGAATGCATGCTTAATACCTTTTAAACTCCCTCAAAATATATCAGTGCAAGGATCTACACAAGCAGGAAAAACAGAATTTGTCAAACGTTTACTCCTAAATTATAAGACAATGTTCACACCTCAGGTTAATAAGGTTATATATGTGTATTCTGTATGGCAGGACAAGTTCGATCATTTGGAAAGTACCTTAGGCGATATAATAGAGTTCAGAAAAGATATACCATCCAAAGAGTATTTAACAGGCTTGTGGGAGAAAACCAGAGCACACACTTTACTTGTTCTTGATGATCAAATGAGTAATTTAAGTGACAGCCGCCAGGGTGCACATGTGGCTGAAATAGTGTGTGTCCTCAGTCATCATTGTAATGTTTCATGTATTATAACTTTACAGGATATGTTTTATGAAAGTAAAGCTGCTAGATTAATAAGTAGAAACTCACACTGTATCTGTCTTTTTCGCAATCATAGGAATGGTAGACAGGTGTCAGCGCTGGCAAGCCAAATTTTACCTGGTCAAACAAAATATTTTATGGATAGTTATGAACGAGCTACTAAGCGCAACTATGGTTATTTAATAATTGATCTATCACCTAATGCTGATGGCAGGTATAAATTACGTTCTAATATCTTTCCAGGTGAGGAAACAGTTGTGTTTCTCCCGCAGTCATGAAACTGATTAAAGAGAACATAACATTCTTAAAGGCTGTAGCATCTCTTAACAAGGACCAAGTTAAAGCTCTCTTGTCACATGTAAACAAGAATCAGATTCTGGTTGTAGCAGAAATAGCTAGAAATATACTTAATGGTGTTGTAGCACTCCCTCGTGAGTATAAAAGATCCCTCAAACTGTACAAACGTATCATTAGAGAATTATCTAACAACGACGCAACACTTAGTTCTAGGCGTTATTTAATACATAGTAAATCTGACGTTGTATCCCTGTTGATCAAAAGCGTACTTTCTAAACTTGTAACAGCTGTTGGTCATGGCTGAGGAAAATGTTGTTATACCTAGAGACAAGTACAACAGAATGTTGGAACAGCTCAGAAATAGTAAAGATTTCAAAGGTAGTAAAGAAAATAAACTAACACAACAAGAAGATAACACTACTGACATTAGGTCTGCTGAACATGTAACACAGCCAGCAGATACTGAACACGTTACACATACGCTAAGATCAAAAGATGATATTGTTCTTAAAGAGACCCATCATCCTCCAGGTCTTAAACATAACGATATAGACATATTTATGAAAAAGTTCACTACAAACAATAGCTCTAGAAACATTACAAAACTGAAAACTCCTACGAAACGTAAGACTGTACCACTTAAATCTCGTGCCAGAAAGTCCAGACTTAAAGCCAACTGGATCAGTGTTTCTAAATGATATGCATACATTAGGGTTGGTAGAACAATGGACGGTTATTTAGGGGCATAATCAGTAGTCCTATGATACTGTTATATAGATGTGATGGTATTTGTAGCTGATATATATATGTGTATGCCATACATATTAACTTATACTGAACTTGAGCAGAGTATAAAAGACTTAGTACTCCCATACAACTTACACTCACTTGCCCGAGAGTTCTCCAGTGGATTATCAGATCATCACAGCCTGTTTTTAACTATTCGACATCATGGCGACTACGGCCTTAACTCGCAAATACTACAACCTGGGTGGCACACAGGTAAAGGGCCAGTTCCTATGGCTCAGAGAGGTCAGCTCTAGGAAGTTCCTAACTCTGCAGAGATACAGAGGACGAGTATCTCTACATCTTAGGGTGTACACGGTCGACGATCAGGACTACTGCCTTATCCCTACCAAGAAAGGCGTAATGCTGGACAAACAGCAGACCCGTGATTTAATGGCTGCAATGCATAACCTAGCTGCATTTATAGGAGTCGTAAGTAATGTTTAATATTATCTGTAATAAGAAGCTGTACATATATAATATATGTAATGATAATTATATATCTTATTATCCTGCAGATTACACCAGGCAGCCAGACAGACCCTACAGACGATGCCGCTGATGGAACCCTCGCAAATGATGCCATGGTTGATGACGTCGAGTGGTGTGCCGATGGTAGAGACATGTTTGCGGATAATTCAGATGTCGATGAGTACTCGCAGAACATTTACAAAGTGCACATCGGCAAAAATGCCCACTGTAGAGCGAAGAAAGCTTCTAATACAGTGGACATACGCCACAGTTTTTTTCGTAACATGTCGACAACGTCAGAGCACCCGACCCAGAGGGGGATTAAGATGACGAAATACGAGTTCACCAAACTGCTGGGGTTTCTTCCACAATTGGAAACGAAATGGAGTGGATTGGCTGGTTTAGCAGCCTGCTACACCACGCACACCACGCTCGATAACCTTCAGGCTTGTCACCACTGCACCCCTAAACCTTCACCACCTAGGCCCCTACACAGCCGTTGCAGCACAAGTTCCGATATGCAAGATCCTAATGTCACAACTTCAACAGCTGCAACAATTGATGAGGAATCAATGATTCAATAAATATATGTTGATTTAACCAATATATGTAATACGTTACAATATATAGTACCAGTATAATAGAATATGGTTAAATCACTTATATCATATTAACATTTATGCTCTACTGTTATACCATATGTACCCGGCATTTACAGCATTTACTGATACGTTATACTACTGTTATATCATATTTACCTGACATTACAGCGTTTTACTAACATGTTATACTCTATCGACTATTGTATCTATGTATACCTACCATATATACACTTATATTACAATAAATATATATCTATACCGTTACATACAGTGTGTTATATCTCTCCATCACTCAAGTACGTTGTTATGGTTATACACAATATGGTCTGTGTTAACGAGAGTAAGATCATACACAGCTTTTCTATAATGGCAATACTAACGATTATACTGCCCCCTAACGATTAAACTGCCCCCTGAAGGTATACACAATATGGCCTACTTGTAGCAAGAATAAGCAATTTTATTACTTCCTTAGGCATATATATACAACAGCCATAGCCACGTTTAAGCAGATTATCTTCAGTACTGTTACGCAGCTCACAATGGAGATATTAAGAGATTACGCAGATGTATTGACCAATAAGGTTAATACAAATGAGATATGTATAATACTACGTTGCGAAGGTTTACTTAAAGATTCTGATCTACTTGTTATCAGATCTAAAAACACACGATTCGATAAAACAAAACTGTTGTTACAAATACTGTATGTAGGGAAGAGCTACAAAGGCACAGCATTATTGTTTAAGTATTTGCAAAGAGACTACGGAGATGTCGTTAGCACTATTCCAGAGCTCACAGGAGGCAGTCGTACAAGTCTTGCCATTAATACATCGGTGACGCTCAGCGTTATGTGTACAGACGGTGATGTGACGATTCAACTGACTGATGATCAGGTAAGATATAACATACACACACCCTTATATATATATATATATATATATATATGTTAGTAATAACCGTGTTCTCATTTGTTCAGGATGATGTCCTGAAGGAGGATTTGACAGTATCATTGCCCTTACAGCAATTCGTGAATATGGTGTACTACATACACGCTTTATCGAATTCCGATATCGATGCAACTGTACATCTGGGGTGTTTTTACTACCTGGTTAAAGAAGGATGTACCACAGCAGTATGCAAGATTACTGCTAATACTGTTAAGGATGAAAGTGTGTCCTTAACAGTTAAGGATTTGGAGACTATTGATATTTTGCTAGAACATGTTGAACATGCTGTTCCAGAAATGGCTCTTCTAACGCCTTACTTCTGCTACATATAGCTATTTACTGTAATAAATGATATATATAATAACACGTTTGTCTGTTCATTTTTTCATAACGTTTAATGCCTTTGTAATACCACTACGCATATATATGTACAGTATAACTATCAAACAATGTAGCACACGGTTTATATAACATTACAATATAATATGAGCCTAGCTGTCAGATTAATCTAAAACGTTGATGGACGGTATTAACAAATGTTAAGCCCACTACTCATAACGTTTAATACAGTTGTAATACTACTACACATATATGTACAGTATAACCATCAAACAATGCAGCACACTGTTTATTTACAATATAATATGGGCTTAGCTGTCAGATTAATATAAAACGTTGATGGACGGTATTAACAACAATGTTAATATAAGAGATTATAATGCAATATATATATACTACACAATGAACATCTACGCTAACATTTCAAACACTACAATTAATAACGTAGTATGCACACCATGGTGTAATATATACGTAGTCTCTGTACATATCTTAAGCCATTTTAAAAAAGAACAGTTGTGTGTGCACAGCTCGTACACTATGCTAAACATTACAGTATAATCATGTGATAACTATTCATAATATAATATGTACATACATCTATCAGGGGGGTATTAATATAAGCGTAGGTGGACAGCAGTATACATATATATAGAAGTTAAGTAATAGCAGGAGTGTTTGTGCGTGTGTACATGTCTACACAGGCGTAACTTTCCCGCTGTAGTTGCGTAGTTTGGACTTATATCCATCGTCCATTGCATTGGTGTAGGTTAGCCTTGTCTTCACGTCAGCGGTGGATAGTCGCGGCGATCCATCGTCCATTGTATTGGGGCAGATCAGTCTCGCCTTCACGTCAGTGGCGGATCCGTCAGTTGATGCGTTGGTAAGAGGTGTAGTCGTTGCAGGGGTGTTGCTCACGTGACATACAGTGTGATCATACGCAGATGCTGTTTGCTGAAGGGGGGCGTGTTCTGAAGCTGTGTTGATGGGGCAAGTAGTACTGCCACCAGGGGCGGAGTCGTCATCTGTACTACAACACGAGAGAGTGAACATATATAATATGACCTGCAATATATGCAGTAAGTTCATGAATAGGGTGAATATGTGCCATACATATTATATACATACTACTCAGGCTGTGCTATATAATACATGTATGTACCATACCTGCTGCTGCTATCGGATGTCGTGCTAGTCCGCCTGATTTTATTGCGCGCACCGACAAGCGTTTGGCGAGCCATGCTAACAACCCCTGTTAGAACAGCTGTACCAGCCACTGGATCCCTCTGTAGGATAGAACCGAGTAATCATTATTATTATAACAATATATTATCATCGCTTAGCAATAGGTAGGCCAATGTAGCGTAATATATACAATCCTACAAATGGGCAGATATATATATATGTAAATAGTGTTCAGAGAGAGCACGGTTATGATCAGATGCACATAATGCATATGGCCCTCATTACGTAAAGAATATATATTTAACAATAACGCACCTTATAAATCCAGATACCAGCTCCAGTTGATATAATTACTAACAACAGGACAGAGACTGTCGATACGACTACTGTAGTTGTGCTAGGGTGACTAACTACTGTGTCATAGTGTCCGAGGTTGAAGGTTCCTAAACCGGGATTCTGCATCTCACTATTGCTGATTCGTTTGCATACGATGTGGGCTGCAACATCATGTGTAGGTGGCGTGCGCGAATGACAGTAGTGTGTTCCAGTCATGTCGACGAATGACAACATGCTATATTCCATGGCTGAGAATTCTTCAATAGGCACATGGTCAAGCTGTGGCGATTTGGTGCAGTCAGCTCTGATGCTCTTCCCATCATTCACAACTTTGCACAGACATAGCCGATTTGCGCAAATGTAACGATAACTATCGCACGATGCTAACGTAATAGTTAAGATTAACAAGTAACATGTAAGCCTCTGTAAATTCTCCATCGTGTTGACTCTTGGCCTGCTTTGAACGAACTGAATGTAAGTTCTAAACTGTGAAGGTTCATTATGTAATTGCCCCCCCTCTTTGTGACTTTATTATGTAATTAGCACCCCCTCACAACTTCTTTAACCCGGGTGTCAAGCACTATTAGGTAATTAGCAGGATGGTGTCAACTACTTGGGGTAATAGTGATTGTTGTAAACGGAGAGATGCTAACTGCTTAAACCCCCTCTATTATAATAGTACATTGTTCATGAACAATAGCCTAGCTGTCTTACATGACAACACAATGAGACTGTTTATGTGCACTCATTATTAATTATATCATGGCTATATACATATCTCGGATATTGTCAAAATAGATTCTTAGTTATTATACATGTGTTATTGCGAGACCACCATCATCATGGTAACTACTACTTGGAAAGTCCCTATTAATTGATTAGCTGCCTGTCTGAGGGATATGACTATATAGGTGGTGAATAGCAATAATAAACAGATGACAAGGTGTAATCATGGTCAAATAATCTTTATATACGTATGTGTGACAGTACATATGTTGAGACAGTTGCACTCTCTAGTGTGTTAGTATATATACATTAAATCGTGGGTGCCGCCAGCGCCACCTGTCGGATATCGAGACAATTACACTCGTGCTATTATGTGGGCTAATGTAAAAGATTGTAGACTTAGGTAACGCATCTATGTAATATATAACATCTACGCATATGGTGTACCGTTATCAACAGCATTCAGACATCTGATTAAGTTATATATTATTGTGCAGTATAACAACGGCTTTCAGACATTAGTACAATTAACACGTGTTTGAGAGAATATATTATACACTATAATGCATGCTTGTGTAGGTTTACACTAGTTCTTCTTGCAAGGCAGTTAATGATGTATCTAACGTGATCTGCAGTCTGGATCTCCTAAGACTCCGCACCATTGTAACTGTTGTTATAACAACCTGTAATGAAGGGAACAGTTGTAAACTTAATGAAAAGGTATGACCACATAGTAGTCATATATAGTTAGACATTATGCATACATTATGTATATAATAGTCATATATAGTTAGACATTATGCATACATTATGCATACATACCTTGAGTATAATGTATACCAACACTATGCATGATACATTAAGTTGAAAGATATTAAAGGCGTTCATGGTCGTGCTAGACCAATACTGTTTGTCGCTATACTGGTTAGGTTCAGAATTAGATGTATATACTATCGTTGATACATCGTAAGCATTCTGCGTGGACATCGTAGCCCCTGAAGTACTGTGCACTGTAGCCTCTGAAGTACTGTGCACAATCGATGTGTTGCTCATAAGGTTATTGGTAGATACCCCTGAAATGCAGTATTATCAGGATATGTACACGTGCGTTTACAGATAATGTGTTGCTCATACACTTGATAGATACCTTTCTGAATGTATGATATAGTATAAGATGTTACGTACCTGTAGTGCTGTCCATACATAGGACTGTTTTATTATACGCTGTTGTCTTTAAAGATGTAGTATGACAGAACACAGTGCCAGACATGTCGATCAGTCTTATATGGTGTAGAATATGCGTTGAAAACGAGGGAAGTTGCTGAAGCCATGAATATTTGGTACAATCTGCTTGAGAAGGTGGTCTGTCATCCAATGTTGTACATGTACATACACCAAAACGCTCCAAGGGCTTATAGAGTCCACACAATATATTACCACTAACAATAAGTGGCATATAGAGAAATGCAGCATAGAACAACATTATATATATCTCAAACTTGAACTATTGTCTATATTAAGGGGGAGTCATACTCTAGATTGCAGTGTGTGTTACATTTGAGGTCACATGATAGTTGGCGGTCACATGCCGAGGTTAACATATAGAACATCATACAGTTTGCCTTTTAACAAGGTCGTAATATAGAACTGTCGGCGAATTGTAACTATTGTGATAGATGTTTACATATGTTAACTATAATGAGCTATAAGGTACACATCATTAATTACACACTAGTAACCATACGGTAATGTATTGTATGTATCTCTGCCTATAACTCGTTTGTCAAATACTTTTCTGAATACCTTACTTACGGATTTATTGTACACTATACCTCGGTGTTTAACACGGGATATCTGATTGCTCTGAGGAAGTCTAACCGATGTTACCTGCCCGAACACTATCTGTTTCATACATTCAAAGTCTATAATAGCGTCATTTGTGTAGTTAAATGTGATTCCTTTGATTTTTCGTACAGTTACATCAGTGTTTAATTTGTAAGAGTAGCTCTTAGGCCCTGTTGATAGAAACGTTTTAATATAAGTGCCTGTTTGTAACTCATCAGTTAAATCTCCTAACAGGTCACCTGTCTCGACAACTGTTTCGCCATTGCGTTCAACAAATATGACTGAGTCAGTGTCATAATATAAGGTGTTGCGCCCTGTTTTATTTAAAACTTGTAGTAAATGTAGCCTCGCCAGCGATGTTGTAAATATACCAATAACTTCATTAGTGAATGTTGATTCCTCTTCAAAGGTTTCAGCATTTGTAACATCTACCACGACATAATCATCAGAGATTAAATGGAAATTCATTATACATTTCGTTGGATCATTCTTCATTTGTGTGTACTCTGTAACAGACTTCATGTAAATAGACTTAGGTAGGTTTTGTCGCTGTACAAATTTACCCCACACACTATTGAGAAACAGTTTACAGATTGTCCTCAAGGAAGGATTATACGCTATGGAGTCTTTATCAAGCATGATACCTTGCTCTCTGTTGTAATACTCTATGTAACGATCTTTATCTGCATCTGTAGTTACCCATTGAGGGTAACCTGATGCTTGTTGCTTTTGTTTCAGAAACATTTTCACATAATCTGTGAAAATACTACCAAAAACATCATCTTGTGTTGTGGTAGGGAAATGATATACCTCATATATCTTCAACAGTATGTAACCTTGCTTAATAGCTTCTTTTAACTCTGGTGTTGTCCATGTACCAAAAAGAGCTCTCTTTGTATCATTGCATGTACATACAGCTTGTGTTTCTCGTGAGGAACATGTGCCACATAAAGGAAACTTCAGTTTGCCTTTACATCGAACTGGTAGTACAGGTATGTATAAACCTCGAGGTGGTAAGATTCGCACCTGGGCTAGACCATAATAGGATTGTAGTGTGTAATCAAAGGTAGCTGGATCTTTAAGCACTGTAGCATGACAAGTAGGGAAAACTCCAGACATCGTGATATAAGGATATAACGAAGTGACGTCATAGTAACGTATCCTCTCACCATCCTGTACATCATAGTATAGAGTTGTGGGTTCAACCCGCCCTCCTGCAAAACTATCGCGGATTTGTAAAGGTTTTACAGTATCACACGTGTTAACGAATTGTCTCATGAGCGAATTAGTTTGTAATTCTTTATCATAGTGGCACTCCCATATTGAGATAACCTTATAGCCTAGGTTTCTGATTTCAGCAAGCCGTTCTAATGTTCTGTCATAGAGCGCCTTCAATGTCATACGCGTGCGAGGGTCTCTTATGTGTCTGTCTTGTAAACAGATATGGCCATGAAAACGGCATCCTAGGTATTCATAAACTGTATTACTCTCTATATGTATACCATCAACAAAGTACCTTGTTCCAGGTATGCGGAATTCACCGCCATTCCTGGCATGTTGTATAAGTCTACATTCAGAGTGACTTATCCATTCTAACCATAATGACGACTTTTGGCTGGCATTATGATGTTTACCATACCCTTGTGCAGGTATCTGTGGTATGGGTGACTTAATAAATGTTGATGTAGCTATGAAGTCATGATTAATGATGCTACCATCGAAATACCATGTATTACGTCTCAACACTGCTTCCCCTGATCTGCCATCTATCAAAGTTACATTATAAACCTCATACAACATCAGTTGTCTGATCACCTGCATAGCACAAGATGCCAATGTTGCATGGGCAAACGGATCGATACCTGGTACACTTGAGTTTGGTATAGTTGTAACAGTTTGTATAAGTGCCCTAAAATTAGTGCATGCCTCTCTAAGGATTGTAACATCAGAGCGTGTGTAGTCTAACATTTCTTGCTGAAAATTAAACGTCTTACCATTTTGTTCATTGTACCATGTGAAGAAATCAGTTCGGTCTGCTGTGGACATGAAATCAACACCATAATAGTATGGGGCAAACATTGGCCCAACATACGTTTGATTGTCTAGCGTGTTTGCTAAATGTGGGAATTCTCCCTTTTTGAGTTCACCGCGTAAACCTAACGCTTTAGGTAAGCTCTTCAAACGCATTGGGAGGAAATTCAAACTATCTATAAATCTAATGCTCACACCTTGGTTTATGCTCATCAGCATGATCTTGGTGCCGGTGAATATAATTTCAGGGAAAATACCGTTGTCAACACAATATCCAAGTATGAAATGAGCATCAAAAGCCTTAGCGTTATGAGCTATTACTGTTACGTCTTTATGTTGAGGCGTTAGCAGCCATTTACAAAAGTTCTCTGTCGTATTTGGCCCCTTAAATATGTTTTCCCTCATACTGCACGTGTCACGCTGACACAGTTCTCTTGCAACGTTTTTAGTTACATTGTCCTTAACAGAACATGCGCTACATCTATCACCGCAGTTAGCACATTTAGATTGAGGCGTGAACTCGTGATCTTTGCAGACATCGCAAACGGTTTGACAAACTAAAAAATTAGGAACATGTCTTTGTAACCCGCAATACGATCTCTTGCAGTTTATACATTTACGACATAGTGTACACAGATATGTTAGAGTACACTTATCACAACCGCTGCGTGGTTTATTCTTGTAACCGAGATCACAAGTAATAATAGTGTTTTGACATGTTTCGAAATCGTAATAAAGGAACCGGCCTGATGACATCTTAGGTTTCTTTATTCTGTAATAACACAGATGATCTCCTAGGACATACTCATGACAGCATGTACAAAGCCATTCGCCGCATGTGTGTAGATGTTTGGCCCTTTTTAATGTATCTAATATTATGAAACATGTTTTACATTCCTAAGTACTGTGTACAGAGGGATGGTTGATCTGTACCCTTAAGTGTACCTGTGCTATACTGTCGTTGTTCTTTATGCCTCTGATAACATACTGCATTACGACATGTCATATTGCAATCTGAACAATCTAATGAGTTATTGTCGAACATACAATATTCTGAACAGCATGTGCTGCATACATCATCGCACCCATGTTTGTGGTTCTTACTGTACACTTCGAAACAATGGACACATATCTTTCTATTTACATAAAAGCCTTTGATTCCTGTGATACTGTGATAGTGCTCATCTTTCAGATATAAAAATATCTTGCGAGGCCTAGAGATCAAACCTTTGTAATTAACTTCATTTCCTGTATCCCCAGATATAACTACAATTTGTATATCTAACGCTGTCTCGAATTTATGTAGCTCATTAACCTTAACTGGCCTATTTGTGGGTACATTAGCCTGTCTATGAAGTCTGATGGCACAGCTACGTTGTGATTCATAATCTTTACTCAACACTCTGTCTTTTCTAATAAGCTTTGCAAACGTTGCTGCAGGCATGTTATCTAACTTCGCTTTACATGTTACAATAGCTCTGGCGGCACATAAATGTTCATTGCGTACTACTGGAATGAATACCATTGAACGTTTTTTCCTAATAGTGCAGTTAGGAGACAAAGGATCTGTATCAACGATGGTTCTACTGCATCCTCCCCCTTGGTCATCGGCGCTCATTATACCAATGTTAACTTCAAAGGTATCATCAACATTTAAGGATTTGTTCGATTGGAGAACTGCGTTTATTCTGCAATATAATACATATAACCATTATTGTCTGTAATGCTGCATGTCAAACATTATAATAATATATGTGGACACATTTGGTAACTAATACATTAAGTATTATTCGGTAATTAATACTGAATACATATAATATACATACACATTGGTGTTAAACTGTAGACTTATGTGTAGGCATATGCTATATATCTTACCTGTCCATTATAACATTGGCTGTGATGTTATGCTGAGGTTGGCAGTGTATGAAGACCTCCCTCTCTAATCCTGAGTGATTGATTGTAACACGTGCTTTATCCTCCTTATTGGGGTGCTTATCTTTAACCATTTCCATGATGTCAGTAAACATACTGTGCAATTCGTCTTGCATACCAATCAATTGTTCTCCTTGCAAGTCATTGTTGAATTTTGCTTTATATGTTACTTCTTCAATACCATATTTCCTGGATACTCGTTCCCTCACTGGGTGAATAATGTATGGTTTTACATCATTATTACCCCCCTCTGTTCTACTCCTTTTTGCTGGTGTGTCAGCCATTAATATATTGCAATATGTAACCTGTTAGACCATAATATCCATCTACATAGCACTCTTGTTGTATTATACCACATAAGGTATTAGATACTTCATTTGTGCACTTTTATACAAAACAAAACAATAGCTCCACACTCATATACATCTCACGTACCCTACCTCATTGTACTAGAGTATATGGAGGGTCATTAGTCACACTGCTCATGTCCTATATAGTAATCTCTGAGGATTGGCACACTTCTCACGTCGTCTACAGCAATCAAACTATAGCCCATGGCATTCCACATCTTCTATAGCTATCACACTATAGCCTGTGGCGTTCCACTGGTTCCATTTGTCATGCAAAACGAATGGGTTGAGGCATGATATCCATACATACGTCTCTATAGTAATCACACTATAGCCCGCGGGGTTCCACTGGTTCATCGGTCATGCAAAGAGGCCGGGTTAGACCCTCGGGCACCCATTCGAGGCATGACATCCATACATATCGTCGAAGCGCCACCTAGCGGCCACCGTCAAAGGTACCACTAGCACCGCCTGTCGGGGGCCACCAGAAGCTACGTTTTATAGTAGCATTCTAACTACTAACAGTGTGTTTAACGTTTGACATACATGTTGACTAGCACAGCTATGGACTAGAGGCTAAACCGAGTATATTCTACACAAGAACAAAGAATAACAAAATTATCTAAGGATGAATTAACACAGGCAATCAAGCATACGGAGAAATTATATTACACAAGAAAGCATTGTCATTTGAGTCCACAATTATGGTTTGGGATCCCTCAGGGAGCGCCAAGAATGAGGTCAATGTATGGACCGAATGGGTCCCAAACAACCAAAAACTTCATTACTGCTGTATTGATATACCAAATATGGCTTCCAATATGGCTGCCAGTTCTAGCCCTTTTTGAATCTGTGTGAGAATCTTCAGGTATTCCCTAGAATAACAGAATTTTATATATGTAGATGTTATGGCTAAGTCATCATTATGTGGTTCAGGAGACCGTGGTGGGGTTTCCCTTGTGATTCCGTAAAGGGTCCTGAAGGGATTTACAAGAATAGTTCACTTTTTCTCTTGACAGGCTGCGGGTTACTTCTACAAGGTTTGATGTGGTTGGATTTCAGCTAATTTATGAGTGTGATAGATTATATTTAGACATAGAACTTTATACAATATTTTAGATATCAGAAATGAACTCCTTGACCCCATAAACATAGAAATTCATTCACAGATTGTAGTTGTATCTTTTTCATTACCTCAGCTATGTCTGTATCAGAAATAAAACCATATAATTAAATATTATTGACAGTAAGCTTGAACCCTTTATACAGTGACCCCTAAAGGTATTGATATACAGGTTGTAGTTGTACCTGTTTTATGAACTGAAAAACATAGTAATTGATGTGCAGGTTGTACATGTATCTGTTTCAGAAGTAAAATCCTACATTAAAATGTTACTGCTAGCCATCTTTAATGCCATGTTTAGGCATAGACTATCAATATCACAAAAGAACACTGACACGAAAAACACAAAACTCCATATACCGGCTGTAGCTGTATCTGTTTCAGATATAGAACTATGCATGTCAATGCTATTAGCAGCCGAGTTAAATGCCATCTTGGATGCTATATTTGAAAATAAACCTTTAATACAGTATTCTGGACATCATAAATGAACTCCTGGACCCTAGAAACATAGAAATTGACGTACTGGTTGTCTCCCATCATTCTAGTCGGACACATATACATCATTATATATGGTGGCCATCTTGGATGCCTGTATGCTAGTCTGATACATAAATGGGTTTTAGCCAGTCTAGGCATAGACCATCAACCTGTGTCATAGACGAGTCTAGTGGATATCAAAGCATTGCGAGATAGGTGACGAAAGTAGGTCAATCACTGGGCTCGTTAATTTTAACTAAGCGGCGAACAAAATAGTTCTTCAAAATCTGTCTGGTATGACGTTGCATCGGTGTACTTAGCACTGGGATGTGGTTTATTCTATTGTAATGATTAATATAAACCTTTCTACGTAGTCAAATTGCTTGCTCCCCCACTGGGATCCTTGCTCCCCCGAATTCTCCAAGACTCTACTGCAGAAAAGTGTGATCGAGGCCATTTATTCAGTATTTCTGTCTTGAGAAATGAATTTCATGACCCCAAAGACATTCAAACTGATGTAGATATTGCTGTTGTGCATCAATTTGAATATATATGGTGTCAAACTCTAACATTAAGTTCCCACAGGATTACATAAGGCACTGCACTATGTAGGAAGATTCTGAGATTTCAGGTGATTTGTCATGGAATGACTCGAAATAACACTGAAGTAGGATCCATAATAAATGTGCATTTGTTATTGGTCATTTTTTTGTCATAAAAAGCTTGAAGCAGCACAAAATGGACAGAAATGTTACAAATAAGTCAAACTTTAACTTTCTAACACTTTTCTGCTAGGCACTATAATGGATGGTTGGTTGTACTGGGCTCAAAGAATGCATCACAGGAAAGGGTTCTGGGGTTATTGCTGCACATTTGTTGTATATAAATTTGAGCAAATTGAAAAAATAATTTGAGCAAATCGTGGCATGACTTCGCCAAGTAGACAGCGATTCATTTGATGTAAAGTTGCTTGACAGTTGAACAGCTCTTCAGATTTGATGGTTTTACCATTCTTTAGGCCATTGACAAGACTTTGTGAAACCAAGCGAATTTTACCAAATCTTTGCAGCAGTAACTTTCTTGCTTGCTTGTATCCGGAGTGTCCATCCATCAACATACATTGCTGTATAGCACCATGGTGTTACAGAAGTAAGAAGTATGTTTGTCCAATGTGTAATAATGAACATTGCCTCTTTTATTGTGACCAGTTTAAGAGCTTGAGACCCAGTGAGAGGTTGAAATATGTAATTCAAAACAAGTTGTGTGAAAATTGCTTATTGTTACTGCCAATTGTTGGAACAATTCAGTATGTACATTCCCGGGTTGTGGCAAGCGCCATACAAAGTTCATCCATGCCAGTGGTCACAGCAACAGTGCTGAAGCAGTAGTGTTAGATTAGTAAGTGCAAATGTAAATGTTGATTCAAAGGTTTACATGTCACTGTGGCTGTTAAAGTAAATGAAAAGCATGATGTTTGTGCGCTGTTGGACACTGCATCCAGTCATAGTTTCTGCTCTAAATCTTTGCTCCATGCACTTGGTGTTAGAGGTTTACCAGTTACATATTCAATGAGTACTTTAACCAGGTCTGAGAATGTATCTTCTGAAACTGTGGATTTAAATTTAACATCTTTAGATGGAAATGCAAGTTTGCAAAAGTCCAATGTATATCTGGGCAATGAAATTCCAGTCAAAACTCATTGTCCAGATGTGAAAATTTCGAAGGTTTGCAATTTGTAGATGGTGGTCAAGATATTCAATTGTTAATCGGGCTGGATAATTCCGAGGCTCTGATTCCTATTGATGTTAAAAGAGGTGAAAAAGGTGAACCATTTGCATGCAAGACAATGTTTGTTCAGTAGTTCAGCTAACTTGAATGTTCTTTCACATTTAATAAGCTGAATTGAGTCTAATGTTGATGTGCATAACTGTGATGTGTCATTGTCTTGAGATGAAAGAAGTGTACAGAATTTGCATGACATTGTAGATACTCATCATCAGTTACCTCTTGCACTGAGTGGTGATGTTTCAGTAACTCATAATTCAGCTCTGTCAAAGTTATATCTTGAGTCTGTAAAACCTATATTAGTCTTGGTGAAAGATATTATGAAAAGGTAGACAAATTGGTATCTCATGATTGTACTGATGAGCAACCAGATGTAACTGTTGTTAATGACTTATTTTCTGATGATGCAAATGCATGTTTCAAGAGTGTCCAGGGGTCTAGCCAACTGGTCAGCCAGACGACTGGTCCTCTGACCAACTCGCCTGCCAATACAACTGGTCCGCCAGTCTGGTCAAATGGTCCGCTACCTGTGGCCAACTGGTCCGCCACTAGGAGTCAAGTGGTCCACAAGAAAACCACATTCGGTTGGTCGGCGCACGAGTTGGTAGAGGACGGGTCATTGGCCGGATGAGTTGACCATACTCCCATGTCCAAAGTGTCAATGAAATGGTCTTGATTATTGATAGTACAAGCTTGGTCAGATTCTGGGCCTGAAGAACTGAAAGAAATTAAGAAGTTGCACCGGATGGCCACCAATACAATGGGGAAAGATCCATCTTGTCTCAAACAGCTGTGCAACTTCTCTCCACTCTTCTGTTGTTGTTGGACAGGAGATGACATCTTCTGCATACTCAGCTATGATGGCTTCACACACTTCAGGAATGATGTTAGTGATGGTGTTGCGGGCCACTCTGAAGCCATACATCAATGACTTGTAGCTGTTGCCAGTTGCCAAATACCTCAGGGTGATGGCAATCCTGAGTCCTGGCTCAAAAGCTTTCCTCCAGTAAATGTCTTGCTTGGTAATCCTAGGCCCAACTTTGGCAAGCAGCTCTTGGAACATGGCTGGCTGCATCCTCACAAAGTTCTTGTAGTGGGTTCCATCCTCCATCAATAGTTCATTCATCAAGCGTTCTATTGGCCCATCTGAGGTCTTTGTAAGAGCCATGGCCTCACCAAAAATCTCTTCCTTCTCCTTCTCTTGATGACTGCTTGTCTTCTTTCTGCAGCTCTTCTCGACTGTTCTTCATCGTGCATAATAGCCTGTGCAATAGTTGCTAATTGCAGATTTAATTCCAAGCTGGCCTGAGCCAATTTTACAATGGCTGTTGGTTGGCCTACTGCATGTGCCATGGTCCTTCCTCTGTGGTAACGAGGACCAGAATGAAGGCTACAGACAAGCAGCCACTTATATATACACTTCTGCCCCCTCCACCATAAGAGCCAGCCTTCAAATGTAGTTCACGTAGTTCACGAAGTTAACTCGCCGGGTCGTTCCTTGTAACCCTCACAGTCGTGATTGACACATGCTTGATATGCCCCTCACACGTACAAGCCTGCGGGGCGTACATAGATGCCGTTGAGTCTCCTGTCGTAAACGTGATTTACCAATGTGATCTGCCGTGTGTCCGTGATTCAAACCTCGCTGCCGCCAACTCACCCGTCACTTTAAATAGAATCTAATGAAAATTCTGAAATAATGCAGTCATAAGCACTGCCCCATTTTGCTTCTAACAACCGTGGTGAAGTCGTCAAAACATAATTCTATGACAGCAATACGGCTTCTCCGGGAAAACCGTCTATGTGAGAACCCCCCTTTAGTAACTGAGTTTTGCAATGTGATAAACTAGGTATTGTCATAAATTGGATTGGGTCAATTCAAAGGGGGGAGTATAACATTCTATGCCTAGAATGTTATTTCATTGTACATGATTACTCTTAAATTTATTATTGTAAACTTCTCATTTATTGTCCTATTTGCATTCACTTATTTAAACTTTCAATGTGTGATTAAGAAATCACAGGTGCATTTCCTTGCTCTGCCTAAATCACTATCATCACAGTTTTATTGTTTATCTTAGTATAGAGACCAAACATATCCAGCTCATGCTCTAGTTGATTGTAATTGGCCAATTTATGAATATTAATTATTTCCTGTAGAATAAGCAAGTTCAAATCATGCATTCATTGAAGTGTCATTGTCAAGGCAACAATTCATGTCAACTTGGTATTGTCAAGATTACCGGCTAGTACTAGCAGTGTAATAAAACCTACTCAAATAGTCATCTTGTGTCCTCATTGACGTACCAAAGCCAACAGAAGCTAATAAAAAAACCTAAACACCAACATAACCGCAACTATCGAAACAAATCATGGCTGCACCAGAGAAATCAAAATCACTGACGGCACGGTACGCAACCCTAATGGATGAAATAAACAAAAACATCCAAAAGAAAGATATAAGATGCAAGCCAACCACCAATGCAAACAAAATAGGCTGCCTGCTCTGGATGGACGACGTAGTACTAATCAGTGCCAACAAAAAAGACATGAAGGAAATGCTGAACATCACAAGCCACACAGCCAACAAATACCACATACAATTTGGCAAAGATAAGAGCAATGACAATAGGCAAAAAACCAACCAAAGCCTAGTTCTAACTGGGGGAGATGCCCTACAACAAACAGAAGCATACAAATACCTAGAACTAACAGTACATAGATCCAATCAACACAACAAACATATAACCACAAGCAAGAGTAAGGCCGAAAGTGCCTCTCAAACAACCCTCAGCATCCTAGGAAACAAAAACTTTAGATAAATCAAGATGGCAGCTACATGGAAACTGGTAGAAATACCAATAGTAACAAACACAGGCAAGGTCATGACACTATCAAATACCAACATAAAAGCAAATAAACAAGATTCTGGACGATATCCTCAAAAGAACCCTGATGACACCAACCTCGACACCTAGGGAAACCCACATCAACAAACGCACTCCTAATGTACAATAGAATATACCGACAAACCACTTGCCGACCTTACCTGTTAAGACTCCCATGGCAGCAGGGCTCTCCCTATATAATTGTCACTAGGGATCGAGGCGCCGCTGAACAGTATTTTTGGGCCTGAATGGGATTAGAACAATACCACTTTAGGCTTCTAAAGGTATTATTTCAGTCCCCTTTAATTGAAGGCATGACTGAGGCCATGGATTTTATTGTTAGTCACTTGGTTCATTTTGATGAAAGTCACATGCTAAAGGCACATAGCAATTTTCTTTGTAGCACATTCTGCTCATAGGCCATTCAACAGATGTTCATAAGTTATCATATATAAAATATAAGAGATAAACATGATAAATGATTGACATCTGAGTTGATACCAACATTTATTTTTGGTTAAGCAACACGTGCAAGCGTACAAGCGCAACAAAGCAGTGAATATAACATGTAACAAACCACTCAGAATAACAAATAATTATGTAAATTCAATAGAATTTCTATAAATATATAGGTAAACATCAGCGTACTTTCAACATCCATCAGTTCTGGTTTCATCACATTCCATGGCAAGGCATTTGATTGATTATCCGACCTAACACACCAGTGTCAGTTTGTTATAATAGTACAATTTTTAAGTTTGCCTTCCAGGTAAATTCTCATCACAGAACATCTATATATATCTGCTGTGTCTTAAAAAAGCAACAACAGCAGTAATAAATTTAAGGAACCTTTCCCATTAATGCCAGAGCTAGTCGTTTGGAAGGTTCCAACAAATTCATTACATTAAGCAATTATCCACACGATCACAGGCAAGCTAGAAAACCCATGCAAGTTTTGCAAATAAAGCATGTTCCCAAACATCATAAACAAAAATAACGATATAATTATAACAATTCAACATAATCTGATTGTCTAGGTTTTACAACAAATAGCAAGCAAATACCACTTTAAACCTAACTACTAACACAAGTGGTAACCTCAGCGAAAGAGTTTGCGGAATCTAATGTTGTATAGATGCAGAAAAGTAGCACACAAGATTTGGTAGCTAAATCTGGTGTAAGTATGAACAAAAAAGAATTACACAAAGTTAACAGAGATGATCATAAATGCTTGAATAGCTAAGCCATTCTTTCAAGGGCAAAATATACAACACGTCTACATGAAAGTACCTGATGGACTTTACATCCATATTTGGTCACTAAACAAATTGCAACAACAGCGATTACATTTACTAGGTTGACTACTTCATAGCTGTAGATCAAAATATTTCAACCAAAATTCTTTTGGACAGCTATTCTGGTACCTGATTAGTTATTGTTTTGAATTACTATGGAAACATTCTATCAAAAACATAAAGTGCTGCCACTGCAAACCCTTAGGAGTTAATATATTGACAATTAAAATATCATCACCACATTAAAACTATTTCCAAAACTACCACAACTACACATAAATAGCACAGAAAAAAAAAAGCTTCACAAATAACAGACCACCCTCTGAGAGATATAATTATTATTCTAGAGTGGCATTATCATGCCATAGTTCCTACAGAACAATATATAAGATTCAAAGGTACCTAAATTGGCTGCCATGTATTAAAAGTAACACTCATACCAAATTACAATACTAACTCATGTACCAATGAACTAGTATCAAAAATTCAAGAACACTATGCTTGCACAATCGAAGGAATATTAAGTATATATTAACTGATCAATCAAACTGAACATCCTCAGTCAATCCTTAAATTTCATTAGTGCTTTCTATACCCATTAGTTGAAGTAACACACTACATATTACATTTCTCGCCATCAGCATAAAATGCTGCACCACCATTCTTGCCTTCTGACATTTAACAAATGACATAATTGCATTTATAAATTCACACAAATCAACCATGTTGCCAAATACATCATAAGTAGAATAACTGGCACTACTCACAATTCCAACAATGATTCTTTAACAACAAAGAAATACACATTAATAAGAAGTCATGTGATGAAAGTTACATTTTCCTCCAGTATTAGTAGTAGTTGCTTTGTTCTACATGTAGTTATGTGACTCCCTTTGGAAAACTCCTAACTATAGTACGTGTACATGAATATGCATTGCATTTGTGCAATAATTCCCAAAATAATCCAATTAAGTTGAAGTACAATATGTGCTGTTGTTCTGATTGAACGAGAGTTAACACTGCCTCAGTTGGATGAGGTATTTGATGCAGACTTGTTCCTCAGTGGGAATGATGAACTCACTGTCATATACATATCCATAACCGCGGGGATCTTTGGTCGGAGGTTTGCCAAGTGGAATGACTACCCCTAAAAATAAGCAATAAATAGAGCGATTGAATATACGTTTTCATAATTGCACTTCTACATTTTCAGAAATTGATGTAGGACATATAAATCTTTCACTAAATGAGTACCTACCGACTAATCAAATTCATTAAAAATCTAATCAAAACATTCACACTAATGATGCTAAGTATTGTTGATTGTGTATCCAATGGGTCTCAAGGATTAATTTGACATATGAACTGCATCATACTAAATTGGACTAAATCGGCAGACATTTGTATAATGGGTATAAAACTAATATTTAGAGAAATGAATTGTAATTTAAAAGGGGGAAAAAAGAAAGGCAATAATTAAGCAATAACCATTTGGTAGGGTCACATCATATTTTGGATCAGATTGTTGATTGCCCGTGGCCATCAAGCTGTCATGCTTCTTCTCAACTTCATTATCTTCGTATCTCCCACATTTCTTTGTTTTGCCCAGTTTGACCTAAAACGAAATATGGAGAGAAACATTCGATTTGACTTGTTGATATATCGAGTTCCTGAGCTCAGGTATTGAATCCAGGACCCTCATAGAATAGGACATAAATAGGGCCTTGACCACAAGATTGCCACCAACAAGAAAGTTAGCAGTTGTGTTAAAATAAAATGCAAGCGGTCAGGATTAAGAACTTCAAGTGTGAAATGTTATAAGTTGTTCAAAAAAGTATTACATAAACCACGTGACAGTCCAGAATATAAACTCTATAGAGAATATAGAAATATGTATAATATATTAAGGAGAAAGGCAAAATTTAGATATTATAATGAGATAATCTCTGATACACAAAGAGACTCCAAAAAGTTGTGGGCAACATTGAACAGAATTACGGGAAAGATAAGAAATAAGAAGGATATTAGTGAGGAAATAATTGTAAATGGTATTAAAGAAACAGATGAGAAAACAATTAGCAATGCTTTCGCCAAATACTACAGTGAAATAGGTAAAAAATTGTCAGAAAACTTAAGCCATGAAGGTGGCTCTGGTGATCCATATTCAAACATTACAGAGAGAGTTAATTCAAATTGCTTTTTATTTCCAACAACCCAGAATGAAATAGAAAAGATAATTAAGAATTTAAAATCTAAAAACAGTAAAGGGTATGACAATGTATCAAATAATATTCTTAAAGGTATATATCCCAGTATTCTTAAAGCATTGTGGATTATATTTAATAAGTCTTTAATATCTGGTGAATTTCCAAATAGTATGAAATTAGCTATTATTAGACCACTATATAAAACAAAAGACATTCATGAAATTTGTAATTACAGGCCAATATCACTACTACCAGTAATTTCAAAAATTTTAGAAAAATTAGTTAGCATTAGATTAGTAAAATTTTTCACAAAGCATAAAATTCTATACGAGGGGCAATATGGGTTTAGGAGACAAAGAAATACAACAGATGCTATTATGGATTTAACTGGTAACATATTACATAGTTTTAATAAGGGAATGTTTACAATAGGAATATTTTTAGATATGACTAAGGCTTTTGATAGTATTAAACACGAAACATTATTATATAAATTACAGAATTATGGCATTAGAGGTACAGTTTTCAATTGGTTAAAAAGTTATTTAAGTAATAGGAAACTGCAAGTAAAATTTAAAAATACCCTTTCAGATCAGTACACAGTTGATTTTGGTATTCCACAGGGCTCTGTATTAGGCCCTTTATTGTATATTGTCCTTGCAAATGATTTGATCAAATGTTTAAAATTTTGTTCCTGTGTATCATTTGCAGATGACACAACAGTTTTTGCATCAGGTAGAAATATTAAATTCCTATTTAAAAAAGTAAATGAAGATCTTAAAAGATTAAATTTATGGTTCGTAAGTAATTCCTTATCCCTTAATGTAGAAAAGTCTAATTATATCTTGTTCAGAATGAAAAGTAAGAAAATAAATTGTAACAACAAGATTGAGATTGGGGGCAAAGAAATAAGGAATGTTAGAGATACAAAATTTTTGGGGGTAGTTATTGATGAAAATCTTGACTGGAACAGCCATGTTAAACATATGTTATCTAAACTGACTGCAGGAATTCACAGTTTAAATATGGTAAAAAAATATTGTTCCTTTTTATTTAAAGCGTATAATATATTTAGCAAATATACAGAGTCATTTGAATTATGCCATGTGTGTTTGGGGATCTATGTTAACTTCAAGTAATCGAAATAAAGTAAAAGTAAAGCAAAATCATGCAATTAGAGCCATTTTTAATCTCAATAGAAGAACATCTGTGAAACCATTTATAAAAAAAGCTAGACTATTGAATTTTGAAGATTTGATGAATTTGTCACTTTTAAATATTTCATATAGATATGTAAATGATTATCTCCCACTTCGTATTACTAATTTATATGAGATACAAACACATGATCGAATTACTCGCAATAGAAACTCACTGCTTACACCTGTTCATAGTTTAGAAATATATAATAAAAGTTTTTTGGGTAGAGCACCTCATCTTTGGTTACATTTATCAAATACTCTAAAATCAGCTAAAACTAAAAAACTGTTTTCTAAAACTTACACACATTCTTGTATAACTTCCTACTAAAGTATGTACATGTATTGAAATAATTGGTGTGACATATATTTACTTATATTGAAATTGATTGATATGAATGTCAAATGTTCGATAATTATTGAATTGTATTTCTTTTTCTTTTCTGTATTTTCTTCTATGTTAATACATAATTATTAACTATTTTATTTTGATTAATCTTTTATAAAAGGGAGCACCCACCCTATCGGGTGATAGTATATGATACTCGGGTGTATCCCTTGCACCAATCTGATATGTTATATATTGTTACTATGTTTACTATAATTTGCAAAATGTACTCACTTTGTTTGGTGCAAATAAACAAACTCAACTCAAACTCATTATTATCATCAACACAAAAATGCATAAAAATATCTCTATATATATTGACAGCTAGAATGTTGGCCATCCATAACAAACTTTGATCTTAGGGACTAGAACTGAAAATCAGTTATAAATGTTCACAATAAGGGTGGACAGAATCGCATGGTCGACAATATGATTCCACATATTAACAATGCTGAAGTAACAATCAAATATATGATTCCAGCTGCTGCAACCCAAAAGCAGTGATGCTAATACTATCCCCTGGCTGATACATAATTGAAATCGAGAAAGGAAAACTGTGCATCAGCAAAGTGAGTGGGTGGATTAGAGCTTTACATCCTGTACTTCTGCACCTGATGGGCTAATTAGGACGCATTAGCAAAGTTATATCTGGCTACATCGGTAAATAGCAATCAATACATGTGGCCTTCAACAGGTTGAATACAATAAAACATCCATATATAGATGCATGGAATTCAATGATGCCCATTTAATATTTTCGCCCATGCAGTCAATAGACTGCAGAGAATGACAACACACTGTCCTTGATGTTAAATATAAAACACTATTTTTGATATTAAAACTAAATATGCAGACATTTTCAGTCATATATTTCATACAAAAAATATGGTAAAAAGTAATAACCAACTATCTAATTGATGATAACACTTCTCGGTAAAGTATGCTATATTTTCCATTGTAACTTCTTGACTTACTGTCACCATACATATGACAAATCAAAATAACAAGGAGGCAGAAATGGTCATTGGAGAGATAGTTAGCTATTACAGTTAACAATGTCCCTGTAATATATTATTTTTTCAATATAAGTTGGTGTTATGCTTGAGAAATGAAATAAGCTGTTTAATGCTGATGGAAGTGTACATGCAAAAATTGGAAAATGTGTACATATTTTTAATCAAGCATGACATACATGTCATGAAATATGGGCATAACTATAAGCTTTGGTAAATATATACAAAATTTTGATAAATTAAAAAATATCAAGACAAAACTTCATTGCAGTGTCACATACTCGTCGTAAAAAAATATGTTGAGGAACACTGTTGATAGACCACTCACAGGCCCCCCAAAGGTGATTATTGGCATTTGTGGATATACTTACTAGAGTACTAGACATAACCATGCAGTTTGTTTAAAACCAGTGATTAAATTTTGTGGCTGACATGACAAGACAATAATGACAAATAATGAAATTGGTACTGAATGCTCGTTCTTATAAATGTGAATTCATCTGAATATCATATATTATGTGGCTTGTATTGGTATGTATAAGTAACTCTGGCACTCCTACGACAAAATAAAGGCAGTTTCTATCATCAAGAAAGAAAGTCCTCTGCATTTCAAACTTCCAGGAAGGCAGAGTGTATTTGAGAGCTTACCTGACAAATCAAGACAAATCTCTTCTTGGACTTGCTGTTGAAGCTGTGACTGTAGGCAAAGCTCTTTTCAAAACTGTCTGAGAAGTAAATGCCCTGAAAATGCAATGAAAATTAATCAATTGATAAATTTATATCTTTCAAAGTACCAAATTGTCTGTAATACACTGTAAATTTAAGATTAAAGGCTAATAATTAATTTTACTTTGTCATTAATTGAGCCATTTCTGGTATCCTATCACAATACTGAAGTGACACAATTCAGCAAAATTCTAATCAATCATTGGACAGATAAGTCCTTGCATAATTGTATAATTTTGCATACCAACATAACAAACCACATACATTTCCAAATGAGCGTCCAGTCCAGTAGGCTTCAATGGGAGTGACCAGCAGACCACGAGACAAGATGCCCAACAGGTTGCTACTCTTTGTACCATGGAACAACAGTTTTTGGTTCTCCATTTTGCAGCCGTTGTATCTTTCCAGCTCGCCGTCACGTGCAACTTCAAAAATGCGCTCCACAGCAACTGCAAGAAAGAACATCAAGCCATAACTTGAACTTTGAATTATGCCCTTATTAAAATCATCATAGACAGACTAATGGTCATCACAGGAAAACAGGTTATCACATGTCCCACCAGGAACATTAACACGAAGTAGAGATTGGTTTGGTAATAACTTGTAAAAGATGCCGGAGTTTATGAGCATATTGAATCAAATAGTAGACAAGCAGCAGAGCCTGTTTGAAGCTCAAAACTGGACTTAAAATATTCTGAATATCTTTTCTAAAGAAGTCTTACAGTTAGTTTTGTCCCGCGAATATCCTATATGGATGTACTGCAGCAAATACTGGACCAATCCATCCCCACCATTCTCATCCAAACTGCGCAGTTGGCAGTCTAAAGTGCGATAGATGTAATCCATGGGATTGATTTCTGCAATGTAAGTACATATTGTAGTCACAAATGAGACATACTTTAAATGATAACAAAATGCTGGCCATGAAAGCCATGCAAACAATGCCTCGTTGGCCAATTTTTGCACTACGTGTTAAGACATGACAAAATTTTTAATTTTAAAATCTTTTTTGCTTATATAAATTATCACTCTTCAATGAAAATTCCTTCATTTCTATCAAAGGTTTAAGCAACTACTCTTCACTAATGACATTTTTCCAGAGTTGTAATTGTTGTTTTCTGTACCTTCCTTGGCAATAATTGGATATATTTAAACAGATAATTTTTTGCATTACCTTTCTTGCGAAACTGGGCAGCTGCAAGAATCCTTCCAGCCAACTCAAGTTCCGCGAGATTGTCAACCCGCTTCTTTGCTTGATTTAGTGCATCAAAATTCCTCAACGGAGAAACTTTCTCAAACGCAAATTCTTTCGATGGCACCAAATAATGGTATTCATTCGTCAGCTCAGAAATCTGAAACAACATAATTCTTGTGTAACAATAAAATGAGTTTTTTCAAAAGGCTGCAGGTCCTTAATATTGTTGTCACATATGAATGCTTGATAAATTAAAGAATAAATGGGGAAAGTTTCACAATTTACTGTTATCTTATTGTTTGGCCTCGTGGTAGTATTTATGCATGTATGTTTATTTCGAAAATGAATTTAGGGCTCCAGGTTAACCATTTGCTTATCCAGCTGGAGTTGATTGTACATTTTATAAATGAGTAGTCCTTGTAATTAATTACTATTATTCTTTTACAATTAACAGAAACATTTGATCCTCATGCAAAAAAGTAATCCTCATGTTTTTCTCACCTGTTCTGCTGCTTCATGGTACTCATCTTTCTGATCAGCCGAGGGAGAAGAATTGTCTTCCCATTTCTTCACAAAAGGCCTGAAAATTGACATGGTAAATCAGTTGTTACAGGAATTGTAAAGTAGTTACAGTAAAAGAGAAGTAAGACTATTGCCACCACTACTATTAATAAGTATTACATAACAAGACACCATAACATGACATGGTCAACATGACATGACATAACATAACATAAATTAAGACTGCTCTTTAGTTTTTTCTGACTTGTAATGATTGGCCTGGAAGGTCTAGACAAGTTCACAGTAGAATGAGATATCCTTTCACTAGATACTGCGAGTTTGAAAGCATGATATTTTGAGATAACGACATAGAATGCTATTACAACAGGTCTTACTCAAGCTTTTCAAGTATGTCCTTGGCCTGTTGTAAGAAATCTCTACTGATTCTTCCAAATGGTGTGGAGTGCACATTAAACTCATTGTGTTCCAGCGCCACCTTCAGTCCTTCAACATCACTCTGAAAGGAATATATTTGATGCATGAAGGAACAATCAAAAAGTAAAGAATAAATGAATCAGTTGGTAAACATCAGGAATATATGACGGATTCAACTGTTGAACAGTATGAAGTGTGGAATAAAAGTTACTTCCAAGGAGGCTATTGCAACGGTTATACTAATGATGCATAGATATAAAAACTATTACTCACAATTTCTTTCATAAGATCTGAGAGTTCCTGAGGAATCTCTGATGGCTGGTTTGACGATAAATCAAAATCAATGGCATTGTACTCCTGATCCTTCTGCAGCCGCTGCTCAAGGGGTATCAATCTGTACTTATTCGGATGAGTGACAAAGCTGTGAAAAACAGGAGACTTAATTATTTACATGCAAGTACTTAAATGGTTTTACTGTGCTGTATTGTCTCATACAGCTGAAACTGTGGCAGTGATGCCGATTGGCCGGATGGTTACTACTGCTTGCCACAGAACACATTTTGTCTTGATGATTCAAAATTTGTTGGTTATTGTTTTCGTTTTATTCTTATTTTGAGTACACTTACATGAGCTTCTGACAGAGGCAGAACCACAAGAAATCTTATTACAAAATTGTATTTGTGCTGGGGACCACCAAAAGAGGCTGGAGCCCCACTGCCTGGTGGTGACCACAGGCAATAAATACATGTATTAGCTTGGAGCCCACGTTCTTGAATTGAAACTGTAGAGGTCATTGCAACTGCATCGGACACAGCACACATAACAAAACATAGGTCACTGTATAGATGACATCATCAAACAATGACTATCTGCTTTAGTGTCAGTGACCTCTGGTGGCACTTTAGTTCTCCACCCATTCCATACATTCACCTACCTCTTGATATCAGTCCACTTATTTGCAGTTTTGGACTTGAAAATCTTGGTGTATTCCTTCACCGCTTCTTCAAGAGTTCCAAAAGGAGTCTGTTGGTATTGGCCATCATCTCCTATTCTGCCCCACTTGTTCAGCATCACATACAACTTCTTCTTTTTGTCAAATACAAGCTGAAACCAAATTGAGTACAATATATTATTAGTCTTAATCTTACAGGCACAAACTGCCCATTAATTTTTGCTATCTTGCTGGGTCGCCATCGTATTAGGATTATCATCCTTATCATTGTTCTCCACTTGTACATGATTACAAAATTAAAATTATTTGAATCCTACAATATCCAAGCCAATTAAGGACACAAAATAACAGCATCATGTACATATTTTCAATAAACATAACATAAGGCAACGCTTATTTCATCTTTAGTTTCTCAGATTTTCTTGCGGGGCATTTTTTAAGGGTTGTCTGTCAAAAGTTAAAAAATTATAATTTAAAATTTCATATCAAAAACCATATGGAACCTGCAATCTCTCTTTTCTGTCAGCACATTCTTATATTGGCGGTTCCGATAATCTAAAGCTCAATCATCACTTTAGTGTTGCGTAATCAACGTCATAATCTTCAGCACAGTTCCAGACCAATTAATGTTGAACTCAGTCACCCAATGTGGTAGTTATACAGGAATTAATCAATTACTCAATACTGCATACAAACATCATTATGGCCGAAATTACCTGGAGCTTGTAAAAGTTGTAGAGGCAATAACATCCCTTGTTGACGTCAATTTTCATCAGCATTACATCATAGGGCACTTCAAGATCGCTGTCTTCAACAACTTCACTGAAAGTGGTCAACAAATTCATCATGAAAAAACCAGGGGGGGGGGGGGGCAAAGCTTATAAAATAAAGAAAAAATGTCACCATGGCAGGGTGGGGGGTCTTTTATTTGTCTCAGCATAGACACTGAGTACAAGGCACCTCAAATTTAATATCTCATACCATCGACATCCAGCTGGGATGTAGCTTATGAAGAATGCCTGGGCCGCGGGTTGAACCTGGGACCATCAGCAGGGCAGGCCAATATGCTATATTATTAACTTGAGCTTTCAGGTTTTCTCTCATTTCTAATTCTAAATCATTTTAACAGAACCACTGCCACTCACCCTTCTTTAACTTCTAGCACTTGGTCTGGTTTGAACTTTTTGACTTCAGCTTTTTTCTTATCAGTCTTTCGTTCATCAACTTTGCGCAGCATGGCAGCAGCATCTGTGCGGAAATCAGGGGGAGGAGTGGTCCAGTTGATTTCATCTGTTATCTCGTCCATGTCGAGCAAGAAAGCAGGCTGTGTAATGAAAGTGAACTTCACTGTGAAATAGCACTAACTTTACTTTACTAAATAAGGATACATTTTGAATTAACTAATAAGTAATTCTCCTATTCAGCAGTAATAAAATTCTACATCAGGAAAATTCAGCCTCATACGGTCACAACCTTCCAAGAAATAAGAGACTCGATCAGCTCACCAGTTTTCTATGGACAATTTACCAAATGATTTTCAATTTACATTTTGCCATTTCATTTTTGTATTGTCCAACTTCTAAAAACTGCTAATCCTTCAATAAGTATAGTCATAATTACAATAAAATACGTTTTTTGGACAGCTGTCCTTGATATAAACTCACAAATCTTGCTCCAGCCATGTAACTTTTCATTCCCTTGAACAGATTTGATGCCCCATTAGCGATAAAGCATTCAATAGGGAGGTTATTGTTATTGTCTCGCCTGTTCACATCTGCACCATTGTCAACCAACAACTTAAGAATATCCATATTCTCAAAACTCCCAAGGCGCAGAGGTCCTTTGAGGTGATGCAAAGCAGTTCTGCCACTGGAGTCTGCAGCATTCAGATTCACCTTGCTTGATTTCTTGGTCGGGATAAAGTCCTTCCAGTAAGCTACAAAGACACAAGACAACTCCCAGTTTTGTGATAAACAATCAATCAATCAGCTTAAATACTTCTAATTTTATGATTGGTATTCAAATATGAGTCAACAAAGCAAACACTAAACATCTGCCAAAATCTTTAAAAATTCATATTAGCATATCTAACAGTGTTGATATGTGCTGACTGACATATTTTCATCATTATCACATTTTTGGATACAATGCTGATTCTAAACTATAATCTGGGGCTGGCATAACCAAATAACATAAATATAACAAACTTTCCATTCTTAAATAAATGATCTCATTTTGACACCTGGAAAATGATCCCTCTGAAGTAACAGAGGTTCCCGTCCATAATCAAAGCAACTACAGTGTATGTCATCAACTTACGCAAACCAGGTCCATTTTGCAAGGAGTTCCTGTCTGATTTTCTCTTAGCAGATGACACATCTCCATCTGCATCATCTTCATCATCTCCAATATCTCCAAATGCAAAGACTCTGCGAGACAACTTCTTCGGCTGCAACTGTGCTCTAGGGGCGCGCCCTCCGGCAGACGCTCCTTTAGGGGGTTTACCCCCTTTCTTGCGTTTCCTCGGGGAAACATCATCATCACTTTCTGGATCATAGTCTGACCCATCATCATCATTCTCCTCTTCCTCATCCTCCTCATCCTCATCCTCCTCCTCCTCTGATTCTTCATCTCTAGTCTTCTTCTTGGTGTCTTCCTTTGAATATTTTGCATCCAGCAAAAGGCGGACTAAGTGATGATCACTCTGAAAGCATGAAAAGAGGTAAAATAAAAGTTACAAGATCTTACATGTATTTTTCGACTCCGTAGTTCTTTTTCTGACAGTTAAATCACTTCCAACAAATAGACAATTCATCATACTCAATAAGAGACACCATGGGCATATTTTTGCATTTTGTACTAAATCTTTACAGGCAACTGGTGCTATGAGAAATACCGTATAATACCTTGTTGCATAGGCAAATGGAAACAGAGGAAAATAAAAAAAATAGAATGCGCTGCAGCTAAACCCTCAGCGAATCCCACATAGCACACAGTCATCATTAAAATTATGTGTTCATCCGACAGGCAGGAGGGCGGGCGTTAAACTTTCATTTCCAAAGCAGAACTCTAACACACACTTTAGTTCCTAGAGCTGAACTCTAACACAAATGCACTTACCCTAATGAAATTTTATACAGTAACACTCTATATGGCCTAGTGGTGCCTTGTGATAGCCACACTGATATATATTGGCTATGTTTTACAAAAATATTATTACTTGAGACTGTGTTTATATAGTGTGTGCGATGAACCGAAAAAATTGCCACTTGGCCTAAATAGCCTGTTATGCAATGTTAATTAGAGTCCAAGATGTCCTATTCTTTGAACTCTCAAATTTGTTCATTTGTTCATTATATTCTGTCAAGTGTAAAATAAAAGTGTTCCCGTGGGTTATAAAAAAAAATCTGAAAAAGTCTTACTTTTTTTGGTTAAAAATTAAGGCCCATATTAAATGCAATGTTAATTAGAGTCCAAGATGTCCTATTCTTTGAACTCTCAAATTTGTTCATTTGTTCATTATATTCTGTCAAGTGTAAAATAAAAGTGTTCCCGTGGGTTATAAAAAAAAATCTGAAAAAGTCTTACTTTTTTTGGTTAAAAATTAAGGCCCATATTAAATCTTAGTTTTGTCCACTAAGTCTTACAATGTCCTATTTTGATGCAATATACTTGGATATTAACATCTACATTGTAATATTCAGACAATTTGGTAATATAAATGAATAGAAATTATGAACTTTCTTTAAATACACAAGAACTGCATTTATTTTATTGCTTAATAGCCAATAAACCTGACCAGAGTTCTCATATGAAGCCCTGTTTTACTGACGCATGCCTGTTGAAAATTCTTAAGAATATTATTAGAGTGAGATATATAGGCTTCTGGTAGGAATAGAATCTGTATGCCTATACTTGGCCATTAACTAACCAGAGATTGCCAAACCTGCACTCATTTCAATAATTATTATATTTAATATCTTTCAGTTAGTAAACATATGGAATACTTACAGTTCCAACAGCATACATCATGGCAGTCTTTCCGTACTTGTCAGCACCGTTGACATCTGCCTTGTTTTCAAGAAGGTATTTTGCGAGATGGAAATTTTCGAATGTAATTGGCATTATGAGAGATGTTACTTCATTCAGTGCTGGTTTGCAGTACTCCTCGTCAATGGTCTTTCTGTCAATCTCTGCTTTAAACCCAAAAGTACAATACTCAGGAGGATCATACGCAAATTTGTCCTCCATCTTCGCACCATACTTCATCAGTTCACCAACAATTTCCTTAAATCTAAAAAGAAAAAATTTATTTAATGCATTAGCAGACTCTTCCCTCCAGCACTAACTACGCAGTGCAGTGCTGATGTACAAGGGTTAACTTAAACCTATGATATAAAGAATAGTGAGAATAGATTTACAATACATGTTTCTAGGTACAGGATTAAAAAACGAGGCTGCCTGATGGAAAAGACACCGATACTAAACTAAAGAGAATGAGCAGTTTCATGGCTATTAGTTATTGGTATGTTTAGACATTAGCATGTGCATAAACCCAACAAAAGATCACCAACCCGGGATCAACTCCTTCTTCCATGGGTGTCACGCACTCTCCAAATACAGCGGCTATGAAAGGGGTCCTGCGGTTGTTGTCTCGTTCAAAAATATTGGCAGAGGTCACCTTGCCTGTTTCAAAAGAAACTCATGAATATATACATACATATAATATAGATCCCAGAAATACCTTTCTAATCAAAGCCTATTCAAAATTTCAGGATATTCTTGAGTCTTCTGTTGTTCTATTTAAAAGTGAGCAAGGGGGGGGGGGAGACCTGTAAAATTTCAGACTCCCCCATCCCCACCCCTCTCGCTTGTACCTTCATTGTTGACATAAGGTAAAATGCGGCATCAACCAATCGATTTCTCACCCATCCTCCACATTTTTAAATGGAACAGCCCTTGGCAAATATGATGACCACATATATTTTCAACCACCAACCTCTGTTTATTTGAGATGTATGATGTTATCTCTGGATTCCAGTTAATGAGCACTAGTATAGATTGTAACTCTCACTGCAATCAACTTACCGAGGATAAATTTGACAAGGGCATTATTACGTCTGAGACAAGCATAATGCAGGGGCAGGCAGCCAAATCTGTCTTTCCTATTGAGAGGCACCCCGACGTCACACAAGTTTTCTGCAAGCTAAGAAAGAAAAAAAATACATATATTTCGTGTGTTCACATAAAGGTCTCTATCAGATGGAAGTAGAGGGTTTACTAGTTGATAATGTCAATAATTCATTTAGCGCTAATGTTAATTATTTATGTAGTGCTCGTTTCAATAACTTGCTCACCAGCAATTCTATTAGCTAGTACATGTATTACACAACCCATGAAAAAGAGTGTTTCCATTTGTTTCATGGTGAATATCTTTGCTCTAGAAAACTTACTGGAACTCAGTGACACAATGGTATCAAGGAATTTCAGTTTCAAATTTACAGGTTGCCCTAACAACTAAATCCCTCTCATGGATGATTCTTCGAAGAAGTCCGAGACAATCCAGTGGTATAATATAATTATGATAATGGCAGTTGTCTTAATTTCCCATTGTTTACACCACATTCAATTGATGTGGAAGTTAAATTTCTATTTGTAACTATGTAATGGGTAACAATAATTTAATCTTAGAACAGTAACATTTCCATATCCAAAGTTTTAAGAATAGTTATTGTATATATTATATATGAAGCTGCTTTAAGTAGGAGTTTTACCCTAAGCTGCAGGTCCTCCTGGGTGCCTGGGTCAGCTTTTAACGCAAACACATGGAACAGAGTTCGGCTGTTTGTAAGTAGAGCAGAAAACTTCTTTTTCTCTTTGATTTTCCTCAAGAATGCGAGTGCTAAGTTGAATTTCTCAGCATGGATGGCAGCCTGTAATACAATAAAATTTGAGGACTGAAATATATTATACTCCAAACACAGTACACATGATATTACAATACTCATAAGTAAGACAGCAAGTCAACAATGAGAACAATACACTATGAAATTCACAGAGCGATTGAAAATGAGGATCTCATTCTATACTAACATGTAGTGCTTCTGCCGGACTGAAGTTGAAATTATCAAGTTCATTCAGCATCATGAAAACCAGTCCTTGCCACTCACGTGACACACAACCCTGCAAAAGAAAGAGATCAGATCAAATGCAGTGCATTGCTTTTTTTTTGTTGCTACTTTGTCAGTTTATTTGATCATTAGCAAACACAGAATATTACTGCGAGCTTTACATTGTGAAAAAAAAAAAAAAACCCTTTACAGGCTAATGCTGCTTCAGTTACATTGGCCCTTCTTACGATTGACAACAATTGAGTTGTGCATGATCAATGTAAACCTAAACCTATCTATACTGTAGAGTTCATTAATTGCAATTATGTATGACCTTTAAGTTTCTGTAACTTGTATGCGTATTTGTACGCCTAATGGGTCTCTATGACCCCCTATTTCGTCTATGAAAACCATTCATCTATTACCATGTGTCAGAAACATGCTTCTCACAGTATAGCTAAAGCTTACCAGGAATGTTGACATCTCCTGTGGTTTCCTTTTCTTCTCAGCCTGTTTCTTAAATATATACCATTGCATAGCAGGTAGATCAATTTTATCATCATCTCCCAAAACTCCCTTCACAACTTTCAGCTCTTTCCCGTTCCTCTCCTTTATTTCCTCATCAGGCAGACTTCTCATTGGCTGGCTAAAATCTGCATTTCTTTGCAGCAGCAGGATAGCGCAACTAGAATAAAAATGAACAAGTTGCAAAATCATTCCTAAGGTATACACTGACAACAGGGATTAAATTTAAATGTGCGACAATTTTTTTTTTTTTTTTTTAGTCTCGCAATTAATTTTTGTATTTGTCTGTTTTAGTTTGAAACTTTGTACTCCATATTACTATTTCTGATCTGAGTTAATAAACTTGTAAACTTGCAACTCTTCATGAGCACCAAAACTTAGGCCATGTGTGAGCTGTCAAGCCTTTACCTCAGAAAGCTGAGAGCTAATGAAACTAGCTAAACCTTTGCTTGCTAACAGTTCCTACCTTTCATGTACTGAGAGTGTAGCCAAGCCAAGAGGAGTGTTTCCATCTCCATCTTTCACGTTGGTATCAGCCCCTTTCTGAAAGAAATATATAAATTTGGTATATTTAAAATACATGACTACCATTGGTTGAAGAAAATATCCTGCATTGTAATAGGTATCCATCGTACCACATGTACTATCAATATCAGCAGGCAAGGTATTTTAAAATGAAACAAAAAAGAAACACCCTTGAAATACCATGGCATGGACTTACGCAAACATGACTTAACTACATGCACTTGATTTTGTTAGTGCATGACGAATGAGACTTAATAATAATAACCTGAATGAGCGTCATACAGCAGACTCCAGCACCTCTCCTGGCGGCATAGTGCAAGGCTGTTGCACCATACTGATCCTTCTCATTTATCTTATCTGGTCTCATCGCAGCTACTACTGTGGTGCACAAGTCAATGGGATCATCCCTACTGGCATCAAATGGCCTATTGAAATAAAAGGACAGCAAATTTGATCATAGGCCGGCCTATATTGCATAGTTCAGAAGAGAAGATTCGAAATGCAAATACTTTTTTTTGGTTCTTTTGGTCAAACTGTTTATAAAAAAGACCCAAACATAAAGAGCCTTGAATGGGTTCTTACCTTCCAACTTTAGCAAACACATTGTGCAAAGGTAGACGTCCAAAATTGTCCTTGACTTGAAGATTAGCACCATGGTCGATCAAGTAGGCCTCCACTTCAGCTGTTCCATCAGAACCTTGGTTTCCATTACACAGAGAAGTGTGCAGCGGTGTGCTGCCATATGAGTTTCCATCATTTATTTTGGCTCCTTTCTCGACCAGGGCCTTGACCATGGGTAGTACATTGCATTCAGCTGCAAGTTACACAAGACACATAACTTTTTTAAATAATTACATTGTCTACTAATGAACTTTCACAAGTGGCAAGACATATAACATGCAACTGGCATCAGATAGCTCGACAGATTTGTACGTCACTAGCTCTCAGAAGTCATTGTAATTGGGAGACAACATCGAGATATCAATCTGTACACCAAATTCCTATGGAATCCATCCATAGCTTCCTGAGATGTCTTGCAAAAGAAACTAAATGGGCAGCAGTAATAATTACAAATTCTTATGTCGAAGAAAGGAATTGTCTAGACCAGTGTTAGTTATTGCCCCTGTTTAAGTGTATATAGGCAATTTGTCCACGATGAAGCCGGAGAATAATTGCATGTACTTGAAAACAATGGCAATAACATAATTTGCACCATGAGGTTGCCAACACTGTGGATTATTTTAATTGGAGTGTGACCGTGTTCTTCCTTTAAATTTGCTTGTTTGATGCTCTACAAGAGATTTGCAACCTGTATTCTGGCCTCTTAACCGGCCCTGCAACCGTCCTGCACCTGTCGTGCACCCGTCGTTAACGTAGCAGCCGGTGACTTACTCGTGGCACACGTGAGTGACACGTAGCTTACGTAGGTATTGATTTTTCTATACGTAGAAACCGGTGGCTTATCCCTGGTACACATAAGTGCACATGTAGAAGCCGACGGTTTAATCGTCGCACACGTACCTCTCCCGCCGAGTTCTTGACACCCACGTGTGCGATGGTTAACCTCCAGCTTCTATGAGTGTCTCATGTGTGACTTGGCGTATGCCACAGTGCCTCTATGGCAATGACGGCTTCACTACGGTTGCTTACTATAAACAATCACCCGCACGTTTTCTACGGAAGTTTTGGTCATGAGCAAATTATCCATCGATTTCGGCGGTATTGGTTGTTCTCGGTTCGGGGACAGCTGCGAGGAATCGAGTAAGTGTGTTCACCGTCTTCTACGACAACCGGGAAAACCGGGTATGTGAGAACCCCTCTTTAGTGTTCAGAGCTGTCGAGTGGTACAAACAGGAATGCTCACCTCTAGATTGCGTGACGGCTTCATGCAAAACAGTTGCATTGTCATCCCTGGTGCGAATAAAAAGATCTGCTCCTCTCTCTGCCAGGTATACAGTTGTCTCAACATTTCCCACACTGAAACAGATAGAAAATAGCAATTTTGGGAATTCAAGACATCATTTTTACTGAATGCTCCTTCCCTCCATCCAAAGTTGTGTTCGTGTACCGTCGTACAATGCACAGATCATTCATTAAAAATACCGTTTCTGTGGAATGACCCTAATATCATGCCATGTGTTGTAACTGTCATTGATTTCATCACAATGTGTACAATATGTATTACAAAATAAATAGTTTAAATGCAAACCTCGTTTTCTGGTAACACAATAAAAATACATCTATAGGAGAATAGCTTTTAAACATACCGAGCAGCCATATTTATGGCACAGCAACCCAGATACACAGCAGGTACATCCTTTACTTTTTCCTCCGGGATGACGACTTCGTAATCCATGTCTGCACCATTCTCAACCTGAAGAAAAACAAATAAAAGTACTTGTATCTGCAAACAAAATAGCCACTGATACATACGGAAATGTCTTACTGCAATGGACAACTAGGTTCCCAAAGCATTCATTCATTACAACAAAGTGAGATTCTACAAAAACAGGAGACTAGTAGTTGAATTGTGTGTACTAAGTAGGTCTTGAAGAACAGAAATTAAGCCTGGCATCCCACCAGCAAACACATGCAAGCAATGATGCTGGGCAACAACAAATGTCCAGATGATTAACACAGAAAAGAATAAAATGCTTGTCCAGTTCCAGGCACTGGAACAAACTAAATTTATGCTGTTCCAAGCCAGTGAAACAAGAACAGTGAGACATTCGGATAACCGAAGCACATTGCGACATGACACAACTGGATATAAAATTCTTTCCATGCCACTCAAACAATTAAGGTTCAAATACATACACTAAATTCCTTATGTACTTTATCTTGATAATATTTAAAGAACAGTATCACTTAACACTTAAACAGTTACTCACAAGCATCTTGACGGCAGCAGTGATAATGGTGTGGCTCCACCCAGCTTTCACTATCGCAACAATCAAAGGCGTAAGGTAGTTCAGGTCCACTTTGTTGATGTCAGGATTGTGGTTCAGTATCATGGCCAACCCAGGACACATTTCAACCACCGAGCCATCTTTCCTCTTAATTGGATCTTCCGCCTCAGCAGCCAGCATGTAAAACAATGGAGTCCACCCAGCTGTAAAAGAACACAAGAGAAATTTATATCAGTTTTATCTGAAGGATGCAGTATCACATGATGTTGATGAAAAAAAAAATACAACACACATTCTAATTTTCAAATAGCTCAATTAGCTTGAAAAGAGTACTAAAGGAGTTTTTCCCCTAAAACTTCGAGGAGACTTTTTCGGGAGAACACAAGAACAAAAACATAAAACAATGTTTTACCACAGAGAAAAATATGTCAAATGAGCCATAAGAATGCATTTCCAGAAAAATGGTTACACTAAACTGCTGGCTTTGGAGAGAATTATGATCTGGCCCATGGCATTAGACAATTAGCAGCTATTCTTTAAGCTCTGGAAAGGGTATTGTGTTATGCTCGAGATCACTCTAGCCATAAATACAGTAACAACACATAAATTTAATTGAGATTATTATAGTAACAAAGAATTACCATGGTCTTTTACTTTGTAGAAATCCACTTCCTTCCATGTAGAGGTGTCCACATCATCCTCAACCTTGTATTTTTGCACAGTTTCATCCACATTAGATCCACAACGAGAGATAAGTGTATCGATGAAGTCTCTTGCATCTTTCATTCGCTGCTGCTCTTTAGTCCATTCCAAATCGGCATCTTCAGATGAATCTGTTGCTGTGCCCTTTTTCGCAGCATTCTAAAAGAATTAATTATACAATCACTGGACTAAGCTATCTCTCTGAATTCAATTAACAAATGATGAAAACCAATCCAAGGCATTTACAGTAGTTTTCATAGACTTTGAACTAAACTCCAGAGGATGTCAAGTGAATCTAGGACTCCCATTGGATGAGGGACTGCATTTGCCAATGGTTTCATGGATTCCCATGATGTCATCAGAAGTTTAGTTTCCAAGTCTATACAAAATGCTGTAAGTCAGGATGTAAGGAAAGCAGAGTTGCAGTACCAACCTTTTTCTTTTCTTTTTCTTTTTTCCTTTCCGCAGCATCATCCTCATCTTCATCCTCATCAGAAGCATAGCTCTCCTCATCTTCCTCCTCCTCTTGATCTCCATCTCCATCACTTGGATTTTTGTCATTGACTAATGCGGTAAGTTGGTTCTTTTTCTGAAAGACCATTTCAAGTTGACAAATCATCAAGAATTAACTTGATCAAAGAGTTGATCGTGAACCCTACGTTTGAGTCGTCGACATATGCCATTAGACATACAACTTAATACATAAATGCCATAGCATCGACAGCCAAACCAAAGCGAGATCTGTAGTCTATGTATTGTATAGTTTACATGCGAACAGATTCTCAGCACACTGCCAAATGAAGACAAATAAGCACAGTGCGGATGTTATTTGCAACACACAACCAAAACAGAATCTGCTCTATCCACTATCATTGCTTTTTTCCACAGCCTTCTATGGTGACAATTTTGCTAAATATTTGGTCTATTTTCGATACAAAAACACGTATTGAAAGCTGTTCCATTACTCAAAATCACTTTCAAAAGTTTTGAATTGGGTCGATGCTCTTTATGACGTTTGCTATGACGCTCAAGAACCTGTTCCTCTGCCTTCTTAGATGCATTTCTTGCTTAATATTTGGTAATTTTTCGATCTTAAAGCACGTTCAGAAAAGTATATGAACTGACTGATTTATTTTAATGTTTGTTGCCTCTCGGATGCATCAGATTACTTCAAAATTGTGAACCAACGTTAACTTAATCACCAAGCGTACCAATTGCGCATGTGTAAGATTGCAAAAAAAAAAATCAGTTTTCACTTATCGTGCAGATGCTGCCACCTAGCGAGCAAAGTCGATTGGCCACGAAAGCTTGTTAAATTGCTGTACTTAAACTGAGTTGTCTAATGTAATCTTATGAGTTTCAAAAATGACAATGTTGAGAAGAGCAGCTACATCACCCATCTAAGAGCTCAATGAAAGACCTTAACAAGCGGTAATTAACACCAACAAAACCGACCAAGCCATGACTATTGTCACAATACCTCGTCTGTTAGTCAAATAGACAAGCTTGGCATTTCTCCTGTAGAAGCCGCAATTAATAGGATCGCTCTTCACAATGAAACTTTGTATCCAGTGGTCGTCATGACTTACTAGAATTCATGATAATCTTTTTTTATTAAACCATGGTCTTAAGAGTATGTTAAATGGCAGCTCTATTAACTAAAGTCTCAAACTAGCCAACACCCTTGCAGGTTTCTATGTTCACACAAATTGTTTTTATGTAATTTTTTATTTGAACTTTTTCCCAAGTATTTGGGGTTCACAATAAAAATAGGCCATTGTGAACAGTTAATATATATGAAGTAACTATTAAATCCAACTACTTACGGTGTTGTTATAAATATGGCAGGCTTCAAGAAGAGGGGTGTATCCTCTATCATTAACATCTTGGGCCATTTTCTGCAGCTGTCCATGGAATGATACCCGACCCTGAAAAATTAAACATCAAAAATACTAAATTTTACGTCAAGCTCTGAACAAGCAACACCAGGAATAAGCAAATGAAAACTTACGAGACATTAACAACAAGTCCAAATGGTGCAATAATGTTACACTTACCAGGAGAAGGTCAATAATTGCTTTCTGATCTGACGTCATACAAGACATGGCCATGTTATGAAGAAGATTGTTGCCATTTTTGGCTTGTGTCACAGGGAGAACAGTTGTGTGGTTTATCAATATCTTCACCATCTTTATGTTGTCCTGTAATGGAAAATGCAATCCTCCATGTTCTAAACATATAGAATCATTCACAAAGCATAGATACACCTCCAGTGTAAATAATTCAATGCGATTGTACATTGTATCTACTAGTATTCAGTGCAAGAAGCACCCAATTTACCTTCCAGATTGCAATAAAGAGTGGTGATGCTCCATCTTTGTTCACGGCCGCAGGGCTGCAACCTTTCTTTATCAGGTAATTTGTAAGACTTTCAGAGAGTTTGGCAGCCTCCTCATTGCTCTTTTCATCCTGAAATTTAGAGAATTCTCATGATTTTCCATCTTTACAAAAGATCTTGTATCACACCATGACAGGAAATTCTTGTAGGAAACAATGGTTGTACTCACTGCAAGGCACACTTTGTTTTCAGCAAGGTGGTGCAGCTGCAAACGGATGAAAGAAAGAATATTTGATGATAACGACTCCGGTTTAGCAAAAGCTTATTTACTTTTTTAGCTCTTTCGGATCCCTCCTATTGATATGATAAGAAATGTCCTGACAAAAACATAAAAAGACAGGTCACATTGTTACTTGATATGAAATTTAATTTTCCTTTAAACTTGCCCTGAGAGGATCCGAGAAGCTAAATATCAAACAAGTGTGGCCTTAGGGTATAGAATAAACATAAGATAGGAAAAAATTGCATAACTTTAAAGAACACTTTCTTTCATAATAAAGCTTGTAGAACTTAGCGTGTACTCACACAGTTGTTTCCTTTGTCATCCAAAACATTCGGATCTGCATTTCGCTTTTCCACCAGGTATTTTATTTGCTGGTCAAGGCCTTTCACCAATGGGCTACTACAGGCAATGGCCAAAAGTGTCATTCCTGATCAAAAGAAAAGAATTATTCTAGATGAAAAAGAAAATATATAGATAATTCACACAGCTTCCATGCAAACCTGTTTAGTCATATATAAGACTAGTACAGAATCAACACATGTTACTTTCCACTCGTATTTACAATGGATCCACTAACTTCATGGAGATGAACCACGAATAATTGACTCTTACAACCTAATTAAAGTATATAAAAAGGCCAAAAAATTATAACAAACCTTCCTCGTCTTGTACATTTACATCAGCATTTGGTTGGTCCAGCAATATGTCCATGAGACCAAGGTGGCCTTTTAAAAATGCAATCCACATGGGTGTTGTCTGAAAATTGAGCAAAAGCTTTTTTTCTGAAACTGGATATTAATATTGTAAGCTTCTATTTTCATATGTATCCAGCATATCTAAAACTACTGCATGCACAGACAAACGTTAAAGCTGCACTGTCTGTCAAAATTGCAAGTTTCTAAGACTTTATCAAATAGTTTAAAATGACCTAAATAAATCAAGACACACTAACTTCGAATCAGCTAGTCAGTCTATCAGGCCTTAATTACGAAAAATAAATAATAAACTGAAAGAAATTCCAGACCAAAACATTGGAAACACACTGGAAATGGCGTCATCACCCACTGTTCAGTATTGTGACATCAACACTAGGTTTGCTGGCATGAAAACTTTATATTATCTATTATACCTTAAAGTTAAATTGCTGTGCACAAATGAGCATGTGAATGGTAAAAACTATTATGAGACAAGAAGGTAGTATTGGTATATATAATTATTGGCCTATGCTAAATCTAGAGACATAGGAACTTTAAGATGGTATATGCACAACAGTTGAAAGTCTTAGGCACTAGAGACGGAAAATTATAATAAATCCCACCTTCCACTGATTAGGCCTGTTAGCATCAGCTCCAGCCTCAAGCAGAACTTTAATGCAGTGGTACCATCCATACGCGGCTGCATAATGCATACAAGTGTTTCCAGAGGAGTCGGCAGCATTTGGATCAGCCCCAAGATGAAGTAAATATGACGCTATCTGTGCACGGCCATTCATACAAGCATAGATCAGAGGAGTGCGGCTCAAGCGGTCTGAAATAAAAAATACACAGAAATATAACGAGAGTTTTGGCATGCTTTTTACTAGAATCAGTAGAAAGACCCCATACCCAAATATTAAAACGCACAAAGGACCTTTAAAATCCAAAATTGCAAATGACGATTATTGCTACATAACAGCAATGCATTGAATGCATAAATACCTTTCTCCTCAACTTTGGCCTTGTTCTTTATCAGCAGTTTCACCATGTCCAAACTGCCATGATAACAAGCCATCATCAGAGGCGATTCTTTGTTCCTTGCATTGTGCAATGTCTTGTGCAGGTTAACTCCCTGCTTGATAAGTTCTTCAACAACATTCTGAAAAATGTACATGTATATTGTATAACCACAGGTGTTAGCCAAGAAAAATAATCATTAACATACGTATTATACACATACTAATACAGTGCATGTAATTTACTACTAACAAGAAGGTTGCATGCACACTCCACCAAATACTGGCAAATGCCCTGCTGCCCTGACCCCAATTTGTGTGAAAAAGCGAGTGTCTTCTAGCGACGGATCTAGAAAATTTCAGATAGGAGGGGGGGGGGGGGGGGGGCGCTGTCATTAAATTGCCTACTGGCTCTCTCTGACTGATGCCTATTATGGCTATGTAAAATTTGCCCCGAACCTGGGATCAGCACCTGTCTTCTTTAGCATTCGCGAGTGTCCCCTTTTATGTCCATGACCCTTTTAGGGTAGCAGTGTTCCCAATCTGTGAGGAGTGAGCATCCTTATCTTCTATTACTACACCCATATCCTATGTCATGAAATTAAGAAAGCTGGTTGACATGTTTGCAGTCTTGACAATTAGGATAAAAAAAAATTATGCTTAATGCCAATAGTTTACTGTTGAAATTTTACTACTTGAAGCAATACTTACCATGTGGTGGAAAGAAATTGCAAAGTGAATGGCACAAAATGCATAGAACTCTCCTGGTTTCTGGACAGGTCTGTTAATCCCACCAATTCCATATTTAGTTATCTTCGCTTGTTTTGCTGCATCTCCGTCTTCCTCCTCTTCCTCCTCTTCCCCATCACTTCCTTCATTTTCTGATCCATCACCTTGCATCTTGTTAAACTCTGGTTAACATAAACAATTAACATGTTACAGTGCGTTTTGTAACTATCCTCTTTCTGTCAGATAGCGCCTTTGATAGGTTCAGGAGCTATTAGACCGATAGAGAACAGTGCACATAGTTAAGATCAGTAGCTATCAATACTTCCAATAGTATATGGTGTGCCTCAGGGTTCAATCCTGAGTCTGCTACTATTTCTTTTGTATATCAATATTCATACACCCTCTAACTTAAAGCATATATTATTTGCTGATGACACAAATCTATTATTAGGGCAATAGATCTTGAAGAGTTGATTGATTTGGCAAACATTAAAACGTTCACATTAAATGATTATGATATAAATGTTGAATATCATGTGTACCTATGTATCAAAATAAAGATATGTAAAATATAAATAGCAGATGGAGGAAAAGACGATCCACCAATCCCCACATCAGAACTTCGCTGATGTGTACAAAACTTTCTGTCTGTTTACAAAGGCAAACAATAATGCATAATAATTCAATCTGAAAGAGCCAAACCCCTGCCTCCTACCACACAGGGTGAGCTGATGCCACATTACATAAATTTAAGAGCACAGAAAATACCTTCTTTTGCTTTATCCATAAGCAGTTTCACATTATGAGCACGTCCTGTTTTGCATGCTATCATTAAGGTAGTCATGCCTTTACCATCCATTTCTTCTGGATCAACTCCTCTGCAATTAAAAATTCAATAAATGTCAACACTGATTCATCCAAATACACACAAGCCAAGTGCCACTCTGTTCTCTACGTATATCGGCAGCCAGTATATGAATGTATTGGTTTACTTCACTGTAAAGGGTGGCGGCAACTTCCTTGAGAACTTAATTCAAGACTTTCTTAAAACCTCCGGTATTCATTTCTAATCTTTAAAGACTTTTTTATGGCCTTACATATTGAAACTGCATTTAAGATATTTCATGGATGTGTGGCCATTGGCAACCCTGGGTGTACCTACTTTTTGAGCAAGAACTCCAATGGACCAGTCCCTTCACATGCCGCGGCATAATGGATGGGTCGTGCATTTGTCCTGTCAAGTAAGTTGTACTCCGGCAGAACGGACAAAAGCTTTGAAAGGTATTTCACATTCGGGTTTATTGCAGCACAGTGAATTGGCGTCATCTAAATTAAATATAAGACAAAATAGAGTGCATAATTGTAAAAGATTTGCGTAGTTTAACACAAACTTTGTAACATTTTCATTTAACACATGAAAAACAGATTCATTTTTCAAATTTTGGATTTTTCTTTTTGGTGGCCACGGACTAGACTTCTTGTGTATCAAAATTAATAGTTGAGTAACTTTGAAAAAAGAAAAATACTGATTTACATGCACACTGACTCACCCCATCATTAGACCATGGCTTTTTCTTGCAAGACGCTTCCCTGAACGACTTCAGGTCCTCATTTTTGAACAACAGTACCTACAACCAAATTACAGATTTTTGCCTAAGTTTTAATCATTGAGGATACATACCAATCATTCAACCATGAATTCACTGTTTTGATAATTAACCACAATACAAGACTAATGTAATATTCTCCTCTCGTTTACTTAATTATTTCTTACTTTGGGACGTAACTTACATCACGGTGCAAGAAGTTGAATTGGCCAGTGTCTCCATGTTTCATGCAGTCATCAACCAGCTGCCCCGCAATTTTCCTGTGACCATTTTTTACAGCTCCAACAATGGAGTTGAATGAATTTTGATTCTGAAACAGTTAATATTTCTGGTATCATCAATGTACGTCCAGGCGTGCAGGAGCTAGTTCAGTAGTTATTATCCACAACTGAGATATACAGTACAGTAAATCTTTAATGTGACTTAATTGTAAATATATAACATGTATAATAATGACCAGTTTTACTAAGGCTCAGTTCACCATCTAGCATTAAGCACAGGATCCCTAGGTTATTGCCAGCAGTCGATTGCAAGCACTGGCAGGAAATTAAATGTAATATTCATTAGTACACCATGCATTTCAATGATAAAATTTGCCAGCTGACACCTGTGCTTCAAGTGTATAATTCACCCACCTCTGAGTCTCTGTCACTTTTCTTGCTGACACCAGCCGCTATAATGCTGTCTAAGGTTGTTCTAGGCAAGCCATACTTAATAGCAGTTTCCAAAGCATTATTCATGTCGAATCCACCTTCATGAGAATTCACATCCTGTGAAAAGAAACACCATTTTTATGTTACAATTTGAATGATTATGAAAAGTAGGACCAAGACATTCACAATGTTGTTCAGAAGTTTCAAATGCTTGGAAAGCCTAGTTATTATCTATCATGTTATTCAGATTGAAGCTGATTCAGAGTTCTGTTGGCAACCAAAGTTAATGTCAGACTCAACTAAATGTACAAACTGGGTGCCATGGACTGCAGTGAAGCTCTCTTTGAGCAGCTCTGGAGTGGCAGTCAGAGTCTACAGCAGTAAAGGCCGGCTCGACGAATTCAGTTCAAACTCATGGAGCACCAATTATTGATGACTGCAAATGGTTTATTTACACAACAGGAGTCACCCTGACAAAATATGTGGATCTCTCCCAGTCGTACCTTCAACAATGCATTGTTTCCTTCTTTGCTGCCACGGGACATTGTCAGCTTCTGAATCCTTGGAACACCAAGTGAGCGATAATTATACCTGAAACAATTAATAAATTTTAGGACAAAAGTTTCACACATTAATTATGCTTAATCACTTTGCTTGTGTCTTTGAACTACAATGGTCTTGCAAAATCGAAATTTAACATTGAAATTACCGTCCAGTCCCAGTCATTGACATCAAGCTCTTAGTGGCTTCCACCCTAGGCTTTTTCCTGTTCCCTTGATCAATCTGTAATTCCTTCACTAAGATTTTTATGGACTCCACATCATTATTCCGTACAGCTATTCCAAGCGGTGTGTGACGATATAAAACACTGTACATAGATGAGACCTGCAGACAAAGAGAAATTTCCTGCAGAGCTTTCCGAGTATGCTAATGACAAATTTAAAGTTTGATTAAATAAATATGAAAGAAATTGTCTCCTTACAGAATAAATATTGTCCAAATCGGCAACAAGGCTGCGCAGCAGTTTGGCATCTCGAGAAACCACAGCTCGGTGCAAAAGCTTGGCATGTGCATTGGTAGATATGAATGGCACTTTGTCCCTGAAATTAGATTTACCAGGAAATGTAACTACAGTTATTGATCAGCAAACTGTCGTTACCATAGAAGTACTCAATTTCAGTCTCAACTAGTCTCATCCAAGATGGCATGCTAGATCGAGTCAACGTCGCACCAACATTGGTCAATTTCTCCAGTCGCAGCCGAAGTGGCATGTCATTGGGATTATCTAACCCGGCAAAGTGACTACTTACTTTCCTTCGAGGAATGGATCTTTATCCAAAACCTTCACTCGGTCATTCTTCTGGAGGAGTAAATTTGGATTTTCGCGTTCTTCAGGTGTTAACTTCCTCTTTTTAGGTTTTTCTGCACATAACAGAGCCAAGAAAACCATCTTTTACTTAAAATGGCAACCTAAAATATTCCCTATAACGTCATCATTTCAATAAGGAGTTTTCAAAATCGATAAGTTACAATTAAATTTTTTTACCTTCTTTCTTTTTCTTGGGTTTCTTTTCTTTCTTGGCCTTAGTGGACACAACTTTTTCTGAAATTTATTACAATAAAACATCTACAGTACATCATGTACACTATTGGTAATATTAAAGCACAAAATCAAATTGAGCATCTACAAGGTTGTCTGTCAACAACTTAACACATGAAGAAAAGTACACCACAACAAAATACAAAATCGAAGTATATCACACAATAAAATATATGTTTAATTGGTGATATGCCACAGTCCATCTACATATATCATATTACCATATGTTTACATTAGGGCTGTTCCATTTAAAAATGTGGGCAGACAGGAAAGTTTTTGAAACATAGGGGGTGGGGGGTTCTCCAAAAGTAAAAAAGAGGGGGAGGGGGGATGGTTGACCAGTATTTTCTTAATATCCTAAGAGGGGGTAAACATTTTACAAATCATTTTAATTACCAATATTTATATTTTTATATTATACATCTTGACCTGTAACTTATCATGCATGTGTGTGTGAATAAACTTTTTTTTTAAATGGAACAGCCTTTAAGCAATTCAATGTAGCATGCTTGTATAGATATTATATTGACATTGGCCTTCACCGTTGTGTCAGGCAAAATTTCAAAAAAGAAAAAATAGCAACATACTTTTCTTGCCCTTTGCGGTTTTCCTCTTCTTAGCTGGTGGCTCATCTGAAATTAATATCAGGTTCTCTACATCCTCAAGAATACTGCCATCTTTCGACAACCACAGACTTCCACTAGTGGTGTGATTTGTTATATGCCACTGAGGCAAGTCAGACAACAGAATAACCATTATTTCGGTCTGCTGTGTTGATCGACCTGTTGCTGACATAACTGCACAAGCTTATAAACTAAAATTTAATGATTGAAAACATTATAAGAAGAGTGCATTCTCAGTGTAAAGTTTACATGGGACTTGGATGTACCATAATAAATGTTCACACCAGGGTTGGGCACAAACACCAAATATCTATTATTTGGATTTACAAAATTAAATCCACATATTTACCCATGGGTGGTGTCTTTTACTTGCCTCAGCATAGACAGTAGAAGACACCAAGTAAAAATTTTAGATTACCATCACTCTCCTCTTCCTCTTCTTCTTCCTCCTCATCGTCTTCCTCCTCCTCATCCTCCTCCTCCTCATCTTCTTCCTCTGAATCTGAATCAGCATTCAGATTCCGTATAATTTTCCTCTCTTCCGATTCAGGGAGTCTGTAATACTCATTTTCATCTCCCTTGACCCTGCGAACTCGGATCATCCTCACATGTGTTATGATGCATTCTGGCTCCGTTTCATCAACGTATGATATAACATACTCTCCCTCAACTTTGTTGCGCCGTGCTGACCTTTCCAGCCATCGGATACGAAACACTTCTGTGTCATTGTAGACATGCTGACACACTTGAGCAAGGTAAAAGTCCTCTGTAAAAATCAAATTTTTCAAACTTAATGATACAGAAAGGATGTTTAATTAGCAAGCAATATAATTTTAACACTTAAGGTCACCCACGTACCATCCTCAGCCTTGAGAGCAACAAATTCTGCCCTCAAATAGAAGATCTCTCTTTTCGGTTCCGCAGCTGCTTTGGTTTTAGTCTTCTTGCCAGAAGCTGGTGCACGTTTCTTCGCTGGTCTCTGCAACATCATAATTTGCCATTACAAAAAATAACAAATTTTGCTGGGGAAAAAAATCTAAAATATATATTTTTAGACCACTTACAGCTTTGGCAGATGTCTTTTTAGTTGGCTTCAAACTTTTGGACTTCTGACCTTTTAAAGATGGTCTGCTTGCTATCGATGCATTAGATTTTTGTGACTTCAAAGTTGAGTTTGAAGCATTTTTGTTGATTGAATATTTGGAGTAGACGGAAGTTGATTTCCTGAGAGGAAGGCTTTTTCGTGAAGCACCCGTCAAGATGATTTGATCCGCTTTCGTCAAAGACTTTGTAAGTGACCTTTTGGATGCTGATGATGATGATGAATGAACACTAGAGATTCTCCATGGTGAAGATAAGCCTCTAGGAGTGGAAATATCATCATCAGAGTCTGTGCTCACCTCCAAAGTTTTTGTTCTTCGGATACTTGGCTTCTTCATCATTTTCACAGGTTAACCTGAAAGCACAATAATTAACCTATAATTTTACTCCGTCCAACGTACTAAAGATACCATTGATACTAATGATACCATTGACAATAGTAGACCAAAATTGTCCCTAGCACAGTAACTTAAGAAAAAGTATATTTGTTGCTTCATTACATATATTTCCCCCAATGTCAACCGTGAAATATTTTGGGAACCGCTCAGAACACAGGCAAAGTATGATCTGACCACAATGACCAAACATGTAATGTAGTTCTTTCGAGCTCAGGTTGGCAAAACCTCTACGCTTAAATCTATTATGTGTATAAATTCATTGTACGTGGAGGTTCACGTTTGACTGGAGGCCACCTTCTGTTGCCCTACGTAACATATGCACACCTAGATAGTATTTAGTATTTACAAGTATATACAAAATTTAAAGAATTTATATTCTTGAATGCCGCATCATGACGTCTTCAAGATCTTACCATACGTGACTTTCATATCCTACACAATAAGCATTTTGGCTTCCAAGATTTCACCAAGCTCTGGAAACTAACCTTTTAACTGACAATATTCATGATATTAATTGAAAACCTAAACACAACTGACTGCGGATAATCTACACCCTGGTATCTCACTGTTGGACAGCGCATTAGAACTTGTCAGTACCCCTAATCTTGTTCACAGGTCCGCAACTTTTTGGGCAGCAAAGAAATGCTTCACTTCAACTTTATGAGTATACTTTGCATTTCAATTAAATCAATGGCTCCTGTGGTTGTAATGGGTGGGTGGGTGATTAGGGCTTTATGTCCTGTATTTCTGCACCAGTTGGGCTAATTAGGACAGGCAGAGACTATGGCAACCTGTGGTTGTAATAGGGCTTCATTCATCACAGTGAAGACCTTTGTATTTGATATTCGATGACTTGAGTACTTCTTGCCCTATTTTCTGAGTTTCTAAACCACACTTGGTGATGCAGTTTGTATCTAGGAGTAACATTTACTTTGAGTCTAAGTTTGACCCGACATCAGCAATGATTAGTGACCTTGACCATGTCTCCAGGTTGCAGCTCATTTTAAAGTGAAATTAACAAATTTTATGTGACAGTTAGTCAGTAACCTGATTACTCAAACTACAAGAACAATATAAAGACATATGTTTCCATGTACTACAGGGTTTTCAATTTTGATCCATCAAATTGAAACTACCCTGGATGGTAAAAAGAGTCAATTTACATTACTCTAAACCTGAAGAAGTAGTTGTTGCCAAACAAAGGTGAGCACACAATTTAGATTGCAATCAAACTTTTTGTGGCAATTGGATGGAGGGTTGATGATATATGTAATGTTAAAATTGGGCCAAAGGTTATCTCTGAATTTAAATTTTCATAGCTTGCTTGATATTAAACTTTAAAAGGTAGTCTTTAACAAGATCCTAGAATCGACATATACTGGAAGTCATCCTTTCTACAAGGTTTGGGATGAATTTTACCAATGTGATCTCAAAAACTAGATTCAAGGTCAACATGGTCAAGGTCACTCACCTTCAAATTCATTAAAGGTCTTCCTTTAAGACAAAATTCCTGTTGTTTGCATCACCATAATTGAAATTATCATTTCTACCAGGTTAAGATAGATTTTGAGCCCTGTGACCTCAAAAATCAAGGTCACCCACCTGCAAACTAATCAAAGGTCTTCCCCTAAGCAATAGATCTTAAGTTATCACTTCTACCAGAGTGACAGACAGACAGACAGCGCAATAGATGCTGTAGTTATCATTTCTATATATGGATCGGAACAATTTCTACAACATGTGACCTCAAAAATGGGTCATGGTCATCCATCTTCGAACTCGTCCAAGATCTTCCCCTATGGCATAATCCCTGCTGGTTGCATAATCCTTAGATCAATTGATACATCTCGAGTTATCGCTTCTACCAGGGTGATGGACAAACAATTAGGCGGGCACAACAGATGGACAGACAGATGCACACGGGTGATTGCAATATCCTATTCAGGACCGGTCCTAGGGCAATGCGAGCAAGGCGGCTGCATTGAGTGGCAGGTCACATGATCTCACGTTTAGAGCAAGTGACCTTTTCGAACTCTGACTGAACAGCGAGACAAAATGCAGGAGCAGTGACAACATTTGGCTTATTTATTGTTTTTTGTTTTATACATATATATGATGAACATAAATTTTGAAATTAATGGCCCAAAATTTTGAACTTAATAAATGTCAATGCAGGCCAAGATGGATGTAAAAAATATTTAATTTTCTGCCCCAGCCTGTTGATAAATTCAAGTGCATGTAATAAGCAGCACATCCTCCACCTCTACCAGTTGCGCCAGAAAGGATATCCCTCCTAGCCAAGTGCTAGGAGATGAGTTTATTGCTGCTGCCCGGGTTATTATTTACCCTACACGACAAATTAACCCAAAAAGGGATAAACACTGAAACACATAGTTGAATCATTGGGCAGAAAGTCAAGGTCACAGATGACTGTTACATTAAGTTATGTACCTGAGATTACAAAATTAACTAGAGCACATAAGATGTGCAACAAAGGCTGCTGGAGGACTGTTGTATACATGTTGACTGGCAGATTAGTAATTAGAGGTGTATTTGCCAAGGAAATATTGCGAGGAACAAGCGTTACGATGTTCGTTGACATTGGACAGTTTGACATTATCAAAGCGAAAGCTCGCTACCCACGACGACCGGACCGCATAACTTCGTCAAAAGTTGATCAATCTTCACAAAGTATACATTAAATGTAGCCGTTTTGACATAGCCATGTTGAGGTTTTGGTCATCTGTTCATTGTTGCTGTTGTGGTTGTAGCCGTTTTGGGATTTACCACAAAATTTTGTAGCCGTACCATTTGATGAATTCGGGTGAATTCAGCACAAATGCACATTCGGCGCGCCTAGAATGGTGAGTTCAGCGCAAAAAATTGTGAATTCGGCTAACAGTAAATTCGTCGACATAGATATATATATAGGCTTATTATTTCCGCCCATATACTGTGTATATTTTCCTTAATTGTATGTAGCCATCCAATAAAAAAATTATCATGTATATATATATATATATATATATATATATATATATATATATATATATATATATATATGTATATGACAATTTTCATAAAGAGAAAAAATAGAAGTTGTGTAAAATACGATTAATTGTATTATTGAAAATGATCAGCTGATTAATCCGAAAGTAAGAAACTTAAATTTTTTTCACAATTGCTAGTTATACAGTTCAGCATAAAACAATTTGAAAGTCTTCATTGTGATGTAATTATTTCTTCATGAAGAAACTATTCCAATCTATTACACTTGATCATTTCATGAAGAAGGAATTTATTAATTATTTAATGAGTTTGTTGTTGTTATTATTGTGGTATATATTTGAATGTCATGTTTTTGCTGAGTCAAGATGCACTTCATTGTCTACATAAAGTATCAGTAAGCTATTTAAACCTTGGATAAAACTCTGGTTTATCCAAGTTTACACATTTAGGGCAAACCCAAGATCAACATGGGTACCACGAGGTTGAAAATCCTATATTAGTACTGTGCCTTGTATTCCTCAAGTTGTTAATAAATATACTGTGCCTTGTATTCCTCAAGTTGTTAATAAATTTTATTTTTTATTTTTTTTATTTCTAGAATATTATCAATTGGCATTATTTTCAATGTCTGAAATTCCCATTCATGTACATTGTACGTTGCCTATCTTTTGATTATAGCACCAGACCAGTTTATATCAAACTTTGATCAAAGAATCAAATATATTGTAAAATATAAAATAAAAGCAATTAAGAAAGACATACTTCGAGTAATTAATGAGTGAATAGATTTTTAAAGCTTTGCACAAAACATAATTTCAAAGGGTTAGCAGAAAACTGCATCTCAATCATGTCTTGAAATGAAGTTCTGCTATTTCTCACTTTTTGACTGAACTGATATCCTTCAGTCCAATCTTTGATTATTATTAATAATCATAAAGTAATTTAAGTGATAGGTTAAGCTGTTTCCCAGTAAAATACAATATCGATCTATTTCCCAGAAAAATACAATCGGCCGTTATGAATTTGGCCGTTTTGACCAACCCTCACTACATGCTATGTGTAATCATTACATCAAACACTTGTAATCAGCCTGGATAAATGAACAAATAATCAAATAATCTGTGTTCATATATATAATAAGTCATTCGCTTTAACGGTCCAGTAGAGTAATTTGTAAATACTTGTAAAAAGTTTCTGTGATACAGCGGGGATTTATTGTCTTTTGCTTATGAAATTTTGTATATATATATATAGATGCTAAGTTATTCAGCATTATAGTACGCGCCAAATTCATCAAATTACGAGCCGAATTCTTCAATAGCGATTGCCGAATTCACTAAACTCCACCAGTCAATTCTAGTGAGTTCGGCGACACCGAAGTTGATACGCGCCGAATTCACCTGTCACCCCCAAAATTACACAGCTCTGAAGCAAGTCGTCGACTGCCTGCTGACCAAACGCTAAGTCTGTATAGTAATTTTTCTGGCGTGAATCGCGGCACACAGAGACTAATGTTTCGTGCCCATTGACTTAACATATGTTTTCAAATTTGCCGCCGACCTAGTTTTAAAAGCGGAGACAACGTCTCGTCACGCTGGCTTCCGAAGACTGATGCATACAATGTCGGCAGCTAGCGCTGCCGCCTTTGAATTCTTCAAGTGTGAGGTATCATTGTGACAGTATAATATGTAAAAGCTTACACAGAACAAGAAATGACTCTATATGCAATGATACTAAGCAAATGAAGACTATTATAACTAGGTAGAGGCCATATCTGCTTCACCAACGGTTACACTATGTAAAGTTGTTGGTTCCATTTAGCTTGTTGGTAGTTCCTCTCTGCTGTTTTTTTAATTTGCAGGTACATCTTTTGAAGCTTATCAATAAATATTTTGGGTAGAACTTTCAGTGATCAGGCGCGACTCATACTTTTTTGGTAGTTCAGTGCATCTTACCACTAACAAAGTCAGAGGGCTACTGTGCAACAGTGAAAGTTTAACTTATGGTACCATACTATTGTATGCTAACTATTGCATACTTTATGAGTAATAGCAGTACCCCATAACCAGTACCATCCAAGCATCTATATATGCTGCAGCAACCCTGCCTCAGCCCATCCCTTTAAGCTAAAAATAGAAGGGAGTTTTGAAACAAGCTCAGGCAAACTTGTCACCACCCTTTTTTGCAACCTGGGGTACAGTGTGGGATTTCACAGGATCAACACTGAACTGATAAAGCATATGTTGAATATCAAGAACCATGGAGTGACATGGAGTCACTAGTGACTCCCATGTTCACATAATGTATAATGTATAGTCCTTAAAAAAGGACTTAAGCAATATTAGTTATATACATAGAAATAAAGAAAAAGAAAAGTTATTATGTTCAAAAAAATAGAAACAAAGAACAAAAGCTGTCTCCAATGTCAAGCAAATACTTGGCCTCATAATCAATTATATAAAAGTTGTTACATATATCAGAGGGGTAAGTTCTTAAGCATAGTCACCGATGAGAAATTCTTGTAGTTTATTCTTCACAGAAGTATTCTCCATTTGTCTGTCAGTTCAACTAACCATGCATAGAGTCTGACACCTTTTGTGACAAACTTCTTGTTACCCTACTTGGTGCCTCTTGGTGTGGGGTTGCAGCAGGCAAGGGTATGGTTGCTATGGTGACCAAATTAGGACATTGCTCTATATTCAAAGGTACCTTTTCTTACCATGTTGTGCAGATTTACTGCATAAATTAAAACTTAAAACTCACAAAAGAATTACTGTTACAAGCCAATGTATGGTAAATTTGGTATGTATCAAGAGTATATAAAGTTGTTATTCAAGGCATTGCAAAATAATGTCAGTATAACGCCAAATAAGCATATATGGATTTTAGTGCAGCAGTATCAGTATAAGAGCCATAGCTGCTTGGATGGTACTGGTTATGGGGTACTGGTAATATAGCTAGTTTGGCATTCATGGACATCCAGATCACAAACACCACACCTCGCTGATAAGAAGCATATCTATTTATACCTAGTTGACACTGTACAATATGACGTTTAGGTCATTACTTAGTCCCCTGGCCGGTGTTTGCACTAATAGTTTGTGATTCGATGTCAGGTGTGATTTTGATGCTTAATAATACAGCTGATAATAAAGCTATGTCATCGTTTTCACATGTCACTACTTAACAACACTGTCATGTGTGCAGCATGATTACCTGCGAAGCTCGCAACGCCGCAGCTGGACAGCAACAGTCCCAAGAATGATTGTGCTTTACCAGAACTGACTAATCCTCGGTCTTTTTATCTAAGAAGACAGCGGCCACTCCTCCATTACCCAGACATGCGCGCAAAAAGTAGGTCACTTCTGACCAATCATAGCGCACTTTACATCAAACGTTCTTGATTCTCATTGGTCAGCCCATAATTGGGTCAATTCTATTTACACGCGAGAACTCGAGCTGAGACATGTCTGTGGTTTGTGGCAACTGTGGGGATTGCAACACATGCACGTAACACAAATTTCAGGAATAGACATACAAAAGAGAATGAGAAAGTGTCAATACAATTAAATTGTATGCGTGACTCGACTCTATTCGGAGGGTACTATATAATAAGACCCAATGGTTAAATGTGGTATTTTAATAAGACCCCAATGTCAATGGTTATGTGGTTATTTGCAAATGAAAGGTATTTTTTATAGTATTATCTATTTATTCAGGGAATTTTTTATTATTCATTTAGTGAGAATTACGGATTTACTCGCATTTTGAGTTCACCTCATTATCCCAAGTCTAATGCCATATGGGTTGAGCGAATGAAATGTTCAAACGATAAAGAACATATATGACCAATTCTCAGAAATTGTTCAGGACAGTGGGACAAGACAACAAAATTTCAAAGGGCATTTTCTAAGATGATAATGACCTCAAAAGACTGGGAAACTCCTCTATTTTTCAGGGCAAAAGGGTATATTGCCAAGTTTTAAGCAGCAACCTCTGTATTTGCCTCGGAATCAGTCAGAGTAGCTCACTGTTGCGGTCATTACAGTGGACACATATTTGCTTGAAGATTCACTCAAAAAGTAATTCAGATTAAAGAATGGCACATGAAATTAAGGTTTAGACCACTAAAGACCATTTCTCATCAAAAGTAGCTACATTGCTACCAAATTTTCCAAATTATGGACAGCCTCATTACCATTTTTAGTGGCCGCAATAGAACTGTCCAATAAACCTTTTATTATAGCCCACAAGTATTATATAATGGAATGAATAGGATTAAAAAAAATTACACATACAACAAACTTTCTGCATTAAATATATTTTATTAATATAAAATTAGTTAAGCATTAATGCTCCCCACCTTTCCTGGCTCCGCACTCCTCATATCGGCCAATCATAGGCATATCATTTTAATCCCTTTCCAAGCCCTATAAAACTATGGGACAAGGGCTAAGTGGTCATTCGCTTTCATTCCTTTGTTCCCACCCTCCCAATACCCCATCAAAATTGTTCATTTAATTCTAGATGGTTCACCATTTTGTCTCTATATATTTGCTTGTATAACATATTTATCATATGTATATATATTTTCAGTCTGTCACAGTGAGTATTATTATCTAAGTTGCGATAACATTAGAATAAGTCCTGTGCTGATTATTATTGTCTAAGTTATATAAGACTAGGATAAGTCTGGTACTGTTTAACTTACCATAAGACTGGATTAGTCATGTCTGTTGCTCATGACGTTTATACTAATATATATAAGTTTCATTCATGTTAAAGTTCTATAACTAACATGTACGTTTTCAGAGACATTTGCGAATTCCTTGTGTTTGAGGAGCATGGGGCTTTCACAAGAGCAATGTCTCTTGTATGTGTGTTGATTTATGTATGTTGCCAATAAAGGCCTATTCAAGCCACTCACAAGAGACCGCCTTCTCTTTTCCTTGCCAGAGCATTAGAAGGGTTTAATACTGTGGGCCAGGTATAATAGTTTCCCACTAAGTTATTCAGCAGTTTGTGTCGCGGTCATTACCATGGACCCTGTGACGTCACGGTCATTACTATTGACCTAACAAACCCCAAACTTATCAGAATCCAATGTGAACTACTTCTCTCTTTGGATTTCACTGTAGTTCAACAATAAGTTTTATGTTTGGTAATTTTAGGGTCTAACATGAATTATACAGAGTCATGAGCTAGGAAGTCACCTTCTGTTACAGCTCAAACGCGTAGCCATAAGGAAGTCGTACGACCCCCACCTAAGTGGTCTCAGTTCATTGGTCCACATCAGGGAAGGATTTTTATACATCATTCATTCAAGACAATTATATTGAAAGTCTACTGTTGATTGAATTTATATATGAATAAAGACCTACCAAACATTGACGGCTGGCTATACGGGCCTGTAGCTACAGATTATTGACCCTATTGTAGCCGTTTAACCCAATAAGTACCACAAAATATCTAGGTGTAAGTAAATAAATTCATAGAAGTGTTAGTCATTTTGTATGGTGCATTTGTAATGTCCCATTATTACCATTACATAGTAAATTAGTATTTCATCAAAGTTTGTAATGCCAACTTAATCCAGATTCCAATTACGCACAGACCTATGTGATAATTTGCTATGGATAATCAAAGACGTCAGCCAGCGGATTTAATTCTTAAAATATGCGGCATACAAATAAGAATTTGGTAGGTTTTAACAACAAAAGGGCAGGTCTTTTGGTGGAACAAGTGGTCAAAGTGCCATTTTAGGCTTTTGATTAGCTCAATCACAATGATTGTCAGCCAGTACATATTTTACATTTTATAGCTCTAAAAAAAAACCAGGAGGTTAGGAATGACATTTGGTAGGTTATAGAAGGCCTAACAATCGGTAGCCTACCAGCAAACTTGGTAGGGTTGCAAAGTATACGGATGACACTCGCTTTGTCACACAAATCGAGCTCAGGTCATTCTTGGTCGATGCCTGTGGGATAATACAGGTTGTTTCAAAAAACGTCAATTTTTTTTATACAACTTCAGAATTTTTGATTTTTAATAACTAAACATAACAATCTGTAACTCCCCAACAGAACTGCACAAGGGCATTGTTTAGGACTTTCTAAATATTGACTATGTGTTTCATAAGATCCTCACGTTTACATTCAGATGATGCAAAGTCTAACAAACAGTTGTTTAGAGCAACATCACCAAAACTTGTACAAGGTATAATGCCGTTTTCACTTATTGACCACTCTCCGAAGATATAATGAAACCACTTTATCATAACTTAAGATGATTCATTTTCATTACAACTGAATAAATGTAAACAGGTAAACTGCGCTTAATTTTGCATGGCAGACCAAGGGTTTCACTTTTTTTTTAAAGCAGGTAATTGAACTGTATGATTTCTGTTCTCTTGATAACAATCTGTAAAATGCAATTAACATTAATCCATTGTGTTGACCATGAATAAATTCATATAAAGTTGCTGACATTAACTTGAAAATGTCATTATGTCATTAGGCTATTTAAGCAGAATGATGGGCACTTTTTTATCCAGTATATAGCAGCTGTTGCAATTCATTACATTGACAACAAGTTAACCAAACAAGGCAAGTCCAACGTAATGACCAGCTCATAATGATACTCTTCTAACAATGAATATCTGCAAAACACTGTAGTTTCCCTCAAAATTCAATTAAACTTTTACAACAATAAAAAAAAAGTTATTTTAGTCTAGCTAGTACCACCATATATTTGACAAAATACGACAAGTGTTGGTCATTTCTTTGACGGATGGCACTTAACATGGAATTTGTCCACTAATGACCATGAGGGAATTTATACCAACTTGCTTAAATTTATACACATGATTAATAAATCTGTGCATATCATTATAAGCATTACTGAAGACATTTATAGTTAAATTAAATGGACACCTTTTTTATCCAGTGTATAGCAGCTGGCGCAATTCATTACATTGACAACAAGTTAAACAAAACCAGTCAAGTCCAAGGTAATGATCAGCTTATAGTGATAATTTTTGCAAATAACACAATATCTACAATACATTTAATTTTCCAAACACTTTTGCTGACATTGTATGTCTTTTGTCAGGATTTTCATAATACAGTCTATTCTAATAGTGACACAGTGATGGTCATCACATTGACGTGGACATTGCTATGTCAATGTTAATGACCGACACAGTCCAAGATCAAACATTTGCCATTTAATAGGCCATGCAAAGCCACTAGTCAACATACTTTTGCTGTGTTGTTTACGTATAAACTAAGGGTTAAGGCTGGCAAACGTACCTTGCAGGTTCAGTAGTTATTAAAATTTTACAAGCACATGTGTTGCGGTCATTACAAGCGTTGCGGTCATTACATCGGCAAAACGTTGACATTGCAAATTTTACCCACCCCACCATTCAGCTCCAAGCAACATCTGGAGAAAGAACTGGTGGCATCTTCTCTTGTTTGATAACAAATATTTGGTAGGAATCATATTTTTGGCAAAACCACAACACACTTGTAAGTTACAGTGACTGAAACTGCTGGTGTGAAGGTCATTACAAGGGACAGAAAATGAAAATGTTTGCATAAAAATGAGCCTGGGGAAAAAAAAACAAATGTGAGTTATTCATCGCAATATTAATCACAGTAACGCATAACTAAATTGAGAAAAAAACATTGCATGTGTAGAATTAAGTCTCCTCTTTCATTTGACACCAATTTCGTGCATATGAAATGACAATTAGCCAAGAGGGAGTGATTGGAAATTTCCTTGTGCGATTTGTCCTACTTTTTTGGTAATTTTTATGCATTTTTTGACATTTACCTCTCATTTATTTTTTCACTCATATAGATAGAGCTGATTTTTATTTCAGGAACAGTTCAGCTATATGCAAATTATAAAATAATCACAAGAAAGTGTGTAAGAATTAAGAATTAAAAAATTTATAGCACTTTGAAGCTGAAAAAAGAGTGTTGGCCACATTTTCTGAGAATTGGTCATATATTCTGCAAAAATTAGTGAGAACCCCCTTTAGAGCTGTAAGGAAAATAATTTGGAAAAAGTGTATGGCGGACCCAGATTTATATGACCATATTTAACGAGCCTCATTGCCATGCCTATGGCGTAAAAATGCTTGAAATCAATGTATGACGTCACAAACTAAGTATTATGACGGCGGTTTTCATATTCACGATAGAGACAGTTTATTTTTTGCTTTTCATGGGGGCTACCGCCCCCAAACACCCGCTATTCTACACCAAATGTTAATTGTGCTAGAACTTCAAACTTAAAAAAAAAAAAATTTTTAATGGATGCCAAATTAGGGCATAAATTTGGGCCCGCTATACTATAATAAAACCCAACCACAGTGGTGGATCAGCTCATTGAAACCCATTCGTGAGCTGTCTGGCTACGGAACTCACTCGTGGCGTCGCCACTCGTGAGTTCCTCCGCCAGACAGCTCACTCATGGGTTTCATTGAGCTGATCCACCACTGTGGTTGGGTTTTATTTACATCCCACACTTTTACAGATATTTTCAGCATTTTTAGCTGAAAAAACTAATAAATCAAGAAATGTTTGACCAAATTCTTGTACTTTTCCTGTTGATATTCCTACACAAACAGTGAGGATCACAAATCTAATTAATATTCATAAACATCTCAGCAGCCAATCACAGAAGAGAACCTAGCACACAGACAGATGTCAAAACGTCATCCCATTCAAAAGTTTGAAGGCTTTTAGCAGAAAAATAGGCATTTGATAGATTGTGTTTGTTATAGAAACCTGTGTTTTGTTCATGTAGAAATATGTATAAATTTCATCATTTAATGAGAAAAATATGAGTATTTTAGTCAGAATCATGGTTCATTGCAACCAATTTCGTCAGTGACGCCACTGTGCATTTGGTCTCCATGGCAACAACACTGAATGCCTATCTGTTTGAGTTTAACAAACAGATTCGTCGGTAAAAACAAATCGCCGGTACGGATAAACAACGAATTATACATATATAATGTTAGTATATTTGGAACGAGGAGAGGTTCAGCCTCATGCCAGTCTTGATTTGGTAAAAATCGGACAAGAATTGGCGAAGTTGTGACCATGGCAATTTCAATGTTGTGGATGTCTGACTGTTTGAGATCAACAGATTGTATCGTCGGAAAAAACGAATCGCCGGTACAAATCAACTATTCCATTTATATAGGAATTTTTTGCTGATTTGAAGAGTAGAGAAACTAAGCTTCAAGGCAATTTTTATTTGGTCAAAATCGGTCAAGAATTGACGAAAATACGGCCATTTTCCAGATTTAATGGGCAAACTGAAAGTGAAAGTGCTTTGTCTTTGAACTGCAGTCTCGTCCAGACATGACCAATGACCGCTACAAATAACTTTTAGTTTTCAAAATTACTTTTAAATAGCAAATTTACTTCGAACCTAGTTTGTGTTCATGAATAGTAGTCTATATAATAGGCGAAACTGTGATTTTAGTGTGAAAGTGAAAATGAAAGTGAAACTGATCAACCTAAAGTAGTCCGTCCAATATGTAAATCAGGGATGGTGGAACACAATTTATTATAATTAGGGATGGTGGATCACAATAAATACCACATGGGCTGTTCCTAATAGGTTTTCTATGAGGAACACAGCCAAGTGTGGGATATTGCACTATACCCAATACATTTTTTGCAGCTAAGCACTTTGCCGTTTTAACTAGCGCCGCCGCTTTAAATATTCGGAGTCACAGTTTTTTTATATGGTATACAGGTTGTTGTGGGATATTAGCTATGTCATGAGTTCATAGTATGACTAGTGAAGGGGCTTGGCTGGTGGTGAAGGGGGCATCATTAAAAAACATGGGAGCCAAAGGCCTGCGGGATGCATCCCCTGCCCCGTTGCGAGAGTCCAGTTCGAGGGCTCTGGAGACGGCTCCAGTGAGACTACATGAGTTGCCAGGCCCCTCACTAAGTAGCTTTTGGCCCCGGTGTGTACCGGGGCTATGTCAAAGCCATCGGAGCAGTCACACACCGCGGCTACCACTATGATAAGTTTACCTGAATTTTAGGTCGCGATGGGTCACCAACTTAAAGAGACGGGACACCAAGTGAATTGGTATGAAATTTCCTTGTCAATTAAGAGCCCACATTATGCGGCACATGTTGACCAAACGGGGAAGGAAGGGGGGGGGGGGCAAGATCAGGCCAGCCTTCACCGCTGCCCTGGATCCCAGGGACATCCACAAGCTTGCACCTCAGCAACTATATATTATATATGTAAGGAGTATCTATTGGTGCTGCGTAAATTATAGAAAATGGCTATTGACACTGCAGATGCAGTGGCAAAAGAATTTTGGCCATCGGCACTGTGGATGGTACGGCACCCTCTGTTGAAGGGGCTGTCATTCGAGTACCCCCAGAAGGTTGATGGATGCATTTCCCGCCATGTCACATGAGAGTCTCCTGCTGGAGGGGGGGGGGGAGGACGGGTTCCCAGGGAGCAGCTCTGCTGAGACCGAATCCCCTGCATGGTCTCCTCCCGGAGACGAGACACTAAGTGAATCTGGGTTCATTCTTCTTGTCGAGGGCGGCCCCTTGTACTTCTGCAAGGGGCCCACACCACCGCTGTCCTGAGAGATACGCAACAAAGCAGGAGAAGCATCCATCCGCCTCCCTGGAGTATTCCTGGCATCCCCTCTTGAAATGATGTAGTTGGCATGAGCTCGAAGACTGTGTACAACGTCAGGAAGGCGGTGAACACTGGGAATAGTATCCAAAGGAAGCCTGGCAGTGGTGGAGCCAACAAAAAGAGGACTCCAGATTTCTTGAATGCCCTCAAGGCCAAGGTTGCAGAGGACCCAACGACCTCAATGCGTAAGATGGTTGCCGAGCTGGAGGTGGAACCCAAGATAGTCAGAATGGCCGTGCACGATGATCTGGGCTTGAAATGGTTTGCCAGTACTCCAATTAAGGCACCTCCTGACAGAGTCCATGAAAGCGAGGTGACTAGATAGGTCCAAGAAAGTGCCTCAGACAGCATGGGTCCACAGTCAAAGTTTTCTCTCATGAGAAGATCTTTACAGTAAATGCTGTTGTGAACAGGCCAAACGACCGATGCCTTGCAGAGTAAAAAGCTGAGGTCAAGGGCCCCTTTCGGACCAAGCATCTAGCCCAGATCATGGTCTTGGGTGTGGTGGCCTCTGACGGCAAGAAGATGCCCCCCTACTTCTTTAAGCCTGGAGAAAGAATGGGTGCAGACACCTACTACGCGGTTCTGAGGTACCGTGTTTTGCCATGGCTTAAGGCCAACTATCCTGAGAGCAACTATCCTGAGGGCAACTATATGTGGACCCAGGATGGTGCCCATGCCACACAGCCAAGAAAGTGCAGCAATTCTGCAACACCAACTTTGCAGAATTCTGGCCTGTAGATTTCTGGCTCCCCTCCAGCCCAGACCTGAACCCAATTGAGATTGCCATGTGGGGCGTTTTGGAGCATGCAACCAAAACAACTTCCCATCCCAACATTAACTCACTCAAGGCTACCATCATGGAAGAGTGGAATAAGATGTCTGAGGATTTTATTGTGCAGAGCTGTCGAGCTTCAACATCACATAGAGTCTGTATTTGCGAATAATGGTGGACATATTGAATAAAAGGATTGTTTTTTGTATTATCTCTTTGTGTTCAAAATTTTTTTTCAGTGGGTTCAGTCATTCGTGTATAATGAGCAAGTTTTTGGAGGTCACTGCACTTTTGTAAATGTTGCTGCCCCACCCTGTACACTTGGTGAAGGGTAGATTTGTTGACTTGGGCCATTCTGTCATAGTGTATAGGCTGTTGGGGCTATGCAGCCTCCCTTAAAGCCCCCCTTCATAGCCGGATCACACGCCGGAGTGTCCCGGAGTAAAATTTCTTTCACTCCGGGGTGGTCCGGGAACAAGAGCTGAAAATGTCAACAAAAAAAAGGAATGTTTGGCGGTGTGTACACGATGGCAATACGATGTCAACCAGGAGCAACACGGTCCTTACACGGATGAATACGGTCGCTACACGGATATGTACGGTTGAAACACGGCGGTGCCCGGTGCAACACGGAGAGGTCCCCGGTTGGTCCTTGTACTCTCCGGCATACATGGCGGTGAAATTTTCATGCCCGGTTGACCCCGGACTTAGCCGGACTTAGCCAGAGATAACACGAAGTATGCCGGAGTCAATACGGAGATTCCCGGAGATCGGCGGAGTCTACTGGGTGTCTAAACCGATCAACATGGATCAACACGGATTAAATTACTCCAAGACCTCCGGCATGAAAAATTTAACATGTTTAATTTTTCCCCTGGAGGCCAACGGTGGTCCCGGATCGCTCTGAACAATGCCGGAAATAAACACGAGGTCTACACGGTATTACCCGGAGTATGCCAGAGTGATACTCCGGGATGCTCTGGCGTCTGATCCGGCTATGTGTGAAGGGGGCTTTAGACTGGGGACAACTAACTAATATAAGCCTAATTGTGATTACAAACAGGTGTAAGGCATATTATCTGTACAGAGGTGGTTTATAATAAAATGTAAATAGTTTACAAACAGAGAATTTTATCATATGTAAATAGCTTTTAATTTGATACTTTATTTTCTTTCTGTGTCATATACCAGTCTAACAATTTGGGGTATTTGGATTATTTAAAATGCCAGAAGTGGCTTGTGATTTTCTCCATAGCCTTTTGACATACCTTGTTTTATGTTGTAAAATGCTCTATTTGCATGTGATTCTCATCTAATTGTTTTATAGATAAAATGGTCTGTGTTTTATCAAATATATTATAGATACGTTCTGTGTTATATGAAATAGTTGTTTGGAAAATGTTCAATCATGTAAAACATGTGATTTTCATCAAATATATAATGAGATCCTAGGTGAAAGTGATGAACATGATGAACTGGTTCTTGAAATATGGGACATAAGCATTTTGTTCCTTTGCTTCCTATATTTATGCACAGTTTATTTTTTCAAAGATGGCTCATTTCTTCATTGAAATACACTCATTGTTTCAATTATAAAATGGATGCATTCTACTTTTAATTGTCATCCTTGCATTATTTTTATACCTTAACTTTAACCATATTTTCTGGGTTACCTTCAAATGAAACGTGTATGCTAACGACCCAGTGGATTCCAGCCTTGATTATATGATTAGGTGGCCCTTTGACCTTAAAGGGGTCTCCTGCAGTAAAGAATAATTTCTGCGATCCTTGAAGCAGGCACCCAGATTTCAGTTCCAGTCAGTTACCAAAAAAAAATAGTGTATTCAGCTTCTAGTACCCAGTCAGTTCCTTGAATTAAACCAAACTCAAGTCGATCAGTTACCAGTCGGCTACTGGTAACATATGAAGTCAGCTCCTAGTTCCAGTTGCTAGTTAGTTACCACCTAAAAGAGTGAAGTCGGCTACCAGTTCTAGTTGCCAGTCAGTTGCCAGCTAATTAGTTCCTTAAAGCCAGATTCCAGTCAGTTCCATGAAGCCAGATACCAGTCAGCTACCAGAAACATGAAGTCAGTGTTACCAGTTAGTCCACAGAAAAAAGAGTTGCCTGGTCCCAGCTCTAGTTATCAGTCAGTTACAAGAAAGATGAGAGCAGGCAGGTTCCAGTTCCCAGTCAGTTACCATCCAAAAAATAAATAGTGAACTCAGCTCCAGTAGACAGTTCCCAGTAAAATAATATGTGTATTTCCTAAAGTAAAACTAGCTTTAGCACAATGACCTTCTTTACAATTATCTAGTGAAATTAGGTCAATATCTGCTTTATCGTGGTCAAACATGTTAAAGTCCAGTTCCTTCAGAGTTCCTTGAATATGTGGTGAAATGGCTGGCCACTGAAACTGAGTCATATGTTTGGGAAATCGTGCATGTTGAAGTTGGATGGCTGTTTCATCCTTCATCTCATTGCCATGGTCCCTCCCTGTCCTAATTAGCCCATCAGGTGCAGAAATACAGGACGTAAAGCCCTAATCACCCACCACCTTTTATACACTAGGTCCATATCTGCTTTATTATGGTTGTTAAAGTTCCAGTTCTTTTTGGGTTCCCTGAGAGGGTGCTTCACACAGGAGGCAAGGAACTGTGAAGGGTACTGAGAAAGAACTGGGGAGAAGGAACTGGCTTCACCAGGTCCCTCAACATTCTGGGCGAGTAGTGTATAGCTACTTGTATTCGGTTATAATTTTTGTACTTGCTGAAAATCTTAACTTCTGACAAAAAAAAAATTGTAATATATATCAGTCAAACATGCAGGTTTCCCATCAGTTTTGATAACAATAGTATATATTACTGACATTAGAGGGGGGTGATAAAGATGAATGTCAGAATTTTAATGGGAAACTATCCTTACTTTGTTAAGGTTCCAAAACCCTTTCTAATGGTGTATTACACATAGGTGTACCTTTATTTTTTATCCCTCCAAAGCCTCGTTGAAAATTTGATCCTTTACGAAGAAATTTAGCGATTTTCGCAACTTTAAAGCTCAGCGATATTGATGCAATCTCCTTATATCTCTTTAATAATGAGTTATTTGGACTGTTCTGGTAAAGAGCTTAAAATGAATACCAATTTAGGGGGTCTATGAAATAATTGAAAAGTCCATCAGCAATTGAATCCATGGGGAATTGACACATAAACCACTGCAGTCTCGGTTGGTGCTAAGAATATTACTTAAATTGAATTAATTCAATTCTGTTTGTTGGGTAGCCTAGTGGGTAAGGCATTAGCCTGTTAGAAAACTAACCAACTACTCTGAAGGTCCCAGGTTTGATCCCTGGCACAGGCACTTTTCATGAGCTTGATCGAAGACCCACCCCTGAGGTAAATGTGTAAAATGGTATGGACTCAAACCATATCCTCCCATCATTACATCTGAATCTGATAGCTGGTCGTCATATAAGCCGACTAAGCTTCTGACCAGTAGCTTTGATGTAATCCTTAAATGACCTTCCTGCATAATTCACAAAATTGCCAGCAAATATAATTATAAAAAATTATCCTGTAGAGTTTTGTAAGGATGTACACAATCTGTTTTGGTTGTGAAGGAGTGTTCCCTACCTGTTTAAAGCTTTAAGTGTTATAGAAAAACTAAAAAGAAGGGCATTTCATGAACCAGTTTACAACAAGTGTGGGATTTGTCAGAAATAACATGGTTATAATGTTATAATATGTAAACTTGTGTGTGCGACAAACAATGTGAGTGGACATGGCCTATAAAGAAGACAAGTATAATTATGGACTAGTACTGGGCTTATCTGGCAATTTAAAAAAATGCATGTAGCATAAGAAGTTAAACAGACTACTATGCAACATACTTGACCAGCAAGTAAAATAAAAATTGACTCAATAGATTGTGCCCATAACAATAGCCTTATTGATAAGCAATGCTTGTATAGAGATAAATTAGAAGTTTAAAATTATTGGCTATTGTGTGGAGTTTTAATCCTAAATGACCAGGCCCACTGTCAAACTATAATTTTAAGTTAAGGGTTTGCATGACAGATTCATGTGCTTTCATAAAAGCCTAAGAATGTACTTGAAACATTTTTAAATTGACTGAATAATTTTAGGTATGTAAAACAGAATAAAGAGAGCATTATATATGTCTTTTCGGGCTCATTTACTCTCAAAATTGAGTTATTATTATGTGAATAAAAGATTAAATACAGCAATTTTGGTATTCAAAGTGAAGCTTATTTTTTTCACTGAATACATTCATGTGCATACCAACTTTCCATGTTCCATAATAAAGGAAATATGACGAACCGCGACTTCGACTTCAAAGATTCCTTCAAATTGACTGAACATTCAATCGGTCTTGGGAGGAATCAATAATAAAGATACAGGCATGTGTTATATTTTTTTTTGAAATGGTGTTCAGCCTTAACAAAGCGTGGGTGGTTTCCATTTGAAATTCTGAAATAATTGTTTTGCTATGTATTATCACCCCCCCCCCCCCTCTACTGACATACAGTTGCAGAGTGATGGAGAGTTGCAAACTCACCAGAGCTTCAATTTAAAAACAGAACTTATAAGTTTTTATAGCATAGCATGAACTATTTAAGTCAGGTGGTCCAATGGTACAGAAAAAAGAAAACCAACGTGTGCACTTTTTTTTCTGTCATTTGAGTTTATTCAGCATATTTTCTGTCAACAGACTACGTGTAGCTGTGATTATTGCAGTTTCTTTCTTGTGAGGAATTCTTGAATGTGAGCATTGGTTTCTTCAGGAGCCTCCATCTGCACCCAGTGTCCTGCTGTCTTTATATACTTGAGGGTGAAGTCAGTGTAGTAGGGAGCAGACAAACGAGCCGTTTCTTCAGACAGGGCATTATCCTGAGTGCCCCAGACCATCAGTGTAGGGCACGAAATGGGACTTTTAGGCAAACTCTTTGGCTTGTATTGAAAAACTGCTCTGTAATAGTTGATGGGATTGGTCAAGCCCCCTGAAATGGAAGTTCAAGAGGCATTAGATAATTCGATGACGAGAAATATACAGTCACAAACTGCAGGAAACTTAATAAATAAATGCCAAACTGAGTAACTGTTTGAATTTTTGTAAAAATACACTTAAGCAAGATAAGTTCAAAGCCTAATCTGATATTTTTTTATTTAAGATGATAAAATCTTATCATTTGATGGATTTTAGGATGACTGTCCAATGACCATCAATCGTGAGCCCTATAGCTATAAACACCTGATAAATATGTTTTTCTTTGATAATTCTAACCAATATCATCTAACAGGTCAGGCAGCCTTTAGTCTATGACAAGTAAAGAGACAACATTTTTAACAATATTATTATGACCATGGCTTGGGCTGCATGAGATCAAGCTCACAATAACATGATCCAAAACGACTATGGACTATGTCTCACAGTAGCTAAAAGTTGTGAGCAATGCAAGTTAGATTGCTGCTTTATTGCAGCAGATATTATAAACTTCGAAACTAAACTCCAGATGACGTCATGTGAATGCAGGACTCTCATTGGCTGAGGGGCTGCTTTAGCCAATGGGAGACCTGGATTCACATGACGTCCTCTGGAGTTTAGTTAAAGTCTATGAAAGCTGCAGTAAGTCTGATTATATTAAAGCACGCACCTGGTCTCTGCAAAGACCACTTGTAAGCTTCTATTTCACTTTCACTGCCACATGTATGAAACAACCTTTTGACAAAAGTGAAGTCGTAAGAAGATAGTTGCAGTTCTGGAAGCCAGGGCAATTGGAAGAAAAACATGTACCTGTAAAAATAGGAAGTCAGCATTCAGTGAGTCTATTTACCATTCGACGGTGTTATTTTCAGCATAACTCATAGGTTTGGAGTGGGAATCTAAGCTCTAGATGACGTCATGTGAGTCCAACCTAGGACTCCTATTGGCTGATGGACTGCCAATGGGACCTGGGTTAACATGACGTATATTACGTAACACTTAATCTACATATTTTGCATCTGAATTGAGTGCCCTACACGTTATCCGGATGGTGTCATCCAAAATGGTATATGCTCTTAATATCATTACTGTGTGAATGCACCTATAATATGAGATCAGGGTCAACCAAAACTTTCACCTATACATGTAACTTATAAGGTTAAATAATAAGACTTACCATGACATGAGAAATTGCTTGAAGTTACTTCTCACATACTTGAAGAACGCTTGAGGGTGTGGCATGTTGCATAGAACCAGGCGTTGGACCATTTCTGGATAGAAATGGGTGAAGTTCTGGGCAATGGATCCACCCCAGTCATGGGCCACCAAGGTGCACTTCTCATAGCCTTGAACGACGGAGAAAATGCTTAAAGTTAATAGGCCCCAGCCATTAATTGTAACCAAAGGCTTCTGACTTCACCCGTTGAGCAGTTGAGCAGACCATAGTTAGTGGTTAAGGCCTTGCCTGGCTCTGCTGAAAGTTTCGGGTAAATTTGATTTCCTGCTGGGACACAATATCTCAGCTGCATGGAAAGACTTGAGATATACTTGTACTTACTTGTTGCAAAATACATTTTCAATTACAGCAGATTTCATAGACTTGGGACTAACTCCAAAGGACGTCATGTGAATCAAGAACTCCCATTGGTTAAGGCAGTCACTAACCCAATGGAAGTTCTGGATTCACATGACATCCTCTGTAGTTTAGTTTACAAGTCTATGAACTATGAATCATTTATTTCATCTTCTACAGCCACACTTGAAATTAACTCAATAGATTTAAGTCTTCCACAATATCAATTAACTAATCCCAGGCTATTTTGCCAGATAGTATTCGCTTCCGATATATCTGATTAATTTGCTTGATACATGAGCTGTTATAAATTATAATTTGTAAGCATTATTGCGCCTACCCAGTCCAACTATGAGCTCCTTGAAATCTTCTATCATACTCTCCACTGTATAGTTCTCTACACCTTTCGGTTTGTCAGTTTCACCATATCCCCTCATGTCCACGGCAACACATCTGGAATTTGTTTTGAACATGAATTAAGATGTGACTACATTTAACATCTAATGTATACTTACAAGGACTGAACTTCTGGGCCATTATACTTGGGGTCAAACCAACAGCTAATCTCTAAATACAAGTATCTACTATTCACCTGTAATCCTTGTTGAAAGCTCTCAGCTGGTGGCGCCATGAGTACCAAAATTCTGGAAAACCATGGATGAACAACATCAAGGGCTTGCCTTCTGGCCCACTTGCAACATAATGCATACGGATTCTCTGCAAATATGATAAATGTTTTGTAGTATTGAAACAGGTTGCTGTCTAAAACCTAATTATGAACATGTTTTGCTCGTACACTAACATCTTAAGTAAATTAATCAATTTCTCTTTTAGTCTATAGGATGGTTTATGGTATTAAAGGTCTAACAATGAAATTACAGAATAGATGTTCATGTGCTGAGTTCAGAAAATTGCCTAAACTAAAAAAAAATATGAACCCTTTACGACTCACAGGCTTTCTGCAGTACTAAAATAAAAAATAAGAATACTAGTAGTTCTTGATATGAATATTTTCAAAAGAAGCCCCAGGGCAAACATTTCAAAGATATTTGATGATGCAGCTCTTCGTCATTTTTATTTTACATCATGTGCATGTATCTCCAGTAAATTTGATCAGCTATAAGATAAGTGATAGGTAATATATCCATATATGGCACCATACATCACGCATTAAAATTAGGGGTGATAGCAGAAATAAACCAACCTATGCCAAGAGGAAGCAATAAGTTGACTTATATTTATTTATCTTATAGTACAATATGTACATGAACCAGAATTTTTTTAATTTATTTCTTAGAGTCTGACATACCTTTAACCTTATGAATTGATGTGTGCCTAAAGATGGGTCATCGAGACAAACAGGACGGGTGTCTCTCTTCTTCTTCTGGAAATATTTTATAGGACCCTTCTTCACCATGGCAACCAGAATGCCCCCTAGACTGACCAAGCCCCAAAACAGGGCTAAGCTGAAGATGACAATTCTTGTAGGGAGAGGTGCCAGTTCTGCCATGTTGGTATAAGATATGTTGCATCTAGGTCTTGTCACTTACAAATTTGTTGATCTTCAGATGCTCCTTGCAGAGAACTGATATTGTCTTATCAGATCTGAATCATGCCATGGCACAGTTCGAACTATTTGTCAGCAAATGTTGAACTCTATCTAATGTAGCTAGAACTCGGAACATATTTATTTCATATTACACATATCAATCATTGATACAATTTAACATATAAGAAATATATAAGAATGAAATAAAAGAAAATAATGTAATATGAGGGGACATCTCTAAGATATTTGATATAACGCTACTGAGATGCCCCCCATGGTTTCCCGAGGAATCCCACCAATTCCATCACACCTTGATCCTACTATTTAATATCCTTTGTCAATGTGCTTGTGTTCGACACACAGATGATGTAGAAAAAATGAAATTCACATACTTTGCAGTATTTTCTGATTGGTAAAATGAAATTCATATTGCAAAATATTTTCAGTTGATATAGTGGAATAGATGGTATGAATCCCTTGAGTAAATGTTCATGGACTGCTGGATCAAATTTAATTGGTTTGAATAGTATTTAAGTTCCTGTTCATATTTTAATTTTGGATGTGGTTATACCAAGAGGTAAAGAAAAAAGAAGAATCCCATACAGGGAAACGAAAGACACACAAAGGAGGGATTAAGGAGGGGAAAAGAATAATCCCAAGAGGGAACACGATAGAACACAACTAGGTAAATACAAAGGCAGGAAAAAGAAGAGAAGACAGTATCAGCAAATCGTGTAGCATTTTGACAGATATAGCAATTCATTATTGTGCAATTTTCCGAGTAATAACATATAAATTTTTTTTTTATATATATACCGTGAAAAACCAGAGATACTATGAGTATATATCTTTTCTTTGATACAGGTAGGACAGCTGTTTAAGATTTTTGGTAACCTATAGCAAATACTATTAACAAAGAAATATCTACTAGACAGGGATTCCAAACTGTCTGCATTTCTGGTTTCATAATTGTGTCTATCTGAGTGTCTGTTACAACCGACCTACATTGCATTAGATGTCCTGTGGACAGGGGACTTGTAGCTAATCTAATGCAACCCTAGAAGCTCCTAGAATAGCTTAAAGAACAAGTTCTTTTTGCACTTAATTGGCCAATTAAGAGACCATAAGAATGGAGTTCACACCGTGTTTGTGATGTTAACTTATCTTACAGGTTGAGTATTAATTATCATGCCTTTTGTGCAGAAACAACATGGCAACAAACTAGACCATTTGAATCCCATTGGGGAATTAAAACTTTCTTTTGTTTATTGCTTTTTAGCTGAATAAATGCAAGTAAACAATGCTGCTAAATTCACAGCTGCCCTAGGGCCATAACTTCCACTGGATCACTCACAAAACTAAAAAATTTATAAAGATTTTCTTTATTTGATGAACTTATAACCGTTTACATGTACATATGATTCACCACCAACCTAACACAATATATACACAATTCCATTACACATACATATAATAATAATTTTCAATGATTATTTTGTACAATATTTACAAAACAGAGCTATAAAAATTACTCTCATGTTCAGTCAAAGGTTACAGCACTTGCGATACAAAAAATATGTTTTACATCTTCGGCATTCTAATTTGTCAGTAAGGGTGAGCCAGTTAATATACAAGTACCTTAATTAAGAATCACACACCCAATACATATGATATATAATTTTGTTTACATTATCAGGTTTTTATTTAACAACTTCTGCTAACAATTAAATATAATAGCAGTTTTTATTTATAAGAAAAAAAAAACACCTTTTTAACATTGAATCTACAGTATTGTGACACATTTTTATGGTAGACGTTGGTAGTAATAACAAACAATATCTAGTTCCTAAATGGATGAAAACAGAAAACAAAAATTTGACTGCATTCACAGAAAAACAAATGAATGGGCTTGCACACTTGGACCCTTAACTTTGTAATGCATACTGCACTTGTATCAAACACTTTACAGTATGCAGTGAATCACTATCACACACTACTCTTTCCCACGAGAAATAATTTTGAATGCCTCATGCAAATATTAAGACAGAAAGAATCAAAAGATTTTTTGCCAAAACCAGTAACATTAACTATTAGTTAAATCCCCAAAATACGAAATCAAATTTATCTTAGATTTATTTTTAATAAATTTGATTACATAAAAATTTATAATGTGATCAGCCATCAGCATGCATACACATACCACAGTAACTCATCCCATCATTTCAAAGAATACACAACCCCACCAGAAAAATTATCAATTAAAATGTCTCAAATTATGTAATGTCATAAATCTGTGACGTGGACAAGGATTAACATTCCAAATTCAGTTCAATCAAACTGACACAGAATATCACTATGATAACAAAGGTATTATGATAAGAGTTATCAAAGTCAAAGATTGATATCAATACGCACACAACTAAAAAAAAAAAACATGCAAAATACATGAAGATAACAGCATAGTTAATTGCAAATCATAAGTGTGTATCCCATTCAATGTTATTTTTAATTGTTGTGACATTCTCGGATAATATCTTCTCATGTACACAATGTAATGCCATTCATAAGCATGCGCATAAAGTGCTTTCATCTCAAATGTACCATACGTCTGCAGGCCCAAAGTATACATACACTTGAGCAGAATGCAGTCTAACCATTGAATGTATTCTCAATTTAATTTGCGACATCTTCCTCAAGTATATGTAAACTTGGGCCCAACTATATTTGCAATTGCATTCCAATTCCATGTGTCTCTATTTTGCCAAAACAAAATCACCACTTATAAATTCTCTTCTGTCCATAAGTTGATCACCTTCATAAATATTATTTTTTGTGTGACCCCCTATCATCGAATATGTTGTATTTCTTTCAAATACATAAATATCAATTATATATTGATACAATGTCAAGTGCTGAATACTAAGTAGCTTTCCCAAGTGCACATAACTCCTTGGTAATAATGCAACAGTGAATTTATTCCTAAGTTGAAGTAATTCTCCAAGTGCCAAAATCATTACAGGATTATTAATAATGATATGCTGTACAAAAAACAATATATTATACAAAATCTCTCACTCCTAGAACTAAAATAAAATATCAACCATTAAAAAAATCACAGGAGTATCTCGGGTCAACCCAAGCATTGTAATGCGGAATATGTAACACAAAAAAGAACATACAACAGAATATCACAAATAAAAAAATTACAAAGCAAAGTGGTCTGGAAAATAAATAACATCCGTCTGTGAGGTTCATAATAATTTAATGAACTTTATCGTATTTTTAATACTATTATTAGTCAATAGTCATGACATTGCTTGTCACATGCCATGATTGCTAACCAATAAATCTTACTAAAGAATTTTCATACTCATTGAAAGTTTATGATAACATAGTTCAAAATATTAATGTTGGGACATTTAGATACGACGCACATTGCCGTAAATGCCGTTTCTTATCAACTGAATACTTTCTTTTCAACCATCCTAAGTTTAACAACCCCAGTCTCCCCAAATAATTAATTTAAAACCTAAGACTATGAAACACTTCAAGCACTTTGCAGTAGTTTCATTTGAATAACAACAAAAGAGCCATTCTGACATTAAAGAACACTACAGCATAACTAGGTTAATGGTGACTAGTTTTGTCCAAGAATATCTCCATTCACCCACAGTGCATCGTCGATGAAAACTAATTTTCAGCCTGTCAAAATTACAGTCAAAAGAAGCTACTTTGATTCAAACCAGAGTATTTGCAGCTTAAACTAAATAGCAACTCCATGTATTCACAAAAAGCTAAGCGTCCTAAATTAAATAGACTAACATTTGTTAAAGAAGGAAATAACCGTGAATGATTCAAAGCTGAAAGGCATCATGATGTAGAGGACTTAGCCAACGTCTTGGCATTTTCCTTGAAGTCGGGAACTGGAAGTTTCGGAGCAGGCTGATGAATGTCCAAGGACATTGATTTCTCCTCCTCGCTTTGACTTGATACTAACCCAGGGGTGGCCTTGGGCGAGTCTCCCCCGTCATCCATAGATGGCCAGCTTATGGGCTGCTCCACTTTGCTCAAACGTTCATTTAGTGCTTTCAATGCCAGTTGTCTGCAAGTTACAGAAGTCCATATATTTACTTATACATATCGTGGGCACAACATATTATGTTCATTACATATTGTCAGTCTTAAAATATTTGGCATTTATGAATATTCAATTGTTGTCTTGCTACAAATCATAATGACAATCAATTTATCATCCAGATTTTTAGATTTCGAATCAAACAGTGGGATCAATAGCAATGTATATGGTATAATCGTGAAATGGACTAAACGAAAATCATACCTTCTTCTCTCTGCATCTTGGGGATCAGTGCCAGGAAGACTGACAGTAATGGTCGTTGGGGCACTGACATCATAACGTCTCTGTGGCTTCTTACATACTTTAATTTTAACGAGACCGATGAAGATAGTGTTGCACAATATTCCAATGAAAGGCTGAACAGCCTCAGGGAAGAAACTGTAATAAAAAATACATGATTAGACATACAAAGAACTGTACAAAAAAAAAAGACTTGCTGTGAAAGTCATCTCATCACAGAAGCAATTTCAGGTGAAGTTTTCTTAAAGAGTGCAGGCTATTGTTACAAATAATGCATGTTATTAACGCAGTCATACCAACAGGTTCTCAATTTATCTTACCTGGCAAATGTGAAACTGTCAGCCATGTCTCCACGATTGCCATTTGAATGTTTTTGGTAGAATCGGAGATAGATCCAGCTGACGATTAGTCCCATACCAAACATTATAGGGTAAGGGCCATCAACGCCACCGATGAGTCGAGCCAGGATTGCAATATAAAGCAGCATAAGTGGAATGTGCTTGTTGCGCAGTTTGCCAAATGGAGAATTGACCAGAACGTGATCAGGCATGACTTGCTTGACAGCAACTGAGAAACCTGCCACATATCCTGCCAGTCCATGAATGTGTGTTTGAAACAGGTATACCTCATTTTTAGAGATAAGGTATATGCATAAATAAATGAAACTGGTTGAGAAGGCGACACCGAGATTTACAACAGCAAAGAAGATCAACATTTCTAGGGCACCCCAGAGTGGCTCCAGCAACTTGCCATAAAGGACCACTATACCCAAATCAACAACGACACACCAGATGTGAACTTCAACAAAACTATGGGTCAGGTATGTCCATATCCAGAAGTTGGGCGGTGTCACGAAGCCTGGAGTCACAGTCAGATACAATAAGGCCGTTTCACTGAAGGACAGAAAGTAGCAAATGAAAACTGCAGTGCATATGAACTTCACTACGACGCTACTATTCCCTAAAACTGCAGAAAACTGTTGTTTAGCGTAACTAATGTTTTTCTCCATCGTGGACGTCGCCATGTTGCATTGCGTGACGTCAAACAGTCGGCAGATGGCGCAGGTCGACCCCTCTCAAGAGCCACCTACAGGAACAAGACAACACTAATTTGTGTGTGTCAAAGAGCACATAATGCAGCTGAGGCTGGTGCCAAACTTTATGTCCAGCTTCTTAGTTGCAATTCCCACCATGCAGCAGATTTTGCATGCCACTGGCAGTGTCCAAAACTTCCATGAAGTTGTGATCATGGTGATGTCAATGCTGAAGCATATAACCTAGTGATAATCCTCATCCACCCTTCCCCACCATTATGCCATGGAACAAAATCAATCGTAGAAATTTAAATATTTTCAAAGGCTTAGCAATTGTAAGACAAAAACAATACACATTTCCAGAATTTACTTTCATTTATTTCGTTCTAGAGATGCAGTACATAAAAATATAAAGTTTCACTTTTATATAAAGTAATTCTTTTCCTCACAAATAGCATGAGCTGGCACTGTTCACCTTTGTTCATCATATACTTGGCAGATTCATGAAGTCTGAATAGCAACATGCCACACCAGTTACACAAGTGTCAATTGATAACTTATATTAAGCAAAAATTCATTCCTATATCTTTAGGATCAATCAATTCACTCACTTTCGCACTGGGTACCTCAAATACAAACTTTCAGCAACGAGGCTAGAGAAGATGTAAAGATAACAACTAACCTCAATGCACGTAATATTTAGGGTCATTTGCTATTCACCCATTATACTAGCCATTTTTAAACACAGGTAACTGCTTTTTAAGCACATTATTACATTATGAAAAGCCTCAAATGCACACTACCGCACACAATTCTATAAAGGTTAAATGCTGTAGTTACATACAGTAAATTAAGCAAGGTTTCGAGCTTATTAAGACTAGGTTGGAAAAAACGAAGGGCCCATCCCTGCTGCCTATAACAGTTCACGTCTAATATTATTGTTAACACTTTTTTACATTTTCCCACTGCCACAAAGTTATCTTATTATTTCACCATTAAAACCTCAAACATATTTGGATCTTTAGTGTGCAACTCAACACCTGGAAATTCTATGGAAGGCACAATGAATATTTATTTACTTGAAAAGCATCTGCAGTTAAATTATTCCACTACCAGATATGTTTAAATTCAATCATAGCGCTATATTACATTCCACCAAATCAGTCTTTGCCATTTTTTAAGAAGACAATTAAATTGAGAAACAAATTCAGATCTCACATGAACTTTTTTTGTTTAATAAAGAGTTCTACAAAAAAAAATTAACAAAACACACACAACAGTACTGTTCCTAGGTTGCAAGATGGATAACTGTAACATACAGTACATCATAGCTAGGTAAACATGCTTTTTTTATTTGCATCATACCAGAAGTTGAATGCACCCTAATATTCAACAAGACTGCTGGTCAGATTCAATAATAACCGCCAGGAAAGACATACTATGCAACTTCAAATTCCAACCTTGGAGCAGACTGTCCTGGAAAACGTCAATCATTCATTACCCGAGCCAGTGAAGGTTTCCTACTTGCCAGTACTGGTCATCATAAAACTTAAATTAACCACAACCTAGAAATACTAAAGCTTTTGTTGCCTTCTCAAGGCACACCACCTTATAATTTCCAGAAAAAAAACCTGAATACATTATATACCTCTCAATAACAGAGCAATGAAAAGTGGTTGAAGTTAAAAACTTGCAAATTTTGTGATACACATAACATTACAGTGCCATGTAAATTGTACGCACAGGCAGTGACACAATATAGCTCAAGCATGCTGAATATTTTGGTGGCCAGGTAAAATGACTGGAATACAATGGTACACAAAATCGAGGGTGTATTATGTCGGCAGCAATGGTTTTTCCCAAAACACCAAATGTGTCTTCACCTTCTAAAACAATCATGTCCATGCACAAAACCAGACTTTCGCCATACAATTGACCACAGAATGGGCAAGCAAGTTCCTGCACTACCATATTGATGTCTGTCACTGATGCAAGTTTTCACATAAAAAATTTAGGTGCGATGCAGCCTTCAGTAAAGCAAGTCCAGCGAAGGTACATGTTATACTAAGCATGTAAATACATTAGTCAAACTAAGCATCATACTAATTGCCGTTTCTTTGGACAACCTGAAATTCAACAATGTAAAACCCGTAATTCAATCAATGCCCTTAAACTACGATCACGTCAGCCAAACATTGCCGATACCATTTGGAAACTATTAAAGTGTTGCAGGTGTAGCTTTAGTGGGAATCTACAATATTATGCAATTACTGTTTGACTCAATTTCCAAATGGATCTTGTCTAGACAATTTCTAATAATAATCCAACTGTACAGAGAGAAAGGAAATACTGCAGCAGCAAACAGAGCCACTGGACAAATTCATCTTTAACAAGGTCCTGATTAAGTCCATCTTGTACAGGCAATCTTTGACAGAACATGACATACTGCGCCTAAGCCAACTATAACTGCCATGCAGTTGCCAGAAATCATTCACTAAACGATTAACAGCATAACTGCCCATTTCAAGATCTACTTTTTACCGGTTTTCTGTACACCTTCAAAATATATTACTGATTTTAATAAAGAATGCAAAAAGAAAAGAAAAAAAAGAGAGAGAAAAGAAAACTGAAGCTGACTTCAAACAGCTGTACAGAGGAATATTCTGTGCGTTTTTAAAATTCATTCATTTGAACATACATTCTTATAAACAAATACAACACATTTACACAAACAAATGACCTATGTACAAAGAGTCTAAAATTCATCCATCCAATATATTTACAAATGGGCTCCAGGCATCCACTCTAGCAATGATATAGATAAGAATTCTCATGTGAGGATCCACTTTAGGACAAAAGCAGATTAGTGTCTGTGACACTGTATCATAAAATCTGCCAACTGAGGTGGACAAACCCTCAGAACATCAGTGGGATTCACCAGTTGATAAGTTTTCTACATAGCCCGCAATTCCTCTAATACAACTTTACCTCAGAGAGTACTGATGTTGTTTTTAAAAATTTACACATTTCAACTGATGGGCAGTAGAAACAGTGCACTGAGTCAATCATCACAAAGATGAATGAAAGACCATGCAGGAACACGGCTAAAATTAAACCGCTGCATTTAAGTCGCCATATAAGAACTATTAAATAAAGACTTCACAAACATTCCACGAGTGCAATAGTGATTATTTTTCATTAAACAGACAAAACCTGGTACAAATTCCTTTCGTCGTCCTTTTCATTTTAATGATTTTAAATAATTTTCTAAAAATTCTACATATCATAAAAATATCTTCAAGGAATCAATGTGAAGATATTTCAAAGATTAGGGTTACCTTCACAAAACGCACTTGAAACAAGTTAAACTTGGGTTGGTCATACAGGTCAGTCATTCATCTACAGTGAGGTCACAGACAGTTGTTGCAGCTATAAAAAGGGTGTTGTAAACATGGACAAAAAAATAATTCATAGACTGATCCTCTCCAAAGTAAAGCCATAATAAAGGTAATTGCTGGATATCAGAAAATTATGCAGGTGGGAATATAACATACTTAAAGCATGACTTCATATTGTATCATTGCTCAACATACAGAAGTACAGAAGCAGCAACAGCCATCGCACGTAACTGTTGCCAAAGTATGAACATTAAAGCAAAGAACACTCAATAGAACTTCTCAACAGCAATTTGCTGATCTGTCAGTCAAATAATGGAGCCTCTTACAATACAAGAAACTGTTAAACAGTTTTTTGTAACCAGGTAAACAGTGCCAGGCAGTTCTAGTCTCACCAAGAAATGTTAATGCAAACCTCAGAAAATACTCACTGTCCACGCCAGTTGTTTCTGCGTGTTATTAAACTGATTCAAGGAAGTTTACAAGTGAAACCAGACTCTAGACAAACAGCTGCTAATAAATAACATTGTTGACAATATAAAGCCGTACGGCTATTAACAGTGACATTGAAATTACTCAACGTTACAAAGAAACAAGACAAATCAGTGTCGGCGTCATGTTTATCAACTACTCTGTGTATTGTAACAATCAAAATATCACTTGCATTTAATAGTCATAAGATGATACTAATAAATCAAGAAATTAAGTTCTTGACTTATAAGAGCACACCAAATGAAACTAGACAACAGCTGGTGATACTGATGATATATTCAACAATGCCTAACTAGTAACCAATTGAAACAAGTAGATCATTTGTAACATCCATTATGGACCCTGCTGGTAGTGCTACCTTAATCTGCAAGGTCTTAGAAACAAATTGCAAGGTCTCGTCAAAAACAGAGATGATCAGATCACGAGTATTCGATGACAGAGCGATGGAACGGTTGGGACAGAGACAAGCATTGGTTGTTTGAGGGCTGCATGGGCTCCGAGCAGTACTTGGCATCAGGGAAACGTTCATGATATCTCTCCAGTCGAAGATACTTCACTGTCACAAGGTTACCTAAAACATTTGAAACGTGCAAATTATACACACTGATGAATAATCCATGGTTATTTATGCATATAACATCTACCATATAGAGTTTTTGTTTAGCTTTCAATAGGTTTCGCCAAATGAAACACTTGTAATGTGATGATACAGGTGATGTTAGTATTAACAGTATCAAAATACATTACATTAAAATACCATTTGAAGACATCATGGAAACAAGACCTGACGGCTCTCATGACAGAGAAACAGACAAGACAATGCTGAGGCGTTAGACAACTGACAGGTTTTCATTAACATAATAAAAAGCTGATCACTCAATGAAATGTGAATTTCTTTATACGTTTTTGTAGCTAAAAGCTAAATTTTAACAGATGGGTCTTGCCCTTTGTTGCTTTCTGCTTATAACGTCATACCTGGTAAAGTCCCAATTGCATAAAATTACACAATTTGCCCTTGACACACTTGGTGGCTGCTGTCAGCAAAGTGCAATTAACACAACAAGTTAAGTCACATGGTCAGGCAGCTTCTAATTGTAATCATTTCAACTTTCATTCTAACAGTCAACGTATTGTCTTTAACGTGTAAGAACTAGCATGATATCTATAACATCTGACAAGTTGAGAACAACTGAGTTCCAATTTGCGGCATTTCTAGCCATTTTTGTCACTACGAGGGTTGCCAGTAGCCCAGCTCTTGAACATTCCGAACCTCCAGCCACATTTTTCTCAAGACAGGGCTGTTATTTCCAAAATTCACCTAAAAGCCATCTACATGCTTGATGGCTCAGTTCAAGACCATTCTGGAGCCCTCCCCAAACAGTGGCTGGATTACAACAGTACCAAAACAATCCACCAGCTCACCTCTCATGTCAGTCAAGTGGATGCAATGACAGAGAAAGCTTCTCTGTCAATAACCAGTGGTAGCACATCCTATCACATTCATAAAATAACAAGGACTATGATGATGCAGTTGTACTCACCATTGAACCACCATCCATGCAAAGCTTTGTAAGCTCTCCCTGAATAAACATTGGACACGCATTTTACAAACACACAGCCCTGAAATCAGAGAATCAAATACATACAATTAAACATCTGACAGCTGATGACAATGTCGTGGTAATACCCAAACAACTAATATCCATCCTCTTCCAAAGAAAAATCTTAGAAATCCTTTTCAATTCCATTATTATTTCCAAGAATTTGCTTTCATATTCTCAATACAAACATGAGAGTAATCCACTTACTTCTTTGGACGATTTATCCACAGCTACATGAACAACACCATGCTCATCACCACATTTCTCTAGTATGGCATCTTGAATACGAACGTGCCAGTCATCTTCCCATTCACTGCAAAAACAGCAAGGTTTCAAATTTCTTTCATTTTCAATAATGCACATCCATTTCTTTAATATTACCTTCTTAATGGCATTAAGCTGTACTAAATCATATAATGCATTTATAACAACTGACACAAACAGGTTTTTTTCTCATTCAAAAAACAGCTTTTTTAAAAGCTAAATTTTGGGTAACAGGTGAATATGTTCTTTGCAATCTTAGCTAAGAGATTGCTGCAATGGAAATGCACCAACTAATTAGCATTTTTAGTCCCTAATAAGTTTCACCTTTCAGTGTCAAACATGTTGCGAATCTTGAGGCACGGCGTGTAACTGTAGGGTGCAGAATTCAAAGCCAGTTCCTTGTGCTCACCAAAAGCTAAAAATTAAACAAAAATCTATTTACTACATGTACAGCAAATTAACAAATGCTAATGAAACAGATTATAACAAGCCAACACTGGCACAGTTGTTGAACTCATTGAAATCATGGTTTGGATTGACAGAACAACACAATTTCAAAACTTATAAGCCAGCCTGAAGGCAAAGTACGTTGGACGAGGGTCTGTCTGAAATAAAATGATACAATGTCAGATTCGACCAATTTTAAAGATTGACCTTCTCTATTTGCCGCAAATTTAAAATTAACACGCTCAGTGAGAGACCCACTTTTTAATGCATGTGTTAATTTTGGTCAGACCCTCATCCTACAGACTTGATCCTCAGACTCGACCTGAGGGTATGGCATTCAGACTGCTCATACGTTGGTGCATTAGTATCATAAAAGAGTTAACCCACCTTGACCTTGCCAAACTTTTCCACCATTGGACATGTGCATTGGCAACCAACGCCAAACAGCAAATTCCTCTCCAGCAATCTTCTGAGTTTCCACTCTCACTCGGGATTCATTTGCAGACAAAAACTTGACTGCTTTGTCCCACAAAGGCTGCATTTTCTTGCGCTGCTGAATTGGGATGAGAATATCTCTGATGTGTGAAATGGCAACATAGTCCCTGTTATCCTGCCTTCGAACACTCTCATCATGGTGACTGGCCAGGATATCTACAAAACATGAAAGTGGCATTTAAAGGAACAGAAAAATCAAAGTCACACAGTTCAAAAGGATGTTTTACCTCCCTAACTTTAGGCTGCCCAGATTATAACCGAGCATAAATTTACCCAACAAACACTTAAAACTTACTGATAATTTTCTCCACCAGTTCTATGACCCGCTGAGTTTCTTCATCCTTTTTTCTCTTATAATACTGTACATACTTCACAACCACGTAAATAGCTCCTAACACTGAAAAGTGATAAAAAGACAAGCAGCCGTTTACATTTATATCGTAACTGAACGAAGGAATTTGAAGAAAATCACTTCTTGAAAGAAAATGGCTTATCTATTCACTCACCTAAAAGACCTAGCAGAAAGTAGAAAGCAACTTTGTGAGCAGAATTAATCAAACGACACCATAAGGTCAGATGTGGAGGTGCGCTGATGTACTCAGCTTCAAAGAACTCTGCAGTTTCAGTTCCACCATTCGTGTGTAGTCTGCAGATAAAAAGCCAAGATGCCATGAGTTGACCAACCACTAGGCCACAATTATTTGATCTTTAGCTTATCCAAACTGAATTTTCTGGGCAATTTTTAAAGGTTGTGAGAATCAACATAAAAAAATTTCATATTAAATAACATTATGATCTATCATTATACTGCAGTTGGCACATTTCTCATATTGGTGAATATGAGAAGCTAAAATTTAAATAAGTGTCACCTTCTCAATGTCAGGACCAGTTTGATTCACCAAGAATTACCACTTACTTGATCGGCAAGTCTGTGTCATTGAAGTATTTCACCTGTCTCTTCAAGGCATCTTGGACATCCTTTCTATTGCATTTTGGCTGCAAAAATAAATTCATCAAATTTAATCCCTACTTGTGAAAAGAAAAAAAACCGTGCAAAGCACCTGAAACCCTCGGCCTGCCATGCGCTGATATCTGCTGTTCATCGGTATGGGGGGTCGTGTGGTGACGTCATACCATGATTCTAGCATCAAAATATATCAGAAGCTTTGTTTCTATGGTTTGGAAGAATATTGACCATTCGCCTCAAAAAAAAAAAGGTCATGGTCTTCCCCTGAGGCATAATCCTGTTTATGTTAAGTTATCATTTGTACAAGGTACTGAACGTTTTTGACCCCTTGTTACCCCAAAAACAGGTCAAGGTCCCACCTTCAAACTTATCCAAGGTCTTTTCCTACTTCCCCTGAGGCAAAAATCCTGGTTGGTTGCATGATCCTAGCATCAACATAACAGAAGTTATTGTTTTTACTATGATCAGAATGATTTTTATCCCTATGACATCAAAAATAGGTCATGGTCACAGGTCACCCATCTTCGAACTCATCCAACGTCTTGCCATCGGGCATAATCCCTATTGATTGCATGATCCTAGGATCAATCTAACTGAATTGATCATCTCCACAAGGTTCAGAATGGTTCTGACCCTTGTTACCTTGAAATAGGTCAAGGTCACCCATCTTTGCACTCATCCCAAGGGATTCCCCTAAGGCATAATAAGTTTTTGTTATCATTTCTGCAAGGTTCGGAATGATTTTGACCACAGTGACTTCATCTTTAAACTCATTCAAGGTCTACCCCCAAAGCATAATCCCTGTTTGTTGCATGAGCCTAGGATCAATACTTCTCAAGTTATCACTTCTACAAGAGCGATGAACGGACAAACAGACAACTAGACAGCCATAGGCGATCGCAATACCCTTTGGTTATTACTATGGCCAAGGGTAAAAACAACATCTCTTTGTGAAATTCATATTCCAACAAATTGAAAGCTTTATATTCAATAGAAACAGGACTTCACCATGACATAACATACACAGATATTTGGAAAAACTTACACCGGGTCCATCAGCACTAAGTTGAGTAACAAGATCATCTATTCTCATTCTATTGTTTCCCTGACCACATTCTTTGCCTGCAAAAGCATAAAAACATTGCATTGAAGAAATCATGTGTCCATTATTATATGATGATATTCAATACAAAATGTACTAAAGTTAATACCTCCACGTCTGCTGACTATTTCAAATATGTGGAAGAGAAGTTTGTCATTCTGAAAGAAAACATTGAACGTATTATATTATTTTATTATAATTTATCCCTAAATTTAATAATTGACTGTCTGCAATATCACTGACAATACTTTTGTCACAGAATTTGGTTGGACCAAGTTATAATACAACCACACAATGTACATATAAACATTATTATAAACCAGTCCTGCATGTGGAAAGTTAATTCATAAGGCGCACTCAAGACAATTGACAGACGTTTCGATGCATCAACTCACACTGTGCACTTGACACCACTGTGGTTAACAAAGGACCTGGCTAAACAAAACTGATAGCTTACATATTTTTTTTTAATGAGACCAGACTTCACTCACGACATATTATCTTTATTGCAATCGCTTAGATTAGATGTCTTGCCAAAATAACATCAGGTTAACTAGTTCAATGTTAAGTACTTCACTCTAGCATTGTGGTTTTTTCTTTCTTTTTATTTTCACCCTGATACGCAGTCTACACCACAATCTACATTCCACAATGAACAGGTCTGCATTCATGACAAAGATTACAACAATGCCTGATAAAAGAACACATCTCACCTCACTCTCACTTGTAATTTCTGGATATGCAACTCCCGAAATACTGCCTACAAAGCCAACAGTAACAAATGCCATTAGTTCAATGAAAACAGAAAAGCCTTATTACATTATTCAACCAATAAAGTGATACCAAAATCAGAAATAACCTTAATTGCAGTCGTGACATACTAGTCAAAATAATCAAAAGTGTTAGCAGCTCACATTTACAAACCTATCCAGCCATTAGGCTTACACCCCAATGATTAATTTACAGTTCCCCCTTAAATATTGCGTGCCAGTTGTAGATATTGATGCAGAGTTTGAACCTTGATTATACAAGCAGAAGTTTTTAAGCAAATAATTTTGTGAACCAAAGTCACAACTGGTCACATTTCGCAACATTTTAGAAATTAGGATGGACACACATCCTTATTTTACAGCAGACTTTATATACTTGGAAACTAAATTCCACAGAGGTTATCAGGTGAGTCCAGGGCTTCCTTTGGTCGAGGGACTGCCTTAGCCAATAGGAGTCCTGGATTCACATGATGACCTCTAGAGTCTAATTTCCAAGTCTACAAAATACGCTGTTATACGTGAATCCTTATGGGTCAAGAAGCCATTTCATTATTGTCACTTGCATTTCACAAAGTAATGACTATTTTGACTAGCACTTGCACATTATTACTCACCAAAAGGGTGAGAGGAATTTAAACTGATGCCGACATAAACTAATGCTAGGGCCAAGAAGAACAGGACACCGGACACGAGGACAATTCGTGAGGTGTCAAAGCTCTCGCTGAGCCACGATGTATCTTCATCAGATTCTGTTTTGAAACCATCTTTCTTGATCTTCTCTTCTTCTGAGAAATACGAGCTGTCATGGCCAGCATTGTTCAAGTAACTGTTATTGCTGTAACGCTTACGAAACTTTTCGTCAAGAGACTGTCCACCGGGCGTTAAGTGATTCCCTTTGGAAGGGGATCGGTAAATGAGACTGTTCGGGGTGCTTAAGGGTGACGCAAGGGAAGAGTTTGGTCTCAGTCCTCGGTCTCTTCCCAGGGAAGAGCGAGATCGTTGATTTTCACGAACGGATGTGTCATGAGAGTGGGTTTTGTCTAAGTAGGAACTGTCTAAGAAAGATGAAGTGTTGATGCTACGCGAGACCATCTCAGGAGCCCTTGCTGACTCGTGGTCGACCTCATCCTCTTCGTCGTCTAGGTCATTCGCGTCAGAGTAGTCGAATTCATCGTAGCGACTACTGCCGATCGAGCGCCGACCCACCACATGATCGCTGCCCCGGTCTTTGGCATCATGTATGTTGTTGCTGTTCGCACGACCACGACTGCTTCGCCGTCGTGTCGTGGACAAGTTGGCCGTGGAGAGGGCAACGGGGACCGGGGCTGAGGTCCTGGCGGCAGTGCGGCTACTGCGTCGCCGACTATTCACTCTGCTATTCTCTTCAGGCTCCAAACTTTCCTCTTCACTTTCGTCAGAGCTGAACGCTGCAAGTTTACGCCCTCTTTGCGACCTCCCACCACCCCTACTGGCCTTCCTTTCGGCCGCTCGATAATGATTAAGTCTCTTAATATAGATAGGTCTTGTTGTGGCTGTTATAGGACCTAGTTTATCAACACCATAAGCCTGCAATTGTCTCCGCAGTTCGTCATCCGTTAACTCCTCCGCCATTTTGAGTCCATCAGAGCCCGTATGTTGAGTACGCATGCACCAACATTAACTGGGTCATGGTGACCCAGATATGCAGAAGAAATTGGGGAGCCAAGGCTTGGCTGGGCTCCGGCCTAACTGAAGTAATAATTGTGCTTGACACAGGTGCGGGAACCAGTGAAAGCCAAGGCTAGGCTATGTTATCATGGTTATGGTGCCCCGTTATAGCTCCTGGAACCTTATAAATCCTAATGAACTAAGATAAATATAAGAGAAGCCAATATTTGGATTGGTGAATGAGTGAGATTTGGTTTTTCCAACCAGTTTACATTATTAAAATGTTTAAAATGTATTATGGTGTCTAACTGAGAGACACATTAAAATATATGAAAATACTCATTCTAGAGGAGTGAGACAGCAACATGAGACTCTGAATGAGTGAGACTTGGCATGTCTGTATAATATGTGTTTCTTGGGCAACATCTTGGCGTAAAGCACTTTATAGGAATCTATGAATATGTGTTTCCTTCAACACACATTGTAATATCATTTTTATCTGGTCAACAGCCTTTACCTTACAATTTACAAAATCGCTTTTGTCGATTTATTACTAAAGGTCATTCAAGTGTCGATTTATTACTAAATGCTATTCAAGTAAGTTTGAAGTTTTTTATTTTTTCTTGGTACAAAAAAACATACAAATACACATGTATAAATAGAACATACAATTACATATAAATAATCAGGTACCAAGAAGGGCTGCAACAGAGTCCATAGAAACTATATTAAGTTGCCCCCATAATTAAATTTTTATATAAATATTAATATTGACACATATATTAGATAGTATAACATTTTTTTCCCAAATAACACTGAAAAAACACATCATGATAATATCATCATCAAATTATACACAAATTTTATCGTCTTACAAAACCAAGAATCATACCAGTTTTTGACATTTACAATGAAATACGAGTAAGAATACGATTATTAGTTTAATGTTCAAAAAATTTATTGAGATCCTTAATCCAATACAAGCTAATACAGACAAAACCAACATTAATTTATATTTTAGAGAAAGAGAGTGTCTCAATGTAGGAATTCATAATTGGGTTGATGAATTGCCCATTAAATAATTAATTGGTGGTAGAGAACAGTGGCAGCGTACGTTAACCCCCCCCCCCCCCCCCAAAGAGTCCATCCCCTAGATGACACATGGATTTATAGACATAATTCCCAATGACTGCAGAGCAGCTTCTAATATGAAATACTGTACAGACAGTAGTATACAGAGTAAACCTTACTATCATATTTGGAAAAACCTAGTAGAATCTTGAAAACAGTATGATAAGCAATCTGCAGCTTCCTAACACTGACTTTGCTACAACTCCACCATAGGTGAGCAGTGGAGTATACATTGGTGAACAGTACGTAGCTCTGAAATATAATTAATTTGACATCAACAGAACACACATGAAACTTCCTTATGAGGGAATTTCCCTGAGCATATAACTTAATGCCAATGATTCCCATTGCAAAGCTTCCTCATGTCTCTTGATGTATCGTAGTGAGTATTTAAATCTGGCCGTAGTCCTGAGATGAAGCTCAAATAAGGGACCTGATCTGGGTTTTCCAGCTACCATCCAAATGGTGGATGGAGCGTCAGCCAATAGGCAGTTTTACTGCCTCAACTAGTGATATTACTTAGCTGCCACGGAAAAACCGCATATTGGTCTCCTCACCCGGGGCCAGTCAAATCGCCCAATTTTTTCTCGCCCGGGGGCGTATTGACTGTACTCCTCCTCACCATCCACTATTTATATAATATTTTGTGTAGGGCTTATATGCACATATGAGCCCGGGGAAGCACTATAGTTCTAGACATTTTGTCGCTTCATTCACTGGAGTCTATCATGAGCTAAATGTGCTTACCTTTCTAAAGGCTAATATTCCTATTAAATTATTTGTCGAGGGTATGCTGCTGCAGCAGCCTATATTCTTGCATGTATGTTCATTTCCTGCCAGTGCCGCCCAGTAACTGAGGCGCTGCGAGCAAATATAATAAAGGGAATTCTTTCGATTTTTGGCCAATCAGAATGCGTAACGCAGCCTTTTTCTAAAAATAACAGCGAGATCATCCCCATTACTAGGTTGTTGGGAGTTAAAACGACAGAAAGCTGGAGAACTTGAACTAACGAAAGCTGGAGAACTTGTACTAACTAAAATTATGTATCGTCAACAGGTAAGTAGTGATTATACATGTACACTTCATGTAGTTGTTAACCAGTTATATGTCTAACGATGGTCAGACAATCGACCGTGTTTGTCGTGTCATTTGTGTGCAAGTTGTGAAAGTTGTGGCCACCCAAAGAGGCCTAGAGGCTGAAAGAGCTCACCCAGGAAATTTACCTTTGCTGGAGTGAAAGAGCTCTACATACATGTACAATAATGCTTTATGTAATACTGTGTCAAATTGTCAAACAAATGCCACTTTTTCTTCTTTTTTTAAATCGTGAATTAAGCAGAAAAATAGAAACGTTAGCAAAAATTATGTACTACTACTACTCAGGTGAGATAACAATTATATATCTACAATGAAGTTATAAATCCTGGGTTTTTGCTATAAATACACGTGTCACATGTGTAATCATCAATGAAATTTAATTCTAATTATTTAGATAAATCATTGAATTAATTTAATCTATTTATTTGAACTAATTGCCAAACTTAATATAAAATACCTCGGGATATTTGCATGGTTTATCGTTTGCATTTATATATATGTGTGTGTGAAGTCTGTTGGTTCCTTCCATGCCATCCTCATGATCCTGGGGTGACTCCCTGATAGCGACAAGCATGTATTTATATGCAAAGTTATGTGTCAATAAAAGATCTGATTCTTATAAAAAGTTTCCTGAAATGTATATACAGCACATCCAGCAGAATGAAATATGACATGCTAAGTCACACCCCAACCAACTGGTGTTGACATTTCTCTAGATAGTTAACAATGACTAGCTTACTCTTTTCTGTATAAAAATATGACCAAAAAAAAAAGTTGACATTATTTTGAATTATAAACTACATTGTGCACATCTTGAAACAAGATACATGGGTAGCTTGTTTTCAGTAGCTTGGTACATATTGGGCTTGGCACCTTTTGATATCGGAGAATGTCTGATCAGGTACAGCTGAATACAGATGTTATTACTGGTTAATGTATCGTGTATATACTTATAGTTTAGTCAGATAAATTGCCTTGCTTGCAAATCACAGTGATTTTTCAGTCCAGTGTAGCTCTATAATTTTCTAATAGAGCTGTGACTGTACACTCATCATGTGCTGTGTGTAAAGAGGAAATGCTTGGATGTTTCTGTATATGATATATCTAAAAAAAAAAGATAAACAATCCCTGCGCAATGCTGATGGCCATGTTATATGGACATTAGAAGTAAAAGACGAACTCTCTACAAAATGACTACCAGCATTGAATATTCTAATGTTAATTAACTCAACTTAAATCTTAATTGTCTCTTCTCGTGACACTCATAAGTCACCAAATTAGCAGTGTGCACCATTAGAATTTGAACTAATTCACCTCATTCTTTCAGCATCCTGATGACCCTGGGATGCATCATAATCCCGAACCCTACACACGCACCGCCTACAGAACCAACCCATCATTCTGCGATCGAGTACGCCAAAGTTTGGTGGCCGTGGTTGTCGGTTGTGTCTTACTTATTTCCGCTGCTGGTCTGCTATTCTGGAATGAGGTGAATTTGATTACAAGTGCATGAACATGAATGTGAAACTTCAATTGTGAAATATATGCTCAACAATGTATGTAATAAATTTTCTTTGAAAGAGGTCATGCCCATCCTTGGTGAACACAGCTTGACATGCAAATTTGTCAGTGTTCTCCCCATCTTATAGACAAGTGTTTAGTTGCACTGATTTGTCACACACCAGTAAATGTTTGAACTGATGCAGACCAAAAACTAAGGGTAATTCACATTTGTTTCAGCCTTTTACATTAGCCACCATGCAAGACCTCTTTTAAAGAAATACACATATATGTTAGGTATTACATTTCTTTAGTTGTTGAGTGTATTTTACAGTTCACTGATTGTGTCGTATCGATTGATTAATCCATCACAGGGAAGAGCAGTGCAAAGAGCAAAGGCATTGAATGAAGGTTTGAATAGTGTCATCTTACTTCCATCTATAGACGTTGCTTTTGAGGAAAATAATGGGAAATTGGTGTATCTGTTTGGTTCCCTAAAGACTACTCAGGTGAGATAACAATTAATCTCAAATATTCCATTGTACGCTGTTGTAGAAATAAAAGATTATTATATTACATAAACATGTGAAATATTGTTGGTTTGTTTTGCTGAAATTGTTTAGTCCATATTCCATGTATATCTGTGTGTATACATTGTAAACGTTTATTTAAACGTTTGTGTAAAGATCAGTCCATGTTTGCAGGTTTTAAGTGATAATCTCTATCCTGAAGTTAAAGTCCATGCTGTTAAACTACGAAGGACCGTCTTGATGTATCAATGGGTTGAATACCAAAGTGTCAGGTATGGTTAAACAGAAACCCATCTCAAAAGAGAGCTGAATATTTTAAAGGCATTTTAGAACTTAAAACTTAAATTTGATTCACTGGAAAACCAAAATTTATTGGAGTAATGCACAGAATTGGATTATTCCGTGGGGAATGTCCAGTATCATGATTATTAATTATGACAAATGTATCTTTCCATGATTAGAAAACGTCAATAAAACATTATATATTATATATAGTATAAAATTACTGAGTAAGATGGTAACATCAACTATCACCATCTTGCCATGTGGAATTGAAGTGCATGAACATCATGCTACACCAAAAGCTAACAATATATATATGATGACTCCATGGCACTCCATGCTTTAGATTAGGTCTTGTTTATCAGATTATGTCATGTTAAGCCAACGTCCTGACATTTCTTGTATTTTAATGTAAAATTTTGACTTTGAGCTTGTGGTATTTCAGAGATGTTAAAGAGGGTGAATTCACAAGGAGTGAAACAACATATGCCTATTGTAAGTAATCATCATGATAATTTTAAGAAGGTAGAAGTGTACAAATTAACCACTCGCCCACTCACTTTAGCGAGCAAGTTTGGCCTGTGGGTGACCAAAATTGGGAGTTTTAGTAGCTCACCTGGCCCCTAGACACCTGAGGATGTCCTTGGTTTTCTTAATTGCAATTAGGAAGCCAGTTAATCGGGTTTAGTGCAGTATAGCGGACCCAAATGTATGACCATATTTGGCATCCACAGCATATAAATTAATATCCAATTGTTTGATGATAAATTCGCAGTTCTGGCACAATTAGAATAGCATTAGCGTAAAGTAAAATAAAAATAAACTTAGATGGACTGCGTCCTGACCGCGATATGAAAACCACCGTCCTTTCTTTGTGACCTCATACATTAAATTCAAGCATTTGACATCATAGGCCTGGCAATGGGACTCGCTAAATATGGTAATAAATCTGGGTCCGCTATACTGCACTTTTTCCAGTTGATGTCCATGGTTTTTTTAATTGCAATTAGGAAGCCAGCTTATCTGATTAAAATCCGGCACTCTTGGCCTACCTTGTGAGTGGTGTTAAGTGCAATTAGCAAACTAGAATAAAAGGCAGTGATTTTGTGATGATAGCCTGTTTTTGTTTCTATTTCTGTCTGTCATATATTTTCAAATGCTACTGAAGTAAAGTCACAGGCCTATGGTTGGTATCTGATTTTTACAAGAATGATGAACTATGACATGTAAATCATCTAGGAATTATAGGTGATTTATGTGGTGGGATCGAATACTGTCACTCTTAACAAAGCCAAAATTATAAAACTGGATACTTTTTCAAAAATACTTTATTTACATTTGATTACTATAAGGTAATTGTTTAAATCACACAAGAAAATAAAGTAATTTCTACCTCTGTCAATTTGTGGGGATTAAATTTCCAAGGGGTGTTTTTTTTTTTTTTTCGTTGGCAACCAATGTTTGGTGTGAGATCCAGAATTTGTCAGATTTAGGGGCCCATTTGGCTACTGAATCATCAGTCCTTACTTTATACACTGAAACGTAGCAGATTTACAATTAATTTGAAAGATTCTTTCAATGGTTGCATTGCACAGATTTCAAAGAGTATATTGATGTAATATTCATATAAATGTGTGCTGAATGTTACTGTGACACTACACATCAATATATATAAATATTTGATTGTGAAAATATCCAATATGTTCTGACTGAGATGAACAGACACACTAATTCCTCATCAATTGTTTTCTTTCAGCCCAGGAGTGGCAGCCCCATCCAGTGGAAAGCAATTCTTTCAACAACAAGTTCAACCATTTAAACCCAAAGTAAGTGTTATGATTATGAATGTAAAAAGAAAAAGAAAGAATTGAATAGAAAACGCTACAGCAGTGTAGATAGGGCTTTAGGTCGCAAATAATGTGCGCAATTGGGTGATTGTGAGCAAGAGTGACACCTAGCGGAAAAAAGGAAATGGAGAATAAGTGCCCTGCGAAGATCACTTTTCTTTCTTTAAATTGGAAAAAAAGCGATAGGAATCGGTTTCATTGTGGTATTGCAAACTAGCCATAGTAGCCAACGCCTCCTCCAGTTGAGCTAAAGGAAATCCCAACGAGCCAAGTGCTAGTCTACATGTTAGTTGTGCCACGCTATTACTACATGACTTTACAATTTGCTTTGATGGCCAGCTATGATAACACTGCATTGTATAGGATTAATCTGTCAATCGGGACATTTTCAGGAATGACATGGTCGGAGTGAATGTTATCAAAGCTACAGATGCCACCATTGGAAACTTTCTTCTCTGTGATGGTAATTGTTTTTGTATCTTAATGGAAAGACTTTGGATGAAACAAAAGATTTTGATGAAATATTATTCACTAGTAAGGTCTTATAGCTATTTAATGGAGTGGATAAACTGCACTGTATTAAAAATACTTTTGACTTTCAGCTTTGGTGGAGAGGATCAATGACTTCAAACCTTTGCCTGTGTCACTGCCTGTGACAGACCAGAATGTGAGGCTGATCAACAATGGTCTCTACATAGGAGACAACCCGAAGGATCCACAGGTATAACTTCCCAAATGCATAATAATAACAGTGAGGCCATGGATCTTTTATTCTTTAATTAAAGTCTCTGGTATATTCTTACTAATTAGCAAATAAAACCTGTTATACATGTATAGACTGTCTGGTGGTTTTGTCTTACAAACCATTTTATTTGGAAAAGTGTACAGTTAGCTATCAGCTTGTGGCTAGCAAATAGTTGCAATAGATTAGAATAGCAGGCATCATAGCTGCAGGCAGGTACCCCAGTCATATATTGGTAAAAGTACCTATTTCTATATCATATGCAAAGTTTGGATGATCGCTTGTAAAGAGGCTACTGTAACTTAAAAGTTAGAAAAATTCAAATGATTAGATTAAATTGGTTTTAATCCATTTCCTGACATAAATCATTTTCATAACAGTAAGTTTCTTTAAATTGCGATAAAAGATTTTAGGTTCATGAAACTGAGTGTACTGCAGTAGAATGCAATTCCTCCTTTAAAAGAAGTATAATTCCTATGCTTATATTACAGATTGGGGATATAAAAATTCATTACGAATATGCTGGATTTTCTGATATCAGCAGCAGTGAAGAAGCAACATCTTTGGTATGTGTTTACACTGGATATAATATTAGTTTTTCAATTTGAAATACCTGGTTTTAAATATGATTACATATATAAACATTGAGTTGTTCATGGTTTTTAGTTTTAAAAACTCTCTCTTTATTTCCAGGCAAGTGTCATTGCAAAACAACAGGGTACAAACCTATTACCATATGAAACAGAGATGGGTGAACGACTGGAATTCCTATACATGGGGAAATTAACACCCCAGGTAAGACATTGGTGATTCATTCCTCATTTGCCTCATCATTCTCTAATCAACAAATGTTTGACTCCTATTGTATTATGGTAGATAATATTCCATAGTTGACAGAAAGTATGTTTTGTTAAGAAAGAACGTTATTCAGTTAGCTTTAAGATTTTTAAGTTTGTGATGAGTTTGGTACAAAGTAATTTGGAATTGGAGCTATATGATCCTGTAGAATTAAATAGCTCATTTTAAGAACTCAGTATTTTGTGAAGGAGCACTCAATCTATGTTTCCAATTTCAGCAAATCTTCGGCAATGAACTGGCCCATAATACATTTTTCACGTGGGCATTAAGGATGGCTGGTTGGCTGATTATGTTTGTCGGTTTTGGATGCCTGACTCGTATATTCGTTACTCTTGGTCAGTATTCTCATGTAATAGCAAAAGTTTATTTTTACTCCTTCAGACAAAAACATGGAAATTATTATATGACACTTGTTTTGAACATGCATTATAGGGGAGCAGTAGTGTCTAATGGTATCGCTAACTGCAATTTAATAGTTCATCATTCTACAAACAACTCATAACATGTGACTCTCAATTATGGTTGATGACATTATCCAGAAAGCAATTGACACGAAAGTATATGTTGTGTATGTTAAAGTGGAACTTCATGTAATACATTTAGGCTAATCTTTACGTTTCAGTCACTGGTTTGATTCCTGGCAAGTTTAAGTTAGGACTAATCCATAGACTTGCAAATAATACACAAGATTTGCAGGACTTAATTGCAATTTTTTGCCTTTGTCTGTTTCAGTTGATTGGATTCCTGTTGTGCGAGAGCTCATGATTATGGGAACTATGTCACTCAATGCTGTTCTCGCTATCAGCCTCTCGTTAACTGTGATTGCTCTGGGATGGATAACTTACCGGCCCCTTTTGGGCATCTGTATATTGCTTTGCTCACTAGCGCCATTCCTGTATAGCAAATTGCGACATAGACGTCATAGGACCACTAGTCGGCCATTTAGTGATTGATGCTCAATTCAAAAGTTAGAGAAGCATATCTGTTTTTATGTGCATTATTGTTATACTAGTATGCAAAGAAGTGTGACATGGTGTATGTTGACCTTTAGGATTGAGTGTTATCTGTATATCCAGTTTACATGAAGATTTACCTGTGATATTCGTCTGTTAAATCAACCTTTGTGATCATGAATTTATGACTATTGTAACAGAATCTGCTGTGATTAAACTAATACTGTACATGTATGACAATGTACAGTGTATTACAAAGAAAGCTGATCGAATAACTCCATGGTGAATGTTGTTGAAAAGGCAAATATGTTGAGAATCCATTTGTGGCTAGTCTTGTACATTGCACCTGTGCTGTTCCTGAGGGTATCTTTTATTATTGTATGAGGGGCATATATGACACATCAAGGAGTACACTCTTTAAGTACAAAATGATTGTAATTATCATGAGTCAAAAGTGAATGCATGTGGTCCAATGTCTTGCATTGGTCTGAGGACATCAGTACTAGGTGACTTGAAAATTTGGCAAAAGTTTTCTAATTCAGCTTAATTAGCAGAAACAAAATGTGAAATTGTAATATTTTTTTAAAGACTAAATTTGCGAAAGGTTCAAATGTTCATGCATGTGACAATCGTTTGAATCATACCACATTATAGGACATTTTATTTCTTTTATTTGTACACTTGAACCCCATGTTAAGGCTACCTCGCTAAGGTCACTATTCACTTAAATATTAAGACTGACGGCCACACAGTTTTGTTCAGTCAGTTTGCCTAAAAGATTTTATCATTAAGGCCACCTTTTAGTCATGTGCACTTTAGCCTGGAACGGAGTTTGGCTTTAACAGGCGGGTTCAAGTGTTTCTGTATCCATCCATGCAATACCTGCAGAGCAGTATGATGCTGATGTACGTAACATTGAGAAATAGAGTAAAGACACTTTGTTGTTGACAATAGGTTTATTAAAAAAAAAGAAATGCAGCCTGTCTACCCAAGATTGAACAATCATACCAATATATTGTTATCATATACATGTACTCCAGAGTCAATGAATGTGTACACTGTAGTCACATTTTGAATTTTTTGGTTCCTGAAAGCTTTGAATGTTGAAGGTTTTTTTTTTTAAAACTGACACCAATATGGGATTATGTTGGCCCATTCCATGTACATTTGCAAAGATGTAAAATTCTATTTATGTATAATTTGGGTTGTAAATACACATTAGGTATTTCTTTACAAAACTAGTATAATTAGTCCAGACAAATACAAACTATTGATTGTTCATTTTTGTTAAGCTTTTTTAATTCTTTGCTTTGAATTGACACCATCAGGCAATTATCGAAGTTACAAAATCTGTTTACCTTACTTAAGGAAATCTTTCCTGTGGAAGAATTGTATTCTTTCTGTAACTGCAGATCTGAACAAATTTGCAAGTTTATCACATAGTCTAAAAATGTGCATAATCGCCATTTGTAGTTCAAGCTCATGGTTTACTTCTTAAAAATTCCATCGCTATCAAGGAAACTTTTGAATTACATATCACAGGAATTGCATCGATGTCATACACTACCAATCCTAACCAACTATGGGTGTGGATGTGTATGACTATTTCAGTGTTCCAGTCCAGTTGATCGGATTGTAACGGAGTTGTTCACGGTCATACCTGTCTTCTAGTTCTTTAGAATGTTTCTTCAGATCCCATGAGAACTCCATCAACTGAAATTAATTTTTTTTTATGATGAGTCCATTGTAAGTCTTGGTAAAAAATGACACATGTTTGGCTTGTATTATCATTTAGAGCATATGACAAACATGATCGTGGGTTGTGGCGAGTGAATTAATGTCCAACTCTTTTGGGTTGTGAGCCCAGTTCCTAGCCAGGCCCTATCAAGGACTTTAATATCTCCTTTTTTGCACTCCTCGTTAAATTGTCTGTGTCATGCAGTTCAATGCCTGTGTATGAGCTAAATTAAACTGGCAATGTATTTTGAATCTATGTTGACTTTCCTATTTGTGTTGATCTGAAAATGCTTATACTTGGTAGCATGTGAATTTCATCCAAAGTTTCATTTAGAGTGACCCAGGACATCTTTTAATTCTTTGTCTACTTGTTTAAGTTGGTATGATTTTCACTTAAGTTGCACTTAGAATCAGTGAGCTGTATACATTAGAAATAGAAAATGCTACAGCATTTGATGTTCATCCAACCTTTGTCCATAAGAGCTTACCTAACAACAAATTAGTTAAACTGGCCACAATGTGAATCTACCCTAAATTGAAATGTGCACTTTCTTAGTTTTGTGAGTCGTGTGAAAGAATATACCCTAAAATACAAATTTCCTGAATCCTGTGATAATTGGTTAAGGTTAAGCCCTAAAAAAACAGACTTTAAAGTTAACATTCTACTGTGAGAATTACTGCAGTTAAAGAAGTTGCTCATTACATATGCATGATGTCACATCATGCAGGAACTAACTGCCTGGGAATCACTGAGGTATGACCAAGATGCAAGGATGCTGCAGCCTAGCATCACTGCTCACCTGTTGTTTATTGGCTGGCTGCTGCTCACAGGAATCATGGGATATCCTGATGTGACGTTACTAGCTCACTAGAGGGCACTGTGGTATGATCAAATCTTTAAGCAGGAGACTAATTCTAAATATATTCCAACATTTTGATGAAATAACAAAAATTGAATATTAGGGCACTTAAGTTTATCTGAAAGTGCTATTACCTGACAGCATGCGAGTTTCATCAAAGTTATGCTTAGTGTGGACTCCCAAGCTTTATCATCTCATCATTACGTTTGCCTCTGGCAGCTGGTCATATAAACTGGTAATGAAGACCCAGTAGCATTGAGACATAACAAGAAAATGCTGCAGCAATTGATTTTCATCCGGTATTAGAGGAAAAATTTGGACCTGCCTGATACTGTTTCTGTGGCTGGACATATGTAATGAAAAAATAGGGAGCACTGGCAGCTAAGATTTGAAAAAATATTTATACGTTCATGTATATATTGCAATGAAAAATTGGTGTATTCACAATACCGTACATGACAACCATCATATAAAGGCCTGGCATTGCGAAATTTCCGCTTAGATGCTTTCTAATTACTTATTGCTGTGACACTAAACAATGAGATAACTAAAGGTCGATCTATATTAAAAATATCCAGGCGGAAATTTAGTCGTCTCATTGGGTACACTACATTAGGTTAAAATCAGAGTACAATATCTTCCTAAGTGCCCCATTTTCTAACAACGATAACACTCTTTCGGTAAAGTGCGATCATTGAGTAAGTAGGGAGCCGCAATAGAGCCATTAAATCTAAAAGGCCTTCTTGTTGGCAAATTTGATAGCCTATTCGTGCTTTAAAATTAACTTTAAAACCTATGTCTTGTCCAGCTTAAATTTTTTAAAATTTTGAATGGTACAGAATTACAAGCCTTCACACTGTTTACTCCGGGAAGTACAATCTACATCTTAACCTATTTACTGTACACGATAAGCCACTCCTATAGTGTCTACCTTATGTTGCTTACCTTTTTATTGTCATTTCTGAATGTCTTGAGATATTCGGATCTGTTGTAATAGTCTTGAGCGTCATGGGACACGTCTTTTTGGTCTCTTTCCACGGCATCTTGGCTTTCTCTTACTTTTTCTTTCATGGCTTTCCTTTCACTGGAAATTTTGTCATCCATTTGCTGCTTCAGTGTAGTTCTCATCTGAGACCTGAAATAAGAAAAAATATTAAATGATCATCTGCACATGGACACTTTTGCGACTCGCAGTACAGTATTTTTATGATTTATCCTATCTTAGTGTTTGGCATAAATAAGACCCTTTTATTGTGATGTATTGTATGAATAAAAGCTTGAGGCATACGTAATTATGAGCTGAGCCCACTTACTGTGACACATTTAGCTTTTTAAATGAAATAAGCTCTCTTAGTTGTCAGGACATGTGCGGCCCAAAAAACCTGGTGTAGCTATCAAAACAGTTACAATAGGCAGTTGACAAGTGATAATGGAATATGTACAGTGAGCTGGTAATGTGGGGATCCAAAGGAATAGTAGACTCGCAAATGTTGGCCCCCAGCTGGTGGATATGGGATTGTAATGCCAGTATTTTTGCCATATTGGCATTATTGCCGTCAGATAATGTACATATTTGTACATGCTACCTGTAGCTCTTTATCATTCGGCCCCATAGGCATATTACAACAAGAAAAAGCAGGTGTAATCTGGCGCTAAGACCAACAGAGATACTCTGAATGCAATAAACCGTACGTTAATACGAGCTACCTACAATTACCTACTAATCTTTTATCTCATTGACATAATAAATACGATTACTCTGAGCTGGAGAAGCGGAAAGCTTGCTTGACATTTTAAACCTGATATCCTGGTGGAAGCATTGGACATTAAACACAATTTAAGGTATAGCTCATTTAAGAATACCCACCAATGGGTAAATGGGTCTACCATCGTGAGTGACAATTATTTGCGAGCTCATATTGCCGTAATAGGAAAGCGTGAAGTCACTGTGAACCCTAAAGTTGCATCAGTGTCTCAATAAATGTTACTGACAACTTTCAGTATATTTTGACAACATTCAGATTAGTACAATTGATCAGGGGCGTATCTAGATATGGGTTAAGGGGGAGGCCGATGAGGCCTGACATAAATTCTACCTGGGCATGGGGAGTCCGGGGGCATCCACATCCGGGAAAATGTTTATAATTTACTGAAAAAAGAAGCATTCTGGGCTTCCAAGAAGTACCTTTCTTTCCATAATTCACCAGACATTTTTTTACATAAACTTGTGTCCAACAGTGATCTATACTGGTCAGAAAATTTATATCACCAAAAGGAGTCTTACTACAAAAGCTATCTTATAGGTTCAAAGGGTTGCCGCCCCCTGAGGCTATAAGATCAAAGGATCCCTGCAGGTGCCTGCGGCTATTAAGATCAAGACATAGAGGCAAGTGACAACCCCCCAGGCGATAGTGCCTGTGGCAATGACGTTTAGTAGTCATTTAGCTGCTCAAAGAAGCCCCCCAGGGTAAAATGCAAAGAAGTGTGAATATGTTGAATGAACAGTTTAAAGCATGAATAACTGTCATTTAAATTAAATTAAATTGTTTAATATGACATATTAAGCAGTCATTGAGAGCTTTATTATTATTATTATTATTATTATTAGTTATATTATAAAAAACTGATTGTCTCTAGTGTATTAAAAAGCTACCCAATCACTGAGTCATCCCATTGAAATATGAAGGACCAAATTACTTTTTAAAAAACAATGGAAAGCTTACAGCCCTGTGCGCTTCTTTATTAGACACACTAAAAGCTACACAAGGCTGTTCACTGGGAATGTCATAAGTCAAATGTATTTTCCAGCATATCTAATTCCTTGTTTATTGTGAGGTACACATGCATGAATGCATGAATACATGAATGCATGCATGCATGCATGCATTGAATGTATTGAATGCATGTAGTATTCAACATTATCCAGTGGTGTTGAGTTAGCACCACAGCCACTCAGTGTAAACATCATAGTAATATCAATTGTGCTTTACAGTGTATTTAAAATCCTTTGTTTATAAGTAAGCATACATGTAGTATGACTTATCCGTGAAAGACAAAAGCACAAGTGTGTATGTGTGTCCAGTGATGCTCAGTGATGCTCAGTGAGCAGAGTCACACAGTACAATGAAAGAGGAGCAGTTGTCAAATGCCCTGAGGCTTATCAATGAAAACCTATGATAGGCTGACTTTTTAGCTTGTGTCCCAGAGCACTGGCCATACAGAATTGGCCACCTGGTGGTCAGCCCTCACATTGTTCTGTGTTCATTGTCACTGACTAGTAATGTTAGAGTAAAAAAGCACTTTAATAAACATCAGTAAATGTACTTCTGAAAAACTTTTATTCGCACAGACATATCTCGCCACTCATACAGTTAACTAAAATCCTTAACACTTTCATACAGTTAAAAATAAAATAATCAAATAAGTGTTCTAACCAGCAAAACAGTCCAAGCACTTTCATGCATTTAAAATGAAAATAATGAAATAACTAAATAAGTACCAAATAGTAAGAAGTAAACTAGATTAACTGAAACCTATGGGCCACACCCATCAGACATACTAAACACATTCATGCTGTTAAAAATAATGGAGTGAACATTCCTTATCACCAAGCATACTAAAAAAACACTTTCATGCAAGTTAAAAAAAAATTTAAAAAATGCAAACATCCAACACTAAACAGTAAACTCGGTTAATTTACAAAAAATCCTTAACAGCAGACATACTAAACACTTTCATGTTAGTTAAAAAATAAAATAATTAAGTAATGACTCAAAACATTCAATACTAAACGGTAAACTCCATTAATTATCAAAAAACCTTAACACCAAGCATGTTAAACACTCTCATGCCGTTAAAAAAAAAAAAAAAAATAAAATAAAATAGAATAAAAAATAATGAAATAAACACTAAATGGTAAGCGGCAAACTAGCTCTGTGAATGAATCCAAATCCATAATTACTGTAAAACACAATTGCTAATTACATGGAAATAATAAAAAAATCACGAGTATGTACACACACACACATATATACATATATACATATATATATATATATATAGCGGATAAAGAAAATAGCCAGTAAAATCAATAAAATAATAATAATAAAAAAAAAATAATAAAAAAAAAAAACTGTACATCAATAAATCATCCAGTCTTGTGACCACAGCCCTAAAACTTTAAACTATGCCATTTCTCAGTCGAGTCGGCAAAATGTTATTTAAATCTAGGCCTCCTAGAGCGCGGTTACGGCGGACACCTGCAGCTCTCCTTTCGATCACCGGCTGTCTACGCCCACGCACTCGCGCACGCCGTTGTATTACCGGACCCACGTTCTCTATTTCGATGTTGTTGTCGTCGTTGTTGTTCACGATGTTGTTGTCGTTGTGGGCATTTTCCGCGTTTTGCATTTCAATCGCGCCTATGAGCCATCTAGCCATTCTCACTAGCATCACCAAAAATACATTTCTGTCATTGGCATTTTCGTATGCAAGCAGCTGGTCGACATTCCAAATGTACAATAATATGAGGCGTCCGAGTAAACTTAAGGCTGTGGTCACAGCTAGGTCGTGTAATCGTGCAAGGATGTAGTCTCTTGTCTGAAAAGAATAGAAATAATAGTTAATCATTTTTGGCTATACTGAACCTCAATCCTATATTTTGGCTATACTGAACTTCAATCCTTAATAAGCAATGGTCACTGTGTCATGTTGCAGTTGGGTTGTGCTTGTATTTTGCCCAGTTGACAGGTCAGGGTTGTCAAGGCTACTATGGAGAATGCATTATAGGAAAAGATAAACTACTGATTTCTTACATGTACGGCTGCATGACAGGAGTGGACTGCCATCAACAGTGAAGGGAGCATCACTAGATAATTAGCTGACTCTAGTGAATTTACCCTGTACTGACAGATGACACCTACAGTACAAGTTGTGTCATTAAAAAAAATGAGTCTCAATCTACCTGAACACTTCTCTATTGAAAAGAATACTAGTAATAAGCAATTTCTGCACAAATTTTTTTACACTTCTAGTGAATTTACGGTGTACTTTTAAAAGTGGTATGGCTGAGTAGAGTTAATTTACAGGGATCAGGTAACCCACCTCGTTATGTTCAGAATGTCGTCGAAGAACCTCTCACACCCTGCTCCAGTGTGTGCAAGCAGCAGCCAGTGCATTTGCAGATTTTGGCACAAAAATGGAATGGGCACAAGAAAACTGCCATGCATTTTAAACAGCAGCTTACGGCGAACATAGGGGGGTCATTGCAGCGTGCATGGGTGTTAATGCGGGCATGGAGATTAACTAAACTTACCAAAATGCACGCTGTCAAAATGGCCCCTATTAGCCCAGAAGCCACTGTCCATGCTAACATGCCGTTCAGGAGCTGCGCTGACGCTACTGCAGCCCTCTGCTTGTGCTCATCCGTGCCTCGGCTGTCTACGCTGCTGCCTCTCATCGGGTACCTTGAAGTGGCCGTGCTCGGTGTAGCGAAGCGGCCGTCAAAAGGCGAAGGGGGGCTGTTGGATGTTGATGACCTAATGCACACTATATCGGGGAATTCCATAGCGATCAGCTCACATTGTTCTTTCTTGACAGCCAAGATTAGGACCCGATCAAAGCCGTACGTTTCCGAGAGACTCGTCACTCTGAAGTCTGAGTTTGCCTCGATTGTCAGTCTCTTTCCTTGTCTGTATTCGTCATCGAAGTACGGGGTCGTGGTGATCGCTGTGCACATAACTTCGCCCGATGAGGTGCATCTGCACTGTGCATCATTCCCGCAAATCCAGGCATCCGTGGGACGCATCCCCAGAGCCAAAAACAGAAAGATCCAAAGCATTTTTCCTTTTCTTTTTTCAGTGGTCAATCTCAAAAACGTCTTGCTTCTCCAAAATATCAGTGCTGTATGAGCCCTTGCACTTGCAAAACACCCCAGCACAGAGGGGGGTAAAGTCTGTGATTACATAACACAACAAAAGACCCCCAATTCCAGGCCAGTCCTAAGACAATAGATAGGGTATAATCTATTCAAACTGAGAGTTATATTCACACATATAGTGCGCTACTGTTGTTTTGTATCAGAACAAATGAATATTATAAAACCAATTGTTTCAATAAATGTCAGCAAACAGTGAATTATCTCCGTATACCGAATTATGGAGCATTGCCATTGATTCCTGTAGTTCTCATAAAGCCTCACATTTTGTTAATATACTTTGAATGGAAAAAATTTAAATTGAAAGACTCATTAAAGATACTCATGAAATTCAGAGGCATGGAAATAGTATTATGCTGAATTATAGGCCATTTGTAATTGAGTCTATTAATTCTTATAAATTTAACATTTTCGAAATTTACATTTACATTTAAAAACTAAATGGCCTCAAGAGAAATAATTAAAGATAAATTGTCCACAAAACTTCTGTCTTAGCAAAATGTGTGCTCGCTTAACACCAGGGCAGAATTTCACTATGAAAACAGTGGCTGGAATTTCTCATTGCTCTTAAAGTATCTCCTGCATAATGAAAGTACTTATTCCAATGATTCTCATTTAAAAAGAGAATATTACTAATTTTTGGCCGTTTTTGCCTAAATCAGTAAATTGCAACAATTGCTCTTAAAGTATCTCCTGAATAATGAAAGTACTTATTCCATGATTCTCATTTAAAAAGAGAATATTACTAATTTTTGGCCGTTTTTGCCTAAATCAGTAAATTGCAACAAGAGATTAGTGTTTGCATGCTATTAAAGTCATTGTCTCATTACATCACCCGGTTAATGCATGTTTTAAAGTTGAGAATTATGTGAGATTTGTTTAACCGCTTGGTGCGAACAATAGACTTTTATAATGCATTACAATGATGAGGGCTAATAGGTGGGGGTGCTGGGGGTGGGGCAGAGTCAAAATGCTTGAGTCATTAGATGAGGCATGCAATTGTACAGCAATTATGCCAATTAAGCACATGCGTTTACAGCTGACTGATGAAATCTCACTAATACTCAATCGGTGAGGGCCACTGGTAGAGGCTGACAGTACATGCAGTCACACAAGACCCAGCATATGTGACCTTTGAGGTCAAGCTCATGGACGGCACAAGTGACCATTACTAAAAAAGTGCTCCCCCCTGATGCCAACAAGTTTCCCCCCTCTCTTCCCCCCCTCCTCGGCTCCCACTGAGATTGCCTGAGGCAAAATAAGTAGTATAAAAAAGCATGAAGACTGGAGCATCTCCATCACTTGGCCTTGTGCTCTTTACACGAAAAATACTTCAATCGCGCCGTCTTCAGGATCTCAGCTCTACTCTACTCTACTCTACTCTACTCTACTCTACTCTACTCTACACTCTACCAACTACTGTCTACCGGTTACTCTCTGCTGGATATCAACTCGTCGGCTGTCATTTCGCAGTAAAAAATAAAAGGTAAGTGAAATAGTTTTAACCACTGTAATGACATTGTATTGGTGTACTTATTAGACAGCCCCGAGTGACTATTAAGAATTGACACGTGGCTCTCAGCTCTCAGCGCTCAGCGCCCAGCGCTCTGCTCTCCGCGCTGGGCTACCTGCAGTCAGTTATCCGTCACGCTCCAGTACTTATAACTATTTTAATACCGTAATACAATAAGGCTGGGATATTGAATTACGAAAAAGTCCATTTTCTGTGTATACCACCTTTTATTATACTTAGTAACGCAATACAACGAAATACAATGCTATACAATACAATTAATATTACTATTACAACAAAATTGTATATACACGGATTACCTTAATTCCGAGTATTTTACATTTATTAAATATATCGAAATAGTCAATTCGAATAACTACAATACAATTAATATTACACACGTAGCTAGTTAAATATAACCAAATGTTACATCTGCAGGTTACATTAATTCCGTGTATATTACATTTATTAAATATCTCTAAATAATCATTCATTCATTCATATCCATCTTATTACAGTTATCCTTGTATATCACATTTTATTTCAAATTTCTACATATTTATGGTTTACTCATCCTGTATAATTAATTAAAAATAAGAAAAAAATTACTCAAGTCTGTCTGCCGTATAGCATCAGACAATGTTCTTTCACATCGCCAATTCCCTTCATTATATTTAAAACACTGGCGGGGTTAAAGGCCCTACAACGATAATAGGAGTACACTAGAGTGTAAAAACCGCAATTAACCTTAGAAAGGTACTGGTAATTGTATGAACAGCTATCGAATTGTCTCATAAACATGCATATTTCTTCGTTGTAGACACTCTCTCCACGAGGATCGAAAACTTCTAAACTCGAGCCCAGGTCCACCCGAGCGCCAACTTCGACTTCGACTTCGACTTCTACTTCGACTTCTACTCCGACGTCCACGTCAACATCAGCGGAATGGACGCCCAGGAAAATCCAATGTCCGACGTCACCGCGTAAGTACGAGTTTGCATTGCAATTCACGATGTAACAGCTCCTCACTGCAGGGGCTGAGATGTATTTCAGAGCGTTGCATGGTATTACAGCCATCACGTATGACGATACAGTAGCGTCATTCCACAGCATTTCATATATTTGATCAGTGTTCATGTCAGATAGATGTTTCTAGCGTAGTCAATCTGAAATAGGCCTGGATATGTCACTTTGGTGATCATGACAGCTGATTCGGGTAGTGGTGACTTAAATCGGAGTTCTATTCTCACACACCCGTCTCTTGTCACCGGATAAAAGTCTTCATAGTTTTGAGGAGCCAAGTCTATGACAAATAAACTGTAACCGTCTTTGTATTCCTCTCTGGTGATCCTAGCTTCGTTGCTGAAATTAGGCTTTCTCCTGTAAAGCTCCGAATAGCAGTGTATGTACTTGTCCTCTGCAAAGTCGATACTTAGTGGGCCCGTGGGCACTGGCATACCAGACAAACTCACATTGATATAGGTGACATCATAGTGCCTGAAATTGTAAGGATTCTTGCCCAGGCTGCCACTCATCGATTCTCCTGACACAAAACCCATCACAATCTTACTCGGTATGCGACCATTGTATGCATCTTCTATGTAATACGAAGAGGTGTCCTTGGCCAAATTAAATTTTCGTAAATCTTCTTTCTTGTAGAAATACTTGGCTAGAGAGATTTCTTCTTCCATGACTTTTTGATGTCCCAGTAATACTAGATTTGATGGTGTCACATGTTTCAGAATAAGTGTAATGTCCTTAATTTCCAGTACATAGTCTCTCTTGTTGACGTTTGAGCTCAGTAGTCTGAAGCTGCTGGAAGTGGGTGTAAGAGTCATGTCCATGGTTACCCCATTTAAAAGTAACTTATTCACTTTAAAGACATCGACATCCACTTTGCACATTAGCTCAACAGTTTTGCTACCACTCATGAGTGAGGCCCGCTTTTTAAATCCCTTATTGGTTCCTGACACCAGGCTCACATCCTCCATACATCTCGCGGTGTCCTTCTCGAACAAAGAGCATTCCAGTTGAGCATCATTTAGATCCCCCTCTCCTAGCAGTGTATTTATTATCGCCTTGTAACTGTAACCCGTCTGTCCGCCTGTGACTACTCTGTCATTTAGTCTTACTTCCACTTGATCCCAGAGAGCATGAGCCAGGTTATTTACAACACCTACACTCCAGTCTCCTTCGGAGTCATCATTGTCTTGGGCATCATCATCATCATCATTTTTTTTCTTTCCAGCCCCCCTTTCAGGGATGGGTGAGCCTCTGTCAGTAGCAATCCGGACTCTAGTCTTTATGTAGACACTTGACATGTCAATGTATGCTGTGCCGGCTCCAGGCACATGAAATTTCACATCTCCCTCTGATGAAAATTGATTAATCGGCTTGTGAGTTAAATATTTAATGTCAGTCACTCCTAGGTTGCTGAGAGGTAGACTGAACAAATTAAGAGTGTCATCATAGGCTAACTCTGTTGATTCCAGAACCTTTTCACCTGATGCCATTGCTGCCGCAGCTGCTGCAGCTGCTGCCGCTGCTGCTGTTGATGTTGATGTTGTTGTTGTTGTTGTTGTCGTTGTTGTTGTTGTTGTTGTTGCTGCTACACCGTTTACCGTTTACTGTTTACTGAAAATGTCCTTGAGCTTAGTGATTTTTTTCTTCTTCCTGTCGTTCGCTGGCTTAGGTTTAGTCAGCTTTCTTTTCACCGCTCGCTGTGTCAGAGACGTAACCGGACCGCTGACTGAACGCCCTGAGCTGACGTTAGCCCTTTTATCGCTTTCCATGCGTAAATCTGCCTCAGCCATTTCATTAGACTGCCCTATCGGTGACACTATAGTGAGGGGCAGACTGTCATTGTCTTTACCGCTACTAGAGCCCTTGTCGCCATTACGCTGCTTTTTTATCACCACAGGTCGAGGGCGTGTGGACAGTATGCTCGTGTGTCCAGCTGTTTTTTTAAAATGCTCTATCCATGGTTCGGCATTCATGGCTGCTAGTGATTTGTATCTCTCCTCCATATTAACTCTAGAGTACACTTGGTGGAATGTTTGGTTTCAGTCGCAAGCTCCCTCAGCAGGTTCCAATTCGAATCTCTCAGTTCAATAGAAATATGTCTCACGTCCTTCACTCGTAGTGGTGCGTAGAGTACTGAATGGAAACGTGTATAGTTGTGTCTTCTTATTTCCCCCACCGCTATAGACCTCAGCACGGTTCTGTACGTGTCACCCATCGCAACTCCTTCGACATGAGGACAAGTCACGTAGATAGCGTCCCATTTAGTGCTTCCCCCTCCTACTGGGGGTATGGCTATCTCGATCAGCCCCAAGTACCACTGACCCCTTAGTTCGGCATTAGGAGGTCGTGTGAATGACTCGGGTAGCTGTACGGTGAACCCGGCAGCTGTATTACCCGGATTTATCTCAAGCGACTGATCGCTGGACAGATAAATATACATTTATTTTTTTCTTTGTCTCTTGCTTTTCAATGTCTTCAGGTTAGAGCTGAGGATCCACTGGTTATATTTACTCGGCCACGACTGATACTTAACCAGACTTTCTTCAACACCATCACGTCGGACTCGTTTCTTGATCACTTTTTCGATCTTGAAGAAAGCGTCTGGGTCGAATTTCACAGCTGTCAGTTCATGAGCGTAGAAGGGGCCATCAACATTGTCTCCTCCGTAGTCTCTCAGGTAATAAACTGCCACTCCGTCTGAGAATTTCCTAGATCTGATCGTGAATACTTCACCGGTAAACTGCTCGTCATAGGAGCGGAAAAACTTTGCAGACCTGCTGTACGACGCTCTGACACTCTGATCTAATGAGAATTTGTACGGACTGCGTCTCTTGTACTTGCTCGTAGAAATGGCACTCTTGAATGCCCTCTCTAGGTCCTTGGCATTTTGCTGTGTGACGTATTGGTAGTCCCAAATTGCCTGCTCATTTTCCTCATTGACACTCGCAGGAGTCGCTCCAATACTCGAATGAATGGTCCTGTTGTAAGAATCCGCTATGTTCTGGAGTTCATTCAGATAGGCGTAGCTGTTCGTATATTGGAAGTACTGGAACAGTCTCTTTTTTAATCCTTTGATGACCGCTTCGGCGTAGTTTGCCTTGGTTTCAGTATTGGTGAAGATGAGCTTTACTCCCTTGTCTTTAAGTAAATCGCCGACGCTCGAGTTTGTGAATTCTGTTCCTCTATCAGTCCTTATAAACTTTGGTCTCCCTATAGATCCATCAGTTTCTGTCTCTGCCTCTGACTCTGGCTCTGACTCTGACTCTGTCAGTCTCTTAAATATTTCTTCAAACCCCTGTTTCATGTGCTTGGCACTTTTACTTTTGACCGGCTGGACTCTGCAGTATCTGGAGAACACATCTATAAGCACCATGATGTAGGCGAAGCCTTCATTAGCACTCTTGAACCTTTCACCTGTCAAAACCAGTAGATCACAGTCCCACAGGTGATTCATACCAGGCGCTATGACTCTTCTGTACTTTCTAGGTTTTTTGCGAGCTGCCTTGTGTAATGTGACAATGTCTTGAGATCTAGCCCAGTCCTCAATTCGTGCCAGACTTATGGTATAACGCCCTTCGTTTTTTATAACCGAGTGTAGCTTCGCAGCGCTGGTGAAACTCCCCGGTAACCGATGGTTGTAAAATCGACGCGATAAATAAGCGTCTATATCTCGAGGCAGAACCATTTCGTTATTTAGTTGTCACCTTAATCCAAGCTCTCTTGAGTCTCCTTTTTTTTCCTGGTCGCTCTGTGCCTGTTTCTGACTGTCTTTGCCTCTTGTCACTCTTGTCACTCTTGTCACTCTTGTCACTCTTGTCACTCTTGTCACTCTTGTCACTCTTGTCACTCTTGTCACTCTTGACACTCTTGACACTCTTTCCACTCTTGGCACTCTTTCCACTCTTTCCACTCTTGACACTCTTTCCACTCTTTCCACTCTCTCCACTCTCTCCTTCTTCTTCTTCTTCTCCCTCTTCCTCTTCCTCTCCTTCTTCTTCTTCTTCTTCCACCTGATATTTGTTCTTCATGTAATGTAATACGCGTCGCAATTTAACATTCGAAATTAAATTCAGAGGCACCGCTCGTCGTAACATAAGCCAGTACAGCTTATGATGTCTGGCTGGTACAGGAAAAGAACTCGACTGAGTGTGCAGCAGTAGTTCGAGGTAATATTTTTCCACTCCGGATCCAGCTCTAGCTCCAGCTCTAGCTCCAGCTCCAGCTCCAGCTCTAGCTCTATCCGCAGTTAGTAGATACAGTATCGCCCTGGCCCTTTTTCTCAATGACTCGTCTCTCAGCAGAGAGTTAATTTTACGAGAGATAGCATCAATGCTCTTGTCCGTGACAGCGACAGTGCCAGTGCCAATACCGGTGCCAGTGTCAATGCCGGTGTCGGAGCCAATACCAATGCCAATGCCAGTAGCGGTCTCAGACCCAGCTCCGGCCCCAGTCCCAATCGAGGTCTCGGTCTCAGTCTCGCTCTCATTTTCGGTAGCGGAAGAACCGGTGGTCATCTTATTTCCATGGCAAACCGGCGGGCCCCCTTCCTCGAGGTGCCCTACTCCTGAACTAGAGGAGGGTATCGTCAGTACCTCTTCCGACAAGCGAAGGGAGGGCGACTGGCCCGCAACCCCCTGGGTTGCGGCCAGACGCCCGGGCTCATCCTTCGCAATTTTTCTGTTCCTCTCCATAGTCATGGCCATGAGTCCATCGTATTTTTCCTGAGGAATCACGTAAACTTTTCTGTTAAATTTCATCGTCATCGGCGTCGATGTCATGTCGTTTTATTCTATTTTATTTACAATTCCTCCTCCTCCTCCTCCTCCAATTCGGATTCTTCCTCCTCCAATTCAGATTCCTCCTCCTCCTCCTCCTCCTCCTCCTCCAATTCAGATTCCTCCTCCTCCTCCTCCTCCTCCTGGTTCAGCAGAATTTTCAGTTGAGGGATACAACGTTCCAAGAACTCTACCAACGTTTTACAGCGTTCGACGTAGACTTCTCTCAGCAACTTTCTAGACGCGGCTGTCGTCCTAGAGTTGCGTAATTTTGTAGCTGCTCTCCCCGGTGCGATCGAATTGTAAGTGGAAGTAGAAGTTGAATCGGCGACTATTTTAGCCACTTTCCTTAGCATTATTTTGAACTTGGTCAGCTCTAGTTGGGGGTCCTTAGAGATGGTCAAGTTGCCATTTAACGTGTTAAGTATCACCTCTGTTATGCAGAGAAGTTGATCGCTAGTCGCATCTCTCAGAAGTGAGCGCGTAGAACGAGGCGTTAGTTTGTATGTTCTCGTCACGAGCTCCAGAAAACTCATGCACGATTTTACTCTGACACTCATTATTTCCTAGTGTACAGTATGAGGGTCTCACCGGGTAGAATGGATGTACTTAGACGCACGTCCTCGTCACCTGTACTAGTCAAGTTGTTCACCACTAGGTAGCCTCTCGGGTGACTGGTAGCGTCTTCGTGAGCTTCGACTAGTCGCTTCGGAGTGCCGGGGAACATCTGACGCGAGAGGAAGTGTATCTGCTGTAAGTCTCTGCACGTCTTCATCAATATCAAGTAGCTAGTATTGAGGCTAATGGTCCGCGAGTAGCGTGACTGATGGTAGACGTTTTGAGATATCATTATTACTGAGATGCGACCGTGATGGACTTCCCTCGTAAAGAGAGAACACATTTCCGCTGACTTGCATATTTCGTCCATGAGGTCATCCAGAACCACTAGATTGTTGCCCTCTTCGCTTTTCAGTTCTTCGATCAACTCCCTCTCCGGTAAGCCGTGATGAAGAGACAAATTAGGTACCAGCGCTTCTAGGCCTTCGTACTTTTTTTGATAGACTCCGTAAGCGTACAGGATCTTCATCGGTGGTATAGTGTACATGACTCTCGAGTTCTTCACGATAGAAAGTGCCAGAACCGTTTTCCCGCACATAGATGGACCAACGATCGTTGTAGAGGAGGGTGATTCGAATTGAAAAAGAGATTCTTCTTTTTCTTTTACCTTTTCTTCGTCCTCTCCATTATTCATCGGACTTCGATACGCGTTATCCATGCTTTATTAGTAGTAGTAGTAGTAGTAGTAGTAGTAGTAGTATACGTATATGTATAATGTATATGTATTTGTATATAGCTCCAATGAGCGAAACGAGTGATTGAACGAGTGAACCAGTGAACCAGCGAGTGAGCGAATGAATTGTGTAACTAGGCTAACTGTTGGCTGTCGTCTCGTCTCGTCTCGTCTCACCACGTCTCGTCTCGTCTCATGTGTGGCAAGTGTTGATAAACTCGCCCTTGTATATATATATAACTCTTCATTATTTTTATATTTTATTTTTTATAGCTTGGCTCTACAAACCATGAGGGAAATCCGCCAGCTCGATTTACTCGTCAGTGGTCAGCCTGTACCCGCATCAGTACCCATGGCGGGGGAAACGCATGCAACGTCAACGCAGTCGACGCCAATGACACGGACACAGACACCGAAACGTCACCCGGGTCCTCTGCTGACATCCACCCCGAGGAGACCTGTTTTGCATAGAGTGAGACGCTTAAATGCTCCTCCTCCTCCTCCTCCTCCTCACAACTCCCCTTCTTCTCCGCAGTGGGCCCATCTCTCACCTCAGACACCTCGTACACCCCCTCCTGCACCCCCTCCGAGCCCCGCATCACCCGTAACTAGGGAAGAAGAAGAAGAAGAAGAAGAAATGGAGTGTAAGGATACGGATGAGGATATTCTTTTGGCTGAAGCTGACATGCTGAGGGTATGGCTATAGTTATACTATTATATAGATTTATATAGACATAAACAGTTGTAGTACTATCAGGTGATAAAATCTTTTTTTTCTTTCTTTTTTTTCCCAGAGATATAGCGAACAACTCTCATATCACCGGAAAAAAGTTGCGAAACTAGAAAGTTTTATGATGTGTTTCGCCGAGAAAGCACAATGCGAGGATGAGCCTCCGCTGAAAAAGGGGCGATCATCCATTGCTGTCGAGATGGCGACTAAGACAGTGACTGCCATAAAGAGAAAAAAGACTATGGCATGTGGCATACTGAAAGGGTATGTCTAATTACCAATAAATAAAGAAATAAATATGCATAATATATACCAACGGTCAGTTGTATATAAATAATATACATCATGGGTCAGTTGTTTGGTTCTGAACTTGTAACATTCTCTACTATTAGTTATTACATTTATTTATTTATTTTATTTTTTTTTCTCACTCCACAGACACGATCTTGATGTAGCTGCAGCTGTAGCCCGAGCGGTGACTTCGCGTGTAGGCGCGGTAGTCAAACCTCCTACCAGCTCAAGAGTCAGGAGGGTACTAGATTTTGAGAATGTACCAGACTGCTTCATTGACCGCAATAATATTGACAGTGGCAGTGACAGTGTCAGTGTCAGTGACAATGCCCCTGTACCCACTATACCACAGAGAAAGAGAGCTGATGCCTACAGAGTTGTGGATGGGTGAGTTAACATGAGATATGAACTTAAATGTATTTCTTTCTTTCTTTTTTCTTTATTTTATATATATATATATATATATATATATATATATATATATATATGCGTTTTTCTGTTGTTTTTTTTTTTTTTTTTTTTTTTTTTTATCGGATATAGTCTTGAACACTTTTTTTGCCTTTAATTTTACAGTATTGTTGAGGATGGGGAGGTTGCGGGTCCATCAAGGGCTTCGCGGGAACCACCATTGATGACTGATCCTGATCAATATAGGTACGGATAATAATAATAATAATAATAATAGGTGTTGATTTAGTTAAGTGAATGAAACTATGCTACTAAAATAATTTTTATTTTATTATATTTTTCAAATCGCATTATTTCTATTCCAGTGACATCAGTGATGATAATATGTCTGCTGCCGCTGCTGCTGCTGCTGCTGATGCTAGCGCTGTTGCCTGTGCTACAGATGTAGAGGAGGAGGAGGAGGATGAGGAGGATGAGGAGGATAGTTTTTCATGGCTCAACGACCTGAACCTGGAGGACTGGTCTGACAACTAGTCAGTATTTTGTTTTCATTTGTATTTATTCTTTATCATTTTTGTTCATTGATTTTTAAATTTTTATTTTATGCCACATTAAAGACATAACTGTAACTGTTCAATATTTAAATAAATAAATATATATATTATGATAATATAAACATCTTGCATTAATTTCTGTACATCGTATCCTCAATACTAGAAGGCTCTACTAGAAAAAAGAGTGTAAAATAAATACAATAAAAAATTAAAATTAAAAGTCCATCAGATGTGACTCATATGAAAACCCTTTTTTTTTTCATCGGGGTTACTTATCTTTAATGCTACTATTTTTTTCATTATTTTCTATAGCTTAAATGAAATACCACACAAGGATCAGAGAGTAGAAGGGCAGGTTCTTGACGAAAATCAGCGCGAGATACTGTTTCTAGACATGCTCTATGAACAGAATATTATAGGAGGAGGTGACATAGCTGAAAATGTTGAGCAGGGTGATGCGATGGAGGCTGAGGCTGAGAGGGACATTGAACCGCACATGATTTTTGATGGACCTGATTATGCTGTGAATTTTCACAGACACATCGAAGTCAGGAACGTGAAAGACATTGAGTTTGATGGTGGTGTAGCAAGGGAGACAGTATACAGTGTACATTTCAATGTAAATTGGGCTGGTGTGAATCTTAGAGACATCATGGGGGGTCTTGAGGAGGTACTTGAGTCAATTATTACTCGACTTCACGAGAGTTATAATGACCAAGATCTTGTAAGGTTTTTTATTCAGAATGAGGCCTTTTATAGTCCTCATACTACCGGTTTAATACCCCTGCACCAGCTCACTATTTTTAAAATTGTTGAGCTCATGGAAAGCCTACTGCAGTCGGATGACGACCTTTTCTTAGATGAGCCACTGGAAATTCACGTCGGCGTGATCAGAAATCCCCTTGCAGCTGGCCTGAGTACAGGTGTTAATTACATGGATGATCTACGCCGACTGAAAAGTATTTGCGAAATCAAAAACAGTGATAATCTATGCTTGGCGAGGGCTATAGTTGTTGGAGTGGCCAAGGCTAATCTTGACGCAATTCCTCGTTCTAGTAAGCGAATGTATGAGAGTGCCTTCAACGAGTACAGACGTGTTCAGCGTAGTGAGAAAAAAGTGCAGACAGTTGAGGCTCAGAGGCTACACACTGCTGCAGGTTTTGCTCTTGATTATGTGCCAGCTTTCACTGACATACCTTCTTTTGAGAGAGCTGTCAACGCACGTGTCGTGGTTTTCGGCCGTGGATCCAGCGTTAAACCTCTCTATGTGGGTGATGATCACAGACAGCGTACTGTTTATCTGCTCTATCAGTGCGACCCTCTTGACGCAAAAGCTGTGGGCCACTTTCACACTATAACCAAGGTGCACTGTATTTTCGCAAAGTCAGCTTTTTGTTCTAAATGCCTGAAAGCGTACGACGAGCGATATGGACACACAGGCTGTGACAGGTGTTCGTCTTGCAAAGGAGAGTCATGTCCTGTCATTGACATTGAGAAGCACAGCTGCCAGACATGCAACCGCTTCATGCACTCTTTGGCATGTAACCAGAGACATCTGGAAAATGGCACGTGCTCGAGCTCTCACAGATGCAGAGGGTGTGGTGTGTTCAATAAGCCCGGTCAGGAGCACAAATGCGGTACCCGTGAGTGCAAGATTTGCAAGAAGCTTGTAACTGGTGTACATTTTTGCTACATCAGACAGCAAAAACCCAAGGCTATGGCCTGCAAGTATGTCTTTGCTGACTTTGAGGCAGACCCAACAGGAAAATATCATCTTCCGAACTTGCTGATTGCGCACTGGGAGTGCTCCCACTGTATAGCTCTCAGCTACAGGGCCAACCCTCACTGTTCGCACTGCGGTACTGCGTGTGCCAAATGCTCGGTAAATGTGCCTGATAGCATACCCAGGGGTCACGACGAGCGAGACTTGTGTATGAAGGGACCCGACTGCGGAAGGAGAGCTGTGTCCTTCTTTGGAGACGATGCAGCGTCTGATTTCTGTAAATTTCTGTTCAGGCGAGAATTTGAGGGCTACACACTCATCTTCCACAACGGTCAAGCTTATGATGCCTACTTCATGGCGAAATACATTTTCTGCACCATGACAAAGCTTCCCAAAGTTATCTACAGAGGGAGCAAAATTGTTGCCATAGATGCGGGGAAGTTCAGGATAATTGATTCGTTAAACTTCCTTACGTTCCCTCTGGCTCAGATGCCCAAAGTGTTTGGTTTACAGGGAGTTAAAAAGGGCACATTTCCAGTGTTTTTCAACCAGAAGGAAATGTGGGACTTTGTTGGCCCCATGCCGCACCCATACTGCTACCGAGTCAACAGAATGAAGTCGAAGGCCCGAGAGGAGTTCATCTCCTGGTATAAAGAACAGAGAGGTAAAGTCTTTGACTTCAAGAGGGAAATACTCGCTTATTGCGAAGACGATGTCAATATCCTGCAAGAGAGTTGCAATGCATTCAGGGAGTGGCTCATAGGTATAACGTCGAGAGAGGAGGTTGTTGATGTGGGAGAAGGAGGTGAGACTGTGACGCAACTGGTAGGCATTGACCCCTTCCAGTACAACACTCTGGCAAGTGTCTGTATGGCAACGTATAGGCACATGTTCCTAACAGAGAAGTACTGTGTGACACTCCAGGACGATGTTAAGCTGGTGGGGCACCTTCAAAATGCTCAATTGAGTCTTATGACCGAGGCTGGAGGAGCTGTTGACCCCTGTGCAGTGGACATCAAGAGCATGGAATTCGTTTCCACTCCCTTTGCTCGGATGCCATCTTGCGGTTTTGCAGGGCTAGACACGCACAGCAGAGTCTCTATCATATGGCTGGAGTATGAGGCTCAAAGACGCAATTTGACCATTCAGCATGCTCGAAATGGCGGTGAGCACAGAGTGATCAATCAGACTAAGGATGGCTGGCTGAAACTAGATGGCTATCACCGTGACACAGCAACCGGGAAAGAGACTGCCTGGGAATTTCACGGATGCGTGTACCACGGTTGCAGGAGGTGTTTCGGTGGGCCAAACACACCAGCCAATGTCCGTCACCCGCATACCGGGGAGAGTTTGAAAACTCTATATATGAGAACGGTTGACAGACTCAAATATCTGAGAAGAGAGCTGAACTTTGAAGTTCATGTCATGTGGGAGTGTGAATTCAAGCTTATGCTTGAGAGGAATGAGAGGCTGAGGGATATTGAGAGAAACAGCGAGCTACTTCCGCGTCTTGACCCCCGTTCTGCTTTTTACGGAGGGCGCGTGAACGCTGTTAAACTCTATCACGAGGCCGGTGAAGGGAGGCGGATAGGGTATGTGGACATCTGCTCCTTATACCCTATGGTACTGAAAAATGACATTTTTCCAGTGGGGATTCCTGAGGTTATCATTGATCCCCCTCCTCAGGACATTGAAAAATTCTTTGGCTTAGTACAGGCAAGGGTGCGACCTCCTAGAGGACTCTACCATCCCTGTCTGCCACTGCGTACTGGTGGGAAACTCCTATTTCCTCTCTGCACAAGGTGTGCGCTCAACTCGTACCAGGAGGACTGTATGTGTACTGACGAGCAACGAGACTTGGTAGGCACATGGACCTCGATTGATCTGCGAGATGCACTGGCTGTAGGCTACACTGTAATCAAGATCTTTGAGGTCTATCACTTTAAGGAAACGGCCAAGTTCGATAAGACGCAAAACACACCCGGCCTGTTTTCCGACTACGTGAACTTGTTCCTGAAAGGAAAGCAGGAGGCATCGGGTTGGCCTTCCTCTGACATGTCGCACGAAGCGAAGACGGAGTATATCGATCAGTATGAAGCGGTTGAAGGCATCAAACTAGATCGAGAAAACATTTCATACAATTCGGGGAAAAGGGCCACGAATAAACTGCTCTTGAACAGTTTCTGGGGCAAGTTTGGTGAAAACAACAATCACCGTACTCACAAGCTTGCCGAAACAGGGGCTGATATTTTCAAGCTGCTGGTTAACCCCTCCATAGCACTCAAGGGTATGCATGTCCTTGACAGCAATCGCTGCATGGTAGAGTATGTGCACTCTGAGGGGTTCCTACCCGAAATGGCTCATGTGAATGTTTTTGTTGCTGCCTTCACCACTGCCAATGCCCGGAGTCGTCTTTTTAATGTCTTGCATAACTTGGGACGAAGGGTGCTCTATTTTGATACAGACAGTGTTGTCTACGAATACACCGAGGGTGATGTCTCCCAATACACACCAGACATGGGCGATCATCTTGGTCAGTGGACTAATGAATTGAAGGCAACGCAGTACATCTCTCGTTTCGTGAGTAGTGGACCCAAGTCATATGCCTACTTGACCAATGATGATGACAGAACGACCAAGCTCAAAGGGTTCACTTTGAACCATGAAGTAGCCAGACTCTTGAACTTTGACAGCATTTGCGAACTGGTGTTGTTTTGGGCTGACCCTGACAACCATTCACTGTCAATAGACCAACAACCTCATGTTGCTGTACCATACAGTAACATAAGGCGTAAAAAATATGAGTTCAGGCTTTTTAATAGAGAGGAAATTAAGAAATTCCGTGTGACTTACTCCAAGAGACGCTTAGTACGAGGCACATATGATACTCTACCTTATGGCTTTTAATTTAAATTCTAATTGTCTCCAAAGAACCCCAATTGTGACCACCCATCGTTGTAGAAATAGCCTGTATGTATGTATGTATGTATGTATTTATGTAAGTATGTATGTATGTGTGTATGTGTGTATGTCTGTATGTCTGTATGTCTGTATGTTGTATTCTTTACTATCAAAGTATTGTTGCCTTTTTTTATTTTATTTATTTATTTATTTTTTTTTTTTTTGAATGTTGTACATTGCGTTATTGAATGCTATGTTTATTTGTATTTATTTGTATAATCGTCTGGAAATAACTTATGTATTACATTGTATTATTGAATGTCACACGAAATGGTGAAAATAACTTGTCTGTTGTGTTGTATTATTGAATGTTACACGAATAGCGACAATAACTTGTATATTGCATTGTGTTATTGAATGTTACAAGAAATTACGAAAGTAACTAGTCTATTGCATTGTATTATTGAATGTTACACGAATTGTGACAATAACTTGTATATTGCATTGTGTTATTGAATGTTACAAGAAATTACGAAAGTAACTAGTCTATTGCATTGTATTATTGAATGTTACACGAATTGCGACAATAACTTGTCTATTGCATTGTGTTATTGAATGTTGCAGGAAATCACGAAATTAACTAGTCTATTGCATTGTATTATTGAATGTTACACAAATTGCGACAATAACTTGTCTATTGCATTGTGTTATTGAATGTTGCAGGAATTGTGAAAATAACTTGTAACATATGAAGACTTACGTGTCAACTAGAATTGAGAGTATTCTTAATGAATAGTGTTTTTAATTGACATTAAATAAACCAGCTCCGCATGTAAACAGAGCTCTAATGCATTGACATTATCAGACTTCTGTCAATAATAATAATAATAATAATAATAAATGCATTGCTTTTAAATTTATTCTATTTGCTGTGTTATTTTTTATTTGTATTTTTTTTTTTTCCAGTGGTGCAATAATGAAATTCACAGGCACCTTTTCTGTTTCTTAGTACAAAAATGATACAACAAGATAGAATCAGAGTTCAAAAAAAATTTTTATTGTGTCATGAAGAAAACAATTACAGTTTATACAAGACTATATATATATATATATATATATATTTATAGAAACTAATATACAAGATGATAGTCATTTAAAAGACTGACAGGGTACTCTACATAGTTTTCTTTACAACTTTCTGGTAACAAGAATCTATCAGTCTACATGACTGGAGGTCTGGTGGCGAGACAACACATTTTGCCAGAATTTCCCTGGTTCTCTCAATACCGCCGAGATACACAAAAATGTCATACACATCGCTCATGAAATACAATCGTTTATGATTCAGGCAGACAGCAATACGTTCTGCAATCCGCAAGACTTCACTTTTAAGTACTTTTGAAAGGGCAATGTCAATCTCTTCGCAGGTCGGCGAGTTCATCATCAAGTCAGTCCAGGAATGACCAGTTTTGTCTAGGACCTGGTTGCAGAACACCTGCTCCAAAATTTCCATTTTACTGGCCCTGTGTACATCGAGTTCGATTAGGTTATATTCACACTTCTTCTCATTGTCGGGGAGTCCTGCCAGGTAGCCCTTGACGCTGTCTTCACAGTCTTTACGAGTAGGGTATAAAGTGTGAGACTTCATTCCTCTCTCCTGGACATTCCACTGATAAGCCCTGATGGTTGTAGCTTCCTCGAGATTAGTGGGGCTTCCCTCTCCATCCTTGGGTGGTGTAATGATGACCTGATAAATATTCTCCATTGCAGCATGGAATTTTTCGTACTCTTCTTTGCGGAGATTAATGGTCTTACTGTGGTGACATTCACTGGTATCTGTGAGTTTTTCCTGTTCAGTCTTCGGATGCAGAAAAGAAACATAGTGTAATGGTTCCTTATCACTCCTCTGAAACTTGGTTATCATTGCAAACTGTCTCTTGGTCAAACAGACTTGGTTAGCTTCACCATTAGTCAGTGACTTGTAAAGTTCAGCAGAAGCCTCCTTCAGCTTTTCAAATGACTTCTTGGCGATGTGGACATTCCTCCATTTGGAAGTGTCACAACTGTAGCGTGACACTGTGACATAACCCGACTTGTATTGCTGAGCTGAATGAGCAATAACTCGTGTGTGCTCCGACAGAAAGACAGTCATTCCATTGGATCCTTGAGGAGTCTGAGTGCTAAGTTGGTTGGATGCCATGATGTGGATGGAGAGCTGGTTCTGGGTGAGTGTATAGATAGGTTATATCTTCAAATCTTCAAATCTTCAAGAGAATACTGACTGCTGACAGAGAGGCCTTATTTATACAACATGTAGAGTATTCTCGGAGCTGTAGGGCATATCTTGGCCACTAGTCCTTTCGCTGAGAACTTTGACCAATAAAATGACAGAATGAGAGCTATAAGCCTCGAGGGCTCTGTAGTCAGCTCCTCCTCTTGGACAAGGTGGGAGCCGGCAGCATTATTCCCAGTGATGAGGACAGAAGAGCAGTCCAAAGATTACTGTCTCCATTACCAAGAGACAAATTGACTATACATGTGATGATGACGATATAGAGAATTACAACTTGACAAATAAAAATCACTTCATTTTTTGGTATAGTTCTACCAAATATCTTCCACTGACTACCACTGCTCCTAGTAGAACTAATGTCTGCATTACTGGAAATTATTGAATCATGAAGATCATGGCTAGCATTTTCATTTTTAACATCTGAAACAATAACTTCTGGTATAAATTCTTCTGAGACATCCGCTCCCTCCATATCCTCAATGTTAACTGAAATGATTGGGTAATAACGCGTATACTTATTGTCATTATTATTATTATTATTATTATTATTGATATTTAGTCTTTCATTAAACTAAATGTTCACTAAATGTCAATGCCAGAGGGGGTGAAAGTCCATTTACATTTGGTTGTAGCCGCGGGGGTATGACGTTTTTTTAACTACAGTACACATGCACTTAATGCCCGGGGGGCACACAAGATCTGAACCTAATAGCCGCAGGCACCTGCAGGGATCCTTTGATCTTATAGCCTCAGGGGGCGGCAACCCTTTGAACCTATAAGATAGCTTTTGTAGTAGTCTTTCCTCACAGATGTTGACATTAGTGCCTGTCCAACTGTCCAGGACAGGTAAAACTGTCAGTTGCAAGGCCAGACAGCACAATTTATCAACAGTCCTACCAACTTACATTGCTGAATTTCAATTGGGAGACCAGTTCAATCAAACTGGGTTATAGGGGAGTTACTGCTTGTCAATCAAACTGACTACCCTGAGTCCCAGCAACCCACCACAACTGACCATGTGACGTCTGCTAGTGAGAGCTTCAAGCAAGCAGTGAGCAACCCAACCAGAACCATGCGTTCACGAACATAAATGAAACGTTCAAAAAACATTTTTCTAAAGTGTGTACCTCCGAAAAAAGTTTTTTGAGCTTTTCATTTATGCGTATGGTTCTGGATGGGTTGTGGGTGGGGAGGTTGAATTGAATTGAATAATTAAAACTTGTTACAGTACCTTATGGCCCACATTAGATTTTTAAGACCCTACCTGGAATCAACAATTATTTGGGCAAGCAAGAAACTCAGGGATTGGCCAGAGCTTCTTATAACAGCATGACATCACATCAACACTTCTGTAAATGTCAAGTGTGAAATGTAGTCAGTTTGATTGAACTGGTCTCCCAATTGAAATTACCATGCACTCTGTAAAGCAAGGTGTCAGGTTTGAATTAAAATTCCATTTGTAATATTTGACTCCAAACAAGATCATTGGCATATCTATATTTAAGTTTACAAATCTCATCGAAAAAAAGAAGTAGAATTTATTCAAATAGGAAGTGGCTCCGGAGCCAAAATTAAATGACAGGTAAAGTAGACAGAGCAAATACTGTACACTGCTGTAGTGCAGAAGACTAATTTTCCATGATACCCTTTATGATTAACAGGAAAACAATCCTTTTGATTCATAATAGAGTCTGACACAAATTAAAATTTATAATGTTACAAGTAAAACATTCACATCCTTTCTATTTTTTTGGTCTTTACTTCTATTAGCAAAAATATGGAATAAGTATCATGGCTGTTGCCTGGTATGACAGGTATAATTCACTGAATTGCTACATGTTTCATGAAAAGGCGGGTCACAATCTTCAGCGTGTTGACTCTGTCGTGCCCCACAACCAAAATTGGAAGCCTATGGCTGAACTCCAATTCAGACCCAGAATTGGAGTTCTGTATGCTGTGGTTACATCACATTTTATAACCAATCAGCTCTGCGCTGAATCCAAGGAATAAGCTCCCAGAACAAGTACATACAATGTTCCACCTGAAATTCCATATAGATTACCTAACCTGTTATTTTCTAGCTGTATGTGGTTTTATGAACTGCATAAATAAGCAGTTGTGAGCTACTGGGCCCAGAAAGAGATAGAATGTGATAAACCATGAAATATACAGTTTAAAGAAGTTTCACCCCATTCGACAGGCATTATGCCTGGATTTTTTATGGAGAAGGGTAGCACCCATACGTTGTATCAAGGAGGGGAGGGCATCTTCGTACAGATGCCTTGCTTTAGGAAAATGGGAGGAGGGCAGATTCATGTCGACAAACAAAGGGTTTTTGTTGTTTTCATTTTACAGGGGAAGTACACTTTTTAATGACAGGTGACAATGGGCAGGTGCAGCCCCATTATCCTGAACTAATGTCACAAAGTGATAGTGGGAACTCTTGGAAACTGCAGAAGCATTTCGTGTCACGTTCTCCACAAAAAAATATATTGTCACAAGCTTAAGGTTAAGTGTGAACTTAAAAGCCTGTGGTTAATTCCATGCAAATGTGCATGTTTGCATGCAATGAATAAAGTAAGTAACTGGGTGTGGCTGGGTGGACCAGATAATATGCTAGATCCAATTCCAAATAATACTTCTTGGATATTTTTGTATTAAATCTCTATTTGCAGCTATCATCCACTTCACCTGTCTGATCAAATTTCAACAATGGGGATGCTTTAATGAGCCTACAGCTTCTCTACCTCAACATAACAGGAGTTTTTTTCGCCTTTCTATTTCTTCGGTTTTCCTCCTTTCTGTAACTTACAGGAAGTCGTTAGTTTGAATATTAACAGATAAATATGTAATCCTTGTTACCGGAGCAGCCATATCACTTGTTACCATTACACCATTATATTGTATTGCCGAAACGATTGGAAAAATACCAGTTCTATGTTATTGTGATGACACGGAATATCTGCTTGTTTGTTGAATGAGAAAGCCAAAATTGTCTATCTACAACGGGGATATTTCAGCCCATCTTTGAAAGTTGTACAGGTAACGTGTGTTAACTGCAAGTATTACGTATCCTTGCCAGTGACACCATAGCTGTCATTAAGGGCTCCAAACCATGTGCATTTGTATGTTATTTTGGTTAAACTGAACTGTTCTGAGTTTTGAAAGTACAAAATCTCGCCCATGATAGGCTTGTGAGCCTCCTATTCCATTGATATAACGCATGTAAATTTACTCATTTTTTAAACCCGATGGGTGAGGCTTTTTGCTTGCCACAGAAGAGACACGATGTTCATATACACGGTGCCAACAATTTTAAGGTATAGCTCATTTAAGAATACCCAAGGACCTTCAACAGGAGTTGACAGAATGCCAGAAGCCAATGCTTTAAACTGGCTACCCGACTGGTCAAGAGAAGCGTTGCATATTTCCTGGAATTGAATTAGTAAATATACTAAAAGTTCCAATCATGTTTGAATCCTTGTGGTACCAGGACATCAAAGACCGCTGCCTCATTTATCTGATGAACCCAAACAGGTTTTTGGCTTTTAAGCCTTACATATCACGTTGTGTAAGACATATTTTGAAAAAGTATACATTAATAAAGATTAACAAAGTTTCAAAGAGTGTCAAAATGACTTTAAAAGCTGAAACTCAGTGATTCAACTTGGATGCCTCCAAAGGGCATAGGGAACTCGAAGTGACATCTAACGGCAGTTTGTTACTTTTCGTGGTCGATTTCTGGAGTAAAATAACTGAATAAAGGCTAACTTATATACAATGTATTGTCATAATTACATAGGCCTACTGTATTATCTTATCTAATACTACTATAGGCAGACACTCCTAGCCAGAAGAGCCCGTGTGTGCAACTACCCCAACTCTAACCCCAAGGCAAGAGGAATAATTCCTTTGGCAAACCTGCTTCTTGTGCTGGCATTCATTTGCAACACAACATTATATCTCATTGTAACTTCATTGTTTGGGTACCTGTATATTCATCAACACGCAACAAAAAATCTACTTATTTATGTGTATGTATTTGATAATCTTCTGAATCAAATAAACTTGAAAGAAATACCTAATTCTTTCCTAAAAGATGTTCTACATATTTCCTATATTTCCATTAATAATATGATGCAAAATTAATGTGGGCTTACCCATAAGCTTCTTTGTCAGCCGCTGAACCATAATAATACTTGGACCAGGCATTGTGGTATCTGTAATGTTCTCTCTGCTTCATTCTCTGAGTCCTTTGTTCATTTTGCCAATTTCTCTGAGCAGTTTGGAGACTGACAGTTCTTATGCTGGCTGGTTCTGGCCTCAAGATGTTGATGCGGCCGGAGATGTCAGGAGCAGGGGGTAAGGGTGCTGGGTACACCCCATAGACAGAGGATATATTAGTTGTCATGGTAGAGGGTGACCTCTTCAAGAATGGCAGGCTGCTTGTTGCGCTCATGCTGCTGCTACCTGTAAAAGACATGGAGATTAAAAATGTATTTTCAAATATATAGGAATTTCAACAAGCCTTTTGATTATGATGTGGTAATATTGTAGTCTCTTGAAACCCCGGTTTACACAGTCAAACGGGTTGGCAGCCCAGGCCAGGAGATAGCTTCTTTAATTTAATAATAATTTATAAATTTATATTAATAATAATGTCAACTGTATAGACAGCAGCAGCAGTTACACCCAGTTTCCAAAGGTAATCTTCGGTACTACTGCTTGGAAGTATTATGCTCGTCAACTATGACAAAGTTATAATTGCGTGATATTTATCTCAACTTTAATGAGTTACTCCATCACGCTGCAGCTCTGCAGCTGTTATAAGACAGTAATGTATTTAACATTACTTATTCCACCTCTTTTTACAGATTTTGAATCACACAAAGATCTTTTTCTCTGACATGTATGCTCTAATAATACTTTTAAAATGTACTTGAAGACTTTTTTTTAACGATTGTGAAGTTCAATGAACACCTCAATATGTTTTGCCAACATTAAGTATTTTGTTTTCGGGGCATTGGTCCATGATAATATTCACTAATGGTTGAATATGGATAAATTGCAGCATGTTTACAACAAGCAATGCAGTTTTTGCATTTCTGTTTCTTTATTTATTTGCCACTCCCGAGATTTGCTTTGTGAACCAGATATGGAACATGTCATGTGATCCTCTTCATAACTGACTTCCTGTTGTTAATCTTGCAATGCACTAAAGAAAAATGCCACAACTGACACAAAAGAGTATAAAGGCTTGACTAAAATTACAAAATACAACAAAATCGACTTGTTACAGCATCAATGCTGTAGCCCCGCTTGCAAGACCATTCCAATGATATAATTATGATTCTGAAACTGCTAAAATTCTTGAAAAAGAATATATTTCATTGAAAAAATTGTACAATAGTTTTTTTGTTTTTTTTTAGTGTAACTATATAATGTGGCAGCAATGCTCTGGAGAAAACTCTCAATATTCCTAGCTTTGATGTTCAAAATAGAAAACCTGGTTAAAATGTCAAACTCATTACGCCCACCTAGCCTGGTGTACTCATCATAACTCGCAGTACATTAACGCATTCAAATTTAGCACATTACAATGAGTACAATGACCACATTAAAGCACATTAAGCACATGACGCACATTACGATAAGCACATTGGAGTTAAGCACAAGCACAGCAAATGCCCATGGAGACTCACCTTTTCGAGATCGGATACCACTGTGTGTTTCTTTGAGCTTGGGAAGCTGAGCCTGGCTCTGTGCTAGGGTCATCGTAGAACACTGATTGTGTCTGCCTTCAGGCTCTAGGTGTGGTCACAGACTGCAAATTAAATATGGTTGCTTGTTATGCAATTACCAGATAAATAGATGGATAGATAGATGGATAGATCGATAGGTAGATAGATAGATAGATAGACAGATAGATGGATAGTTCGATAGATGGCCGGGTGGCCTAATGGTTAAGGCATCTGCTAATTCCAGATAGATGGATAGATAGAACGATAGATAGGAAGATAGAACGATAGATAGATAGTTAGATAGATAGATGGATAGATAGATAGATAAATCGATAGATGGCAGGGTGGCCTACTGGTTAAGGCATCTGCTAATTCCACATTGGCTGGCCAGCTCTGCTGAAGGTACTGGTTAAATAAGCTGACGAAGTTTCAGTCCTTGTAGCAGTGATTGATTAATTGATTGATTGATTTATTGATTGATTGATTGATTGATTGATGTTTTTTCATAACTTGGTAAGTGTCGTATGTTTTGTTGCGTTGTCCTTTTCAGACGAATTCTCGATTTGATATGTGAAATCCCAAGATATCACTGAGGCAGTTCTTACTTCATTTTGTCAAGTAAGATTAGGATATAGGGTAAAGTTGGGTAATATGGGCAGCAGTATAATATGGGCACCTCGCAGTAACTGAAAGCCATCAGTGGTACATGCTCACAACTGGTGAAAAGCCTGTAGAATATCCTAATTTGATGTAGATATATGTCAACCTGTTGTTTTTCATGGAGAATACTGTTCTGTGGTTCAGGTCGCCATTGCTGATAGATTCATTTTAATATTTTCAAATTACACACCTGAGCAGTTTAGGTTATGGCATTGCATTGTTATGACAGTGTTGAAAAAAACTGGCTTTAACTTCATGTTATTATAGGTCACAATTTTACGAGTCGCATTTAGTATTTTTTTTTTTTTTTCAAAGCTCTACATTAGCGAATATACGCAAGAATTTTGGTTTGTAATAAAGGCAAGGAATTGAATTACATCAGATTAAATTGAATTAAATTGAACATTATTCAACACCTGATTACTGCAGGGGACGATGTCCCCAAAATAAATCACAAAGTACACATTTATTAATGTATAGTATACTTAGCTTTCATCAATATTACACAAAATATTTTTGACCCAAGACTTTCGTAAATGTAGCAAACTTTTTCGACATTTTGACGGTGCCCACTACAGTAATTAGTCCAGGTCAGTCAGTCTTAGTCATTAGTCATATTGACTGACTTCCCAGCAAAACGTAATATAGCCTAACCCTAGCTAACAATAGGACTCATTTTCCAGGAAGGCATTAGATCTCTTTTGACAATGAAAACATATATAGTGTTATATTTAAATTTTGTAAGTGACAAAACTTGGTTCATACATATATGTTTAATGTTAATAACTGTGCATTGCTTCATGTTATGGAATCAGGTTTTGTCACCTGAATGGCATTTGGTGTTTTAACATAGCATTTGCTAATATTCTCAGAAGAAATATGATGTTTTTCTGCAAAGTTCATGCTTATATTACTCTGTAATATTACTGTAAGTATAATATGCTTGGTTCGAAAAATGACATTACTGGGGCTGCCTTGTTGGTACCTTGTTGACAACTAATAATATAAGTCTGTCATTTTGGACAGCGTCAAACTATATTAAAATTTGATTTGGAAATGTATGAATTAATAAGTATAAAGAACAACAGGTACATACCCTCAAGATTTCACTTTCTTAAACAACAATCACTTGACTACATTCCATTGGCATAACATGATCAGATTTGGATCAGAACTTTCTGGGGGTCATGTGACCAAGCTGTCGCTAAGGTGACACGCGTGAATGGCCACGAGGTGTTGATTGATTCCATGTGGGTCACTTAAATAGAGCTCCCTTAAGCTTATTAAGTCAGCTTTAGATTATAATATTAGATGGATAGATAGATAGATAAGTCGGTAGAGAATATATGAAAAGATTGAAAATTTCGCATTACTGAGCTTAGCGTTATATCCATAATTATAGATAAGATAAATATAGATATAAATAAATAAACAGCATACACTTTCCACAGGTAAATGATGTTCAAAGCTTTAAACTCTTATGAGAACACTTAGTGTAACTTTACCAAAAGTTACCCAAAACATCATCTGGTAAAAGGACCATTCAAAGAAAACCCATATTGAGAAAAACGACAAGAAAATAAATATAATAGTTATTGTTAATTAAGGAAAGTAATCTTTCATTTTTTTTTCTGGGAGAGGGGGGGGGGGAGTACAGCTCTCATTGCTTCCTGTCATTAATTTGGTAAGCACTGTGTGCTGTCACCTAACAGCCCAGTAGACATTCTTCGCTAGCTTACCTAGTTAAACAAATGATTGGTTAAACTATGTAGCTAATAGGCTGAGTATAGACTTCAGAAATCTTCTCTTAAAAATACAAGAGAAATGGATTCATATTTGTTTAGTTTAGGCAATTTTTCTGAATTGCCTGCTTGTCAGAACAAGAATTGTGTAAACTCAGCACATGAACATCTAATTGTTCTGTAATTTCATTGTTAGACCTTTAATACCATAAGCCAGCCTACAGACTATAAGAGAAATTGATTAATGTACTTTAGAAGAGTAAACAAGCAAATCATGTACATAATTAGGTCGCTGGGCTGTGAGGTGACAACACTCAGTAGGGTGGTAACTCTTGGAGTAGGCCTATGGATCAGTGCAATGCGCAATCTAGTTTTAAAGCCAATCTAAATGTCTCAATATTAGTCTGAAGGTTAGTCAGCTTATATGACCAGACGTAATGATGAGATGATAAGGTGGAGTCCACACCATGTTTAACTTTTTACCCCATTTACTTGCCTCGTCAACCTAAAGTCTAACCTCATGGGCTCACCTCCTCAACTCCGCCATATAGGTTAATGCACACATGTAGACTGATTCAGATGAAGATTCAGATTGCATTTATTTGTTCTTCCCAACAACTTACAAAAACAATTAAAGGATGTTGCAGAAAAAGAATATACAAACTGGGAATGGAAGACCCCTCAAACAATTTTAATATCATATGATTTTAAAAAAGTTGAATAAATAATTGGTAGGGAAGTGATACAATCCCTGCTCTCCTATGAGTTGGTCACATTTGTCAATTTAGACATGTAAATATTAGCCCGAGAAACTCTGACTGACCACACGCCTCTGTCGGCTCTTAAGCATATTGTGACGTTTATAGTGAGCGCCACAAAATGTCAGATAATAAATAAGAGCTAAGCGAACATCAGATTTCTCGTGCTATGTAATTATGTGCTATGTAATAGGTGGATTCCAAACCATGGTATGTGTATTTGATGTATAAATTTCATACGATATTATTAGGCCGGGGGCATAGCTCAGAGGTAGCGCTCTGGGCTTCCAACCGCTGGGTGGTTAGTATTCCGGGCGAGCCTAAGTTGGATGGCTGTTTCATCCCTCATCTCATTGCTATGGTCCCTGCCTGTCCTAATTTAATTAGCCCATCAGGTGCAGACATACAGGACATAAAGCCCTAATCACACACACACACTTCATCAGATATTACACATTGCATGAATGCAATAAAGTTATCCAGATACATTAAATATTTCCCTAATTTTCATACATGATCTGCGAGCCGCTTGAGCTCTTGTGCCACGCCTCTTCTCTATGTAGGATGACAAGGCTTAGCAAATGCTGATAGCATCTTAGAACCAGTAGAACTGGCTCACAGCACACCACTCTCAAGTCCTTTGGTCCTTTCACCTTTGGTCTTTTCACCTTTGGTCCTTTCAGTAAGGTAAGTGGAGCCAAAGTATGGTAAAACTATGGTATCTATTACATACACAAGATCAACTTGTAGGTATTAGCTGAATATTGGATAATACGAACAGTCCTTAACATTTTGATGTTATAACTGCGCAGTAGTTCAGCTGCTCCGATACAGTCGTTGGCACAATCTCAGAGACATCTTTGAATAAGCTGAAGAGGATTAGTTCTATCATTTATTACATGTACATAAAACTCACACTGCCAGCTCCAACAGTGACCTCTGCCAGTGGGAAAATTATATTTCTTAAATCGATTGGTCCTCGGTGTAATACATGTTATTAAAAATTTTCATTAGTTGGAATTCTTGGATTAGCGGAAATTTTTGGATTTTCATTTCAAGAAAAAATTGTTGATAACTGGAATTCTTGGATTTGCATGGGCTGACCCTAAATCAAGCAATCTAACTGCAGGTTTTATAGAGAGAAAAAAGTTTTGATGATGGTTTTGAAATATTCTGTCAGTGTTTGCATAAACCATGACTTTAAAAAAAGAAAGAAAAGTATAGCATTGCGTTTAATATATATTTTAGTTTCAAGTAGGCGGGATTCTGTCACGTGGTCATGACTTGGGGTTTTTGCAGTGATTATTTGGAATGAAATGTTATCAATAATGACAAACAGCGCATTGTGGATTTGTGGAAATAAAAAGAGAGCAAAAGTAATTTGTATTAGCTTCCAATAACTGATTATAGGCATAATTATGATGTCTAAACACACTACATTCAGGCACAGGATATAAGTACACGAGTCACTGAAAGGAGCGGATCTTATTTGAGATATAATTGGGTTAGTACATACCTACACTAGATTAGACCTTTGACATTTCATGAACAAGAATTAGTAATTTAAAATCCAAAGATACTACTTAGTTGTAGTGGCTGAAATGCAGTTGATTGCATTATATATTTATATACTCCACATTTGTTCTGTTAGCCTTGTACATAATGTCATGTACATCTCATTTCACCTGTATACATTTTGTGAATATGAGAACAACAAAGATAATACAGAAGAAGAGATGTTATGTCACTTTTAATAAAAGATTCCATTGATGTCCGCATAAAGCCTGATTTAAAAGACATACCGTTGCGTGGGAAATATACATTTTGTATTTGGTTTCAAGTTGGCGTGATTCTGTCAATTTGCAGGTGATTTTTGATAGCAACATTTGAATTATAAGAGAGACAATTTGTGTTCACACCATCTAACTTTTTTTTATCCAATAGGTGGGTTTCTTCACTTACCTCAGTGAAGCCACCCAAAATAAGTACACTGCACTGCCAATTTAACTTCTAAGGGAAAATAGCTGGTGGGCATTCAGCTCATAAAGAGTGTCGAGAACTACATGGCCAAATTTTCCACGTGCGTTTTCCATGAGAAGGATGAACGCATGGAAAACGCATGGTTTTTAGCTAATTATAAAACGCACGTGGCACATTTGGCAATGTAGAATCGAACCCAGGAGCTTGGGAGGAATTGGCCATATGCCTTAACCATGATCACCTTACCAGTAACAGAAGCTCATTAAATGCTTTCAACTGTATGGTAATTAAGGGATGTACTTAGCGCCTTGATGTTTTGGTACATTTAGGTTCACTGATCACGTTGCCTCCATTAAAACTCCCTTTCAACTTGTTCTGCTGCATGAACGCCTATTTACAGGCAAACATCTTAATATTTATTCTGAGAAAATATAACAAATGGAGATCCTTTCTGTCATAATAATAAATCTACTGAGAAATCCCTGGTTTATTGTGCAGAAAGTATTATTACTTTTCTAATGAAAACCAAAACTCTTTATATGATGTGTTGTCAAACTGTGTCCCTCACCAGTAGGACTCGAGGCACTTTTATTATTGGCATTGTTCGTAATGGATGTCTGTCATGAAATATTGTGCAATATATAGAAGACTTTCAAGAACCATAAACATCATCCAACACATGTAGGAAACGTGATAAATAAAAGCGATTAATTCTTTCATTTTAATCTCGTGGCAAGGGTTGCAACACTTGGGGGGTATAGAGACCAGTAGTACTGTGGAAATCATTGCCTGCCTACCTCTCCCACAGATGTTAGTGCATCCATATAATTACTGAGAATGAGCGGCTACATGTGCTGTAATTTCAGACTTTACAACTAATTATATCGTCAGTCACTTCCGTCCAATGTTGTATATGGTAATTAACGAAATTGACCTTGTGCTAGGGAACCACACATTGGACACCCCGACTCCAAAAAGTCAACATTTGGTGCAAAGACATGTTTGGTGCACAGACATTTGGTGCAAAGACACATTTGGTGCAGACATATTAGGCACAAAGACACATTTGGTGCAGACACATTTGGTGCAAAGACACATTTGGTGCACAGACATTTGGTGTACAGACACATTTGGTGCAAAGACACATTTGGTGCAGACATATTAAGTGCAAAGACAGATTTGGTGCAGACACATTTGGTGCAAAGACACATTTGGTGCAGACACATTTTATGCACAGACATTTGGTGCAAAGACACATTTGGTGCAGACACATTAGGTGAAAAGACACATTTGGTGCACAGACATTAGGTGTACAGACACATTTGGTGCGGACACACTAGGTGCAAAGACACATTTGGTGTACAGACACATTTGGTGCAGACACATTAGGTGCAAAGACACATTTGGTGTACAGACACATTTGGTGCAAAGACACATTTGGTGCAGACACATTAGGTGCAAAGACACATTTAAAAATAGGGTTCATTTGCATGGACACCGCACAGCTACAGGTGCAATAAGGTGGGGGTGAACTGGATACTCCAAGCCTCTGATGACATAGTATAGATATATAGGCAATATCATAATAGAAAAGGATGCATAAAACAATAGGTCATGTACATATTGCCCATTTCCAATAATTTTTGCACTGTTCCACTTGTATCTATACATAAAGCAGTCTGACCTTTTTACTGGTATTGTTGGGGGTAAACTAATGTAGAGGGCCACATGAGAAGAACAATGCAAGTTGCATCATCATACAACTATTTAAATTTTATCTTTGAAGAAATCAGTTGATAATTGTGCCTTTGAAACAAGATGTGTAATTGAGCTGATTTTACAGACACTCAGTAAATGCATGGTCAGTCAAAGTACTAGTATGATAGCTATTAGTATCATATCTATATTCTCAATTAATGAAGAAAATGCTTTGCTAATTAATAAAAGTCGAATTATAGCATAGAAGCTACATATATATCAATATGTATGATACATGGCTAGCTGATAGGTTTTTCTTTAAAACAAAATTTAATTAGAAATCTCATATTCCTTGTATTCAGGAGATTACATACATCTTATTGTGTTATCCATTCAGTCATCGTGGTCATTAGAAAGTGAACTGACCGTATGTAATCAAACCCTGTTCAGCCAAGCACCATGTTTGAGGGGGGGGGGGGGGGGCTTGATTAACCCCCCTTAAGGGGCGTTCACACTGTCAAGGATAAAGACCTACGTATATGACCATGCAGGGACGTGAAAAATCGGCTATACGTGCTCACTCGTGGCTCTTTTTATCACGTATAAATTGTTTCCACGAGTGTACGTGAGGCAGTCGTAGATTGTTTGCCGGATGTCCGTCAAACACTCGCCAGGCACCCCCTCAGGTCAGGCATCCCTCAGGTCAGGAATCCCTCAGGTCAGGCATCCCTCAGGTCAGGAATCCCTCGGGCATCCCTCAGGCTAACAGATCGCTCGTATATCACTCAACGGATGTCCGCCGAGCTAAGTATGGCTACGCATAGCCCCGTAAGTACGTAAAACGTACGTAGAACGCTAGCCAACTGATCCCCGAGCGAGTTAACTAATATAAACAATTCACTCGTAGAACGTTCGCCAAAGTTTTAAACATGCTTAAAAAAATGTTTCCTTTCCAGGCTTATGATTTGGAGGGACTACGACCATGTTACGAATTAGCGCGAGTATACCTAAAACCGTCAGTGAGTGAATCACGTACGGCCAAGGATGAGCAAGAGTAAAAAAATATTTTCATACGTGGTCACTCGTAGGTCCTATCCGTGGCAGTGTGAACGCCCCTTTACAAGCCATTGTGTAAGGTGTGGCAAACTGAATAATAAAATATCTATATCTGGCCGGTGTCCAGTAACCAACCAATCAGAATTTTATTACTTTGCGGCGGCAATTTCGACCCTTCTGCAGCTCGGTCTTTATAGTTTAGAAGCATCAACTAGCAATGGTCCAAGACCTCTTTGAGCAAAATGAGTACAAATGTTGAGCGTATTAACTAAATAGTCTAAATTGCAACATATGTAATGTTTGATTGCCAATTAATGGATAAATAGATATTTGATCGCCAATTAATGGATAAATAGATAATTTATATAATTATTTATTAAGCCATAATATTATTATTACAAATGATAAAAAAAAACTGTCAAATCACAAAGCAATGTATCAGGCACAGGGAAAGCTGTTTATATGCCAAGAATAGAACTTGAATAATAAATTTTATACTATTACACATAATTATTTTACTGCAAACTCTAGTCCATCACTACGTTAATAAAGGTTAGGCCTACATGATCGATTTATTTCCATTCGAATGAAACTATAGCCCACCCAATAGGTAAGAGCAATTTATTTAAGTAGTAGCTATTAGTATGATACTGTGTAAGTACTACACCAGTCAGTAAGAACAGAACAAAGGTCCTCCCATGATGGGATCACGCATAATCCGCATTAAGTCCTATGTCCATAGTGCATTTGATGGTCAGTCATTTTTCTGTTTGATGGTTTCAGCACAGGCATTTGCCATCATGACAGCACTAAGCAAGTAACACCTCAAAAATGGCAATATCATACACAAACTTTTTTTTTCTTCTTATTCTTACTGGTAGCTTCCATTATTTATGAGTTTTACTTATTTTCAGGGAATCCCTTGCCTGTACGCTGTGAATGTTCAATTCTCATCTCTAGTGGTAGCTAATTTGCATATTTCCCCATCTATACACATGATAGTGGTGCCTAATTGGCCAATATCTCCCAAGCACTGTGTGCTGTCAGCTTTTAAAAGCAAATTAAATGACCTAACTGACCAATCTTTGTTTAAGAATTGGGTGTAATCAATGCAAACAAAACTAATAGATTTGCAATTTCACTATTAGACATTCAATGCCATAAGCCAGCAGGCTATTAGGTAAATTTGTTTGCATTTAAGTCTAACTGATAAACTAGCAAAAGAATTCCCATCAAGCTCAGGGCATTTCATAATGTATTCAGCTACATTCTGATTGGCTGTTGCAAATGACATAGCTGCCTCTTGAGATGAGAAGCCAAATAAGGCAGTCAGTAGCCTTGGTATTAGTTAAAGTATAAGTCTGTCATCACTGAGCAATGTCAAATATATGTTGGCAAACGCCTGTGGTTTCAGGCAGTTCTCTTGAAGAATTATACAAAGATACTTATTTTTTTCTTCTACTCTTCTTCAGTGATATCAAAAGAAAGATGAACAGCACAAGCCTCTATGATGACGATACTTCATCAGGTGTCCCAAAGGACGTGGTGGGCGATGATGACATCACAAATGACCTGTCAAGCAGTGTGCACGTGCACATGTATGAGCTGATTGGAAGCATCGGGTTGGTGGACAACTGCTTCGTCATAATGGTCATTCTGCTCAGTAAAAACATGAGACGAAAGGTCTGAACTGTTTTAATTTCACTGTAATCCCTCGGGACTCTAGGGTCCCGGTCAGAAACAGCTGTAATCCATTGCTTACTGTCTTTTTTTTTTCACTACATCTGTAGACTTCACAACATATATTTGATTTTGTTTTTGGGGGATGGAGGGATGCAGATCTTGCGCATGAGCTTGTCAAGCTGGCAGAAGAATAGCATGTGTGGAAGCTCTTTTTCTTGAATCGGTGGTGGTGGTATAGCAGGCCTATATGATTTTGGTCAGTGCAAACAACTAAGGCCTGTAGACTCTTTCTGTTTCCATATGATCATCTTTTTCATAAGACCCAAAGCTTGAAAGATGAGATGGATAAAGAGTGTTTTTCATTACTTCTAGGCCTATTTCTGATTTGTGCAAGTCAGCTAATATAGAAAAGGTGATTAAATATCGAATGTCTTAAATATTTTTTTCTAAAGTTTTTTTCTTTTTATTATTTTCAATGTTAGTTTTTTTTTCATGACACCTACAATCGATACAAAAATATTTAAACACGAGTGTGTTTTAAATTACGCCTATACCATCAATACAAAACATTCAGACACTTCATACATTCTACAAATATCTTCCGAATATTAATCCGATATGGTCCCCGGTTGGATAGAAATTGGGCCAACATTAGGCCGACATTGGACCAACGTGAATGTTGTCTGGGATTGACTGGAAACTAAGCAGAAATGTTATGTGGTAGTGGCATCTACATGACAGAATATGAACTTTCAAAACTAAGTTATTTCACCTATATTTTGGAATTTACTTCTTAAAGTGTTTGTAATTTTTTTAAACTGCCAATTATTTATACATGATATTTTTCCTAATGGAAAGGTGTACAACATATTCATCTTGAATCAGTCGCTGGTGGACTTTCTTGGCTCTTTGTTCCTGATCTTGGATTCTCCTTTGGTTGCAAACAAATTACCACCCTCAGGGATAGCAGGACACTTATATTGCAGGTTGGTACCAGTTATGCTAGAGCAATGTATTTATTCTATGTTTAATTTCTTTATAAAATCAGATAAAGACAGGCTCAGCAATAGCACCATGCTAAAAAAAAAATCACTCGGCCAATGATGACGTCACAATTACATTGAATTAGCCCCAAGTTCCAATAGTTAGTCTATAGCCACTGAAAGTTGTTATTTTTGATGTTGTTATAAGCCACACCCACTGCCTGGTTGCCTAGCAAAAGTCATATTTCCCTAGGGAAAATATAATGTTAGACATAGAATAAATCTAATATATATATTTAAATGTCATCAATTATTCCTTTCTCTGTTATGCCTTTCAGGTTGTGGGCCAATAGTTACATGTTATGGATGACCTTCGTTGTTTCCACTTGCAATTTGATGATGATAACAATTGACCGATACATTGAGATTGTCCATCCCTTTGTCTACAAAATCAAATGCACTCGGAACAGAGCACTCATCATGATATTGTTGGTTTGGGTTATCTTTGCTGGAATAGAATTTGTAGTTTACGGTCTGGGATCCACTTGGAATAGGACAACTCGAACATGCATCCTGAACCAGAACTTCCCAAGTTTGGCAGTCAAGATGGTTTGCGGAGTCTTTCTCTTCTGTCTTATAGAGGTCTCACCTTTGGTTATTATGACCTTCTGCTACACTGGCATGCTGAAGAAGATGCGAAATGTTGTTCCAGGTCTTCAATCGGCATCAGAATTGAACCACCGAAAGCGACAACAAAAAATCCGCCAGAACCTCATTGTGACGCTCATCACTGTTTCAGTGGCATACTTCTTGTGCGTCTCTTGGAATCAGATCTACTTTCTTCTGATTAACGTGGGTGTCCCTCTGCCTTACGACAGTCCTTTCTACCACTTCTCAGTGTATGCTCTCTTTACTAACTGTATCATCAACCCATTCATCTACACATCCAAGTACCGGGAGTTCCAGCAGGCTGTTAAAGAACTGTCCAAAAAGATATGTCCATTGAAACTGTTTCAGTTCACTTATCGAGATGACCAGTCTGGTTCAGCATCACAACCAACGGAAATCCAAAATGTGTCCAGCAAAGTGGACAATGGGCAGGTTTCCAGCTGAGCAAATGACATTGTCATATTGATATCCACCAGATCATCAATGTAAATTATTATCAGTTTGGGACTGAAGTTATTATACCATCAATCTTTTGCTAACATTAATGGCTCTACAAAAACCAACAAAGAAATATTAATTTAATGCATTTCATGCCACATAAATGGACCTTATATGCCATACAGCTTCTTGAAACTCATAATGATAACAGATATTTAACAAAATAATGGGCGGCCAAAGTCACCCCTAACTTTGACTGCCTGTAGCTTTTGCTGTGAGACAGCAGAATACTTTGAAACAGGGTTATCAAGAATGTACACCTATTTAACCATAAATATTGAAGGTTTATCATAACACCATTGAAAAGTCTGCAAGAATGCATAATAACCAGATTATTTGATGATTTCACAATGACATAACTCTGTTACTTTAATAAACAAATCTCTGCACACTTCATAAAAAAAGATACCCGCACTAAACTTCAGAGGGCTGAAATGCTAATTTTCTTTGGCTCTACCTAGAAATACTTAAAAAGTTTAAACTAACTTCACACAATTTTGATCTGTGAGACATTCTCTACAAAATTTATATATTCCAAATTGCTGGCATGTTTACAACCCTGGTTTTCCAAACAGCAACTGCTGAGTCATTGAAAACCTCATGCTCTAAAATAACTGTCCCCAGAGCAGCATAGACTGCATCATTGGTCATGATCTTTTGTTTTTAGGAAACTAATAGTTTATAGATCCTATTTATGAAAAAATAAGTTACCTATACTGAGCCAAATCAGAGTAAGACTCATCAAAATCTCTTTTTTTTTAATAGGCATCCAAAGTTACCCTGAGCAGAATTTGAAATTCATATCCGTCCATGGGCGGGCTGGCAGATGGGCTTAACACTTTCGTTTCCAGAGCAGAACTCAAACACTAATTTAATGCACTTACCCTTACAAAATTTCATACAATAATACCCTATGTGGCCTAGTTATGCCTTTTGATAATCACATTGACATGTCTCGGCTATGTTTGCAAAATTTGGAAAAAATAGAAATAAATAATTTATTTGGTTCTGGAGCAGAACTGACGCACTACTGCACCTACATGCCTAAATCTTTGCCAGAATATGTCTAAAATAGTCTAGCTGTGACTTTTGAGGGTCTCATGTCCAAATAAATATTATTAAATTTGTATAATAAGGTGAAAATGTGAAATATTATTGTATTTTCAAACAACCTTATCAAAGGCACTATTAATCTCACATGAATGCAATTTTGCAAATAATACATATAAATTATAGTTCTTTCACTTTCTGAAATGCATTTTACATCCATTTCATTCTTTTTTCAAACTAATGGAAAATCTGAAAAAATGATAAAAATTGTTAAAATGTACCTCACTAGCACTAATGCACTTACCCTAATGACATTTCACAAAGTTTTACTCTATATCACCTAGTTGTACCTTTTCATGAAATTACATCACATGGTAAGGTCAATTAATTTTAAAAAGTGCCATTGATATGGGTTATATACTTTCTATGACAAACAATGAATAGTTATAGTTGACATATAGGAGGATGAATACTTTTGTAACCCACTGTATTCATATGGCAGTTTGTTAACTGATGAATCTTTAGATTCAGAATGTCTGACAATGAAAGTTCCAATGATAATTTTACCTTTTTAAATTTTTTCATTTTTATTGAAATATCAATAAAATGTGTTGTAGAATTTTCATGAAACGAAACCACAACTGTATTATTTCAAAGAGACTTGTGCGCACGTCAGCTTGCCAGGGTACATTAATGGGAAAAGGAAAGGTACAAAAACTTTGTATAGTATTTTAAAATTCCTTTCTTTAAAAATCAAAGATATCACAATTTTTTGTTTGAGCATCCTTAATGCAAATATAGACTGTAATATACCCTGCTGTGTTGCCTATTCATATTTATAATTTTCAATAAAGAACCACCCTAAGACAGAATGTATATCATGGAAAATTATGAAGAATATGTTACTGAATGACACATACAAAATTTACAACAAAACCCACCAAATGGGCAACAAACAACAGTAGAAGCACCAACAATATAAAAAAACAGTTTTGTTGCTACCCAGTTAATAACTATCACAAAAATAGTTAATAACTATCACAAAACATTGACAGCTGTAATAATATATGTCTTATCCTTATAATTGATGATGTTATATAGTTAATGTCTTTGATGCAAACATCTAATGACATAATTTTTAGTTGACACCCACATTTTGTTCAGATCAAGCACAAGACAGTTAACCTGATATTTCACTGGCTTATGAATGTTTATATATATATATATATATATATATATATATATATATATATATATATATAATTGCTGTTTATTGGACACAAAAATACAACATGTTTTATGTGAAATTTTGCATCATTAATTGTGGTACGGTTAATTTGGTAAACTTGTACATTGTGTATGAAGTGATTTAATCCTTAGGTTGTGTGGAGCTCAGTCCAACACACCAAAACTATATTTGTTAATGGAAAGAAAATAAATGTAAAAATCAAAATTGATTTTGTTGTGCTGTATATTTATTCATATCTAAAAGAACCTTTATTGACCAATATATGAACCTTTAATTGAACCTTGTTAGGTTCCAAATAGAACCACAGGGTTCTAAAATGAACCCTAAACAGAACCATTGATGCACCTATAACAGTTCTTTGAATAACTGTTGAACAATCCAAGGGTTCTTTGCAGAACCATTTGGTGGGATTGTTCATGAACCATTGGGTTCCATACAGAACTTTCGTTCAAGAACCATTCGGTTCCATCAAGAACCTTAATATGGAACCTTCAGTGGTTCTTTTAAAGAACTTTTAGGGAGGTTCTAACAAGAACTAATAAAGGTTCCAAAATCTATACCAGGCTTTTGAACCTTTAAAGGTTCCATATAGCACCTATAGTTTTTAGAGTGTACGAAGATGACATAATCCTTATATCTTGATCTGTTGAAGGTCTACAAAACAGTATTAATTCTCTGCACAGGTTTCGTGCCAAATGGCATTAACTGGTTAATACAACCAAAACCAAAGTTATGAAATTTGGGTTTAAACGTCCTACTATAATATATTATATACAATGGACAATGCATTGAAAAAGTATAATCATACAAATACCTCGGCGATATCATTAACACTCACAAATCTATACACAACAAAATGCCAGAACACCTAATGACACAAGCACAAAAAGCACTTTTTGCACTTCACAACAGAACAAAAAGCCTTCCTTTGGATATCCCTCCCCCTCTTGCAATTAAAATGTTTGACACATACATTTTACTAATATTGGAATACAATAACATTATGGTCAAAATCAAACCAAATTCACAACATGGAAAAGATGCAAATAGGATAGTTGAAACGTATTTTAGGTGTTAGAAAACAAACAGCCACACTAGCCATATATGCAGAGACAGGCAGATTTCCCCTTCATGTAAGACAAAAAGTGGACATAGTAAATTATTGGGCAAGACTATCAGCGCTGCCCCAAGATTCATCAGTGCCTTAAAATCAAGAATCTCTGCATGCTAGGGGATAAACTAACTGGTATAGTAATGTAATACATATCATCAACAAATGTGGCATAACTAACTTGGAATCAGAAACATCCGAAGCTTTAGCTAACAGAGTAAAATTAAACCTTTACACTAATGAGCAAAGTAGAATCCTAGATTAATAACTCAGATCAAAACCCTAAATTGAGAACATATAAACTCTTTAAAACAAGCTACTGCATTGAACCATATTTAACTATTAACCTTCCCAAGAAAACTTACAATAATATAGCCAGATTTAGAGTAAGCTCACATAAACTTAGGATAGAAACTGGACAACATGAGACCCCAAAAATACCTTCAGAGAACAGAATATGTGATAAATGTCCAAGCAATGCGATAGAAAATGAATCTCACTGCCTCCTAACCTGTAGCTCAAATATTATACAGAGAACCCAATTGATAACAAAATCGACCGATGTTATTCCGCATTTTTTCATCTTAGGCAGAACAGAGCAATTTAAAGCCATATTATCATGCCAAGAACCTAAACTGATACATGCACTAGGAGATTTCCTTAATAAAGTTTAGTAGTTGATTTAAAAAAATAAAAATAAATAAAATAATAAAGAAATACAAATTGAAAAAAATAAAACATAACCTTATCTCACTGAGCTCCCTAACATTACCACGTACCCCACTGCAATACAAGCGGCACTATGCCAGGATCAGCGCAAACTGCCAAGAATATTACACCCGATTCCTGAACATGGACCTACTCCAGGGTCAGTACAAGTGGCGTGGAGCCCCACCTCAAGACTCAAACCCCCTTTTTTACTTTCCTCAACTTTACGTCAGGCTCAGGACCTCCTGTCTGACATTCAACCTCAGATTTCACTGTGACTGAAACAAAACAATGCAAAGATCTGAATAGCATAAAATGTCTAGAACTCTGGAACAGTTCTCACTGTGCCATTTTGTATTCATTGTGTGTATATATTTTTTAGCTTTATTTTTCTGATCAGATGTACAGAATTTATGTTTTGCTATTATTTTTTTTAACTGACCTTCTCCTGTTCACAACCAGTATTACAATTTGCTATTTATTACTATTATTACCTCGATTAACTGGGACCAGAAACTATTATTAAATCACACAGTTACTTATTCAATTTATATAATGATTAATTTAATTATGCTTGTTCTCATATTGCATGTTTTGTAAAAATTGTAGTTGTTCAATTTGTAGTGTTTGTTTAGTCACCCGCAGACGTGCTGGACTTAGCACTGATGTACACTGCTCTTTCGACGATCCGACTTGGCTTTTTGTTTTCGCCTATATCTCCGTAATGAAGGGGGTTAGAATCACAAACGTGGTGTTAAAATGTTTGCCAAAGGCATAGAGAGTTTTGATGGGACAGATCATATTTCTATGACACCTAGAAATTGATAAAAGCGAGTTTGTTTACATCGTTTATTTTTTTGACATTTTTAGCACTGTGCATTCATGGGCTTGACTGTCAAATTAATCTTTTGTCTTTTATTGTGCAAAGAGAGACAGACTATAAAATCGTTATCAAATGTTAAAATTTTGAGAGAATACGGGAATTTATTCCACTCAGTGCGTAAATTCCTGTATTCTCAAAATAAACATGTGATAACTCATAATATGATGTAATATTATATTCATTATCACCTCTTACAGTAGAAAAGGTATACAAATGGGATAAGAATTTAAAGGACGTAAGGTTTAATGTTTAAAGTCATATACGTATACAAGAAAGACATTGTAACTTTGCAGACCATAGGTTAACTCCATGTACTGTACATATAGTTGAATGGTGACATATTATTAAATAGATATTTATATTATTATCAAAGTTGCTAAAAAAAACATCTCACACACAGCTGTAAGAAACATCATCTGAGTTTGCCCTGTGTGCTTCCTACTGATTTTGAATTTGTTTAACATTATCAATTGTGATTGTCTTGGATGGACAAGAATAACATACAAGCTAAAGTACATGTCTAGTTGCTGAACTACTTAAATTTGTTTAAAAAGTTTTGAACAATGTTTATGCCCATATGCTAAGGGTTTGCTGCTGCGCAGGAGATATGTTTACTCGCTATACACATTTAAATGTGTCTGGAATGAAAAGCCTATATTGGCAGCTTTTTTGTTCATCAAGTCAATGTTTATTATTAGTACTGATGACTTACTCTTTATTCAAAAACATGTCACCATTCTGCACACGGTAGATTATCAGTATAGTTTATGGCAATGACTTTTTTTTTTTTGAAGAATTTACTAGCATTACGCATATACACATGGACCTCTTATAACATTAGCCATCAATACAGGTAACCATTTCAAAACTAATATGTTGCACAAGATAAATGCCATAGTACTGAGTTAAACTCGTGGAAAGCTCCAATATTTCTCAATGTTGACATTTATCTCTTTGTCAGAGTGTACTTTTCTTACAGGGGTGTAAAATGGCTAGGTTGCACTTGAGTTTTAAACTTAGTATTTCTGGCTGTCTTGTAGTAGCTAAAATGATAGTCAAGCAAACACTTCAACCTCACCTTACAGACACCTGGATACAATCATATTACAATGTAAATGAACAATTACAAAAAAAGTAATTCCAGCAATCTCCCCAACATGCATTTATAGCCTCCTTGGTGGTCAGTTGCTGAGCTAGGAGAACCTTGGTAACGGGCACCTTGCTATTGTGGACATTGGATCTGGAACCATGGGTGTCAGCATTAGTGAGGTTGAAGTGTAATTTGTTATTTTAATTTATGGTCATCAAATATTGGCACCTCTGAAACTTATGAGAAATATCTGGTGTATCCCGAACCCCATCTACCCACCTGATTGCTTACAAACTTAACGGCTGAGTCTACACCTACATCCTAAATTTCCTCAAACTGGTAATGAGCTTTGAATACAGTGACCTCGTTAACACCATTTGTCTGGAGGGTGATCCAGAAGGCTAGTTCAATTGGTGTGCATCAAAAGAACCATCAGACACAATTTCTACCTTGTGTATCGACCCACACCTGCCTGTGTCATCTTAACAGTTGATATTTTTTATAAATGAAAACTCCTGCATAGCACAAGGAGTAACTGTGCCAGCAATATTTTCTCGGAGACTGTACTAGGTGAAAATTGTCTACCTATACCATCCAAACCTTTGAAACTGAAAAAAAATAAAATAGAAATACAAGAGCAGCGAAGCAAAAGCTTAGAATATTTTCATTACTGCTCAGCGGATTTACGTACTCCCTTGATTACAGTATCTTTTTTAGAGCAGGAGAGTACTCTCAAATTTGCAATGAAATGTATTTCTTATCATCATCTCAAGCATTTAAGTAATAGGGCCATAAATAAGCTAGAAGTACTTTCATGTACAATCAGTGTCTCCTTGGCTGGGTGGAGAAAGTGACCCTAAGAGTTGCTAATTAGCAGGAACTTTCCCAAGAAGAAATGCTTACTATATAGTTATTTTCACAACTAAATTCATTTAATGATCCCACGTAAAAAAAAAACTTTTGTGGTCTACAATAATTGGTGGAGATGTGGTTATAAAAATATAAAGATGACTGATTTAGGTATGTTTTTCACACTGTCGTAATATAAAACCCACAATACCGCACAATCAACATATTCAGGCCCTTGCCCTATATCATGGCATTGCCGTGGATTTTTACTGTAACCCTCTGAAGTTTGTATTGACCAGGTCATATGTCAGTGGCATCATAGTCAACTTTTGATGCACACCAATTGAACAAAGTGAGTTCTTTCAGCAACAGGTTTTTTTTCCTTCAGAAAACACAACAGCAAGGTCAAGATATTAAGTAGAGGTTAACACTTGAATTGTCTTTCCTTGTATGCATACTTAACCCCCAAACAGGTGTGTAGTGCAGGGACATGTTAAGAAACAGAAAAATCTAGTTCTGATCAATCGTTTCGTTCTCTTCTCCTGGAGGTTGCCTTAAACTGAAATGTCGCAAACGCAATTTCGTTCACCTTGCCCTATATTTTACCTGAAATAAATTTCAGGTAACTGACCATGGGTTACCAAGGCAGGAGAACGATGTGTGGGTTACCATCTTTTTGTTTACGCTCAGGCCTGTCAAGTTCTGTGTCAATGAGCTTTGAGCTTCTCTGACGAATTAGTGCAGTGTCTGCTTCACTGCACTCTTTGACAGGTATAGATATTAACATATACTGTGTATCTTGTTGCTGGGCATTCTAAGAGATTGCTTTGTGGGTCTTCTTGAACAACAGCAACGCTTATCATTGAAGCCAGTGAGCAATTCTGTACCTGCTGTACAAATCCCACAACCAAGAAAACAAATGAAGCTTGTTCAATCCTTTCAGAGACTGTATAACCAGATGATTTGACACATCCAAGAGTGATCCTGCAAAACAGTACAAAAGAAAGGCTCACCTACATAAGTTAAGGGCTTTCACACTATCACGTATAAGGTCTACGTATGACCAAGTATGAAAAATTTTGTTTGCTCCCAGTCATCAGACGTTCTACGAGTAAATTGTAGTTTTGTTACGTAACTTGCTCAGGGGTCCATCGGCGAGCGTCCTACGTACGTTCTATGTACGTTTTAAATACATACGTGACCATACGTAGCCATACGTAGCCACTGTCCATCCATATATACTCGCCATCCACTCGCGTCCCTTGTAGAATGCTTGTAAAACACTCAGCACAGATGCCTCAAGGATGCCTCATGGATTCCTGATGACAGATGTTCGGCGAGCGTTTGACGGACGTCCAGTGAGTGTTTTACGGACATCCGGTGAGCGTTTTACGGACGTCCGGCAAGCGATGTACGACTGCCTCATGTACGTTCCTGGAAAACATTTATACATGATTTACAGAGCAATCAGTGATCAAGTATAGCTACGTATAGCCCATTTTTTACCTACGTGGTCACTCGTAGGTTTTGTACGTGACAGTGTGAACGCCCCTTTAAGGGCAATGTGGTAATATTGTTAATTTATTTTAGAGTTTCTTCTTACCTGCCTCAGTCATAATCTTGTTATCTGCTTCAGTCAAAATCTTGTTACCTGCCCAGTCATGATGTTATGATATTCATCTGTTTCTTGATTTATCCAGTATGCATTTTTTGCATGTGTTTAATTGCTCTGCAAAAATGGATGGTCACATGGTTTCAAATGCAAGCGTCTTATTTTAGAAACACGTTTAAATGCAAATGCAAATAAATTTGCAAATGCAGCAAAACAATACAATATATATGTATTATATGCAGGATTGGGTTCAAATATACCAGAAAAAATGTATTAAGATATACAACTATAAAATTAAAGAGATCTTAAGGGAAGTGGCAAAAAAAAATGTATGTATGCTGTATTTTGATTTAACATAAGGATTGAAACATATCTATTATAATTTTTCCATTTAATTACTTTTTGGATATATTATTATATACTTTAAGTGTCAACTGAATCTTTACCTTTAAGTGTCAACTGAATCTTTACCACACAGAACTATGGTCATGATTATGAATTTAGATCAGATTGTATGTGGCAGATATTGGAACACAACAACTTAGTTCTAAAAGCAGAAAGAACTGTGAAACTACCTAGCTAATCTTTCTATTAATGGTATTAATGCAAAACTAGAATTTAATAAAGGAGACAGACCTCATCACAAGCAGTGTATAGTGAGACAGGCAGATTCCCATTACATGTGCGGCAACAGTTCAGAATAATCAACTACTGGATTAAACTGGAAATAATATTCCTAAAAAATGTTTAAATGAGCAAAAAGAGATTAACACTTATGGTAATAACGCTTGGGTTGCAAAAATTATTCATATACTCAATGAACATTATCCGCAAAGAGACCATTTAAGACTTGCGAATAATGAGCTAGAATCCATTATTAAAACATTCAAATCTAAAATTTATGATAAATGTCAGGAAACTATATTAGCTGAAATAAATGATTCCACGTTACAGCCAAAACTTAGAACCTATAAATAGGGCGGAGGCCTAGCTCAGAGGTAGCGCTCTGGGCTTCCAACCGCTGGGTCCCGGGTTCGATTCCCGGTCGAGCCTAAGTTGGATGGCTGTTTCATCCTTCGTCTCATTGCCATGGTCTCTGCCTGTCCTAATTAGCCCAATTGGTGCAGAAATACAGGACGTAAAGCCCTAATCACCCACCCATAGAACCTAAAAACTCTTCAAGTCTGATTATAGACTAGAACCTTATCTATTATTAAACCTAAGCAGGAAAATGTATAATAAAATCGCCAGATTTAGAGTAAGCTCACATAATTTGCGTATTGAAACAGGTAGATATGAAAATCCCATATTGCCAGCAGTTGAGAGGCTATGCTTAAAATGCAATATGCATGAAATTGAAGATGAAAAACATTGTCTCATAGTATGTCCGCATAATAAACTTAGTCGTGAGGAACTCCTTAAAGTAGCTAATGATTACATAGATAATTTTGAGCAACTAAACAATGAAGATAGATTTAAGACCATCATGAAATCAAGAGAGCCTGAGTTGTTAAAATCCCTTGGAAAATTTCTGGTAAATGTTGATGCCTAATAAACGTTTGAGTCATCATCCATCGTCTGGCATTATTAAACATGTTGACCATCATTCTGAGAGTCTCTGCATTATGAACATTTGTATACCATAACTTTGATCTTGTATTTTTTTACATACATGTATATACGTTCCTTTTAATTACCTATGTGTTAGATCATTTGTTATGGATAATGCTGTACGATTTATATATATAGATATAACAAGATTGAACTTCACATTGAAAAGTGTATATTATTATGTTGCTATTGTATTGTAACAAATCTTTATCTTAGCTGGAACCTAGTTTTATTTACTACTTTTCTATTATTCTTTAATTGTTATTGTATGTCATTTACTTTGTATTTTCTGTTTACATTGTGACACATACACCGCGTTCCATGCTATTATGCAAGCCTTGATTTTTTCAATTACATAAGCACCGTTGAACCTAGAGCAGTCAAATTAAACATGAACTTAGCTAATTGTTGTTTGAAACAATAACAGTTAACCTAATTGACTTAAGTTTGATGAGTCTTCGAATACCTAGCAAACCTTAATTGTTGACTGTTCCACACTATTATGCAGCACAAAATAGTGTCCTTAAATTCTACTCAAGAGGTAGCAATGGGCAAAAAGAAAGACCTCTCTGTCTCAGAGCAAGCTAGAATCATCAAATTATTGGGCAAAGGGCACACAGCAAACTCTGTAGCTAAACTTATGGGCCGTGATGTGCGCACCATCAGAAAGTTTGTCACCAAGGGAAAACAGGAAAGAAAAAAACGTAACGAGGCCAAGGTAAAGAAGGTCACCAGGAAGGAAATGGTAATCCTGAAGAGGGAAATGGCATGCAACCCCCTCAGTTCAAGTGCAGCACTGTTTAAGGCAGCAGGGATTGGTGAAGTGCCCCGTACGACCCGGTGCCGCATTCTCCAAACGATTGGAAAAGTCAAGAAAGCAAAGAAAAGACCTCCTCTGAACTCAAAACACAGAGAAAAACGTATGGAATGGTGTCAGAAGTACCTGAAGACAGATTTCAAGACAGTACTATGGACAGATGAAATGCGTGCAACCTTGGACGGACCAGATGGATGGGCCAGAGGATGGATTCAGGATGGCACAGAGGCACCAACAAGAATAAGGCGTCAACAGGGTGGAGGAGGTGTAATGATCTGGGCCGGTATCATTGACAAGGAGCTGGTTGATCCATCTCGAGTCCCTGATGGTGTTAAAATGAACTCAGAGACTTACTGTCGATTTCTTGACCAGCATCTCATGCCTTGGCTGCAAAAGAAGCGAGCACCTGTTAAGAAGGGCATTATTCTGATGCAGGATAATGCCCCATCTCATGCATCTAAGTATTCCTGTGAATGGTTAGGCTCAAAGGGCTTCAGATTTGACAAAATTATGAAATGGCTAGCTTGTTCACCCGATATTAATTGCATAGAAAACTTCTGGTCAGCTCTAAAACGACGCATCTACACCAGTGGCAAGCAGTATTCCAGCAAGGATCAACTCTGGAAGGCTATCCAAATTGCAGCCAGAAGTTTTTCACCTGCTGACATTGAGAATTTCACCAAAAGCATGGATGCTAGAATGATTAAAGTTATTCAGAAAAAGGGTGGCCATATTTCTTATTGAGGGGTGTTATATGAAGTGTAATATGTCACAAGATTCTAATAAGTATGAATTATATCACTTGATTTCCCTTTACATGTGTTATATTCACTTGTGTAAGTAATAAATGTGATAAAACAGCATTGTACACAGATATTCTTCATTGAAATAAAGTGTATTCTATTTCTGCATAATAACATGGAACAGTAAAAAATCATGTTTCATTGTATTTTTATGTAGTAAACGAATAAATAAAACTATTGCCTCTTGCATAATGTGTATTGACCAATAAAAAAACCCCATGTAAAAGATTTTTTCAGACGGCTTAATTTGTTCCTAAAATAAAGGCAAAAAACCATCATGCATAATAGCGTGGAACGCGGTGTATGTCATGAATGACATGAAGCTGTCCAAGAAAATATATATATATATATATATATATATATATATATATATATATATATATTATTATTGAACTCGAAAGGGATGCTGTAAAATATTAGGTACATTTATTTTACCATGGACTATAATATTTAAAACAATTCTATCAGCCATTTGTAGTCATTGAAATGTACTTGTGGCTCCCTCTATAATCACAACCATGGTGTTGAAGATGCTGATATAATTCACTTAGTCATTTATTCATAAATGCTCCATAATTTTGCAGTGATTACAATATTAAGCTTAGGTAATGTGTCCAACAATATTTAATTATTGACATTAGTATAAAGGTTTTTTAGGCAGTCAAAGCTGTTAGAACTGATGTAGAGATTGAGGAACGCTGCAAAGCCTACATGGACAAATTCAAGACAGATATATCTGAGGAAATACAAGCAGTCAAATCTTCCATGGAATCCAAATTGGAAGAAGAGATCAGCAGATTAGAGGGCAAACTAAGAGTGAAAACTGCTATGCCGCAAGATGTAGAGGTTCTTGAGGGAGACATTGCAGGACTGAAAGAACAAATTGAGCAGAACTTAGGGAAACAAGACAACCAAACAGAGCTCCTCCTGAATGAACTCAGATATAGAGAAAATGTCGAAGAAAGTAAATCAGCTGATATTGATACTAGTTAACATCTGTGAGACAGATCCTGCAAGGAAGCTTGTATCTGCAGCCTCAGCGAGTGACCAGCAAAGCATTTTGAGAGTGGCAACCAAGCTAAGAGAAATTGAAGACTGTAAAATAATACATAGTATGTTCTCCAAATCTTGTGCCAAAGTTAGATGGCAAGGACAGTTAGGTTCAAGTCTTGATAGCACACATGGCGTCCTCCAAGGCGGAATTTTAAGTCCTAAATTGTTTAATTTATATCTTTCAGATATGAATGAATACTTTGATCAAAGACATGGAGTCACTATAAATGAGAATAATTTTACACATCTTCTCTATGCAGATGACATAGTCCTTGTCTCTGAGTGCCACTGGTATGCAGGTACTTTTAGACAACCTTGCAGACTATTGTAAAAAATGGCACTTACTAATTAACTCACAGAAGAGCCAAGTAATGATAATTCATCCAAATCGTAGGAGTAGACTAAATGTAAACAAAACACAATTCTCTATTGATGGTGGGAATTTAGAGATAGTTGACTCATATAAATATTTGAGGCACATCATTAGTAACTCTTTGAAGACACATAATACGATGTACGATCATCTGGCCACACAATCGCCATGCATGCTCTTAAAGAAAGAATTAAATCAACTGTAGGCTACCTTCCAGCTAAAATAAGCCTTAAAATGTTTGATACACACATTTTGCCAATTTTGGACTATAATAGTGAAATCTGGTTTCCAAATAAAGAGATAGACGTATTGGAAAGAATACAGCTCAAATTCCTTAAGAACCTATTAGGTGTGAGAAACCAAACATCATCTGTTGCTGTACTAGCAGATACAGGCAGATTCCCATTGATATATAGACAGCAAGCTTCTGCTATTAAATACTGGGATAGGTTAAAATCTGAAAATTGCCCCTTATTATTACGCAAATGCTATGACGTTCAAGTATGCCTTTATCGGAACAATCAGCCATGCTGGCTAACTAGGATACATCAGGTTACAGATAGCTTAAACATTAATGATGATGAAATCCCAGCTTCAATTATCACTAAGTTGTATGAACATGCACAAAGCAAGATGTTAACGGATATTAATGTCGATGTAAAAAATCCTAAGCTTAGAACTTACAAACTCTTTAAGAAGGAACTGTGTCTAGAATCTTATTTAAATTACAACCTACCTAAGTATCTTTATCGTAGTATAGCCAGATTTAGACTGAGTTCTCATAATCTCCATATAGAATAAGGTAGACACAAGAGACCTTATGTAGTAGCTGAAGAGCGCATTTGTAAAAGATGCGACACAAATGACACTGAAGATGAGTTTCATTGTTTGATAATTTGTAGAAATTGGGAAACCGCTAAAATGGATCTCTACCAAGCAGCTTATAAACATATTGAAGACTTCACTATCTTTCACCCCAAAGAACAACTTTTGAAAATAATGCTTATTAAATGATTTATGCATTAGGTAAATTCCTAAACGTAGTCCTAAAAAATTATAATATTGTTTAATTTACATTTTCATTCATAAAGTTCACCACATGGTCATGGGTAGCTATAGGCACTGGACATGCGGACTCACATGGTTTGATTTGTGGTTGCCTGGTGCATGCTTGATTGTTTGTTTGTAAATATATTTGGTTGTTGATATGCTTGTTTATTTCATTTATTGTTGCTCCAAATAAGGATTTGTACATATATTGGTATGCTTATGTAATTGTTTTTACTGTTATTATTATTATATATAGTTCCTAAAATAGACAATATAACTGGATATAACATCTGTACATATGTAAATACCCACTCCTGCTGCTTATTTGTATTCAGTATTGATCTTCTATGGTGCATTGATTCCTGCTAATTGCCCTGATGGTGCCTTGTTTTATTCATATGCTTATAGTTGTACATAATTATCATATAGATGTTTTTAATATGTAACTAAATTATGTTCATGTAGATTGTTGTTTTATTTTACTTAATCATTATATATATGTATATTTTTATTTTTATCCTTGTTTTTATTTTTTTATGACACATGTATCTATTTGATGCCCTGCGGTCAATAAAATTCTATATATATATATATATATATATATATATATATATATATATATATAAGTAGGGACCAAAATCCCATGGAATAAAAAAAACTTGAAAAAACTTTTAACAGAGAAAAGGACGAAAACCCAAGAGACAATACAGAAATGGGAACAGAATATGTACCAACTGGGTCATAAAACAAGGCAAAGTGGTCAAGGGAAGATCCACCCCACCCCAGGAATAAATCATCATGGTGTCCGTCCCAGCGCAACTGTAAATAAGAATAAGCACTTAAACGGTTTTTACACAAATGCTGATAGCCTACTGAACAAGCGTTCAGAATTTACTGCTCTAGTATCACTTCACAGACCAGATATAATATGCATCACAAAAACTTCCCCTAAAAATGCACAGCTAAGACTTCGAGAATCTGAATTCCAACTGGAAGCTTAAGGCTATGACCTTTACTCAAACTTGACCTCCGAGAAGCGCGGAATCATTCTATATACTGCTGAATCACTCCGGGCATCTCCAATAGACAACTTGTCAACAGATTTTGAAGAATGCATTTGGGTTGAATTAAATCTGATGACCAATGATAAATTACCAATAGGATGTGTGTATACAGATCCCCAAACACTGAAGCAACAAACAACACAAAACTAATGTCCCTTGTCCACAACACTTGTGCTAGAAGAAAATACAGTCATGTGTTAATATGCGGGGATTTCAATTTCCCGAGTATAAACTGGGTAGAGAGTATCTCTCCATCCAATCCCAACAGCTTAGACTTCCATTTCATGGAATGTATTAGAGAATGCTTCTTGACCCAGCATGTGAATGGTTTCATACAGACCAGCAGCCATCAACTATTGACCTCATACTTACAAATGAAGAAGGAATGATCGCAGATCTACAATTGCAGCACCCACTTGGGAAAAGCCACCACTTGACATAACCTTTCAATTTCGCTGCTATGCAGAGGACAATACTTATGTACCACCAGACTGCTCTGCCACACAGGTGACTACATTGGCATCCGATCTAGAATAACATTCTTTAACTGGGACACCGATCTTAGAAAAGACCGTGAGCAGAATTGACTTCTTTTCCATGGCAGAATGATTGAAGCAATTAATAAATTCATCCAAGTTAGACGACCAAACAACAAGAAGACAAGAAAACCATTATGGATTAACTCCCAATCGCTTCAGAAAGTCAAAGCCAAATCCGCAGCATACAGGGGCTACACTAGATTATTATCAGAACAAGACTACTACAGATACACCCGAGCCAGAAACCAAGCGCGATGGGAATGCAAAAAAGACATCGAGAATAAGCCAGCCATAGAAGGTAAATCAAACCAAAAGTATTCTACAGATATGCTAATGGGGCACTGTAACTGAAGAGGGACAAGTCACCACAGACATAGGCAAGGCTGACCCCTTAAACAAATTTTTTACAAGCGTGGTCACCAGAGAGAATATCGCATCTATTCCGCAATTCAATCTGAAGAAGGATGTCACATACCCCATGGAGAACTTAAAAATAATACTGCTGACCAAGTTCACAAGAAGTTAAACAAACTAAATTCATCAAAATCGTCTGGACCAGACTAGCTCCACCCCGAATCCTGAGGGAACTGAAGAACGAAATATGCAACCCCCTGGCTCAAATCATGAATAAATCTCTACAGGAAGGCAAATCATTTCCAGATAAACAGAAGAAAGCATCTGTCACACCTATTTTCAAAAAGGGAGAAAACTCGACATGCAGAAACTATCGCCCCGTTCGCCTCACTAGCGTTGCTTGCAAAATTATGGAATTGCTGCTTCGGGACAAGACTGTAGACCATATCAAAAGAAATAGGTTGCTGAGTGACTGTCAACCAGGATTGGTATCAGGTAAATCCTGCAGAACTCAGAATCTTTCTATTCATATAACATATATATTTATATATATGCATATAGTTGTACAGATATCATTACAACACACATGGTTCATTAACATGACATATATATGTAATAAGGGTGACACCTCCAAGATAAATATATATGCAGCACACAGCTATTAGCCTGTCTTGACAACTGGATCCTTTTACTGGATGAGGGAAAGTGTGTTGATGTAGTGTACGTAGACCTAGCCAAAGCATTCGACAGCTTGCCACACAAAAGACTATTAACAAAGCTCTCAGCATTTGGCCTGAATGACCAACTACTGGACTGTAGTAGTGCTGACTTTCTGTGCAAGAGACAGCAACAGGTCATGGTCAAAAACTCTGGATCACACTGGTCTGAAGTTCTGTCTTGAGTTCCCCAGGGAAGTGTGCTGGGTCCTCTGTTGTTTGTTATATTTATAAACGACATGCTAGATGCTGTACACAACTCGATATCCCTCTTTGCAGATGACGCCAAGCTTTTCTCTGCCAGAAACAGCACAGAAGAACATCACCAACTACAAAATGATATACACTAGCTACAAACCTGGGCATCCGTCTGGCACTTAAATTTAATGCCAGCAAGGACGACAGAACTTGAAAACACAAATACCACCTGAACAACACAGAGATCTAATCCACAATATCAGAAAACGACTTAGGAGTAACCATAGACCAAGGTTTAAAGATGGATGAACATATGGATAAGCAGGTCTCCAAAGCTAACAGCATACTGGGACTCATCAGACGCTTATTCACCGCCCTTGATCCCGATGCCTTAATACTCCTCTACAAATCACTCGTTCGGTCTCATCTGGAGTATTGTAACGTGATCGTGTAGCCGATATATGAGTGGCAATCCAGGTTGTTAGAAGGGGTTCAGAGGCCACTAAACTCATACCAGCCATAAAAGAGTTAGGCTACACCGAAAGACTTTGTGAGCTCAAACTACGATCGCTGGCCTACAGAAGAGTTAGAGGGTATATGATTGAAGTTTACAACATGTAATGATTTTATTGTTCATTAATATATCTTAATCTAATTTTATTAATATTTCTTAATCATATGTTATATTATTTTCAATTACTTTGTCATCAATGTTGGCAGCAACATGAGCTTATCAATCGTCTTAATAGGCAATGAGTGGTTACCTGTCACTAACCAATCAGAACCCACAGAGTGGCAAACTCAGCAAGCAAGATCTTAGGATCCAGTCAGTCTAGCTGTGATCATAAAGCTGATCAGAAGTGTATTATTGTACCTCTCACAAATAAAGGATTTGTACTCATACTTGGAGTATCTCTTTTGTCGAGTGGAACTATAATGTGAAAGAAAAGAAACACAACATAACATGGTTGAGAATCTGGGTATCGATCCCCATATACCACAAATAATTGTGCATCATTTATTTTATGCAATGCATATAGATTATTATGTATAGTAGACTTTGGTTAAAAAATGGGTACTTTTCAGATAATATTGTAATCAAAATATGAGTAAAGAAATTTTAAAGTGTAATTTTAAATTATCATTTCTCCTTACCGTGCAGAGTTTGTTAAGTTTGTTAAAGGGCAGCAGCATAAATCCAGTAACTGATAAAAAGTTCACATTGTACTTGTGTGAGGCTATCTTTCCAAATTTGCTTCGATTGTCCATAAAAAGCTGAGATAACTCTCTCTGTATCATCCTTGCGAAAGTCAGAATAAATTGAAATACTAGTTGAGTGGGCAGCAATCTTTTTGTCTAATAGATAATTTTTAGAGAATTGTACTTTGTATTCCCAGGCAAAGTCGTTGCAAATGTCTAACATGCGATGAAGACCACTTTTAGACGGGGACATTATAACCAGGTGTGGCCCCAGGTAACACCTTGGCGTAGTCATGTGATCAAAATGTCCATATGTATTCCAAACAGGAGAGGCGACACGACTCCCCCCTGCTTAACTCCATTTTTAACTATAAAAGTATCTGAAAAAATTCCATTCTAGTGAACACAAAGTTCTTGATGAGTATACATATAAAGGAGGCATCGTACATAAAGTGCATTCATTCCTCTGTCCAGTCCAGTAATATGTGAAATAAGTTTGAGTACTGAAGTTTTTTGTAGCATCTAATAGTACTCTGTACACTTTGCCCTGCGCATTGAATATTCTGGCAACTTCAGTCATCACAATTGTGCAAAGAGTTGTTGAGCTTCCTTCTTTAAAACCAAAATCTTCAAAATACTACTAATCAGTGCAATCGCTCTGTTAGGAATTACATAAGAAAATGTGATATAGTCAGTCGAAAGAAAATTGCTCTACTCTGTTGTGTTCATATTTAGCATAAAAGAGACCTAATTGACCTTCTAACCTTTGACAAAATAGCTTAAGATTATAATATAGATAGTAGTTATTTGACCTTTTGGTACAGAGAGAAATTTCAACAAAACATACAATAAAATAAATGGTTAAAAACAAATAAAATGCATAATTTTAAATGAGATAAGATAAATTATATTAGTTTCATCCATCATCTCATTGCCATGGTCCCTTCCTGTCATAATTAGCCCATCAGGTGCAGAAATACAGGATGTACAGCCGTAATCCACCCACCACCTAAATGATATATATTGGATAAGAGGTTAAAAAATTCAATACTATTAAGATATGTCATAATTAAGAGTCTGATAAATTATCAAATAGGTAACACAAGACACCATGCATGGGGTAAATGTCTGAAATGATGTGTACTCAAAATACCTGAAAGTGTTTCAATGCACACTTTGTAGCAGATAATAATCTTAGAAAAGTGAAGTATATCACCTGTTAATGATTGAGTAATTGACAGCTGCAGTTTAAAGTTGGGAGGTGACACTCATTGTCATGCAATTGCAATTAGAGCAACATCAGTATTACTGCAAAATGTACTTGTGGACTATGGACCTATATAACTTTTCATTCGTTTGTGAAAACTTTTTGATAATTAAGTTGTTTATCAAATGTGTAATCCACTATCTACAGTGTGAAGTTTTAATCTACGTAAGTTATATTACAATTAATTTATTATTACTTGATTATTAGCATGTGGTTATTTTCAAGTCTTAACCAAACTAGGCATTTGAGTAGAAATTTGAAAAAAAAAATGCAAATGTTTTTAAATCAATTGAATGCAAATGTTTTCAGTTTTAAAAATGCAAATGCAAATACAAGTGCAAATGTTTGCAATCCAAATGCAATGCAAATGGTGAGATTTGAATGAAAACATTTAAATGCAAAATTTTCAAATATACATTTGCATTTGTACCCACCCATGCCACACAACTTGATACTCTGATGCCATGTTGCTTCATGCACTTATGCAACATCAACTTATAATTATTCCTCAGTATCCGTTGGACATCCTGGATGCTGGGGCATCTTGGATATCCCACTAGCCTAAGGCCTCCTCCCTGCATTTTGGATGTCCCACGGTGCCGACTAGGTGGGTCAACCCAGTGAGCATCCAGGACTCCTCACACATGTGATATGAGCCTCTATCATATTACTACAGGTTTTTGGCACTAAATATGTCAGACTGGTGCCATATGATCCAAGACTAGAGACTACATGCATAGCAAAAATAAAAACCCATAGAAGTAAAACTTAAGAGTGCTGGGGGACAAATGTTGCAGCTAATGCTATGTAATCCCTTGTAGCTGCAAGGTTCTCTGCAGCTGTTGCGATTCCTGCTGCGCAGATTTTGCTGCAAGGGACAGCTGCTATTCCTTAACTTATTCCTGCTGTGTAGATTTAGTTAGTTTCATAAAAATATGGTCCAGTTGTAGCAACCTATTTCTGGCCAGAGCTAAAGCCAGCCACTTCTATCTTTTCCCAGCTTATATTCGGCTTACACCTACCACCAATAAAAATATATATATATAAACCTTGGTAAATATGTATGTGCAACAGACATACATCTTTCCAACAAAAAATTTCAAATATGCATAACTCTTAATTTATGCACCAAACATTCCAAAAAACTTGCACCAGCAGCTATTGCTACCTCTTCTGTTATTATCTCAATTGACAGTCTTCACATGCAGCTGCAACCATATACACACGAAATAATAGTCCTAAATTATCTTAATGATTATATTTTCTTGTTTTCTCAAGAATGATAGATAATATGGATCTAAATATAGCACTTGCACACTTATCACACCTACGGGTTATTTTCACGAGGCCATTGCAATACAAGCATTAGATTTTGTTACTGAGCATAGATGTGTGACAGACACCTGTCTTGACCTTTGCCCACATAAATAGGCAAATAGATTCATGCACTTACCCTAATGAAATTTCATACAGTAATACTATGATATGGCCCAGTTGTGCCTTTTGGTAACATTGATACACCTCTGCAGTGGTTTACAATATTTGGACTTAAAAAAAAAAAAGTTCGGCAATATCCTGAAAAAAGCCTTACAAATATGTATGATATACATTTTGTAAAGGCCCCAAAATATTTTTTTGATTAATTTCCATTAGCAGCAGCTTTCATTTTATCATTCTAGCTGTTTATTATCTGAAACTCAGACCATTACAAAACACTTCTTTAATTGATCATTCATGGAAAACTTATTGTATTTAATTATCTGGATGTTTTTCTACTTGCAAATTATAGTTCATACCAATAAATTTCAATTAAATGAAATAAATTGAATCAAGGGGCCTATAGAAATCAATCCCAGGGTTCTCATTAAATAAGCCCCTGTACTCACAATAAATGCATATGGCAACTCTTTAAGTCTTCCCCCCCCCCCCCAAAAAAAAAAAACCTAGCCCCATTTTTTCTCTACCCCCATCAAAAATATCGCCCTCTTTATACAGTCTGGAATAAGATTTTGAGTCAAAAAATTATAAACAAATTAAAAAACCTAAAATAAAATAAAAAGACCATTTATTCCCAAAATTACATGGTATATATTACTCCTGAAATAAGATATATTAAATATATAAGGGTTTTTGTTATCAATTGTTATTTAATTTAGTTTTTTGATAATAAACAGTCGATATATTACTACTGAAATTAATTCTTAGGTCAACATTGTTTTATTTTTACAAATTTATAAAACTCTGTTTGTTCATAATAAACACAGAGAATAAAAAAAAAAATTATTTAAGAATTGTTCAGTATATACATTACTCCTGAAATAGACCCCAGGGGCTTATACTAGAAGTAATATATATGGCTTGTTGTAAATTGATCCCTTGGTCAATATTATTTTAATATTTTTTTTTACAGATTTTTTTTACTGTTTTTTTTTATTATTTGTAATTATTAAACAAATAGGCGCAAATTAAAGAATTTGCTTTGTGAGACTTTTTTTTAACTATAACAAGTAATAGAGTAACACAATGAAACCATGTTAAACTGTCTTGGCTACTTATACAAACTGTTAGTACTGGGTTAGCATTATACTGAAAGATGCCCCTCAATCAGTGAATACCTTCACTATTACTCCTGGAATAGGCCCCTGAGGGGCTTATTTCAGGATATTGCCCCTACAACATTTTTCTAAAATATTTTAGTGATGCCTTTTGGGATGTCTAGCTATTCTCACCATAAATGATATAGAATATTTATTTATGATAAGGGGAAATGCCAAAAATTCCTAATTTTTCCAACCTCCATATCAAACACACTGTAAATCCAACAAGTGAACTTTTTGCTACTAACATACCTAAATTGAATAGCAATTTTTAATTCAAACTTCGACAAAATTTTTTTCCAGCAAAATCTCCAGTCCCAAACAAGATTTTAGTACATACATTTATACAATAACATAATATATTATTATGCGATGTTATCAAAGTTGCTCGTAGTCACCGAATTGCCATCTGAGTTTGTTCAGTGTGCATAATTCTCTCATATGTGGGAATTCGCTGAGGGTTTGCTGCAGCGCGGCCTATATTTATTGAATGTATCCGATAGGTGGCGCTATTCACAAAGTTATCATCACGCCCTCTTTGGGAAAATGAGATAAGTAGACGGCTGCAAGTTTATGATATTTGGTAAGTGATGACTCGGATGAGCTTGTAATGTCACAGGCAAAGCTACAATCAAGTTATAGTGAATGCTGCTCTTGTCATTTTAAATGTGTATGTTATAAAATGAAACGTGACACAGACTCAATAGCCAGGTTATTTTTTCTTTGCTGCTATTATCACCCACGAACCATGTGATAAAACTTAAAAAGTAAAATGTACTGGATATGTGATATTGTCTGGTTGATGACAGTTATTGCCCATGTCCACAGTGTGTCAAGTAAATTGTTCATCCCTTTTTGTCGAATAAATGATTCACACAGTTTCTGAATTAATTTCCCTGATAAAATTATCATTTGATTATTTATGTAAAAGTATGTGCCAGTTTGCCAAGATGTGTAATTTCTTTTATCTTAAAAGCAGAAGAGAGCAAAAGTTCTGTGGTTCATAATCAACCAATTTTAGCGGTAACATCTTTTGATGAATCGCCATGTCTGATTTCCTTGTGATGTTGGGACTGATGGATCGGTCTAATTTCCTTCATTAATCAGTGTGGTGAATTCAGCATTAAGAAAACTTCACCTGTGTCTCGACCATTTCCAGTATGTCTGAAAACTTTCTAGTAATTGGTCCACGGAATCAAAAAGTAATTACTTTAAAAAACATTTCCAACGCTTGGAAGTCATTGCAATTTTTTTTAATAATTACTTTTCCAGATGCGATTTCAGGTGAGGTTTTCTCAGTGGTGAATTCACCACACTGATGAGTGGCATTATGATTTGCGCCATCATCACAGCCATTAAATAATATTATATTATGATAATAGTTTTAAACTATGTTCTGTGGAGGAAGGAGTGTCAGTTTAAGATATCCACACTATTTATATGATATCGATAGTGTGAAAATTTATGTGTATATTTGGCAATCTGTATTCATTTCAGTGACTAATTTAACCATCACCATTGTGCCAATTAAGTTGTATTTAGATCTGTCATTTCAGGTACAAAATGCGCAGAAAAAGTGGTGTAGATGAAAGCCTGTTAACAGCACTGTCATCATCAGACAGTGAAGATGACCTCCACAAATCACAAAGTTCTATTGAAAACCCTGCTGTTCAAAATGAAAACATGGTCACTCCAACCCGTCACAAGAAAAAGAAAATTAAGAAGGAGAAGGCAGCTGACATGTCTGCGTCTGAATTATCCATTCGTAATACACCTAAGTTGTTAGATGAACAGGATACAAAGGCACAGACACCTGGTTCTAAAAAGAAGAAAAAGAAAGAAGCAAAGAGTAGCAAGCGCAGAAAAAGCCAATCTGACGACGATGAAAATGTTGAAGAAAATGAAGTCCTTGATTCTCCTGAAAGAAAATTGTTTACTCAAGATCTTGAGATGCACTTTACATCATCTGATGTGGGTAGTCAGGACTCTCCGACTCAAAAGGATGTGCAGAACATTTTAGATTCACTTGATTCAAGTGCTCCTGGAGAAACTCCAAAGAAATCAAAGAAGACACCCAAAAAGTCAAAAGAAAAGGTCCAATTTGAAGAGACTGCAATGGAACATGATGGAAAAAAGGATGTGCAGAACATTTTAGATTCACTTGATTCAAGTGCTCCTGGAGAAACTCCAAAGAAATCAAAGAAGACACCCAAAAAGTCAAAAGAAACGGTCCAATTTGAAGAGACTGCAATCAGTGCAATGGAACATGATGGAAGTCAGACTAATCAGGAAAGTGAGACTGATCCTTCTGACAGATCCTTACACAAAAAATCAAGCAAAAAGAAGAAAAAACGCAAGCATTCTGTCAGTGTCAGTGAAGGTTCAATGTGTAGTGAAAATGAAGAACTGTTGCAAAAAGACGCTTCAAAAAATTTAAGTAAAATATTTGAGAGTAAGCCTCATACAGTAGATGATGATTCCTTAAATAGCACAAGTACCACAGAGAGGAAAGACAGTGCTTCTAATTTGCCGGAAATGACTGTGAAAACCCAGTCTGAGTCAAGTTCAAGTGACTCTGAGCCAGAAGAGGGTGCCACTGGGGTTGAAGCAGCCAAACTCCTAAGGTAGGTGTAAAATATATTGAAATGCATAGATAATTCATTGTGGTGATTCAATTTTTGTATTTGACTGTTTCTCTTATTATTTGACATGACAATGCAGCTTATTTTGTGCTGTCTATAATTAGAAGCTGCAGAAGCACTGTTACAGGTGTAAAATATTGAATAATATATACAATAAAATAGAACATTGGATTAATATATATTTCTTCTGCTGCAGGTATAATCCAGAAAGCTTCAAGGAAGTGTCATCATTTAAAGCACCATGGCTAGAAGAATTGCAGAAAAAAGACACAGAGTTGTGGCTGATTAAGGTCCCTGAAGGAGTAAGTAGTTGACAAAAACTCTAATGGAAGTTGTGTAACATTCAATTTAATTAATAACAACCCAAGGAATATAGAAAATAGCATAATGATGCTTGTGTGCTTGCCAGGTTTAAGAGCAGTAGGCTTGTAGAAATTTTATAAATGTCGTTTGTGTATAATAATTGTTTCTCATGAATTCCAGTGTGATGTAACTTTCCTGGAGGGGGAGATCATAACTTGGAACCAGAAGAAAGTGGTAAAGACAGAAAATAACAAGGTACTGATATGATATGAAATGAAATACAGTTTTGCCCCAGTTCAATTTGTAAATTGTGTTTGACAGAGTGTTACATAAGCTTGTGTGCCTGGTATGCTAATTTCACCTTTCTTTAACTTCAGAATGAACACTTTCAGTCAGTATGGGAAATGTCAGCCAATAGGATTTCAGACAAACAGGTCAGTCAGTAATTGGATGTTGCCATGCGGTCAGTCAGTAATTTGATGTTACCATGCCAACAATAAAATGTGTAAAAAAAATTAAATCATATTAAATAAAATTTATATTTATTAATGTTTGTGCTTTATTTCAGGATGTTAATTTAACTGCTCTGGTGCCAAGTAAAACGGACAAGACGTTCCATTCTGGTAATAACATATTACAATAATTCAACATGTAACAAATTATTATGTACAGTACTAAAGCATGCATCAAATTTTCAGAATTCAGAATTTTGGGTTTTGTATTCAGTTATTTGTAATGTTTGAAAAAAATGGAAAAGAATTCTTCTATCTCTCTGTCGTTAAAATGTATTTACTCTTAAACAATTGAAATATAAACCCTGTATCTATAATTCACATCTAAAATCAAATGACAAAATCAGCAGTCCAATCAGTGAATGGTGCTTGGAAGTTTTTAGCCTTGAATATCTTATAATCTATGCTGTGTATTGTTTTGCAGTGGGACAGATTGCTGGTCAAATCACCCTCACAAAGGGAGTGAAAGTTCCTGAGTATGTCATGCCTCAAACCGGTCTGAAGAGTCCGCCAAGAATACCTCAGGGGTTAAAGCGCAGACACCAGCCATTTGGAGCTGGTGAGTATATACTATTATATATTAAACAAACTTGTATAAATGCTGTGAAACAAAGAGACGAATGGTGGGCAAAGCTTGATGTACTATATTGCTCATGATTATCATGCCAGTTGGAATAATTTGTACATGTGGAAAATACTAAAAAGGAGAACAAAAATTGGAACAAAAAATTCATTGTTATCCCATTTCGCAGGTAATCCCATGAATTCCATTAAAGATGATGGTCCACCGTCAAAATCAGGTTTGTATAATTTATTTTATATTTTTTATCAGAAGTATATTTTACCAATATTCAACTAAAAAGCAAGGGTAAACAATTTTCATATGCACTTATATGTTCTATACGGTCATGTAACCCACAACAGGAATATTTATAAGAATGGCCTTATATTGCATTAATGTTACAACATCACTGATGCCAGAAATTAATAATACATTACACAGGAATATAATAAAGAATAATTTTGGCATCAACGGTCTTGAATAGTTGGTATGGTAATTTCATTGGAGAATACCCCCAACACTTTCAGATGCCTTAAATTCATATCCTCGCTAAACAATCTTAAGATTGTTATCTTACTTAAAAAGTATTTAGAACAATTAAAGAATGATGAAGTTCCACCCTTGCACAAGTTCCATACTTGCACAAATTAATTTGTGCAAGTATGTGTATTTTTCACTTTTATTTTCCAATTTCAGCAAAGAAAAAGAAGAAGGACAAAAAGCACAAACACAATCAAGAAACTGACCTGGACATAAGTTTCAAAAAGAAAAAGGCCAAGAAAGAAAAGACTGATGAACATTTGTGATTTACCATTTTATTGTTATATTTGTTTATGATTTGTCCTTGTGCATGTAGAATGCATTGATACATGGTCACGTTGAACATGGTTCGACAGGTGTTGATCAATATAAAGTAATATACCAGTCAATCAACTTGAATTTGTATGTACAATTTTTCCTGACTTGATGACATCCTTGATGACATATTGTTGTCCTCCCATTTGGTAAATGATATGCTCCCATCTACGTAACATTGAAATTAAAATCTTTTTATACATGTGAAAATCAAAATGCTCATTAAATAGAGTCTTTTCACTGAGCAGCCCTGAAATCAGCAGGACATTAGTCCTTCAGCTCTTCTTATTTTTCGTTTTGCTTTTCAGACATAGTAGATCATAACTAACTGATTCCATAAATATAATTTTCTCAGGGAAGAACCAAGAATTAATTGAAAGATAAGATGTCAAATATACATTAAGATTCACTATAAATACTGCTGCTATGATGCACTTTGCTTCAGCCAATCACAATCAAGGGCGGGAACTTTTTCAGCCAATAGAATTGAAGTATTCTGGTGGAAATATAGCGAACCTTCCGTGAAAATCCACTATTCGCAACAGTTTTTCTGAATGTTTATTACTGGTCTCATTATCATAACTTAGTGTTACTGAATGAAAAGATATGGATGCAATGAGTAATAAGGTATGCAGGCACTTACCGAGAACTATTGAGTATGAGGAGGTCACCATGTTTCCCAACCTCCAGAGATCCGTAATAGGCAGACTTTCCAAGGGATGCTGCGGCGTTTATTGTGGCAGCGATGAGAGCTTCATTCATGCTCATTTTGAACAAAACGCAAGCAAGATGCATCACTAGGGGCTGTAAAAAAGATATATATATACATAAGTCAAGATATCTAATATCAGCATGAAGTCGCTACAGATTTAAGCAGAAATGAAGTATGTGTCCCTAAATATTGTACAAATGCAAGTAACATGATATAGTGTCAAATTTAGATATTTCACTCCTTGTGTTCTTAATGTGGCATGTATTAACATGTACCATTGACAGACAGTGTGCATTTGGATTGAAGTCGCTGCCAAGTGCCACAGGTACACCCTTTTCTATCATCTTTCGCACAGGAGGGGACTTCAGGCGCAAGATGTAGGCTGTTGTTGGAAGCACCACTGCTACTGTTTTTGCAGCAGCCATACTCTCCATCCCCTCGTCACTGACCTCCTCCAGGTGACTGATGGCCCTTGCTCCAAGTTGCGCTCCCATCTGAAGAGAATTTGAAAATTTTTAGCTCATGTGATAAGCAAGTTTTTGGATGTGGGTTAATTAGGTCACATATGAGTAAAGCAAACCTCAGCAGAATGCAAGCATGAAAGTTCTTCCCCATGGAAGTTGATTGCTAAACCTGCGTTTTTGCCAGCCTGAAGGATGCGCTTTGTGTTGTCTACATCAAACACTCCCTTCTCGCAAAAGACATCAATATTGTCAACATGCAGTTCACCTTTACTTATCAAACTGCAGATGTAAGGCAGTTGTTCATTTAGTATGTTTTCTGTGGCTTCTTGTGCTGTGCTTCCTCTGCAAATAAGCACAGAATTTTATAGTGTCCTGGGTTATTTAGGAGGGCCAGGAAGAATAAATTTGAAATACAACTAGATATCTATCTGATATTAATTACGAACTTAGGAACAGCATGCGCTCCACAATAAGTCATGCTAATGTCTACATGAATATCCTTGTCATTGTGAGCTCTCTCGATGACCTTGAGCATTTTGACCTCTGTGTCCCTGTCCAAACCGTATCCACTCTTGACTTCAGCTAAAGTGGTCCCAGCTTCCATCATGCGTTCTAGGTATGATTTGATGTCCTTAAAAAGATCATCCTCAGACGAATTTCTCACATGATCAACTGTAAACATGATCCCTCCACCAGCTTGGTGGACTTCCATATATGAAGCCCCAGCGAGCTAGAAAAGAAACAAATTATTTGCAAATCTTTCTTTTGCTTCAAGACAACATTAAACATGTCGGTAGTTTTGCAAATTATGAGCTGATTGAAGGAGGTAATTGACCTTCATTGCAAATTCGTGTACACGGTCCCCAGCCCAGACTGCATGGGTGTGTCCATCAATTAGACCTAGAATTAATATATAAAAAAGAGCGATCAAAACTATTTATGTGCATTTGAGTATTTCAAATATTGTACCATGAATATTATAATTTACCTGGTATGATACATTTTCCTGTTGCATCGATAGTTCTTTCGAACTTAACATCACCTATCTTTGATTTTACGTCATCATCGGTCCCTATTGCAGCGATCATTCCAGTGCTACAAGATGAAATGTCAAAGGAATTATTAAGAAATCTGAATAATGATCTTGAATTAATTTGATGGCTTCTTCCAAAACACCTACTCATCAATTGCAATACTGTAGCCCTGATTGGAGTCAGGGTTAGCCTCTAGAACTGATAATGTTTTCATGTCATCACCAGTTATCATGCCCTGTCCCTCTGACACCACTTGCACAATCTGCCTAACTCCATACACCAGCAAACGAAACATTTTCATGGCTGCAATCTTGAGCTTGGTCTAAGTCGTGTGCAGAATTAGGACCCTGTTGACTTGTTTTGTTTGTGACCTACATTAATTCACCAACAAGGACATACTATCCTCATGACCCATGTGACCTGAGTTCAAGATTCAGAAGTTGTATGCGTGTCTTGTTACTGTTGTAGGTTATTGCAAATTATCCCTTAATTATCCAGTTCAAATTCAGTGTAATGATCGAATATGGCATTCTGGTCTTTTGGGTCACCCCTGCATTTGGTAGGGTTAGTGTAGGATCAAGAACTTCTACATATGTGTAGAAGTTCTGGGTAGGTTCAATTACCATGCAGTACCCCCATATTGTAAAAAAAAAATTGTGCTGATTAAATTATTTGATAATAGCATTTCAACACCGTTATGACTTCTATCATTTGGAATTTATAATCATATGATAAACCTGTGCCAAGCATAAGTATATATAAATCGTTTTTTATGTCTATGGCCAAGGTTCATTTATTATGACAATAGGATTATCTTATCCCGACAGGTGGAGCCAGCTGAACGTATGCGCCGCGCCCTCTGCTGGTGAACGTTTCAAAATCGTGACGTCAATGTTTATTTAGTGACGACACATTTCACACGCGTGGCGCAGACTACAAACATTGAACTGGGATTCCAAATTTGAAGATTTGAGATGGAATTAAGTGATGTATACCAGAAATTTAAAACACCAGCTTTCCTGACTTGCCCTGTGTGTCTTGAGACATTTACAGACCCAAGACTACTGCCATGTTCCCACACTGTTTGTTTGGAGTGCATCAGTGGCATCATGGCAAATTCTGGTCGCAGTGTGATAGATCAACAACAACATGTTACAATATTTTGTTGTCCCATGTGCAGATCAGCTGTAACAGTTACCGCGTCAAGAAATCTTCCAGTTAATCGAGCACTTGAAGACATCATTGAAGACTGGAAATCCAGAATCAAAACAGAGAGATGCCAATGGCTTCGAAGTCTCATAAAAACTTGTTCGGTACACAAGCAAGATGCTGATGTATGGTGTCACTCGTGTAACCTAAACATTTGCAGTTCATGCACCTTACCAATTGCAAGTAATTCATCGAATGATTCACCAGATACACATGCGCATCATGAATTTGAAAGTATACCAAACCTGCAAAGATACTGTGAACATGAGGCAAACCGCATTGATGAGTGGATTATGGTCTTGCCAACAGTGCATGAGATGTTTGATGTGATGAAAATGTAAGTTTTTGATAAATTGTACAGAGGAGTACATGTACACCCCTGCTTGATACAATCCACAAAACTATAATTTAAGCCAAGTGTAATTTAAGGAAAAATTTTACAGGTTGGAAGTAAGCTACCAGGCAGTAAGTGGTCTGAAATTAAGCCAGTAATGATTATTTACATAATTCATATCATTGTTTCATCACTGATGCGATCATTAACGGTGACCAGAAGGTTTATCCATATTTAAGATGAGGGGCACTTTTCTGAGACACACAATGAAGGTCCAGTGCATTTTCATAAGAAAAATATTTCCTCCACCCTTGTGTCTTGTGTGGCTTTTGGCATGTAATTGTGACGTCGCAATGGTCCATCATTGCAGCAATTGTGACGTCACCAAATCATATGAGTTTGGAAATGAAAAGGATGCACAAAAAATATGGAGTGCACAAAAAATATGCATTGGTATTTAGAAGGGTGTTTGTATATTATAAGGAATGCCCAATATCAACATGTGAATAATACCTTTCTACACACCCTAAAAAAAAAAAAACACTGTAGTTCTAAATTTTTTTTATAAATTTTTAGCATTATCTTATTTAATAAAGGTCTTTTATTTTACTGGCGGTATGAAAGAACCAAAATAGGAGTCTGATCTTTGTTGTTTTTCTTCTTCTTTTTTTTGCCAATTTTTTTGGGGGTTTTCATATAATTCAGGTTTTTTTTTTTAAATCCTCATTCCAGAAATCACAAGATCTCATTGAGGGATTTCAATAAAACTTGTTTTCTATCTGTTTTGGCATAGGCTTGGCACAGAAGAAACACAACTTCACAAAATCCAAGACAAATTCCTGGCTGACCTGAATAAACTTGAAGGGGAAATTAACAGTGTTCTCTCAATGAAAGCTTCTGCAGTTGTGACAGACATGAGCAAGCGCCTAACAAAGTTGGTTGACCACATTCAGTCAAGGAGGGAAATTTTATGCACAGCTCTGAGTGAACTTGTCGGTAAATTTGAATCTCTGGGATATGCAAACAGTCCAAGTGAAATAGCAACAACAGAGTTCAAAATCAGCATAATGAATTGCAAACAACTTAGCAAAGAAAATGCACAGTTGCATGAAAGTGATGTAAAAGAGATGGTCTCTGACCACAGACGCCTCATTGCAATGTGCATGAAAAAGATGGAACGCTTTCGACAATCAGTCTTAGATGTTGACTTCCAAGCGCGGTCTTTAGTGACACTTCTCCGTCAACTTTCAGATACTTCAGCTGAAAACACCAGCAACAGACGCACTCCTCCTCCAGGGCCCACAGTGCCACGGTTCCAACAGCGAAATCCAAATGCCAATGGTAACCTCAGGGGCGCAGCAAGATTTAGCCAGAATCCTACACACCAACAGACCCCCAGGACAACCGCACCAGCATTTGGCCCACCAACATTTATTGTTCCCCAAATCCCCATGATAACTTCAGCTGGTGGTCCAGGACATTTAGGTCCAAGGTTCTGCGGCCACTGTTCTCAGCCTTTTCTTGCTCCTGCCACAGCCCATACACAAACTGTGCCCTCATTAGCACACCAGCCCATAAGATTCCAACCTCCAGCGTTTCCTCTCAACACTCCCTCTCCACTCATGGTATTCAGCAATCCATTCGCTGCCCCTAATGCTGTTGGCCAGGCACAATCTCAAGGAGCTCAAACACAGGCAGGAAACTCCCAACAGGTCTGTGTAATAATAAGTTATAGAATATCCATTAAGGTATATGGGGTTGGGGCAGACCAAGAATTGTTTTCTTTTTACATACATGTTTGGACCTTATTAATGTATGTTTCAGGTTGTCAATCCAACAATGTTTGTTGTCCCAGGACCAGGTGTTCAAGTGGTGAACAGATCAAGACCAACTTTGATTTGGAGTTTGAACTCTCGAACGCAAGAAAGCAATGAAACACCCACATCAATGATCGTCTCCACTGAACAGGATAATCACAGTGCTCCCCCAGAAAATCATGCTTCTCTGAACAGTCATAACATCACACAGTCAAATGCAACAGAGTTGCAGGATGTTATGACTCAAGGGAACACCGAAAATGTCATGGATTACACTGAAGAAGGGGAACCTACAAATGACGACAGAAGATACACACCTTCTCCTGTAGACATATCGCCTGCAGTCGTCCCGTCCGATATGTTAGTTTCGAATTATGTCCCTGATCATGAAGAGAGTTATGAAGTTTCTCCGACTGGTTCAGAAATCTTTGGTACTAGCTCTGAGGAGTCTTTACCCAGACCAGATGAAAACTAACTTAGAGTTTTAACAGACCACTGTATGGTTTGATGTAGTTTTGATAGTTTACAATAATGTACAAATAAATTCTTTGTCATTGTCATTGTCATACATGCGAATTAGATGAGTCAATTACTTGCTTGTTGCTTCAATTTTTTGACAATATTAAGGATAATGAAGGCTACAAATTTGGCAATATGTGATATGTATTCATCATGTAGAAAATATGTGTACGCGTATGATCAGTCACTATCAGCTCAACTTTGGCATGCAGTTTGGAGGAATTATGGATAAATTTCAAAGATGATTACATTGTATTCAAGTATGCATTGTGGTTATAAGAATAAAGGCTTAAAAATTATAATTAAAAGTGTTTGTTCAAATTAATATATAATGTTTAAATTACTGTATATTACATATTCTGTAATTTGTTTAATTTTATAAGATCCTAATTTTCTATACTAAGGCTTTCCGATTTCCCACCGACCCGACTTTTTTTTTAAAAGGCATCTGACAAGAAATGGCCATTTGACACTCAATTTTGCTTTTGAACCTTGATTCTAAGAGGGAAAAAGAAAAACTCCCGACCTACCGACCCAACTTTTTTTTAACAAAATAATCTGAAACAAATTTTTTTTTTCACTACTGATAATGTGAGTAATACATTGAAAGCTTCTGCATCAGTAGCAGATTTAGGGAGAGGATGCTTAAACCCCCCGACCCCGCCCCTCCTAGCTTGGCCTAATACATTTTAAATTTAGTGGTCCCTGCAATATATTTTAATTTGGAACCCTTACAATTTTTCCGGATCCGCCCCTGTTCATGCTCGGTGACTCACTAGTGTTGAGTCTGCTGGGCCTGAACTTTACAGAATGCCTTAAAGTTACTTTCAAATCAAGATTTTGGGACAGTGGCTGCTCCAACGGCTTTGATGCGGAGCTAATCGCAAATAAAGCCCGCGAATTTTTAGTTTGATTACTTGCCGTCTGAAGACGGAAGCGCTTCGGTCGACTTGAGAGCGAGGCTCCTCGTGTTCATCCTTTCCGGTTTGCGATCCGCCATCATGGGTTTCCAAAATATCTGGTACTCTCATCCAAGGAAATATGGCCAGGGTTCCCGCTACTGGTTAGTCCTGAAATTTGTTGAAGTTGTAAATTAAGTTCCAATCTTCATTTTGAGTTGTGTTCAGTTGCCCCAGAAGGCCAGCGGGGTCGTAAAATGGGCCAGTTTGGTGCGCTTATCGGTGACATGTGAAAACAACGTGGTTTGTCCACATGAGAATTTGAAGTCACTGAACAGTGAAGCTCATTGCAGCCTGATTTATTGGAATAGTGCAGATGCTACAGGGCAAGAACACAACAGTCTGTTAAACGTACCTCCTATTTTGGTGCAATTCAAGTCCGAGAGTCCAAAACCCTCATGTAGTGTAGATCTACATAGTTTTTTGTTGACATGTATGTCAGCAGTGACAATGTGTCATTTGTATGGCATGGGCAGTAATATGAATCGTATTTGCCACTGCAGTGGTACAAGTTTCCTCAGTGTCTAGTATGGTATGCTCCATTGTCCTAGGGTTGGAACCTACAGGGGAAAAACGAATGGTCTGTGATAAATTGATAACATTTTATGATCATGACCGAGTTGTCAACATTGTTGGTCGCAACAATACCAAGAGACTTGTAGTACTTCCTACAAGTGTGCATTGTATAATTCTTGAAAGTAAGTGAATGCAAATAAATAAAGTTTGCGGTGTCAATTCCTAGACAGATGTAATGATCAAGTCTATCCAGCCGATCGCAGATTGCCAGACAAAAAAAAACAATATTTTAACTATATGCGCAGGCGTCCAACGATAAATTTAATCCTTGAGCTGGGCAAGTAATGACAAGATTGAGCACATCCTACCAAGGCAAGCCCTGCCAAAACAGCTGCATTGACATTCTATTTTTTGCAGTCTTCTCTAATTAGTTGCTGCCTGCGATCTCAAAGCAGTGAGCTGCGCATCGTGGCCTCTGATTGGCTGACAGTATAACTAGGTTGCTTAATTATTTGTGACATATAAGTCAACCCGGCGATATGACCACTACAAACTCGTGACACTGCTTCGGGGACGTGCCAGGCAGGTGACAAGATATTTCCCAGCCGTTGGTCTCCCCTTGCCCCGCTCTATTGCAGTTTTATGCTATTATCACAGAAATGTTATGGACATCGTATTATAGATCTCCTCCATACGAATCTATTTGTACCAATTGTAACACTATGGAAGCAGTATTTATTGAGTTAATGCATCTTGAGGGGTCTGGCATGACCAGGGCAATCAGTCACAGAACTTCCGAGGTGTTGCAATTTTGCAACTGCGAATCGCCGTTTCCCTACATGTTGCCGGGTTGATAGTGTCGGTTGAAACTATTATGACCGGGTTAGCACAGGATAAGCTGACCCAATTTGCATCAAAAACAAACTTGTGTTGCATATACATCCAATCATCCATGAGTGTTAAATCTAAAAGTCTGTGACCATATCTGGCCTTCTCCTGGGAAGTTGAGTGTTCTCAGTCTCAAAGCAGTGTGCTTATTATAGTATTTTACACAAAGCTCCATGATTAGGCTAAATTCCAAGCTGACATCTGTGCTATATTTATGCATGAGTAAATATTGTTAACAAAAAAGCGTAATAAATTGTGGCAATGAAAGAAGACTTCACCATAGTGCTCTGTAACAGTGACATTTACTTTAGGAATCAAATCAATATCTTCATGTATTGCTTTACTGTCGTCATTAAGTCAAAACTTAATGAATTAACTTTTATCCGTTTTCATTTTTTCAGTCGTGTCTGCGCCAATAAGCATGGTTTGATTCGCAAATATAGTCTAAATATGTGCCGTCAGTGCTTCAGACAGTATGCAAAGGACATTGGATTCAAAAAGGTACACTATAGTTGTGATGTACACATGGCCTGGATGGCTAATGTACTGAATGAAACCTATCCAATTTTGTTGAAATCAATTTTCACCATCTGTAAATATTCCTTAGTAAATTATCCTGGCGTTTTTGTTTTAATACCATTTTATTTACCACAGGTCTGCATAGTTTATGTTGTACCTGGGTTAATTAAAAGGACAGTTGTTACAATTTGAAAAAGTTTTTTTTGTCACAAAATACTAGTAATATATGGTTTTGTTGTAGCTGTGACAATCTGGCCATATTTCTGTCAAATAGCGTAAAGTGTGTAAGCTGAGATTTATGAAACTGTTAGTGGCGCAATTGTGTGACTTGATGGTCAAAGAAAATATGCATGTCAGTGAGAGGCATGTCACTTAAGAGGCAATGTAACTAGGGTTGCCTACTGTTATCTCATAGAATAATTATAATAGGCCAGATGTGGTTAACCTAGAGTGTGCTCATGTTCTCATGTTTAATTTTATTCTGCTTTCAGCTGGACTAATTGCTGGAGGATCATGTCCTTTGAAGAAGGCCAAAGCAGCTGGTCAAAGAAAATGTCATCACATCTATTTGGCCGAATGAAATTCGCCTTTTCAAAGACTGTTTGTTGTAATATAATGTGCAAACTTTAAAATACAAAAAACCATGTCCTGAATTTAAGCTTTTTGTTGTTTGTGTTAAATGCTTGTGATTGGAGAAATTGTGACATCAAAAAAGTTAGCTTATTTAAGACAAGATTTCTTGAAGCCTTAGTTGGCAGTCCGGGTACATTGAAAGTACTGCACAAATCATGGTGTGTACTGTTACTCATTAACTGACTTAAAATGATTTTGGTGCAGATTGTGGCAGTCCAGCTATGATGGCATCAGTTAATGCACTGGCCTTTTCTGTCAAAGTTCCTGAGTTAGATTCCTGGGCTACATCTCCGCTGAATGTTTGCATGAGATCTGAATTTGAAACATTCAAGGAGCATTTTGATTCGCATTTTGAATTTGAATCAATCAGCAAGTTTTGTTTGAATCAAGAGTTCATTCCAGAAAGCAGTACAAGTGTTATGTGGTACTGCAGGAAGTGATCTACAACTTGCTTAGCATGATGGGCTTCACTTTCTTAATCCTGTGAACTTGTAAGCTTAGCAACGGGAATATACATGATATATATATATAATTCAGTTCCAAAAGGCAGTGTTCCACAATAATGAACATGCTGCACAGGCAATATTTCATGCTGACAAGCCAGCCGAAGCAAAAAGACTTTCCAGAAAGTTAATTCCCAAGCCCTATGTAACATGGGACAGGGCTAGTTGGCAAGAAATGAACAAGATCCAGATGGCAAAAGCTGACCAGTGGTAAAACTTCAAGGAAAAACTCAATTCTAGAAGAAAGCGTTTGATCCATAATATGGAAACATGCAAAAAGGGGATGTGGAGTCGATGGCAATGGACAAAACAAAATGGGGAAGATCCTTATGACAGTACGGGATCAGCTACTGATAAAGCAGCCATGTCCCTCCAAATAACAGCCTAAGAACATCACCATAATCGGGAACTCCAATGTCCGTGACCTTGCAGTGGAAGTTACGAGATCAGGTATTCCTGCAATGTCGTTTGTGTTTCCTGGCCGCACTTCAGCACAAATCATGCAAAGAGTTGCTCACTGCAAAGGCGCCTCCAACCCAACCCAATGTGCTACACATTGGGGACATTGATGTCAGACAAGGCCTCCAAACTAGTGACACTCTAAATACAATCCACGAAGTGAAAAGAGCTTTCCCGACTTCAGCTATACTGGTCAATGCCCTAAAAGTCAAAGTCGCTGATATACACCTGAGAAATCACCTGAATGACACGAACAGCCGGATGTTTGATGTCTGTAATTCTTTGTTAAATGTGTCCTTCATCGACACATCAAAACTTGCGCTTCGTGACCCAATTCACTTCAACAGACACAGCATTTCAAAGCTTGCAGGTATCATTATAAATAGTATTTAACACCTAATGCTCTGATACCAATGTATGTGAAAAATTCAATAGTATGCAAACATTAGATCCTAAAATCAACAATAACGAAACTGATAAATCTGAGGCAAAAAACAAAAAAGCCTGTAACAATCAGCATACTGAAGTATTTGTGAGTGAAACTAAAACTAATGAAACTAACGCAGAAGACTTTGAAACTGAAACAACCCTTAACCACCTACCATCAGTTGAAATCTCTCAAATCCCCATAATTAAAGTGCTTTGCTGGAACATCAGAGGCCTCAGTGATAAAATAACTCATAATGACACTCAAACTTTTCTATTTAGTTATGACATAATCCTCTTTACTGAAACTCATAATGAACAAAAGTCAGAACAGCACTACAACTGTATTCCAGGATTCATATACAAAGATTATCCACGTAAGTTCAAACACAGAAATGCCCCAAAATGTTCTGGAGGATAGGAGTATATATTAAAAAGGGTTTATACAGGAATTGAGATAACATCAGAAAATGAATGCATTGTATGGCTAAAACTCAAATCTAATTTCTTTGGTTGGCCTGAGGACAAATACATAGCATGTGCTTACTTCTCTCCTTCTGACTCAACATACATTCACAGCACAAATGCAAGAACTGACTACTTTAACATATTAATGGAAGAAACTTCAGCTAAGTTAGGTAGTGTTCTAATATGTGGTGATCTAAATGCCAGAACAGGCACATTATATGATAACTAGGAAACATTCCTAGGTTCGGATGGTCCCCTAAATGAACTGGTAAATGATACTATATTAATGAACACTCAACTCAGTTAACACAAAGATATACTAAAGATAAACAGACAAATGAATATGGGAAGCTTAATAGACTTTTGTAAGTACTCAGGGCTCCGTATAATGAATGGCCGCTTAGGTAATTATTCAGAATTCTGGAGAATTTACATGTTATAAGAGCAATGGTGGTGCTAGTGTCGTAGACTATCTCCTGTGCAGGCCACATGAAATACCCAACATAAAAACCTTGATACTTCATGCAAAGAGACCAGTCTGATCACAGACCAATAGCATTTAATTTGACTCAATCTAACAGACTAATACTAAACCAACACTATGATGAAGGAGGGAGTGAATTACAAAAGTATAAATGGAGATATGATAAAATAGATGAGTACCAAATGAATCTTAACAATTCAGAAGAATATTTAACAAATCTAATTCTTTCAGTGACAGATGAAAATGTCAGTGTTAAGGATCTCACCTTATGCCTGAGCGAATACATTAACCAGTTTTAACGCAGCAGTAGAAAAGTATTTTATTAAATGTAAAAATAAACAAAACTAATTTCCTAGGAATAACTGGTACAATGAAGATTGTAAATTAAAAAAGAGATGCTTACATGAATTTGCAAAAATGCACAATTTAAATGAAGAAGTTCATGCAATTAGAAAAGGAATATAGAAGAGTTATACAAAAGGCTAGAAGAGAATACAATGACTCTATCAGAACTAAACTTGAGAACTATACATAAAAAAATCCGGCGGACTATTGGAAACTCTGGAAATCTCTAAACAGCTAAAACTAACATCTGTAAATAACAGTACACTACGGCTATTTTGATAAAAGCCATATGTCAGAAATAGAGGACTTTGTGAATAATTTTAACCAAGAAACCAATGCGGACCCTCTACCCGATGAAATCTGTAACAGTTTAATAACTTAAGAAGAAATTAAACATCATGTTAAGAAATTAAAAAATAACTAAGCTGCTGGTCACGATAGACTTATTGCAGAATTTATCAAATTTGGAACAGATGATTTAATCTTGGCTCTTTATATAATATACAATGTCATATTTGATAGAGGGGAGTGGCCGCAGGAGTGGGCATTAGGCCTAATCAGTCCTATACATAAGAAAGATTCTATCAATACTTGTGATAATTATAGAAAAGTAACTGTGATGCCAGTCCTTGGTAAAGTCCTAGAGGCCATACTTAACTACCGCCTCATTTTTTAAAATAAGGTGCTAGAACTAGATGACCCCCTCCAATTTGGATTTATGGAACAAGCTCAAACTACTGATAATATATACATACTACAATCAATGGCAATGAATCAAAAATTTAATTCACAGCCACTATGGCTCTGCTTTGTAGATTTCACAAAAGCTTTTGACTATATAAACAGACATGCATTGTATTATAAACTACACAATCGGGGCTTAAAAGGGAAACTATTAAACTTAGTCATAGATATGTACATCAAAGCTAAATGCAAGGTAAAATGGAAAGGCAAAGTAGGCAGTGAGATAGAGAGCAATTTTGGTGAGGAATGATGAGTCCTCGGCTATTCACAGAATTCCTTACTGATTTAAAAGACTATCTTGATACAACTTGTGGGGTACAATTAAACAACCAAAACATATGTTTCATTCTGTATGCAGACGACATGGTTCTTTGCTCACACTCTGCATCACGTTTACAGAAACTAATTGATGGGCTGTATGGATTCGGCAAAAAGTGGCACCTCATAGTGAGTTTAGCGAAAACCAATGTGATGGCAATAGGAATAAAGAAAAAAGACCACATATTTAAATTGGAAAAACATGACAGATAAGTATAAATACTTAGGAACTGTAATCTCTAACGATAAAGACATATTTAAACAAAACAAGAGAAATTGAAACAGAACAGCATTTTCTTCTAACATGTCCCCTGTATAATAATGAAAGATACCTATTAATGCAGTCTGTATCTCCACACATCATAGAACTAGATAACCTGAACCATGAGGATAAATTTATAAAAATCATCCCTAGTAGAGAAAAATGTGTTACTGATGCACTAGGCAAATTTATTTCACTGTGTTTTAACAAGAGAAACCTGATCAAACTGTAAAGTAATAAAAAATTTGAGTAATAAATAATTATGAAAGTAACGCATGACCAGACTCATACACAAGCTAAACCTAAAATTATTGTCACACTATATGACAAAACACAACTCAATAATTTGAATCAACCACAAAACATTAAAGTTAGTACATTAGACAAAATTTGGGCATTGTGTCAGAGTATTATGTGTTATGGTAAGCTCACAGGTCAACTCAAACCTACCTGTTGCATACCTGGACAATTAAAGGCAGGGCCAGCGCAATGCTTGCTATTCCCTCCCCCGGAATATTGAAGATATTCAGCATTGGACCATCACAGCAGGGTCAGTGCAACGTTGCTAGCAACTGTCACTATTCTTTTGTTTATTCTATGTTTTATGTTCTTTTGTTTATTCTATGTACGATGTGCTAGACATTTTATCTTAAGTTACCTATTATATGGAAACTACGTCAATGCGGACATTCGGTGCTATAACCAATGTGATTTGACATTTTGAAATCTTGGACAATGAGGCCTATAACCCTCGTGTAATTTAGCAAAATGTTCAAAATTTTGGATGCATGGTGCCGTAAACCTGGTGCTAGGCAATATATAACAGCTACTATGAGATTGTGATTTATTTCATATATTATTATTTAATTTTAATTTTTCAGTATTATGATATTCAGTATTATGAAATGTGTTCATTGTGATGCTATAGTATAGAAAATGAGATATATAATATTTGGATCAGTAGTGCTTGAAGTAGTATTTAGTTAGTATATTCAATATATGTAATTTTTATGTCTGTATTAACAATGTATTGGGCATTCTATGTACCTTGTTTATGACGAATGGGTCAAAACTGACTCCGCATGGCATCGTCAAATAAAATTTATCTATCTATCTATACGATTAGAATTTGTCATTGGTTTTGACAATGAAGCCAGAGCTTTTCCAGTCAGGTATCTGATCAAAGTGGAATATTAGTGTGCTCTGTGGTGGCTTACTGCCACTTGCATTAACACACATATCTGGTTATGCAACTGCTGCCATCTTGTGGAAACTTGATGAGTGCGTGTAAATAAAAGTATTATGTATTGGTTTGGGGTAGTGATGTGGACCGGTCTGGTGCGTCCACGGGTGATCCTGGTCCACTAAAAAACTGGACCACAAAAATACCGGAACTAAACCAGTCTGATGACCCCAGACAGGCGGTCCAAGCAATGCATGTTGAATTTATTATACACCATATAAATAATGCAGTAATGAAATTATTAGTCTGTCCTGCCTAAATAATTCCATACATCAAATTATGTCAAACAAGAAATTTTTTTATTTGGTGAAACAACTTATGTCGATGGGCCGCCTCTGGACCGGTCCGATCTCTAGCACCTGGACCGCTCAGCTCTGGACCGGACCAGACCACTTTTGAAAATATTGGACCACCCCTGGATAAGCGGAATCGGTCCACATCACTAGTTTGGGGTCTAGCATTTATCAGCTGTGGATTTATTAGCTGTTAGGTAAATCGGGGTTTATTGTGACATTGTCCATTGTCTTCACTGACCACAAACACAACTTGGCTGCCCAATTCAGTCTTACTGAACTCCCGGAGAAGTTTTCAGCCTTGAACATGGGGTTAACTGCAGGAGGATAGAGCTTGTACCAGCACCGTAACTATGGTTGTCCGTTACCAAGTACCAGTTTACACGCCTTCCAGCGGCTACTGGAGTGTCAAGACAAAGATTCGTGACATTGCATCGTCTAGTGCTGGACAGCGCCTGTGGGAGTCACTGGGAGGATTTACACTCATTATCTAAAGGTGAGAGCTCTTCTAGCCCTAACTATAAGAACTACTTATCCACTGGCAGTGAACCCACTAAGCGAGATTTCTAACAAATTTTGATCAGGCTACCCGATTCCACTCTATTATCCAGCAAAGCTGGAAATATACATGTATAACTGTTCTCTTTAATAACTAGGTTATGAAAGACACATGGAACCTTTACCAATTGCCTGCATATCAAATCTGTAATGAAACGACTTATCACCAGAGGACACCACTTGACAGTGCCACATTAGTAGACAGAGGCACTCAAGGTTATAATGATAAGAACTCAGATTTACTAGTATAATAAACTGACCAGTTTATTTGGCATGGATTTATATTATTTACATAATGCATGTAAATGAGAAATATGAAATTACAATTAGTCAATGCATGATGAGGGATGCTGAATGGTATGATGTTAAAGCACAATGAAAAATCTGTAAACAAAATTCTAGATAAACATGAAAATCATTGCACTTTCAATAAATGCTTACCCAAAAAGAACACTGACAATTAATTCAAAATAAAGTAATTGAGCAATGAAATTGACAAAATATACTGTGATGAAATGACATCTGACCATAATATTAACCAAGACAATAAAAGGAAAATAATGCTATTAAATAACATCTGTAACATCTATAGATATAGGTATGAAGTCTATATTACAATAAACATTTTTGCAGCTGAGGAAGTCTGCAGCAGTTGAAATGAATTGCCTGTTATTTTCTTGGGTCAATCAAAGAATGACGTTGAATCCTAATTACGAAAACAAGTTACTAATCACAGAAATTACAGAAAGATTGGTCTGTTACAATGCTCTATCACAGGCATCCATCACATCAGTAACAGCAAATTTTGCACATGAATAAAGTACAGACTGACATAATACTTTTGTTTGCTTACTCGTCATGGTTTGCAAAGTGAACATAACACCTGGCAGAAAAGTAATAAAGTTTTAAAATGACAAAAAATTCAATTACATCTCCAATGGCACCATAACAACATTTAAATCAAACCTTCATTATTTTGAAGTTACTTGAACGCACTGGACATCTGAGTGACACCTTATCTTATTTGCAAAGTTGCACAGATTTGTAGAATAATTCCAAGCTGTCAGAAAATGCATACATATAGATATTAAGAAAACTAAGCCCAAAGTTAACACTCGTTCAGACTGTTTTCAAAATTTTTGGCCTGGGCCCAATTTTTTATATTTCCTTCAAAAATTACTTTTAAAACATTAATTATTATGTTTCACTGCTCCATTAACGATAAATATAAATTTGTATTATCGCCACCAATGTTATGAGATCTGAATAATTACATCGAAGATATTCCCTTGGATTCAAAATATACACAATGAAAACATAAATGCTGCCGAAATCTCAAGAAGTTAAACATCTAAAAGGAAGTCTTTTTCTAAACATTGTAATTTAAGCAATACAACAGGAAAACAAGTTTAGCAACTTGGAATGAAGGTCTTGAAATTAAAAGGCACTTCAGCCTTCATGTGTAACAACCACAATATGAAACCATGAGCTGTAAGTAATATGTACATCTTCTACTTTACAAAACTGTAAGAACCAGTGAACTTACATCGAAGGAATATTCCAAATTTGCCGAGTAAAACACTATTATTTCAAGGACTATGAAATCAAACCGCAAAATCCCTTGATATAATTTTACAGTTGCATTACAAATTTTTCCCTTTACCAAACATCAAATTTTTGCACCTTTATATTTCATTTCAGACAAAAATTAATGATTATTGAAATTAGTAACTTATTTTAGCATAAATATATAATATCCAACATTTGCACAGGATAAGTGATTCATGTGCAATAACATGCTGGGATTTATTTTATACTTGTACTAGTGAACGCATCTTAGATGTTTAGGTTTGATTATATTTACAATAGTATTAAATTGTTTTTACTCATTTGTACAAAAAGGAGTAAACAGTTAAATTCATGAATATATATATTAGCATTTAATAATAATAATAATATACTTAAATGTACCATTTAAACAGCTTCGTAGCTCATAACAAGATAAATTTGAATCATTAGATTATGCACTATTTCAATAAATAGAAAATTCTAATCAATTGTAGATCTAAATTTGAGGCTAAATGGGTTTGAATACTGCTTGTCTTTATGAAGTCTTTTATTCTTGCTACAAGAGTTACCTCACTAAGTGAGAATATTGTCAAATACAATGTAAATTTTTCCAAATTAGTAAAAAGAAAGACAAGTCTTTCATTCTGTAGCAAGTGGAAGTCACTCTTTTTTGCACCACGATTCTCTTAATCTTCTAAACTGATTTTATCTCAAAACAATTGACACAATTGAAGTCTTTGCATAAAAGAGCACCAGAAAACGCTTGGTTTATAATCTCCCCAGAGAACATCAGAAAGTATGAAGGAAATTTGGGAATTATAACCAAAGAAAAGTAATGTCTCTAAACATGAAATCTACATCATACTGACAAAATGGGTCCATAAAACATAATGGCAAATCCTGAGATATCTAAATTTCAGGCACAATCTATGAAGTCAAAACTCAGTGCAAATGACTGAGGAACATTGAACATGGAAGCCTGTTATGAACACTATCATATACATCACTATTTACAACTGTTTATATTTGTAGTATAGTCTGTTGTTTAAGCAAAGTGTTGATAAAATACACCTTTAACCACATGATACAAAACGGTAACAGATAATAAATGTGCACAAATGACTAAAATAGTCGCAATAAACAAATGAAGTTAACTGAAAATGCATACTTGAACAAGTATAATAACATTTCTCTAAACGAACACTTCTCTGAAGGTTTAAATGACACAGTAGATAAAAACATGAACGGCTGACATGTGCGTCAGTGCATAGCTTCAAATGTTTTCTATTCCCTTCATCGTCCTGAGAGTCCCTGGCTCTGTGACGTTGCCTTTTAAAATCAGGAATCACATAAATTTGCTGCTGTGGATGACCGTTACGCCGTATCCTCAACCTCTTCTTTTATGTTATTGTTGTTATTGTTATTTGTGGGACTGAGCGACCTCAGTGAGCTGGATGAGAAAGATGAAGACAGAGGCGTTCGGATTCCAGCCAAGTTCAAAAGAGCGTCAGCACCTTCCACTATCTTTTTCTGCTCATCCTCATCTGCTTCTGAGATGATGCGTCCCTGCGCACTGGAAGCACTGAAATGTCCGTTAAGACGTCGCCGTTTAGTCGCGGGGCCATTGGCGTCATTGCCATCCCCACTGACGTCATCCACGTCACTTTCAAAGTCACTCTCCACACTCGTCTCACTGAAACTGTCAGTGCCAAATTCATACTCCTCATCTATAGATGACGAACCAGGTGAACTGGGACAGCCAGGCAGTGAAGTCATGCTGTAGGAATGGTCTGAACTGGGGTGGCAGGTGATCACTACGGGTGCCTTTCGACGTTTCTTTAACCTGTTTAATGAATACATAATATTAAATATAATATTGCCAATGTGAGAATAAATGTCAGTTTGTTTAAGTTCAGCACTTATTTTAACATCTATGTGACAAGTTGAATGCCAAAATATTGTCCACAGCACCAAATGATTTTCATCAAGTTATTTTAGCCCAATATGACTTTGATTAATTTTCTAAAATGGAAACAGTTGAGCACTGCCATTTTTCTAAAAATTTATGGTCTAAATACCTGCGCTTCCTACGTAAAATTTCCTTTTCTCTTGCCGATCCAAATTCTGGGGGGGAAGGTGAACGTGAATGTGACCAACTGTCTCGACTTTGAGTCCTTCCTCTGGCACCTGCAAGAACATCAAATTTGTAATGAATACGTATCACAAAATGGTATTAATTCCATTCTTTTGCTTTACAAGTTACTGAAGGAAATTTGAAACACCAATTACACTCACTTTCAGCTGCTCTCTTCAACGAAACCAACGTGTTGGCGACATCAATATCTGAAAGAACAAATTGCCAATCATTACAGGAACTGCGACAATTAAAGATGGCACTAAAAATTAAGTTATGTCACATACTTTATACCTTGAATTGATTTACAATTTAGAATTGTTAATGCACTCATGAGGACACAACAACAGATATAGCAAGGAGCATTATAATCCAATCAGCTCAGACAAGAGAGACCCCCTGTACCTTTTGAAACTTCCATTTGATCAGACTCAATTTCATTGACATTTCTGAGTGGATTTAGATGTAGTCTACCATTAAGTGGTGTTAAATTAGTGGTGGCCCCACTGGGCAGCACGAAAACTGTCTCAGAATACAGACATCATGCAATAGGAACAGACCAGATTAGGTGTTCAGCCTTGCATGCAATGGCATTGTTAAAGTCACTGCAATTACCCCTCTGGCATAAAGAGCCATTGCAAACACGTAAATATGAAAGGTTAGAAAACTTTTTATCAATTTATTGACCATACTTCACTTCAGCACCTTCACTAAATTTTGCTGCAGAGGCATATTTAAATTTAAAAAATGGTTCTTAAACATACCTGTATCCTCTATTTTTGACTGTGCCAATCTTTTGCTCAGAAATGGAAAAAGATCTGAAAAGAGAAAATAAATCATCACTCAAAAATAATAACCTCAATTACACCAATGATAATGTGGCACTTCTCACTGGGCACAAATAATTCATTAGTAAATTAGAGCATTTGGCATGGTTTTAAAAAGAACTAGCATCATACCCTTTTCAAATATTATGCAGTGGTAAAATACTGAGTGATGTCATAGAGTAAATTAATCTTTATAGAGATGTTATGAACGTTGCAATAACCTTTAAGGTAATGTCTTAATGTCACATCCTTTGCCTTAAATTTAAGTTTTTCTTTACAACGGGGAACTTTTGATGCCATATTAATAAGGTGTTGTCTGGAAGTGGGTGGGAATTTATTCTGTGTGGCAATAGGCTGAATTCCTACGGGTGGATAAAGATGTGGCAAAAGGCTTAAAGAAGATGAGGCTCCAATGCTCATATCGACCACCACCTCCACCAAGCTTCTGTGTTGCCATGGCAATGATCCATCTGTCATCTGGTAGCAGGTTGATTTACAGCGTTGCCATGGGGAAGCTGGTGTCTGTGTGTCCACCATGAAGCTATCTGCCTCATCACATTGTCTTGCTGAGGTCAAAGGTCAGCATCTGGCCAATGCTGATGAAGATAGAGGGCGCTAGTCCTTGTAGTCATTAGCAACCAACCTCATCTGACTTCCTGCAGCATTCTGTTAATATCAGCAGCTGCAGAAGCTTGTGAGGACCAATAACCATAGCAGTTGGCACTCATCTACCACTATGCACAAAAGGTTTAGGTATGGAAAGCAGTATTTTCATTTATATGGTCAAGGAGTAGTACCAAGGGCTGTAGGAACAACACTATCCATCCCACTGTGTTATCCATGAGTACCATATACAAAATGATGTTGAAGCTTTCATCGCTTTTATGCTACCTTAGGCCTGTAGCCAGCCGCTGGCGTTGAGTGGATCTTTTCATAAAATTGTGAACTTTCATACAAATTTTAAAAATAACATTTCCTGATGTGGACCAATGTGTGGACATGGACCAAGTTGGGTGGGTCTAACAACCCCCTAGCCCCCCCCCCCCCCCTTGGCTACGGGCCTGTATCTGGCAGAACAAGCAAAGATATGGTCAAAAGTATGCAGTGTGCTTAGTGTTAACCCAACCACATGCATGGTGATGCAGCTAAGAAAGCCCAGGAATATCACTATTGCGGCTTTCACAATTATGAGGCCTAATGAAAAGTCTCAGTGTCACTGGCAGTGGCAATTGCGAATGTTATAGTGGGCACCACGCAAGAAAATAGATTAATCACCCATTGGACATTGCTATTCGACACACTCTGACAAAGCCAATGAGCAAACAATGAAGGGATTTCCTGCAGCCTTATTTTTCAGCTGCTAACAGGATAGAGCCAGTAATGGAAAGGAGGCTGCCCGACGCATGCGCCATCGCCAAAAGACACATTGCCATGGCAACGAGATGCACAGGGGCATCCATCAGGAGGGCCACAGAGGAACTGCTTGGCTTGCTCCACAAATTGCACTGCAGTCCCTGGACATGCCTTGGACTGCTGGATGGCAGGTTGCTTGTCAGATAGGAGGCTGCCATACCCTGCCAGTTAACTGCTTCATTTGGCCAGCATGATTACACTGGCAGCCCGGATGGAAGTTATAACACACTTGACCAGAATCAGATAGCCCCATCCCAATTCAATTTACTATTCATGAGAACCATGGTATAAAGCACTCTTACGCATTAATACTGTAAACCTTCCTAATAAGAAGCAGTTGGAAGCGTATTGTGTTTAGGAATCCACATAATTAATATGTCCATCCCGGTTAGCATTCTTCAGCACCCGAAGCCAAAAGGGGCCAATGAACCCTTATGGTAAAAGCAACACTAAAATCCAATTGGTCTCAGGATGTAACAATCCCCAAAAATTAGTCATAAATTAAACAAGATGGAACAGAAATCCCACAGGAAAAACCCACAACCCGGGAAATCCTATGGATTATGCGCCCACCGTCATCATGACCTCTAGGAATAGTTCCGATAAAAGGCAAGCTTCTTGGGACTAATGACCTCTTTCAGGAGATATACAACAGCAGAGGATGTGGCGTAAGACAATTAGAAAGCCCTATAAGGAGATGGAGTGGGTGTGACTTACGTGGGGAAGGCGTGTTAACGTTCGTCTTCTGTGGCGTCAAGGGAGATGGTCGTACCCTGAAACGGAAAAAGGGAAAAAATCAATGATCAAGCCAAGAATCATTTCACTAATATGAAGTTCAATCCTAAAATCATTTGGCTAATCAAAATTTATTCATTGCTTATAAGGCATAACCAATTACTTTTTTGATGCAAATAAACAAAATTGGATTGGAAACAAAGCAAGACAATAAATAATTGTTGTAAAATCATTCAATACCAACTCTTTGTTTAATGTAATCTGTAATAAAAACTTAACAATGAACAGGAATAACCGAAACATCAACACGTCACAACTCAATTGCATAACTATTTGAATACATATTAAATAATTTACCAATCCTTATCTCAGAGCCTTTGACCAAATAGAGATGCATAGCAAAATGAGTTACTGTATATAATAAAAAATGTCTGGTGATTAAATTTTTTCATAAATACCACAGTGGACTTCTAACAGAACCTGCAACTACTTTATACTCTAGCAACACATTAATTATTTGAAGCTCTAGCATGAAAATAATTGCGATTTTCCCTGGAGCACACCGCAGACTGCGTTAAGTGTGATTTGTATGATAGACATCGCAAGGCTGTGCGTGGGGGCAGTGACTCTCCCAAGAATATCAATGAAGCCAGGGCAGCATTTTGACGCAACATGAAGATTCAAGGCTCATTTTGGCCAATTACCATCAATGTTCTCAACCCTAATTCCTGTGATGGGGCTGTCAATTTGTAGCACAAGTCAATAAACCCCTTACAGTGATTTATTACCAAGAGCACCATTACTATGATGATGAATTAGAGTTCAAGAATACATGACAAATATGATATCATAACCCTGCAATAGTTATCAGCTGGGTATATTTGTGGTAACTACTAATTAGCGTGGAATTGGGTCTTTCCTATCTGGAAAATCATCAAACTAGCATCTACTGTTTAGCCACATCATTTGGTTAAACCATTAAACTAGCACTCCTTGCTGTATGGCTTTTTTCTATTTTTAAGTTTGTGTCAAAACATACAATAAAAACAAGTGAATTCAAAAGGTTCCTCATCATATTATGGTTGGAAGTTTAGATTAAATAAAATGTCTAAGTGATTTCCGGCAGGACATTGAAACATCCAGTCATGTCATTTGACCATGAAGCTGCTCTCTTCTGCCTTCATAGGAAGTATTAGGAACCTTCTAAATTGCATCAATAAGACTTTATGGTCATGGCTTTGAGCCCACACACACTTGCTACCAGAGTGCGGAATGGGCAGCCACCACAGGGGATAGTGAGGCAATCAGTGGGATGATATAATCTTAACATCACCCAACACCCTTGACAATGAAGAGGCATCTTCCATGTCTGTCTGCAAGAGCCTTTGCCAAGGCTGCCGGATACTTCATGGCAAGGCAGCAGCTTCCCCGTTTCCATGGAAACCAAATTGATATCCTCTTCCTCCAGATTCTCTCTCATGAGCTCAGCAGAATTGATGTTGTGCCATGGCCGATGGTCCCCCCTCACTACTCGCGAATGCTTTACTCCACTGGATGGGCTGCGACTTGGTCCATCTCCATGGAAACCAAATTGACGCTCGTCTAGCTGCTGAGCAAGTAAAGCAGCATCCCTCCTTCCTTCCCCCTCATCAGCCATTTCCCTAGCAACGCATAGATACCTCAATGCGTCATGTGACTTGCAGATTGTCATGTTGTCACAGCAGCAAAAAACCTCATGAGTCTATTTTCAATAAGCCACACACATAGCACTATCGCAAAGATTAAACAGACTAGTTCTTACAAAATTGTCAAAGAGCCTGTTATATCATATATGATGCACGAGTTATCAATTAATCCACGGACTAGGTAAGCAACAATTTCCATTAAATACAGAAAAAAATAAAACATTTTTTGTAAATGTAATGCGTACCTGTCAAATATCAAATGTGTCTCTTCTAAATATTGATCCACTATTTTAAATCCTGCCAGTTGCTTATTAGAATATAATTATATAAAAAAAACCTAAATTTTTGTCTCATCAGTTCTGACATAAACACCGAAGACTAAAAGATGCTCAGAGAAAACTAGAGAGATAGTGAAATCATACAAACTATTCTAAGACTGAGGCCGAATTCCTACACAACAGAATACTACATACAAAGAACAATAGCCGTGAGCAAAGCTTACAAGAAAGCATTTCCACTCACATCCAAGACCAAAAGACCCATTTAATGACCAGACCAATTTAATGACCAGATTCTATGATAAATCAGCACTTGCTTTGATGGTACAGGTCTATAGCATGCTGGGATATATCATCATGAATATCCCAATACACTTTGATACATGTGCACACTTCAAGATACAACATTTTGATCAGTGCGAAAGCCATCCTCAGTTGATCGCAGTGTCATACATAGTTCTAAAATCTAAAATCAAGCTTGTATCAACTTTAGCTTTTTAACAATATCTACAATTGCAGCACGGTCACACCGCTGCATAGAATGTTCAGCTTTCTGTTGTTTGCGTTAAAAAGCAGTGAATTCACAATGACATTTGAATTTGATATTCGAACTGAATTTTCAAGCGACTTAAGAAACTTGTACAGAACTAAATAAAATAAATAATGCATGACATGATACAGGGCCTGCCACACTTTCATAATTGTGTAATGTTAGCTGATGTTTACCTCAGTCCAGTCCAGTACAGGTGAACACATACGAATATACAAGGTTGAATAAACAGACAGCGGAGTGCACAAATGATACAACTCTAACAATTATGCACTGAGTGATTGTTGCTCTCTGGCTCCTGTCCATGATGCAAATATTCACCATTTTATCATCCAAAATTTATTGATCTATCCACATACCCTGGCTGAAGTACTTATCGTCCATTACACACACAATTGCTAACAACAGTCACTATTAAGTCCCACTATTCAATGTTACTGTGCCAGAAAGGCTATAAAATATTACTCCCATGAGCTCGTTATTAATTCATCGATTGGCGCTAAACTCAATTATCATAATTTGTCATTTGCTTTAACTGAAAAACACAGCGAGATGCAACTGACAGCATAACAAATGGCACTACATTTCCAGATTTTAATTAGCCACGATTCATCGGATTCAATTATATACTAATTGATTGGATTTTTTAGTAAAAGGATTACCGATGGTGAAAATGCTCTGAAACCAACAGCACTCAGTTGAATGGTTTCCTGACATATTAACATTCTCGGGATCCAATTGTACGTTCTTATCTCTATTCATCCAAGGTTCTTATATATGCGAGAACCCATACTGATTTCCAGGTAGCTGCATTAACCTGATCATCTGCGAGAAAACACGAACTTGTACTGCTGATTTACAAAAGACTGTTGCATGTTCTGCTTTCCCTGCCAGGCAACTGCTAACCCCACCCAAGTATTGATGTATTTCACTATTCACTGGTTTTCCAGGTCACTGATGAATCAATATGCAACATTACATGAGCTCTTATAATAATGCTTCAAGGTTCTAAATAAATTAAACGGCTATATAATGCATGTATTCAAGCATCTTCAAAACACTGCTAGAGAACCACGTATTTAGTTGGTGAAGGGCAAGAATTGCATGAAACATTGGTTGCATGCCAGTTGTACCCATCTTCTATGCTAAACAAACATATCTTTGGTTGCTAGGCGAAACTGTAACCATGGCAGCAATATACTTGGCCTCCATTGGCTGCTGGGGCCGCTACCATGGTAACGGCCTAACATCAAAGGTGGCAGCACAGGCAGATGCTAAAACCCCACCTGTTGCCATGGAGACAAGACCACGCGGTTTCAGATTACAACGTTGCTTATCATACCAGTTTTTCTAAAGTTTTTTTCTTTCTTTGCCCTTTTTCTCACAGTGGGATAGAACAATCGACACCATGTTGGGTTTTAAGGATTTTTGTGATTTTTGTCCTCTTCCATTAAAGAGAACTTGGTGATAAATCCTAACTTCAAACCAAAATGAGCAAAGATGCCAAAAAGATCATATCCAGCATATATGTTGCTGGGAGACCTCAATTAAAGTTCAGCTTTAATTGCCTCGTTCAGTCAAAGCACATCTAGGCTATAAAAACAACGTCATGGTCAATAAATACCATGGTTATGAGCAGCATTTGTCATAGTAGAACTATATCAACCACTAATAAACATGTTAGGTAGCCTAGGGGTGTCATTCACTTATCAAATGCATCTGTTCAGCAGTGAATATGCTAATGATAGCATGTGAATAATCTACCTATTGTCCTTTTATCATGACTTAGTACGTACTATAACAAATCAATTATCATTCTATCTTATCAGTATGCAACACACACTATTGCAACAGCTTATCACATAGCTGCCTGCCTGCAGCATGTACAATGCAACTGTTGAACTCTCTCTCCCCCCCCACCCGACATTTGAGTTCAAGCTGTTACAGCATAACTAATCTGGCATCAGATGTAAAGGTCAAATTCATGAAAATATCATCTCAGAAAATCATTTACACCTGCATAAACAAGGAAGATATCAAAACAGACATTTGCATAGAATATTATTCCCATGATCAAATTATTAATTCTGTTTTCACCAATCACTGCACAGACCTAAACTTTCCTAGTCTTTCTGCTTTTAATATCGAAAATATATTTTTCCTAAAAATTCATCATAATGCACATCATGGATTAAATTATTTGCTACTAATATTAATTTAGTATCCATCTCATCAAAGGTACACAGACAGCAGCAGCCTAACTCCTACGTGTTTACAGCGTCCCTAATAACAGACACTTGGCGTCAAAATCCATGAGGTTACCATGGCAACCAAAATGGCGGCCAAGCCAGAAATCCCACAAATGATTCACAGCATGAAATCATAATATGATGGGGCGTTTCATGCTGTTATGTCAATGTGTATTACTCACTAATGTTCAATAGCATTCCCTACTTACATTGTTGGCAATAGGGTTTTTTTTTTCTATTAAAGACCACATGAAAATGTCTGATGCCAGTGATGCACTTCACAAGCCTCATCCCCATCGCGTATGATTAAGAATGACTAAAGAAAGTCACAACAGAATGCTTCAATACACATTATAAATAATTTTATCATGGGATGTGCATGTACTATGAACAATGTACTATGAACAAACAGTAACATCTATGCAAAATGTATTTTCACAAAATTTGGTTTTTGCTGTAATACATTCTAGTTGCAACACTCTTAGCTTTGTGGGCTCTATTTCCATCTTAACGAGCCAATCACTGAGAAGAGCCACAATCCTGCCACATCCTTCTTACTTTTCACTCATAGAACACCATCAGTCACAACTGAACTGGTGCAGTATGCTGTGCTCATGCATATGGCCAAATGCAGTGTACAGAGAAAAATGGAGAGCAAAATGGAAAGCAGGGAGCAGAGAGGGAAGAGGAAGGAGACCATCTGTCAACCTGCATAGGACACCCAGCTGCTTTCATGGCTCAATGCATTGATCAGAGGGACCATGGTGGGACAATGGAGAGAGTGCTAGGCACTGATTGAATGGGTCTACTAGAGTGCAGCAACCAATAGGCTTTCTCTGGTATGGTGCTCATCTGAATCAGCCTTACTGTCTATCCAATCGACCCTCACAACTGCCAGATCAATATTCCTAAGTCACTGTAATTCAGATCTGTCCACTTTAACCAAGACAAGGACAGTTGACTCAATAAGATTCAAGACCAAAAGTAGCTGAATCCATCTAAATGTCATGTAAAAATGTAATTTACCATGTCTGACACTTAACATTTTTGCTCGGTAATTGCCATAAGTAGGTCCATAACAAGTTTTTGTGATTTGATTGCCATCTTTTACGAAAGGTCAAAGCTCTTGAATCTAACATTTAACTGCGCTTTAATGGTACGCCTTAATTTTATACGACTGGTAAACCACTTTTGCCTCAGACCGATTTGTAAGGAATTGTCAGACCTATTGTGAGGAAGTATTATTCTTCCTCAGACCGGAAGAGATGAATCCCTTTAAAGGCGAACGAGTCTGGCTGACTTACCCGGAGACTACAGAACATCCACTGATGGACTGCGGGCTGACCAGCATCTGCAACTGGTGGTATGGATTGTATGGGGTCTTCCGCAATGCTTGCAACAGGTTGGGTCGATAGTCCGGATCAATCATCCATAGGGATCCCTTTCCTATACTCTGTAAAGACAAAATACACCAAATCAGTTAAACGCACTAAGAACAATTACCATCAATCAATAGCACTCAATACGCAAAGCGGTTTTAGAAATCTCAACCCGATCATCAATTACACTGCATTAATTTATTAGACTGATATGCCTGGTTCTACCATAATTATACCCTCAGCCACAGCATTAACAATTTATACAGCCAAATCAATAAATTCACATCATCACACAGTATATATAGATTACCCAAAATGGTCAATGAAAATAGGATTACTTCATCGCCAAGAACAGATGATTAAGCACAATACAGAATTTCAATTTAAATAAATTTAGAATAAAAAGCAACAATCTGGTTATTCAGAATGAGATGGATTAACCCTTAGGAAAACAATCCGATAAAAATCTTGCGATGTGCATTTTCAGGCATCCGCAGCCAACTAGCCTTGGGGAATGATAAAATTTTAATACAACAACCTGGCGTAAATGGATTTAAAAGGCAAAACATCAAGTTACAACAGACAGAAACCTTGATTTATATCAAGTAAACAATCTTCATTTATTTTCAAAAGATCCATATCATTATCTGCCAGCAATCCATAATCACAAAAAAGGAATATAACCCTTGGAAGTAATCTACAAGGTTACTGAACATGTTGAAACAAACCCTGTACAATGTACATTGAACATGATTATAAACATAATACTTTTACATGAAGGATCTGAGATGGACATGCTACATGTCCCTGTATGCTAACAACAGGTAGCCATAGTAACGTTCCATCATCAACAGGAAGTGCATGTTAATCAGGGTGATCCATGGGACCCGGAAATTGACAAATTAGAGGTCAGTGGTTGACAACATGGGTCAAGTCAAAATGACCAAATGAACATGATGAAGTACATACTGCCAATGCAATACTCACACGCGACAATAGACATGATGTTTCCATAACAATTTAGTTGGTATACTTTCAAGTGGTGATCGTTTTTCTTCTTCTCAGGAATCATGGATTGGAATCAACCATTATCATTTAATTAGCACAACAATAACGGCTCGATCATCGACATATGAAGCACCACAACTCATTGAACCGACCCAGTTTCGAACCCACGACTACCATGGAAGCGAACTGACACTATGTCGTTTGCTGAACCATCCCACTACAAACATAAATATTGGATTATCAGTATAAAGAATTGAAATAGTCCTCTTCACCTCAACACAAAACAATACCATATGCTACACAGGCATATATGTATCAATTGACCACCCTCAGACCATTGCAGACAGGTCAATTTAGGGTCAGCATCCTCTCAGAGGAACCTTCCTTTTATTGATGAAGTCATATATCAGAAAGACTTCTACTTCCTCCAGAGTGTGCGATTGATGACCTCAGGTGTCAAGGACCTCCAGAGGGCGACACCGACTTCCGCAAAACAAAATGATCACTGAATCCTACAAGATCTCAATCAATACAAAGCTATCCGATACAAAATGGACTTCGGACGAAAACAACTCCAACCCTCCTCAATTTCCCTAGAATGAATACCAAGGAAACCACTATGCAATAAATGATCCAGGACTCAGTCAACTGCATAAATATCTAAAGAGATCAAACATCTTCAAAGCATATCTCACCCTTAAACTGTTCAAGCATTTCAACAGGTTGTTAATCATGATAAGGTCAAGGTGCCTTCTGCATAACATGGATTTGTGAAAGTGGTTCAGTTAGCATGGTGGGAGACTCTTTGACAAAAAATTATCAAGAGGCAATAAAGAGGTAAATTATTAATGTAACTTGAAATGTTTACAAATTCACTGTGCATTAAGGTCTTTCTAATGAGTTTCTTTGTGTGGCGTGTAAATCAAGGTGAAAGTCTTAAAGTATACTGAAAAGTATTGTACATTGCACCTCGGACTAAACTGTGTAGTCCAAGATTGCACACAGCCTAAGCGCTCCAACACACTGCATGTGTCCCTGGGGTAAATGTGTAACATGGTGTGGACTCCTAAGCCTTACCATCTCATCAATACGTCTGCCACTGGTAGTTGGTCATAAAAGCTGGCTAAGCTCCAGACCAGTAGCATTGAGACATAAGATATGGAAACACAGACAATGGGCGTTCTCTAGTACGACTGTAACAAAATCTTCTAATTTACAAATAATAACAGTGCAAATTGTAACAATACACAATATAAATCACTATGGATGACATGTGTCACAAGTTGACTGTGCGAAACTGTGATAAAGAGCAGAGCTTTGCTGTCCATATTTGATAGCAGAGAGGAGTGTGTGATTACAGGACACTGTGGGTGCCCCCTGGCCACTAGCTCTGCAGTGCATCTGCTGCTAGGCAACCGCTACTGCATTGTCATGACAACAGCGCCATACATTGTTGCTGTCAGCCATCTTGGCCCTTGGAGACTCATGGGAGCCATATGAAAGGGAGGCCAATTTCTGGGAGACTCTTTCGTCTCACAAAATATCTGAGATATTACAGTAACCTGGCCACACTGACTTCATTTGAAACGTAAATTCACGTTCAATCAATGTTTTGAGCCAGCAATCTATATGTGTACATTTATTCATACACAGTACATCAGAATACAGGTATAGAAAAGAATGAATTATAATAACATGATAACATTACAGTTAGGTTAAATAGTACATAGAGAGTATACCAATGTACTTTTTCCTTTTTTTTCATAATATATCATACTTATCAGTTGGATCATGGAGTCACTATATGTATAGTGACTCCATGGTTGGATAGGCTTTTCACTTTACAGAGTACAAAAGTATACAGATGATATCATATAGCACATTAGTCCTTTTGTATTGGACAGACTTATGGGGTTATTGGTTGGACCATGTCTTATATTATGTATATATCCATGGTCGGACTTAGCCACTCGCACAGCTATTAAAACCCCCACAGACTGAAGCAACTGAAGTGTGTGATTTACTGGTATTTAAGGGAGTTCTCTGCAATCCACACACCAATCACTTCTTATTGTGCAGAGCACTCTTGATGTAGTGGAATGACAGACCTTAGGCCAGACATTACTCACTACCTCTTTGGAGAGTCTTTGGGTGGGGGGCAGGGGCACATCAACCCTGCTTCCCAGCAGCCACAGTTCGCAAATATCTAATTACAGTTACCATGGAAACCACGATAAACTAGGTGCTGTCATCCCGGAGTAGAGGTTCTTTAGCAAGTGTCCATGTAAGCTCGAATCTCTACTCACAGACTGCTGCTGCTAGAGAATGCATATACAACAGTTGAACGACAGTACCATTGCCATGACAACCACCACGTGCACAATGTTACAGCTGTGCACAGCAACATGCAATGACCTGTTTTGACATCACATATTTCAACTCAATGTTTTGTGTGCAACTATCATCTGGTCATATGTGAAAGCGTGCTAGATGCAACCAGCTTATTTGATCGTGCAAACATTTTATTTAGCTTCATGAATCTATATCAGGCTATGTGCCTGCATCAATGTCTTAATTATATATATATACTAGTATAAATAAAAAATAATAATTTTGTTTATAAAAAAAATATATATATATATATATATATATATATATATCAAGCTTGGTAATAAGCTGTAATAATAGCACTCTAATTATCAACTGATAATATCAAGGACAAATACAACTGACCATTGATGGCCAAATACGTTATGAAGTATACATATAATATTATTCTCTTTCAAAAATACTGCGAACCTCTATAATGCTAACACAACAGATTATTTGAAAACAAATCTTGTTTACACTTGGCTTTTAAAAAAAGGCTTTTCTTTAAACGTATTTTTACCATGAGCCAGTCTGACTCAGAAAGGAGCTAAGAGTCTTCCAAGCATACGAGTGAACACAGGGGAGCCATTTTGGCTTCACACACAACCTGTTGTCATGGAAACTGACGTCCACTTCCTAATATGGTCACACACAGGTCACGTGACTCCCATAATCCAGCTGCAGCTCCGTCCTCTCTCTCCACTTGGAATGTTTTTACTTCCATCAAAATGAATGCGGGCTTTGTGTGTAGCTGTTATGGTGCCAACCACTTGTGATCACTTGTTGCCAGAACAACACATTCGCCTTATTTACCACTTTCTTGATTAAAAGCCTGGTCTCAAATATAAAGACTTAAAAATATATATTTCATATTTCATTTTAAATCTCAATTAAACGCAGATTATGTCTTAACGTCCTTATAATTTGATATGAAAGGGGGTTGTCATTTATTAAATGAATAGGCTGCTATCAAAATCTTCAATAGGCATTACTTTCAACGCTCATAACAATGCCCTACTATAAAACATTACACACTGATAAAATATACTAACAATTAACAATAATAATCATATTCATTATTATTGAGAATATCTCTAGTGAATCCATGTTTTGATCAAGTTTCATACCGAATGCATCGAGCTATTAAATAATGCACGATGCAGTGAATTTCAAACATATCTACATGATACTCAGTTGATATGCACATCACCAATCTATTAACCACCTGATTGGATTAAGGCCTTTCACATCGACGTGAACATCTGTAATGTAGCAATATACCAGAGGATATAATAACTGATCACTAGATACGTCAACAAGCCTAAACAGTAAACATACTCATTTTTTAATGCACTGCATTTCAGAAGTTCTTAAGGGCATAAAAAAGTGTTATACTGACGTCAAGAAATCTCAGGCAAAAGTGTGAATGGCTCCATGCATAATGAATGCACTGAGTGATCCATTGCACTGTAAGGTCTGTGCAGACCAGTGAACATGACACCACTGGTGAAATAAACTGTATGTAATGGCACACTTTTGATGGACTACAACCCGATTAGCCGCTCTATTAACGAAGGTTAACACTTAATTCGGTGTGAAGCAATTACACACCTTTGGCCTGATCAGGCTGAGATCAGGTTTCATTGTTTAAATGAGTTACATGCTGTTATGGCATTGTTCTGCTACTGGACACACTAATGACATTAAAGCCATGACAAACAATAAGGATCACAATTATCATGGAGGGGGGTCTCACACCCATGTCATTAGACACATTAGAATATATATCATTATATCATTTTTTACACTTATTTTTGATTTGGAATGCAGCCATGGCACAGGAATGACAATTTCAAAATCATTAATCGCTGTACAAGTCTGAATAAAACTTGCAAATTTTCCTTCAATATGCCACAATTGAGCAAAAAACTGAATCCATTAAATTGCCATGATGATTATGATCAAATATATTTTTTATCATGAAAACTGTAATGATGCGATGATTATGCCGAAACTGACAATATTCACAAACATCCACAATTTTCTTTCTCAAATTTTTTTTACAACTTTAATTCTTTTGTGGTGTTTTTAGTGAGAGTAAGTCTACCAATTTGTAAGAGTAATTCTACTAACAGAAAGATTTGGAAATCTAATCTCCTAAACATCCCATATCCCTTTCAACCATCCAATAATCTGTCAATTGGTTGGTCAACCAATAAATAAACCATGTCAGCTAATAATCACGGACATGGCAAAGGTGGATTACCCTAACCCCTCAATGGGCCCTCATCCATTATTTGGCCTCTGGTCTGCAATACTCTTGTCTCCATGGCAATGCCATCTTTTTACGTACCCCAGCACCCTTGTTGCTATCTTTCTGGCTGACTGGCTTGAATAAACACACTATTGCCTTCAAAGCATTACCAGCAAACAATAAATAACTGTACAGCCATTGGCAAACTCCAAAGGGAGAGGCTTTGAAGATGTATTAAATAACACCAGAAAGCAATTAAGTATGTAGCCTATGTAGGACAATATGAATAGGAGCAATCAGAATGAATTCTATAAAAAAACAAATGACCAAATAAATGGATTTGAAGCTGTATATTGCAAATATTTTAACTGACAAAAAAACATTAAAAAAATTCAGCAAAAATGAAATGCAATCACCTTGTACACGTTATCATTGCTATGAAGGGAAGAGAACAATTTCGTGAAAATTAAGACAGTGGGAGTCCACACCATTGCAAGTTTCAGCTTAAGTAGCAACAGAAATCCTTGGCCCTCTGCCACACCGCAACAACCTGTACTTCCCCTCATCAAAATTTCACGACTACAAATGATGCGATCAACACCCAATCATTGAACGAAGGTCCCAAACCATCACATTACTTGAAAGTAGCTGCTCTCTTTTAGCTTCCTTGCATGACAACACGAAAGAAGAAACAAATGCACACCTGATACTCAACATATGTCTTGCTTTTAGAGTGCAGACAACTACCAATTTAGGCTAAGTCAGACAACATGTGAGAACAGACAGTGCAAAGTATTGTTTGGTTCATAGAATGGTTTTTCCAACCTTTCAATATTTGGCATTAAGATTGTAAATTATTTATATTGCTGCATTGTTCAAACGAATCAATTTGTTAGTCTGATTGTCTGATTCGACAGAACTTACATTCTAAGTCCAGTACTTGTTCTTATAATGATATTACATTATTACCAATAATTATGACGTTATTCTGCTTTTACCTTAATAAAAGCAATATTAAATGTCAATGAAACATGATACATCCAGCAATCCAGTCAAATATCAGGATATAAATATAGCTTATAATCCTTCATCATCATCAAATCAATAGTATTTTCACAAACTCTTCTAACTTCAAAACAAGTATTGGTTCTCATATTATTGAGCTGTAATGAGAGCCAAAGTATGGGCTATAAAAGCAAATATTACGTGTAAAGTTCTTCAGACATGGAAATAAGAAATGGTTACCGCTATATCTCAAACCGGTACACCCTGGTAAACTGGTACAACCTGGTAAATCTGCCTTTAAGTTACCACGATGATCACGGCGTGAATGCACCCTACCTACTTCATGCAACCCTTGGAGCCAAGTCTACTTCAATATTTCAATATAAAAAGTGTTAAGAAACTAAAAATCAATTATATGTATACTTACATGTCCCTTTTCCTTGTCAACCTTCTTGAAGCATTTGTTGAGCGACAGATTGTGCCTTACTGAGTTCTTCCATCCAGTGGGAGCATTTTGGAAGTACGGGAAGTGAGTGAGTATCCAGTTGTAGATGTCTTTCACAGGTAACTTCTTGCTCGGGGAGTCTTCGATAGCCATAAAAATCAGACAACTGAAGGAATAAGGAGGTTTGTTGTTGATGTGTTTGCGAGGGTTATATGGCACAGGGGGACTGTAGGGATTATCCGTTTTCGCTTCGTTTTCTTTCACGTCATCCAACGGACTCGGACACAGAGCGTCCTCCCCACCGAGGTTCTTGAGCAAATCATTGTCCTGCAGCCAAGCCAAACTGGTCAGTTCCTCGTCCTCCTCCACAGGTCCTTTTTCTAAGCTCAATTCAGCAAAACAGCTGGAACTTAAAGGATCCGTAGTCTCCTCTGGTTCCATGATTTGCAAAGCCATGGACAGAGCAGAGCCTGGGAAACTCTGGCTCAAACTGTCGACCAGTCTCTTGCGCATACACGCATCACTCTCGTCTGGGATTCTGTTCGGAGCCATGATGGGGCTTTGGGGCTGCTCCGGGACACCCTCGCTATCTGCAAAGACAAAATAAATCACCACATTAACTTTACAATACAACTATGCTTTTATAAGAAGTCTGTATACAAGAATATTAATGTAAAGATATCTTTATCCCATGCAAAAACTCAAGAACTGTCTGACCACTCATGAAAACTGTCTTTCACTAGTAAAGTATGTCACTGTCACAACCTAACAGAAGCCACATACAACTACATTTAAACCAGCCAACCTTATGTAGGTCTACATATTTGCCTCAGATAGGTCCTACTTCGACCTCTTGTCCTGGCATAAGTTTATACTATTCAAGTCCCCACCAAGCTCCAACTGTCACCAACCTTATCAGCTATGAAAACAACATGTATAAAACACATCAATTACCGACCTGAGCAGTTGTACTTTCAAAAAATATACACAAGTGAAACATATTACACTTTTATGGAGTAGCTATTATACATAATCATAGAGCCACAACAAAGTTATGAGTTCCTGCACCCACACACTGACAACCTGTCCCAGGCGCCATGACATCACATATTAAAAGTTTACACCAACTTTGGGTGCTCATCAAAGTTACTTTCTAAAAACACAGCTCGACAAATCATCACCTAAGGATGCACAGAACCAACCTGAAGTATACTAAAGTGATGGAAGACAAAAATGGAGCTGTTAAATGTGTGTCAATCCAGTAAAATCGGTTGCCACGCAGTCAGTGGTTGTCACTTGCCACCATCTTGTCCCCCTTTCGCTGATGACGTTGCATCCTCTCTCCTCATGATTCGCGACCAGCCAAGCAGTCAGCTGACCCACTCTACACGTTCCCATGGCAACGAGTGTTATGCAAATGGGCCCCCTATGCACACCACACAGCAATCCATGGGCCATGCACACTTGCTTTACTTTTCTACTCTCACAGCTCAAACTCTATATTATCATATCATCCTATATATTGATCCCAGCATTGAACATAGAGTTACATATAAATATGTACATAAAACAGCTACATGCACATCATAACCACGCTTTAAGTTTATCAAGTATGTTAATAGCTGTTAAATAACACATTGCATTTTCCTGTATAATATATAGTAACCAAGATTATCATCAATTCAACCATTCAACATCTGTGTATATTATACACCAAATGTCAAGTAAAAGTGCAAAGATGTCCTATGTATACTATCATACCAAGTAGCCTATGCTATACAGTCAGTTTATTGATCTCAATGTAGTGTTGGAAACTAACCATAAAGGACCTCAAATTCACAACAGTCTAATCCCTTATAACCACATTTTAGCTAGTTCACAATTCAGTCAAACACCATGACAATATCTATAGTGTAATATAGAGTGTGTGACACAGTGTGATCACTTCATGACATGTTTGACAGCTACGACCATTTGTGTGATAGTCACACATGGATATATGGGTCATAAAAGTGTTTGTTCACTGAGTGACCCAGTCCCTATAGTTCACTATGAATCGGCATTCCAATGTCCAAAAATCTCAGGGCTATATGGTGTATCACGTTGGTTGTTTTTGGTATTAATAGCTACAATTCTTTTGTCTCTCAACTGAGATATTACATATCCTTAAGTCCTACATTTGTCCCAAAGTAATGTATTACAACTGCTAATGTTACAATCATGTCTGTGTTTCAATGCTACTGTGAGATAAAAGACACCAATTTGATATGGATGAACAAAAGTATCACAAACTCATATTTAAGACAATAAAGTGCTCCTTCTACAATTATGCATTTAATATATATAATATCACATCTACATAAAACATTTTAGCAAAATAGCGTGGCACTATCTATCATCCTACAAATTTGCATAACCCCAGGCTAGAGACAGACAAAAATGCTGCAAATTGCAATATATTTATGACCTTATAATTTCTGGCTCATTAATAGATGTACCTGTACTGTCCTCAACTCTCAGACCGACTGACAGCCAGCAGCTGAATACCACGTATTTATTATTTTGTCTAGTTATAACAACAAGCCAATGGACTCAATAGCAATTTATGGGGATTATCTTTTGTGGCACTCACGATCTATTGTTTAACTTGCACTTAATTGTTTGTGATATTTACAAAGGGTCAGTGGATTTAACCCTCACTTAATTGGAAGGTAACAAAAGTTTCCTTAAGACCAACTCAATTTCTAAACCCCCCAAGAGGGCATTGTCATTTTTAGTTACCCCCTTCAAGGGGTAAATGCAACTCATGGTGTACAATGGTAAAATACCCCCCAGGCTTAAAAATAGAAACTACTATTTCAATGCCAGTCTCAGAAAGCTTCTCAAAACATTTAGGTCACATTGACCTAGATTATAAGGGTACGTTCATTTTCCACCCCCTCCAGGGTGATTAGCTTGGTCACGAGGTAATTAATTAATTTAATTACAAGACAATTTTCCTGATAGCAACAAGCTCAGGGAAATCACCGCAGTGGGGGAGGAGGGCAATGCTAATCTATGTGACAAGACTCAATATTAATGCCAAATGTTAAATATGTGATAATTTGCCTACATCAGGGTTGGATATTATACTTCCAATATATATTCTGTACCATTTAATGTAACACAGCCTTGTAATATATCAGCACAAGTCAAAGTATTATCGAAATTCCACCTTATTTAATGTTTATGGTCTAGCCCTAAGAATAGTAAGTTGGAAGGGGGGGGGGGGGGTTGCTCTCTTTTTACAATGCACTTACATACAATCACACATGCTCTAATTTATTGTAATTAAGTGTCAACCAAACTCACCAGGAATTCTTTGAAGTCCTACCCCCATCAATTGAAAACTGACCAATTAACACTTTAACAAATACTTATAAGTACTCCCGTAGAAGGCATACATGCAGTGCCTTTGATCTTGATAAAGGCAGGTGGTTCAGGACTTGGCACCACTGATAGACACAATTAACTGTTCCATGTAAATGAGGATGCTAAAAACTCGCAGAAACAGTGGAAACTGCTACTTAATACTGCATGTACATTAAAAGGAGAGATTGAGTGGTTCATTATCTAATTTGCTTCAACAATTAAACATGCCTATAATTATATCATAGACACTTGGAGCACTCAATGTTAATCTCCTATTGATCAATGACATCTGTTCAACCCATGACATTGACTGAGCCATTTGGATTTAGTCATTTAACTGCATCACAGATGATAAACAATGCTGACCCTTCACATGCATCACACAAAATAACTTCAAGCTGTTAAACCGATCGATTAAGTTGAATAACATGTGGCCTGTCAATCAATCAATCAATGGGTCTCTTAACTCTTAAGTATTACCCTCCACGTGGGGCAAAGTGACGTAATATCAACGAGTTCACAAAAATGCACAGAAATTGCAAACTAAAAGTTTGTTGCCATCCTTATTTATACATCTTGACAAACAAGTACCTTGACCTATAGCTACCTATGACCTGGCAGTATATTGGTCATTTAAAAAAATTTATTTATGAAGTTTCTCCCTGATTGTGAGGATGTATTTATAGCTTACCATACATGTGCTATATTATTACCTGGAAAAAGGGCTAATGACTTGGCAATTACTATGGGGAAAATAACTTAGGATAAATATATCATGTGTTCCTATTAGTGCAAAATGTACAACAAAGGTGAAATAAGAAGCAGTTTGAAAGGACTGCTGCAGCTGCTGGATCATCGTATATCTTCAATAAATTCGGCCATTTATTTACATTTATATATTATGATATTGTATGCCTTTGATAAATTCATTAATTCTTGCCTACAGCATTGTTATTGTCACCACACATGAAACCAAAATCACGAAGTCACAAATTCCTGTCGATGCCTCTTGAACTGAATCTCACTGCTTTCAACCCTCATTTGGTTGCTGAGTAATGCAAAAAGGCCACACAAGTCTCCTGTGAACCTCTGAACACGGGAATGAGCCTGTGATGCATGGCAGCTCAAAAGATGGATCAATGGTGGAGAGCAATGGTCCAGAGCATCTCAGATGAGGAGGCTGCTGAGAGGATGCTGATCATGATAGCAGAACCTTGTTCCATCCCAGGGGTCATCCCTCACAAATCATGGAAATCAAGCTCAGTAAGTTCATTGATTCCATACCTTGAACCCTCCCCCCTCCCCCCTCACATACAACCCCTTTCATGGCCCTCAACCCTCAACCCAAGATGAAATAGCAAACAACCCAAGGGGCCTGACAATGCCATTGACTCCACATGAAGGGGCACCCATATAGCTTTAGAACCAATCACATGCCGTGGAAGACTATTATTAGGGAAAAGTTAGAATGTCCAGTAATTGTCCCTTGTCAATGCAGGGAGAACCCTGCAATGTTCAGCTTTTTCATCTCTGATGACACTTTTTCATAACAGCTGTACACCTAATGCTACAAATGTTTAATTAATTTTAGTGTAGCATTAAACTGTTAATATATGACTCTCTATTGACCTTCAAATTCCCAGTTCTAAATAAACTTTTTAGTACAATAATGTAATTGTCAAATGGAATAATCATTACGCCCATCTTATAATATTTTACTAACAGCTGTGCCAAAATTACTGAAAGCCTAATATTTATATATTTTCAGTTTAAATACCAATCTATGGAACAACTAAAACGAAGATGGCAAAATATATAAACTCCAGCAAAGTACCTTTCCTGGGTGAAGACATAGGGCCTAAATGTGAAATAAGAAAATTCCAAGCTTTAAATCTTAGTGACCTCTGTCGATTTAAATGATGTGTCATCAGTACTTATTGTTCTGAACCACTGTTCTGAGTCGAGCCTCAAACAAAGACTTTCAGAAAAGACCTCAATTCCAAGATTACGACCACAAATTTCCTTTCAGAATTCCCATATAATTAGCTCCACATGACAGACATCTGGCAATGTTATCATAATAGCAAGTGTACGTTAACACACAGCCCAGTAATAAAGATTTGAATCTAACCTTCGGAAAGAGGAGAAAGAGGAGAAAGCAGGTAATCACTCATCGTAGTGATTGACATTGTCAATATCCGGGGTATCCTAAAGCCCTTATAAAGTTCAGTGTTGTATCTGCATCAGCCAAGTAGCTTTGGTCAGCAGTATGTCCAGCATAGCGTTTCTGCTCAACTCTCAGGCCCTTGTGTCAGCTTGGCATCTTGCTCTTGCCTCGGCATATTCAGTTGTCATGGTAACACGATGCCTATTTCCCCATTCGCTATTGACATCCCGGCCTGGCGCTGCTGTGGCCTACCCCCTCCCCAACCCTCCCCCCCCCCCAAACCCTCTTTTCTGCTCCAGATTTAAGGGGGGGGGGTGCATGTCAAAATGGGGGCTGCGGTGGCACAATCATAATGGTATTATACCAAGTGCAAGACTAGCAAAAACAATAGTTCATCACACAATAGCCACTCGCATGTTTATCTGGGATGCTGGCTGGGGGAGGCCACTCAGCATTATAGATGTTTCAGGCCATGGCCTCATGCATTTTGCTTTCATATTGGGCAAACTATTTGCCATTATCGGGGCCACACGAAATAGAATCGCAGAAATTAATGCCACAGACTCGCTATAGACACTGCCCATTAATGCTGCCCCAGCAGAACAGTACATGCAATGCATCTATACAACTGAATACCACGCACCATTATGGCTCCACATTGCAGTTTGCCTTTAACCATTTTAGAGTGCATGACAGAATCGTCTAATTTGCCAACAAATCAGAGCTATTCAATCGCATTCTGAAAAACTTCGTCCAAATGATTTGTCATCATGCACAATTGCACATTCCAAGAATCCACCTGCTGGTGCCTGATGAGAAGCAAGAAATATAAAACACCTGACCTGGACAAAATAATTCTTAATAGCAAAAGAATTCCCGTAAATATGTCTAAATATTTTAGGCCAGTTAAGTTCACAACACTTTAATAATTCCATTTTCCTAATTTTACAGGAATGTAGGCCTATATCCAGGATATAATAAGAAGAAACCTAAATTCAACAATACTTTATCTTATTCCGTTTATGAGGATATATGTATATAGTTGGAGAAAGCAAATTCATGTCATGGAACCAGCCACAATAGGGAAACTTGCAGACTGATTCACGACTTGGTGATGTAAACCTCATGTAAGCTGTAGGACAAATCAAAAGCTGATTACTGATAAAACCATACGTCATGACAACTTTTAATATTAAACGGCCTTAATATTGCTTACTGTGAAACCCTTATGATTATTCACAGGACGAAAAACAATAATCAGCCTGGCGATGCCTATTTACGAGGCAATTTGTCATTCAGTATTTAATTGGACACTAAAACTGAACAACGCCCTTTTATCGGTGACCTGTGGCCTGAAAATGAGAGAAGAATATGTTTTGGGGGCAGAATTGACAATAGGCAGTAGTTAAATTAGGTGGGTCGATTTTCTGCCACAGACACACAAATTGTTGGTCCTCACGCCAACACCAGCATGCACAGTAAAGCCAGCACTGCAGCCTGCCTGCCGCCATGATATGAGGGTTAGCGGCATAGTTTCCATGGCAACTGCCCACGTGACCACTCAAGAAGCTGCTATGGATGCGCATAATGCAGCATCGTTGGTTTCCATGGAAACAGATTCCACCTGTGCCCGATTTTATCTCGTGAAGAGAAACATGGTCTTGTTGCTTTTCCTCTGCTCTTTAGTTTTAAATCTTATTTTCTGTCTTTCTTTTCTTTTTTTCCGACGACATCAATCCAAGACATTGCCGTTTCCAGAAAGTAAAGATTCCTCTTAGTAATGTCAACACTACAACATATCGGATACATACATATATTGGGTAAAAAGTCTGCAATGAGCTTGACTCACACTGCATTAACGTTGAATCAATTAACTAACAAAAAAAACATTAAAAATCATTGGCATTCTGGTTTTTTCAAAATTTCTTATCAGGCCTAAAATGCATACAGACGGAAGTATTTCTTTTGGCGCGAAACGAAATGGCACAAAGCAGACGACGCCCTGAGCAGCTAATGATCGACGTTAATTTCGCGCCAAAACCATCGCACCTGTCAATATTTGATCAGCTCATCAAACGCACAGCAATATCATCGCTATTTCCATGGAGTCTATACACAAACACTGCTTCTATAAATGACAATGACGCCTCTTTAAACACCGCCTGGGATTTCATGTTGCAAACAACACCAGTTGCTGGTTCTCATGTTCAATTTTTATCTACATCATCCGTCTCAGTTCATTAGGTGGAACTTGTAAAATCGTGACACCCAAATCACGGAGTCACTTAACCCTGAGCCATAACAATGAACCGGTAATACAGTTGACCATTGTTGATCCCAATCGATGGCCTATCGATCGATAGATAAATCAGTTAAGATCACAATTAGGTCTAGGCCTCTTGAGGTAAATACATGTACTGCTGGACTTGACACACACTTGCAAGGAGCATTAAAAAAAAAATTCAGTATCAAAAAGCACCAAACAAGAGTGCAAACAAAACGGACAATGAAATTTCACGACCACAACAATAAGAAGACTGACAACAAGGCATGAATGCATGTCAGATCGTCAATATTTCTTTTTGATCACAACAGACCTACTTGTCAACCTAGTTAAAGATATCGTATTGTACAATTGTAAAATGTAAGTAAAGTATTCCAAATTGCATAGATTAAATGAAAGCATCCTTACCATGTTGAATGTGTATGACTAAGCCTCACAAAATTCAACAATAATCTTGCATTGACAAATGCAATCCTGAGCATTAAAGACCACTGCAGCCAGAGCGGAGCATCTATGCCATCAAACACACACACCTGCAGCTCCTCTCAGCCTCAGGAACCGACCAATCACAGGCCTAATGTATGTATACGTCTCCATGGCAACAGCCCACGTGCTGCTGTCACCGTTGTCTCTGACAGGAGGACAGCCAAGCTTTTGTTTTTGTTGAACACCAGTCTTGTTAAATGATACAACAGCAAATAGTTGCACCAGTGTTTTGGTTATCCGCTGGTTAGTATAGTATGTTGCACATTAGTATGCTCTCAGACATCTCTCTGTGAGCTATTCATCCCTTGCATTTATTCTGTGCTGTGAGTCTGAAGTAATTGTGTTCCCAACTCAATTATTATGAGTTATGTTATGCTCTATCAGACAACAGCAAAAACAGTGTGTGAAGTGACTCAGTGGTCACAGTTGTACCTGTAGATCGAGATATGCGTTCCAATCTGGACTGGAAACATTTACATTAACAAATTAAACTAATAAAATATTTTACGCCGTTGGTTGCAGAAATTAAAGATATTTTTTGATGACGATAACAAGTCATCAAATAAATTTACATTTGATTGCAATTATTGTATTACCTTCCCCCCCCCCCCCCCCTCTATTCTAACCTCACTCCTTTAGCCACACCATTGCCAGGGACTATATTAGTGGTATAAATATTACATGAGACAATAGATTCCCCATAATCATCTGCATATTTATGCCACGCTCATGTCAATGTCTTTCTTAAACAACAGTTTTAACAGGAGGATTTAATTTCATGTCTGAGAAGATGCACTCCGAGACAGGTGGATTACAACTTGGTTGTTTTCAAAAATGAAATTTACGAGGCATTTTCAGAATCTATAATTGGCCAGTTTGATGTAGCTTTAGATGCATTGCCATTAGTCTGTTTTTTTCATATTGTTACAGAAGCTGTTAAGAGGCAGACGTAATGATGAAATAATACTAGTAGGAAATGGAATCCAATCAGTACAGTGGGAAAGTACCGCATCGCACGAGAACACAATCGGTTGAGGCATGGTGGCTCCAAGATTGAGGGCTGCAAATTGCAATTGTTATTAAGCCCTGTTTATCTATTTCCATTGAGATTTTGCATGGACTTCAATAAATTTCTCACTGATCAATCCGGTTCCATGACAATACCACTTCTGCAAATGGCATATGGAGCACAAAGAATGATTATTTGTTTCTATATCACATAAACTAGAAGTGCTAGTTGATGAGAAACGTGATCTGTCAGACTGACAACTTTCCACATGTCTGAAATATGCTTATTAAATGGGTGTGATAAACCATAATATTTATTTTATCATATCTCTTAATTGTCCAGATAGATTTCTTCATAACTGGCTTTTAATGATTGTCTGTGATAAACCAGAAACTTAAACTTGAAATATCTTTAAATTTTCCTAACAGATTTTTTTACTTTTTGCATTAAAACGAAGGTTAGGCCATATACTAAAGTCGTGCACTGACAGAATTTTTGGTCAATTTTTCTAACCCTAGAGTTCATTCAGGAGCACTGTGCCAGTCTGGGATGCTGTTTCGCGTCACAGGAAAATAGGTCCTTGGCTCTTAGAAACCAAGTACATTCCAATGACACAAAGTGCTGTTAAGCAGTCACGTATATAAAGCACCATCATAACATTTTATTACGCTTTATTAATAAACCGCTGCAACGCACATTTCAGTGTCTTCTGATAAATCAATCAGTGAAATTTGATCAGGTGTTCTCAGGGGGCACCAACCATGCAGAACCTTCATCCTGCTAAGCAGAAGCAGGCAAAAAAGTGACAGTTACAAAAACCAACAAAGGGAAGTAGAATGGATCAAAACGATTAGGCAAACAAAGGAATTGCAATCAATCGGCATGATCAGAATGACCAAGCAAGGAACCAATGGCTGGCAGAGCAGCTGATCACCCTGGATCCAACAAAAGGTCTACTAATACAGAACATGCCATGGCAATATGTATACGCAAAAAGTCTTTGTTCCCGCTGCTTTTGCAATATGACCATCAATCAGGTCCCATGAAGGCAAGATTCCTCTAAATGGGCAGCAGCAGGCACCAAGCAGCTCCACCCATGGAGAGACTCCAGCTGCATGGCTGCTGCATTGCCATGGTAACAGTAATCTAAGCGAGAAGCATAATGCTCATCAGAAGCAGCAGCAGCAGCAGCAGCAGTATTGATCAACACTCACCCTGGGTGCCACCAAAATCAGGCAAAAGGACCACCACTTACTGCTGTCAACCTCCAAATCAACCAGTTGGCAACCACCTCAAACTGCCATCTTTTAACTAAGGTATAGCATACCTTTTGACACTTAATGCGCAACAAAGGAACACACCAACGGAATGCAATTGAAATCCTGTCGTTCTAATAATAACACATTAACTCATTTTAACTGTCTTATTGTAATGATACTGTCAACAGTTTCATTCTCATCCATCATACTAGAATTTATCTCTTCAAAACTGATGGAAATCTAAAGAAGATAACCATGTTTGCAAAACTTCCATTCGATTTGACAATTTTCACAAACCAGAACTGCGTACTTCGGTGCTCATAATGTGTGCACTGACATCACACCTTCTATAAAATGTCATCAAACAGCTATAATACATTTCCAATTTCAAACATTAGCACTAGCTTCTTCGCATACTGCATAAATATTTCTTGTACTGCACTGCACATTTACCCCCTACTGTACAGCTAAGTGGCTCTCCAGTGCCACTGGGCAAATGGCACAGCGAAGGCCGAGATCCAAGAATCATGACAAGATCTTGGCACTCCAACCATTAACTGACAGACTATCATAACATGACAATGGATGACTAATGTTCTGTGGCTACGCGTTAATAAACGTCGAAAGTCATTTAATTAATGACAATCAATTGACACATCCAGTTTCTGGTTACCCACTGAGAACTACTCTTGTTGCATGCGTATGCTCGATGCAGTGTTCTGGCAAAAACATGTCTTCGAGTCACTTTATACAATGTATTGTCTTTTACGTCCACGGTATTATGATGTGAAGATTGAAAATCTGTTCGTGTTTTACTATTGTGCTATGTGGAAGCAAAGAATATCTTTCTTGGTGTAGCCTTTGGCCTGTTATCAGTCCAAACGTCACAGGAAAGTTTAAATAATTCAGTAAGGGAAGAGTGCCTGGGGTTTATATTGCCATTAGTTATGGTCCTCCTTTAACACCCTGTGTTACACCCATGGACTTGGAGCTACTTGGATTGTACAAAACCTTGCCCCCTGTTTAGTCCAAGACAAAACCAACACAACATGAGTGACATTCAGTGTACATTGACTTAACATGTATAGGCAAATGACAAAGAAAAACAAAGAAAGTGGTTGACATGACACAGAAGTCAAGAGATTCCATGACAGAAGCAGCAGCTTAAAGAAGTCCTCAACATCCAGCATCCCAGCAATGAGTGCTGCAGCTAGCCGCATCCATGACAGCAAGTGGCCAAAATAGGAGGCTAAAAATAGCCCCACAGCATGAGGGAGGTAGGGAGGGAGCCAGGAGAGAGAGAGAGAACAATGGTCCATCGAAGGAAGAAAGACAATTGACACTGACCTGGAGGAAGTAAAGCCATATAGTGACGTCACAGTAGACAGCCTTAATCGGCAAAGGATGACAGCACACACTTAAGATGACCAGCAAAGTAGGACAGGATAGGGCCCAGTGTCCACTAGCCAGTACCCTAGGTTCTCCCGGTCTCCTATTTATGCAGCAGCTACTTCCCGCGTCTAGCTGGCTGCACGTTGCCATGGATATAACGGCATCAAGCCGTTGCTAAGCAACTAGCGATCAAACTGGCATGGTTCTATTTTGAGAGGAATCTGCTCATCCCAGACGCCAGTGCTGCCCCTGCCAACGCCTTCCAATTGATTGTTACATGCGGAATAATCACTGCACGCAGTTTTTTGTAAAATTTTCACCAAAAAACTAAGTTTTTCTCTTCACATTATTGTAATACTAATTGTATTTATTATATTTAGTATTTATATATAAGAGTCTGAGACCAGGGTTACGATAGGCTGAACCATAGGATGCCTACTCGGCTTATATGATTAACTGCTAAAGACAGACGTAATGATGAGATGATAACACTAGTTCTAAGTATAGGCCTGTGGCAAGTTGCCCTACCCAAATGGTGGGTCACTTTAACTTGTCCCATAATTCAAGATGAAGACAATTTAAGGCAGCCGCACCATGGCATTGGCTCCAGAATTAAAAAAAATCTCAGTGAAGCCATTCCTGATGGCTTATAAATGACTGAGCAAGAAAAGAACCCAGAAAAAAAAAACCCTCCAATTAAGGAGCTGTCAGCGCATTAATTAACCACTGGATCTGGCACCATGCTTTGACAATGTCAGCTAGGCTTAATCAGAGAAGGGAAACCTCATCAAGTCAGTCCTCATAAATTAGCATTTTAAACCACACAAAGCAATATTTCATGAAAGGAGTTAATTAATTTCCGAAAATACCCCATTAACAGACAACTAACCCATGCTGATGATCTTGTAAATTTTTACCACTCAAAGCTACAATTAGTGACTCTGCAGACCTCGGACAAAATCAAGACCCAAAACATAGAGACTTGGGTAGCTTCGGAACAAAAAAACCAACCTACAATCCTAGAACCAAGTAGTCTAATTAGAAGTTCACATTCCAGCAGACTACACATTGTTCAACAACACCCACCAAACATATCTTGAGATTTTCTCAAGCTGACATGCGCATCAGGGCCCCACAGCTACAGGTTGCCATGGAAACTGGCAACTCAATCTAACAAGCAAAACTAACTACCTCAGATGCCTACCTGAGTCTTATGTAAGTCTTGGTCTCTTGAATTCTGATAGACATTGCAAGGCTGGAACACGCCCATTTCAATGGCTCCTTTTCAACATTGTTTGGCAGTGTACATCCAACAAACGACCAGGCCTATGTATGATATTTTTGTTCTAATATACTTGAGATATACACTCAATACTGACAAGGACTTACCTTAAAGGATGCACTTAATCAATATATAAATCAATCAATTAATCAATCAGTATATCATCTGCATGGAATAAACACTAATCACACTGATATCACATTCTGGTTCACAGGTGGTAATGAATATTCTGCTAGCTGCATGTGTTGGTCTCTGAAGTTCAACTAAATGACATGCAGTCCACTTAGTCCTTTAAGGGTAATTTGAGGTCATTTTTTGGCATGATATTCCATGATGACATTAGCTAAGCTGACCCTAAGCAGGTTAATCATTTTAATAAGCAACATGGAAAGGTGAAATCGAATGAAACCATAAACAAGTGTTAGAGCTGCTTAGTTGCTTTGTCACTCTAGCTTGGAAGCTTTTTTTTCTCTCTCCAAAAGTTGGGAATGTGGCAGCAACACCCAAATTATTGATCACGCACAGGTCTTACAAATGAAAAGCCTCAAACAAAGGCATTGCCTCATAATGCCCTCATTTGCCTGGTAAGGTCTCATTCAGCCAGAAATCTTTTTAATTCAGAAAAGCCTTCCTCACTCTGTTGACTTTCTCTGGCTTAACCTAGGCTAAAATCATTGCTTTTTGTATTGCTTTTTGTCTACATAGACAGACTGCCAGACATTCAAAGACAAAGACCAGCCTGAACACGATACAATTTTATAGAAAGCAATGTAAAGAAATTATCATTAACACAATTTTAAATACATAAATGCTAAAATCATTGCTTGTATTAATTGCTTCTTAATTGCTTCTTATGGTCTACAAAGACAGACTGCCAGACATTCCAAGACAAACACCTATTAAGCCACAGAACCTGATATATATAATTACAACCTAAATAATTCATTAAAGGAAGGAATGTAAAATAAATTATCATTAATAAAATTCTGAATAAACACCAACATGCTACATGCCATTTTGACTTAGGCCTATACCAAAAAGGTACTGTCGATCATCATACTTAACTATGGCCTGTTTATGAATAACAAACAGTGTCTGTCACCACACTAAACTAAAACAAGTGTGATTGTCCAGGAACATGCAATTTCATAATTGTTTGTTCAAATGTCATAGACACACATACAGTACTTGTGAGCGCATTCCTAGAGCCACGACAATTCAACATAAATAAATGTAAAAAAAAAAAATGTAAAACGCACAACAGGTGAAAGCTTTACCTGCTTTCCTGTAATGCATTGAACTAAAAGGACCAATCTCTACTGATGGAGCATCTATTCCATTCCATAGACCACAGTATCTAGCAAAACAAGACACGATACGTCACAATACCAGTTGACATTCTAGTACAATTCAAACAATACAACTAACTCATACCATTGACAATCATTATTGTTTTTGAAGATGAGCGTTGCGTCACTGACACATATCTGGTTCATTATCTGAACCAAAATTGGCAGGTGAGCAGTGAGCACTGCCACTGAACCGTGAAATTACCTCAAGTGCCATAAGAGTACATAGTATTACATACTATATTCATAGATGTTAAACTGACTGCCAGTATTCACACAGGTGATCATATCTTTTTGGGTCAATATTAAAAAAATCAATAATATTATTATATTATCTCCACATGTGATGAAAGGTTACAAATTATATAAGCTTCATTCATATCTATTATCATAACTATATCCAGATTTCCTTATCTTTTTTTTTAAATTAAATTTTGTTCCCTTGTTTGTTTCTGTAAATATTAGCTTTTTTCTGACTTTTTTTGTAAATAGCCCCAATTTATATGACAAAGGACACACATAAGCCCGTGCGGGCTGGGAGGTTTTCTAGTTGCTTTAATTGTATTTATTTATTGAATATGTTTTACCTCATGTGACTTTAAATAAACGAATTCATACATTAAATGCTTGGATGATTCCTTAATTGCAATTAAAGGACAGTCACTCTCTCATGAGCCCTAATAAAGGGACTCTATTGCATTAGTGTTATGTTACATTACATCTATATTACTACAAAAAACCGACCTAATAGCAAAATTCCATTGTACAATGCGCACCCAGACATAATATGTTTTACTTAGCTTATCCTTTTACTTGGTTTTATTATTTTTCCATTTAGGTTTTTATTACTTATACTTTGTACTTCAACAATTTTTATATTTTAATTAAATGTTCGAAAAAAATATACACTGCGGTATTTGAAAAAATAGATACTGTCCAAAACAAAGCAATAAGACTGTTTTAGGTGTTCATTTTGCTCCAAATTTGGCAATCCAAGGCAACATGGGATGGGTTAGCTTAGGTACTGGAATGTGTTCAAGATGAGTGAAAACAAGTTCCAAAGAAGATTTTATTATGGGACATGCAAAAAAGGGGATCAACACGGGCTTCTGAGATTAAAATTGTCAGATGAAATAGGAATGGAGGGACACTTCTTTAATATGCTGGTGAAATAAAAGATCTTTTATGTGCTACGGATAAGGAAAATTTAAAAATTGCTAGTCTTTTAGTTCCAAACTTAGAAGTCTTGTCTTATTTAGTATACATCCCCCCCCCCGTCCCCCCAGAATATCGCTCATGCTTAATGTGCTCAACAACAGTGTAGAAGATCTATAAAGAAGTTTTTATTTCACTGTAATTTTTATGATGATATAAGAACAAATTTCATGCCTAAAGTTAAATATCCTTCACCTATGCAGTTTTGGCAATATATAAATACATGCAATATATATATTTTCAGAAATTACCCTAGAAGGATTGCATTGGTATATTACCAAGGAGAATTCTCCTTGATAAATTATAAATATGTCCAGTAATTCACAATAATGTACGTAGGCCTAATTCACAATATTAAAAAGCACTCACCTTTTGGAACAGAAACATGAATTCAGTTTTAAAGATTTTTCAAGTGGAAATTTTTTTTTTTTATAATTTGCATTAAGGTCGTCTGCTTCAGGCAGTAAAAAGCAGTGGCGGCGCCAGGGTTTCTGATCTGAAGGGGGGGGGGGGACCGAGGGCCAAGGGATCCAAGGGGCACTGTCTATACGTAATTTAAATTCAACTGGGGTGAGGGGGGGGGGAGGAGTATTCTCCCCCCCCCCTAGTTCAGCAACATAGTTACTGGACTATTGTACCCCTGTAGCGCCGCCACTGGTTAGAGTAAAAAATACCAAATGGCCAAAAGTAGTAAAATCAGAGCTGGATCTATGTCTATGACTTCCATAACGCTTGGACGGCCCATGAAGTTTAAATAATGCTATCAATGCGAACGGTTATAGGCATATTAATGCATAAAATACAAGATATATCAAGTAAATAGCTGAGTAAATATTTTATGGAGACGCAGTAGTAAGTGCATAATACACGAGAGGGCGCTAAAGGGAAATGCTGACGTGTCTCAGCTGCGTCTGCGTGAGACGTAAATATGGCAGCCAAAATAGAAAGCTGTCATCTCCAGTTAGCCGTTTTATTCTTAATATTGGGCGTAAATCAAGTCACAGGAAACTGGAAATGTGCAGAAAAAACGTGTGAAGGTAAAACTCGAGTTAGATAAGTTCAAAGGAGGAGTCATACGCCTCCAGGCGTTGTTTCAGACCGAGATTGACAGCTATAAGATGTGTGTACAGTGTCAGTAACTGTTGTTCGCTCAAGTTTGACATTGCATTAGCCGGTATGGACTGTTGTGAGCAGTTTTCCTCGGGTTGCTCTGTCGTTTTGGTTTACCTATGGTAATTTAATTGGTGATTTACAGTGCTTGTTTTAGTTGAACTTGAGACAAAAATGCAACAAATTTCGAAAAAAGAAGAAGGAAAAAGCATGACTGATGGCATGAGTGGATTTATATATATATCTGTTGTGTTGAGGTAATGGCCAAGCTATCTAGATTTTACTATGGTGACGAGGCTAAACCAGTTCACCCTTTGATGTAGCATGTGGTTGCCTGTATGTTTAAACTTCATGAGGATTGAGTGAAATCTTTCCATGTTCTGTACATTGTCACTCATTGTACAAATCTTGTTATCTATGCAGTTGCGGCAAACGTTCTAGGACTTGTACTATTGTACCTTAATATTGAAATAATATGCTTTTTGTTCTTCCTTTTCCAGAGCCTATATCCCTAGCTAAAACTGTATTAAGACATGTACCATACGAGGATGATCATCTTGAATATGAACAGGGAAGAACAATACGGATCCTGGCGAAGCCGGCAGATCGCATCGGGGAATTATGGATAGGAGAGGTATGCATCTGTTTAGAAGTACGGTGGAAAGCGGCAGTTGTGACTACTTCTAAGGAGGAGTTCCCTTGCTCATAAGTGGATGCAAATTTTGTTCTGGAACATTATGCCTTAAGTCAAGATCTTGCCTTATGATATTTTGATGCTAATATTATACATATTATTATACATGTTTCTTCTACTCAGATGTAAACTGAGAATAGTTGTAGTTCTAGTAATGATATGGACCTGCCTTTAAATGTCCGAAATAAAGTGTTCGAATTTAATTGAAATGACATTTATTTTAGGACCATTTTGGGTCATCTAAAGTCTTTACTACTAAGACAGTAAAAAAATTTAAGTATCAAGACCCAAAGTTGGTTTTAATTCTGCAGTGCTATTTCTGGCCTCCTGATGTGTTCAATTTTTACAAGCTCTTTTTTTTTACAGACTTTGATTGTCTATAAATTACTGTTTACAGTTTGGGCTTGGCTAAAACAAATAAAACTTAAACTGTAATTTTTTTTGTTTTTCCAGGTTGATGGAGAAGTTGGCTATGTTCCCAAGCGTCATGTCAAAGAATTCAGAATGTATTATCCAAAACCACCTGTTACTGCTGATGTAAGTTACTTTTGAGTATGCCTTTTTACTCTCAAACTTAATTGAGAAGATCCTAATTACTCATGTTTTACATAGCAGTTAAGAATGTTTAGTTTGGCATGCAGTCAAACCTCTTTACAAGGAACACATTTAATACCCATGACAGATAATTTGGAAACTAGAATGTGCACTGCAGTGCATAGTTCCAATGATTGTATCATTTGGAAAACATCATTTTTTTCTAGTATCCTTTAGGCCTGATGTAACAATGGAATATAGTTTGAAGCATTAATAGTTTTTGCTCTAATTTTAGTTAAGTGGAAAAATGAATAGCAAAATTTATTTTTGAAAAAAAAAAGAAGCGATTCCAATCATTCTATAATTGAAAAGATAAGAAAACAATTTTTTATAATGTAAGATTCTTCTTGCCCTGTAATTGTTCCAGTTAATGCTCAGGTCAAAGATTTGGAATTTGCACATACAGCAATATTGGCAAACAGAATTGTACCTCCATTTAAATTAACAGAGAAATGCAGTGATGCAGATTAACAATGTTTCAAATTATATGTTAGATATCTTTTATATATTTGGGAGGACATTTAGATCTTGAATAAGATGAATATTCTTAGTGAAGACATTGAAATGATATCAGAAATTCTTTGTAAAGAGATTAGACTGTAATGGCATGCATGTCTAATGCTTTCTTTTATCATCGTAGATTAAGGTTTATTTAGTTGTATTAAGTGAATTGTGCATGTATGGTAAATCATTTTTGTTGGTTGCTAACTATTCAGTCTCAAATATTTATGGTTCATCAAAGTTGTTTGATGTTATTGATTTCAAAATAATGTTAAAGTGCATAATGTTCTGATATTTATAATGCTCCAGTGGTATGGTATAATACATAGACATCATATTTTAGGCCCTAATTATGCACAATTTAGAAGAAATAAAACCTAAGAAAAAAGGAAAAGCTACGAAAAATAAGAAACCGTCATCAAAAAATGGGAAACATAAAGCAAGGGAAGCTGTTACCAGTGACTTTGAACCAGATAGGGAGGTGAATGACAGTCCAACAACAAATGATGACAAAACGATGGGTGAACCCTCACAAGATGGTGTACAAAATGAGAGTGAAGGGTTGGAGAATATTGATATGAAAATAGCAGAGAGTGAAATAACTGAAAGTCCAGAAGGATCACTAGAAGGAGCAATTGAAGGAGAAGCACTGGAAGGAGAAGCTATGCTAGGTGAGGCGACAGATGGAGATGTTTTGCAAGGAACAGCAACAGAAGGGGAAATGCATCCTGAAGGAGACATGCAGTCTGAAGAAGTACCAGTTGAACAACAGTTGTCTGAAGAGGAGTTACCATTAGAAGAAGAACCATCAGAAGAAGGGGCACAGCCTGAAGAGCAATGGCAAGAAGGAGAGGTACAAGAAGGAGAGGTACAGGAAGGAGAGGTATTCCTTGAAGGAGAAATGCAAGAAGGGGAAGCTCAATTTGAAGAACAAATACCAGATGGAGAAGTATCACTTGAAGGTCAGGTACAAGAAGGGGAAGATGGACAGATGGCTGAAGGAGAGGTACCAACTGAAGGACAGATGACTGAAGGAGAGGTACCAACCGAAGGACAGATGCTTGAAGGAGAAGTACCAGTTGAAGGACAGATGTTTGAAGGAGAGGTTCCAGTTGAAGGACAGATGCTTGAAGGAGAGTTTGCAGTTGAAGGACAGATGGCTGAAGGAGAGGTACCAACCGAAGGACAGATGACTGAAGGAGAGGTACCAACCGAAGGACAGATGCTTGAAGAGGTACCAACTGAAGGACAGATGCTTGAAGGAGAAGTACCAGTTGAAGGACAGATGTTTGAAGAAGAATTTCCAGTGGAAGGACAGATGTTTGAAGGCGAGTATCCAGTAGAAGGACAGATGCTAGAAGAAGAGGTTGCAGTTGAAGGACAGATGGCTGAAGGAGAGGTACCAACTGAAGAACAGATGCTTGAAGGTGAAGTACCAGTTGAAGGACAGATGGCTGAAGGAGAGGTTCCTGTTGAAGGACAGATGCCAGTTGAAGGACAGATGCTTGAAGGAGAAATGCCTGTAGAAGGGCAAATGCTTGAAGGAGAGGTACCAACTGAAGGACAGATGACTGAAGGAGAAGTACCATTTGAAGGACAGATGCTTGAGGAAGAGGTTCCAGTTGAAGGACAGATGCTTGAGGGAGAGGTACCAGTTGAAGGACAGATGGCTGAAGGAGAGGTACCAGTTGAAGGACAGATACAAGAAGGGGAAGATGGACAGATGGCTGAAGGAGAAATGCCTGTTGAAGAGCAAATGCTTGAAGGAGAGCTACCAACTGAAGGACAGATGCTTGAAGGAGAGGTATCTACTGAAGGACAGGTGCTTCAAGGAGAGGTATCAGTTGAAGGACTGATAGCTGAAGGAGAGGTACAAGAAGGAGAGGTGCAAGAAGGAGAGCTGCAAGAAGGAGAGGTGCAAGAAGGAGATCTGCAAAAAGGAGAGGTGCAAGAAGGAGAGGTATTCCTTGGAGAAATGCAAGAGGGGGAAGTATCATTTGAAGGTCACATACAAGAAGAACAAGATGGACAGATGGCTGAAGGAGAAATGCCAGTTGAAGGGCAAATGCCTGAAGGAGAGCTACCAGATGAAGGACAGGTACAAGTTGAAGGACAGATGTTTGATGGAGAGGTGCCATCTGAAGGATGGGTGGCTGAAGAGGTACCAGTTGAAGGACAGATGGCTGAAGGAGATGTACCAACTGAAGGACAGATGCTTGAAGGGGAGGTATCATCTGAAGGACCGGTTGCTGAAAGAGAGGTACCAGTTGAAGGACACACACAGATGACTAATGAAGAAATGTCTGAAGGGGAATTGTCAGTTGAAGGACAGATGTCTGGAGGAGAATTGCCAGTTGAGGGACAGATGACTGAAGGAGAGGTACCAGTTGAAGGACAGATGTCTGTAGGGGAGGGACCAGTTGACGCACATATATCTGAAGGAGAATTGCCAGTTGAGGGACAGATGACTGAAGCAGAGGTACCAACTGAAGGACAGATGGCGGAAGCAGAAAGGCCCATGGAAGGGCAAATACTTGAAGGAGAGGGGCTAGTTGAAGGGCATATGCCTGAAGCAGAATTGCCAGTTGAAGAACAGATGTCTGAAGGAGATGTACCAACTGAAGGACAGATGGCTGAAGGAGAAATGCCTGTTGAAGGGCAGATGCTTGAAGGAAAGGTACTAGTTGAAGGACAGATGACTGGTGGAGAACTTTCGGTTGAAGGGCAGATGTCTGAAGGGGAATTGCCAGTTGAAAGACAGATGTCTGAAGGAGAATTGCCCGATGAGGGACAGATGGCTGAAGGAGAGATACCAACTGAAGGACCTGAAAGAGTGGTATCAGTTGAAGGGCATTTGGGTGAAGAAGAGGTACGATTTGAAGGACACATGGCTGAAGGTGTACTGCCAGGTGAAGGGCAAAAGCATGAAGGAGACATTCCAGTTGAAACACAGAGGACTGAAGTAGAGGTACCAGTTGAAGGAGGGATACCTGACAAGGGAGGAGACACTGAGGAAGGACAACGAAGTGGAGACACATCAAGCAAAGAGAAGGATACAATAGCAGAGAGGACAGTGGAAGGAGAAATGGTTGAAAGTGTTACTGAAGGGGAGGCAGCATCAGCCGAAATGTCTGTTGAAATTGGGAATACTCCTTATGTATTAGGCAATGGAGAACCCTCTTTTGGTGGGCAAAATGATGGGCCAAGTGCAGTTAGTGGAGATGGTCAATCAGCTCAAAACATGGAACCAAGTATGCTGGGAACAAGTGAGCAACGGAGTCCAGAGAGTCACACTCCAGGCAAAGATGATGACTTCTTTGCTCGCATGAGAAATCTGTATGATGAGACGCACATAACTGGCGCTCCTCACAAACGTGTAGAAAGGGACATCAGCCAAACTGAAAGTGATAATATGAACCTTCCAATGAATGATGTGCTTAAAGCTGAGAAAACTGAGAATATTATGGCAGAAGTAGATGAACCAGTCATGCCTGCAGCAGGTAGTGGTCAAGAAAAAGCCGAGGAACTCAAAGATTCTTTTGAAAGGTCAGCTACAACTGATCAAATCTGTAGTAATGCTGTTGACAGTCAAACTGACCGACACAAAGGTGACGACATTGTTACTGACAAATTAGGTCAGTCCGAGGTAATAGAAAGTACAAGTGATGTAAGCGAAAAAGAAAATGATGTTGTCTCTATTACTAATGAACCTCATGTACCAGACTCTGTTGATATAGTTAAGACAGATGATGCTAACATGGACACTCAAGACAGGCAGCCTGGTCTTGAGGTGAGTCTTGGAACTCCAGTGCTTCCTTCTGGTGACAGCGGTAATCGGGACTGTCTTTCACTCTCCCTACATCTGGTGCAGAGTCCCTGGCATTGTTCTTTTGAGTCTTTTTCAGCCTTTATGTTTTTTGTTTCTTCTTAATTTGCCCGTAGTTGCAGATGTCTTCTATTTGATGTGACCTCCCTTGGTGTGAAAAACTTGTGGGATTTGATGTTGTGTAGGACTGTAGGTTGTGTCTTTAGGTGGACTGTACATGTATTTGATGGCAATCTGTGCTCTTGGAGACTATATTTCAATATTATTCAGACAAATAGTAAAACATAATGTATCATTACAAGTGTTACAACGTATGAGGCATGCCTTGTTAACTTACTGTTACATACAATAATTATGACGACGGCTTTATGGCAAGTTTATTCTAGTAAAATTAGTGTATTCCAAGTCATTGAAATCACTGTGTATTCTTTCAGATCATTAAAGTCAAATCTAGTGGTGTGGAAGTAGCACAGGCTTCCATGGATGCTGATCAAGGCAACAAGGACAAAACCAAAGAAACGAAAACTACAGAAACAGATAATTCAGCAACAAGTGAAAAACAGGATGATAAAGAAGAAGTCAAATCAGACGCGTCCGGCGAAAATAAAGCTGACCAGCAAGAAACACCTAAAGAAGCAGCAGGTAAATCTAGCTTAGATTAATACACGGATCTTGATGGTGAAACAGAATTATGTACAGACTATTTATTGATATATTATAGATATGGCGTCATAATATGCTTTTGTGCCATTCATTGGTGGTTTGTGGGGGTGTTGACATTGGTGTGAGCTATGTTACTATGGTAAAAGTCAAGCTGCCTCCTTTTGATTAATTCCCTTAAATGGGCTTTTTCTCAAATCTACATAAATCTGACTATCATCTACATGTATTATTGTAATGATATGCATAACTTTCTAGCTTCTGATTTGTAACAATGAGATTTAATAGATTGCGACATCGCTCACTAACATTTCAATTTAATTTGTGAGTTTTTGTCATATTTGGGATGTGAGAGGCAGTGAAAAGATTTGAAACGCAATTAAAATAGATGTATATGTAGTAATGATAATCTTGTAGAATTGACACTTACTCACATGATACTCTCTCTGAGTATTCTTAAACACATATAATCTGACTAAATATTGGATCTGCATTTGAGCTCCAGCTATTAAAAGCAATCAAATATATCCACATCAGGAGATTTTAGAAATTGTTATAATTAAATGTTAGATTCTTGCTACCATTAACTTTTACAGCCAATTCAGTTTTCCCACATGACATGTACTTGGTAATTTTCCTTATTAGTGGCTTCAAATGCAGATCCAGTATTTACCACAAAAGTGCTTCTTTCACTTGTTTGCTTTTTGTTTCTCTCATAACACGCATGGTTGTGGTCATTTGTGTTTAACCCTCAGAGCTCGGTGCAAGCCAATCTGACTCGCAAGAAACACCTGAACAGCCCTCAGATAGCTTATTTAGTAAAATAGGTTGGTATGATTTCACTTCTTATTTGCCTGTTTCTATAATGTAATGTGGATTTTGTGGTAGGCGTTATGATATGACTATTAGTCTCTGTATAATATTATACACATGTTTCTTGCATCAATTATTTTATGGTCAAATTCTCAACCTTAAATTGTCAAAAATTATACACCTTTCTGGCAAAATGTGCACTGGATTCTTTAAAAGTTTTAATTAGACTAATAGCTAAATATGTCCATTGTCTAGTTAAATTTGATCCTTACATTTAATCTTAGAAATTTGATCCTTAGATGTCCAGTAAGCATTTGCATGTCGGTGTCAGGAATTTACCAGTCCACTGAAATATTGTGTAACTAAATTTGCATGTACTTGAATGAGCCTATTAGTTCTAGTAATGCCTGTGTGAATGCCAGTGTGCATGTAGTGTGCATGTAGTGTGTGTTACAGCAGCTTTAGAGCGAGCATGGACAGTTCAGGGGTGAAAGACATAGATCAGAAAGATTGTAAAGTAATCGACCAACTTTTCTAGCCCATTCCTAATGTCCTTGTCATAAAATACTTCTCTGTGCTACGTCGACCATTAGTCTAGAAGAATACAGAAATAGCATTACAACTGTACAGATAAGGGGTAAACTTGGGTTAAAGAGGTGAAAACAAGTTTATTGCCCAGATGTTGGGGGTGATTATTTCATTCTTATCAAATGTTACAATCAGGCTGAAAAGTAATTCTGCGGATGCAACTGTCCATGCTCGCTCTGAAACTGCTGTAATTTTATGTGTATAGTGTGCTAACATTCTTTTGCATTTTGTTAAATTTAGTTGATATGTGTGCTGCTCTTAGATTTAAAGAAAAGTTGTCTGGTATTTTTGTATGGAATGCTGATTCACTGTATGCATTACATTTAATGTTAAAAACTTTTTTATCCGACAATTGCATTTTCCTGCGTAATGTGGCAAATGTTAAGTTAAAACTAATACATTAGTGATTGACCAGTGATGACATCAAATGTGCATGAGTTTTAGTTGTGATAAATATGTACAGTAGCTGATTTTCTTTATTAATTACATGATGAGAAATTGTCCGTAACATTTTCCAGGGGGTATGTTTGGCGGTATGTTTGGAGGTGGTGAATCAGATGGGGAGAAAGATCCAAATTCACAAGCGGAGCCCAAGGAAACTGGAGGTAGGTCTCGAAATGCATAGAAATAATAACTCAAATGACTACTTTGTAAATAATTAATCTCTCTGATATTCTGATATCACCTGTTTTCACAGAAGACTTGTTTGCAATACTTGTGTGATATAATTTATGAGTACATGGAGTGCAGATGATATTGGTTTTCAATTGATTTAATGTTGTTGTTGCTCGATTTTTTTTTTTTTTGACATGGCATGAAATGTAAATGAAGTTGATCACATCGCTGAGTCATTCAACGATGTGTCATGTGAATTAAATTTGGGAAAAAGTTTATCATCTGTCTTCATTGCTCTCCACGTAATATGTCAGTGACCTGATTTTTTTTTGTATCTGTCACATGACTTATATATCCTACTTCAAATTTGATATTTTGTGTGACCTTCGCAATTCAATCCCTTTTTTGTTACTTTGGACTGGGGGTTTTTTTTTCTGGCTCCCAAGTGTGCTGGCCCTTGTATTTCTTATTTCTTTTTCTTTTAGAAAAAATTTATGATTGTTTTAGGACAATTTTTATTGTTTGAAAACTTTTTTGTGTACTTATTTGATAGAAAAATTTTAGTTTTATTTCTTATGCTGTAGATTGGTAGACCATCATTCAAGATGGATTTTTAGGCAAGGCCAATTTGTTAACATGTTAAAAAAAAGAACATAACTAGTACATGAGTTAGGCATTATCTCTGTAATGGGTGGTGCTTTAGGGCAAGTAGGGCTTGCTTTGTATGCATCCTTGCTTAAGCAAAGTACTTTTTAAATCATTATCAGTCCTAAAGACTTACTCACCTGAGCAAAAAAATCACGAACTGATGAGCAAAGCCCGACTTGAACAACATGAGCAGTATCTTCAGCAAGTGCGCCAAAATTTCTTGCGACGCAGACATGCACCTGATCATGTCCCCACCGAGGACAATGTAGAGGGTAAGCAAAGCGCTGACCTTGCCATGACATTGCTATGATGTTGTGATGACCTTGTAGTGCTTTTTCTTAAATGGAGTTGTCAATTGTGACCTTGTAGTGGCATATGTGTGCATTGTTACCCAGCCCGTCTGTTGTTCTGGCTTCATATGATTGATAGCTTAATGTCTGACCGAATAACTACTGTTACTTAACCCTAGTAGACCTGGCAAATGAACTAATTGATGCACCTTGTAGCCAACTAATAGAATTATTTAACTATGAAGTCTATTTTTTTTGGGGGGGAGGAGGGGAAGTTTAATTTAAAATGTTTTATTGGTATTTGCGTCACTAGAGTGCCTCACCAAGTTAGTAGGTAAAAAAAACTGCAACTAACGTACTGATTAATAATTACTAATGAATACCACAAAGATCCAGATATCATCCAAAAGTACCACTGTCCTTTGATATTAGTCAATTTTTGTTTCTATTTTAATCATACAAATTTTCATTGTGTTTTTTTTGCTCTTTTATAATTTACTATGACTTTTCTTGTGTCAGTTCACATAATTCCAAGACTGTCTGGACAACTTTTGTATTATACCATGTACAGCAGAATCACAATGACTTCATCTTGCTTTATGATTGTTTAAATAGTGCTTCGTGCTTTGCTTTTTAGTCTAATGCAGTACAATTTCCTCAAAGTGGATGCATGCTCTGAACACTTTCCCAGGTCTCTTGATACTTAACCTACATTCACAACTAAGTACTAACTTTACATACATAACATATTTGCCCAGGGATTTACATACGTTAGCATGTCTGCTCTTAATACTGTGTGTGCGCATTGCAGTGATAACTTGACATAGAGTCTTAACATTTAGTGACTTAATTGTTACTCTTGACTGATTTACTGTACTAGTTTAAGAGATCTTTCAGTTTTACAACATCTTGCTAAGTTTTGCTGTTTCCATACAACTTTGGTTTTGATTAATTTGTAAAATTTTAAGTCAGATTTGTTCCACAAACCTTTATTTGTAAGCATCTGGAGAAGTAATTGATTTAACCATATGTAAGCACAAAACGAATGACAAGTAAGATGCTGATATTCTTGTAAATTTTAGTTAATATAAGTGGTGGATAATAACTTAAGGAATTTTAATGAAAGACAGTATGTAATTATTGAGGTTGGAGTTGGGCCATGGTGTGCAGCAAAGCAATGGGTTGTGGTTTCAGAACTGAACAATCTGTTGGAAAAAAAGGCATCTGGGACACAGAGTGAAGAGAATGAATCCAATACAGAGAAAGAAAATGGGCAGAAGGAGTCACATGTGGGCCGAATTGATGACTTAGATGCTGATCTCAATGAGTATTTAGATGCGACGTTACCAGCTTCCGAGGAAAGTCAAAACGAGGCTTCTTCTACAGTGTCGCCCCCTAGTGAAAAAGTTAAGGGAGGAACGCAGACTGTCGTGTCTGAGAGATTTAAAGATAACAAAGCAAAGCTGCCCAAGGAAGAGGAAATCGAACCAAGTATGCCAATGCACATGCAGCAAACACATGCAACGACCCCAGATGCAGAAATGAATGAATTTCTCTACAGTTCATTTGATATCACACCATCTGCTTCAAGTACAATGGCTAACATGCCTCAATTGATTGAAGTGCCCAGTTTCGAGTCTGAGAAAAGTGAAGTTGACATTGATAAAGTTGAAGAAGTGGCAATTACGGACACTGAAGTAAAGTCCAAACTTCCAATAATCCCCATTCCAGCATCTAAAGTCAAACAAGACCAGGTGCCACTCAAACATGCAGAAATCCCAACGCCTCCTCTAACATCTTCTAATAAGGCACAAGAATCCCAGCCTGGTCTCTCAGTAGGTGATAAGGTAAATGATAAGATGCAAGAAATGCCTCCTGTTACTTTGGATCCAAGGGAGCACCCTCCAGAGAAGACAGAATTGGATGAAGATGATTCTAAAGCCAGGCTGGCACAGGAATCATCGTTTCCTGCTAATTCCCAACCAGGTGGTTCTATAGACTTAAGTGAAACTAATGATGCTCCCGATGTGTATATTGCTAATCTGGGTGATGATGGTGAAATGCGTATTAAGGCTCCTAAAAAGGAAATCATAAACGATCCTTTAATTTTCGATAACAAAGGTGGTGGTGACCTTGAAAGTGACCTTGACAAAAATTCACTAACTGGTGATTCTACTTTTACTAATGCTAAAGCTGAACTTCGTGCAGATGATGAGACTGAGCACGGAATACATTTTGCAGAGGAAAGTACAGATAATATGAAGGAAGAAATGCTTGCAAACAATGAAGCTGCAACTACAGATGAAGATACAGTGAGTGATCAAGAGCAAGAAGAAGAAGAAGATGATGAAGACTATATGGAAGATGATGAAGATGAAGGATATTATGATGATGAGGATGAGGATGATGCTGTTGTTGAGACGGAAGGTGAAGATGAAGTTGTAGATGAGAATGGAATGAAGTCAAAAAAGGTGGAGGAAGATGGAAGCAAGATGGCGACACCAGAATCCGAGAAGAAAGAACAAGAGAAGTCTAGTGATCTGGTGAAAGATTTAGAGCAGACGGATTTAGAAAAGGAGAATTTGGAAAAGAATGAGGAAGAAGACAGAATTCTTCAGGAGAAGTTGCAGAAAGAACAAGAGGCTAAATCTGCTGAAGAGAAAATTTTACAAGAAAAAGAACTTGAAAAAGAGCAGATTGACGAAGAGAAAGATGAACTTGAAGGATGTGATGATGCAAGTGACGCATCTATGAAAGACCTGACTCAAGAAGACAAAGAAGAGGTAATAAAGGATTTGGAAGAAGAAACAAAACAACAGAAGGAAGAAGAAAAAGTCACAGTTGAAGAACCTAGTCTTCCAGCTGAAGAAGCAATAAAAGTCACAGTTGAAGAACCTAGTCCGCCAGCTGAGGAAGCAATTAAGCAAAATGAGGAAGATAGTGTAAACAAGGTGGAAGAAAACAAAAGTCAAAATATAGTGGAAGAGGACAAAAGTCAGTCTGATGAAGTCATTTCACCAGATGACCTTGAACCAACAGAAATTGTGAAAGATGGCATTACTACCATTATCGTCGATGGCACAACCATTATTGACTATGACACTTTTCCACCAGCTTCTGAAAACCTGGAGCCAAGTGAATATGTTTTAACATCCCCTCATATTGAAGCCACCCCAGTTATGCCATCACCTTCAGTTGACATTGAAGTCCCTGGTGATATTAAAGTAGAAGCTACAGGCAGTGGCATGTCAGCATCTGAGACCTCCCCATCTGCAACGTCTTCTCTGCCGGAAAACGACACTCTTCATTCGTCATCTGCAGGTACTATGTTGTTCTTCTATACATTGTGATTACTGTTTGCTCGTTATTATCACATAAGTTTGTCATGTTAGTGTTTAAATCTCTGAACTTTTTCTTGTCATGCACAATGTTAGGAAATTGAACAGAGGTCCCAGAAATTACTTTAACAACAACTTTTTTTGGAAATTTAGTCACTAACTTGTTTTGAGATAAGCAGGGTTAAGTGTTCAGACAGCAATGAAACAAAGTAGAAAGAGGTTTTTTTTTCATTCCCCGTAGGTTGGTTGGTTTGCTTTGTTTTCTTTTATTGGAGGTGTAGAGTGATTTTGGTTTTCATTTCCTTTTATTTTGCTTCTTCTTTGTGGCTGTTGGGCTTATCAGGACAGGCTGTGGAGCCAGACAGTCTGGTGGGCCTCGGGAGTGCTGACTATGTCACACGGGAGTTTGTTTCCCGCAAACCTCTGCAAGACTCCTTTGATGCAGGTGAACCGTCTTTAGGGGAGCCTAAGATCGAGGAGCCTGTGAAAGAAGAAATGAAGGATGAGAAAGCAAATACTGAGGTGAGAGAAGAATCATCACAGACCAAACCAGTAGAACCAGAAACTGTGGACACATCAGAGAAGAGAGAGGATGTCCTTAAATATGAAGAAATTCCTGAGAAACCAGAATCATCATCTGCCGAAAAACTGCCTGACGATGACTCCAGTGCCACCCCAACTGTAGATCCTGCTCTGGATTCTTCCCACCAACCATGGTTCCCTGATGAGGTGACTCCGACACCGCCAACTGTCCAAGATGAGGTTCCAGAAGATGTCCCCATTGGTGATCCCAACCTTGACAGAGAGGCAGGTTTTGAAGTGGAAGACCCTGCACAGCAGTCATCTATGTTCTCATCTGTTCTGGGCACCCTGGATGGAAGCATTATGCAGATTATTGAAATGGTAAGAATATTATTTTTATGATGCAGGATCAAATCAAAGATTTAGCTGTGGTGCCACATCATTGTAGCATTCAGAAACAATAATGTAAAAGCAGCAAAGCTTTCGAGTGAAACTGTAATGTGCTTTCGTTGAAATATCTTGAGGTATCAAAGGTTGTCTCTTGTGAATCTTCTAAATTATGTTTAAATGGAAGAATGAAAGTAAATATCAAACTGTTTAATGCCATCTGTTAGTGATGACGCTAGTTGTAGAATTGACTAACCCTGTTAAATTTTAATGATGAGTTCACAGTCATTGGAATATAATTAATATGCCTTTCAGCTGCCAGCCTCAGTAATTGCCATCATCCACAAGGAGCCATTTGGTCTGCCTCCATCAGTTGCCTTTGTTGTGGCATGCAGTTCCATGAGCTTCTTGTTCTTCATTCTGTTATGCACATTAGGATCGGTAAGTGTTGAACCATAACATATATATATATATATATATATATATATATATATGTATATATATATATATATGGCTATTATTGACATTTGTTCATATCAGAAAAGATGCATATGTCACATATATCTATAGCTCCACTCACTGTCTATCTAAAGCTACATCTACAGAAGTATGATATACAGGTTCTCATTATGCTAAACCTTCAAGGTTCCAATTGCCGTAATTAAATGTTTTCTGGACTGAGTCCTGAAAATTTGCAGTATAGCTAACCCAGATTTATGACCATATTTAACGAGCCTCATCAGCTCATTGCCAGGCCTATGACGTAAAAATGCTTGAAATCAATGTATGACGTCACAAACTAATGTAGTTCGGATGGCATTTTCATCTTCACGGTGAAGACGAGTAATTTTTTCTTGGGGGCTACTGCCCCCATACCCCCTCTATTCTATACCAAATGTTTTTTTAATTGTGCTAGAACTTTAAACTTAAATATATCATGACATTTAATTTTTAATGGATGCCAAATATGGGTATCAATTTGGGTCCGCTATACTGCACAAACTTCTGAGTCCTGCCCTAAGTGAGATATACATAAGAGATAAATCACAGATCAAACCACAAAGTATTAAACAAATACTGATTACAATATCAATATACAGCAGTACTATATAGATGTACATAATGTAACTTGAGAAGTTTAGCATCATTAGTGAGACTAAGGTAGCACCTGTAAATGGCAAAAACATTATTTTATCATGCAGGCTTGTTTGTTGTTATCCTTTCAGGTTGTATTGGTGAATTAAAACCATTATTTTTGTGCTTCAGAGTGGTGGTGGAGGAGTGTCCAAGGCTCAGTTGGCCAGTATTGCTCAGTTGGAGGAAAAAGTATTCTTGTTGACAAAGGAGAATGAAGCTCTTGAACAAGCAGTGGCCAATAACTCCAACAAGGTAAAACTGAATAATGTTACAAATAGTTTGGTTCTTTTCATCCACAATACCTCAACGCATGTAGTACAGAGGTACAAAATGTATGTGTATCTGAAACCAGAATGGTAAGCCAGCGATTTTGTTGACCAGACATTTTAACATTGTCAGATTTTACAGGAATGGAAGCAATAATAATTAATATCTTTATTTGTACATTTACGTCGTACAATATTATAAGTATGAAATAATACTAATATGAAGTTTAAAAGATTACTGATATCTCAATTGGTTCAGTTAGATTCATATATTGACACCATTTTATTTATGAAATGTAATTAGTTCAATATGTCATGTACCAAAATTATGCTTTGAACATGTATTTCAAACTGCAAGCACGGATAGTGCCATGTAATTACATTAATGTTACCAGACCATCAGAAAATTAATTGATTTGTCTTAACATAGGTATTGTATTATGTACTGGTTTTGATTGTTAAATTTATGTATCAAAATATTTTGTGTAATTTTTCATGTTATTTTATTTTGTTTCAGGGAGATGACGTAACGAAACAAATGGCTAAGAAAGAAAAGCAATTCCAGGAAAAAATCAAGCATCTTGAAACTGTTCAACTGCACAACAGTAGTTTACAAGAGGCAGTCCAGGCTCAGAAAAAAAGCATTGATGATTTGGATGACCAACTGGGGCAAGTCCAGTCTACTTTAAGTACCAGGGAAGAAGAGGTAAAACAAATCTCTGGATATAATTAGTAATTCTTTAGATCAATTGAAAAATTGCCTTGTTTGATGTGTACTGGGTTGTAATGACACTGTTTGGCATAATTTTATTTCAGTATCATCAAATCTATGAACAGTACAGTGAAATGTCCACTTATGCAAAAGCCTTAGAAGACCAATTGCAGCAGGTATCTATTATGAAGAGCGTGTTGTTGTTGTTTATTTTCATCACTTTGTTTGGTATGGTTAAATATTCTTGGGTAGCTTATGTCAGGACTTTTAAATTGACATTTTTGTTTTCTTTCTAGGAGAAGGAAAAGGTATAATGTTGTATTTTATCTTGGAAGCTTGTTCATATGCAATTTCCATCTTTCGTTTTGTAGGATTTTTTTTAAATTTCATCAGGTCGTGGTTGATTAAGCTGGGTGATTTTATGCTATGGGATTGGGAATTTATTTTCTTCTCTGAGAATGAATTAACCAATCATTTGTAGATTTCAACTGAATAGTCTAAAATCTAATTCAACTAGCTCGCTACTCATTAACCCCTTGTATATTACTACTGACCTCTTGTTGACGCATTCATATTATCATAATTTCGTCATAGACATACTTTGGTTTCTTCTGTATGGGCTTAGCTGCTCTTTGGTATGTTAATGAGTTGCATGTCATAATTGTTGCACAGAATACAGTGTCACAGTCAAAGTCTAAATGCTTTTATTTTAGCAGGGTTGCTTATTCAGTGTTTAACTTGTTTTTAATAAGGCCCTGACGAAAAACAAGTGTATGACAATAATATTAAAAACTAATGCAGATGATAATAAAACAATAGAATAGGAATAGTGCTGTGCAAAAGTGAGTAAATCCACTGAGAAAATAAAAATGCTATTTTCATATTAATCTGTATTTAGGGTTTATAATATCAAAAAAGGGAAACAGTATTATGAAATTTTTCACTAACTAATCTGATGTAATAAACTATAATTTTCTAGATATAGTTTTATTAATTTAGAAATTTCAATTTTTTGGGGGGCTCACCTACTTATGCACGGCACTTTTTGAAATGTTTTATCACTTTGTATAGCATGCTCAACTGAATGCAAGGTATACTTCAATAAATCAAATAATGGATCAATTTTGCAGATACAGAACACTCTCGGCCAAAGCCAAGCTAGTGCCTTGGATCTACAGAGTCAGGTTCAAGCACTCACTGAGGAAGTCTCAATATTGCAAATGAGTAAAGACCGACTGCTCTTGGAAGCTGAAGGATGGAATGAAAAGTGAGTCCTTACTCTGAAATGATTCTTTGTGATGACAAATGTTTTTTGCCAGATTGTGATGAAAAACAAAATGAAAAAAAATCTAATGTTTAATTGGTGTCTGGTAGTTGAGCCAAGATGTGTCATGAAGTTCTAAAATAAGTTCTGTCTGCTGTATAGCCTATTACTCATTTCTTGTTTTTAATTCAAAAATCATTGCTGAAATGTATTGTATTAACCCATTTTAAATGATTATTTTCCTATTATCAGAGTACATGAGTTAACAGAGCAGGTTGAAAAACTTGAAGAAGACCAGCGACAATATCAAGATGCCTTAGCTTATAAAGACAACGAGATAGATGTCCTAAAAGATTGCTTTATGCAGTTGAAAGCATTTGAGTCGACAGAAAAAGATGCATCAGCTGAAGGAGAAGATGAAGATGAGGATGGTGAAAAGAAAGGTTAGAATTATAAGTGGAAGGTTGTTTGATGATTAAAACCTACTCTACTACTCTCTTCGTTTTTAAGGATCACTTTATCAAGAAAACATTAATTTTATTTCAGCATCAAAAGAAGATATAGAACATAAGGTTGCTGCCATGATTAATGTATCTATGGTATGTATCTGTGCTATTGTAAAGCTGCACTGTCTTTCTAAGACTATCGAATAATTTAAAATTGCCTAAAAAAATCAAGAAACACTAAATTTGTATCAGCTAGTCAGTCTATCAGGCGTTAAATTATGAAAAAACTAATATTAAATTGAAGAAAATCCAAACCAAAACATTGCAACATTGGAAACACAATGGAAATGGCATCATCACCTATAATTTATTGGACCTTAAAGTTAATTGCTGTGCACAAATGAGTATTTAATAGTAAAAAATATCACAAGATAAGAAGGTAGTATTGGTTTATTAATTATTTACCTATGCTAAATATACAGACATTGGAACTAAGTTAAATGTGCAACAAATAATGCAAAGGTTAGGGCTCTCTCAAAATTGTTGAAATTTGATTGACTAATGATGATAATGCATCCATATTTCTCAACATAGTTTCTTTATTTTCATTTCTGTTAATTGTATAAACTTGAAAACAAAAGTTGATTATTTTTCATGAAACCTCGAAAAGGTTCAGATGGAATTGAAATCAGTGCAAGAAGAGAAAGACACCCTTCAGCAAAGACTGCAGATAGAAATCGAAGGTCGGAAGGAGCTGGAGGACCAAGTGCAACATCAGAAGGAGGAGGCACAACGACTGAAACAAGGTCACATGCACGCGGAAAAACAATCGCAAGAAGCTTTGACCAAGTTGAATGTCCTTGCGCAGTACTTCAAAGAAAAAGAGATTGAAATGCAGAAGTAAGCAGAACTCAACTCACTGTTCTTGTAATCTGAGCCATGTTGTCTTGCATTTCTGTCGGACTGAAACTTTGAATCAGTTGTACAATCTGACAGAATCTACATTCTAAGACGTGGATCTGAAATAGAATAAATTACCCAGACTACAAGTATTAAATTTCTCTTACTCAATACCTTGTCATGATTATCTTCATTGTGTTTATGTATTGGTTACAGGGAAATAGGAGAACAGGGGTTGTTAAAGAAACAGAGTGAAAATAAGTTGAAGTCATCTGATGAAATCCAGGGCATGATGGAATCTGAGATGTCTTCAAACAGGTAATTGCCACAATGTCAAGTTTAACTGACTAGTAGAAATTTTCATAATTTTTTGTTAAGGTTCGAGACGACCATTGCATTGCCACACTCTCTGCTTGTATAAGTGTTAACTAAAAGCTTTGTGACGTCACAATACTGCCAGCCAAAGGATGCGCTGTTTATCTGTCAATCTACTATCACAATGACTAGTTCTTCAAGTGTGGGCAAATAGATAGATCGTGCTGCTTACATCCTATAAATTGTGTTGCTGAATTGTGGATTAATGGAAAATGTTTTTAAACACAGTCATAACAACACCGGGCTATCCCTGGATTTTGCGTCGCTTAAGATGGGGCAGTAATAATGCCAAAATGTGTGTGATAAGCTTGTTTCTGTTTAGTGAATATCTCCCTGTCAAAGCCATAATTTACAATTTCATACTACAAAGTTTTATAGAATTTTGTCTATTTTTTATGACTGTCTATTTCAAAACATGAGGCACTTTTTGCAAATTTATAGACCTGTATGATTCAGATCAAATTAAAAAAATATATATTTGTGTTTCAGTACTCCACATTTAAATGTATGAATTCGAAGATTCAGTTCAGTAGTTTTGAACTTCATATGTACTGTCATAAACAGCAGTTCAGGAAATATAATATTCTTTTAAAGATGGGAAAGTTGTTTCCTATCAGAAAAAAAAGTTCCTGTTTTGCCCACTGGTGGTGCTGCAATGCAATGGTTGGTTCAATACTTAAAAGGATATAACTGATCAAATAAACTTATTGATTTTTTCCCCACACTTCACTGACTTCAGGCAACAAGTAGACGACTTGAAAAAAGAAATTGAGAAGGCTGAAAGAGACTTTAGAAATCAGATTGCAACTCATGAGAAGAAGGCTCATGAGAATTGGGTGAGTTTAAAATTGAAGCAGTTGCAAAATGAGGAAGCTTATAAAAATTGGTGAGATGATATTTCATAGGAAATTAGGAGAAAAATACATCTATATTTATTGGCTGTGTCTTTCTAGTAGTTTTTAGAAGCTTTTTCTTAAAAGTCACACAGCAGTAACTTAGTTACTTCAATTCATGTAATTTTCAATTCTTTCGTTTACATTTCAGTTATCTGCACGACAAGCTGAAAGAGAGGCGAAGCAGGCCAAAAATGAGTCTGGAACTTTACGACGAAAGTAAGACCCTTTCTTGATGCACTTATAATGTAGTTGAACTTGCTGAATAGTATGTTGCATTGTATGTCTTCATCAGTATGTCATTTTGATGGAATATTCACTTTACATGTTGGTGTAACTGCTTTCAGATTAGTGGAATTAGAGATGGAATTACGTGAGAGAAGAGATGGGCCACCAGGTCTAATAAGACCATTAGCAACTCGAGGTATGCCACCCGGTAAGTAATGTACAGTTCTCACTCCCGTCAGCAATGCGAGACTAAGCGAGATTGCCTTTCCCCCCAGCACGCATGCGCCAAGTCACTGCTTTGTCCGATTTTGTGGCGTTCGGACGTTTTGCTAACATGTCAAACGACGGCCACAGATCTTTGTCTTCCTCAGTAGAAAGTAATGTACCATTTGTAATGAGAGTATCTCTTGGTAAATCACTTGCAGCCTGCACAGCTGTCAACCATGTGGTGTGGATGATATCAGGCGAAACATAATTTTAAGTGTGAGGTATTGCCTGACAACTAGAACACATGGTTTGGTAGTATGCAATAATTTACTACAATTCACATAATGATTGTGATGCATAGCACATGCAATTTACTGCTAAATTCAAAGGTTAATTATTCCCCTTTCTGTTTAGGCATGATAAATGGTCCTCCACCTCCTGATATGAGACCTGGATCAAGAGGCAGTGGTGCTCCATTGCCGCCACCATCTCCACATCTCAGGTATGTACAGTACTGTCGTGTTTGAGTTTATTGGCATACAATTTGATAATCAATATGCATGTGTCTGAAGCATAAACTTGAAGCGAGCACATACAAAAGTGAAAAAAAAACAAGAAGCAGAAAAAAAGCACTTATGGATACAAAATATATGCATATATATATATGTGTGTGTGTTTACAATTGTCATTTGGAAGAAAAAAATAATTACATTTATGCAGCATATTGCGAAGAAACAATTTTCAGGATTATGTTGAATATTGATATTTTTTTCCTCGACAGGGATTCACCTAGAGACATGAGGAGATCTCCCAATGATAGACGGCCTTATCCTCCTCCCGATCGTCCCTTGCCGCCCCCTGGAAGAGATCGCTTCCCCCCACACCCTATGGACAGACCAATGATGCCTCTAGATGCCCGACGCACTCCTCCACCTTACGACAGACGGGGCCCACCGCCCCCTGGTGGTGTGGTTTCACCGCTTCCCCCCTTTAGAGAACATAGAGGTCCCCCTCCCCCTCACGACATGCCCCCTATGCGCCGGTCAACCTCTCCTCACAGGCGCACCCCTCCCGATTACCCCCCTCCATTTTTGCGAGGTGGTCCTCCCCCTCCCCCTCCAGGCCGACCTTATCCTCATCCCCATGGTGATGCTCCTCCTCCTCCTTGGGAACATGCCAGACCAGGTATGTACACATTCTTTCTAGAAATCTGTAATCTGAAGATGCAGTGTTTAATAATAAGGCAGGCTGGAATTGTTTCATTTCTCACACCTGCTATATGACAAAATGTCCATATATGTCACAGAAACGAAGTTGAAAATTATTTTTGTGTGGACAATTCTTTGAATAATCTATGGTTATGTTGATGAAACTCTTTCAGTCCTGTAGTTTTTGATAAAATTGATATAAGCAGAATTTGAAAATTTTGATATTGAATTTTCAGTTTTCTTATTCATACATTTTTATTTCTGTAGAAGTATGTTATGTTTGATGGTCCAGCAAATGTAGGCAAACCAGAATTATCTTTTGGTAGGAATCAGACTATTGTAATTGAGGCACCAAGTTCAGTTAATTAACCGCAATTAATTAATAATGCCGCAATCATAACACTTTTGCACAATTTGGTTGTAAATTCTTCATGTTACTTTACTAACTACTCACCTCAAGGCGAGAAATCTAAAAAGAGTAAAAAGAAGTAAGTGGAATGGTTGAAGAAATGAAAAACCTAAAAACCTTTGGTGAGGTGCTTGGCTGTGGAGGAAAATGCAGTTAAAAAAAAAGGAAATTGCAATTTAAATTTTCATTTTATTATAGGGGAGAAGAAAAAATAAACTAGTCATTGGTGAGATTCCTAAAATTTTTGATTGCAGTGATGGTGTCTTCATTGATTTTTCCTTAAACAATAACCTTTTCACCAACCTTATTGTTAATCAACTGACTCGACAACTGACAAGTCTCACATGGTGACTTTTTGTGCTGACATTGTATTGTTGTCAAATATGATAACCTAATCCAAAACATATTTCATATTCTTTAAAAATATATGACATAGTATTCACTATAGTATTCACATAGTGTACATGCCAGAGTGTCTTGTATTGGCTTTCATTCAGAATATTGTAAGCATGTAATAGTTTGTATGTTAAGGATGGATGTATAATTAGCTTACCTTGCGAATGTGTATTAAAACAATTATGGCCTTGATGGTAATAATCCACACTTATGTACTGTAATGCCATGATTAGCTGGATGACAGCAGTTACTTGAACTACTAATGCATGGAAATGTATCATAATGTAGCCCTGATTTTTATTAACATTTCATTAGAATATTTTGTAACTTAAAGGTAAACTGCCACCTGTTCATTTATGCTTGATTGTCAAATTTTGTATTGTTTTGTCACATAATATTGAAAGTGTTTTGATCTGGTATTTCAGGGTCAAGAAATAATGGTTCAATGAAAGGCTATCCACCCAGAACATCGTCGCCAGTGCACAACGGGCCCGCTTATCCAAACGCACCACCACCTGCTGGGCGGCCAGGGCCACCCTTAAATGGACCTCCGCCAAACAGTGATGCTCGTCCTCAGAGCAGGCACCAGAGTTTTGTATAGCACTGTCTCTCTCTTAGGTTATTCACAATAATAAATTCATTACAATCATTCCCTTTGTAAATTGTTAGACTTATGTGACCTCATATCAGTTGCATTTAATTTAATTAAAGAACAGGCGCTCATGTCTCAAAATGTGAGATCAAGTGAATTGTAAAAGAACATTATAAGATCATTATGATGCACTGTTTCTCAAGTTGTGAAATGACACTAAATACAAGATGTGAAATCCGAATAAGACTTATTTTAGTTGTAATTTCTATTTATGAAAAATATATTTATTTCATGTCTGTCCTACAATGGTTATGGTTTTTCAGCATGTTATATATATTTTCCGTTATTTATTGTAATTATATAGTCTGCGAGAATAAAGCCACTTAATTTTTGAATTGTTGTATCTCCCGAAGATCTCGCAATAACTGAGAAACGTAGAACACAAGGAATGTTATTACATTGTAAGAAAATATGTGGTCAACAATCATATTATTTATTGTTTATTTTATGACGATGTTGCCTACGACGTTCACCCAACAACTGCGAACAGGTTTACTATGTCACCTGTCACGTTGCCATATGTGATAGTCTTTCTATGTGATGAATATTCTTAGGCGTTCCAGACACATGTGACGCCGAGTAGGTGTATATATATATTATTTTAGCTTTTGGTTAAAATTTCAGTATTGCTGATCACTTGAATGAACCTGTGTCATTGTGTGGTTTATTTTCTGGATTCAGAAATTTTTACGTATGGTGGTTGTGTAGTAAATGCTCAAAATTCTGTTTGCGTTCAGTATATGTTTGTGTGAAGTAAAGTGTTAAATGCGCCTAATATTGGCATCAACTTTGTTTTGATTATGTTTCTCCTCATTTCTTCTTTTGTTGTATGATTGTTTGCGGACAAAATGTTGTTTAAATGCCGTCTAGTCGAAAAGAGGTTGCTGAATTGTTATTTTGTTTCTCATACAGATATTAAACATTCGTCTAACTGAGCGACACACACTGTTCTTGTCGAGTGTGTACGTCAGAATGTGAAGATGTAAAATGTACAAAATGCTATGAGGTTTAATTGTTAAACCCTCTGATACAAACACAAATTATGTAGAGCTATAATTTTTGTAATCAGAGTCACCATTTATAAATGCCAAAAATTTTCCAATAAAATGGATTATAACAAATTGTGATGTTTTTTTTATTACTAATGCTTATGGGTTCGAGATAAATAAGTTCTATGTGAAGAATAACAAGGTGAGATATATCTGTCTTGTTACACCATAAGGGGGGCACACATTTTCTGTGTGAATTTGTTACCATGCCAATTATGTGTAGTACCATGTGAGAACTCGATGCTACCGAGTGGGTAAAACTACATGAAATGGGAGGAGTACATTTGAACTTTTATTCCACGCACATTAAGTTGGTGGGTGGAGAAGGGCTTTACATCCTGTATTTCAGCACCTGATGGGCTAATTAGGACAGGTAGGGACCATGGCAGTGAGATGAAGGATGAAACAGCCTTAGGCTCGATAGGGAATCGAACCTGGGACGCGCTACCACTCAGCCTGCATTTCACTTGTAGCAGCAGGGACCATACTAGTTATGGTCTTTGGTAGAAGCATTGCTCCTGACAAGCATGGCAAGTAATTTTAACTTCCATTGCAAATACCATGATCTTCGGCTTGTGAATCAATGTGGCATAAAAAGCCATGTTGGAACAACAGATATAAAATATTAAATTTTCAGTATATAAAACAACTGAGATGAATTTCTATGTAAAATACTGTCAATTTATTGTACAATACATTAGATGTAAAATGCAGAGAGAATATATAAGTTAGTTTAAATAGCTGACATGATGCAGTATTTTACATAACTGTTTCAGACGAGTTAAAAAGAGCAATGACTCAACAGTGTTAACAGCATTCACAAAGGGACTAGCATTGTCTACTGCTACACTACTCTTTCTCACCCTGTACATTTCCTGGTCCTCAAGAGGTTCTCAGAACCAATCATTTCATTTGTTCGATTGTGCAACATGAAAAAAAAAAAAATTAACATGCAAGCACTAATAATATGTACATATCAACACAGGTTGGATTCCACTTAAATCCATGACAAATAAAATTTCAGAAGGCATTAACAGTATCATTCAAAGGGAATATCACCAGAAGTAACATTTTGCATTGAAATCACCAATAATGATGGTTTGCCCAGAAACAACAACCACACCTCATGAAATTGTGTGGCACTCAGTAAATTATGAACAATAAAATTGACACAATATTCCCTACTATGGCCACAGCGAATTAGGATTGTTGAAGAAACAAAATAAAAACATTGAATAACTGAATAGATACTGGATCATCACAATTGGAAGTTTGTACAAATGATTATCAAGTGCAAATTGTAATCAATATGGCTTTCTCCTAGGAAAAAAAAACCCCTAAACTTCCAAGTCTTCCCCAGATTTGTTGCTTTTAACTTTAACTTAATTAATATAATTGAACCATATTGACAGATAACATCTTCCAGTTAGAAAGGAATAAATACTTCAAATGATCTGCCGAAACTTAACCTACGAGATTTCCTAATCCATTTAACAGACAGTACTTCTTTACAAGCACCTTGCGTACCTTTTATGCAACTTCATTTTTACTCGAAAGCTTTTCAAATTCAAATATGTGGCACAGAGTCGGTGCACAATTTCAGTATGCCCAGTAAGCTATTGCTTAGCCCACATAGAAACTGTACAAAGTCCATGATAAAATTTGCATATGTATTTTTTACATACAAACAGGTTTTATCAAAGGAAGCAAAATAATAATAATGTCATAATTACAAATCACTTCTTTAAAATGTTTGCAAATACACCAATCCAAAAAGATTGACATACTGCAAACAAAACCATGTATACATTCAACCATACATAATACAAATAACTGTACACAATCGGTCGAACCCATAAATTAATTATTGCTGTACAGGGATGGGCGACCTTCAACAAAAATCTGTACATTTTCTATGATGCGTAGCAGATACCTGCTGCTTGGTTATGGCTCTGGTTTTGTCCATTGGAATGACTTGTGTTAGCTGAAAAAAAACGAAAAAAGAATCATTGTCACAAAATTATAATACTATAATGCTTGCATCGTTCAAGACACTTTAACACTTACAAGAGTTCCACTTTAGTGCATGTCATCCATAGCAGTTTACCATACATAAGTTAAAAAAACCATAATAACAAAGAAGCAGTGGCAAAGGCAGAATATCATTTGTACAACTAAAGTTGGGCAACACTTATTTAATTTTTAGCTTCTTAGATCCACCGATATGACTTTAAGTACATATTAAAGCTAAAATCAACCATCCCAATGTTATTTAATACAAAATTTAGCCCATTAAAAATGCTCAGAAACAGGGATGTGATTGATCAGTGATAAAAAAACCGGAAAATGTCAGGATGAACGAAAAAAAGCCAAAAAATTGAATTTGTACATATCACAGGGGTCAATTTCACATGCCAAAAAAACCGGATTTCCGGAAAAAAACACATCCCTGCAGAAAGGATCAGAGAAAAAAACAAAAAACTAATTCTGCAACATACCTTCTTTCTCTTTTCGGCGAGCTCTCTTCCGTCGTCTGTCGATACAAGCGACTTCAGCTTTGAGCTGCATGTACATTTTGCGGATTTCCACCATTTTATCTGACAGGAAAGTTATTCTCTTCTCCCCTTCATAGTTTTTGCCTTCCTCTGTAACAAATAAGACCAAATTCAGTTTTGCCACTAAGTGTTTGATTGACTTTAACATAATAACATTTAATATTTTTTCGAGTGATATATTGAATTATAGATGAACATAATTATACCAAGAAGTGAACATGACTCACCCAAATTAAAATTGAACTTAGGAGGTCGGTTCGGTGGCAGTACTATGTTGTGTGGAGTAATGATATTTTTTCTGGACGGTGAAGAATACACATTGGATGAACTGGCATCAGCATTTGAAGCTTCATCACTGTCTGAAACTAAAGGACAAATGATTATCTTACTATGCATTAAAGAAAAGAGACCAGTTGAAACCAAGATTAAAACCACTTTATATGGTCACTTCATCAATCAAGAACACCATACTTTTTCTAAGAAACTAATAACACATACCACTTGTTTTGGTGGCACTCTTGGGCTTCTCAACAACAGGCTGTCCCCTCTTTGAGCTGCGTCTTCGTTTCTTGCCAGGCGTCGTCTCAACTTCAGACTCTCGCTTCCGTTTGCTTCCACCCTCCCCACTACTTTCGCCACTTGGCAAATTACCACTGCTTCCCCCACTGCTGTTAGAGATAGTGCTCATGTCACAAGCACTTGGTGAATCTCCACCGAGGGGTGTCGGGTGAGCGATCGGTTCTTGGAGACTCTCTTCTGAATTGTTCTTTAGGAGGGCGGCATCACCTTGCTGTGCTGGAGATGCCATACCCTCTGGAGACAGACCGCCCTCTGAATGCTCAGGAGTATCAGGAGGAGTATTATCATACATCATGCTGGTAGAAGCAGTGGCGCAAGATGCTGAAGGAGGTGGGTTTGTTGGTGCGACTGCAACCTGACTGTCTTTATCCTGATTCACCTTATGACCAACTGAAGATGTTCCCAGGCCCCCCATCTCCGGATGAGTGGCACTACCGCTGCTTGAGCTTGGAGCAACTAAAGCCAAGGCATCTCGGAAGGTACTGCTGTCACTTCTGTGCACAACATTAAGAGACTGCTGCTCTATCACTTCAGCCACATTGTTTTGAGACCCACTAGATAAACACACATTATGCAAGCTTGCCAGGCCAATCAAGGCCTGCTGCTCAGAATCTTGTGATTCTTCCTTAAAGTCATAAATATCAAAACCACTTCTTTGCTCATTGGATTTCTTCTTTTCTGGAGCTTTAACAGTTTTGTCTTCTTCCTCTTTCTTCTTTGTTTTCTTCTTTACTTTCTTTTTTTCAGGATCGACCTTCTTCTCAACTTCCTCTCCCTTCAGTTCTTCCTTCTTTTCCGTCTTTTTACCCACTGCTCCCTTCTTTTTTTCTCCTTTCTTATCTCCCTTCACTTTCTTTCCCTTATCTTCTTTCTCTGGGCTTTCTTGCTGAGGCTGTACCTCTTTCTCAACTCTTTCTGATGGAGCCTCAACCAACCCATCCGTCACTGGCTCTACCTTCTCTATCACAGAACAATCAATTGGTTCTGGCTTCTCTTGGCCATCCTCTTTCTTAATATCTGCCTCTTTCTTAATATCAGCACCTTTCTTTTTACCCTTCTTTGATTTTTTGCATTCCTTGACCTTATCATCCTGCCGGTGCGTCTCATCAGCCTGGGAGGGCAACTCTTCCTCCGTAGAGTGCACTTCTTTGTCTATCACTGGAGGTTGGCAGTCTTTGTCATCCTCTGTCGCCTCATGTCCCAATGGTCTCACTAGATGTTCTTCAGTCTGCATCACAAGTTCTGGTACATTCTCACACTCTGCTTCTTTCTCAAGGTCCTCCTCCTTCACCTGTTCCACTGGAGCAACCTCCGACGAGATGCTGGCAACTGCTGGCAAGATATCTGGAACAACAGATTCTTTAACATCTGCCACGATGTCTATCTTTTCAGGTGATTCTTGCTTTGTAGGCAATAACAAATCAGGAGACTGCTTCACAGGACTGAAGGATTCTGTTGAGACTTCCTTGACGGACACTGTGACCTCGTCCTTGAGCTTGGGTGGTTCTGGACTAGGTGGGCGCTTGCTGTCCGTGGATTCTGCAATGCTGAGAGCATCATCTCTCTCCTCCTTCATAGATCTGTCATCACTATCACTTTCAGAGACTGAAATAAGGAAAAACTGAAGTCAGTAATTAATCTAAACCCATCAATTAAGAAAGAGCTCTGGCAATGGTGCAGTAAAATTCACCCAAATAACAATAGTGTAGGTAAATTTTCAAACCTACCATGGGACTGAGCATCTTGATTTTCCTGAAGACTACTTGAAGCTCTTCGCGAGCGACGTAAACCTAAAACCAAAAAAAATGTGATCAAACAAACTTCTTATGGCAAAATTATAGAGAAAATTACAGAATGAAAGTGAGAAAAACAAACTAGCAGTACGGGCTCAAAACTTACTTGGTGTACCAGAGGGGTCAACACTGGTTTGGCGTGTTGGCCGTGATTTACTCGGTGGTGCTGCTTGGCTGGGTGACTTGGTTCGGGCACTAGGTGGCTTTGGCGATTCACTGGGTGTATGAGTGGGAGTGGAGCTACCACTGCTACTTGGTCGACCTTTCTTTTTGGCACCCTGTTGAATGAATGAATATAAGATTAGTGTTTATTAAAAAAGTAATCACACAAGAAATACTGTGCAGAAAGCAGATACCGTAATGGAGGGTATTATCAACAGTTTAGTACACAATTAAAGCAAGTGCGTTCGAAAGTAGGTGAAAGTGTGGCCACCTACTGGGCAAATGTAGAACTAATCCTGGACTAAACTAGGCTTTGTTGTTCAGTCATTTGGAGTGTATTCGATTGAGGTACATGGGGTTACTCAAGTGATGAGAGTTTTAATCCGAACACCGGCTCGAGTTGGCCGGAACGAGAAGTCACGTGGGACTTATAATCATCATTGAGGCTGCCATTGTTTACATGATGTCATGTAATGTGTACTTGATTGTATGTAGTATTTACACCAAAAAACGATTGAATTGTTTAAACTGGATTGCATACTTTGTACAAGTTGTGATCCTGTTATAATTATTAAAATGAAAATTAGAAATAAACTTTTCCAGCTGCCTGTTAACTTGTGAAGGTGTCGGAAATATACTACTGTTGAAAATACCCTCCACTACGGTATATCATGTTTCAGTGCTGTTATCTATGCAGTTTTTGTGACAAGATTTTGGAGTATTAGATACACACGGCAGATGCAGATAGTGAATTTACAAGGTGAAACTGTCTCAACTCTTCCAGGAATCAATATGAACTACCAACCCAGTCAGTCCGACAGCATTTCATACTATGCAGTGTTTCAGCTAGGATTTGAATCGGGCATGGCGCACAAGAATATTAGGGCACCCAAATAGACTTATATAGAGCACCCAGCTAGTTTAAAAAGCCAAAAAAAAGAAGGTAAAAAAGTTCTTCACTTAATTTCGGGCATGGCGCTGACAAAATCAGGCATGGCGCAGGGGAGTCAGGCGTTGCGCAGCACCATGTTCTAAAGGCCTAGCTGGAACACTGCTATGGCATGAAATAGCACCAGCAGCAGCTACTTACATGTTTAAATTTACTTGCCTTATTAGGCTTGATTGGAGGAGCCATGGCAGGCTCAACAAGCTCCACCAGCCCGACGATCCTGTCTTTCATGACCCATTCGTCATAACGATTATTCCATCCAGAGTAATGTACTAGATAGTGCATGGCTCCGTTTTCTGCATCAGCTTCCAGAATCTACAAGTCAAAAACATTTCTACTTTGAGTAATCTGTACATTAAAAACATGAAAAAGTTTCATATAGTAGGATTAAATTTAACAAGAACCTACCTTAGCTTCATAAGTCTTGATGTTACGTCCTCTGCCATAACGAATTTTCAGCTTAGACCCAAGGCCATACTCCACTTCAGTTTCTTTTCTTCTCCTAAGTTTTACAGGTTCACGCGCACTGTCATCCTCCTCATCGTCATCATCATCTTGTTCTTCATCTTCATCGTCTCCCTCAGCATCCCTGCAGATACAGACATGGTATATGTGCATTACAGTACTGAGTACTTCGCATAAATTTAACTAATTTCTAGCACATTATGTGAAAATTGTTTTAAAAACTAACTTTTCATCATCGGATTCCTTGTCTTCTCCTTTCTTTTTCTTTTTCACATTCTCAACTTGCTCCTTCTCATCATCTTTCAGTCTCTTTCGACCCTGTAAAATAATTTAAGGTTAACCCAAGTTCAAAAGCATTCAACAGCTTCAGTATTCTATGAAACAAAGAGGAACACCAGTCTAGGACTAACCTTCTTAGGTCTTCCTTCATCTTTTTCATCCTTCGCAATTGCTTTTGGCTCCTCTTTCACTTTTGTAACATCATCTTTAACCTTCTTATCATCATCTTGGCTTTTCTTGCCAACTACTTTTTTGGCATCTTCCTTAACAACTGACCGAGGCTCTTCTACCCTCCCTCTTTTGCTTGGTGTGTCATCCCGTGCTTTAATTTCTTTCTTATCTTTACCCTTCACCTCTTCTTTACTTGGTTTTGCTTCTTCTTTGGCAAGACGAGCAGTCTCGACTCTGGTCACCGGTTTTGTCACCTCTGGAAGTTTTCTCTCCTCATCATCTCCTCGTTCATCCACATTTGCTTTACGTATACGAGAACTCTTTCTTGGACTGTCGTTTTCTGAATCTTCTCCCTTCTTGTCCTCTTCTTTTTTCTCGCTCTTGTCTGGCCCTTTCTCTCCTTCTGATTCTTGACTTTTGTCTGTTTTCTGCTTGTTTTTGTCAAACTTGTCAGACCTCGGTGAACGAGGAACCTCCCTTTCCCTGGAGGACAACAAACCTCGAGTGGAACTGGGTCGGCTTCTGTTAGGGCGACTTATGGTGCCCATGGAGCTACCCAGCTTTCTGTAGAAGTCTTCAAAGGCATGCAGATACCTATAAGAAAATAAGCGATTTAGCAATGACAAACTTCACTTAAACTCATAAAATGCGTTGCTCCTTGGCATGGGAATTATAGTGACACGAAGTGCGACAAAACAAATTTACTTACTTCTTATAAATGGCCTTCACTTGGTTTGCACCAGTGTTGCACGTTGGCATGCTCATTTTAGAATACACAGTCTTCCATTTTGCCTGGTTGGTCACTCGGTTGTAGCCCCCCATATTTTGTACAACTCCAAACAAGCGATGTAGGTTCACATCCTTGGCGCTGATAAGTGGCGCTTTGTTGATTGGAGTACCTATAAACATACAAGGATGTGGTGGATTTAGCAACTTTCATAATTGACTTTATATAGACTAAACAGTCTTGTAAAGCATAATGACTATTATTGGGAACAGACAAGAGCTGATTGACGAATGAATTCAAACCTCTGTCATCCATGAACTTGTAAAGCTGAGCCACAAATCTGTCCTTTTCCTCAGATGGTTCATCATCCGATGACTCACAATCTGACCCATCCTCTGAATCACAACCCAGCAGCTCATCCTTGTCCCAGTTTGATGGGAGGTCTTTTGAATCAAAGTAAGCCAAAGCTTTCTCAAATGCTGAAAATATTAATCGAGCCAGTGATATAAAACTGTCACTCATTTGGACATCATTTCATAACAATAAATTAAATTCTCAAAATATAACATAAATATAAACTTTCTTACAATTTTTTAGCAGCTTGTCCTCATTCTTTGTAGCCACATCTCTTGTAAATTCTTTAGTATCCTTCTTTGCAACGGAATAGCTGAAATGAGATACTTCCATTAGTACTCATCACGCTTTTCTAATATCAATCAGTTAAATATTTAGGGAAGAAGGCAACTTACAACTTGCTGTCCTTGAATGACTTCACCAGCAAATGATCTTTCGTTTTCAGTTCTAGATCATTAGCATTTGGATCCGTAACCAACACGGGGACCCACATCGCCTTCTTTCGATCTTCTATCTCCACCATAACAATACGGCCTATCATCTCTGCAAGACGACCTTTGTATTCACGCTTTGGGGGTTCGCTTTCCACAGAACTACCGTCATCAGATTCCGAGTCAGAACTGCGAGAAATGCCAAAATCAGATAAGAGATCACATCACACAAGACGGACATGGTGAGAAGTTATTCAAGTCGTGTGATACTTACTCTTGATTTGCACCACGTCTCCTTTTAGGTTTCATCACTGGTGTACCAAAATGTTCAGGATGGGTCAATGGCAATTGATCCAAAGTCTGTCAAGTAAAAAATACAAACTGTCATAGCATCATCCTAGTCATTAGATGATAAACATCAGATAAAGTTACAGTGAGAACTATCTACAAACATGAACCAACCTCACTCTTTACAAAATGTTTTTCGCCCTTCAAACACAGCTGGGTTCGCCTGAGCGTATTCTCGTCTCCATCATCAAACACTGAAAGAATCACCCAAAAATGTAAATTGGCCTTGCATAAAAACCAACAGAAAACAGCAACAAAGGTTCCATCCAGTCATTCATTTGAATAAGTTCCTCAAATTGTTCCCATAAATCATGTTTCCACATTTAACAAATATATACAATGAACTTACCAACTGTGTATGTGCTGCTGTCAGTTATCTTGTTAATTGTCCCTTCTGTAATCTGTCCAGTTTCAGGATGCTTCACTTCAACGGTAAGCCCCGTCTAGAAAATAACCATAATGTGTTCAAAAAGGCTGCACTTCCACAGACTGTGACTGTGTTAATTATAATGTTAAATTCACAACTCAAGTAACGATCAAATTGTAATGAATTTTACCTTGAGCGGCCCTTTGATATCTTCATCCATAATGACAACATGGGAATTGTCCTTCAATGTAACCTGTAAAGTAAGATGTAGCACATCATGTAGTAGGAGTCATTTTGGTCATCTTGTTAATACATAAAAGTGTTAAACCCACCATGGAATAGCTTAAAGCCTTCAGTAATTCTTACCTTACATTTCACGAGTTTTATCAGTTTCTTAACCTTCGCCTCACAAAAAGCTCCACGATACTTTGCACTAACATCGGTGCCCACTGCCAAGAAGGGTGGCTCCTCACCCGCCTGGAAATAAAATTAGGAACATTGATCTAAGCTTTCCAAAAACAAAATCTTGTAAGATTCATCAACAAAACCCTTGGTGTCTATTTTGTAATGGCACTCAACCAAAAAGAAGAGGACAAATTTGTATCAATAAGGTTAAGGAACAAAAACTATTTGGCCTGTGAATTTACAAGCAATGTGGCTACAAAGCGGAGGATCTTCCCAGTTTTACAGCATGGAAACCTCATTCAAATAGACTACAACATCGAATACATGCAACTCTGCAATCAGCAAACTTCATCAGCCCCACCTACTTTTTCTTCACTGTGCACCTTCTTCCTCAATATGCCAGGATGGCCCATGACTTAACAAAGGATCAGAAAAGCACTAGAAGCTGTTAACTCTGCCGTAAAATGGAATCAGCTGCCAGAGAATCAGTGCCATCCATTTTGGCTGAAATGCAGCTTATGAGTAAGCTTATTCGGGTACAGGCTAGGGATTGTGACACACAGAAGTTAGTGATGAAACGACACTTTGACAGAAGATTTCAGATGTGAATTCAGATGCTCAGTCCTGACAGATGATCCAAGATAAACTTTCCTTGTAAGTTTAGTGTTGTGCACCTCATTGTAGAAAATCATATGTACAAAGATCTACTCATTTCAGATAAAGGTTTGGATTAAGGTGAGCAAAAACAAGTTCAGGATTTTGACTTGCAACAGCTGACGGCGTAAACATGGCCGCCCGGTTCATTGCCACTTGGCCAAGTGGCACCTGAGACAGAACCACTGTCCTGCGTCCCCGTCAATGGAAAACGTAAAATCGAATCGTAATTAGATTCCCCACCATGTATATCACCTAATATCCAAAAATTGTGAAAAATCATGGTCAGGTTCTAGGTGAAAATTGTACATAAAATCGCTGTCATTAGAAAGCCTTGACCAAGAAGGATTTTCCCCCTTGCCTTCCTTTCAAGGCCAGAGAAAATGCGCAAATTTTCACTTTAGATGTTAACTTACCATTGTGAAACTTGTACAGTTTGTGCACGCTGTCCAAATTGACCGTTTGGTCAATTATTGGAAAAATTCCTATTCTAGATCCTCGGTAAATTGAAGAAAACAAAAGGGTTGGTGAGGACTTGAGGCATCGCAGATGAGTAGCCACGACTGAAACAACAACTAGCAGAGGGGGGAATCCCGCTCTCTGATTGGCTGAAATACACATTGGTCAGGCCCAATTTCCCAACATTCCCTACGAGCGCATGCGCATATTACTCAAAATGGCGAATGATGCCGATATCGTGTGGCACATGCTACTCAGGTAACAAGCCGTGTATAGGCCTTTTTATGAGAAGAGGAGCTTTCTTCCTAGATTTTAATCGGTTCCTAACTGATGTCTGCCTACGTCACATAAAATTAGTATAGTTACGCGACGTGTTTTGTGCTCGACAGACAAAAAACCACTTTGTTTCCGCCAATACCCAAATTAATTTTCATGAGGTCAACCGGAAAGACGTCACTCGTCCTCTCACATCTTGGCAACCATCCAAATAAGTTCTTGGTGGGAAATTCGGATTCGGTGCTTGTACGTGTTGCTGATGGGCGAACTGGGCAGTAGTCATTTACAGTGAGTCACTCATATATGAACTTGGTAGAAGATGACTCATTGTAATGGAAGTGTCGCTATTCTAAATTATTTTTAGAAATCTAGTGTTTGTTAGATTCTCGCAAATTTGCTACACAACTTCACAAGCTGTGGTTGTGCTCCCGAAAAGTCTTGTAGACATTTCGCGAGCACATTGACTCGATTGAGTACAAAAATACCTTTGTGTTAATTTCATAAATAACTTGTTAAAATAATCCTTTGACAGCAATCACGTTAGCGATGTCGTCACGTATTAAATTGGCGAGCATTTTTCATACTGAGTGCTCGAGTGTATGACATCGCCCACGAATACAAGGTGGTGTGAGGCGTAATATTAATAAAAAACAAAAATGTTCAGGGCGGTGACTTGACTTTGCTTTTGCTAGTCAAGTCACCGCCAATAAATACGGGCGGTGAGTTGGCATTGGCGGTGAGTCAACCCGAGACTGTCAATTTTGCGCTGCCAGTCACGAGATTGGACAGGATTACTTCGGAGAAGTGGCTACGTAATTCTACCAGTCTGTTTTATGATTCACCTTTCTGTTGTCAGTCTTGGCCGCCATTATCACGTGACTTTGTGTCAGGATCCTGACATTTTGCTGATTGGCTGATTCTTTTCTGGTGTTTGATTGGCTAATTCGATTCTTTTCTGGTGTTTGATTGGCTAATTCTTTGGGGGCGTGTCCAAACCAACCTACTAGAGAGCACGACGCAATGACCAATCATAGCATGGCTTTGACTCAGCCATTCTTAACCCATGTAAGAATTGCTAGCGACCAGTCTCACTACATTGTATGAGATGCGGTACCAGTGCTAGCGTAACCCCCTCTTCTGCCTGCCGCAGTGCTGGGTAAAATTATTGTAGCAGACTAACAATGGTAACATTTAATGTTCAGCTAGTGCAATTGTATTTCCTATTTCAAGCAAGTGGGGTACTCCAGAGGATTGCCAGTCAACCCACCGACATGCCAACCTGGCGACAACCAACTTGGCGACATGGACACTACCAGCTCAGTGACACTATAAAAAAGTCAGTACACTCAGACACTCACCAACTCGGTGACACTTCTTCGGGGGAGTGCTAGCCCAGTGACGAGGTGTTTGCCAGCCGTTGGTCTCCTCTTGCCCCCTCCATCGTGGTTTTGGCGTTCTTTCTCTGGAAATATTTGGTGGTCATAAACGGATTCCTGTCATTGAGAAGGCAATGTACCCACCCGTCGCCTGTGACACTTGTCGTTTTATCATTGTCCTGTTGGTAATGTAAACTGCTGTCGCAGACCTGAAGGTGATAGGGAATTTTTGAATGCCAGTCATAACGGCTACACGCGAAAACGGCTACAGCCAAAACAGCCACAAAATTTAATGGCATTCCCAAAACGGCTACAAGCAGAACGGCTACAATGAACAGATGACCAAAACGTCAACAAGGTTATGCCAAAACGGCTACAAGCTATGTCCAAAACGGCTACAAGCCATGTCCAGAACGGCTACAGCCATAAATTCAATGTCCAAAACGGCTACACTTTCATACACCAAAACGGCTACACTTTCATAAGTGAAGGCCAGAGTATTGTATGAGTATTGTTCTTGACCCAGTATATCAGTATATAATTTATTGTATTTATTTATTGTAACTTTATTAAATGTGTTTTTTAACATTTTGGTGTTGTGTTTCTCTTGATATTACAGTACCTATAGTTACACATTGGTGGTAGCACCATCTACCATCTATGGTCTGTAGACGTTTTGGTCTGTTGACGTTTTGGTCTATGTGGCTGTAGCCGTTTTGGTATCATGGTCAGCGGGAAAAGGCACTGTAGATGTTATGGTTATGTAGTGAAAAAGCATATTGATGTTTTGGTTAAGGCTTAATAAACCTTGTTGACGTTTTTGTTATGTCGCAAATATTGGTGTAGACATTTTGGTTAGCCGTTTTCGCGTGTAGCCGTTTCGTCCGCCACCTGAAATTTTTGTTGGTGTGTCGACAGGTTGACTACACACCAGAGAGAACCGATCCGTAGCTCCTTGCCATGTATTGATATGCAATGCTTGAATAATCCACAATAAGTGTTTATGGTCGAGTACAGATGATTATTTCGCTCGACTGCCATTGGTAGATAAGCTCGATGAAAATAGATTTTCAAGAATTTCTGACCACCTGAAGATAAGCAAATGTCTCCTCGATTCTCATCCGTAAAGGGTAGTGATCAGGTTGGTGTGTGGACAAACCAACTCGGCCTGAAATAGTGTCACCAAGTTGGACGTGCACTGTTTTTTTGTGTCGTCCAGTTAGTTGGTTGAGGTCATGTCGCAGGGCTGGTTGTGCTGGGTTGACTGGCAGTCGATCAGGTTCAAGCATTGGATTCACACTTGTTTTCAAGTTTCCACACACTCGCAGTCCACCTTCCTTCTTTAGGCGTCACGATTGTAGCTGCCCACTCACTCTGTGGGACATTTTCAATCTTCCCTGCATCAAACATTTGTTGCAGACATCTTTCGCCTGATTTTGCGTGAGAAAGGTACAGGATATATAGTACTTTGGTGATCTCTGCATGTCTATAAAATTCATTCATTCGAAAACTTGGGTTCAGCCTTTATGTCAAAGGCTTTAATTCCCTTTAATATTCCAATCCCTTGGCTGAAAACATTGGCAAATTCGTTTTAATCTGTTAAAGTGGATGTTTGGGTTTCATTTCACCAATCGCCTTGTTTATACACAAGTCCCTGTAAAATTTCGGCTTCAATACCTTAAGCCAGTCATGACCAAGGAGTCGACAGTCATCAGTCACATACACATATATGATAAGGCATTAAATTTCTTTTCGGGTTCCATTTTGACATATGTAACTCCCTTAGCACGAGACCTCATGCTGTTGTACATGAGAAATCATACTTTAGCAGGGTGCAACTTGACGTAGAAATAATGACCTAAAACTGACATGGATACAGTTCTTGAAATTTAGAAAATGCAGTTACAGATTTTGCCTTGTAGCCAAGTTTGCTTGTTTATACATTCGAAATCTGTGAAATTTGCCACCTCCAATACAGTACATTCTAACTTATTATTTATGGATTTTTATGGCATCATTAGAACATAGCTTGGTTACAAAAAATATAATTTAAATTACAAAAGCTCTGTAATTTTTTCGGGAGTTTCAAGGGTGGCAGATTTTTGCTGATTGTGGAGAATTTTGCTGATTCTGAGTGTACTTGAAGTTAATTAGTAGAGTTTAATGACATAAGTATGATCATGATACTGGCACCCATTCAGTGATTAACCACAAATTGATCCAGTGATGGAAATTTTTTAGAGATCAAAATATTTCTTCTATTTTAATCTCCCTTGTGCTCTCCTATTATCCTGGAGTACAGTTTTTGCCTCCAGGTTCTCTTTTTGAACGTCTTCGCCAATCCAGAAGTTTGAGCCCTTTAGTGTTGTTCCATGACACTTTCCTGTCCTTGTAAAAGGAAAACTTAACCTATTCCTTTTTATATGAATCTTCTATAATCATGATGATCCTATTTGTTATTGCTATATTGTGTATAATGCAGCTTCTGCATATGTTATAAATATTATGTCCACAAATTTCGATGCATCTTTGGCCTAAGCCCTAAAGGTCACTTCCATGTTATTGAATGCTATCACACTTGTATGGACATGGCCAAGGTTAAATATCTCATGACTTTTGATTGTGAATTCCCAAAACTAGAATGACATGTTGGACTGGGTTATTACGGTATATATATTTACAATAAATGCCTCCCCCCCCCCCCTTATATTTTTTCAGCAGTGCCTCTATAGCGTGGGACACCAAGAAAATGGAAAGATCTTACCTTTCCATGATGCTCCATGAAGTTTAAAAAAATTCCCAGTACAATATCCTTTATTCCAATGGTTGTTACAAAGAGAAAGTTTTAATCTTTAATCATCAGCGTCATTTCCATCATCATCTTCCACAACAAGTTCATTATTGTCTGTTCCATCACTATCTTCAGTGTCCGTAATTTCAATTAGGCTGTCACGTTGCAATTGTTGCAGTTTTGTAAAACCTCATCTGTGTCTTTATTGAACACATTTCCTTCCTTGGTACAACTGATCATTTCATTCTCTGTGTTGTTCACATCGTTGCTGATGGCACACACCAGTCACACCTAAAAACTCTTCTCAATCAGTTCTCTTGGGATCTTATCCCATGCTTTCCTCACCCATTCACAAAGCAGGGATTTTGAGAGAGGATTGACTGTCTCACCTTCGGTATAAACCTTATCTGCATTAGCCAGCCATTCATCGTACAATTCCCTGTAGAATGCTGGTAAATGTCTCACTATTAGCCTCATTGCGAACTTGGTAAAAATAATAAAGGACACTGTAAATATTATACAACATTCCTGCACCGTCAACCAAATTGAGTGTAAATTATGAAAATTATATGAATACCTCTTCATCATTTCTGAATAGTTGCTTTCCTTGCTACAGTCTTTGTGGACACCTTTAGTGTTCATGTTAGCTTTGTAGACCTTTGTTCCTCCATCCCTTGTAAAAAAAATTGCTGTAAAGTTTTACTGATGCAATGTCTTTCACTGCCATCCAGTAGTTGTCTCTTATTATAACCATCAGCAAGTTGTCTCAGTTGGTCTTCAGCTTTACTCCACTCTCTGATTCTATTATAAATATTAAACGTTTGGTGAGCTGTGTACTCAGGTTTCGGTGAACATGAAAATTACTCAACCTTTGTAGAATGTACCCTAAGCAGTTGCAAGGTATTGCAAGGTCAGTCTTGGTTGGTCTTGCAAGGTCTTGTTCTTAAGAATTATCATGTATATCACACTAATTAATATCCAGTATTGATGAACAATGAAAACTTGTGTCTGACATTTATTATATATAAAACAGTTGGTGCTGGTAATATTTGAAAAAGAGAAAAAAAGTTTTGATGCTGGTTTTATTAATGTGTTTAATTAATGTTCGACATTGCATGTATTGTTTTTTTTTTTATGAAGTATGAAATATGGCCTTTCTTTCATCAATAAATGTCTACTCTTTTGATGATTAAGGGTATTTATGGCAGTTTCTTTGTGTCTCGTTCATAATTACTAGGCAGTACCTAAAATGATAAAGAATATGTGTGTTTCTAATTGAAAGTCATTTTAAGGTTGAGTCATGAAGTTCATGGATCTGAAGACTTAAAACTAATTCGCAATTGTTTAATGCAACATTGACAATATACTACATGGCAGTAGTATTCGATCATGTTACCATATTACAGAAAAAGACATGCTCAGAGTCTTGTGAATATCATCTGAATCTATGTGAAAAGCAGTAGTATGCAGTCAAGGTACCATATTGCAGAAAAAGACAAGCTCAAAGTCTTGTGAATATCTAAATCGATTTGATATGCTATCCTGCAGTAGTAAGCTGTTGAGATACCAGATTACAGAAAAGACCTCAAAGTCTTGTGAATATCATCTGAATCTGTTATATGCAGTAGTGCAACCAATACCATATTGCAGAAAAAGACCTGCTTAGTCTTGTGAATATGATCTGAATTTATGTGAATGCAATCAAGATAACAAATTACAGAAAAGGACCTGCTCAAAGTCTTGTGAATATCATCTGAATCTATATGATATGCAGTAGTTTGCAATCAAGATAATATATTGCAGAAAAAGACCTGCTCAAAGTCTTGTGAATATTTTAATCTATGTGATATGCTATCCTGCTTAGTTATCTATTGAGATGCTAGATTACAGAAAAAGACCTGCTCAAAGTCTTGTGAATACCATCTGAATCTATGTGATATGCTATCCTGCTGTAGTAAGCTATCGAGATAACAGATTACAGAAAGACCTACTCAAAGTGTTGTGAATATTGCTGACTGGCTGCCAAAAGGTGCTAACTGCAAAATATCAAAGTTTGCAGGAAAGCAGAAAATCCTTGTGCAAGCTGTGTTGATAATGGGAGCAATGCATACTGATCGGATTCTGATATGCCCTGATTTGTCAATAAGATAATCATTTCTTTGGAAAAAAAAGCTCGCAGAAAGACCAGATATGTACAGCTCCTTATAGCCTCTGAAACGTAGACATGTTTGATGGCAAGCGGGGACTTTAGCCAATAGTACCTTCTGGCACATGGCTCTTTCCAAGATTTCACAGTGCTTAAGTGTGACAAGAAACGAGGCAGGATCCAAAAAGGCTGTTGACTTGGTTCTATGAGCCAATAGCACCTTTATGATCTGGAGTTAACATGCCACAGACAAAATGGCACTTTATGATAGGATCCTAGCTGAATGTCGTCTTCCAGATCACTGCTCAATATAAACTGCAGAATTAACAGCTATTTACCTTGCCTTAAAGAACATCGAGGACTCAGAATCAGATCGTTATGTTATCTGTTCTGATTCAAAATCTGCTCTTCAAGCAATCCAAAATAAACAACTTGATAACCCTGGGATCTTAGATGTTCTGATTAAGTATTTCTATCTTCACGAATACAAAGACATAGTATTCTGCTGGATTCCTGGACACGCTGGCATTGAAGGGAATGAAAAAGCAGACCTGGCAGCAAAAAGGGCTCTTACAAAAGAGATAACTGATTTTACCATTCCATACACTGATTTTAAAATGACTATAAAATCTTTTATCATGTCTTGCTGGCAAAGACAATGGAATGAATGTAATAACAACAAGTTGCATTCAATCTTACCTTGCATTCAAAATAAAATACCTAGTAGGTTCAATACTCGGTAAGATCAAGGAATATATCACAGATGCCTCATAGGACATTCAAGACTTACACATTTACACCTTTTAGTCAATGAACCGGCACCGGTATGCCAGAGTTGTCGGTGCCCCCTAACAATCAAACATATTTTATTAGATTGCAGCCACTTACAACGCTTTAGAAGACCTTTGTTTCAAGCTAATACCTTACAACATCTCTTTACCAGATATCCAACCCAGACAATTATAGATTTTTTATATGCTTCTGGTTTCTACTACCAAATATAGTTAATCAATCTTAACCTAGAGAGCCTCTACATAGCCCACTCAGGTGCTGATGAGGCGTTAAACAATAACTCACACACACACACACAGGACATTCAAGACTTGCACATTTACACCTTTTAGTCAATGAACCAGCACCGGTATGCCAGAGTTGTCGGTGCCCCCTCTGCAATCAAACATTTTATTAGATTACATCCACTTACAACGCATTAGAAGACCTTTGTTTCAAGCTACTACCTTACATCTCTTTACAAGATATGCAATGCAGATAATTATTTATTTTTTACATGCTTCTGGTTTCTACTACCAAATATAGATAATTTATCTTAACCTAGAGAGCTTCTACATAGCCCACTCAGGTGCTCAGAAAATCTCGTTTCATCCCTAAATGTTGACGATTTCCTCATTGAATACCGTTCCAGATATATGCCAACTATAGAACGACAACTGCAATTGAATTTGAATAGGATTCATAAATGGTCACTTGAAAATGGCTTCAAGTTCTCTAAACAGAAGACAGTTTGTATGCCTTTCTGTCACTTTCGATCATACCATCCAGATCCATCACTAGGGGGCAAGGGCCTAGCTCAGAGGTAGCAGGGCCTAGCTCAGAGGTGGCGCTCTGGGCTTCCAACCGCTGGGTCTCAGGTTCAATTCCCGGTCGAGCCTAAGTTGGATGGCTGTTTCCTCCTTCGTCTCATTGCCATGGTCTCTGCCTGTCCTAATTAGCCCAACTGGTGCAGAAATACAGGACGTAAAGCCCTAATCACACACACACACACAGATCCATCACTAATAATCGACAACTGTCAAATAAGAGTGGTGAATGAAACAAAAATATTTGGGTGTACTTCTTGATTCCAAATTGTCTTTCATTCCGCATATCAAAGCACTGAAAGCAAAGTGCCTGAAATCAATGAACCTCCTTAAAGTAGTGAGCAAATATAATTGGGGTGGGGACACAACGGTCCTCCGTCTCTATCGTGCAATCACTCGTTCTCGACTTGATTATGGTTCTGTAGTATATGGCTCTGCCAGACCATCTTATCTAAAATGCCTGAACTCTGTTCATCATCAAGGGTTGCGACTAAGCTTAAGAGCTTTTCGTACATCCCCTGTAGAGAGCTTATTTGTACTGGCAGGGGAACCTCCGCTTTCCCTTCGTCGTATCAAGTTGTCCATGCAATACATACTAAAAGTAGCATCAACTCCAACAGATGATGTAATATTTCGTCATAAGTACATAATCATTACAAACAATAACACACACACACTGTAATCAATGCTCTAGGCAAATTTATTATGACTTGTATGAAAAGGCGCAACAGTACAACTAAGCTTGAATAACACATCAATTAGACAAGACACTATCCCCAAAAAAATTATAAAATAGTAATTATCATAACTGTACATTCTGGAACTGGACGTCCCCTGATAATATCTGAGGTGTCAGATTGGCAAAAACCACGGACACAACGGCTACTCAAGTTTAATTACATCAAAATATGTCCAATTGGTATTTACTATTTATTAGCATTTGCTTTTATTCATTAGACCTGGAGCCTGGGCAGCATCTCGCAGCTAAGGCTTCATGGTTTGCCCATGTAAATGTTGTACTTAATTTATGTTTTATTTCATGCCAATAAAAAAAATTATAATAAAATAAAATGAATCAAAACTAATAAACAGGACTCTGATATTGATTGATGTTGCATTATATTTTTAATCCCTTGTTTCTTCTTTCCCCAGAATTTAATAAACTGATGTCGGATCTTGTTACGTTACATTTTATTGGATATATAATTTTCTTTTTTACATATAGGTCTTTTTGACTTTAACATGTCCGTAAAATTCATTCATTCACACACCATGCACTTACCTCAATGAGCAGTGACTTTTGTCTTTAAAGTCGAACCTCAAGGCTTAATGAGGTTGACTGAAACATTAAAATAAAAGAATTATTAAACTACCTTTCCAGCAATATCATTGTCAATTGCTAATATCAAGTCCATATAACAATTGCAATTAATCTGAGAATGACTTTGCAAGCAACAATTTGCCTTGTCATGAGGGACATGGCGCAATTCAGTGTAAGTGGGACAATCATTAAAACATTCAACAGAAAGTTCTGCGGTATGCAAAGCGCCCGAATTCGTGAGCTGACGCGCCTTCCGGTAATGTAAGTGAACATAATGAATTCAGTGGTGATAGCTATCATGGATTTCAGAGCGTCACACTACAAACCAGAACTGGAGTTCACTGGAGCTCGATGCTGCAGGAATCACATCGTCAAAAGTTTAAAAAAAACTGTTCAAACATTATCATTTATTTTGAATAAGTAGTATGTTTGTCAATTTATGCTATAAGGTTAAAAAATAAAACTCTTCCACGTGGCTTTTACAGCATTGTTGTCATTAACACGAGAGGGCGCTGGCAGGTTAGTTACATTTCAGCCTCGCTTTGATGAATAATAATTATGAATTTAAATGAATACTGTGGCCCTCTAAGTTCCTGGGCTAAAACAGGACAGTGCGCATTGCACAAGCTGCTCCAGCTATCCAACGCAGACAATTATTGATTTTTTTACATGCTTCTGGTTTCTACTACTAACTATAGATAATCAATCTTACCCTAGAGAGCCTCTACATAGCCCACTCAGGTGCTGATGAGGCGTTAAACAATAACTAACTAACTAAGTAGATCACTTCAACCTGATCCATTCTCACAGGGACCTGTTCATATCAATTGGATACTGTGCCTGCAATCATGTTGTACCTCTCCCGCCTCGTCTTTAAACGAGGAATCCATGGTTTGAATCACAAAATTCTCTGTGCAATGCAAATTTAGAAAACTAATTTCAGCTTAGTTTTTATTGGTCAAAGTGCAAAGCCAAGCCTCATTATTTTCAGAAGGCGGCACTAGGATAAAAATATGAATATGTAACTTTGTTGTCACATCTGAGAACAGTTACAGATATTTTGTCAGGGATAAGAAGTAATGAAAAAAAAAGACACTGCATGAAACATAGTGGTGGGTGTCACATGATACGGACACACAACATAAAAAATTAAAAAAAAAGACATACGTGCACATAGGCCTGGGCTATGTAAGTATTGCCAGACAACACTTAGTTAGAATAGGCCTTAATGCATTAGTGTTTGAGTTCTGCTCCAGATAAAGAAACTAAAGTGTCAAGCCACCCACCACTTTCGTACTTTGTTCATTGAGGGTTACAATTATTTCTCACTTCACCATGAGAGATAAAAAATATAGCAATTTTAAGAAATGTAGATTTATTCTTAAGCAGTTTTTTTTTTATTGATTTATTTTCTGGCTTTCTTTTTTTTATTACTTTTTCCCTTTGGAGGAGTTTGGAGGGGGGGGGGGGGGGAGACACAAACTGTCCTACATATATGATATAAAACACAAACTACCTAGCCCCCTCAGCAGCTGAACGGTTCACTTTACTTAAACCTCGACAACTTTACTAAAACTTGCATGGAACTCCATATACAAAAAAATGTAAACCTTAGACAAACCCTGGACTATTGTAAAGTGCGAGGGTAGGCGTTAGCAGCTTCCGGTAGCCGGTTGACGTCAGTGGTCGTCTTCTCAAATGTGAGTATTTATATGTCTTCAGGGACGTTTTCTTACCTTTTAACAAGTTTTTTATGGCTCAACTTAGTTCATAAATATCTGGTTAAAATATCTGGTAATACAGCGGTATCTAATGTAGTGTATAAAGCCAATTAATACGATTTTAATCACGTCACATGGGTTTATTTACATTGACAACTTGTGTCAACTGCAGTGAGACTTCTCAAATTTTTTGTAATATTCTCACCTTTTGAATATGATTTTCACATGATTTAGTTATTATTGTATTATTTCAGTGACACAATCACACAGAGGGAGCATGGCTAGTGGCAGTGTGGGATGGCGATGTGGATTCAATTTTTCTTACAAATGTGAGTATGCATGCAGTTTTATGTTTGTGGATTCAAAGGTTGTCGAACTCTCTTGATAGTGGCAGTGTGGGATGGCGATGTGGATTCAATTTTTCTTACAAATGTGAGTATGCATGCAGTTTTATGTTTGTGGATTATTTTTCTTACAAATGTGAGTATGCATGCAGTTTTATGTTTGTGGATTCAAAGGTTGTCGAACTCTCTTGATAGTGGCAGTGTGGGATGGCGATGTGGATTCAATTTTTCTTACAAATGTGAGTATGCATGCAGTTTTATGTTTGTGGATTCAAAGGTTGTCGAACTCTCTTGATACTAATAAATAAGACAGCATTCAGCAGACACTTTGCATACCATTAATCATTTTAATTAATTTCATATGTTATTTTCAGACACCACCAGAAATGGAGGAGGAGGATGTGGGTGATGACGTGTGTATATAATTTTGCCAGTTTATGGTATAAAGGTACTTATATCAGTATAAATATAACATAATTAATTTGGTCTGAGACTTAGTAAATTTTAAAATTTATAACCTTATAGCTTTTATATTTATCTCTTATATAATTTTCATGAAAAGTCCCTATTTTCTGTGTGGAATATAATTCAATCAAGATACTTAATCATCAGTTATTTTAAATTCATTGTTATACTTCTACATTTGCATAATTGCAGCCAAAATTGATGGAGATAATATAGGCTGATGTCTAGGAGGGACTGGAAGAGGTGGCCAAATTCCAGCCTGCAACAGCTGAACTAAACTGTCAAGGTTACTATGGAAGAATTGTATAGATAATAATCTGTTGCGTTCAGGATATTTTCGAAATTACGACACAACACAACAGCGAATATCTTAATGGAGAAATTGTAACACCAAAATGAGACATGCTTTTAAGCACATTGTCAAAACCGCGACATGCCTCGCACTTCACTCGCAATTGCTAGTTGACATACTGTTAATTCCTGGCGATAAGATGAAGCTTATGGGTAGGCAATTGTCAAAACCAAACCATTTTGACAATACGAAAAACTCCTAAAAAATATCGCTGTATGGTTTGTCACCGTTTAGACTAGAATTCTTTGTGTTCGTTACATGTTTCGCTAATACTCGCAGTTTATTTTTCCTCATGGTGTATATGTTTTTTTTTTAATAAACACTTTTTTTAAGGGCATTTAAATTTGAAAAAAGACATTTAAATTATGCGTTTACAAGCTTAATATGAGCAGTATCATCTGGACAGCTGCACAGATTTGTGAATCTCAGTGGCATGAACTGATCATATTTCGGAATAAAGCATTAATTTTTAATTATCGCATGCATCTGTAAACCTGTGCCTGCAAGAATATGTACTTGTTAGGTTCAGTAAAAGGCGGAGGCCTAGCTCAGAGGTAACGCTCTGGGCTTCCAACCGCTGGGTCCTGGGTTCGATTCCCGGTCGAGCCTAAGTTGGATGGCTGTTTCATCCTTCGTCTCATTGCCATGGTCTCTGCCTGTCCTAATTAGCCCATCAGGTGCAGAAATACAGGACGTAAAGCCCTAATAAAAAAAATATAATAAAAGGTTCAATAACCACATGTCATACAATGATTTATGTTTGCTTAGTACCATTCAGGTGGGGTGGGGGCCTAGCTCAGTGGTAGCGCGCTAGGCTTTCAACCACTGGGTCCTGGGTTCAATTCCCTGTCGAGCCTATGTTGGATGGCTGTTTCATCCTTCGTCTCATTGCCATGGTCCCTGCCTGTCCTAATTAGCCCAACTGGTGCAGAAATACAGGACGTAAAGCCCTAATCCACCACCAGTACCACTCAGGTGCTGATGAGGCGTTAAACAATAACACACAAACTTTTGCTTAGTGATACATTTTATATAGGAATCTGAGGGACATAATTGTATTATTATATTAGGATAACAAAAAAATAAATAATACTAAAAACATTAACAAGATTTTTTGTGTTCAAGTGTTTTTTTGTTTTTTTTACTAGATTGACTATAACAGTGAAACCCATTGTGTAATCTAATTTAACAAAAGTAGAGTCCTAACATGAATGCATAGGTTTCTGAGTTTGAAATTTTTTTTGTATCCTTATTTTTTTCTTGCAAACAAAATAACAAAAAATACAAAAAAAAGTAGACACTAGATATATTTTGAATTTGTCATTGTTGTAAAAACAAAAAAAAAACCAGTAGACGCTAGATATTGATTAGTACCGTTTAGATTTTTTTCACAGGTGTGGTCCACTCAGGTGCTGATGAGGCGTTAAACAATAACTCCCACACAGGTGTGGTTTTTAGAACTGTTTAGTTAAAACACTTAATGCATCCATGTCATAAGACTAGGCTTCATTTTTCCATTTGCACATATTTTTCATAGATATTATTGTTTCACAACTGTATATCACTGTTTGGATTGTATATCAATTGAATAAATTCACTAGGTACACTTACCTTTTTGAAATACAGAGCCTGTGGAGAGACCGGCCCCTTCACCGGGTGGACCTGTTTTGTTTGGCTTACAGAACTGATCCATTGCCTTTCCCTCCCTTCCCCCATTTTTTGACAAAGTTTAGATCCTGACCAGAGCCATGGATACCAGCGGCCTATCAGACCAGAAGCTGATCTTCAGGCTCCTCCAGCTGGCCCACCACTACTCCCGGCTCCTGACTCCCCCAGGGCATTACCGACTTCCAGCGGAAGATGGACGAGTTCTTCAAACCGGCCTTGGTAACCCCTGAGCTGAGGGAGACTGCTTAACAACAACAGGGAATGGACAAAGGTCCAGGTGGAGGCCCTCAAGGATCTAAATTTTCATTTTTCAGCCTATGCCCTCTCCCAGCGCGAACGTCGTTTCAGAGAGGCCGTTGATGCTAAATTCCAGGGAGCCCTCTGTTGGATGTGCCGGTCGGTCGGCAGACGACTGGTACAATCCATGATGGACTACGTCCTCGATCTCTGCTACTGCCTCCTGCAGAATGGTCCGACTGCACCTCAATTCCCACAGTACGCCATCTCCTCCATGCATGAGCATCAGGGACGAGGCAGACCATCCCGCAGGAGAAGGGCTGGCGCGGGGTCAGCGGTGACCTCCGCGTAGGGCCGCTGACCCCGCGCCAGCCCTTCTCCTCCCAGACAGGCCCGACGCGCCCCACTCCAGGAGGAAGAAGGGGGGCCTAGCTCAGAGGTAGCGCTCTGAGCTTCCAACCGCTGGGTCCCGGGTTCGATTCCCGGTCGAGCTAAAGTTTGATGGCTGTTTCATCCTTCGTCTCATTGCCATGGTATCTGCCTGTCCTACTTAGCCCAACTGGTGCAGAAATGCAGGAGGTAAAGCCCTAATCACACACGACAGGTATGAGGGCAATCGGCTCAACACTCCTCCCAGGCAAAGACATCATGCCCAGCAGACACCGCGACAGGCGCAGACGTGCCCCCCAACAACCCGACCCTAGCGTCCACCCCCAACCCCGCTCCCAGCCTCAACAGCAACAGAGGCAACAACCAACCAAACCACAACCCAAATCCATTGCCTCTAAATGGTTCAGATCCAGGCAATGGACTGCCAAATGTCAATAAGATCCCACACTGGGACAAGACAACCAGGAGGGCCTTCATGAAGCGCTTGCTTGCCTGCAAGTGGGACCAGTGCCGAGCCTTCAAGCAGGACCTCCAGGCTTCTGGCGACACCATAGTCATCCACAACGTCCCAGACCAATTCTTGGGTACTAGCTCGGAAGACACTCAGAGTATCACAGGCACAGGGGGTGCGAACGTGTTCGGCAAGCTGCTGCAAGAGCTCCGACAAGCGAAAGCACGTCCAGCCGCCCCCGTCCCACCGTACCCTTCACCGCCAAGACTTCGAGCGCACCGACTGTCCCTAGCAAGCCTAGCCAGGCTCCAAAACAGGCAAAAATTCAACCCCCTCGCTTGTTAGCCACCAGCAAGCCGTCTCGACCCCCTACCCCCACGATGGAGCCCCATGACCTTGCCCCTTCTGACGACGACCTCGTCTCATGGCCCGTTCACGAAGAACCACTCCCGTTGCCTCCCAAGACGCTTGAGCGCGAAAAAGAGGCCGACACCACCGAGGAGATGGCCGAGGAAACACCCAGCCCAGACAAGGTATTCTTGAACGCTCACAAAAGGTCGCAACTCCAGGGCCCATCCTTCTCCACACCAAACCCTAAAACCCCAACAGACCTACAGCTGGACAATTTGACCTTGTCCGAAATAGCCCAGCTAAAAAGGCCGACATCCTACTCGGCGGCACCCAAGTCACCAGCTGTGGCCCAACGCAGCACTCCTCTAACCAGAGGTCCCAGCCGCCGAATGACCCAGCTAGAATTCACTCCAATTTCCGGCATATACAATCGTCTGAACCCGAAAACCAGTCCAGCCCACGTCATCAACTTTCTGATGAGGCGTTAAACAATAACACACACACACACACACACACGTCATCAACTTTGATGGCAAAAACCAAACCACCTGGAAACTACCAGAGATCACTACTCGCCTCGTGGTCACGGAGACTCAAACATCCGAAGAATCACCAACGTCCTACACAGTGTCGACCACCTGACAACATTAATCTCCTACTCAGGTATGAAATTCACTCACTTTCTCAATATTCTTAGCAAAGAAGAGTAATGGCCCTGCCAGACCATCTTATCTAAAATGCCTGAACTCTGTTTATCATCAAGGGTTGCGACTAAGCTTAAGAGCTTTTCTTACATCTCCATGCCTAGCTCAGGGGTAGCGCTCTGGGCTTCCAACCGCTGGGTCCCCGGTTGGATTCCCGGTCGAGCCTAAGTTGGATGGCTGTTTCATCCTTCGTCTCATTGCCATGGTCCCTGCCTGTCCTAATTAGCCCAACTGGTGCAGAAATACAGGACGTAAAGCCCTAATCACACACACACACATGTACTGGCAGGGGAACCTCCGCTTTCCCTTCGTCGTATCAAGTTGTCCATGCAATACATACTAAATGTAGCCTCAACTCCAACAAATCCTACATATGATGTAATATTTCATCCAAAGTACATGCATCATTATGAATCTCGTTCAAAAGCCATTCGACCACTGGGATAACGGATGAAATTCTATCTTGAGGCTGCAAAAATTGATACTATAATCATTGCCGAGACGGAAGTACCACCAATTCCGCCATGGATTCTCCCAGTCCCCAACCGGTCGAGCCTAAGTTGGATGGCTGTTTCATCCTTCGTCTCATTGCCATGGTCTCTATCTGTCCTAATTAGCCCAACTGGTGCAGAAATACAGAACGTAACGCCCTAATCACACACACGCTACACACACACTCCCAGTCCCCAAAGTTATACTGGATTTGGCAGAGCTAAAGAAAAGCGAAACCAATCCTGTAGACTATCAAAACCTATTTTATACTATAAGGTTTAAATATGAATTGTACAAATTTCTATACACATATATCTCAAAAATGGAAAGACGAGTAGGCTGTGCCGTCCCCTCTTATAAAACCATTATAGCTGAATGTCGTCTTCCAGATCACTGCTCAATATAAACTGCAGAATTAACAGCTATTTACCTTGCCTTAAAGAACATCGAGGACTCAGAATCAAATCATTATGTTATCTGTTCTGATTCCAAATCTGCTCTTCAAGCAATCCAAAATAAACAACTTGATAACCCTGGGATCTTAGATGTTCTTATTAAGTATTTCCATCTTCACGAAAACAAAGACATTGTATTCTGCTGGATTCCTGGACACGCTGGCATTGAAGGGAATGAAAAAGCTGACCTGGCAGCAAAAAGGGCTCTTACAAAAGAGATAACTGATTTCACTATTCCATACACTGATTTTAAAATGACTATAAAATCTTTTATCATGTCTTGCTGGCAAAGTCAATGGAATGAATGTAGTAACAACAAGTTGCATTCAATTTTACCTTGCATTCAAAATTAAATACCTAGTAGGGGTTCAATACTCGCAAAGATCAAGGAATATATCACAGATGCCTCATAGGACATGCAAGACTTACCCATTTACACCTTTTAGTCAATGAACAGGCACCGGTATGCCAGAGTTGTCAGTGCCCCCTTACAATTAAACATATTTTATTAGATTGCATCCAATTACAACGCATTAGAAGACCTTTGTTTCAAGCTACTACCTTACAACATCTCTTTACAAGATATCCAACGCAGATAATTATTTATTTTTTACATGCTTCTGATTTCTACCACCAAATATAGATAATTAATCTTAACCTAGAGAGCCTCTACATAGCCGACTCAGGTGCTGATGAGGCGTTAAACAATAACACACACACACACAGCAAAGAAGAGTATGTACATAAAGCAGTGTTAATAGTTGTTATTAGTGTGAGTATTAATAACAGGGCTGATTGCTTAAATGCTCAGGCCGAAACACTACAGAAACTGATTGTGGAGTTGAATAATAAGTTTCCTAAAGCTAGACTGTTTATAGCAGAGTTTGGTCAACAGACCAGAACAAAAGCAGAACAACCGAACCTAAAGGACTCCAAAAGTTCCGTGAGCATGGCACTTATGTACTACCTGCTGCTTCCAACATTAAACTCAAGGATGAGGTCCATTGGACTCGGGAGTCAGCGAATAACATGCTCCGCTCCTGGATCAATGCCATCTCTTGCAAGAGCTACATTGTAGACTCTTTAAACTGTTAGATTCATGTCAACCGACGCCCAAGCCAAGATACAAACATGGCACAGGCAAACACCCTTATCAGGGTGTGAAAAATTTTGATAATGTCGCAACAGAGGCTCAACTGAAGGAATTAGGCATCCTGAATCCCTCGACAAAATTCAAAATTAGTAGACACCAGGCAGCCATTCTAGCAAAGGGCCTGACTTTTGTGCCTACTCACACACCCATTTCTCAGCTACATGAGGGGTTAGATAGATTAACTAGAGCTGTAAAAATTTAAAACAGCTACCTTAAATTCAAAGGGGGAAATGACAACTTCAAAATTCCCTCCAACTATATGCTAGCACCAGGTACTTATCCCCTCGAAATTGAAGAACAGGAAATTAGAACATTTGATAAAAAGAACCTGGACCCACCCAATTTGACAAAGGCGGAAAAGAAGGCATTTATAGAGTTGAAAAACAACAAAGACATAGTTATAAAATCAGCCGACAACGGTTCGGCCATAGTCATAATGGACAGGTCAGACTATGTACTTGAGGCCAACAGACAATTAGCAGTCTTGCGGCATTACACTACGATAAAAAATTAACCACAATTTCCCAAAAATTGTGAGATTTTCAATAGAATCCTGACCGAAATGAGAGGCCAAGGCCTCATCTCGGCCAAAGAATTAGCCTCCGTGAAAGCCAAACCCGACTCAAGGGAAAGAATATTTTATTTACTCCCAAAGATACACAAAGAAATGAAAAAATAGATGATCCTGGGATGCGTGCCACCGGGCCGACCTATTGTTTCAGATGTGGCATCAGAGTCATATAACATAGCTAGGTTCATTGATTACCACTTGGCCCCATTTTCCTGCTCTCATAGAGCATATGTGAAAAATACCCTATGATTTTTTGCACAAATTATCCAAGGTAAGGGCCAATGATAATTCCTTGCTCATCTCGTATGGGCAGAGGCCTAGCTCAGAGGTAGCGCTCTGGGCTTCCAACCGCTGGGTCCCGGGTTCGATTCCCGGTCGAGCCTAAGTTGGATGGCTGTTTCATCCTTCGTCTCATTGCCATGGTCTCTGCCTGCCCTAATTAGCCCAATTGGTGCAGAAAAACAGGACGTAAAGCCCTAATCACCCACCCACCCTTGCTCATCTCATTGGATGTGGACAGTCTATACACCAACATTGACAATTAGATTGGCCTCAGGGCTGTGGCAGAAGTCTTTGAAGAAAAACCACTACATCCACAAATACATCTTGCAACTCTTGAGATTATTACTAGAGGGCACTGCTTTCACCTTTGATGTTAACTCTTACCTACAGGTGTCAGGCACAGCCATGGGGAAAATATTTGCACCCAACTATGCCAATCTGACCATGGCCTATTGGGAGGAGAAAAATCTCCCGAAATGTGACAAACAACCATCCATATACCTGAGGTACTTGGATGACATTTTTTTTTTTGATTTGGGATCACTCTGTGGAGGACTTTCATAAATTCTTCCGCACCTTGAACACAGCTCATCCCAACATCACACTCAAATCTAATGTCCAGAAAAAAGAACTAACATTCCTGGATGTCCTAGTCTACAAGGGACACCGATTCCAAGCAGAGGTCCTCTTTGATACAAAGGTTTACTTCAAACCAACAGATTCACATGCCCTACTGCACAAAAAATACTACCACCCAAAACACACCTTTGGGGGTAGCCAGAACCGACCTACATTGCATTAGATGCGATGTAGGGTCGGAACGCCTGCTATAGGAATTCATGGACGCTCAAAATTACGACACATTTTTCTCAATAAACACGTTAGCATACCTTATTTTGTTGTTATGTACAGGATTACTACTCCGTTTACTACTTTCACGCAGATTTTACTGAAAAAGACACTGGAAACATCCCTTTTAAGAGCATTTTCAAAATTCACGTTCGCTTGGTTCATGCTTTCACAGGTAGCAGGTCGATTCGTCATTGCCTGATTGAACCCAATGAAAACTGGTCCGTTCGTCAACCGAATTTGGTCGATTTGTCATCCGAAATTGGTTGATTTGGCCGGTACACAGTGTATGGTCACTGCTATTATATAAAATATGTTAACTGCCGGTGAAGAACCGACCTTTTTTGGAGTGATGGACAGTCCAGTTTTTACGAAGACGAGTCGTGCTGTGACGAATCGACCATGTTATTGATGTCTACTTACACTGAAACTCACTAGAGGGCTCCGGCGACATCACAGCGCCACCCAGGTGCAATGGTGCAGATAAATATCTAATAATTTAGCTTCATTAGACCCATAGAACAGTGGAATCGTGTGGAATAGTTTATTAAAATATTTTAATTGTGAAATTGAGAAAACTACGGACTTTCCAGCGCTATTCTGTGTGCCACTAGGGGCATTGAAACATCGCCAGAGCCCTCTTGTGAGTTTTTCGGAACTAGGCGGCCATGCTTCAAGCTTTGTTTACCGAAATGTGAATTCGAAAATGGCACAGAAATCGATTAATATTGGTAGAAATCGACCATATCTGAGCGCGACACAATAGAAAAAAGGTATGTCTAACGCTACAGTGGGTGTATGTTGTGTGACAAAGTTTACTAAAAGGCTAGTTCCCACTCAAGCAAAAAAGTCAATATTTTTTCATCCAGGACCTTGTTACCCTGTCCTATGGACAGGGGACTTGTAGCTACTTTGGGGGCATCATCAAGTCTTAATTGATTCAATTTGGTAGAATTTGCAATCAGCAAGTAGGTTTTGAGGAGGCGATGAGCACACTCTTCGCAACGCTCAAAAAGATGGAGTAAAATATCAATATTTTCCACCTTCGCAAATTAGGGGCATGAGGGAATGAAATTCCGCGAGATGCTCAATTTGTTAGAAGCACCAGTGTTTCAAACAAACACAGGCCCTGTAAGGCTGACGGCCGAAGGACACTGCCACACACTCGCTGCGGTCTATGTACTAGGCTGCAGAAAATGTCCAGGCACATTATATGTGGCCAAACAAGAGATCTAAACTAGTAGATCACTTCAGCCCTCGAAGGTCCTAGGCCTCCATGCGGCGAGGGTGGAAACACATGGGGTGAAGTCCTCTATCCCCAGTGGCTAAAACAGGACAGTGCGCATTGCACAAGCTGCTCCAGCTATCCAACGCAGACAATTATTGATTTTTTACATGCTTCTGGTTTCTACTACCAACTATAGATAATCAATCTTACCCTAGAGAGCCTCTACATAGCCCACTCAGGTGCTGATGAGGCGTTAAACAATAACACTCAGTAGATCACTTCAACCTGATCCATTCTCACAGGGACCTGTTCATATCAATTGGATCCACAGATTGGACACACACTATCAGGGCTTAAATGCTGATGATGGTGTACCGGCCGATCTGCTGCCATTTATTCTCCCTTTTTGCTCTCAGGCAAAGATACTTACCAGGCTAAGTAGGGAGTAGCTCACAAAATTCACAACAGACCTGAACATTAAACACACAATAAATTTAATTCAGGCCAACTCAAAGAGGAAAAAATCTCTCACAAATGTTGGTAAAAGCACTCTTGGTGGACTCAGATCCACCAGAGGGCCAGGTCCAAAATGTACACTAAAAAATGTATCCCATTCTTTACACTAGGGGGAGCAGTGCTCAGCTCCTCTAATGAACATAGTACATCAAATTCTCACCAGGGAGTGATACAAGCCCATAGTGCCCCACACAGGTGCATTCTAACCACCAGGGGGCTCTGTTACACAAAAAAATATTTTTTACACTAGGGGGAGCAAGACTCTCTAGGGAACATAGTACATGAAATTCTCACCAGGGGGACTCAAGTCTGGTGCCCACACAGGTGCATTGAAAACCACCAGGGGGCTCTGGCACACAAATATATTTTCTTCCACTAGGGGGAGCAAGACTCAGTCCCTCTAGTGAACATAGTATAGGAAAGGGGGCCCTGGTGTTCCTAACCAAAAAACTACACTAACCCTAACCCTAACCTAGAACCATCACATCCCTAATCAGGGCACTAAGGCCCTAAGATAATGTAAAAATATATAAACACTGCTACATCTATCCCTTAACGGGGCAACAAACCCTAAGGATAATGACAAGACAAAACAAATCCCAGGGTGTAATTTCAAAAATATAAATATCACTTCCCTAACCAGGGCACTAAAATTCCAGAAGGATAATGGAAAAAGTACATAAATAACACCAATTCTGTCCCTAACCTGGGCTGGGGTGGGGGCCTAGCTCAGTGGTAGCGCGCTGGGCTTCCAACCACTGGGTCCCAGGTTCAATTCCCGGTCGAGCCTATGTTGGATGGCTGTTTCATCCTTCGTCTCATTGCCATGGTCCCTACCTGTCCTAATTAGCCCATCAGGTGCAGAAATACAGGACGTAAAGCCCTAATCCACCACCACCACCCTAAGCTGGGCTCTAAAAATCCCTAAGGATAATGGAAAAAGTACATAAATAACACCATTTATGTCCCTAACCTGGGCTCTAAAAATCCCTAAAGATAATAACAGGACAATACAAATCTCAGGGCTAAATTACACTCATATCTACCACTTCCCTAACCAGGGCATTGAAAAACCCTAAGATAATGAAATAAGTACAATCATTCCTTAAACTGGGACAACACATCATTACTATTCCCATCCCTAATCAGGGTCCTAAGTCCCTAAAGATAATGATAAAACAAAATAAATCTCAGGGTATAGGTTCATGCATAACTATCACTTCCCTAACCGGGGCACTAAACCCTAAAAGATAATGAAAGACCATAAAATACCATTCCTGTAGGTTTCCCAGGTCACAGCATAATTATGAGCTGTGGATGGGAAACATTCAAACAGGGAACAGTAATCAACTAATTGATTACATTTTTTAATTAGTAGACTATAGTGATATTTGGTATTTAAACTAAAATTATGGAACTATCTAGTACAATATGTTCCAAAAGGAAAAAGACTACTAAGGATAAATCAAATCAAAATGTATATCACCAGATGGCAAACATATGTAGGCCAATGCCTGGACTGAGTGAGACCCTAACCCAACCCTAACCTAAAACCTAACCCTAAAACCAAACTATTTTGACAATAGGAAAAACTCCTAAAAAATATCGCTCTTATGATATCACCGTTTAGACTAGAATTCTTTGTGTTCATTACATGTTTCACTAAGACTCGCAGTTTATTTTTCCTCGACATGATTTATTATGGTGTACATGTTGTTTTTTAATAAACCCTTTTTTTAAGGGCATTTAAATTGGAAAAAAGACATTTAAATTATGCGTTTACAAGCTTAATATGAGTTCAGTAACCACATGTCATATAATGATTTATGTTTACTTAGTGATACATTTTATGTAGGAATCTCAGGGACATAATTGTATTATTATATCAGGATAACAAAAATTAAATAATACTAAAAACATTAACAAGATTTTTGTGTTCAAGTGTTTTTTTTTTTGTTTTTTTTACTAGATTGACTATAACAGTGAAACCCATTGTGTAATATAATTTAAACAAATGTGGAGTCCTAACATGAATGCATGGGTTTCCGAGTTTAAAATTTTTTTGTATCCTTATTTTTTTCTTGCGGTACTTTTTCATGACAATGGAATTGCTTATTGCTCAGGCCTAATAGGGTGAAATAGGTATTATTGTGCATATTTATAATAAATAAATAAAAGGTTAATTAGGGGTTATATGGTACTTAAGGTGCACAATAATACCCATTTTAACCTTTTAATTTTATTAAATTATTGGTCTTTGCAGAACTGTTAAAATGCCTCGGAAGTCTCAGTGATTGTTTGACTTTAACAAAATTCAAGAACTCCAGCAAGGAAAAGTACTGGATGCTCTTTCACGAGAGAGTTCAGGGGATCACCCTCCCGATTGACCAAAAAATCACAAAGTATTTGTGTATTTGTGTTTTTGAGGCCTGCTTAAGGCGAATTTGGCCAGAAAGCAACCAGGTTGCTGGTATCCTCGAAAAGGAAGTAGGGCCAGAAGACTACGACATAATTTCTTATGTTGGTGGGTGTGTCATAAAGCTTCTGAGCACCAACGCCACTGGAGACCAACACAATATTTTAAGAAATATCCATTAATTTGACAAATTACTTACTTGCACATACTAGTTCATGAAATGTAAAATCAATGTCATATCAGCAATGGGAATTCCTATTCAACCAGAACAATGGAGCCCAATATTTGAGAATTTTAAGAGTTTAAAAACATTACACTGATATGTGAAATTAATTATTTCTGTAGTTGCAGTTAAGTTATATGCACATACCTGTGAAAACAAGACCTTGGTAAGTTTAAGAAGTCAAAAACATCATGGCTTGTTGGGCCTTGGAGAAACCTTCTCGACTCTGAACAGACTCTTTCCAGTCTCGCAAATAACCCAAAAACTCTTTGTTGCAGGAACTGAAAAGGAAAGACAAGAAAACATAAAGAGATGCTTCACATAAAATTCATCTTAAGACTTTCACACCATTAACATCATCCAACATGTCAAGCCCTTGAAGGTCCTGGGCCTCCACGCGGCGAGGGTGGAAACACTTGGGGTGAAGTCCTCTATCCCCAGTGGCTAAAACAGGACTGCGCATTGCACAAGCTGCTCCAGCTATCCAACGCAGACACTTATTGATTTTTTACATGCTTCTGGTTTCTACTACCAACTATAGATAATCAATCTTACCCTAGAGAGCCTCTACATAGCCCACTCAGGTGCTGATGAGGCGTTAAACAATAACACTACTACTACTACTACTCCAACATGTTAAATATACCCTTAGTCTGGGATCTTCCATATCTGTATATGGCAGCTGGTCTGGTTTCCTTGTTCAGTAGGCCTCATTCTCTGCCCGGACATTGAGGCAATCAAAGAACAGGTCCATTAACAAGATGAACTTAGCAGTTTCTTGCATATCAGGGGTTCCATACACTGACATCACAAGACCAACTGCTTCACTCAAAACCTACAGGAGGAGGTTCAACCTCACTTTAACCACAACTGGTACATCAATATCAGATGCACTTTGCAAACCAAATATAACAGTGGAATGATAGCAAACTGTGCAAAATCTGATAGTTTCTATAGTCATACAGCTACTTAAGCAAATAATTTAGTATTTCTGATCACAACACTTACTTGTGCAGCCAGCTTAACATTCTTAACTGAGTAAGACGTCAGTTCGATGTGCTCATTTGTGAGGGGAGTCCTTCGCAATTCTCTCCTCTGGTCATCCTGGAATATGGTTTTCACATGACTCCAGAGGATGTGATTTCTGTTGTTATGAAATAAAATAACCTGCTTTATAATAGTTCCACAATTTACAGTAGGGTCTAATTTCTCATTTGCCCACACGTACGTGCTGCACACGTGTTGATCTTTCCAATTTGCCATGGAATGATATTGACGTAATACATGGAAAATTTGGATGACAAAATTTGCATTTCATTTATAATCTCAACAATACATTTTTCTACACATGATAGACATAGACATTTAAAAAACTACCCAAAGAAACTAAGTCCTTCTTCCAGCATCTGATGCCGCCATGTTGTTTCTGACAGTCTTGGGCAGGTGTGGTGGATCTGACACAAAGAATATCAACCTCTCCAGTGAAAAGTGGTTCTGTACCACTACTATGTATACCTCTAAAGGGGCCCCCTTTTCATGGCCCAAAAGGGGCGTGGCTAGGGGCGTGGCTAATTAATATTCATGAGCTAATTAATATTCATGAGCTAATTAATATGCATGACCTAATTAATATTCATGACCTAATTAATATTCATGACCTAATTAATCTTTATAACCTAATTATTATTTAATATTTGTGACCTAATTAATATTCATCAAAGGGTTTTAGACTAATTAGCTCGTTAATAAGAAAGGGGCGTGGCTAGGGGCGTGGCTAATTAATATTCATGAGCTAATTAATATTCATGAGCTAATTAATATGCATGACCTAATTAATAGACATGACCTAATTAATCTTTATAACCTAATTAATATTTAATATTTGTGACCTAATTAATATTCATCAAAGGGTTTTAGACTAATTAGCTCGTTAATAAGAAAAAGTTAACTAGTATAATCTTTAATTGTCAAAAGTACTCATAATTACTTCATTATAAGGCTAATTAACTTTATGAACTAGCAATTTTAATATTCATGAGCTAATTAATATTCATAAACTTTTAGTTCATGAGCTAATTAATATTCATGAACTAATTAATATTCATGAACTAATTAATATTCATGAACTAATCAATCTTCATAAAGGAGGAGGGGTCTATATATCATTTAAACCAAAGTTATCATAAAAGACAAGATACATTCTCATAGCAGTGAACACAGACTTGAGGTCAACCATAAACACCTGCAGGCCCCAAGGCAATATGATAGGTGTTACACATCAATACACATAGGAACACCTGTACACCCCAAGGGCATTTGAGGTCTATCATTTTTATATACCTAAAAATATCCTTCATTACATAAACATCATATATATAATTGGTCAACATGTCTCTGATCAGATGATATTTTACACAATTATTATCTAGCCCTAGGGTATATTTCACAATGACACCTTTTCTAGACAACATAACAGGGTTTATGATTTTCAGCCTATTTTCAATACCTAAGGGTATGACAACATATCTAAAAATAAGGGCATGGGCACTTTTACCTATTGTCATAAAAGAACTACAACTATTCTGGACAAACATTAAAAAAACAAACTGCAAAACATGCATTGACTTACTCTATATCTCACTACCCTTGTAGTTTAATCTAAGTGAAAGTAAATAGTTATTTTCTATAGTGATAATTAAATTGTTACATAACATTGTTTGTGATCATAATTATTTCCTTTAGTGATCACAATTATTTTCTTTAGTGACCATGATTATTTTCCTTAGTGATCAAAGTTAGTGATCAAAATTAAGTCATAATTACATCTTTAGTCAGATTCTTGTGTATGTACATTATCAGTGCAAAGCAAATTGGTATTGGCATTCACTCAGATGACTCACCAAAATTTCACAAAGGGTTGAGGGGGTTGATTTGCATCAGTGCACATCAGGGTAGAGAGCATGCCCAGACATGTATGACCACCTGTCTGTGCCCAAGGGCATAAGGCATGGACACCTTTACACATTACATAAAAAGAACAAAATTAAAACTATTTTAGACAAACTGGAAAAAAAAACACAGCAAGAACAGCATTACTATAAAATACTAACTTTTCTTCTAAAAAAATTTAAAATAAAAATGTAAAACATTTAATTTTACAACCTGCAATTCATTATTATTAATATTGAAACTTAAATACAAAATAACAATTGTCTTAGTTAAAGAAACTGACTAATTAAACTTACCATAGGGAAGCATTGACTTATTCACTCTGTAAATAAATCACCTCAATATACACTACCCATGGAGTATTAGCTTACTTTAAAAAAAGTGAAAGTAAAACAGAAAAAAAACCTGCACTGTTAGCCACCTAGTATACTCATCGTAATTGCACTGGTTTCACATCAATGCACACCAATGCAGAGAGTATGAATTGTCCAGATTTGTTTTTATGACCACCCCCACTTGATCTCATATGAGCTCAAAAGCATGGTCACCCTCCAGTGTCATGAAATTAATAAAAAATAAAACATTTTGGAAACATAAGAAAACTAGAAACACATATAACTTACAAAAACAAAAAAGCTAGCTACCTATCTTAGAAACATTTCTACAAAAGTAGAAAATTAACTATAACAATATGCATAACTACAAAGAAAAAAGATAAATAATAAAAAAAAAAGTCAACATGTCATTAGATTCAAAATTAAAACATGAATTAAATAATAGTTATTGTGAAAGTTAAAGAAACTGACTAATTAAACTGGCCATAGAGAAGCATATTTCAACCTACTTATTCTCATTCTTTAGTAAAATCAATCAGGTATACACTATCCTCGTACTTTAAAAAAGGCAAACTACAAAACACATACATAACAGTATTATTTGTAAACAAAATTACCCAAAACAAATGCTACATACTTATTTCTCAAATTTAAAATCAAATACAAAAGTTGCTAACCTTTTACCCAAAATTTAACAAAAATCATTGTTTCAGAAAATCCAAAAAATGAAAGTATGTTTCACATCTGTGCACACCTGGTCAGTGCCTTATCGTATATTCAAGATCCAACATGTTGTTATAGATATGGTTCAAAGATTCATTTTCAGGAGATCATGTTACCTTTCCTATATGGAGAAGAAATGTTTCACATCAGTGCAAAGCACGTCCATTGTCATAAAAAGAACAAAAACTATGCTGGACAAACATAAAAACAACACGACAAACTGCAAAACATGCACATATAATAAAAACTTAATTCTGATCCATGTAATCTTACTTCAACCAACTTGAAAGGTGAGAGGTTAATATATTACTTCTTAGCTCACCACTAATACAGATAATCTGAAATATTTTGTTCACATTTGACTGAAAATTTATAAAGTAAATATAGCATAACTGAAATATACATAGATTTATTTATCCTGTTCAAGAACAACAGAATGCAATATCCTGTCAAGTTTGAAATCTTTCAATAAACAAGGTCTGCATAACACTTAAATTGATATTTTGTAGTATGAAAAAGTTACACTAATTTCTTTATTATATTTGTCATGATGAAATATTACAGTGAATGTGATCAAATAATTTTAACTGTAGTATCTTCAAGCCATTGCTTCCTGTCCAAACGCCATGTATTATGTTCAAGAGACTAAAAGCAGCTTTCTTCCAACAATGCTTCAGGGCATGTACCCTCCCCCATTTCAAATGGCATTTTGGTATATGCAAGCAAGGCAATCACATTATATGACATTCTATCTGAAGTATAACACTTAGTTGAGACATAGGCACAGAGGTAAGGTCAAATGTGTTATTTAATAGTCATATTCTAGCAGTTGTATGATCACCCAAAGAGATTATGCTTGATGATAGGAATAACCCATATTTCTTGCTTAAACCTTTGCTTAACTAGACTTGGTGGAAGTGATTGTACAGAGTAGCTTGTGTATAACCTATGCTAATGATATACAATATTAAACATTGCAGCTGGTGATGTACTCTATTTCTGCGAAATGTATGCATCAAACTATAGTAACCACTAACAATAAATTGCAAAATAATTATTGTGAAAGTTAAAGAAACTGACTAATTAAACTGGCCATAGAGAAGCACTTACTACTTCTCATTCTTTAGTGAAATCACCTTAGTATACTCTATCCTTGTGGCCTACTTAAAAAAGGCAAACTACAAAACACATACATAACTGTATTATTTGCAAACAAAATGACCTAAAACAAATGCTACATACTTATTTCTAAAATTTAAAATCAAATACAAAAGATGCAAACCTTTTATCCAAAATTAAACAAAAGTCAATAAAACAGAAACTTTAAGAAAAACTGTGCATTGGTAACCACTTAGTAGACTGCACAAGGGGGGTTAGGCAGTATCAATGCACATAAGTGCAGTGAGTCTGTATATAAAACAACATGCTCAAACAACAAGAAATAATCATAACCGGAAAAGAAAATCTAACTTTGAAACTATTTCAGAAATTTCAAATCAAAGTCAGAAAGAATAAAAATATTACCAAATACAAAACTTCAAACTAACCCAAACTTCCTAGCCTTAATGACTCTTAAGATAGTTTCCCTCCTAATATATGTTGAGGAATGCATCCCCTATGCAGAAACTGGCAGCAATTAGGGCAAATACCTGCATGATGAGAGGGCCAGCGATGGGGGCTATAATTCAATACCAACGTAATCAAAGGGGTATATGCCAGTATACTATCCCAATATTTACACAACATTCATCCAATCATTGCTATAAGCATTTTCTAAGATGAAGTGCAATGTGTCAGTATAATATAAGAGTTAAGTTTCCTGCATGGAAGGCAGTCACAAAGCAAGCCTGCTCAGGTTTATATATATACTTCTTAGCTCACTAATTAATACAAATAATCAGAAATATGTTGTTCACATTTTACTGAAAATGTATACAGTAAGGATAGCGTAACTGAAATATACACAGATTAATTTATCCTACACCAGAACTACAACACAATATCATGTTAAGTTTGAACAAAAAACAAGGTTTGCATAACATTATCCTATTGTAGTTAGAGTAACTCAGTGACTATGGGTGGAAAAGGTTACACTAATTGTATTTCCTTCATTATATTGCAACTAATATTTGTTTTGATGAAATATTACAGTGAATGTGTTCAAAAAAATTTAAACATTTCTTAATATTTCCAAGCTGTTGTTTCCTGTCAAAACACCATGTATTATATTTAAGAGACCAAAGAAAGCTATCACCAAACAATGCAACAATGCTTTCCTCTTTGATAATTTCAATGGCATTTTGGCTTATGCAAGCAAGGCCGTCACATGACATGACAGTCACTTTGAACTGAAACCCTCCAGTTGAGACATAGGCACAGAGCCCAAAGAAATTATGTATGCTAAATGATAGGAATAACTCATATTTCCTGCTTGAACTTTAGCTTAACAAGACTTGGTGGAAGTGATTGCACAGAATAGCTTGTGTATAACCTATCATAATGCTATACAATATAAAACATTGCGGCTGGTGATGTATGCACCAACTGGAAACCATTAGCAATATTGTTCACAAGGTTTCTGGTACCCTGAGTTTGTCGCACTTCATTTAGTTGGAAACTTTATTCAGCATTTTACTCCGATTAGTCATCTCTCCAAGCAACTGATATTAATTCACATGAGCCGTCTATATATTTAATAGTGCGCACAACTATTCTTTCATAATTTTCAGTAGCATTGTTCAAGCAGCTTTGGCAGAAACACAGATGTCTAGAAATTGAGACAGAAAATGTCGATTTGGGTAATATTAATGCAATGAACAAAATAGCAGCCAAGCACGTTTTGCTTTGTTGTCTTGTCTTCATTGAACTGTATGAGGTCTGTTTTTATAACTATCTTTGCAGTTTCTTCAACAGACATTACAGTGAAGTCTGAAAACACACACACACAGCTGTCAGAGATGCATTTGGGTAATTTGAATATGATGGTCAGACAGAAGAAGAACATTGGGTAATTTGAATATGGCGGTCTTGTAAATGATACGTTTTGCTGTCAATTGTCATGTTAAATGTGTTTTGTTATCCCTCTCTACATTGTATGAGAGGAGTGTTTTTCTAAACTGAACTGTACGAGGGTCTTTTAGCTCTATATATTCGTTTCTAGACATGACAAAGACAACTTTTGAAGTTGAAATGTTTATTTGTAGCCTGATACATATATTAAATGAAACATATGATATGACTAGACAGTAAAAAGGCAAGATGTTCAAATTCATAATGCTTCATGTGGGAGCCTCTCTTGGTGAAAATTTTGTTTAGAAGATATCCGTTACAGACGAATATCAACCCATCCTCTGTTAACTGATATTATTATGTTTTCTTTGATGTCAAAAAGTCTCTCTTCCCTATTTGAATATTTGTTTCATAAGCCCAACAAAGAGTCTGCTGGATGATTTCCATTAAATCATTATAATGTAATTAGATTGTGTTCCAGTGACCTTGGGTAAAAAGGTTACATTTAAAAACTATGTGAGCCAAATGTAAATCACCTTCTTCATTTTCTTCAAGGTATATGAAAAGGGCCACATCCAGGTTCCTGATAATAATTCTGTTTCAATTTGTACCATATTTTATTACAAAAGATACAAAATAGTAATTTAATAAAGTATGTACTGTGAATGTGCACAAAGAAATTCAACCTCTCTTGATAATTCCAAGGTATTGTCTCCTATCACAGAGTTTAATGACAGAGAGTGTTAAAAATTATATATTTTGTTTTAATATATTGATTATTAATTAATGTAAAAGAAAAATTGATAATATCTCAGTTAATAACTAAAAGAACAACAACTAATAGCTATATGCACCTATAAATATACAGACAGTTCTTAACTATTTTGCCTGAGAGTGAATAAACTTATTTCCAATGCCCTTTTTAGCATGTACCAACATGGGAATCACATCATCTGACCACTGTTTAGTATAGCCACAGAGTTGAGTCATTATGAAAGAGGTAAATTCAGATATAAAATTATACATATTATGCATGTTACGAGTTGTATGATCATGGAAGAGGTTCTATACATTTTATGATAGAAATAACTGTAAGACACTTCCTGCTTATACTTTAGTTTGCCACACAGGAATTACATGCCTGTAAAAGCTGTGGTAATCAGGTAATAATTTGAACTATTGTGCACATCACATTTAAAGCATTTTAATCTAAGTATTAAAACTATATGCATCAATTTTGAAAATTATAACACTGAAGATTAACAATGTTGTTTACAGTGGTTTTCAGTGCCTTGAGTCTGCTGTGCCTTGTTACATTTAGGATTTCCCTTTCTTAGGATCTTTCCTACTTCACATACATTAATGTGATGAGATTTTTATCAGTAATTTTTGTAGTTTGTGTAGCTGTAATTTAAATTCACTATAACTTTTGTCTCACTCTTATTACACAAACATAAATGATTGGACTGAACCAGTTTCAAAGTTTGATATATGTTCTATTTGGTAATAGCAATTTAAAAAAAAACCTTATATATAATAACACATCATGTATAGCAAACCAGGTATTGCTCTCTCATAGCCGTTGTTAATTAACTCTGTAACACAGCTATTATAATAGGGCTTTCATCATACAATGATAGAGCAATGGTGACACAGGTTTGATATACGAAACGAGCCTTCTGATATAATTCATCATGTTCATATAAATAGGAAACATATGTTTAGTCTTACTCATGTCATCCACCATAGTTATTATTTATTAGGTGACAAAGAATGACATATTTTCAATCAGCCAATCATGCCAGCTGTCTGTATAGGTCATGTAGATTTTGACTGTTTAAGTGACACTTGCCGCAGGTCTCTTTTAAGATCCTAACTCTACTTAATTTTATTCTATCATAAGCGATGCAAAACAGAAACAACCAATCTCAATCCAATTGTGTCACAGAACTTTACCAGTAAATAGATGATAGGTCAGAGTGGAAAGTCTGATGGTATTGAAAGGTTCCATGACACAATCATCTTGAATATTCATTTTGAAGTTTTGTCTAAGTTTTAAGAACAATGTCAATCAATTTCAAAATATTTTGACTTTACCAATAAAATTTCCTTAGTCAAATTATGGAAGAGGAATTGTAAAATAGACGCACCGTATATGCTCAAATTGTGATCCCATTGGTACAAAATATCCAGTGGAACTCCATATCAAGACTAACCTTGAATAAACAATTTACTGGGTTTTAATGGTGAGGTTCTCTTGATGGTGAAGTAAATGCTAATTGGGACACTACTTAGAAGATCCATTGGTTCATAAAACATTTCTACACTACTGAGTAGAAAATACTAAAGAAAAGGGAAACCATGTTTGTCAAATATAATTATATCAAGGTAAATCCCTGTAAATTCATAATGGGACCATAGTGGACTAAGTGTACCTAATATCGTTAAATTCCTTTGTTATTCTTAAGGTGGGGGAATATATTTTAAATCATGAAGTACCAACAGACTTGCTAAAATGTTTCTGATAACATTTTGTGTATAATATTTCGTGGTTATCATGGCAAATACATTGGCTGGATATATATATATATGTGTTTCCACATATAAGCCATGCTAGGTAACTTGAAGTATCAGTAGGTAACATGTAATAGTTATTCCAATCAAAACCACACTGAAACTTTTCTTCGGCAGTAATAGAACTGGTAACATGTTGAATATGAATATTTCAATAACATAACATTGAAAATGTGTGTATTTGTCATAGATCTATGTGCTAACGGCTTATTGATTATCCTGTTTTATTATAGTCTACGGTATACACTCAGTTTCTACAGAAAGCACAAGAACACAAGGCAAAATAATGCTTGGGATGTAAAAACCAATAATCTACATGCAATGGTAACAAATTCATTTATATTATTCAAAGTTATTTAACTGATTAAACGAAAAGCTTACCAAAACTGATTAAGCAGTCATATAGGAAACATATGTTTAGTCTTACTCATGTCATCCACCATAGTTATTATTTATTAGGTGACAAAGAATGACATATTTTCAATCAGCCAATCATGCCAGCTGTCTGTATAGGTCATGTAGATTTTGACTGTTTAAGTGACACTTGCCGCAGGTCGCTTTTAAGATGCTAACTCTACTTAATTTTATTCTATCATAAGCGATGCAAAACAACAATATGATAATTCATGCAGTTATTCATGAGTGTCTCAATAATTTTATTCCATGCACACATATTCTTTTTTATTATTATGACTGCTTAATCAGTTTTGGTAAGCTTTTCGTTTAATCAGTTAAATAACTTTGAATAATATAAATGAATTTGTTACCATTGCATGTAGATTATTGGTTTTTACAAAACTTCAAAATGAATATTCAAGATGATTGTGTCATGGAACCTTTCAATACCATCAGACTTTCCACTCTGACCTATCATCTATTTACTGGTAAAGTTCTGTGACACAATTGGATTGAGATTGGTTGTTTCTGTTTTGCATCGCTTATGATAGAATAAAATTAAGTAGAGTTAGGATCTTAAAAGAGACCTGCGGCAAGTGTCACTTAAACAGTCAAAATCTACATGACCTATACAGACAGCTGGCATGATTGGCTGATTGAAAATATGTCATTCTTTGTCACCTAATAAATAATAACTATGGTGGATGACATGAGTAAGACTAAACATATGTTTCCTATTTATATGAACATGATGAATTATATCAGAAGGCTCGTTTCGTATATCAAACCTGTGTCACCATTGCTCTATCATTGTATGATGAAAGCCCTATTATAATAGCTGTGTTACAGAGTTAATTAACAACGGCTATGAGAGAGCAATACCTGGTTTGCTATACATGATGTGTTATTATATATAAGGTTTTTTTTTAAATTGCTATTACCAAATAGAACATATATCAAACTTTGAAACTGGTTCAGTCCAATCATTTATGTTTGTGTAATAAGAGTGAGACAAAAGTTATAGTGAATTTAAATTACAGCTACACAAACTACAAAAATTACTGATAAAAATCTCATCACATTAATGTATGTGAAGTAGGAAAGATCCTAAGAAAGGGAAATCCTAAATGTAACAAGGCACAGCAGACTCAAGGCACTGAAAACCACTGTAAACAACATTGTTAATCTTCAGTGTTATAATTTTCAAAATTGATGCATATAGTTTTAATACTTAGATTAAAATGCTTTAAATGTGATGTGCACAATAGTTCAAATTATTACCTGATTACCACAGCTTTTACAGGCATGTAATTCCTGTGTGGCAAACTAAAGTATAAGCAGGAAGTGTCTTACAGTTATTTCTATCATAAAATGTATAGAACCTCTTCCATGATCATACAACTCGTAACATGCATAATATGTATAATTTTATATCTGAATTTACCTCTTTCATAATGACTCAACTCTGTGGCTATACTAAACAGTGGTCAGATGATGTGATTCCCATGTTGGTACATGCTAAAAAGGGCATTGGAAATAAGTTTATTCACTCTCAGGCAAAATAGTTAAGAACTGTCTGTATATTTATAGGTGCATATAGCTATTAGTTGTTGTTCTTTTAGTTATTAATTGAGATATTATCAATTTTTCTTTTACATTAATTAATAATCAATATATTAAAACAAAATATATAATTTTTAACACTCTCTGTCATTAAACTCTGTGATAGGAGACAATACCTTGGAATTATCAAGAGAGGTTGAATTTCTTTGTGCACATTCACAGTACATACTTTATTAAATTACTATTTTGTATCTTTTGTAATAAAATATGGTACAAATTGAAACAGAATTATTATCAGGAACCTGGATGTGGCCCTTTTCATATACCTTGAAGAAAATGAAGAAGGTGATTTACATTTGGCTCACATAGTTTTTAAATGTAACCTTTTTACCCAAGGTCACTGGAACACAATCTAATTACATTATAATGATTTAATGGAAATCATCCAGCAGACTCTTTGTTGGGCTTATGAAACAAATATTCAAATAGGGAAGAGAGACTTTTTGACATCAAAGAAAACATAATAATATCAGTTAACAGAGGATGGGTTGATATTCGTCTGTAACGGATATCTTCTAAACAAAATTTTCACCAAGAGAGGCTCCCACATGAAGCATTATGAATTTGAACATCTTGCCTTTTTACTGTCTAGTCATATCATATGTTTCATTTAATATATGTATCAGGCTACAAATAAACATTTCAACTTCAAAAGTTGTCTTTGTCATGTCTAGAAACGAATATATAGAGCTAAAAGACCCTCGTACAGTTCAGTTTAGAAAAACACTCCTCTCATACAATGTAGAGAGGGATAACAAAACACATTTAACATGACAATTGACAGCAAAACGTATCATTTACAAGACCGCCATATTCAAATTACCCAATGTTCTTCTTCTGTCTGACCATCATATTCAAATTACCCAAATGCATCTCTGACAGCTGTGTGTGTGTGTTTTCAGACTTCACTGTAATGTCTGTTGAAGAAACTGCAAAGATAGTTATAAAAACAGACCTCATACAGTTCAATGAAGACAAGACAACAAAGCAAAACTTGCTTGGCTGCTATTTTGTTCATTGCATTAATATTACCCAAATCGACATTTTCTGTCTCAATTTCTAGACATCTGTGTTTCTGCCAAAGCTGCTTGAACAATGCTACTGAAAATTATGAAAGAATAGTTGTGCGCACTATTAAATATATAGACGGCTCATGTGAATTAATATCAGTTGCTTGGAGAGATGACTAATCGGAGTAAAATGCTGAATAAAGTTTCCAACTAAATGAAGTGCGACAAACTCAGGGTACCAGAAACCTTGTGAACAATATTGCTAATGGTTACCAGTTGGTGCATACATCACCAGCCGCAATGTTTTATATTGTATAGCTTTATGATAGGTTATACACAAGCTATTCTGTGCAATCACTTCCACCAAGTCTTGTTAAGCTAAAGTTCAAGCAGGAAATATGAGTTATTCCTATCATTTAGCATACATAATTTCTTTGGGCTCTGTGCCTATGTCTCAACTGGAGGGTTTCAGTTCAAAGTGACTGTCATGTCATGTGACGGCCTTGCTTGCATAAGCCAAAATGCCATTGAAATTATCAAAGAGGAAAGCATTGTTGCATTGTTTGGTGATAGCTTTCTTTGGTCTCTTAAATATAATACATGGTGTTTTGACAGGAAACAACAGCTTGGAAATATTAAGAAATGTTTAAATTTTTTTGAACACATTCACTGTAATATTTCATCAAAACAAATATTAGTTGCAATATAATGAAGGAAATACAATTAGTGTAACCTTTTCCACCCATAGTCACTGAGTTACTCTAACTACAATAGGATAATGTTATGCAAACCTTGTTTTTTGTTCAAACTTAACATGATATTGTGTTGTAGTTCTGGTGTAGGATAAATTAATCTGTGTATATTTCAGTTACGCTATCCTTACTGTATACATTTTCAGTAAAATGTGAACAACATATTTCTGATTATTTGTATTAATTAGTGAGCTAAGAAGTATATATATAAACCTGAGCAGGCTTGCTTTGTGACTGCCTTCCATGCAGGAAACTTAACTCTTATATTATACTGACACATTGCACTTCATCTTAGAAAATGCTTATAGCAATGATTGGATGAATGTTGTGTAAATATTGGGATAGTATACTGGCATATACCCCTTTGATTACGTTGGTATTGAATTATAGCCCCCATCGCTGGCCCTCTCATCATGCAGGTATTTGCCCTAATTGCTGCCAGTTTCTGCATAGGGGATGCATTCCTCAACATATATTAGGAGGGAAACTATCTTAAGAGTCATTAAGGCTAGGAAGTTTGGGTTAGTTTGAAGTTTTGTATTTGGTAATATTTTTATTCTTTCTGACTTTGATTTGAAATTTCTGAAATAGTTTCAAAGTTAGATTTTCTTTTCCGGTTATGATTATTTCTTGTTGTTTGAGCATGTTGTTTTATATACAGACTCACTGCACTTATGTGCATTGATACTGCCTAACCCCCCTTGTGCAGTCTACTAAGTGGTTACCAATGCACAGTTTTTCTTAAAGTTTCTGTTTTATTGACTTTTGTTTAATTTTGGATAAAAGGTTTGCATCTTTTGTATTTGATTTTAAATTTGAGAAATAAGTATGTAGCATTTGTTTTGGGTAATTTTGTTTACAAATAATACTGTTAGGTATGTGTTTTGTAGTTTGCCTTTTTTAAAGTACGAGGATAGTGTATACCTGATTGATTTTACTAAAGAATGAGAATAAGTAGGTTGAAATATGCTTCTCTATGGCCAGTTTAATTAGTCAGTTTCTTTAACTTTCACAATAACTATTATTTAATTCATGTTTTAATTTTGAATCTAATGACATGTTGACTTTTTTTTTTATTATTTATCTTTTTTCTTTGTAGTTATGCATATTGTTATAGTTAATTTTCTACTTTTGTAGAAATGTTTCTAAGATAGGTAGCTAGCTTTTTTGTTTTTGTAAGTTATATGTGTTTCTAGTTTTCTTATGTTTCCAAAATGTTTTATTTTTTATTAATTTCATGACACTGGAGGGTGACCATGCTTTTGAGCTCATATGAGATCAAGTGGGGGTGGTCATAAAAACAAATCTGGACAATTCATACTCTCTGCATTGGTGTGCATTGATGTGAAACCAGTGCAATTACGATGAGTATACTAGGTGGCTAACAGTGCAGGTTTTTTTTCTGTTTTACTTTCACTTTTTTTAAAGTAAGCTAATACTCCATGGGTAGTGTATATTGAGGTGATTTATTTACAGAGTGAATAAGTCAATGCTTCCCTATGGTAAGTTTAATTAGTCAGTTTCTTTAACTAAGACAATAGTTATTTTGTATTTAAGTTTCAATATTAATAATAATGAATTGCAGGTTGTAAAATTAAATGTTTTACATTTTTATTTTAAATTTTTTTAGAAGAAAAGTTAGTATTTTATAGTAATGCTGTTCTTGCTGTGTTTTTTTTTCCAGTTTGTCTAAAATAGTTTTAATTTTGTTCTTTTTATGTAATGTGTAAAGGTGTCCATGCCTTATGCCCTTGGGCACAGACAGGTGGTCATACATGTCTGGGCATGCTCTCTACCCTGATGTGCACTGATGCAAATCAACCCCCTCAACCCTTTGTGAAATTTTGGTGAGTCATCTGAGTGAATGCCAATACCAATTTGCTTTGCACTGATAATGTACATACACAAGAATCTGACTAAAGATGTAATTATGACTTAATTTTGATCACTAAGGAAAATAATCATGGTCACTAAAGAAAATAATTGTGATCACTAAAGGAAATAATTATGATCACAAACAATGTTATGTAACAATTTAATTATCACTATAGAAAATAACTATTTACTTTCACTTAGATTAAACTACAAGGGTAGTGAGATATAGAGTAAGTCAATGCATGTTTTGCAGTTTGTTTTTTTAATGTTTGTCCAGAATAGTTGTAGTTCTTTTATGACAATAGGTAAAAGTGCCCATGCCCTTATTTTTAGATATGTTGTCATACCCTTAGGTATTGAAAATAGGCTGAAAATCATAAACCCTGTCATGTTGTCTAGAAAAGGTGTCATTGTGAAATATACCCTAGGGCTAGATAATAATTGTGTAAAATATCATCTGATCAGAGACATGTTGACCAATTATATATATGATGTTTATGTAATGAAGGATATTTTTAGGTATATAAAAATGATAGACCTCAAATGCCCTTGGGGTGTACAGGTGTTCCTATGTGTATTGATGTGTAACACCTATCATATTGCCTTGGGGCCTGCAGGTGTTTATGGTTGACCTCAAGTCTGTGTTCACTGCTATGAGAATGTATCTTGTCTTTTATGATAACTTTGGTTTAAATGATATATAGACCCCTCCTCCTTTATGAAGATTGATTAGTTCATGAATATTAATTAGTTCATGAATATTAATTAGTTCATGAATATTAATTAGCTCATGAACTAAAAGTTTATGAATATTAATTAGCTCATGAATATTAAAATTGCTAGTTCATAAAGTTAATTAGCCTTATAATGAAGTAATTATGAGTACTTTTGACAATTAAAGATTATACTAGTTAACTTTTTCTTATTAACGAGCTAATTAGTCTAAAACCCTTTGATGAATATTAATTAGGTCACAAATATTAAATATTAATTAGGTTATAAAGATTAATTAGGTCATGTCTATTAATTAGGTCATGCATATTAATTAGCTCATGAATATTAATTAGCTCATGAATATTAATTAGCCACGCCCCTAGCCACGCCCCTTTCTTATTAACGAGCTAATTAGTCTAAAACCCTTTGATGAATATTAATTAGGTCACAAATATTAAATAATAATTAGGTTATAAAGATTAATTAGGTCATGAATATTAATTAGGTCATGCATATTAATTAGCTCATGAATATTAATTAGCTCATGAATATTAATTAGCCACGCCCCTAGCCACGCCCCTTTTGGGCCATGAAAAGGGGGCCCCTTTAGAGGTATACATAGTAGTTGTACCTTTCTTTGTCCCATCAGCTGCGCAAACTTTATATTTGCAGTGCTCAGCTTTGTCAGCCGTGATCGCGATTACCTAAAAATGTGAAACAATTTCAGGGACATTACACACCAGTATCACTATTATTCAGCATGTATTTGATATATTTGTATTGTATTCTGTATTGTTATTAGTGTGATTACAAATATGTAATGGTCTAGCCTAGCCCACACGGGCTTACAAAATTTTGTTATTATAATAACTTGTTTAAACTTCTTGTATATCAAAAAGATAATATTATTAAAAAAATACATATATATATTATACATACAAATACATTAGAAATTAAATATTAAAGAAATTCAGCTATAGAATTACCATCCACTCAAGTCTACTTACCTCCATGAGACTTCAAATTCCCAACACAACTATAAATGTCAAAGACAGAAACAACAATAAAAGTTTAACTTTTGAACAAGTAATGAAAACTTAACATGAAACAAAATTCAAAATTTTAAAGTAAAGAACAACAAATAACATTCTTATTTCAGTTACAAAATAATTTTGCAATTACCTTGAGCCCAATTTCACATTCCAAATGGAATACAGATATAATTTATTAATAAATAAATTTAGTTAAACTAATGCTCCCCTGTCTTCCGGGCGCCGCAGGTATTCTCATTAGCCAATCATAGCCTTGACCAGATATCTAAGCCCATAAGAAGGGCTGTTCTGGGCTTGAGCAGTATTCGCCTTCACGAATTCGTTTCCTGCCATCCCAGAACCCTTTTTTGTTTTCCATTTATTAAGAGCCAGAATTGTCTATAGGATCGTTTACCAATCTCGTGTATGTCTGACAAGTTAATTAATGTCTGCATGTATTGTATCAGCATTGTACAAATAGCAGTGAGGTTTATTATTCTAAGTCGTCTCAAGACTAGAATGAGTCCTGTTATATTGGTCTCTCAATCACGTGTTGCCTTCTTACTTCATAGAGTCATTTATAGGGTTAACTTTCCAAATGGGGGCAGGGGCCTAGCTCAGAGGTAGCGCTCTGGGCTTCCAACCGCTGGGTCCCAGGTTCGATTCCCGGTCGAGCCTAAGTTGGATGGCTGTTTCATCCTTCGTCTCATTGCCATGGTCCCTGCCTGTCCTAATTAGCCCAACTGGTGCAGAAACACAGGACGTAAAGCCCTAATCCCACCCACCACCCACCAACTTTCCAAATCATTGGATATAACATATCCGCAGACACACCACTTGTCCCGAAGTGGCCAATGCTGTACTTTATAGCACGATGGGTTACGCCAACAACCATAAGCACTAAAACGTGGGTTGCAACTCTCCACCCATCATGCACAAATCTGACCAATTGACCCGTCCTCTCACTGAATACCTGTTAATATATCAAAACAACATGCATGACATTGTACAATTATACAATTTCATGTGGAAAGCATCATGCTCTCATGAATCAACCCTCGTGAGCAGCAGAACCTGCCTTAGAGGGCTGCACTATCCATATCTATCTATGTACACCTGAAAATGTGAATGTGCACTGATAGGTCATGCAGCATGGCTCATATACTTCAGATAACATGTCTCAGAGTACGTAATGGTAAGACTCGCTGGTGATAGTACAATTTTTCCTATTTCTATTTAAATATACTTTAATACTCAAAGTACTTAAATATGCATATAATAGCAGAAATACTAACCAGATCATTTTGTATCTTCATTTCATCAAACATGAGTGTCACCCAGCGCTCATTATCAGATAGGTTCATTCTTGCCACAGAGTCCCGGATGTCTGCGATCACCTGTTCAAAGAAATTAAATCAGTCATAAATATTCTTTAGCACAATAGTGTATGGCAAATATACGGTTACTGATTTCACACACTTATAGCTATTATTTGTTCATACCTCGGGCTGAAAGCCTTGTCAGGGCGAAGAAACATTAGAAAAATCCATGAGAGTGGTTTCTCCAGGCAAATGAAGCAGACCAGTATTGGGAGTGAAGCATTAGGGCCATCCTGATCATGGTTGGCTGCCTACTCTTGCCAGTGGTGCTGCTTTGCACATTCTTCAACTGCTCCTCCCAAAAAATCTTCACATGTGGTGGGACTTGCGACAGATTGGTGCTCTGCACAATGCCAAGCAGGCTGTTATGCAGATGCTCTCCAACCTCGAACTCTTTTGCAGGTGGCTCCAGTCTTGCCTCGAGTTGCTTCTTCTCTCTCCTTACACTCTGAAGGGCATCTTTGAGACGCTTCTTAGAGAGTCGCTTGAGTGGTGCTTTGTGTCCCACAGGTCCTTTCGTCCTTCTCTTTTTTCTGCGTAGCAGATTCGACTCAACTTTACGACGTGAGACACGCCCTCGAAGGTCCTGGGCCTCCATGCGGCGAGGGTGGGAACACTTGGGGTGAAGTCCTCTATCCCCAGTGGCTAAAACAGGACAGTGCGCATTGCACAAGCTGGTCCAGCTATCCAACGCAGACAATTATTGATTTTTTACATGCTTCTGGTTTCTACTACCAACTATAGATAATCAATCTTACCCTAGAGAGCCTCTACATAGCCCACTCAGGTGCTGATGAGGCGTTAAACAATAACAATAACTAACTAACTAACTAACGACGTGAGACACAGGCCCTTCTGATTGGCTGCTCCTGAGCACATCTTGCTCCTCAAGCAACTCTCTTGATCAGAAATTGTCCGGAAGAAAGTCTCCCCCCTTCAAGGCCTGCACAGAGCAATGTTTGACGCCAACACATGGATTCAGTGAGAGTAGGTGGAGCGCAACCTCTTGTAGTTTTGAGTCCTGTGTACTCATACGCTACTCTAACCCCATGAAGAAACAGGCTGACTTGAGGCTCACCTGGGCCATGGGTCACTCTAATACAGTGTGTCACCTGCGTACATAAAAATAGCATTCAGTAAAGAAGAAAAAAATGAACATGCATTGCACTCCTGATTTGTTAGCCTATTTTTACTCATCATTCACTTAACAATCATTGGTTCAAAAATAATTAAATTTTCCACTGACATAAATGATCATTAGACCCAACATAAATGAACACACCTTCATGTCAAAGTATTTGAAGAAATCTCTGCAGCCTTCTTGTCCTTGATGACTCCTGAACCAGCCTTCAATATCACAGTCCCAAAGATTAGGGACAGGTCCAGGTAACTCTAGATCTGGTTCATACAGTATACTGCATAAGTGAGTACACACCCCTTGCAAGGTGGGTTATTCAGCCTCAGCTCACAAAATATTAGAAATACAGGGAATTTGCTGAAACAAAATCTTTGTCTGGCAACATATAACTGTCTCACAAAGAATGATCACAATTGCTTATATCAACAGTTCATATTATGTAATAGTTTATAATACAGTCAGTGCAAAACTGAGTACACACCAAAAATAACAATTTATCATGTTGCTATTTAACCAGATTAAAGTTTACAGTTTATCAAATACTTAATAAGAGATGTTTGATGAAGCGTTCCACCCAATTAATCTGAATTAAGAGACCCTTAAGTTGTATAATAGGTCAAATTACCTTAAACAGTCATCTTCAAAGTGATATGACAACAATGGCACCTCATGGGACTGAGATTTCTTGTCAAATAAGGAAAAGAATAGTCACACTGCATAAGAAGGGGCACAGTTACCAGAAAATAAGCAATGCTTTGGAAATAAGCCGAAACACAGTGGCTAAAGTGATTCAGAGATTCAAGAAAAATGGAGAGGTGCTAAACATGAAGCGGTCCGGTCGTCCCAGGAAGTTGACTCCAAGGGATGAGCGACATCTGGGGAGATCCTTGGAAAAAAACAGAAAAGCAAGTACTGTGGAGCTTGCAAAAGCTCTTGAAAGTCAAGTTGGGGTGACTGTGTCCACTGATACGATAAGGTGCACAATACATAGAATGGGACTGTATGGCTACCGACCTCGAAGGAAGCCCTTGCTCCAGCAAAGACACAAGCAGGATCGCATGGCTTTTGCTACAACAAACCAGAGCAAGGATGTAAACTTTTGGAATAAAGTCCTGTGGTCTGATGAAACCAAAATCAACCAGTTTGGGTCTGATGGCATCCAGTGGGTTTGGAGACGTCCAGGTGATGAGTACAATGAAAAGTGCATGGTACCCACAGTGAAGCACGGTGGTGGCAGTGTCCTCTTATGGGGTTGTATGAGCTCTGCAGGTGTTGGAGAACTCCATTTCATTGATGGCATTATGGATTCTAATATGTATTGCCATATTCTCAAGGAAAAGATGCTACCTTCCCTCCATGCCCTTGGTCGTGGGGCCATATTTCAACAAGACAATGACCCAAAACATACTTCAAAGTTCACCACTGAGTTCCTGACAAAACACAAGGTGAAGAAACTGGATGTCTCCAGATCTGAACCCAACAGAGCACCTGTGGGGTGTTTTGAAAAGGAAAGTGGAGCAACACAGGCCCAAAAGTATCAATGCCTTGAAAGAGGTCATCCTTGAGGAATGGAGGAAAATTGATGCTTCAGTATGCCTTGAACTTGTCCATTCAATGCCTAGGAGGATTGATGCAGTGCTGAGAAACAAGGGTGGACACACTAAATACTAAGACACTATACTTACCTTTACTTTATGTTACTGTGTACTCATTTTTGCTTTGTCTTTATTTTAAACCATTTATATAATATGAACTGTTGATCTAAATTATTGTGATTATAATTTGTGAAATGGTTTTTTGTTGTTAGATAAAGATTTTGTTGCAGCAAATTCCTTGTATCTCTTATATTTTCTGAGCTGAGGCTGAAAAACCAACATTGCAAGAGGTGTGTACTCACTTATGCAGTATACTGTAGTCAGCCGCAAAGGGTTCAAAGGAACGCTCAGTCTGAAAAATATAATTACGGTAATATAATCGGTATTTGTTGTATTTCTTTAGAAGAAGGGATGGTTAAAATCTCCTGTAATTATCATGCATGTAAAAATACAATTATGACTATTAATTTTTTCATATATATGCTTGTCAGATCATAAGTAGATTATTCATAAGTCACGTAAAGTCAGGGCTAAAATTTCATGTAACCTTCACCTTTAGTCAGTAATAATCAACCATTTCAATAAACTATACTCACGGGTGCTTTGCGTGACTTCTTTGCTGGTTCAAATGATTTCTTCGGCATGAGTATTGTCGGCAAACTGCCTGCAATCAGGGTGCACTTGAAGTTGTCTGTAAAATGAATAGAAAATGTGTAATAAAGCTTCATCTTGTCACGACACTCAATGTGAATTTTGCATGTACATGCCAATCACACACAAGCCAAAATTAATTTTTATAAAATATTCATTCATTAGCCAAGTAAATGCATTTCAGAAAGAAACTAAAAAATATATATATATATCTTATAATTGTATATAACTAATTTTTTGTTTGAACCTGAGCATTGCAATTAATTAATACATTTTGATGGTCAACCTAAATTACAGAAAAAAATATTTGAGGTGGGGGGGGGGGGGGAGGGGAATTCAGTGACGAGGCATGGCATGGTTGCAAACATTGAAACAACCTGTCAATATTTGTATTTATAATATTATGCGTCTTATCACATGGCCACAGTTCTATTGAGAGCAAAGATAGGCCATGAGACGAAAAAGGCAAGTTACAAATAAACCTAATGTATTTTATGTGATAATAAACCAACTAACCACATGCACTAGCAGACGGTGTGGGTTGTAAACGGGTGGCAGTCATAATGGCTACACACGAAAACGGCTACAACCAAAACGGCTACACGACGATAACCAAAACGGCTACAACAATTTTGGGGACATAACCAAAACGGCAACAGTGTTTTTCAAGCCTTAGCCAAAACGGCAACAGTAGCGTTTTACGCCACAAAGACCAAAACGGCAATAGATCCTATAAAAAGGTAGATGGCGCTTATTGCTATAGATGGTAGATGGTCCTGCCACCAATGTGTAACTATAAGTACTGTTATTATATATGGTAGATGGTGCTGCCACCAATGTGTTACTAGAGGTACTGTAATATCAAGAGAAACGCAACAAAGACCAAAACACATTTTATAACACATTTAATATGTTACAATTAAGATCAAGATCAAGTCTTACGCTCTGGCCTTCTTTAAAAGATTAAAGGGACTAAGCCTTCCAGAAGCGTAGTCATACCAGGCTTGCTGAAGAATCATGTTTCGTTTCTTCTGGCTGGGAAGTTCTCTTCTACATGGCTGACCTTCTGCCACCATCTGTGCAAATATAGAAGTCATCATAGCTTCTTGGTGGAGAAGGTCAGCCAGAATGTATAAGTTAAGGCCCTGTCCCCGACACTTAATGTTTAGACGATGGTGCCACCCTTCCACGTCATTGTTTGTGCGTATTTCATGTCGGAAACAGGACCATGTCTTTGGGGGAAAAGTCTTGTTCCGTACCCAGGTGTCCTTGACATAATCAAGAAATTTAGTGAGAGGGGCAGTGGCAACAGTCTTCTGTCGGATCTTGGTGAAGACGGGGTCAATGTGCAGTGCTGGTAGATATTGTAGGGCCAGGACCCTACGTATGGCCTCCCTACTGCAAGGTTCCTCCCTAGCTGCTCGAGTTAGACCCAAGCTTTTCACCTGAAAAAATAATAAAACAAGTATTAGATAAAATGTCATATACATGACTACATATATATTAAAAAATACCAAAATTATTTTTCTTGCTTCAATTATGTTTCCAATAAATTGCCTTAATGGCCCAGCAAACTCATGTAATGATTATGTAATACTCTTATTATACGATAGGTAAAACCGATTAAAAATTTAGTTTGGTTTAAACCATGTAAATTGTTGTGAAAATTTTGCTATTAAGAAAATTCACTTTAATTATGCTCAGGCTGTAAAAAGTAGTTATGATCATCTTACATAAATATAAGTGCACTTACTTGTCCGTCGATTGCCTGTCCCCAGTGGAAAGCACATCCTCTTGTTTTAGTCTCGACAGAGCAGATGGCTTTCCATACGACCCTCTCATAGTCCATGATGGCGGTCTTTAGTTCAATATTAAAATTGTGGGCAACCATGGCAGCATCGCGGATGACCCGCAGTACCTCCCTTAAAAGCAAACAATTAGTAAAAGCATTAGTTAGGACTTTTATATACTCAAACCATTCTTATGTATTTTAAACTGTAGGGCAATTATTAGCAAGAACAGCATTTTATATTTATTTCCCTGTGTATTTGATTGTGTAGAGTACTGGTATTTATTCACCTGTAATCCCGTTCTCTTTTCCCTGACATTAGCATAAAAGCACAAGGGACCTGCTTCTTTGTGTTTCCTGAAGTCAGGTAGACGTGTAACTAATAAAGCTGCATAAATGGTGCCTTGGCCGCCTTGAAGGTGCCATTGAGATACCTGAAATGATACAGTTTGTAGGTAGGTATATTTCATGCGGAAGTATTTTAGGTGGCAGTATAACCAATGTTTCAAAAACTTAATGAAATGAATATTTTAATACTCACCATGACTTGGCACCAGCCAGGTACTCCAACTGTTTCTTGGTGACAAACACCAAATGTCTTTTTTGACCTCACCGAACAATCGGCCACCAGGAAGTCATCTTTAATGAATGAATGATCAATCTAAAAAATGTTAATAAACTGTGTTAGTTTGCATGACAGATTGGTAACATTCATTAAAAATAAATAAAGGTAGATAAATTTTAAAATGGGTTTTATATATGTTGCTTACCTCAAAGTCCAAGTCTGATGGATGTTTTGGTCGCCGACTTGAACGTGCCCTGTTCGTCGCTCTGGTGATGTTACGCAGTGAGGGCAGGTCAGCTTTTGGGCGAGGGCCGTTTTCCGTGGTGACTAATTCCTCAACAAACTCCCGTGCTGACTTGTGAATCTGAAACCGAAACACTGCGTTGTAGTATTTTTTCATGATAATAACTATTAATGAAATATATGGAAATTATGGTATTTTGACTTTTTATATTTATAATAAAAAATAGTATTTACACAACATACCTGTGCCTTAGCCACATTCTTCGCCTCCGATCTCACTTTAACCTTCATGTCCAAGCCATCTGTTGGCTCATGGTCATGGTTGGCAGATCCTCTTCTAAAATCGTCTCCACTTTGGATGACTGTAGCAGGGCAGCCCTTCTTGCCCTGAACGCTGCAGCGCCAATACGTCTTGGCTGGCCTTTTCACTTGGTGCACATAGCTGAACCTAAAAGCATAAAAATCAAATGTTTTAATGTACATAATAATATGGTTGTAATTTTTTAGTCTAATAGAACTTGAAATATTATTTTATTTCTTTCGGGTTGCTTATAAATTTCTTGCCCAAGTCCATCCAGAAGTTTGGGTTTAGCCTTCTGAGAACCCTGCAGTACAATATTGTACTGCGGCGATGCAGGTTTAGGTATTTCATCAGTTATTTCGGCGGCGATGGGAACAATGCTGTCTTCTTCCACATCAGACGAATCAGGAACAGGGGGCAAGTTGACCAAATCCCAGTCAGAGTCATATTCCGCCGGTACTGGAGTTGGTGACTTGTACAGGCTATCACTCTCCTGAAATAAAAAGTAAAGAACATAAGTAAGGACATAATATGGTATTTACACAATAGTGTAATGTCTTATACTTGAGGAATAACTCATATAACACAGAGTGTAACTTTGCAAGAGAGGGTGGCTTTTAATCCAACATATATGTAATGTCAAGGTAATGCATAGACAATGTTCAATACAACATTCAAGCTCAGCTCCAGCTAGTAAACTGATTAAAGTCACTCTTACAATAGTATATGAAAGCCCCTCTTTCCAGGGGTCAGTTTCCTATTGGTTCTTTCTACTTCAGTGCACATATACATGGCCTGTGTCTATTGGCTTGTGCCCTGGGGTGGACAATGGTCACAACCCCTTATGTACATTTAAGTTAACATTCTTAAGTAGTGACATTTAAGTGACCTTTAAGCTGGCTTGCTTAAGTTCTATTTCCTGAACTATTCAGTCATAGTTCATTAAAATATAACATGAATATATTGTACTTATTAAATATGATATTACTCTACTGTAAATACATGATAATAGTGATATAATTTTCATTTATATGGTACTGTGCCAATATAATTAATGAAATACAAATAAATAACTGCAAAACTTACCAAATAATGATTTGCCTTTTCAATGGAATTGTTTTCTTCCAAAACCTTTAACAAGATACCCAGGGCTCTGGGGTCCTCAGGGTGAATACTAGACAACTCACCGCTCGGTCGGCTCACCGCCCCTACGTCTTAGTTGACTCACCGCCCCTTCAAAATAACTCACCGCCCCTCCGTAGGGGCAGGGGCCTAGCTCAGAGGTAGCGCTCTGGGCTTCCAACCGCTGGGTCCCGGGTTCGATTCCCGGTCGAGCCTAAGTTGGATGGCTGTTTCATCCTTCGTCTCATTGCCATGGTCTCTGCCTGTCCTAATTAGCCCAACTGGTGCAGAAATACAGGACGTAAAACCCTAATCACCCACCCACCCACCCCACCGCCCCTCCGTAGCAAACTCACTGCCCCTTTAGTTCTTACAACCATAGAGATATATCTCTATGCTTACAACATTACTCATTAAGCCACTTATGTATATTCTTTTCTTAATCCAAACATGCCGTAGACTGCGGATCGCAGAATCAGGTTATAAGCAGACTACAGCAGAAGATGCAGATCTAATAAACGGATCTAACAATAATAATCGAAAAAAAAAAATCACTGAATTTTTTAATTGTGGGATTTTAACTCGAAGTTAGTGTAACAAAAAGGGGGTCGTCGTAAACTTTATTAAAGGAGGGATTCTTTTTTGTCAACACCATTGTAATCATTGGTATGCTTTCTTGGGAGGATTTGGTGGCCTTGAAAAAGGCCTTCGATTTTTGTTGGCCTTTAAAAAAACCCTTCGTTGGTTTATACAGGACTGTATAGCTTGGCACACTTTCTGGGGAGCTGCTTGGCTGAAATGCTGCCTTCCTGCAAGTCATCCCAGGCCTTGGTTACTGTAGATTGCCAGTGCCGAGTGATTTGGCGCTGCTGGCGCAGTACTGCTCCTCTAGATAGGAACATCAGCCCCATTGGGATGGCCTCAGCTTCCTTATGAAGCAGATGGACCAGCAAATACAGGTTCAGGTTAGGCTTTCCTGTGGAGTTCACCTTGTTGTGCCAACCTTCCACATCGTTAGTCGTCCTGATGGGTCTGAGATAGGCACTCCAGGAGTCGACTGGAAAGACCGTATTCTGCAGCCACTGGGTTGCCACATAGTCCATCAATTGCTGTAAAGAAATATAATTGCATAACATACAAATGTAAGGCTCATACTATCAGATTAAGTGTAGGCTTTATTGTTACATAATGTCAAATTCCTAGATAATTGGATTTTACCGTCTTATTTCATTTTATATATTACGTACCTTAAGCATTGGTTGGTGATCACCAACCATTCCTCTCAAGATGCCAAACTGGGGACCGATGTACTGGGGGGGGGGGGGTAGATAAGGGAGGGCCATCACCTGTTTGCAAAGTTCGTAGGTCCCTGACTTCTGGTAGTATGCCACTTGCAGGCCGACCTCCTGAATCTTCCTCCAAATGGCTTGCGAGAAGTGGAAAGTGCATCCACGGAGGGAAACCTCAGGCAGCACTTTCCTCATGGCTTGCCACACTGCTGCCTCAAAATCGGCTGTCACCGTGGAAACTCTGGGAACCCCTGGTATCCGCTTCAATAGCTCAGTGAATACGGCCCGGTAGTCTGACGAAGCCTTCCCAGTCATAATGATGAAAGCCAAGGGAACCATCTTCAGTCGACCTTCACTCCGCAAGAAGGCATGCACGCTGTAAAGCTGTTTAAAGGGTTCCCGGACCAACTTGAAAGTCCCATCTACAAACCAGTTCCGGGCCTGGGACAAAAGATGAAGTTGCCTCTCCTGAAATATAACAATTGATCATCATTACTAGTTTTTAGGCAACTTTTTACATCAGTGGCAGTTATAGATTTACATATGTTTATAATATATCATGTAATATGTAAATAATAATGTCTGTAATGCATCATTTCATTAGTAAGGTATTTAAGTAAATTTTTAAGCTATGTTTAACTTGTGAAAAAGCTTACCGTAGCAAAGATGAAGTGTCGGCGCACTGCACTCCTGGTGCTGACCTCGACTTCAGCTACCAAGAAGTCGTTTGGTATTGCGTCCTCATTCAGAATGAAGTCCATGTTACTGGGGTGATGAGGACACGTCTTCTGCCGCTGGCGATTGGCCGCCCGAACCAATGCCACCGGCTGAGAGAGGCCCACGCACGGGCCATCTGTATCAACGTGCTCCCGGAGGGCCTCCTGGACGATGTTACTGGCAGAAGTGAAGGGCTGAAGCTTGGTAGCAGTCCGGATGCTGGCCTTCACTCTTGCAACAGTTGTAGCTCCTGCAGATGGTGGGTGGCAGTGGACGTGAATGCCAGGAGTAAAGGTTCCATCCTCCTTTACTCGTGCCTTACACTTGAGATCCTGCCTGTGCAAAACACAGACCCAGTCGACAGACACCTTCCGGCGCTTGCTGACTACAAAGGTGTAGCCCAAGGAGTTGGTCAGGTGGGTTCCCCTCTCTGCGTGGCGTTCGGCACCTTCGTCCACGTCAACTCCAGCGGCCCAACAATCTCGTCTGGGGGGGGGGGGGGGTGTCGAGGATGCTGGACTCGAGGCTCCTGTTCTGAAACCACATCCCTGTCAAGCAGTGGTCCATCATCAACGACCTGGAATGGAAAAAAAAAAGAATAAATTAAATTGATTAAAACCAAAGTGAACAGCCCTCCTATAAAATGTTTACCTTTACGCAAATAACCTATTTATATTATACACTACTGTTCCATGTTTCTTTTATATCAATGATATTAAAAAATCTGCTTTATGTACACACTGCTGTATTTTTAATATTTTCCCAAATTATGGGAGTTCAAATGATTAAATAAAGTAGTCAGCTCTAGGTTGAAAAATGTAGAATACACACCATGGGGGAGTGGTCGGCGATTCCAGGCAGGTCTACATCCAACTCCTCCCACAAGGACGGCGTTGCGGGGGGACCTTCCGGACCTTGGGGCCAAAAGAGGTGGAACATCCTCTTGTTGCACGGAGGACAGATCCAGTCAAAAGATTCCTGTCTCTGCAGCTCCGCATAGTCAGCAGTCGACAACACTGAAAACAAAACCAATTATGTATTAAATTATATTGTTGTGAAAAAAATAAATTATTTATTATTTGCACTTTATTTATTAGTGGCACTTTATTTACCATTAAACTTTTATATATAAACCATATTAAAATATTGCAGTATGATAATATATGTCAAAACACAATCCATCAATGAATTACACTGCATAAAATCAAATATCTGTTAAAATACATGTAAGTAAATTCTGAAGAATAAATACACAAACAATAAACGTCACAATACATTTGTATATACCAACTGTACAGATATATTTATGTAAAAGTCAACCTCACATAACATGTATTCCATGCAATTTAATAATAACAAATAAGACATAATCATGATAATACTTACAATCTTGACAAATGAAGTGGCACCACTTGTTACATTGGTCACATAGGATGGCCAAGTGACTCCTGGTGACTCTCTTCTCACAAACAGAGCAGGAGTGAAAACGAGTGTTCGACATTTTACACTAATAGCAAATGATACCAAGGACAGCATCCCATCCAGTTTTATACCTGGGTGTCATTCCTTATCAAATTTTAATAGTAATTAGTTGCTCTATTTTTAGTACCCCATAACAAAGTGTTCACTACAGGAGACAAAAGAACACCTAAATGAAAGGATTTTACCTCGGTTTTTTTTATTGCAATTGACTTTGAGTTGCAATTAAAAACCCCTGTGATTGAATTAGGTGTCATTCCTTATCAACTTTTAATAGTAATTAGTTGCTCTATTTTTAGTACCCCATAACAAAGTGTTCACTACAAAAGGAAAACATCACAAAGAAGTATCTTGTAATCGAACAAAAAAATTACAAAGAAAAATTATAAAGAAAAATTACAAAGGACATGAGTTTTTTGTGAGGAGCGGTGAGTTATTTTGAAGGGGCGGTGAGTCAACTAAGACGTAGGGGCGGTGAGCCGACCGAGCGGTGAGTCGTCCTGTACCCCTTAGGGTCATCAACTGTGTCATTGATGTTTATGTGTGCAGAAGTACCATCAACTACAACCCTCGAAGGTCCTGGGCCTCCACGCGGTGAGGGTGGAAACACTTGGGGTGAAGTCCTCTATCCCCAGTGGCTTAAACAGGACAGTGCGCATTGCACAAGTTACTCCAGCTATCCAACGCAGACACTTATTGATTTTTTGCATGCTTCTGGTTTCTACTACCAACTATAGATAATCAATCTTACCCTAGAGAGCCTCTACATAGCCCACTAAGGTGCTGATGAGGCGTTAAACAATAACACTACTACTACTACTACCTACCCATCAACTACAAAGACAAGAAATCAGTATAAATTCTTCATTCAAATATACAAACGCTCGAAAAGTTAAGTTTCTTTACTATTTTTATAATTTAAATAATATGATGGAATTCACTTACCAATGACAAATCTTGGTGTTCAGAAACTACCGAATCATCATCGCTAGGGTCCACCTCATTAACTGCTGTACTGGAAGGAGATAAAAAAACTACTGTAAAAAAATTATACTTTTTGCATAAGTTAGTGTTTATGTATTTGTGAGCGCTATAATTGTAACTTACAAGTCCGAAAGATCAACCATAGGAGCTATAGAATTGTTTTCTGAGAAGTTCTCACCCAATTCTGTTGATGAAGATGGAGGAAGGAAACTGTTCTCGTTAATGGTATTCTAAAAAATAATATCATACCCTCAAAAACATATTCTTGTAATAAATACACAATAATCTGAAAAATAATATCATATCCTCAAAAACATTCTGGTAATAAATACACAATAATCATATTCTTGTAACAACTCAATAAATAATACTAAACTTACCCCTAAAAATGTCTCGTGTAGTCGCACAGAGTCAAATCCAGATGTACCAGGAGAGGCAAAACGGGGATAGGGACAACGATGGAACCAAATCCGGGGGTTGGAGGGACAGGAGGAGAGCTAAATCCAGGAGGAGGGACCAACGACTGAAGGACATAGTTGGAGGATCTTGGTGTGTTGCAATGGCTGCAGGCTTTCTCTGTTGTTGCCTCCTTATAGGTTGCTTGCATTTGGTACAGATCCAGTTGAAATCTTTTTTTGAAGGTGGTTGTACTTCCTCTTTGTTATACCTAATAAAATCAAACAGATCATATATAATTAAATAATAAAGGTCTGAATATGAAGACCATGTGAAAATTGAATAATAAAGGACTTAATAAAGAGCATGTTAAAATTCAATAATAAACAAAAGAAATCTACATGGCATACTTTTAAAATAAATATGCTATACTTACATAATATTATAAAATATTAAATATACCATAGCATTTAGCAAAATGTTAAACATTTTGGATGGTGCAGTAAACCTGGTGCTAGGCAATATGACAGCTACTATGAGATTGTGATTTATTTCATATATTATTATTTAATTTTAATTTTTCAGTATTATGATACGTGTTCACTGTGATGCTATAGTATAGTATAGTATAGAAAATTAGATATATAATATTTGGATCAGTAGTTCTTGAAGTAGCATTTAGTTAGTATATTCAACATATGTAATTTTTATGTCTGTATTTACAATGTATTGTGCATTCTATGTACCTTGTTTATGACGAATGGGTCAAAACTGACTCCGTATGGTCAAATAAAATTTATCTATCTATCAATCTATCCATATGAAAATTAATTAATAGTAAAGGATTTGAAAAGTTAATATTAAAAATCAACATGGAATGCCTTAGATAAATATGGTGTACTGACATATATGAATATAATATTAAACAGAATACACTTACCTGAATTACATCCTCTGTGTTGCCAACCACTGCACTCAGGGCCTCTTGATCCTCAAAGACGGTTTGGTGGCACTCCACACAAGCACTAGCGGACTCCAAAAGAACGGAAAACGAGCATTTGGAAGACATGTCTCTCCAGCATACACTCAGTATCGAAGTAAGAGAATAACGGAGGACCATTCTAGTCTCAGTTTATATATACTTGGTCATGCAATTGAGAATTGTAATCAAGCAACAAAGAAAACACTAATCTTTCAGCACAGCTTTAATAAGCCAGGACCAATACTCAGGTGTCAGGCCTAAGTGAAATTGCAGGTTCTTTAATTGCCGCCGACCATACAATCAGTGTCGTGCCTTAAATGCAATTGCATGTTCTTTAATTGCCGCCGGCCGTACCATCAATGACATGCAATCGTGGCTTCTCCTTGTGATCGTATCTTCTTACGAAAAAAAATGTGTAGCCGTTTTGGTGTATTGAAGTGTAGCCGTTTTACAGATTGTCCTTGTCATTTAACTCTCTTATCACAAACTAGCTATCAAGGGCAACCCCAAATAATTTGTACATAAAAGTATTATTTTACATAATATAAAGATATATCCTTATCAAATAACATGTGCCAAGGATTTTAGAATTCAAATAGAAGTAGAAGGGGGTTGAGGATGAAGCTTAACTGTGACAAACGTAACAGTTTCTAATATTGCATGCATTGGAATAGGAGGTCAGGTAGAATTGCTTAGCATTACGTGAAAATCCACTGAAGCTATGTGGATTTATTTTATCAATAATTTCATTAGGTATATTGTTTAATTTTGAAGGAATCTTATTACAAATGTTTTTTGCAAATGTATGTTTCGCTTCAGGTATGTGGATGTTTGAAGAAATTCCTCGAAGGTCCTGGGCCTCCATGCGGCGAGGGTGGAAACACTTGGGGTGAAGTCCTCTATCCCCAGTGGCTAAAACAGGACAGTGCGCATTGCACAAGCTGCTCCAGCTATCCAACGCAGACACTTATTGATTTTTTACATGCTTCTGGTTTCTACTACCAACTATAGATAATCAATCTTACCCTAGAGAGCCTCTACATGGCCCACTCAGGTGCTGATGAGGCGTTAAACAATAACACTAACTATCTTGTAGAAATTCTGGTATAATTATGTCTATGTAATTGATTATTATATATATCTGGTAGGTGGCGATTTTCGACACTAGCACCCCTTGCGTGTGCTATTTTATGAAAATTAATGCTGAATTTGAAATTGAGTTGGATAATGTATTTCTTTTCAAAATGCAAATTCCATTTATACATAAGTACCTTCCAAATATCAACCAAGACTCCAAAAGTACTTATTACAATATGCATATATATTCTGGCAATATTCTTACACAATTTTGGGTATGACTCAATGACATTACATAGCTGAAATAGGATTATCTGAGGTTGCTTGTTAGTAGTATTTGAAGTGAAAATTAACCATAAAACTACAGCTGCATATATGCATTCTTGACCTGTCTCAGAGAAAACCAGGCAGAGTGGTTTGGATGAGGTTCTCCGAAATTCCGTACATTTTGCACATGCACAGGTTAACCTCCCAAACCATGAAAAATTATGTCAGAATTCTTAAGTAATAGATTACAAAATGTAGGAGGAATGAATTCAATGTCCTGCTCTTTTGAGTAAACAACACTTACCACCTCACTGGTCCAGTCATTAGAATGGTGAATTGCTGAAGGATTATATGCCTGATTCAGGTATTTCTGCCACATATTCAATGATGTTGTTTTGCCGATCCTGTTGAATCGTGAAGCCAATTGGCACCCAGTGGAGGTGTGGTACATGATTTTGCAATAATTAATACACTGGAATATAATATGAATGCTTTCCAGATCTGGAGGAGACACACAGCTGGAGAATTGGCACTACAGATACTGATAAAACAATTACACTGGTGTCAAGTCTGTATCATCTGTTCTTTGTAACCTGATTGTTCTGAAGTTGTAGTCCCCATCTCTGGGTGACGTTACAAGGCACCAGTCCTGCATGCCCTCGGATTTTGATTCAAATATTGTATCAAAATAAAGCAGCAGAGAAGAATACGGCGAGGTCTATCAGTTTTTGTCAAAGGCAGAGGTGTGAAAGAAGTTTGCCTCACTGCGAATGATTATATACTGCTGGCCGAGGTCACGTGAAGAGCCCTGCAACCGTCCTTCACCCGTCATTCACCCAGTGTTCACCTAGCAGCCGGTGACTTACTCGTGGCACACGTGAGTCACACTAAGCGTACATAGGTATTGATTTTCTATACGTAGAAACTGGTGACATATCCGTGGTACACGTGAGTGCACATGTAGAAGTCGACGGTTTAATCGTCGCACATGTACCTCTCCCGCCGGGTTCTTGACACCCATGTGTGCGACGGTTAACCCGCCGGCTTCTACGAGTGTCACGTGTGACTTGGCGTATGCCACTAGTGCCTCTACAGCAACGACGGCTTCACTACGGTTGCTAACATTACATCATTCTACGAGAGCAATAAGGCTATGTGAGAACCCCCCATTAATGTATCCAAAGTATTGGCCACTCTATAAGCTATAACTAGTGTGAACAACGAAAACCAAGAAAACAAAATCACATTTGAAAGGCTTCTCAGTAGAGAGCAGGGCAAACCTTTTCCTCAAGCTCTAGTACCTGAATATTTAGTCATTCAAGGTCAGTATTTCCAAATTAAAAAAAAAAAAATTTCAATCATTCCTTGAAATGCATAAATTATTTAGATAAGTGATAGTTGTCCATTCGGACAACAATGTGCAAGATGTGAACACATCGATCATGAAAAAAGCTAAAAAATTTAAAGTTTTTATAACAGCAACCAAGATATCTTCACATCACACTGACCATGCTTAAAACGTGTTATTGTTAACTAACTTTTTAAGCAATTTTTTATTCAAATCTTACACTGCAACCATTTAGAGACTGTGCCAATGAGTAGTACAACCGTGTGGAATGGCAAATAAGGTCGTCTGTAACTTAGGGCAACAAGCTTCACATTATTCAATCTAATTTTAGGGGATGGCCTGGTGCCAATAGGACATTCCGAAGGAAACCAAGCAGTTTGGCCCGACTCAGAATTGGTCCTATTTGGCTGACCCACTCTTACTGATATGTGACCTGTGTAGTGGGACCTTTACTGCAGAACACATTTAGGTGAAATGTGCCTTATCACTGTCAGATATAGATATTATATTGCTGGTTCCATGAAGTATCGGTTTTTGGAGGTAGGCCTTGCTGCTATTATAAACTTTCTAAAAGGCTATCAATATTCTCCTCAAGATCTTACTTTGACATGCATTCCTAACATAGCGTTGATATATGTACCTGTACCTGTATGTACCTGACTTGCACCCTATTTGGTTATTTTCTAACCGGCCTGTCCTCTTAGTGTCCTCTTAGTGGTCCTGGCGTGAATGACCCCTTAATGGTTAACTCGTCATTAATCTCAACTGACTACTAATACTAGTCTACTACTCTTATGTTTTAACATTTTATTAATATTATGTTCATATATTTGTTTCAAGATTCAGACTTAGTTGAAAACATCATTTGTCCAAATACAAGAAACAGAATGAAATTAAAATGAGTTAAATTCCCATTTTTAAGAATAGAACAAGCCTAGGCCACAACATTTTCCCAGGAAAGGGTATCTGACTCTCTCATATTAGCTATTGAACAAGAACTTAAGACTGCTTCATGTCAAAGATGGAAAAATGAGACAACATACAATGTGCGATTACATCATCAGTTGATGGTAAAGCATCAAGATGTGCTTGGATTAGGATAAGAGATTGAAGTCTATCCTCTAACATTGTGCTGTTCACAGCTGTGAGAGTATGTTCTACCTTAGAGCTAATTCTTTCTGCCTCAGCCATTGAGACTGGTTGGTAGTACTGCTAGCCAGTTAATGTAGCATTGATTAAGAGCCTTAATGGCTGAGAATTTAGAATTTCTCCATCATTGCCTTTTCTTTTTGTCAAAGGGGACCAGACTGATATTCGCTCTTAATGCTGCCTGTAGAAGGATCTGGCAGCATGGTTTTGTACTTCTGTCATGCAGGTTCAAGGGATGCCAGGTTGCATCTGGAGTATAGCTAGCCAAAAATGAGCAAAATACTTTTTAACCCTCACTCTAACTCCAATACTAGACTTTCGTACGGGATGAAATAAATTTGGGAAAATAATAGATTCTGTCCAAATAAAAGAATAAGAACTGTTTTAAGTGGTTCATTTGTTTACTACAAATTTGGCAATCCACGGAGACAATAGGATAGAAATATTTGGTAACTGATGTGATTTCATTTACATATTAGAAAGAAGAAAGGGCCAAGTTTAGATCCCTGTGGGACACCACAATCTATTTTAAAAACAATCTTATTTTGTGTCTTCCAGATCAACATACTGGTAACGATTATATAGGTAGTTTATCTTCGATTTATTTCTTATGCCGTTATATGACAATTTATGTAGTAGTATTTCGTATTGCTTGAGTCAACCGCTTTTGATAGATCCAGGTAGATATTGATTGGCAATTTGTTTTTGTCCATAGTGTTTATAATTTTTTTCTGTTAGTTTTAAAGATGCTTATTCAGATGAATTAACACTTTTGAAACAGGTTGGTTCACAGACAAGATTTGTAAGATTGTAAGCATTAAGAAAATTAGAAACATCTTTAGGTAGATTATGAAAGTTTTTATTAATAAAAACTTTCATAATATATGTAAATGAAATCACATCAGTTACCAAATATTTCTATCCTATTGTTTATGCTGGCTACTACCTGGTGGCCTGTACTCATACAGTACAAAAGTCATTGCGCCTTCTATGAGGTAGACTGGTTTTAACATCATAATTCCGACTCCACATACATTTCAATCAAGTCTATGACAAGTGTAATCTTGAACCTTAAACTGTGACAAAGTTTCTGTTGCTTCAAAGCTTGCCAAACTATGGGGGAAAGTCCCTCATTCATAGGTACTGACTTGTGATGTTCTCTTTCTACATCTATTTTTCTTCTGTACACTAGTTTACTATACTTATATATCCAAATCTAAGATAAACGTAGAAATAGCCTATTTTGTTTATAAGCTACATCTTGATTTCCGCTATTATATCCTAAAAGTTCTACTCAACTTCAACAAAGGTTAGTAGAGAGAAAGAAGAAAGCAAATTGAAAAAAACATTTGGAAAACATTTGGAAAACATTTGGAAAACCCTAAACTAGTAGGCAAAAAAAGAATGAGCCAGACTGGTATTTCTTAAATTCTAATGTCCTAAATTGTGCAACACAACGCCCTCCCCAAATGATCCCACTCATCCACACTATGTTGTCAGCCTTTGGCTGGACATAGTTTCTTTATAGCTTCCACTTGCCACCATGGAGTCAGTCTATGATTAACCATGGTGCACCTGCCAGATCGTCCGTCCATTCCCTCCATGTAACTCTTCATTCCAGTTGTGTCAGTCTCTTGACTGGCCACTGCTGCCATCCTCATCAAGCTTGTGCACCATTCTCCCTTGGGAGCCAGCCCACTTGAATGACACTTAACATGTATATACGTTTAACTACTATAGTATTACTTTATGTAATCTTTCATATAATGTTATTTGTATGCCATTTGGCAAATGTACAGTCATGTCTACTAGCCAACTACTCCTTTTGTAGTCATTGTATTGCATAATGTCAGATTTATCTCACCTACTAGCAAAAATGCTAGTCAGTTTGTACTTCTACTTTGTACTCATTGTATCTCACCAGATTTAACTGCTAGTCTACTTTGTAGTCATTGTATATCATCCGATTAAGGCTATTTTTGTACTTAGATTTAGCTACTAGTCACATTGCTACTCTTATGTAACATGATATTTTATTTACAATTAAAAATTATTTATATTACCCAAGCACTGTGTGTGGTCGTCCTTGCACAAAATCTAAATTTCCATTTTAACACGTCACAGATGCACCAGATTGATAATGCGCAGGCTGTTGGCCAAACAGAACAATTTGTGATATCGTGGTTTCATGGGAGACTAACTTTCGCACCACGACAGTCCCAATTTCGGACCACGAAAGTACCAAGTTTTTTCCTGCGAAAGTACCAACAAAATAAAATCTCGAGGAAGGTGACAATGGTGCTGCAAGTGCCAGAGGGCTAGCAATAAACAATTAGCTGGCTGTTTTACCAATTTGTTAGATCTTTCAACACTATTTAAACTCCAAGAAAACTGTTTGACAATTCGTTGAACTATTCTAAAAAAAATGCTTCACTCCATGTTTGGGAAAGTTGATTATACAAACATAATAATCATCTTCTGATGCAAGTACAAGACCCCACCCTGTCTAGCTATCAGTTTCTCGGTCAGTCACCAGTCTAATACAGTTTTTATTTAAATTACTAAAGGCACCATTTCAGAGAATGTACGAAAATACACTTCATGGTACTTCTGAAACTTTCGTTCAAGAATAAATAATGCTTCATTCATAATTGGTTCACCTTCAATGTATGTTTGACACAAACAAGACTAAAGCATCAACATGATCTCCTTCTTGAGGTGGCTGTGGGGTGGGGGCCTAGCTCAGAGGTAGCGCTCTAGGCTTCCAACCGCTGGGTCCCGGGTTTCGATTCCCGGTCGAGCCTAAGTTGGATGGCTGTTTCATCCTTCATCTCATTGCCATGGTCTCTGCCTGTCCTAATTAGCCCAACTGGTGCAGAAATACAGGACGTAAAGCCCTAATCACCCACCCACCCTTGAGGTGGCTGTATGTGACACATCTTCTTATGGGTGGCATCTGGTAGTATCAATCTCTTGTTGCTGGTGTTTGATACTTCAGAGTAGAATCTGAGTAAACATGCACAGAAAGGTACATCGTCACAGCTGTGTAGGTACAGAAGCTCACAAAGTTGAAATGACATTGGTGCTGCTTGCAGGCCTTTCAAAGACATTGCATTTTGACCAATTGCAGTCAAATAAAATCGTAGCTTCTACTTTCATGTATTATCGTGACTTCAGTAACATGGGAGAAGTCCGGCCTTACCTCTGTCGTGAGAATCTTCCTAGAAGACGTCATCATATATTGGCAGCCCCTGTACGTGGCTGCCTCTGTCATAGAATCTTAAGCCATACGTGGTTTTGTAGGGTAATTAGCGGATGGTGTTGTATTAAGTGGAGCGGATATTGTTTGCTAAGGTGCTATCTAATGTCTGCCCGCTACCCAAATAAATTTGAGTTTATTCCGCAAGCTCTGTCTCATCTCATTTCACTTGACCCAGCTCAGTATAGGATTGAAATACAAGAAGCAATTGTATTGGTTCAGCAAGTTGCAAGGAAATAATGCTAAATCTTAATTGTTTACCTCCATGACCTGCACCACTTCAGTTGCTACCTTTCCGTTGCCAGACTAGAGGACAATAGTTAAAGTTGCTGCCTATATAACTATTATATAAAGTGTTTTTACATTTTTTCTCCAAATAGTGTTTTATTTTTTTTAAGGCATTGATTTGCTTACTTGTCTGATTACAGATATCATATATGTGAATCTTGAAGTTTAGTTTGCTATCGATCTCTATGCCTAAAACATTTATGGATGAGGATGACTTAATACATTTATCGTTTATTCTTAAGGGTTGGTTGTTAATTGTGTTATGTTTTCTTAGAAACATTAGTTGAAATTTTTCTGCATTGGCTTTCATGTAGTTTGCTTGGAACCATTCCATGGCAATTACAAAGTCATCTTCAAGAAAAAAATTCTTAAGATCCTCACTGGCATGGAAAGACTAAGTGTGGCTTCAATATATCAGGCCAGTTTTGACAAAACAATGCACAGCTGGCACGATTTCTTGCATCAGTATGCATGAAACCATACACATTACTCTTAAACCTGAGTTCAGTGGAACGATACATGAAAACGCATTACTCTAATTTAAACTACACAGCATTTCCTTTGTGCAGTCAATGATATTTTTTTAAATGCTGAAGCTGCAGTGAATGCTTATTTTCATATATTATAATTGTTTGAAATGCTTTCTTTACAGGGTGCAAAAACTTGCACCAGGCATGTCCTCTTTTGGGATAGCTCTAGGTTACTCAAATGCTTTGAGGTCTTTTAAAGTTTTGCCACGATTAGTCAGGGGTATAAGCAATTGGGCATTGTAATAATTTTTATCTTATAATATCAGAGAATGCTCTACCTTCTTATTAAAAATGAATCTATTTGCCACATTTTTGGCGGCAAAGGTAAAGAAAGTGTCCGTAACGCATCTGTATGATAAGTGACATAATCTAAGGCCAAGGTGAAAATGACCCGAAGGTGTGATAAATGTGCATGTGCTATATTTAGATCCATAATATCTATAATTCTTGAGTAAATAAGAAAATCTATTCATAAAGATAATTTAGGACAATTATTACTTTTGTTTGTATGATTGCAGCTGCATTCGATCACTGTCAATTGAGGTAATAACAGAAGAGCTAGCAGAAGCTGCTGGTGCAAGTTTTATGCCACACCCTGTATATGGCTTTTATTGACATTTTTTCATATAAAAAATGATATATTCATATATCTATAGCTCTACTATAATGATATAAGTATTATTATCCCAGCGTGGTTTTCTGTTGTTTAAACGAACTGTTCAAGATTTGATTTACCTGTCACTAAACCAAAACAGGGATAATTAAATTAAGTTGTTAAAAGGAATAGCTTTTATGGAGATTCCTATTGCAGCTTTGCTTTGCAGAGAAGAAAAAACAACTTTGAAACAGCCAAGATTCAGAACTGAAAATCACGTAAAATCGTACAGCAATACGCCCAACCCCAGATTTATTCGATTGCAATAGTTGTTTGCCTCTTTGCTGAGCAATTAAAGTAAGTCGTTGCAAAAATCCTGTTGCCATGCACACCAGGTCACGTGATATTCCGACTACTTAACAGCTGTTGATCTTGTTACTTTATAAGTTGTGAAGTTAACATGTACTTAGCTGTGTCATTTGTTATCAATCTCGCAGCAACTGATATTGACATAACTTCAAAAAATATGTAGATTTTCTGACATAACTTCAAAGAACATGTAGATTTTCTGACTTATGAAACTAGTGTGTCGAAAATAGAAACACTTGACACTTATACAAAAGACTATTAATGGTTTTATATTATTTTTTCTATCAAATGGCTTGCGCTTTTCCATTTTTGCCATGTGCAAGTAAACATAATTTTTACTGCTTTTGAATTATTATATTGTTTTGCTGCAACGATAATAAAATCAAGTAAACATAATTTTAACTGCTTTTGAATTTTTATATTGTTTTGCTGCAACGATAATAAAGTCAAGTAGGTTTATTATGGGAGTATAAAAGACATTGTTGCTGGGGCTTTGACGTAAAGCAGGGTCTGCAGTACTGAACTGTGGAAACTCACCTTGCTTCTGCTTTGCATTGAAAACAACCAACCATGACACTGGAGCATTTTCTATCTCTTTTGCTGGTAACAACTGTATTTTCGACATCGACATTTGCTGAGTAAGCAACTATTTGCATAATTTATATGATAATTTGAATTTTATCAGTATTGTTGACGTTTTTATGCAGATAAATTGTTATTGACAACTTAATCATGACTCTCAAATGTAGATATGGCCTTTTGTTGTAATTTCACAAGACAGATACAGTTAGCCTGATTTCTTACCCTTTTGTTGAATGAATAGTGTTTGCCAAGGTATTGTGTGTCGTCTTCTTTTGCCCAGCGACCTAATTATGTACATGGTTTGCTCGTTTATTATTAACAAAAGTTTGTTCTCAAAGTGGTATTTCTAAATTTTACAAATTCAGTCTAGTTCTCATTTACACACATTTTTCGAATCACTCACTCAAGAAGAAAAAAGTATAAGTGCCAACTGCACAATCTCATCTGCATATAGCAGAATAGACACATTTACATGCCCTATATTAACACCATTCCGTAGAATTTTTATTTTTATTTTAACGCAAGTTCAGGTTCAAGAAATATTTATTCGAGTATAAAACAATGTTCAGATATACAAACTGACAAACTTGCACACAGACGCACAGTGCGTATTTTGTGTACACGATCGAAAAATTACTATTTACAGATACAAAGGATGCAAATAGCCTGGTGTTCATAAATAATTATACTTACTTAAAGTACATTCATAATTAGTCATCAACACACATATCATTTGATTTAAATCAATATATCATTGTTTAAGAGATGTCGTTTTACCTGTTTTTTAAAGGACTTACAATATAATTCCAAATCTTGACACCTTTGTATCCAAAAGATTTTTGACATATAGCCAATCTGAATAATGACAAATTATAATTAAACATTTGACCAGTATTATTAACATTATCACTGAGTGTAAACATATTTCTTAACAACAACGGCGACTGACCTTTATAAATCTTAAACATTAATAAACACATATGATAAATATTATGAATATTGAAAATCTTCAAATCCTGGAAGAGTGATGCTGTATGAGAGCGATAAGGTACTTTACAAATCATTCTTACTATTTTCTTTTGCATTTTATGAAGAGAATTTAGATTGTATTGTGTCGTACTACCCCAAAGTTCTATTGTATAATTTAAGTATGGATAAACAAATGAATAATACAATGTTACTAAAGTGTCCTTACTAAGTATTTTCCTGGTTTTATTAATGATACCAATACTTTTTGAAATTATATTTTTTATAAAGATAACATGCTTATCCCAGGACAAATGATTATCTAGGATCACACCCAAAAATGTAAGGTCCTTGATTCGCTCAATTATCCTATTATTCACTTTAATATCATCTGTGATATGAATATGTTTCTTCCTGGATTTGAAGATCATAAAAAATGTTTTGTCAATATTCAAAGAAAGTTTGTTTGAGTTAGTCCATTTCACAATTTTTTCCATTTCATTATTTAAGTTAATCGTAATGTTTTCAATTTATATAACAGCAACTCACAGTTTACAAAATCAAATGCCTTTTTATAATCCACAAAAGGTATTTACATTCTTACTTGTATTGTGTCGGCGCTATTGCCAGAGGCAACTGAAATATCACTTGCCCGACATGTTTTAATCAATTTCTTAAATGATGCAACTGCAATTGTATTATGTCACAAAAGATGATATTATATTCAATTGGGCAGCTTTTGCACTGATGAACGCCTTCAGAGAGAAGAAAAGCAGGAGATATGTTGCAATGCATTTGCTCTGATTATCGAGGGCTGGACCTTTGACAAAGATGCATCTGGCATGCCTGGTATGACTGCTGAACAGATCAAGGTCAACCTGGTCTCCTCCAGAACCTGCATTTTTTACAGGTCAGCCAAACAGTTTCATAAATATACATAAATATATACATAAATATATTTAAATAAAATAGACAGGTTTTTCTAACATAAGACAATTATTATTATCATGTGTATTCGTACTTGTACAATTAAATAATGTACATGAATTGTTACAAATTGATTTTGTTTGATTGTACACAAGTAATTAATAAGAGTTTATTAATTGCATCTCTTGAGCCGGCAGTGCCATATTTACATTCAGTTAAGCCCTTTACTGCACTAGAAATAACTGGAACTTCTGTGGACTGTGGAGACATATTGTTCTTGGCATTAGAGGTCCCAAGTTGGTTAAATTGCTGTAACTCTGTACCACAGTTGTCTATATCTGTAAAGGGGCGTTCACACTCGTATGAAAAAGTTTGTTTGCTCGTAGTCATACTTGGCCATACATGATTCGCGTTAATCCGTAGGATGCTCCTGGTCACGCTTGACCACTCACGACCATATATGGAGAGGGCAACATTTTTTTAACTGGTTAAAACTTTGGCAGACGTTCTACGGGCGTTGTTTGTATTAGTTGCGTAACTTGCTCTGGGGTCCGTTGGCGAGCGTCCTACAAACGTTCTACATACGTCCATGGTATCCTTGGTCATACGTAGCCACTGTCCTTCCGTATATACTCATAGAACGCTCATAAAACGCTCGACGGATGTCCGTCACCCTATCCTCATTTACTCTTGAGTCACTCGCATGAGCGTCCTACGAGTGCCTCAAGGATGCCTCAAGGATGCCTCATGGATCCTACGAGTGCCTCAAGGATGCCTCATGGATGCCTCATGAATGCCTCATGGATGCCTCATGGATGCCTCATGGATGGACATTCGGCGAGCGTTTTACGGACGTTTGGTGAGCGTTTTACGGATGGCAAGCGTTTTCAGACGTCCCACGAGCATTTTACAGACGTCCGGCGAGCAATCTATGATTGCCCCACGTACACTCTTAGAAAGAAGTTGTAAGTGATTAACAGCCACGAGTGAGGACGTATAGCCATTTTTTGACGTGAATGTCTCATTATGGCCCAACGAATTTGTCATTATGTACCTCACAATAGAGTCCTTGTGGTAAAATCATATCAGGGCAATTTTAATAAACGTTTTATCAGCATATGATTTGCACAGAGGCCTTGAGTAAAGCAAGAGAGTAAGCACAATGCATTCTGAAGGGTATTTTCTAGCATCTTGAATGCAAATCCTATATACAACGTGCAACTAATGTTTCTGTGATAATTGGATACCACAGAAGGATGTGCAGTAGGAGGTGAATGGTACTCTTTTACGTACGATAAAAGTTTTGAATCACCTACCCTGTTCATGACGTTTGCCATGATGCTGAAGAACCTGCTTTTCTGCCTTCTATCCGTATTTTGTTTAATTTTTGGTCTATTGTAGATCTAAATACACGTATTAAAGCTTGATTGCTGTGCAACACAATGAGATGATTTATTTTAACGCGGCCCATCTTTCCCATAAATTTACTTTAACATTTCGAATCAACGATGCTCTTCCTTGGCCACGAGATGTCGTGTTAATAAAATCGCCTGGCTCCTCTGTGTGCGTACGCGAGATTGGCATTTTTCACAAATCTCACTTTTGGTGGATCACGTGATCACTATAGCATAGGCTGCGCCTCAACATGGGGCTTTATTGAGAATCCTAACCATTGCTGGGCAGTTTTAGATGTTGGGGCTCCAACAGGTATTTGTGAAAAACCTCCTAAAAAGAGGTTCTAAATGGGTTTCCACTTCTATGTTAACTATCTTCTTTTCGACACTGTTCAATACTCACAGCTAATACCTCTAACAGAAAAGGGCTCACTGGGTGCATTTAGACTCTTCAGTATATAATAGGTGTCTCTGCAGGAAAGCCTCTCCTATGATGAGTTCCTATAGGCTAAGGCCCGCCTACATAAAATAAAATAATGAAAAAATTCAAATACAAAACTGATGAAGATAGACCGTAGACATTTAGATGACATTCTCAAATTCATTTGTACTCAACCCTAGTAAATGCCTCTTTAATGATTGATTATTACATTTACTAGGGAGATCAGGAAAACCGTCAGAGTTTGTTGTCCTGGATGGACTGGCACTGACTGTGATATCAGTGAGTATGTGCTGATTTATCACATCCCTCTTTGTTCAACAACTGAAGGAACATCTTTGCTGAATGTAAGCAATTTAATTTTTAGGAGTTTGTGATCCTCCTTGTGAGAATGATGCAGAGTGTATTGCCGGTGATAATGACAATATATGCAAGTGCAGACCTGGCTACGAGCGAGTATGTTGTGATGAACTCATTCATCGTAAGTGCTATACGTCTCCCAACAATTACATCCTACAGCACCTTGAAATTATTATTCAGATTTTATTGTTTTCATTTGTGTAGCTGGAGAGAGCAGTGGCTATTGCTACATGAACGGCAACTGTAGAGGTGCTCATGTAAAGGGAACTGGACCTCTCCTTAAGTCTGAGTGCTGTGATGGCATGAAAGGTGTTGCATGGGGCAAAGCTGGTGATGAAAAGTGTTACACTTGTGAGACCTCAAGTCCCATTTTGCCAGGAGTTCTCAGTAAGTCGATGGAGCAAGTTTGATAAGAATCTATAGTAGCATCTTCCCAACGCAAGTCCTCATCCTCTGCAGGGCTACGTGCTGCCTTGCGAGATTTCACGACTATGCCGTTGTTTTTTTCGTTGTGGCCCTGTAGTGGTAAATATGTGTTTTATTTTTTATTTTGCTAAATATGGATACATTTTGTAAACATAACCACTCATTTGCTGGTCCACAGATCTCTGCGACCAAGTAAATTGGATATGCATAAACCAGGTAATTACGCCTATTTCTAGCAAGGCAGCCTAGCTATGCTAACTGGCTTGCTTTAGGAAGATGCTATAGTAGTTAGTTTGAAATCTTATCTACATTTTGTTTGAAATGTTTCATCTCAAACCCCAATGGCTAATACAGGGTTCTATGAAATGTACACTCCAGGTATACCTAGATCTATCACAAATGTGAATGACGTTACCAGTTAACAGAATGTTAAGCAAACCATAACTGCCAAAAAAATATTTTCCACTATCGTGAAAGTATCTTGTAGCAATATAAGGGTGGGGGCCTCAGAAGTAGCGCTCTGGGTTTCCAACTGCTGGGTCCCGGGTTAGATTCCCAGTTGAGCCTTAGTTGGATGGCTGTTTCATCCTTCTTCTCATTGCCATGGTCTCTGCCTGTCCTAATTGGCCCAACTGGTGCAGAAATACAGGACGTTAAGCCCTAATCACCCACCCACATCCACTATCGTGAAAGTATCTTGTAGCAATAGCAGCAGTTTAATATTTACACCACTATTTGTGCAGTATGGCTATTGTAATGGCTTCCCCAAAGTGCATGGAGCTATGTGGTAGGATCGAGATAACAGTTGTTTCAACTTTTCAGTTGTGGCAGGAAGTTCATGCTGTGCTGGATACTCCCGGAACCTCTACAAGACATTCGATGGAGTGTTCTTTGCATTTGATGGTCAATGTACATACTTGCTGTACAGTGATAGTATTATCACACTCACAGTTACTGTATCCAGTTGTGACCAGGTGTCTACTTGTGTAAAGGTATGCAAGACAATAACTTTTAATTAGTGAAATTTTTTATTTGCAAATAATACATAAGAATGAGTAAAATGAACATTATATCATTGTCACTTTACTGTCAGACCTACAGCCTGAAACTGACAGACAAAACAACCATCATATGCAGTGGCCATGACAGTATCTTCATGAACGGTAGAAAGGTTTCAGTTTCACTGAGCAAGGGTTATGCATCAGTATTTCCTGGTATGAAATAATTTGATCTGTGACATCCCTTGGTTTATATACAAGTGTAAAGAGGTCCTCCTATCAAGTGATCCAGTAATAATTATTATCTCATTTTGCGCTAGGTGTAACAATCACTGTGGTTGGATGCTATGTGTCTATAACATATGGTGGACTATTGTTCCGTTTCACTGATGACTATCACTGGTACTTGTACATGGAGGAAAGTTTTCTGCCGGCTGACCGGTCTGTCATCAGAGGAATGTGTGGCAACTGCAACAATGACCCATCAGGTAATGACCATTTAGGAGCAGAGTTATTTCTTGCAAATGATTGTTCCAAAGTGCCACACTTTATGATGTAGATCAAACTCCTTATGGCTTTCTGAAATTACGTATGTTTAAATGATAAAACTTCATATGTCCAATCTTCAGATGATCTGGTCCTTTTTGGTGGTTCCATGGCAACTTCAGTAGCCGCCTTTGGAAATTCTTATGCGCTTACTCAAGTTTCTGGATCTGTAAGTATAAGTTAATAAAATAATAAAAGGTCCATGTAATGATCTTGTAAACTGTGCCATTGTCTAGTGATAGTATTCATTATTTTTCAAGTGTCCGTCTTGTGGTGATGTACAAGACTACTGTTGTCATGATGAGGAGCTACGAGCCCAAGCGCATAGTTACTGCTGCTATTGCATGTCTGAAGTGTTTTTACAATGTCGAGATAAAGTGGTAGGTTATTCAGATATGTCCATCTTCAGAAAAATAATTTTTAATTTCTTATAGAGATACTGCTGACAACAATATATTCTTCCTTTCAGCCAAACGCCTACACATTCTGCATGAATGAAATGTGCAGACTGATATCAAATGGATGCAGTGACAATGATATAGAAATTACTCGATGCTCAATCTTTGATGCTTATGCCACTGTTTGCTATGAAATTGTTCATATGCGAATAGAATGGCGCATAGCTGGAGTGTGTCGTAAGTTGCGTGAAATAAATTAATTTTCTACATAATGTATATACTGCATTAATAAATGGACAGAGACATTGTAATCTCTCAATGCTGGGCCCTGATGGTCTAAAGCTTTGCTTATAATTTATTATGATCAGCTACCAGAGGTAGACGACGTAATAATGAGATATGTTTGCTGGTAAATTTGAAATATCTTCAAAATTTTGACACTGTATCTTGACACTGTAAGAATTTGGTTCGTATTCACACTTTCAGCACCTCCCATATGTCCTCTTGGATTTGAATACTCTGAAAGATGCCCAAGCTGCCAGCCGACCTGTGCTAGTCTTGGTTTTGTGTCGGATGACCCATGCACTGAAATTCTGGTACCTGGATGTGTTTGTCCAAATGGGTATTTCCTTCACAATAACAAATGTATCCAACCTGAGGAGTGCCCATGCATTTATCAGCAAAAAGAATATAAACCTGGTGATAAGGTTTTGATGGACTGCAATGAGTGGTAAGTTGAATGCTACACTCTGTATGACTAGCCCTAATTTCCACAAAAGAATGAAGCTATCCCTCGAAATGTACCCTCCGCAGGTAGTAAAGGTGCTTTCCACTTGCAGGGGTTAACTATATTTCCTGTGAGTGTACATTGATGAAAATATAATTAACTTACAGCAGATTCCATAGACTTTGAAACTAAACCTTGGAGACGTTATGTGATTCCAGGATTCCCATAAGTTAATATAAGGCGGCCCTTCCCCCAAAGTGAGTCCCGGATTCACATGACGTATGGAGTTTAGTTTAAAAAACGAAATCGTTCATTCAATTTGTTGAAATGAAAGGTATCACCATTAAGACGACATAGTCCATTGATTATATAGATAGAAAAACTTTATTTTGTTACTGCTGTGGTGTTGTCTGTCATTCCCATTGCAGATTTTGGGGATTATTAGACTTTTGCAGGAATTTTGATTGTATTCAGTAAATGCTTACTGAATTGGGTCTTTAATTACAGTGAATGTGAGTTTGGTAGATGGGTATGTGATGAAAAGGAATGTCCTAGGAATTGCTATGTGATTGGCAACCAGCATTACAAGACCTTCGATGGTCTGACGTATAGTTACCAAGGGTCACCAGGATGTAAATATGTTCTTGTTAGGGTAAGACGATATATTTATCAATTTTATGGATAATTTGCAACATAGTTATATTTTTCACAACTGATTTGTCATGAAAGTTTATTTTGTATGCAACAGACTAAAAGTGGCTGTGGAGCTCCAATCAAGCTTACTATAGTTCAGAAAAAGAGGGCATGTTATGGAACTGATTTGGTGACATGCACTAGTCATGTATTTATAAAGTATAAGAAGAACCATACAACAACTACTATTCGTCTGAAGAATCAAAATGCTTATGTGAATGGAGATGAAGTGAACAACTTACCCTACACTAATGGCTATGTTGTCATAAAGGAAGTGACTTCCCTTTTTTGGTTAGTTTCCAGTCCAGCTTTTGTGGTGCTCTATGACCCTAATGGTCGAATTTACGTTCGTCTGTCCTCAGAATTGTCATCAAAGGTACGTACAATCATGTGTATGAAAAATCTTTATTACACGTTCAATCAAGGAAAAAGCAACTCTGCATATGACTTCGTAAAACCAGCCTAGGGTACGTGGGGCCTTTTCTGGCCTGTGGCATTTTCCATAGGTTAAAACTTCGTTAACTGCAACTACCCTATACCCCTCCATACAGTTTGGTGGTGAGAGTGTGTGGGTGATATTATATTCAACGACATGTTAACCATACAAAGAAGGTGGGGGCCTAGCTTAGTGGTAGCGCACTGGGCTTCCAACCACTGGGTCCCCAGTTGAGCCTAAGTTGGATGGTTGTTTCATCCATCATCTTATTGCCATGGTCCCTGCCTATCCTAATTAGACCTTCAAGTGCAGAAATACAAGACGTAAAGCAATAATCCACCCACCCATCACCATACAAAACCCTACAAAACTCGTGGATTTTCCAGGTACATGGTCTTTGTGGTGACAATGACGGAAGCACACAAGGAGAGCTTGCTCTGCCTAATGATGCCATTACTGCTGGTTCTGTTGCTGAGTTTGCAGCAGCATGGATTGTCAAAGGTGGAAGATGTGAGCCATGTAACATAGTCACTGGTCCAGTGGATACTTGCAACATTGAAAGCCAGGTAATAACAATGGTATACACGATTTAATTACATTGTCATAAAACAGCTTATAAGACTACGTATGACTACTATGATATGTTTTGCTGATGTCTCCAGGTTAAAAGTTCAGTCAACACTCAATGTGACCTAATGGTATGTGATGATGTATTAGGAGAGTGTAAAAATCTCATCAAATGGAACTGGTGAGTAATGAAAATATGAATAAAGATACATGAAATATAGCTTTTTGGGTCAAAAATACCAACAGCATAGTATGCAGTTATGCAATATTTTAATTTCAAACATTGAATTGTTGACTTCAAGGTACCTCAAAATATGTCGATACGACTACTGTGCCCTGTACAAACCTGAAACTTTCTGCACCATCATTGCTGCTATGGCGAAGGAATGTGCAGAATATGGAGTTGATCTTAATTGGATGGATCTTTTTCCCAAATGTTCAGGTAGTAAATCAATTATATTTGCATAACCATCAGTACAAACCACCTGACAGTCCTTTGCAAAAGTGGGTTGTGATAATTTCAGGTGTAAAAGGCTTTGACTGCTGTGGTGGGAAGGTATACAGAGATTGTCAGAAAACTGCTGTGACCTGTCGTGACCTTCAAAATGATACGCTTCTTAATGGCAGCCAAGACGAATGCAGTCAATGTGTTCAGGTATGATGGAACATACTTGGCTTCTTAACTGAGGTAATATTGTACTTTTTTGTTAAGCCGAAGGATTTTGTATTTTCTTAATTTTAGGGATGTGTTTGCTCACCCGACCAGTATGAGAACCCAAGTGGCAAGTGTGTTACTATCGAATATTGTCCATGTTATGATCGGAATGACCCTACTAATCCCTACAAGGAACCCGGGTCAAAATGTGCGAATGAATGCAGGAACAGGTTAGAAAATAATTGATTCTACATGAATAAAACAGAGTGGGATAACGATGTCAGTATATTATTTTCATAGCAGGAATCATTTTGTAGGGTAATGTTTACATTTTCCGATACATGTTTGGCTGCATCATGACTGATACAAATCTGACATTTTTTCTCATCTGTTGAAGCACATGTTTGGATGGTGTTTGGGTTCTTGATCCAAATCAACCAGAAGATTGCATATGTCCAGATGGCAAAGTATTGCGCGACAACTATGTATTGTGTGGGAAGACGTGTGCAACTTACCACTCTCCATATTTGTGTAATGAGGAATTCACTGCATCTGGTTGTTACTGTGAAGATGGAAAAATCCTTAATGAAAATGTAAGGACAGACAAATTTTAATTTTTGACATCTTGGACATCCCATTTTTAATATTGCAAAATGCTGAATAGATGTACTCTTATATTTTAAGAATGAATGTGTGGACCCGTGTCAGTGTGCATGCAAAGATAATGATGAACACTACCACAAAGAAGGAACAATTGTCAGTCTGAAATGCAGTGAACTGTAAGTTTGCCACTATCTCCATAAGTCTTGTTTACAAAATTAAATGACCTTTCATATGGTTGGAGCCTTGGAAAGTCCTAGGCCTCCTCGCTGCAAGAGCAGTAACACCGTGGGTGAAGACCTCAAACCCCAGTTGCCAACACAGTGATTTGCAAAATCCACTCTAGTTCTGCCACTGTTTAGATCTAGATTTTTTGTGGCTGACTCCATGAAAGACCATTTTGCTAAAGTAGATGTTGCTGCTATTTTACCTTTTCTAAAAACTTTCAATACTTTTTAGCTCAGTATTGCATGCCTTCTAACATGATTGACATGTCATTCAACATATTATTAGCCCATACCTGGCAAATTCATGAATGAGTCCCTTGAAAATTCTGTTGCAGAATCTGTTCAAATGGAACATGGGAGTTGCACAGGGCATTGGAATGTTCTGGTGGGTAATCTTACTGCAATGTGTTGCCTAGAATTTCATTTCATTTGTCCATGCTAGTTACAATTTAAATATAGAATTTTGTAGTTTCAAATTATTTAAGCATACAACATTTTAGGTGTTTGCTGGACTTCTGGCGATCCCCACTATGGCTCTTTTGATGGTACCCACTTTTCTTTCATGGGTTCCTGTACTTATGTTTTCTCTGAGGCTCTTGATGGTTCATTCCGTGTTTTGGTAACAAATGTTCCATGTGGAACTCATGGCGTCACATGTACCAAAGCTATTCGAGTCGTTGCACCTGGCTACAACATATTTTTGATTCAAGAAAAAGGTCAGAAAATTTACATGTATTTTTTATTCACATGTGATTAATGCATCCTTAAAGGTTAAAACGTTGTTAACTTCAACTACACTGTACCCACCTGTACCATATTGATAATAAATTTGTTTTGATGTGTATTTAGATGTTCAAGTTAATGGAGTTGATGTCAAAGTTGAAAACTGTGCAGTTTTCGCTCAACCTGGTTTGCGCGTGGAACTCATTGGAAGATTCATTAGAGTGTACCTTGATATTGGTCTTTCTCTGTTGTGGGATAGAGGTACTTATTTTTTATATATTAGAAACTCATCAGTGAGTCCCAGCCAAGCAGATAAACTTTATTGGTTTCATCTGTTTGGTCAGCCTTCTTGCTGACGTCCAATGTTCTGTGTTTAGGAATGCTTGTCTATCTGTACTTGCACTCCAAGTATCAGAATAAAGTTCGAGGTTTGTGTGGCAACTGGAATGGCGCAACGAGTGATGACACGATTGGTCGAGATGGTGTCAATGATCCGTCAAATTTTGGTGACTCGTGGAGAACAGACACCAGCTGTGCATGTGTTGACCAAACACTGCGTTATTATGATCCATGTGAAACTGTAAGTTATATGTATTCCCAAATCTTGTCAAACACAAGTTTTTTCAATTTTTTGTCATTAATACTTTGGTTAATTTACAGAATTGTGAACGAAAACCATGGGCAGAAGCAACATGTCAAGTTTTGATTAAAGGTCCACTGTTTGCACAATGTCGTCAAAGGCTGGGTGGGAATGAGGTTTTCTATTATCAAGATTGCGTCTATGATGCCTGCAGGTAAGCCTTTGATCGTGTCAAGTTAGTGCTCTGGTAATGAATGATTTTTACTCTGACCATAATGTTTGTCTCTTTGTTATGAATAGTTGTGACATCGGAGGTGATCGTACCTGTGTCTGCACTGCTATATCCAACATGGCCATGATGTGTGCTCAACTTGGTTGCCCTGTTGCTTGGCGAAGCAATGATCTCTGTCGTAAGATCAGTATAAGCCCTTTAAAAACTTTTTGTACTGTACATTAGAACAAATATTTGATCTTTGGTTTTAATTTTTGCAGCTATCATGTGTCCATATGGGATGGTTTATCAGCCTTGCGGTCCTTTGTGCATGTCGACATGTGAAGGAATTGGACTGGATCCTGAACCGTGTTGTGAAACTGACTACTGTGTTGAAGGATGTTTCTGTCCTCCTGGATATTACTATCATAGTATGAAATGAACGAGCTTGCTAATAAATACATACCAGATTAATGGTCAATTATATTAACATAGTAAATTAAAGCTCATAATTTACTGCAGATGAGTTCTATACATTTTTTGTAATTTTCATTATCAACTTATATCCTTTTTAGAGGATGAATGTCTTGAGATTGAGGAATGTCCTTGCAAACATGGAGACGTTTTCTATCATCCTGGTGCAAGCCTTGACTATGACTTCAAGAGTTGGTGAGAACCGAACACGCTTACATGAAACATTTTGTACCATAACTCATTTCAGCTGTAGTCAAGAATGCATCTCCCATTTGAATTTTTTCAGTAAATGCCGAAATGGTGAATGGGACTGCACTAAGGCAGACAGTGGCTGTGTTGAGGGAGATTTGGTGTGTAACACCACATCTGGTTATATCTGTATCAAGCCTGAGATGATTTGTGATGACCAGATTGATTGTCCATCTGGAATTGATGAAGTTGGCTGCTGTATGTATCTGCATAACATCCACTGGTTAATCTTGTTTTGATCAATAATATTGTTAGTTTCTTGATCCACTAATTCCTGAATGTTCCTCATTATTCCTCAGCAACAACCTGTTCGACTACCAGTACCACAACTTGTCACACAACTACAACAACTGGATGTGAAACCCCTGAAACAACACCAATATCTCCAGGTATCTAAATTTATTTCTATCATCGTCATAATTATGACCTAAATGTGACTAGCTGACACTATCTATTTTTATCTGGATATTTTTCAGGCAGTAGCTTTAAATGCCCAGTAAAAACTACAGGGCAATACCTTACTCCACAATCATCTGAAGGTGGTCTCGGAGTCACAGGAACAGTTATAGCTGATGGAAGAACCTCCAACATAGACAGCTGTGTATATTGTCCTGAAGCTTCAGGTGACATTGAGGTGTCTGGACCTGCCAGCATCACCCTAACTCTGACTCCAGGTCCTCGTCAAGCTGACATTAGGGTTAGCTTTAAAGTTAAAGGTGACGCCCATGTCGTTTTCCGATACATATCTGGTGATGACAAAACCTCAAATCCTGAGCAAGTTGCCATCTCATCTGACGACAGTTACAAAGAAGTTGACTTCATCATCCCTGGTGCAGCTCAGAAGACGGCAGTGAAATCCATAGTCATATATGTGTCTGTGAACCCTGGATGTCATGTATATATAACAGATGTATGTTTGTATGAATGTGTACCAGGTATGTTTCATTTGTTCACATTATCCCTGGATTTGATATGTATTAACAGTGTCTAGGTGCTGATGAGGTGTTAAACACATATAAATACCCACGTATTATCAGTTTTTATAACAAACCTTATGACAAAGCATTGTAATAGAAAATATGTGTTTTTTGTCATATTTTTTGTACGTCGTTAATGCTTACGTGCTAAATATACTTACACATTTCATGCAGATTGTCACGACTACCTGATCAATGGCAAAGAAGGGCCATTTATTCCGGAGGAAGCGGCCACAAACTTGGATGATGGAGTGAAACCAGATGGATTTACGTCTGTTTCCATTCCTTCCAGCAGTGACCATACTGTCCTTATTTCAAGTAGGGCAGCATCTGTGATAGAATTTACTTTGAAATTCAATGCGATCTGTTCCGATGGAGGCCCAGTTGAAGTGACATTGCAGTATTACAATGATGCCTGGTCAGGAATTGTGGTAATATCAATGCAAAGCATGTATTCCTGTGCTGCTTATCCACTGTCGGTGCAACATGTGGACAGTTGTTTGCTTTGATAACTCAGCAATTAGAAGGTCTAAACTGACGTCACGAAAGACGAAATGTCCCCATTTAAATTTGAAGCAGACCGATTCGTCAGTCCCTACATCAGAAATAGGGAAGCCACTGGTTTTGCATCCACATGGTCCACTGTACAGGCTGTAATAATTGTCCTTAAGAACATCTGTAATTATGAGATCCTCAGGTTTAAAGGGAAAGAGGCTTTGTAGTGTGGATACCTCGTTAGTAGAGATGTTTACAATTAATATAAAAATTAAGATTTGCAGAAATTGATTTTGCTTTGAGAAGTAGCTGTGCTTACAAGGGTCTTGCGATTTTATAGATGATTTAAGTCTAATAGAATTGAATTTTTGTAAACTAAGCATTTGGTCTTTGTCCCCTAGGAGCCTCCATGTCATCTAACCTTCAATGAACCCGGAAAAATGGCAGTCCCACTTCCAGGTATGTAGAGAAAACAATTTTAACAAAACAAAATATGGAAAATGATATATGGAAGAGTGTGCAGAGCCGTTGTTTGAGAATATCGACCATGGGGTGGAAAGTGACATGTTAATAAAGCTGTTGATAGCATGTGAAATTTGTAGAAATTAATATTCATGATACATATGATATTTCACCACAGACATAACACCATGGTTACAAATCGTCATTGTAGTAAATGACAGTCATGGATGTAAATAGACACGAGGTCATGCAATTTATATCCATGTGTGAAACTTTTTTTTAAATTGGATAAAAATGACGAAGTTATGAAAGGAAGTGTAATGCTTCATGACAGACATTCGGGCTGAATTTTGCAGGTTCTCGTGCAAAATCTGTTGTATTGGTAACCATCAGAATTTTCCTTCCCTTCAATCCTAACCAGGTTTCCAATGCCACTCAAAGATCTTCTGCCATGCTTGACTGTAGTGATGGTGTTCTTTTCTTCAAAAGCTGTTCCTCCACACATCACGTTACTGGTTATGAAGAACAGCATTCTCGTCAGACCCAGGAACTGTCGCAGAATGTTTAGAATCTTTTGATGGGCTCGAAGGAGAGGCTTTTATTTTTCTCAGGCGATCTTGCCCTGGAGACCACTCCTGTTCATTTCTCTTATGGTAATAGTGTACCTTAATTCCAGCTGCTTACAGGGATTCCTGGATATATGTTGCCTTGGGATTCATAACATCACAAACAATTTTTTTTAACTGTTCGAGCCGATACCTTCCTTGGGCAACCTTTCATTGGCTTCAGGTTCAAAGAAATGGTAGATTTATACTTCCTAATCAAACAGCAGTGTTAATTGACAATTTGAGGTCGTTGGCTATATTGTCATAGCTGTTACCAGATTTAAAGCATTGAATAACTCTTAACTCGAAGGTCCTTAGACTGTTCTTTGGCTTGTCCCATCTTATAATTTAGAAAGCAGCAACAGAAACCAGTTCAGCCTCAGCTATAAGAAGTGCACACATACTTTGACAGTGGTTACAAATCCTAAAGTATATTATACCACTCGGCACCCCTTCCACCTATCACAGGCCAGGATTTGACCTCGATAATACCCATAGTTGTCCATTATATTGCCCATGGGAAGATATAGGGCATGCTGTGAAAAACAAGATAAAAAACAACAACACTAAGACAGACAGAACCTAACAGTGGATTACTAACATACAACCAAAATTCAACAGATTGAAAAAAACTAAATAACAAACAATTAAACCTCTGAATACAAAAAAAGTTTCATAATGGCAACATTTAAATAAATAAAAATGTTCTGTTTTTTAAAATAACTGCAGTCAGGGATAGTGATTTCTAGATGTTGCAGTGGAGGGATGATTGGTAATATTTCTCACAACATGCAATATACATTGCCATATATCTTCCAACAAACAATAATTTGGACTACAATGATTATGGGTACCATTGAGGCCAAACACTGGCTTGTGATTGGGTAGAAAAGGTGTTGTATTGTACAAATTTGTGTGGTCTGAAATTATAAGTAAATGTCAGTATTTACCTCTTAAGCCATCCGTCTCACTTCTGTTCTCTATTTTTCTGAGTATTAGTGATAATCCAAATCTTGTAAAAATTGAACACTATTATCCCATCAAATCAAAATTGTGCTGGAATTTACAAGTCCTTGAAGTTAAAGACTTTTTAACCTAACAGGTCATTAAAGTCTGACCATGGTATGGATATATACATATGGCTAGCTCTAGCTGGTGTACAGGAGAATACTAGGCGTAGAATGTGAACATCATAAGTCTGTACCTACGAATGATTGAGTTTTCTGCATATCTTAGCAAGCTTTGAAGCTGTAGAAAGCATGTCATGTATGACAAGTGTCAATAATGCAAGATATTGCTCCTCACTAAACATGTTATGCTAAAAACTTCATCTCACTTCTGTGGCATTAGTAAATAATTCTCTGTGCCAGGTGCCAAATGGCATTTTAGGTCTGGCTGACAAAATTTGGTATGTGCATGTCTGGTTATGATCAGCAAGTAGCTTTGGGGTAGTATCCAGGTTGTGTTCAACCAGATCATCACGAACTGATGAATAATCACCAGTGGGGTTCCTGAGAACCATGGTTAGATACTGATCTGCATGGTCTTCACTTTTCATCATCAGAGCTAGAATTTGCTTCATTCAGTTCTTGATCTTCAGAGCTGGGATTTGCGTGAGGTGATTCAGGATCACCACCAGAAGTAAAATCTGGTGCCATTTCGACGTTTCTGATGGGAGGATCCAGTTGGACTCTTTCTTGGAGTTGACCTAGGAATAGATGAATCAACTGAGGCATAGGTTACTGGACCCACAGACTGTTCTTCTAATCTGTGAGCCTGGAGACATGTAATTTCTTGGGTTGCCTTTAATCGTTGAACTTCTTTCTCAAGTGTCCATCTTGGGAAACTACCATAAAAGCTATCATGTGAATTGCAATCCATCCTGTTCTGATTCTTGTTACAAACTAATGCTCCACTTAATCTCCCAGTTAAGTTTACTTTGTTTCTTGGTTTAAATTAGTTCAGTTGTGGTTTACATATTTGAGTGTCGCATGGTATAAGTGAGTTATTAACCACGGGAGAAATTATATGGGATTTATCACGCTCGGGTGCTAATATTTTAGCACTGATGTTTGGTACCATTAAACTCCCTATTCTGATAATTTAAGAAGTATATGTAATTTTCCACATTCCAAGTATTTTCGTATTCAGTTGATTTTCTCTGACAGTAGCTCTTAACTTACACTTGAAACCATACATTGCATCATGATGATGGAGTTTTGTTTTTTTGGGCAACAGCATCTGGTAACACTATTTCCCAAATCACAATCACTCTACATTGCGGAAGCTGCCTACCTCCATGCCACTTTGAAATTCGACTTCTGGGAAGCATTAGCAGTGAGTACATTACTTTTAGATATTAAATAACATATATTAGGAGAGGAAACTGATGAGCTTGTCATTTTCTTGTGCAGAAACCAAGACATCAGAAAAGCCTCCAGTCGCTCCCGCTTGTAATTGTACTGAAATTGTGGTCGGTGGACCTAAGGGCATTTTTAGTTCATCAGAAAAGAATGTGCTAGGTTCAGAGTTAGCAGATGGCTTCACCCCCATCAAATTTCCAGCCAGTTACAAGGTTTTGCTGATCGGTGAGATGCCTGCTAAATTCAGCGCATTTAAAGTGAGGGTATGTGAGGGTTGCTCTGATGGAGGAACCTTGGCTATTTCATTGACGTATTTTAGTGGTGCTGGAGCCAGGAAACAGGTAGGAACTGCCATTTACTCTAAAAAAGGAAAAAGAAATATATGGAAAAGGGCAAGAATGATATTGCAGGAAACTGGACTTATAAGAATCCATATTCTTAAATTTATATACGTATTGCCTTAATGCATTTATTATTAAGACTGCTTAAATATTAATAAATTCAACGAACACAAGTGCTGTCACAATTATACTATACAGGTTTACATGTACTTTACTGGAGCTGCAACTACTGACGCTGAACTTCCGGGAGATTTTGGAACAGTCATGAGCTTTGAAATAAATCTGGAATGCAAGCATGGATGTGCTCCATCTAAGGTTGAAATACTTGTCATAGGATGTCTGGAAGGTAATTAGACTGTTGAGTTAAAACATATAAATGGGATTTGTCACTTAAAAGTAGCACTACCCCACTGCTGCACTTGTAGTAGGATGCACCCGTAGTCCTTTGCCAAGCTCTGCTGTTCACTTTATAGGTGCCCTTATATATTATCAGATGTTCGTTGTGAGCGCCAGTGAGTTAGCGCACCTTAAACCATGTGTCGCATAGTTTTTGGGACTATTTACAACCTTCCTATCTTGACTTAATTTGTGTCGCATGATGAAAAAACAACAGATTGCCAAATTTTATTGTCTAGCAATGGATATCACCATAGTAACTGGCAATTTTACTCCCGTGATTCGCGCCAACTCAGCCCATTAAGTGTTCCCTGGTGTCTCGTGCAACCACAGTCCATGTTTGCGGCAAGACTTGGTCCTGGCTAATGAAACTGATACATTTGAGTATTAACTTTTAATATGCACTTTAACTTTTCATTTTTGCCAACAGAATGCAATCAGCCTATGGTTGGGGGGATTGGAAAATTCCAACTAGAAGAAGCTACCATTTCTGCAGAAGGACCAGATGGATTTCGTGTGATAACCTCACCAGATAGTACAATCATCCTGTCTGCTCTGCACAACATCAAAATCACTCAGTTTCAGCTAAAAGCCATTCAGACGTGTGCTAATGGAGAAGAGTTGCTGGTCCACATATTCAACGATCAGTATGAACAAACGGTAAAATAAATTATTGCCACTAGCAATGGACAATAACAGCAAATATAGCAGATACCTCAAGTTAGGTATCTAACGTGACACCATACAGATATCAGAAGACTATAGGATTTCAGATTATGACCATATTCAAACAAGACCAATGTATGTGTACTTACTTAATGGTAGGTAAGTTTTGACAAGTTGTTGAGGTAGTTAGCATAGAAACCAACTATGGCTGAATTACCAGATATTTCTTTGAATTACTAACCCCAATGAAACACATCCACAATAAGATTATGCTTGTAGCTTACAGGGTGCAGCCTAAAAACTTGCAACAGGCATCTCCTCTTTCGGGAAAGCTCTAGGTTACGGTCTTTTCAAGTTTTGCCACATTTAGTCAGGGGTATAAGCAATTGGTCATTGTGCTATTTTTGATCTTATAATGTGAGACTATGTCAGTGTCTCAATTATTGAGAGAGTGCATGCTGCAGGGCTTGTTCTCAACGACACATATCACTGAAGTCAGATTTCTGTATGCTTGCATGGTGTCTAGTTGCAGAAAAGTTTACAAATAGTTACTACACCTCTGAAGCCACCAAAAATATAATATTTGCACAGAATCCTCCTCCAGTGTTTTTTATACATGCATATGTGTATATTATGGTACTGGATGATAAGAAGTTTGGGTTCCAGTTTTGATCCAGCAAAGAATAAAATTGAAACAAGAGAAATATAATGTCATTCCAGAGGGACTATTTGAATCTCAAACTAATCTGGAAATAATCACGTGATTTTCAGGCAGATGGGCCAGTTAATTTGGCAGGAAAGGCAGAAAATTGACCTGAAGGTGTGATTGCCACAATTATATCGATTCCCAAAGACTGTCGAGGAGACATGAGCGATGATAATAATTACAGAGGAATTGCTATGCTCTCTTCTATTGCAAAAATTTATGATCAAATATTTTTAATGAGGAATCAAAGTAAGATATTGACTTCTGATCTTCAATTTTCTTTCAAAGAGAAACATGGAATGACCATGTGTTCTACTGTTTTGAAAGAGGTGGTGCGTCATTATATGCAAAATGGTTCACAAATTGCTTCATGCTTTATTGACTCTAGCAAGGCGTTTGATTTGGTAAAACATGACAAACCTTTTGAGTTGATGATCAAACTTAAAGTTAATGCAATAGACATTAGAGCAATGATGGATTTATACTCAAACTTAGAAACTAGAACCGAATGGATGGGACGTTATTCTCCAGCTTTTATATCCACCAATGGGATTCGTCAAGGGGGCATTGCCTCTCCTGTCTTGTATTGCTTATACATTGATGAACTGATAAATTGATTAGAAAGTTCGGGGATCGGATGTTGGATAGGTCAATATTATTTCGGGGCATTTGGATATGCCGACGACCTTACGATGCTTTGCCCAACCTTTACAGGGCTGCAAAAAATGCTTTTAACATGTGAACATTATGCTGAGGAATATGGGGTCAAGTATAATCCCACCAAATCGTTGTGTATGCTGTTTTCTAGACAGCAGCAACAGTCTGTTCCAGATCTATCATTAAATGGTAGAAAAATGACCTGGGTTACAGAGATAAAGCACCTTGGGAATTATCTTAGTTATAATTTAAATGAAGAAACGGAAATACAACGCAAGAAAGGCGATTTAGTCGGCCGTGTGAACTGCCTTCTCAGAAACATGGAAGTGCGCCACGTGATGTTATGAAAAAAGTGTTTCAGTCAGACTGTTGCCACTTTTACGGGGCACAAGCATGGTGTTTCAATGACAAGGCTGTCAACAGTTTCCACAAAATGTGGAACAGATGTGTGAGACGCTTGTTGCGATTACCATGGAGGGCACATTGAAGATTCCTGCCTTCACTAATGGAGTGCAGAAATTCTGATGAACAAATATGTACAAGATTTTTATCCATGCTGAGGACCATGTGTAACAACTCAAATAGTAAGGTAAAATTCATAGCCAATCGAGGTGTTACACTCTCTTGTACGTTGATTGGTGAGAACATCTCCTACATTAAATCGATGCTGAACAACTTTGGGTCCATGGACTTGCTGACAGATAGAAGAAGGTTTTTATTCACTCACCTCAGTGATGCACTTATTGCAATTAAAGAGCTCATGGACTCTAATAATATTATTGGTGAGCCACAAAAGACTGAATTTTGTAATTACCTCTTGACCACTTAAATATCAATGCCATTTTGCCTTTCAATTTATTTCTGTTAATTGTATAATGAAAATTTGTATACCATGAATGATATGAATCTCATGTGTATGAAATAAAGATATATATATATATAAGTGTGCATGTGCTATATTTAGATCCATATTATCTATCGTTCTTGAGGAAAGAAAATATATTCATAAAAATAATTTAGGACTATTATAACTGTCCTGTGTATGATTGCAGCTGTATGTGATCACTGTCGAGAGGAAATAACTAAATATTTTACTTTACCTCTATTTACAGATTTGGGAGCCTGTCAAATTTGTTAGACCTGGAATAACAGACACTGTTATAATATCTCGTGAGTTGGAACTTCATCTTTAGTAAGTATTAAATCTTAAATAAGATTTACATTGAAAAATAATATGGTTTATCTGCAGGGCCCATCAATAAAATCACAATTGCTATGGTGTGTGTACACTCCATTAGACCAAAGCGGATTGGAATTATCATCAAAGGATGTGTCCCAGGTGTGTTGTAGTGATTTTATACACATATTACTGATTTTTAGTCTATTTGAAATTGACGTTGGTGTTTTGTGAACTATATGTGTTGTATACATGTTATTTTCTCTGATGCAGGACGATCTAATCCACTGTTTTCTATGATGAATGCAACACCGCCTACACCGAGTCCTATTCTTGTTGCAACTACACCAGGAAGGCTCATTAGACCAGGTCTGTTGCATTGTTCAAGTTGAACTCCCAATGTCTTCCATCCTAGTTTTTTATAAAAACACCACATGCCAAAATTGGATAAGTAATAAATAATTGCAGAAAACTCTGGTGGTCTCATTTCAAAACACCAACCATCCAAATTTTAATGCACCAATGGCCGGAAGTGTGCCGTCACTCACACATTTGTTTAGGTAAGATGTTGGTGCATTAATGGCCCAGTTCTGCTTGAGAAAGCAAAAATAAAGTTGAAATTTTTTCCTTATTTTCTAAAACACAGTGAGAATGTATCACCAAAAGGCACAGCTAGACCATAAAGAATAATACTGTATGAAATTGTGTTAGGGTCAGTGCACAGGTGCTCGAGTTCTGATCCAGAAATACAATTTAGAATTTTCCCATTTTTCCATTAGTATAAAAAAAAACCATGAAATGAATGTCAAAATGAAGTTTGAAAAAGAAAGTACTACAATATACAGGGTGCGGCCTAAAAACGTGCACTAGGCATCTCCTCTTTCGGGATAGCTCTAGGTTACTCGAATGCTTATGAAGTCTTTTTAAAGTTTAGCCACATTTAGTTAGGGGTATAAGCAATTGATCATTGTGATATTTTTGATCTTGTAAGATCAGACAATATCAGTATCTGAATTATTGAGAGGGTTTACGCTGCAGGGCTCGTTTTGAGTGACACACATCACAGAAGTCAAAGTTCTGCCTGCTTGCATGGTGTCTAGATGCAGAAAGTTTACAAATTAGAGATTTTCCTAGTTACTACACCTCTGAAGCCACAGAAAATACAATATTTGCGCAGAATCCTCCTTCAATGTTTTTTATATGTGCATATATATATATCATGGTCTTGGATGATAATAAGGTTGGTTCCAGTTTTGATTCAGCAAAGATCATGAAATTAAAATGGAGAAATATAATGGCATTCCAGAGTGACGTTTTGAATCTACAACTAATCTGGAAATAATCACATGATTTTCAGGAGGATTGGCCAGTTAATTAAACAGAAAAGACAGAAAATTTACCAAAATCCAAAATGGCACTTTCCACCTCAAAGGTGTAAATGCTCTACCTTCTCATTAAAAATGAATCTACTTGCCCTATTTATGGCGGCAAAGGTCAAGAAAGGTGTCTATAACACATCTGTATGATCAGTGACATAATCTAATGCTTGTATTGCAAAAGCTGAGGTGAAAATCACCCGAAGGTGTGATAAATGTGCATGTGCTATATTTAGATCCATATTATCTAAAATTCTTGAAGAAACAAGAAAATATATTTATAAAGATAATTTAGGACCATCATTACTTTCGTGTGTATGATTGCAGCTGCATTTGATCACTGTCAATTGAGGCAATAACAAAAGAGGTAGCAGTAGCTGCTGGTGCAAGTTTTTATGCCGCACCCTGTTATTTGCTAGCTACCAGGTAACAACGTCCGCATGAAAAAATATGGAATTTCGACTTGGGTGGTAACTAGCCTTTTAATAAACATTTGCCACACGAAATACACCTACTCTAGGTTTAGACATACCTTTTATCTATTGTGTCGCTCTCAGATACGGTTGATTTGTTCCAATTTTAATCGATTTCTGCACTAATTTTGAACTCATGTTTCCTTGATTATCCATGACAGCCAATATTGCCGCCTATGGACTAGACAGAGCTCTTTCAAAATAAAATTTTTTATCCACTGGGGGCATTGAAGTTTGTGCCTACTCTGGTGAGTTTTGGCAGACCTAGCCAGATGGATTATCATTGAAACGTGAATTCGAAAATGGCACAGAAATTGATTAATAATTGTACATAATGACGAAATAAGGTATGCTAACGTTTTTGTTGAAAAAACTTGCAAAAATGTCATTCCGACCCTACATCCCATCTAATGCAATTTAGGTCAGTTCTGGCTAGTTATTCTAGCTTCAAGTCCCCTGTCCAAAGGACAAAATGCACCTGCTTTTAATCGATTTTTCGAATTCACATTTTGCTGATAATGCATGACAGCCATTGCCGCCTAGTTCCACCAAAACTTGCTAGAGGGCTCCGGCGATGTCACAGATTTATAAGCTTTTGTGTTGATGTTATAAATTGGTGATTATTTGCTATATTTGCACACTAGGAGACTGAAATTATTCGGAAATGATGTTTTAACTATTTAATTGTAAAATTTAAGAACTGCACAGAGCTATTTCAAATTTAAATTTGTTAGCCACTAGGGGCATTGAAGTTTGTGACTAATACTCCAAGAATGCAGTTTGGAGCGTTGCAACAGCAAATCCCTTGAAGTAGCAAACGCGAATTTAATAATGCTCTTTAAAAATGATGCAAGTCGTTCTGACCCTACATTACATCTAATGCAATGTAGGTCGGTTCTGGCTAGTTATTTGCCAACTTTCGCTTATGTGGTTTGAATAGTGTCTTTGATATAAAGGTTTAAAAAAAGTATAGATTTTTCATCATCTTATTTTGAAAATTTCATATTATTTAGGGGCATGAGACTATCAAAAGGCACAACTAGGCCATATAGAGTATTACTGTCAAAGTGATAACAATAACCCTCTTCAAACTTTGTTAACTGAAGGTTAATTTTTATATGAGAAACACATGGTTGCCTATCTTCAAAATATTGATATTTATGTTCTATGTTTCAACTATAAAAGTTGGAGCTTTCAAACATCAGCAACCACTGCAACAACTGGAAGAGGTAATAAAATTATAGGCTGCGCTGCAGCTAAACCCTCAGCAAATCCCACATAGCACACAGGCATCATTAAAATTGTTATGTGTTTGTCCGACAGGCAGGAGGGCGGGCGTTACACTTCTAGAGCAGAACTCTAGCTCACACTTTCATTTCTAGAGCTGAACTTTAACACAAATGCACTTATCCTAATAAAATTGTATACAGTAACACTCTATATGGCCTAGTGGTGCCCTGTGATAGCCACACTGACATATATTGGCTATGCTATACTAAAATATTATTTCTTGAGTGTTTATATAGTGTGTGCGATGAACCGAAACAATTGCCACTTGGCCTACATAGCCTGTTATGCAATGCTAATTAGAGTCCAAGATGTCCTATTTTTTTAACTTTTGAATTTGGTCATTATATTCTGTCAAGTGTAAAATAGTACAGTGTTACCATGGGTTAAAAAAAACTGAAAAAGTCTTACACTTTATTTTTGTAAAAATTAAGCCCGTATTAAGTCTTACTTTTGTCCACTAAGTCTTACATTGTCCTATTTTGATGCAAATATACTTGGATATTAACATCTACATTGTAATATTCAAATGATTTGGTTTGAATAGAAATTATGAACTTTCTTTAAATACACTAGAAATGCATTTATTTTATTGCTTAATAGCCAATACCCTGATTTTTTTTTTTTTTTTGCGATGAAGTTAAATATATTGGTGTATATTACTATATTAGTGGTCTTATTTTTCATGTGCGCATGATACTATAATGTCTCACAAATATCTTACGTCTTACGAAGGTAAACCTGCAGGAACCCTGTATTAACAATCCATTATGTTCAGAGCCCTCCCGCCAAGTGAGCATAAAATGTATTCTCTATTCTTTTCTTGCCATTTAATTGTTTTGTTTTAAAGATTTTATGCACAAGGAGTTTTGAGTTTAAATGTCAACACAACAGCATGTTCCCTTAACTAATCTACAACTAAGATTATCATTTATATGGCTATGGCAATGATCTTAAGGAATATATATGAAATTCAGCAATAATGTTATGCCTCATAAAGATGTTGGGTATAATTTCATACAAAATTAACCTTCAAGGTTTTTATTTACTTGTATTTAAATAAATAAAGTTGAAATACAAATAAATACAAAATCTTAAAGGTTTATTAGTATGGAACGATACTAAACACACCCATTTGAATGCCTTTATAAGTCAAAATATTTTTTGTTTGCTGTTTAAATTTAGCTGGCAATTAAAGGAACTATATACTATCAATTGCCATATTCCCGTCAGTTACTGAATTGTTGGGTTGCTGATTTGCATTAAATCTATGGCATTTAAATTAGTATTTATAACCGAACATTTCACAGGTGTATATGAAGAAACCAATAATAAGTATTGCAACTAATTATTATAAAATTGCTAATTATAAACACTAACTTTTGAATGGGTTGAGCATGGCAATACTATGATCAAATATTTAATAATTGCACATGAATTGTACAGCATTTACGGCTGCTAAGGAATATGAAAGAAGCAACATTTTTTGCATTTTTTCCAGATTTTCCAATATTATGAACAAAAAAAGAAAGATGAAACAAATGTCACAAAGAAGCTTTTAAGTGGAAGTAATATAATCTAGATATAGCATTGGCAAAATTTTACTGATGTAAGGATCATAGAGATGAGCCTTTATGAGGGTTTGAAAGACTACCGGTCCAAATTCTCATATTTTCCTTATTAATAAAATTATCTGTCATAAATGGTCATGAAATCCCAAAAAGGTATCTCTACACTATTTTAGACATATTCTTACTAAGTTTTGTACGCATGTAGGTGCAGTAGTGTGTGAATCCTGGTCTGGAAACAGAAATTTCTATTTTATTTTTTTTCATTTTTCTCTAAATATTTTAAAACAGCTCAAATATGTCAATGTGACTATCAAAATACACAGCTAAGCTATATAGAGTAAAAAGATATATTATTTTGTTAGGGTAAGTGCATTAATGGAAGAGTAATGCTCTGAAAACACAATTAAAAACAACTTTTAGCATTTTTTTCTGATTTTCCATTATTTAGTAATTAGCATGAAATAAATATCAAAATGAAGTTTAAAAAGTGAAAATACTATAATTTAGATATGTTATTGATACAATTTCATTCATGTAAGATTCATAGTGTTTTTTATATGGAGGTTTGAAAAAGTAGGAAATTTCCCTATTTTAAAACAGCTCAAAAAAAATTTCTATTTGATTTTTTTTCATTTTTCTCTAAATATTTCAAAACAGCTCAAATATGTCAATGTGACTATCAAAATACACAGCTAAGCTATATAGAGTAATAAGATATATTGTTTTGTTAGGGTAAGTGCATTAATGGAAGAGTAATGCTTCGAAAACACAATTAAAAACAACTTTTAGCATTTTTTTCTCATTTTCCATTATTTAGTAATTAGCATGAAATAAATATCAAAATGAAGTTTAAAAAGTGAAAATACTATAATTTAGATATGTTATTGATACAATTTCATTCATGTAAGATTCATAGTGTTTTTTATATGGAGGTTTGAAAAAGTAGGAAATTTCCCTATTTTAAAACAGCTCAAAAAAAATTTCTATTTGATTTTTTTTCATTTTTCTCTAAATATTTCAAAACAGCTCAAATATGTCAATGTGACTATCAAAATACACAGCTAAGCTATATAGAGTAATAAGATATATTGTTTTGTTAGGGTAAGTGCATTAATGGAAGAGTAATGCTTCGAAAACACAATTAAAAACAACTTTTAGCATTTTTTTCTCATTTTCCATTATTTAGTAATTAGCATGAAATAAATATCAAAATGAAGTTTAAAAAGTGAAAATACTATAATTTAGATATGTTATTGATACAATTTCATTCATGTAAGATTCATAGTGTTTTCTATATTGAGGTTTGAAAAAGTAGGAAATTTCCCTATGTTTGGCATAATTTTGAAAACTCTATAGTATTTATGGCCATGAGACACGCAAAAGGCACCACTACACTATTTTAGACATATTATGACAAAGTTTAAAGCATGTAGGTGCAGTAGTGTCAGAGTTCTGCTCCGGAAACAAAAACTTTTTTAAAAATAGCCAACATATGTCAATGTGATATCCAAAGGCACCACAAGGCCATATAGAGTATTACTGTACAAAAGTTTGTTAGGATAACGGCATTAGTGTTAGAGTTCTGCTCCGGAAACGAAAGTATTACGCCCACCCGCCCAACCGTCCGCCCGTCAGACGGACATTGATGATAACAAAAACCCTTTTCAAACTTCATTAGAAAAGTACGATATTTAAGCAACTGTTATCTGTCTAATTTACACAATAAACAATGTCTGTAAAATTGCACTGCCCTTTGAATATTTGGACAATGTTATGGTAAACATTTGTACACTGCCTAGAATGGTAAGAACAGTGATGCAGTCATCACCAGATGCGGTTACCATAGCAATTATCCACACTGCAATAGTCAATTAAACTTTCTATACATATATTACAGGTTGTGTTTATGATATGGCTGCATATAAACTTATGTGGAATGTACCTTATTCTGAGGACTCTCCACGTGGATGGATTGATAAGGATGGAATTTCGGGACCCTCTGGCAATGATGTTATTATTGATGTTGGGGACAGAGTTCCAGTAAAAGAAACTGTGCTGGCATCTTGCGTCTTTTTGTGAGTACAATGAAAAAGTCTGTGAATAACAGAAAATAAACACTAGCTATATATAGAGTTCACAGCATTTCCATACCCATATTGGTAGAAATGATAGTGAAGTTATAGACACTGTTCACTGCAGCAGTTAAGTGAAAAAAGTATATTGTGTAACACAACAACAAATGCAGAGCTGTATCCAACCACCTGAGGGATTCTCAGTAAACGAAAGGGATTCTCAGTAAACGATGCAACTACTTAATCATTTTAATTATTGCAGAATAATGTTCCTTGCTTTCAGGACATGTGAAGCTGATGGAAATTTTTTACAAGCATTTGTTGACACATATCCTGGTCCATGCCGTTGTAAGTTATATTTTTATCGTTATGTGCAAATAGAAACACAAAAACAGGCTCTCACAGAAAGCACAAACAACCCAAACCTAATAAAAACCTCAAACATATTTAACAAATCACCCAGCCCAATAAGTGACACAGCTTTACATAAATTGCGCAGTTAACCTACTAAAAAATTAAACTCCTGCACCACAGGTGACAGTCGAGTGTCCCGGAACCGGGACACATAAAAGAAGAAGAAGCACATTAAAATGTATTGCTAACCATGCAAAATAGTGTGATGTTCTAGATTTCTTTGCAATAAGGGTTAAGTTATCCTAAATTTGCGATATTGAATGAAGGACTATAGGTCAAAAGTGGAGGGGTGTCTTGTGTGCAAGGCCTTGGATTCTCGAGTCATGAGCAGAGACATCACATGGTGAAAATCATTTTGATCTACATAACTTAGGGAAGAGATCAAGTCCAAGGCATAGAGATCTTGTATTTCTTGGTTGGTTCAATGCAATCATGCCTGGCACCAAGACATTTAGCAATGTTCTTCCTATGGACATATTAGGAACTGTTCACATAAGAAAGGAATGAATTGGTCACGATGACAACGGGAAATTCAATTATAGGAGGAGGTAAGCAGCAAAATGATAGTTCATTTCTCTAGGCCTCACAGCAGAATGATGGTTAATTTGTCTAGGCCTGACAGGGGCCAGTAATCAAAGAAAATCGGACTGTCAATGCTGGGCAGACAGAGGATACACTAAATCAAGATTGTAAACTTCATATCTTTCGTTACTATAATTTCAGTTTGCCAATGGGGTCTATGGGGGCCATGGACTTCATGTTCCAAGACTTGTGGAACTGGTTCAAGAAGAAGATCCAGGATTCAAACTGATCCAGGAATACGTGGTTTATACTGCCCTGGTGAACCTGAGGTCACTGAGCAATGTGCAACGCAAGATTGCACATGTAAGTAAAATTAGTGATATTCATAAATTTGTTTATAAAATAAACATGGTGTTGCAACCAGACTTCCGTAGCCATTACAAATTAAAGAAAACGACTATGTAAAACCTGAACATGCAGCAAAATAGATGACTGCCATTCACCCTGATTTGTAGCAAATAAATTTATTCTGGGGCAGTCCATCATGAATGAAACATTAATTTTCTGTTTGATTCATTGACGAAGAATTGATGTTTGAACCTTTTTTTTCTAGCCTGTGAAGGTATTTGGTGATAAAATGCTCTTTTCTTTTTTAAACTCTATGTATAGATTGTGTCTATGAAATTACCTCTTATGATACCATGTGGTCAAGACCTTATACTGAGGACTCTTCCCGTGGCTGGATTGAAAAGGATGGCTTTTTGGGACCAACTGGGGATGATGTTGTTCTTGATATTGGTGATTTAGTTCCAGTTGGAGAAGCTGTGAGCGGTTCATGTGTTGGTTTGTAAGCATCAACAAATGATCTTATTTCTTAAGCAATGAATGAATCACCTTGTGTTTTTAGCGAACCCAACTAAGATTTTTATTTATTATATTTCAGAATTTGTGATAGAAGTGGAGTATTTTTCACCCTTTATCTTGATTATTGTTATGGTAAGTTGCCCTTTTTACAGGTATAGCAGTATATTCATTGTGAATTGTTCTTTTAATGCAATTTTATCAATTTCAGGTTTAGTCAGATTACATAAATCAAAAAGTGTGGAACATTTGACCAGTCAATGCTTGACATTTTTTGTCATGATAGAATTTTTCCTGTTGCCCTTGATTTTTGCATGTTAAATATTAATGCAATAACTAAATATTCCCTGTTACACTAGATGTATATATACATGTCATTACCTGATACTTCACACATGTGTGAATATGACTACCATGAACACGTACGTACTGATATTAGATGAGAAACCTATAGGCTTCCAAGATAACCATTTAGTAACGACTAGTTTCTTTTCTGATTTGGGAAATAGGTTTTTTCATGCTTGTGGGTCTAGCGATGCAGATCATCCATGTAGTAGGTTTCTAGTGTGATGTTATCAATTTCAGAGTGCCAATGGGGCTCATGGGGGCCTTGGACAACATGTTCAACTACTTGTGGGCCTGGCACAAGAACAAGATCAAGGAACATCAGTGATCGTGGAACTCCCAGTGTATATTGCCCTGGTGAACCAGAAGAATCTGGAGAATGCAATGTTCAACCATGCTTAGGTAATCTGTTATGATTAACTGTTTAGTAGTCTACACAAAAGAGTCAAGAATAACCTATGTCTAATTTATTGAGAAAACAGCCTCAGCAAACGATAATTCTTAGACGCTATGACAACAATTTCCTCCTATAGCCTCAGTCTAGTGACAAATTTGGGGCTGGTGATTTCTCAGTCATTGCACCTCACCTCTGGAACAAATAACCTGAAAATATTAAATGAATCTCCACAATGATGGCATTATAAGGAAATTTAAAAAACTCTCCTTTTCAGAACTTTTCATGAACAATAGGCTTCTTTAATCTAAGCGCCAGTGAGCATAAAAATTTGATGTATATGTGCTGTTTCAAAGAAAGAGGCTCTGAAATATAACAAAAATGTTCTGAGCCATGAAACTTCAGACTTCCGGTCACATACTTGTCTAATCAAGTTAAAGGCAAGAGGATCAATCTTGCTATACAGTGGATTCATATTCTGGAGTCCCTTAGGAATCCAAAAATGTATAATGCAAGAGCATATCATTCGCAGTTAATTTTTTCGCAGATATCGTGCCATAGCTTCCTGACTGACTAGCTGGAGAAAAAAATTAAACATAAATCATAGTCAACTCATATTTGTTAATAATGTGTTGATTTATGTGTACTAATGCTTATCTTTTGAACATAATAGTTGGAGGTTTCACAACAGCAACATCAGCAACCACTGCAACAACAGGAAGAGGTAATTCACTTTGTTCCAATTTGTAAATAATAAACCAAGCAATGAGCTTATGATTAGACATTTTTTGTTTCAGGTGTTATAGTTTACAATATCAAAATTGTGTATAGCATTTTTGTTAAAAATTGTATTAAGAGACTTTTTGTCATTTCATTGCAATGATAGTTAACTGAAAATTGATCATTTTATATATAAGAAGATGGAAGCTTTATTTTTTAAGTTCAATTGTGTAAATCAGTTCAGATGGTGTGTAATAAAGTCCAACAGAAAATTACTTGAGTGACAGCTAAAAATTGAGCCGGTTCAGTGTTTATATAATGGTTACAAATACTGTTGCTTCAAAATGGACCAGTGTCCCAAAGTACCCTGTGCCCGGGCTTGTTGGGGCAGTTTACAAGGTTGGGGATTATGCTACCTCATGGTGCAATGCATTTTTTGCTGTTTCAGAACTGTTGCACAAATACAAGGCTACATCACTTTGTAGCAAACAGGTTTCTTTTTTGTTTGTTCTATGAGGCATTTGAACAAATTACAAAACTGCCCCAAGGCTTCCCCCTATCTCCCCTACCATCTTTAGCATTGCACTGCCCTCTGGAAATTTGGAAATAATGCTATGATAAACATTAGGATACTGCCAACCATGTTCACAATACATATATTGTTTATCACAGGTTGCTTTTATGACATGGCCGCATATACATTTATGTGGAATGTACCTTATTCTGAGGACTCTCCTCGTGGATGGATTGACAAGGATGGCATTTCAGGACCTTCTGGCAATGATGTTGTTATTGATGTTGGGGACAGAGTTCCAGTAGGAGAAACTGTGCTGGCATCTTGTGTCTTTTTGTGAGTAGAATGAAAAATTCTGTGAATAGAGTAAATGCCTGGATAGAAGTGATGAAGAAATAATAGACACTGTTCACTGTAGCACTTTAGGAAAAAGGATATAGTGTAACAAAACAACAAATGCAGAGCTATGACCAGGCTTCTGAGGATTCTCAGTAAACGAAACGAATTCTCAGTAAAAGATATAACAACATAACCATTTTAATTATTGCAGAATAACTTTCCTTGTTTTCAGGACATGTGAAGCTGATGGAAATTTCTCAGAAATATATTTAGACACATATCCTGGTCCATGCCGTTGTAAGTTATATTTTGGTAAATAAATAATGTACATGTAGGTCACTAAAATCAAGGCATCAAAGTTCAATCCCCAGCTGGGCACTCTTCATGAGCTACGTCCCAGTTGGATGTCGATCGCATGAGGTGTTAAGTTGGGAGGTACCTTTTTCTTTGTGTCTGTGCTGAGGCAAGTAAAATACCCTATCCATGGGTTAATGTGTAATGTGGTGTGGATTTAAAACCTATTATCTCATCATTATGTCTGCCTCTAGGTCATATGACCTGACTAAGCTTCAGAACCAGTAGCATTTCCACATTTTACCAATTACAGCCGGAAAAATACATTCACATGTTGTAGTCTACGAAATCTGGATGGTCACCTACTTTTCTATATCGCTATGCACATTGCCTATCTACATATGTATTGCTAAGCTTGTAAAATAATGTAATGTTTACGTTGTAGTCATCTTTGCAGTATTTTAGATTTTGTAAAACCAAATGTTGATGATAGTATGGTGGAATCCCCCAGTCTTCAATGCTCTTCGCCTTGATTAATGGACTACATAGTTTGTCAGAGTTCTGCTGTGCGACTTCTCTAAAGCTTTCGATTTTGTTTATCATGGCCAATTTGGTGTCCAAGGAATATAAGATATATTGCTATTTTGACCAAGTTTTGAAGTTCAAGTGCAATAAAAATAAGATTTGTGACGGACAGCAGGGGATTGGGGGTGATTGCCCCCAAGAAAGAAAAAAAATTAACTTTGATCTTGCCTTGAAAAATGAAACCGCTGTTACAACCAATAGCACCTACTGCCAAATTGGCAGAATAATTATATTAGTTTATTTGGCAAACTTTACGTGATATTGTTGCTTGGTAAGCAAATTTGTCTGCCTGGCAAATTACCTTACGGCATTATAACGTTATGATCAGCATCGCCGAGTTGTTTATCAAAAATTGACGTAGAAAGGTTGAATTTTGAAAATCCGACGAACATGGAAGAAGCTATGTAATAAAATGTATTATGAAGCGACGACGATAATGACATTCATGAAGTTGTCTGCGACTCATTTTCGTATTCTGTAGTATTTGTCAGGCAATATACTGAATGTGATATTTGTCAGTGATATTCTAAAATGAAATGGTGATATTAGTTTATTTGCCATCAGCACCATTTGATGCAGCGACAGCCATTATATCTTTATAACATCATCTGTTACCTCCTGAAAAGATACTAGATCAATTTCCATAAGACAAGTTCCAAATTCCTTTTTGAAACTAATAGATACAAAATTTGATTCATTCCATATTGTTTATAATTTCCAATAGTTTCCAATTCATATTGTATCATCTTGTATTTCAACTAATTTACATTCAACTGTTATTCTAGCTGCCAGATCAATAAATCAAATCAATCAATCAGTACGCTTTAAATTATCCCAACTTTTGCAATATTGAATGAAGGACCAAGTCTTAAAATTGGCTGAGTGTCTTGTGCACAAAGTCATGTAAATTGTTCATAACGAGTTTGCAGGATCAGCTAAATCATGAATGTAAACTCCATATCTTTATGTATATATGTCATTCTGACCTTCTGTAATTTCAGTTTGCCAGTGGGGTCCATGGAGGGCCTGGTCTCCATGTTCAAAGACTTGTGGAACTGGTTCAAGAAGAAGATCCAGGATTCAAACTGATCCAGGAATACCTGGTGTACACTGCCCTGGTGAACCTGAGATCACTGAACAATGTGCTACGCAGGACTGTGCATGTGAATAAAATTAATGATATTCGTAAATTTGTAAAAGAAGAACATAGTGCTGCAACCACGATTACCTAATCATTAACTGGGGAGTTGACAATGAATGATACACTACTTTTGCGTTGGGGATACTGGAAATGTAGGAGTCATAAATTTTTCAAGTCTGTCAAGGGAATAGTTAATGATATGCTTTTTTTTGTTTAAACTATGTATAGATTGTGTCTATGACATTACCTCTTATGATACCATGTGGTCAAGACCTTATACTGAGGACTCTCCCCGTGGCTGGATTGAAAAGGATGGCTTATTGGGACCAACTGGGAATGATGTTGTTCTTGATATTGGTGATTTGCTTCCAGTTGGAGAAGCTGTGAGAGGTTCATGCGTTGGTTTGTAAGCATCAACAAATGATTTTATTTCTTAAGCAATGTATGAGTCACCTCGTGTTTTAAGCGAACCACCTAAGATTTTTATTGATTGTGTTTCAGAATTTGTGATAAAAGAGGAGTATTTCTCACCCTTTATCTTGATTATTGTTATGGTAAGTTGCCCTTTTTACAGGTATAGCAGTACATTTAGTCTGTAAGATGATGAAGAGGTATAATAAATCAAAAAATGTGGAACGTTTGACCAGTCAATGCTTAACATTTTTTGTCATGACAACATTTTTCCTGTTGCCCTTGATTTTTGCGTGTTAAACATTAATGTAATAACTAAATATTCCCTGCTACACTTGATGTATATATACGTGTTATTACCTGATACTTCACACATGTGTGAATATGACTACTATGAACACATACATACCCATATTAGATGAGAAACCTATAAGCTACCAAGGTAACCATTAAGTAACGACTAGTTTATTTTCTGATTTTGGAAATAGGTTGTTGTCATGCTTGTGTATTTAGAGATGCATATCATCAATGTAGCAGGTTTCTAGTGTGGTGTCATAAATTTCAGAGTGCCAATGGGGCTCATGGGGGCCTTGGTCAACATGTTCAACTACTTGTGGGCCTGGCACAAGAACAAGATCAAGGAACATCAGTGATCGTGGAACTCCCAGTGTATATTGCCCTGGTGAACCAGAAGAATCTGGAGAATGCAATGTTCAACCATGCTTAGGTAATCTGTTATGATTAACTGTTTAGTAGTCTACACAAAAGAGTCAAGAATAACCTATGTCTAATTTATTGAGAAAACAGCCTCAGCAAACGATAATTCTTAGACGCTATGACAACAATTTCCTCCTATAGCCTCAGTCTAGTGACAAATTTGGGGCTGGTGATTTCTCAGTCATTGCACCTCACCTCTGGAACAAATAACCAGAAAAATTTCAAATGAATCTCCACAATGATGGCATTATAAGGAAATGAAAAAATCTCACCGTTTCAGAACTTCTCATGAACAATATGCTTTTTTAATCTAAGTGCTGGTGAGCATAAAAATTAAATGTATATGTGTTGCTTCAAGATGGAGGCTTTTCAAACTTCCGGTCACATGCTTGTCTCATAAAATTAAAAGCAAGAGAATCAATCTTGGCATACAGTGGATTCATACTATAGAGACCTTAGAAATCAAAAAATGTATTATACCAAAGTATATCATGCTCAGTCAGGTCGAGCACATTTTTTTGCAGGTGGCGCTTCATGGCCTGGAACTCCCATTCACTTTTTCGAAGCAAAATTTGTCAGGTTCTGAAGTTTCTTGTTGAAAAATGACTATGAAAAATAGAATATTTAGTAAGTGTTAGCTGTGTAATTTGTTGCACTCTATGCTACATATGCAGTGTACAATGGCTGTGACATTGCACTGCCCTTTGAATATTTGGAAGCAATGTTATGGTAAACATTTGTACACTGCCTAGAATGGTAAAAACAGTGATGCAGTCATCACCAGATGCTGTTATCATAGCAATTATCCGCACTGCAATAGTCAATTACACTTTCTGCACATCATATATTGCAGGATGTATTTATGATATGGCTGCATATAAACTCATGTGGAATGTACCTTATTCTGAGGACTCTCCACGTGGATGGATTGATAAGGATGGTATTTCGGGACCTTCTGGCAATGATGTTGTTATTGATGTTGGGGATAGAGTTCCAGTAGGAGAAACTGTGCTGGCATCTTGTGTCTTTTTGTGAGTACAATGAAAAATTCCGTGAATAACAGAAAATAAACACTAGCTATATATAGGGTGCACAGCATTTCCACGCCCATATTGGTGGAAATGATAGTGAAGTAATAGACACTGTTCACTGTAGCAGTTTAGTAAAAAGTATACAACAACAAATTCAGAGCTGTGTCCAGCCACCTGAGGGATTCTCAGTAAATGAAAGGGATTCTCAGTAAAAGATTTAACTATTTATTCATTTTAATAATTGCAGAATAATGTTCCTTGCTTTCAGGACATGTGAAGCTGATGGAAATTTCTTACAAGCATTTGTTGACACATATCCTGGTCCATGCCGTTGTAAGTAATATTTTTATAGCTAAGTGGAGATAGAAACACAAAACTTGCTCTCACAGAAAGCAGAAACAACCCAAACCTAATAAAAACCACAGACATATTTTTAACAAATCATCAGACCAATAAGTGACACAGCTTAACATAAATGCCATAATAAATCTACTAAAAAATGAAACTCCTGCACCACAGGTGGAAGTCGAGTATCCTGGACCCAGGGAACCACATAGAAAAAGAACCACATTCAAATGTATTGCTAACCATGCAAAATAGTGTAATGTTCTAGATTTCTTTGCAATAAGCATTAAATTATCCTAACTTTTGCGATATTAAATGAAGGACTATAGGTCAAAAGTGGATGGGTGTCTTGTGTGCAAGTTCATGTCAGCTATTCTCAAAGAGTTTCCAGGGACCCTTGGATTATCGAGTCATGAGCAGCAGAATGATGTTTAATTTGTCTAGGCCTGACAGGGGCCAGTAATCAAAGAAAATCGGACTGTCAATGCTGGGCATACACTAAATCAAGATTATAAACTCCATATCTTTCATAACTGTAATTTTAGTTTGCCAATGGGATCTATGGGGGCCATGGACTTCATGTTCCAAGACTTGTGGAACTGGTTCAAGAAGAAGATCCAGGATTCAAACTGATCCAGGAATACGTGGTGTATACTGCCCTGGTGAACCTGAGGTCACTGAGCAATGTGCAACGCAAGATTGCACATGTAAGTAAAATTAGTGATATTAATAAATTTGTTTATAAAATAAACATGGTGTTGCAACCAGACTTCCGTAACCATTACAAATTGAAGAAAACCGACTAACTATGTAAAACCTGAACATGCAGCAAAATAGATGAATGCCATTCACCCTGATTTTTAGCAAATAAATGTATTCTGGGGCAGTCCATCATGAATGACACATTAATTTTGTGTTGTGGACACAGGCAATGTTTGTTTCATTGACGAAGAATTGAGGTTTGAACCTTTTTTTTCTAGCCTGTGAAGGTTTCGTGATAAAATGCTCTTTTCTTTTTTAAACTCTATGTATAGATTGTGTCTATGAAATTACCTCTTATGATACCATGTGGTCAAGACCTTATACTGAGGACTCTCCCCGTGGCTGGATTGAAAAGGATGGCTTTTTGGGACCAACTGGGGATGATGTTGTTCTTGATATTGGTGATTTGGTTCCAGTTGGAGAAGCTGTGAGCGGTTCATGCGTTGGTTTGTAAGCATCAAAAAATGATCTTATTCCTTAAGCAATGAATGAATCACCTTGTGTTTTAAGCGAACCCCAACTAAGATTTTTATTTATTATATTTCAGAATTTGTGATAGAAGTGGAGTATTTTTTGCCCTTTATCTTGATTATTGTTATGGTAAGTTGCCCTTTTTACAGGTATAGCAGTACATTTATTGTGAATTGTTCTTTAATGCAATTTTATCAATTTCAGGTTTAGTCAGGTTACATAAATCAAAAAATGTTACACTAGATGTATATATTTATGTCATTACCTGATACTTCACACATGTGTGAATATGACTACTATGAACACGTACATACCCATATTAGATGAGAAACCTATAAGCTACCAAGGTAACCATTAAGTAACGACTAGTTTATTTTCTGATTTTGGAAATAGGTTGTTGTCATGCTTGTGTATTTAGAGATGCAGATCATCAATGTAGCAGGTTTCTAGTGTGGTGTCATAAATTTCAGAGTGCCAATGGGGCTCATGGGGGCCTTGGTCAACATGTTCAACTACTTGTGGGCCTGGCACAAGAACAAGATCAAGGAACATCAGTGATCGTGGAACTCCCAGTGTATATTGCCCTGGTGAACCAGAAGAATCTGGAGAATGCAATGTTCAACCATGCTTAGGTAATCTGTTATGATTAACTGTTTAGTAGTCTACACAAAAGAGTCAAGAATAATCTATGTCTAATTTATTGAGAAAGCAGCCTGGAACAAATAACCAGAAAAATTTCAAATGAATCTCCACAATGATGGCATTATAAGGAAATGAAAAAATCTCACCGTTTCAGAACTTCTCATGAACAATATGCTTTTTTAATCTAAGTGCTGGTGAGCATAAAAATTAAATGTATATGTGCTGCTTCAAGATGGAGGCTTTTCAAACTTCCGGTCACATGCTTGTCTCATAAAATTAAAAGCAAGAGAATCAATCTTGGTATACAGTGGATTCATACTATAGAGACCTTAGAAATCAAAAAATGTATTATACCAAAGTATATCATGCTCAGTCAGGTCGAGCACATTTTTTTGCAGGTGGCGCTTCATGGCCTGGAACTCCCATTCACTTTTTCGAAGCAAAATTTGTCAGGTTCTGATGTTTCTTGTTGAAAAATGACTATGAAAAATAGAATATTTAGTAAGTGTTAGCTGTGTAATTTGTTGCACTCTATGCTACATATGCAGTGTACAATGGCTGTGACATTGCACTGCCCTTTGAATATTTGGAAGCAATGTTATGGTAAACATTTGTACACTGCCTAGAATGGTAAGAACAGTGATGCAGTCATCACCAGATGCTGTTATCATAGCAATTATCCACACTGCAATAGTCAATTACACTTTCTGCGCATCATATATTGCAGGATGTATTTATGATATGGCTGCATATAAACTCATGTGGAATGTACCTTATTCTGAGGACTCTCCACGTGGATGGATTGATAAGGATGGTATTTCGGGACCTTCTGGCAATGATGTTGTTATTGATGTTGGGGATAGAGTTCCAGTAGGAGAAACTGTGCTGGCATCTTGTGTCTTTTTGTGAGTACAATGAAAAATTCCGTGAATAACAGAAAATAAACACTAGCTATATATAGGGTGCACAGCATTTCCACGCCCATATTGGTGGAAATGATAGTGAAGTAATAGACACTGTTCACTGTAGCAGTTTAGTAAAAAGTATACAACAACAAATTCAGAGCTGTGTCCAGCCACCTGAGGGATTCTCAGTAAATGAAAGGGATTCTCAGTAAAAGATTTAACTATTTATTCATTTTAATAATTGCAGAATAATGTTCCTTGCTTTCAGGACATGTGAAGCTGATGGAAATTTCTTACTAGCATTTGTTGACACATATCCTGGTCCATGCCGTTGTAAGTAATATTTGTATAGCTAAGTGGAGATAGAAACACAAAACTTGCTCTCACAGAAAGCAGAAACAACCCAAACCTAATAAAAACCACAGACATATTTTTAACAAATCATCAGACCAATAAGTGACACAGCTTAACATAAATGCCATAATAAATCTACTAAAAAATGAAACTCCTGCACCACAGGTGGAAGTCGAGTATCCCGGACCCAGGGAACCACATAGAAAAAGAACCACATTCAAATGTATTGCTAACCATGCAAAATAGTGTAATTTTCTAGATTTCTTTGCAATAAGCATTAAATTATCCTAACTTTTGCGATATTAAAAGAAGGACTATAGGTCAAAGGTGGATGGGTGTCTTGTGTGCAAGGTCATGTCAGCTATTCTCAAAAAGTTTCCAGGGACCCTTGGATTATCGAGTCATGAGCAGCAGAATGATGTTTAATTTGTCTAGGCCTGACAGGGGCCAGTAATCAAAGAAAATCGGAATGTCAATGCTGGGCATACACTAAATCAAGATTATAAACTCCATATCTTTCATAACTGTAATTTTAGTTTGCCAATGGGGTCTATGGAGGCCATGGACTTCATGTTCCAAGACTTGTGGAACTGGTTCAAGAAGAAGATCCAGGATTCAAACTGATCCAGGAATACGTGGTGTATACTGCCCTGGTGAACCTGAGGTCACTGAGCAATGTGCAACGCAAGATTGCACATGTAAGTAAAATTAGTGATATTAATAAATTTGTTTATAAAATAAACATGGTGTTGCAACCAGACTTCCGTAACCATTACAAATTGAAGAAAACCGACTAACTATGTAAAACCTGAACATGCAGCAAAATAGATGAATGCCATTCACCCTGATTTTTAGCAAATAAATGTATTCTGGGGCAGTCCATCATGAATGACACATTAATTTTGTGTTGTGGACACTGGCAATGTTTGATTCATTGACGAAGAATTGAGGTTTGAACCTTTTTTTTCTAGCCTGTGAAGGTATTTCGTGATAAAATGCTCTTTTCTTTTTTAAACTCTATGTATAGATTGTGTCTATGAAATTACCTCTTATGATACCATGTGGTCAACACCTTATACTGAGGACTCTCCCCGTGGCTGGATTGAAAAGGATGGCTTTTTGGGACCAACTGGGGATGATGTTGTTCTTGATATTGGTGATTTGGTTCCAGTTGGAGAAGCTGTGAGCGGTTCATGTGTTGGTTTGTAAGCATCAAAAAATGATCTTATTCCTTAAGCAATGAATGAATCACCTTGTGTTTTAAGCGAACCCCAACTAAGATTTTTATTTATTATATTTCAGAATTTGTGATAGAAGTGGAGTATTTTTCACCCTTTATCTTGATTATTGTTATGGTAAGTTGCCCTTTTTACAGGTATAGCAGTACATTTATTGTGAATTGTTCTTTAATGCAATTTTATCAATTTCAGGTTTAGTCAGGTTACATAAATCAAAAAATGTTACACTAGATGTATATATTTATGTCATTACCTGATACTTCACACATGTGTGAATATGACTACTATGAACACGTACATACCCATATTAGATGAGAAACCTATAAGCTACCAAGGTAACCATTAAGTAACGACTAGTTTATTTTCTGATTTTGGAAATAGGTTGTTGTCATGCTTGTGTATTTAGAGATGCAGATCATCAATGTAGCAGGTTTCTAGTGTGGTGTCATAAATTTCAGAGTGCCAATGGGGCTCATGGGGGCCTTGGTCAACATGTTCAACTACTTGTGGGCCTGGCACAAGAACAAGATCAAGGAACATCAGTGATCGTGGAACTCCCAGTGTATATTGCCCTGGTGAACCAGAAGAATCTGGAGAATGCAATGTTCAACCATGCTTAGGTAATCTGTTATGATTAACTGTTTAGTAGTCTACACAAAAGAGTCAAGAATAACCTATGTCTAATTTATTGAGAAAGCAGCCTGGAACAAATAACCAGAAAAATTTCAAATGAATCTCCACAATGATGGCATTATAAGGAAATGAAAAAATCTCACCGTTTCAGAACTTCTCATGAACAATATGCTTTTTTAATCTAAGTGCTGGTGAGCATAAAAATTAAATGTATATGTGCTGTTTCAAGATGGAGGCTTTTCAAACTTCCGGTCACATGCTTGTCTCATAAAATTAAAGGCAAGAGAATCAATCTTGGTATACAGTGGATTCATACTATAGAGACCTTAGAAATCAAAAAATGTATTATACCAAAGTATATCATGCTCAGTCAGGTCGAGCACATTTTTTTGCAGGTGGCGCTTCATGGCCTGGAACTCCCATTCACTTTTTCGAAGCAAAATTTGTCAGGTTCTGAAGTTTCTTGTTGAAAAATGACTATGAAAAATAGAATATTTAGTAAGTGTTAGCTGTGTAATTTGTTGCACTCTATGCTACATATGCAGTGTACAATGGCTGTGACATTGCACTGCCCTTTGAATATTTGGAAGCAATGTTATGGTAAACATTTGTACACTGCCTAGAATGGTAAGAACAGTGATGCAGTCATCACCAGATGCTGTTATCATAGCAATTATTCGCACTGCAATAGTCAATTACACTTTCTGCGCATCATATATTGCAGGATGTATTTATGATATGGCTGCATATAAACTCATGTGGAATGTACCTTATTCTGAGGACTCTCCACGTGGATGGATTGATAAGGATGGTATTTCGGGACCTTCTGGCAATGATGTTGTTATTGATGTTGGGGATAGAGTTCCAGTAGGAGAAACTGTGCTGGCATCTTGTGTCTTTTTGTGAGTACAATGAAAAATTCCGTGAATAACAGAAAATAAACACTAGCTATATATAGGGTGCACAGCATTTCCACGCCCATATTGGTGGAAATGATAGTGAAGTAATAGACACTGTTCACTGTAGCAGTTTAGTAAAAAGTATACAACAACAAATTCAGAGCTGTGTCCAGCCACCTGAGGGATTCTCAGTAAATGAAAGGGATTCTCAGTAAAAGATTTAACTATTTATTCATTTTAATAATTGCAGAATAATGTTCCTTGCTTTCAGGACATGTGAAGCTGATGGAAATTTCTTACTAGCATTTGTTGACACATATCCTGGTCCATGCCGTTGTAAGTAATATTTTTATAGCTAAGTGGAGATAGAAACACAAAACTTGCTCTCACAGAAAGCAGAAACAACCCAAACCTAATAAAAACCACAGACATATTTTTAACAAATCATCAGACCAATAAGTGACACAGCTTAACATAAATGCCATAATAAATCTACTAAAAAATGAAACTCCTGCACCACAGGTGGAAGTCGAGTATCCCGGACCCAGGGAACCACATAGAAAAAGAACCACATTCAAATGTATTGCTAACCATGCAAAATAGTGTAATTTTCTAGATTTCTTTGCAATAAGCATTAAATTATCCTAACTTTTGCGATATTAAATGAAGGACTATAGGTCAAAGGTGGATGGGTGTCTTGTGTGCAAGGTCATGTCAGCTATTCTCAAAAAGTTTCCAGGGACCCTTGGATTATCGAGTCATGAGCAGCAGAATGATGTTTAATTTGTCTAGGCCTGACAGGGGCCAGTAATCAAAGAAAATCGGAATGTCAATGCTGGGCATACACTAAATCAAGATTATAAACTCCATATCTTTCATAACTGTAATTTTAGTTTGCCAATGGGGTCTATGGGGGCCATGGACTTCATGTTCCAAGACTTGTGGAACTGGTTCAAGAAGAAGATCCAGGATTCAAACTGATCCAGGAATACGTGGTGTATACTGCCCTGGTGAACCTGAGGTCACTGAGCAATGTGCAACGCAAGATTGCACATGTAAGTAAAATTAGTGATATTAATAAATTTGTTTATAAAATAAACATGGTGTTGCAACCAGACTTCCGTAACCATTACAAATTGAAGAAAACCGACTAACTATGTAAAACCTGAACATGCAGCAAAATAGATGAATGCCATTCACCCTGATTTTTAGCAAATAAATGTATTCTGGGGCAGTCCATCATGAATGACACATTAATTTTGTGTTGTGGACACTGGCAATGTTTGATTCATTGACGAAGAATTGAGGTTTGAACCTTTTTTTTCTAGCCTGTGAAGGTATTTCGTGATAAAATGCTCTTTTCTTTTTTAAACTCTATGTATAGATTGTGTCTATGAAATTACCTCTTATGATACCATGTGGTCAACACCTTATACTGAGGACTCTCCCCGTGGCTGGATTGAAAAGGATGGCTTTTTGGGACCAACTGGGGATGATGTTGTTCTTGATATTGGTGATTTGGTTCCAGTTGGAGAAGCTGTGAGCGGTTCATGTGTTGGTTTGTAAGCATCAAAAAATGATCTTATTCCTTAAGCAATGAATGAATCACCTTGTGTTTTAAGCGAACCCCAACTAAGATTTTTATTTATTATATTTCAGAATTTGTGATAGAAGTGGAGTATTTTTCACCCTTTATCTTGATTATTGTTATGGTAAGTTGCCCTTTTTACAGGTATAGCAGTACATTTATTGTGAATTGTTCTTTAATGCAATTTTATCAATTTCAGGTTTAGTCAGGTTACATAAATCAAAAAATGTTACACTAGATGTATATATTTATGTCATTACCTGATACTTCACACATGTGTGAATATGACTACTATGAACACGTACATACCCATATTAGATGAGAAACCTATAAGCTACCAAGGTAACCATTAAGTAACGACTAGTTTATTTTCTGATTTTGGAAATAGGTTGTTGTCATGCTTGTGTATTTAGAGATGCAGATCATCAATGTAGCAGGTTTCTAGTGTGGTGTCATAAATTTCAGAGTGCCAATGGGGCTCATGGGGGCCTTGGTCAACATGTTCAACTACTTGTGGGCCTGGCACAAGAACAAGTTCAAGGAACATCAGTGATCGTGGAACTCCCAGTGTATATTGCCCTGGTGAACCAGAAGAATCTGGAGAATGCAATGTTCAACCATGCTTAGGTAATCTGTTATGATTAACTGTTTAGTAGTCTACACAAAAGAGTCAAGAATAACCTATGTCTAATTTATTGAGAAAGCAGCCTGGAACAAATAACCAGAAAAATTTCAAATGAATCTCCACAATGATGGCATTATAAGGAAATGAAAAAATCTCACCGTTTCAGAACTTCTCATGAACAATATGCTTTTTTAATCTAAGTGCTGGTGAGCATAAAAATTAAATGTATATGTGCTGTTTCAAGATGGAGGCTTTTCAAACTTCCGGTCACATGCTTGTCTCATAAAATTAAAAGCAAGAGAATCAATCTTGGTATACAGTGGATTCATACTATAGAGACCTTAGAAATCAAAAAATGTATTATACCAAAGTATATCATGCTCAGTCAGGTCGAGCACATTTTTTTGCAGGTGGCGCTTCATGGCCTGGAACTCCCATTCACTTTTTCGAAGCAAAATTTGTCAGGTTCTGAAGTTTCTTGTTGAAAAATGACTATGAAAAATAGAATATTTAGTAAGTGTTAGCTGTGTAAATTGTAGCAGTCTATGCTACATATGCAGTGTACAATGGCTGTGACATTGCACTGCCCTTTGAATATTTGGAAGCAATGTTATGGTAAACATTTGTACACTGCCTAGAATGGTAAGAACAGTGATGCAGTCATCACCAGATGCTGTTATCATAGCAATTATCCGCACTGCAATAGTCAATTACACTTTCTGCACATCATATATTGCAGGATGTATTTATGATATGGCTGCATATAAACTCATGTGGAATGTACCTTATTCTGAGGACTCTCCACGTGGATGGATTGATAAGGATGGTATTTCGGGACCTTCTGGCAATGATGTTGTTATTGATGTTGGGGATAGAGTTCCAGTAGGAGAAACTGTGCTGGCATCTTGTGTCTTTTTGTGAGTACAATGAAAAATTCCGTGAATAACAGAAAATAAACACTAGCTATATATAGGGTGCACAGCATTTCCACGCCCATATTGGTGGAAATGATAGTGAAGTAATAGACACTGTTCACTGTAGCAGTTTAGTAAAAAGTATACAACAACAAATTCAGAGCTGTGTCCAGCCACCTGAGGGATTCTCAGTAAATGAAAGGGATTCTCAGTAAAATATTTAACTATTTATTCATTTTAATAATTGCAGAATAATGTTCCTTGCTTTCAGGACATGTGAAGCTGATGGAAATTTCTTACAAGCATTTGTTGACACATATCCTGGTCCATGCCGTTGTAAGTAATATTTTTATAGCTAAGTGGAGATAGAAACACAACACTTGCTCTCACAGAAAGCAGAAACAACCCAAACCTAATAAAAACCACAGAAATATTTTTAACAAATCATCAGACCAATAAGTGACACAGCTTAACATAAATGCCATAATAAATCTACTAAAAAATGAAACTCCTGCACCACAGGTGGAAGTCGAGTATCCCGGACCCAGGGAACCACATAGAAAAAGAACCACATTCAAATGTATTGCTAACCATGCAAAAAAGTGTAATGTTCTAGATTTCTTTGCAATAAGCATTAAATTATCCTAACTTTTGCGATATTAAATGAAGGACTATAGGTCAAAAGTGGATGGGTGTCTTGTGTGCAAGGTCATGTCAGCTATTCTCAAAGAGTTTCCAGGGACCCTTGGATTATCGAGTCATGAGCAGCAGAATGATGTTTAATTTGTCTAGGCCTGACAGGGGCCAGTAATCAAAGAAAATCGGACTGTCAATGCTGGGCATACACTAAATCAAGATTATAAACTCCATATCTTTCATAACTGTAATTTTAGTTTGCCAATGGGGTCTATGGGGGCCATGGACTTCATGTTCCAAGACTTGTGGAACTGGTTCAAGAAGAAGATCCAGGATTCAAACTGATCCAGGAATACGTGGTGTATACTGCCCTGGTGAACCTGAGGTCACTGAGCAATGTGCAACGCAAGATTGCACATGTAAGTAAAATTAGTGATATTAATAAATTTGTTTATAAAATAAACATGGTGTTGCAACCAGACTTCCGTAACCATTACAAATTGAAGAAAACCGACTAACTATGTAAAACCTGAACATGCAGCAAAATAGATGAATGCCATTCACCCTGATTTTTAGCAAATAAATGTATTCTGGGGCAGTCCATCATGAATGACACATTAATTTTGTGTTGTGGACACTGGCAATGTTTGATTCATTGACGAAGAATTGAGGTTTGAACCTTTTTTTTCTAGCCTGTGAAGGTATTTGGTAATAAAATGCTCTTTTCTTTTTTAAACTCTATGTATAGATTGTGTCTATGAAATTACCTCTTATGATACCATGTGGTCAAGACCTTATACTGAGGACTCTCCCCGTGGCTGGATTGAAAAGGATGACTTTTTGGGACCAACTGGGGATGATGTTGTTCTTGATATTGGTGATTTAGTTCCAGTTGGAGAAGCTGTGAGCGGTTCATGTGTTGGTTTGTAAGCATCAAAAAATGATCTTATTCCTTAAGCAATGAATGAATCACCTTGTGTTTTAAGCGAACCCCAACTAAGATTTTTATTTATTATATTTCAGAATTTGTGATAGAAGTGGAGTATTTTTTGCCCTTTATCTTGATTATTGTTATGGTAAGTTGCCCTTTTTACAGGTATAGCAGTACATTTATTGTGAATTGTTCTTTAATGCAATTTTATCAATTTCAGGTTTAGTCAGGTTACATAAATCAAAAAATGTTACACTAGATGTATATATTTATGTCATTACCTGATACTTCACACATGTGTGAATATGACTACTATGAACACGTACGTACTGATATTAGATGAAAAACCTATAGGCTTCCAAGATAACCATTAAGTAACGACTAGTTTCTTTTCTGATTTTGGAAATAGGTTTTTTCATTCTTGTGTGTCTAGAGATGCAGATCATCCATGTAGTAGGTTTCTAGTGTGATGTCATAAATTTCAGAGTGCCAATGGGGCTCATGGGGACCTTGGTCAACATGTTCAACTACTTGTGGGCCTGGCACAAGAACAAGATCAAGGAACATCAGTGATCGTGGAACTCCCAGTGTATATTGCCCTGGTGAACCAGAAGAATCTGAAGAATGCAATGTTAAACCATGCTTAGGTAATCTGTAATGATTACCTGCTTAGTAGTCTACGCAAAAGATTCAAGAATAACTTATGTCTGATTTATTGAGAAAACAGCCTCAGCAAATGATAAATCTCATATGCTATGACAACAATTTCCTACCATAGCCTCAGTCTAGTGACAAATTTGGGGTTGATGATTTCTCAGTCATTGCACCTCACCTCTGGAACAAATAACCTGAAATTGTTTAACGAATCTCCACAATGATGGCATTATAAGGAAATTAAAAAAACTCCCCTTTTCAGAACTTCTCATGAACAATAGGCTTCTTTAATCTAAGCGCCAGTGAGCATAAAAATTAGATGTATATGTGCTGCTTCAAAGAAAGAGGCTCTGAAATATAACAAAATAATCTGAGCCATGAAACTTCAGACTTCCGGTCACATACTTGTCTAATCGAGTTAAAGGCAAAAGAATCAATGTTGCTATACAGTGGATTCATATTCTGGAGACCCTTAGGAATCCAAAAATGTATAATGCAAAAAGCATATCATTCGCAGTTTATTTTTTCGCAGATATCATGCCATAGCTTCCTGACTGACTAGCTGGAGAACAAAATGAAACATAAATCATAGTCAACACATATTTGTTAATAATGTGTTGCTTTATGTTTACTAATGCTTATCTTTTGAACATAATAGTTGGAGGTTTCACAACAGCAACATCAGCAACCACTGCAACAACAGGAAGAGGTAATTCACTTTGTTCCAATTGGTAAATAATAAACCAAGCAATGAGCTTAGGATTAGACATTTTTTGTTCGGGTGTTATAGTTTACAATATCTAAATTGTGTATAGCATTTTTTTTTTTGTGATTAAAAATTGTATTAAGAGACTTTTTTTCATTCATTGCAATGATAGTTAACTGGAAATTGATCATTTTATATAAGAAGATGGAAACTTTATTTTGTAAGTTCAATTGTGTAAATCAGTTCAGATGGTGTGTAATAAAGTCCAACAGAAAATTACTTGAGTGACAGCTAAAAATTGAGCCGGTTTAGTGTTTATATAATGGTTACAAATACTGTTGCTTCAAAATGGACCAGTGTCCCAAAGTACCCTGTGCCCGGGCTTGTTGGGGCAGTTTACAAGGTTGGGGATTATGCTACCTCATGGTGCAATGCATTTTTTGCTGTTTCAGAACTGTTGCACAAATACAAGGCTACATCACTTTGTAGCAAACATGTTTCTTTTTTGTTTGTTCTATGAGGTATTCGAACAAATTACAAAACTGCCCCAAGGCTTCCCCCTATCTCCCCTACCATCTTTAGCATTGCACTGCCCTCTGGAAATTTGGAAATAATGCTATGATAAACATTAGGATACTGCCAACCATGTTCACAATACATACATTGTTTATCACAGGTTGCTTTTATGACATGGCCACATATACATTTATGTGGAATGTACCTTATTCTGAGGACTCTCCTCGTGGATGGATTGACAAGGATGGCATTTCAGGACCTTCTGACAATGATGTTGTTATTGATGTTGGGGACAGAGTTCCAGTAGGAGAAACTGTGCTGGCATCTTGTCTCATTTTGTGAGTAGAATGAAAAATTCTGTGAATAGAGTATATGCCTGGATAGAAGTGATGAAGAAATAATAGACACTGTTTACTGTAGCACTTTAGGAAAAATGATATTGTGTAACAAAACAACAAATGCAGAGCTATGACCAGGCTTCTGAGGGATCTTAGTAAACGAAACAAATTCTCAGTAAAAGATGTAACAACATAATCATTTTAATTATTGCAGAATAATTTTCCTTGTTTTCAGGACATGTGAAGCTGATGGAAATTTCTCAGAAATGTATGTAGACACATATCCTGGTCCATGCCATTGTAAGTTATATTTTGGTAAATAAATAATGTATATGTAGGTCACTAAAATCAAGGCATCAAAGTTCAATCCCCAGCTGGGCACTCTTCATGAGCTACGTCCCAGTTGGATGTCAATCGCATGAGGTGTTAAGTTGGGAGGTACCTTTTTCTTTGTGTCTGTGCTGAGGCAAGTAAAATACCCTATCCATGGGTTAATGTGTAATGTGGTGTGGATTTAAAACCTATTATCTCATCATTATGTCTGCCTCTAGGTCATATGACCTGACTAAGCTTCAGAACCAGTAGTATTTCCACATTTTACCAATTACAGCCGGAAAAATACATTCACATGTTGTAGTCTACGAAATCTGGATGGTGACCTACTTTTCTAAATCGCTACGCACATTGCCTATCTACATATGTATTGCTAAGCTTGTAAAATAATGTAATGTTTACGTTCTAGTCATCTTTGCAGTATTTTAGATTTTGTAAAAACCAAATGTTGATGATAGTATGGTGGAATCCCCCAGTCTTCAATGCTCTTCGCCTTGATTAATGGACTACATAGTTTGTCAGAGTTCTGCTGTGCGACTTCTCTAAAGCTTTCGATTTTGTTGATCATGGCCAATTTGGTGTCCAAAAAATATATCGCTATTTTGACCAAGTTTTGAAGTTCTAGTGCAATAAAAATAAAATTTGTGACCGACAGCAGGGGATTGGGGGTGATAGCCTCCAATAAAAATAAAAATTAACTTTGATTTGCCTTGAAAAATGAAACCGCTGTTACAACCAATAGCACCTACTGCCAAATTGGCAGATTAATTATATTAGTTTATTTGGCAAACCTTACGTGATATTGTTGCTTGGTAAGCAAATTTGTCTGCCTGGCAAATTACATTACTGACATTATAACATTATGATCAGCATCGCCGAGTTGTTTATCAAAAATTAACGTGAAAAAAGTTGAATTTTGAAAATCCGACGAACATAGAAGAAGCTATGTAATAAAATGTATTATGAAGCGACGACGATAATGACGTTCATGAAGTTGTCTGCGACTCATTTTCGTATTCTGTAGTATTTGTCAGGCAATATACTGAATGTGATATTTGTCAGTGATATTCTAAAATGAAATGGTGATATTAGTTTATTTGCCATCAGCACCATTTGATGCAGCGACAGCCATCATATCTTTATAACATCATCTGTTACCTCCTGAAAAGATACTAGATCAATTTCCATAAGACAAGTTCCAAATTCCTTTTTGAAACTGATAGATACAAAAATTGATTCATTCCATATTGTTTATAATTTCCAGTAGTTTCCAATTCATATTGTATCATCTTGTATTTCAACTAATTTACATTTAACTGTTATTCTAGTTGCCAGATCAATAAATCAAATAAATCAATCAGTACGCTTTAAATTATCCCAACTTTTGCAATATTGAATGAAGGACCACATCTTAAAAGTGGCTGAGTGTCTTGTGCACAATGTCATGTAAATTGTTCATAACGAGTTTGCAGGATCAGCTAAATCATGAATGTAAACTCCATATCTTTATGTACATATGTCATTCTGACCTTCTGTAATTTCAGTTTGCCAGTGGGGTCCATGGAGGGCCTGGTCTCCATGTTCAAAGACTTGTGGAACTGGTTCAAGAAGAAGATCCAGGATTCAAACTGATCCAGGAATACCTGATGTATACTGCCCTGGTGAACCTGAGCTCACTGAACAATGTGCAACGCAGGACTGTGCATGTGAATAAAATTAATGATATTCGTAAATTTGTAAAAGAAGAACATAGTGCTGCAACCACGATTACCTAATCATTAACTGGGGAGTTGACAATGAATGATACACTACTTTTGCGTTGGGGATACTGGAAATGTAGGAGTCATAAATTTTTCAAGTCTGTCAAGGGAATAGTTAATGATATGCTTTTTTTTGTTTAAACTATGTATAGATTGTGTCTATGACATTACCTCTTATGATACCATGTGGTCAAGACCTTATACTGAGGACTCTCCCCGTGGCTGGATTGAAAAGGATGGCATATTGGGACCAACTGGGAATGATGTTGTTCTTGATATTGGTGATTTGCTTCCAGTTGGAGAAGCTGTGAGAGGTTCATGCGTTGGTCTGTAAGCATCAACAAATGATTTTATTTCTTAAGCAATGTATGAGTCACCTCGTGTTTTAAGCGAACCACCTAAGATTTTTATTGATTGTGTTTCAGAATTTGTGATAAAAGAGGAGTATTTCTCACCCTTTATCTTGATTATTGTTATGGTAAGTTGCCCTTTTTACAGGTATAGCAGTACATTTAGTCTGTAAGATGATGAAGAGGTATAATAAATAAAAAAATGTGGAACATTTGACCAGTCAATGCTTAACATTTTTTGTCATGACAACATTTTTCCTGTTGCCCTTGATTTTTGCGTGTTAAACATTAATGTAATAACTAAATATTCCCTGCTACACTTGATGTATATATACGTGTTATTACCTGATACCCCACAATCAGTTGTATACCACATAGAAAAGCCATGTGGTATAGCCTATGTGGTATACATGTGTATACTACATGGCTTACCTTACAAGGATGGGAAATGTATACCACATACTTCTATGTATGGCAGGCCAATGACAAAAAATCTCTTTTTGCAGCTAAGCGCTTCGCCGTTTAAACTAGCGCCGCCGCTTTAAAACAATATTCGGAGTCACAATTTTACCACCATTCAAAAGATAAAATTGTCAGCTCCCTAAAAAAATTTAAATTTTTGAAATCGGACAAGAATTAACGATTCAAGGAGCAAAAAACGTAACAGAAAGTCAATGATCTGTTCAGTCCACAGATACAAGCCATTGTGTGGCTGTGTTGCTATGGGCAACGTCACAGGAGCGTCATCGCTTCGGTAATACAATCGAATAATACGGAACAATAAAACATTTTCTTTCCAAATCTAGAATAAAAAACAATTCTGACAAGAAATATTTAACAACTGGTTTGTAAATATCATTTCGTAATTTTTTTTATTAATGTGAAAATGTCCCAGAAAGTTTTGAGGTGATGACGTTGTTGACAGTTATGCAATGCTCTGATTGGTCAATGGCAAAAATTAATATTCATGAATTTTTTCTATACTACATGAATGCATAGCCAGACAGCTCAACTAAAAGTGAAAATTGTGGGGTATAAATAAGACCCAAGTGGATATGTGGTATATTTTTATATTCCCTCACTTGTGGACAGATTGGCTTCAGAATTCACTCGTGGCTAACGCCACTCGTGAATCCTGGCCAATCTGTCCACTCGTGGGGAATATAAAAAAATACCACATAACCATTGGGCCTTATTATAATACTTCACACATGTGTGAATATGACTGCTATGAACACATACATACCCATATTAGATGAGAAACCTATAAGCTACCAAGGTAACCATTAAGTAACGACTAGTTTATTTTCTGATTTTGGAAATAGGTTGTTGTCATGCTTGTGTATTTAGAGATGCAGATCATCAATATAGCAGGTTTCTAGTGTGGTGTCATAAATTTCAGAGTGCCAATGGGGCTCATGGGGGCCTTGGTCAACATGTTCAACTACTTGTGGGCCTGGCACAAGAACAAGATCAAGGAACATCAGTGATCGTGGAACTCCCAGTGTATATTGCCCTGGTGAACCAGAAGAATCTGGAGAATGCAATGTTCAACCGTGCTTAGGTAATCTGTTATGATTAACTGTTTAGTGGTCTACACAAAAGAGTCAAGAATAACCTATGTCTAATTTATTGAGAAAGCAGCCTGGAACAAATAACCAGAAAAATTTCAAATGAATCTCCACAATGATGGCATTATAAGGAAATGAAAAAATCTCACCATTTCAGAACTTCTCATGAACAATATGCTTTTTTAATCTAAGTGCTGGTGAGCATAAAAATTAAATGTATATGTGTTGCTTCAAGATGGAGGCTTTTCAAACTTCCGGTCACATGCTTGTCTCATAAAATTAAAAGCAAGAGAATCAATCTTGGTATACAGTGGATTCATACTATAGAGACCTTAGAAATCAAAAAATGTATTATACCAAAGTATATCATGCTCAGTCAGGTCGAGCACATTTTTTTGCAGGTGGCGCTTCATGGCCTGGAACTCCCATTCACTTTTTCGAAGCAAAATTTGTCAGGTTCTGAAGTTTCTTGTTGAAAAATGACTATGAAAAATAGAATATTTAGTAAGTGTTAGCTGTGTAATTTGTTGCACTCTATGCTACATATGCAGTGTACAATGGCTATGACATTGCACTGCCCTTTGAATATTTGGAAACAATGTTATGGTAAACATTTGTACACTGCCTAGAATGGTAAGAACAGTGATGCAGTCATCACCAGATGCTGTTATCATAGCAATTATCTGCACTGCAATAGTCAATTACACTTTCTGCACCTCATATATTGCAGGATGTATTTATGATATGGCTGCATATAAACTCATGTGGAATGTACCTTATTCTGAGGACTCTCCACGTGGATGGATTGATAAGGATGGTATTTCGGGACCTTCTGGCAATGATGTTGTTATTGATGTTGGGGATAGAGTTCCAGTTGGAGAAACTGTGCTGGCATCTTGTGTCTTTTTGTGAGTACAATGAAAAATTCCGTGAATAACAGAAAATAAACACTAGCTATATATAGGGTGCACAGCATTTCCACGCCCATATTGGTGGAAATGATAGTGAAGTAATAGACACTGTTCACTGTAGCAGTTTAGTAAAAAGTATACAACAACAAATTCAGAGCTGTGTCCAGCCACCTGAGGGATTCTCAGTAAATGAAGGGGATTCTCAGTAAAAGATTTAACTATTTATTCATTTTAATAATTGCAGAATAATGTTCCTTGCTTTCAGGACATGTGAAGCTGATGGAAATTTCTTACAAGCATTTGTTGACACATATCCTGGTCCATGCCGTTGTAAGTAATATTTTTATAGCTAAGTGGAGATAGAAACACAAAACTTGCTCTCACAGAAAGCAGAAACAACCCAAACCTAATAAAAACCACAGACATATTTTTAACAAATCATCAGACCAATAAGTGACACAGCTTAAAGGGGAACTAACACCTTCAGCACTTCACCTGTCAGAAGTTAGCTTGGGTACATAGAAACAATTCCATGTTATTCATAACTTGTATATATGCCCTGGTAAAGTAATATCCTGCATTTATTAGCCCCGTGTTGTGAACTACTGAGGCCGCTATTTTCGACTATCCCGGGTGTTTTGCTATTGCCGGAAATACGTCACTGTTGTACTATGAATACCACAGACAATATAAGTTGGTCCCCTCCTCCAGTGTAGGAGACTGTGGTTCCAGTGCTTAGTGCAATCCAACTGCTTGACTATAGGTGAGCAGTGTCAACAACAGACAAAAGGTGTTAATTGCAATTGAAATAAGAGCATGTTTTACATTGTTCTGTTCTGACTAAGTGTCAAGTAAATTGCCATTGAACAATTTGAGACTATGCAATTAGTGCTTTTGAGATATATCTTATCATTGCTTATCTTTTATGATTGTTTTCACCTATACATGTTAATATATATAGATTTATTAATTTTCATAGAACATAATAAAATGAGAGTAAAAAACAATAAAATCATTAAAAAGTATAAAATAGTAATAGCTGTGAGTAAAAAATATCAATTTTACTTAGTGCAAAGAAACTCTAATAATTCATACACCTCATCAGCATTTAGTAGCCAAGGCACAACCATCTATCTATCCATCTATCTATGCACTTGTTGACAGAACAATGTCAAACAAATAAAATTCATTTATTAGGCCTACTTAAGGTGATGGTTTATAAAATTGGAGCATGCAGTTCTGCAGATGATACGTTTTTTGATAAATTTTTATATTTATTTATGACAACTTATCTTTACATGTGTAATGTAAGCAGGGTTATTTGCATCTACTTGCAGTGAGCAAATATACATGAATATGACATACAAACGGTTCATTGCAATCAGGATGTAGTGTATGTTTTTATTGAAATGGATTGCAATCTATCAATGTGATGGACATCATGGTACATAAGTGACCTCACCAGCCATGGTGCCGTGTGCAATAATGGCGGCCCCCAGCGATGTGGCTGATGGTGCTAACTTCACTTTTAATTGGCTCCAAATCATACTAAAATTGGACTTTTAGTCACTTGCATTTACGGCATTGTGTTCTTTGTCATCTAATTGAACTTTTAAAATTAACATGCAAATCTCCTTTAGTTCCCCTTTAACATAAATGCCATAATAAATCTACTAAAAAATGAAACTCCTGCACCACAGGTGGAAGTCGAGTATCCCGGACCCAGGGAACCACATAGAAAAAGAACCACATTCAAATGTATTGCTAACCATGCAAAATAGTGTAATGTTCTAGATTTCTTTGCAATAAGCATTAAATTATCCTAACTTTTGCGATATTAAATGAAGGACTATAGGTCAAAAGTGGATGGGTGTCTTGTGTGCAAGGTCATGTCAGCTATTCTCAAAGAGTTTCCAGGGACCCTTGGATTCTCGAGTCATGAGCAGCAGAATGATGTTTAATTTGTCTAGGCCTGACAGGGGCCAGTAATCAAAGAAAATCAGACTGTCAATGCTGGGCATACACTAAATCAAGATTATAAACTCCATATCTTTCATAACTGTAATTTTAGTTTGCCAATGGGGTCTATGGGGGCCATGGACTTCATGTTCCAAGACTTGTGGAACTGGTTCAAGAAGAAGATCCAGGATTCAAACTGATCCAGGAATACGTGGTGTATACTGCCCTGGTGAACCTGAGGTCACTGAGCAATGTGCAACGCAAGATTGCACTTGTAAGTAAAATTAGTGATATTAATAAATTTGTTTATAAAATAAACATGGTGTTGCAACCAGACTTCTGTAACCATTACAAATTGAAGAAAACCGACTAACTATGTAAAACCTGAACATGCAGCAAAATAGATGACTGCCATTCACCCTGATTTGTAGCAAATAAATGTATTCTGGGGCAGTCCATCATGAATGACACATCAATTTTGTGTTGTGGACACTGGCAATGTTGATTCATTGACGAAGAATTGAGGTTTGAACCTTTTTTTTCTAGCCTGTGAAGGTATTTGGTGATAAAATGCTCTTTCTTTTTTAAACTCTATGTATAGATTGTGTCTATGAAATTACCTCTTATGATACCATGTGGTCAAGACCTTATACTGAGGACTCTCCCCGTGGCTGGATTGAAAAGGATGGCTTTTTGGGACCAACTGGGGATGATGTTGTTCTTGATATTGGTGATTTGGTTCCAGTTGGAGAAGCTGTGGGCGGTTCATGCGTTGGTTTGTAAGCATCAAAAAATGATCTTATTCCTTAAGCAATGAATGAATCACCTTGTGTTTTAAGCGAACCCCAACTAAGATTTTTATTTATTATATTTCAGAATTTGTGATAGAAGTGGAGTATTTTTCACCCTTTATCTTGATTATTGTTATGGTAAGTTGCCCTTTTTACAGGTATAGCAGTACATTTATTGTGAATTGTTCTTTAATGCAATTTTATCAATTTCAGGTTTAGTCAGGTTACTGTCCGTATGATGGTGAAGAGGAATAATAAATCAAAAAATGTTGAACATTTGACCAGTCAATGCTTGACATTTTTTGTCATGACAAAATTTTTCCTGTTACCCTTGATTTTTGTATGTTAAACATTAATGCGATAACTAAATATTCCCTGTTACACTTGATGTATATATACGTGTCATTACCTGATACTTCACACATGTGTGAATAAGACTTCTATGAACACATACGTACTGATATTAGATGAAAAACTAGGTAACCATTAAATAACGAGTAGTTTCTTTTTTCTGATTTTGGGAATAGGTTGTTGTCATGCTTGTGTATTTAGAGATGCAGATCATCAATGCAGTAGGTTTTTAGTGTGATGTCATAAATTTCAGAGTGCCAATGGGGCTCATGGGGGCCTTGGTCAACATGTTCAACTACTTGTGGGCCTGGCACAAGAACAAGATCAAGGAACATCAGTGATCGTGGAACTCCCAGTGTATATTGCCCTGGTGAACCAGAAGAATCTGGAGAATGCAATGTTCAACCATGCTTAGGTAATCTGTTATGATTAACTGTTTAGTAGTCTACACAAAAGAGTCATGTATAACCTATGTCTAATTTGTTGAGAAAACACCCTCAGCAAAAGATAAATCTCAGACGCTATGACAACAATTTCCTCCTATGGCCTCAGTCTAGTGACAAACTTGGGGCTGGTGATTTCTCAGTCATTGCACCTCACCTCTGGAACAACTAACCTGAAAATTTCAAATGAATCTCCACAATGATGGCATTATAAGGAAATTAAAAAATCTCACCTTTTCAGAACTTCTCATGAACAATATGCTTCTTTAATCGAAGTGCTAGTGAGCATAAAAATTAAGTGTATATGTGCGGCTTCAAAGATAGAGGCTCTTCAGACTTCATGCTTGTCTCATAAAATTAAAAGCAAGACATTCAATCTTGGTATAAAGTGGATTCATACTATAGAGACCTTAGGAGTCCAAAAATGTATTAGACCAAAATATATCGTGCCCAGTCAGGTCGAGCTAATTTTTTTGCAAGGTAGCCCTCCATGGCTACCTGACTATAACCATAGAAAAATCACTGTGATTTCCCTATGCTGTAACTAGCCTGAGAAATAATATTCCATGAAATAAAAACATAAATCATAGTCTACACATAGTTGTTAATAATGTGTAGATTTATGCCTATCATCAGATTACTTGATATATGCGTACAAATTTGTGCGAGTGCTTATCTTTTGAACATAATAGTTGGAGGTTTCACTGAACCAACAGCAACAACAGCCAAAACAGCAACTACTTCCACAACAGCAACATCAGCAACTACTGCAACAACAGGAAGAGGTATTTCAATTTGTTCCATCCCATAGGAATACTTCTTTTTGTCAAGTCAGTTGTGTGAAGAACATTTACAATGAGTGCATTTTTGCCATTACAGGAGCCTCCTTTTTTCCACCTAACTGCAATGATATTCTACTCGGAAAAGCAATTTATCCCAAAATGGGAATATGTGGACCCATAGATGTTGATGGATTTATGAGCCTGAATGGTTCTTCACAACACCTTGACTTTACAGTTCGAAATCATATCGATATAAGGATCTTGTGTATTTTGTATGAACGGGAATGTTGGCGTGTTCGACCAATATCAACTGTCAGAGTCCATATTGGTCAGGTAATGAAGAGTTTTCTTGGTATGATTATAATAAGGAAATGTGACGGTTCTAAAATATTTATTTCCTAATTAGCCCAACTGGTGCAGAAATACAGGACGTAAAGCCCTAATCACACACACACAGTTCTAAAATATTTTACTAATTTCAGTAATTTGTTTTAGGGAGTGTTTCGGCCAACCTTAATCCGAGAGTCTGAAGGGCGAATTGAGTTTTCTATAACCGGTAAGAACCTTTGTAATGCAATATATTGTTGTAGTGGAAATATTATACATGGGTAAAATAGGGAAAGTGAACCATTTCATGGACATAGCAGTCCATTTACAGCTGATAATGTGTCCGTGTAATTTTAATCATCTATTTACCTTAAATCAAGACTATTATGGCGAGCCAAGCATTGTTATCTTACAAAAGTGGAGAGATTCCTTCAATTGAATGGAGAGACTTAAGATTTGATATCCCAGTTGAAATATAGGTCATGGTTCACATCAATGTGGTACAAGTGTTGGGCAATTAAGACCACCTCTCCAGTAGGAGACCTTGCGGTTAGGACAAACTGTATCTTTCCAAGTGCAAATTATATTTATGAGTGGCTGCTGCTCTATATCTTTACGTCACTTAGATTAACCGTATTCATTTGGACCTTCAAACTTTGTGGTGAATAGGCTGTGCTGCCATATTACATCTGCCAGTAATATATGTTAATGTTTTAATGACATGTGGAGAACGACCTGGATGCTACTCTAAAGCTGCTTGCTGATCATAACCAGGCACATGTGTGCCAAATTTTTGTCAGCCAGATTTAACATGGCCTCTGGCCCAAAGAATTACTTACCAATGCCGCAGATGTGAAACAGATTATTGAGCCTGACACATTTAATAATGAGCAGTATCTTGCACTTTTGACACTTGTCCTACATAAAGTTTTATTTTATTTACCGTCGGTGATGACGCAATAAAACAAACAACACAAGCTGCCATTCCTTTTTGCTTCAGAAGTTGCAAAGATATGAATAAAACGCCCTCATTCATACTTATGATGTTCTCTTTCTACACCTAGTATTCTTATGTACACTAGCAAGCCATAACATTGTCAAACGTTGATTATCTTACAGGGTAAAACTTCAGTAACTTCACCTACCCTATATCCTTTCATGACATGTATTTATAGTGTCTTTAAGTTTTCTCAGCCTTAGATTTTACATCAGTCATTTTTCTATCCAATGAATCTCATTGACACAAACACATGACTTTCTGAACAATTTGGTGCCAGAATAGTGATTTTTATATTGACCTATTTAAATATATTTGCTTTAAAACTAATCAATAATATATCGAATTCTTAGTGCAAACTCTGTGCATCCGAACAGATAAATCAAACAATCTACCTCTATATATATGAACAGGTATCAGCAGATGATGTCCTTTATTGTACTTAAACATATTTTTTATGAATCTTTTAGTTATTAATTAATTAAAGGACTTGGAACCCTGTGTTTTGCAGAAGCATGACTGGTTTAATTTCTCTCAATGTTTGTTATAGATAACGTCAAGCCATTTACTTCCATCTCCATCGATGGTTATCATTGTCCATGGCTGCGATTATGCATTCGAGGATGTGGTAAGTAATGCATGGGGAAAATGATATTATATACTGAATTTTATTTTGTTGCATCTTCATGATTGCAACTGACATTTTAATGAGGCTTTAAACGAATAATATTGCCCAATACCACTGGTGCTATTCTAAAAATATTTTTATCAGTGATACAATAGCTGAACAGCTGCAGTCAAATAGTTCAGTTCGATATATTATTTTATAAGGTAACTATTAAATATAATAAGCCTAAGCCTGCTTGTGTTGCAACATTAAAGTCAGACTTGTCACTGGTATACCAACCACTGTAACTACTGCCATCACTGCAACAACTGCCACCACTGCAACAACTGCTACGACAGCCACCACAGCTACCACTGCTAGGACTGCCACCACTGCAACAACTGCCACCAAAGCCAAAACAGCGACCACTGGAAGTACAAGAAGAGGTAATGTTTGATTTTGAACTTCATAATATCAAATTGGTGGATTTATCAAAATAATTATCTCAACTGCGGAAGGACCAGAACAAATAGTTATCTAATGCATCTATTTTCATCCTTCGTTTTGTTTTCCATAATGCTCATGCAGCATATATTTCACCTTCACCTGAATGAAAGATATATTATTTACACACCACCCTTCATCTGATACTTGGATTTTAGGGAAATAAGAATTCTGCCACAGCATTGTCTATTTTGAAGCAAAATTTGTCAGGTTCTGAAGTAACTTGTTGAAAAATGACTATGAAAAATTAATATTCGGTAAGTGTTAGCTGTGTAATTTGTTTCACACTATGCTACGTATGCAGTGTACAATGGCTGTGACATTGCACTGCCCTTTGAATATTTGGAAACAATGTTATGGTAAACATTTGTACACAGCCTAGAATGGTAAGAACAGTGATGCAGTCATCACCAGATCCTGTTACCATAACAATTATCCGCACTGCAATAGTCAATTACACTTTCTGTACATCATATATTGCAGGATGTATTTATGATATGGCTGCATATAAACTCATGTGGAATGTACCTTATTCTGAGGACTCTCCACGTGGATGGATTGATAAGGATGGCATTTCGGGACCTTCTGGCAATGATGTTGTTATTGATGTTGGGGATAGAGTTCCAGTTGGAGAAACTGTGCTGGCATCTTGTGTCATTTTGTGAGTACAATGAAAAATTCCGTGAATAACAGAAAATAAACACTAGCTATATATAGGGTGCACAGCATTTCCACACCCATATTGGTAGAAATGATAGTGAAGTAATAGACACTGTTCACTGTAGCAGTTAAGTAAAAAAATTATATTGTATAACACAACAAATGCAGAGCTGTGTCCAGCCACCTGAGGGATTCTCAGTAAACGAAAGGGATTCTCAGTAAAAAGATTTAATTACTTAATCATTTTAATAGTTGCAGAATAATGTTCCTTGCTTTCAGGAAATGTGAAGCTGAAGGAAATTTCTTACCAGCATTTGTTGACACATATCCTGATCCATGCCGTTGTAAGTTATATTTTTATAGCTAAGTACAGATAGAAACACGCAACTTGCTCTCACAGAAAGCAGAAACAACCCAAACCTAATAAAAATCACAGACATATTTTTAACAAATCACCAGACCAATAAGTGACACCGCTTAACATAAATGCCATAATAAATCTACTAAAAAATGAAACTCCTGCACCACAGATGGAAGTCGACAATCCCGGAACCAGGGAACCACATAGAAAAAGATCCGCATTCAAATGTATTGCTAACCATGCAAAATAGTGTGATGTTCTAGATTTCTTTGCAATAAGCATTAAGTTATCCTAACTTTTGCGATATTAAATGAAGGACTATAGGTCAAAAGTGGATGGGTGTCTTGTGTGCAAGGTCATGTGAGCTGTTCACATTGAGTTTCCAGGGACCCTCGGATACGAGAGTCATGAGCAGAGACAGCACATGTTGACAATAATTTTGATCTACATAACATAGGGAAGAGATCAAGTACAAGGCATAGAGACCTTGTATTTCTTACTTGGTTCAATGCAATTATGCCTGGCACCATGAGGGCTCTGTCCCTATGCTTTAATCATGCAGCACGGGCATCTGATTTGCACAAAAATGAACATCTGCAGATCACCAGTTGCTGTTCAAAGCAAATGCAATGGCAAATGTGCTGTTGATGAGTCTAAGTCTTATACGTTCCGCTATGCATTAAAACCATACAAAATTACAACCATGAGGCATCCCTCATTTCCCATCTACTGCCTGGTAACTTACACTCTGTCCAACATACTATTGGTAGTGGTTGATTGAAACAAGACTAAAAGTGCCCTACATTATACGGCAGGTAGCGCAGTAACTTTTATGACATTATCATTGAACAAATTCGTCAATGACATATTTCTCTCTATAAACTTGTGGCGCCATGAAAGTTTTTTGACAGAATAAGACATTTTGCAATGTTCTTCCTACAAACATATTAGGCACTGTTCACATAAGCAAGGAATGAATTTATCATGATGATAATGTGAAATTCAACGGACCTGTCGGCGTTACCAAATAGTTGTGTAAAACTTCAGTGTCTTTGGCACTGATTCCTGGGCTAATCTATCCAGTATTTCTCAAAATCATCATTTTGTGTTCACGCTGGCTGCTCGTTCATCTTCGTGTATCTTCTGCCATATATGTGTAATGATGAAGCATCATTAACGTTTGGTGTCGGTTTGGTCTTATATGTATATCGTCCCTTCGTCACATTTGACCGTGATCGTATATTCATTCTAGAGCAGTTTTAATGTCTCTGTTAGAAATTCGTATTTGCGCCTCATGAAAAAACACAAGCATGGTTCTTGAGGCGTATCGTATCCGATGTCGATGCGGTTGTGTAGTAGCTGTTCCATGCCACAAGAGAAACACCTAAACATTTTTTCTATGTAATAAAGTTAGAATATTGAAAATCGGACGAAAATTGAAGGTGATGATGGTTCATTTGTCTAGGCCTGACAGCAGAATGATGGTTAATTTGTCTAGGCCTGACAGGGGCCAGTAATCAAAGAAAATCGGACTGTCAATGCTGGACAGACAGAGGATACACTAAATCAAGAAAGTAAACTCCATATCTTTCATAACTGTAATTTTAGTTTGCCAATGGGGTCTATGGGGGCCATGGACTTTATGTTCCAAGACTTGTGGAACTGGATCAAGAAGAAGATCCAGGATTCAAACTGATCCAGGAATACGTGGTGTATACTGCCCTGGTGAACCTGACGTCACTGAACAATGTGCAACGCAAGATTGCACGTGTAAGTAAAATTAGTGATATTAATAAATTTGTTTAAAACAAAAATGGCTGCAACCACACTTCCTTAGCCATTACAAATTGAAGCAAACCAATTTATTATGTAAAACCTGAACATGCAGCAAAATAGATGACTGCCATTCACCCTAATTTGTAGCAAATAAATGTATTCTGGGACATCTACCATGAATGACACATTACTTTTGTGTAGTTGGATTCATTGACGAAAAAAAAGAGGTTTGAATCATATTTGTTTTCTAGCCTGTGAAGATAATAGATGATAAAATGCTTTTTCCATTTTTGGCTCTATGTTTAGATTGTGTCTATGACATTACCGCTTATGATACCATGTGGTCAAGACCTTATACTGAGGACTCTCCCCGTGGCTGGATTGAAAAGGATGGCTTATTGGGACCAACTGGGGATGATGTTGTTCTTGATACTGGTGATATGGTGACAGTTGGGAAATTTGTGCATGGTTCATGTGTATTCTTGTAAGTACTGTCATCTGTTTCCTCAATTTGCAGGCAAATATGTTCTTCCCTTTACATTTTTTCAATGTTTTGAATATTCACCTTGCCTAGAGTTTTAAGCAAAACCAATTATGCTCTTTATATGTGTTTCAGACATTGTGATGTGAGTGGAGACTTTTTCACGGTCTTTTTAGATGTTTGCCATGGTAAGTTAACTCTTGTTTATATGTATTCTAAATTTAATTAATTTAATTATTTATAAACATTTATACAGGGTGTATCTGATTCTACCAAAAGCCACTTTCATTTTACAAATTATTATTAGCATTTAAGTTCCTTGATTACCATTCAGGATGACAGTGACAATAAGTTTTATTCACCATAAACATGTAAAACAAAAAAAATAAAGAGAAAGAATTACGACATAAAATAATGATAAAGTTGAAAATAAGAAGTACATAAACGTAAAACTGACAGTACAATATGTATTACATGTGGCCTAGTGCAAAAATAATGAAGCCAAAGTGTTACATGTCCAAAGCGTTATATTTAGTTTTTTCTGTAATTAATCTGTCCTCAATAAACAATCTAAACCTCCTTAGTAACTGCTAATTTTATATTAATACTATTGTAAGTTTCATTTTTTCATTATTATATATTTTTTGTCATCCATCAGTTCATAAATGTGTAGTATTGTGTAAAATTTAACGAAATTCAACCATCATTCAATATCCCACTTCTGGAAGCCACAACTTCCTTATATTATAGGCCCTACACTTTAGAAATCTAAAGAATAATAAAGCTGCAGGAATTGATGGTATTCCTGCTGAGTTCTATTAGTACGCTAGTGATAAACTCATAACATTATTTTGTGCCATATTTAATTACATATTTGATAAAGGTGAATACCCTACACAATGGTTTGAGGGACTAATAAATGCCTTACATAAAAAAGGGGACCGCACCAATCCAGACAACTACAGTGAAATTACCATAAATGTTGTAATGGGAAAATTCTTTTGACGACCCCTGCCAGTTTGGGTTTACTCCTGGAGCTAATATGACTGACTGTGTTTTGTGCTTGACACTGATTAGGTACTACCAACATAAACATAAACCAGTGTACCTATGTTTTGCAGACTTCACCAAAGCTTTTGATTACATTAACAGAAATGCCCTATACTACAAACTAATTCAACAAAATATTGGTGATAAAATGTTAAAGGTAATAATAAGTATGTATGATAATGCTAGAGCTAGAGGTAACCATATGGGTAGAACTGGCAACTCAATTGACAGCAGATGTGGCATCTTACAAGGTGGAATTCTTAGTCCCGAACTATTCAATGCATTTCTGTTGATCTACCAAACTATCTAGACAAATCTAATGGTATATCTATTAAAAACCTTATTTGAACTCACTTGGCAGACCCGGCAAAAGGCTTACAAAACAATTTGAATGCTCTTCTCGGGTTTTGCAAAAAATGGCACCTAATAGCAAATGTGAAGAAAACCAAATTATGAAATTCAGTGAAAAATCACCTTTTAGATTTTATTACAATACAGAACAACTTTAAGTTGACTGCTTCCAATATTTGTGACATATGTTGATTAATAAGCAAAAATTAAACAGTAAAATGATCGAATACCTTGTGACTCAGTACCAAAAAGCAATCTTTGGCGCTGCAAGGTAACACCAAGCAATCATTAGGAGACAATAGTGAAATGTGGGCTGGTGAAAAACTCATAAATTATTCAGAAAAGGTACAATTGGGATATCTTAAGAATATTTTAGATGTCAGGTAGATTTCCACTACATGTTAGACAAAAAGTAAGTATGAGAAATTATTGGACAAAATTGGATGATATTTCTGAAGAGATGCCTCAACATTTAAAAATATCTACATACAATCAATCAATCAATCAATCATCATTTTATTCACCACTATATTTAACAATCATACATAATCAAAACAAAAAAATAAAATAAAAATTATTTAGTGGAGGAGAACCCTCTAAGGCATTTGGGTGCCGCTATCGAGGGACCACCTATAGTTAACTTGAAGTAAATGTTAGCAATACAAATTTAATTCAGCAGATTAGCAAAAAGGTTCTACAAAGTAGACTGCCGCTTCACTGGAAAGGATCACTCACATGAAATTAGTACTAGCTATTTGTATATATAATAAATAGTTAAGGATTAGAATATACTGGCCGGAGTTAGTTGGACACATTTAACAGTTTCTTTCACAGACATAACAGGTTGGTAGCAAGCAGTGATCTGAATATGAATTGATGGTTATTTTCTTAATATATTTCTTAAAGCCATCAAAACTATGTGTGAAAATTTTATCTCTTATATTTAAACTCATGCTATTAAAAAGTTGAGGGTATCGGTATGTAATACTGCACTTAGCAAATTCATGTCTAATCTGGGGGTGGTCTCTATACATAAGATTTTGTCTAGTGGGGTAATTCTGACTGGTAATTTTGAGAGACTGCAAGAGGGTCATAAAATAAACTGGAAGGTTGCCATTTTCTGCTCTATAGCTAAATTTATAGTCATGCAGCGCACATAGGTCATCAAATTTGAGCAGATTTAATGCTTTAAAAAGCCCGCTTGTGTGAGCATTATGTTTGCTCCTTGTCATATGTCTAATGGCTTTTTTTTGTAATTTTGAAATTTTGTTACCTTTCACACCCCAAATCAATAAGCCATAGTTTATATAGGATAGTATTAGTGAGTTATAAATGTTCAGAATTGCATTGATAGGGATAAAGTTTTTCAATTTATTTATAATGCCCGAGGTCCTACTTATCTTTTTACCAATGATATCCATGTGCTGACCCCATTTCAATTTAGAGTCAATCACTATGCCAAGGAGATTAAAGCTCTCGACAAACTCAATAGTATGGTTTTCCATTTTTAAGTGGGGTTTACAAACTTCCCTTTGGGCAGTATGAAAAATCATAGCCTTAGTTTTGGTGGTATTCAGAGACAATTTATTTAGGTTTAACCAATTGCTAACTTCATCGGATGGAATCATCGGCATAGATGACTGGATAAAACCGGTCTGTGGCATGGACCAGATCATTAATATATATAATGAAAAGAAGGGGACCTAGAATGGACCCATGAGGAACTCCTACTGTTAAGGGCATTAGATCAGAGGATATATCTTCAAGCAGTCTATTTGACAGATAACTTTTCATAAAATCTAGAGACTCATTTCGAAAACCATAATGTTTCAATTTATATAATAGGATATCATGGTTAAGTGTGTCAAAGGCCTTCGATAAGTCTAAATATACATTTAAAGGTGTTAATTTTTTGTCCATAGATGTTATAATTCTTTCAACTACCTCAAGGACTGCATATTCAGTTGAGTGGCAAGTCCTGAAACCATACTGGCTTTGATAGAAAAGATTTGATTTCATAAAGTATTCATAGATTTGAGCATGCATGATTTTTTCAAAGACCTTTGACACACTTGGAAGAATTGAGATCGGCCTATGATTTTCAAATTTAAAATTTTCATTTTTCTTGAATATTGGAAGAACTTGAGCTATTTTGAGCTTATTCGGAAAAGTGCCAGCTTGAATACATTTATTGAACAGTAACATTATTGGGTGAGCTAATTCTAGTTTGCAATGTTTTAATAGTTTAGTAGATAACCGGTCAATGCCACAGCTGCTCTTAGGTTTTAAGTTGTCTATTGTTTTAATTATTACTGGTACAGTTGCAGGATTAAAGAGAAACGTTTGGTGAGCCGGATTCTTCAAGAACTTTCTAAAAGTATCATGACTATGGTTACTTATAGAAGAGGCAAGTTTAGGTCCGTTTTCCACAAAATATTTGTTAAATTGTTGAGCTATGTTCTTGGGGTCAGTTTCAAAGTTGTCATTTATCAAAAATTGTAAATACATGTACATAAATTAGTGAAGAGATGCCTAATATCAAAAAAATATCTACATATATGTAATAGAAGTAGCTGGTTTGGCAGAGTTAGCCACATATTAAATACTTGTGGTACAGGCTTTGACGAAAATAGTCACAATAATCTTCAGAATATCTGCAGAACTGTTAAACTCACCCTTTACAAAAATAGCAAGAACATATATTTGCAGAAATTAACGATTCGACACCGCAACCTAAGCTAAGAACTTACAACTGACTATAGATTAGAAACTTATCTACTTCTTAATATGAATAGGTAAACATGCAGTAAGATAGCTAGATTCATAATCAGTTCACATAACCTCCGTAAAATACCAGCTGAGGATAGAGCAGGTTTAAAACGTGATCTGAATGGCTATTGAAATAGGTCCTACAAATGTCACACTAAAAAAGGTAAAAAATGCTATTTTTCAGCTGTTTATTTTGTTATCAAATCAAAATGGCTTTATCGATTTGCTCACAGCATCTTCCAAATATTTCAAAAGTAAAATTAATGCCTCTAGAGTTAGTAGTATGGATGTATTTTATGTGAGAATATGATTTTATGTGAGAATATGATATCAAAGGCTTCAAAACTTTTTGCACTGGGCCATGTATGGCAGGAATCCCTGATGGCATGATATGATGCTGAAGCACCGCTATCTCATGGGCCGCCCTGACAAACATATTAATACTATTAGATAATGTTATTTACATTATTGAAGCATTTAGTTAAACTGTGACATAGCTATATGGTTTTACTAGAGTTATACTATACTATTAACAATGACCAATTTCAGAGTTTCTTGGTAGTTATTAATATATAATTGTTTAATGTATAATGAGAAGCCTTGGATACTCTGAGTGTTTGTCTTTTCTAAATAGTAGATGCATTATTAATCTATATTGGCAAGCTGAATTTCAAACTGATCTAGATATGTTGTATTTAATTCGAGGGATGACAAAAGCATTGTGTGAGTGAGTTTCATATCATGTGTTTCAAATGTATCCACTAAGAGTAACTAGGTGTAACACCATTGACTGATTTACCCATTAGTAGATAACTGATTATATACAGTTAGTTTCATTTAAAACAGCCTCTCAAATTGAACCTAGAAAAAGCTAGACAACTTCTGTTATATGATGCTACCTGCCATGAAATGGAACTGTCCGGCTATAGCTGGCCACTCAAAGTAAGATCTAAAAGTACATGCTGCACCATTTAGTGCATTAGTTGAGAGTTATGCATAATTGTCATTTTTTGTTGTTCAAAAAGCCTAATGTCTACTGTACACATTTATGATATATTATATAAATATTACATATAGGAAGGTTTATATTTTTTCAGTGGAAGTAGGTGTAAGCTGACTATAAGCTAGCAGTGGACAGAAGCGGCTGATTTTAGGCAGTGCTAGCTACAGCCAGGAATAGGTTGCTAAAGCTGTCTAGAGTCGACTATATTTTATGAAACTAACTGTAGTTATAATATAAGTTTATAATAAGTTTTAGGACTTTTTCAATATCCTGTCGTGAATTTCAGAATGTCAATGGGGTTCATGGGGGCCTTGGTCCACATGCTCAGCTACTTGTGGGCCTGGCACAAGAACAAGATCAAGGAGCATCAGTGATCGTGGAACGCTAGATGTCTATTGTCCCGGTGAACCAGATGATATGATGGAATGCAGTGAACAGCCATGCTCAGGTAAAGGGTATATCCAATATTTGAATGGAATATTTTTCAATGATTAGATTTGCTGGCTGACGCCTATGATACAGGTCTGTAGGTATTATTTGATCATTTCTTTATAACATGACTGTTTAGTGATTCAGAGTTTCTCCACTTCACTGCCAGTTCAATTTCATAGTACAATATATTTATATATAAATTGTTTGTAGGGGGTGCCTCCTATTCAGTGATAGTCTTGCTGCCTTGTGCAGGCCCTCCTCACTTTTTTCACAAGTGGAGTAAAACAAATCTGAATCTAACAGGCCCATCATTTGATATAATACAATTTTTAAATACATAGAATCGGTCATTTGTGCATTTGAAATAAGTAACTTTGATAACTCCTGGCGTGAAATGCATGTACTCGTATATGCCTGTGTGTGCTTTCAAATTAGGGTACATGGTGGGAATGCATCATTTTCCTAATGTTTTACCATATTATGATTTTGTTAAAGATTGTGTGTTTGACTTGACTGCATATGATCAATTGTGGGGTGAAACATATACTGAGGACTCCCCACGAGGTTGGATTGAAAAGGATGATGTCAGAGGACCCACTGATGGTGATGTTATTGTCAATGTTGGTGACAGGATCGCTGTTGGACAATTAGTGAGGGGATCTTGCTTTGATGTGTGAGCAGTTCGAAAAATTCTTATTTCAATATGTGATTGGCATTGTGTAATTTGTCTGAATATATATGATATGATTATAAACATATAAATTCTTTATTGTGTATGACAATTGCAATATGTAGTACATGTACAAAATCACCTCACCCTGCCTCTAATCCTGCTGTGGGTATAGACCAAACAGGTTGAGGGTGTTGCCAGTTGGACTTCGTCGAAACACAACACTACTGTTGAGTGAGATTATGTTAGTGTTCCTATTCCTGCCACATACTGGCTATGTAATTGGACCAATTACTTCAGATTCTAACCTTTCAAAATGTATTAAATAATATGAAGGTAAATGCTGTCAGGTGGAGATTCCCAAGCTACTGAAATCTCTAATAATACTCTGTGTGCCCACGGTGCTTGCAATTGGTGAGTTACAAGTGTTTGAGAGGTGGAAAATTATAATCATTCTTTCAAAGCTTCACGTACAGTATCGTTGTATTTTTACACCTGTATTTTATTTATTACCTTGTGGAAATTCAGAATAATTTGGCAGTAAAAAAAGTCAGGCATTGCTATTTTATAACCGTCTATTAACATACTTTTCAGGAATTGTCTCGACACTGGACATTTCCTTGCAAGAGCTTACGACCCTTGCAGACGTAAGTAACTGTTTTTCTCAGATAGTGCAGTACAATTGGGCCTTTGTGTAGGCACAATTCACACATTATATCGTTTATATTGTTTGACCTCAATTGAAATAACAACAAAAATAATCTTTAGAAAGCTTTAAGAAAATTCTAAAATTGAGTTTTTGATATCCTCTTTTTCTCGAAATTAGTTTCTAGAAATATCAAAAATAGGCATCATATTCTGGATATATGAATTACCAAGGTTATGCTGACTAAAGCAATGTCAACAGCGACATAAACATGTGGCAAAATTAGTAAAAACTTCTCTTTTATCATCATGTAGGCCTATAGTGACAACTGACATGGTAAAATAATATCTAAAAAAATATATATATTATTGGTCACGCATATTGTTCATACAAATGTTCTAGCTACTAGATGCTAATTCGTTTATCATTCGAATGGTAGGTTCACAGATATTGTTTGAATTTACACAGGGTGCAAATGGGGTCCATGGGGGCTATGGTCAACGTGCACACAGACATGTGGCTCTGGAATAAGGATACGATTGAGGACAAAATTCCAACCTGGAACCCTTAATGCATTTTGTCCTGGTAGCAATCACGACATTGAAGTGTGTAATTCAGAACCATGTTTAGGTAAGAGATATGTGTGAAACGTCTTGATGTCACCACTGTCACCTATGTGTATACAAAACTCCACTCTGACTTTACTTAAATTATTGTAAGAAAAGAGAAGTAATGCAATACACAACAGATATACAGTATTGTAATAGGACGATTGAAACTGTGATCAGAATATTGTAATTTGAGAATATAATGAAGAAAGAAATGCATTTGATGAACCCATGAATTTATACTATCGAATAGTTTATCTGAGAGTAATCATATCAAATTGTGTATCTTAATCATAATGTGTCTTAAATACATACATGTACATATACAGTTCTTGGGGGCTGGTCAAGCTGGGGTTCATGGACATCCTGTAGCATGTCATGTGGAGGTGGCTACACATTCAGATACAGGAGCTGCACCAATCCCAAACCAGGTTATTGGGCAGAAGACTGTCCTGAAGCTGATATAGAATCTGAAAACTGCAATATTCAAGATTGTGATGAGTGTCCAGCGCCTTATATACTGGGACCATCTACTTGTCCTAGGACATGCAAAGACCTAAGGAAGCACACTGCTTGCATAGAGGATGATGACTGTGATCACATATGTAGGTGAGTAATTTCGTGAACAGGAGACATCTTTTGACTTTTCTTTAAAAGAAATGGTTGGGACACCTATGGATTGTGGCAAAGTCGTTTCGCCGAGGCATCAGCTTTCTTCAACCTAGTATTAGCTCAGTGTGGTTTGCAATCAAAGATTGCACCTGGATGAAAATTTAACAAGTTTCTTGGTTACCTTATCAGTTATGGATGACTAAAGCATTTCAGTGGCTATGTACATGACTTAGATGTACATGATATTCATAGTCATTAGTTCTGGTTGCTTAATCAATGGATTTTACTGTTTTAAGGTGTCCCACTGGCAAAGTCATGGATGACAATGGAAAGTGTGTCCAACCAAAGGACTGTCCTTGTTACTACCATGGCAAATTGTATCCGAAAGGTGTTGTCGTCAGCGAGACTGGTTGTCGATGTTGGTAAGAATATATTGAAACATAATTTGAGATTATGAAACACTGTAAATACAAAGGCATCAGTATGAATAAAGTTCTTCACTCAAGGGGCGTTTACACTGTCACGGTTAGGCATGGAGAGTGAGTGTGGATGAACATTTTTTTACTCTTGGTCATCCTTGGCCATACATAATTCACTCACCGAGCGATGTACAGATTCTCGCGCTAATCCGTAGAATGATCCTGTTAGCACTAAAACATCTGTGACCATCCCTGGAGAGGGCAAAAATTTGTAACAAGTCAAAAAATTTGGCAGACATTTTACGAGTAAAATTGTTTACCTTTATACATGAATCACTTGGGAGTCAATCGGCGAGCGTTCTACATATGTTCTACTTACATCTGTGACAATTTGCAGCCACTCATGCTTACTCGTGGGTACGCAGGGGAAGTTGTCCATCCATGTATACTCGCCATCCATTTGTGGTCATTCTTGGACTGGTGTGGAATTCGTTCAGGACATCTGCCGACTGTCCACCCTGGCACTGTGCCCATCCATGCCCATCAGTAGCTCTCTCCTCATTCACTCTCGAACCACTCGCATGTGCGATCTACGAGTGCCTCACGGATGCCTCACAGATGCTTGGTGACAGACGTTCACTAAGCAATCGACAGACATCCAAGCGGTCGAAGGACGTTCGCGGAGCGGTTGACGGACATTCTTCGAACGCTTGTTGAAAGAATTTTTACATAATTGACAGAGCCACAAGTGAGCACATATAGCCTATTTTTGACATCCATGGTCACTCGTAGGTCTTACTCGTGACAGTGTGAACTAGGGTTTATGAATTTGACATTTAATTGTACTGTAGCATGAATGAATGTGTTATGTATGGCACATATTTCACCAATGCACAACATATGACCACCCTTAGTCACTTAACACTTTGTCAATTGAATATGATTAAACAAAGATGGCATTACCTTTAGCATTACATTTTGCAGTTACTGTGAATCAGGAGAGGTCAACTGCAGAAGCAGAGACCATTGTGACCAAAACTGTGGATACACACAATGGTCAAGCTGGTGTGAGTGCACTGTCACCTGTGGTGGGGGCATTCAAAGAAGGAGCAGGTACGTCTGTCTTCAAGTGCAACTGCTTTTCTTTTGTTTTTCTTTGCATAGGAGTAGATAAATTTGGTCTTACAGGTATATGTGCACCGACTTATAAAACACTGTATCAAATTAAAACACACACCGTAGTAGTACATACTTGATGATCTGTAAATGTATCTTAAAGTTCTTGTTGTTTTAAAAGTGGTTTTGTAAAGTTCAGATAGGTAATGCAAATCAAAGCAGGTGCTTAAGAGCCTGAACCAATTGATTGGTAACCCAGTTTTACCTTGGACTAAACAGGTTTTACACTGCAAGTAATTGGTGTGCCATCATTCTTTGTAGTAACAATGTAAGACATCTTGCCAATGGGATAATTAGACATGTGTTGAATCAATGTACGACACTATTATTGATTGGTAAATAAGACATACTCAAGTGGCAGGATAAGTTTTTTGGTACTTCTCGATTCGATTTCCAAACAATCAATTGTGCCAGGATTTTGTTGCCGAATATTGGTCGAATGTTACTGCTTTTCTTAATTACGAGCCAGGGCCAATGAATTAAACAACAGCTATTGTTGACATTAAAACCAGTATGAGATTTAAGATTATCTGAGATTAATATTCATAGTTGATTGCTAAATTGTGAAAATAATTGCATTGAGCCTGGAAAGGCTCTGCCCCTTTGGCTGGCTATCATCTCACCCCGCACTTTTAGAAATTCTCAGATCTGCCCAACCATAGGGCCCTTCAAGCAAATTGCATACGTCATATGTGTATACAACAAATAGCTGACGATCCTCAGTGGTCCCAGCCTCCATACGCACCCCTATTTTTGCCTGGCTTCTAATCAAGAAAATAGGGTAAGCCTACATCGATTCCATGAACTGTTCTATGTGATTTGCTTGGGTACCCAAACCAAGACATCGGCAAAATGTCCTCTTTCATTGTATGCCATTCATAATTTGATTCAAAAGCTTCTTTTTTTTGTGACACAGACAAGGAGACAATCCCCCAAGAACTGGCAAAGGAAAAGAATGCACAGAATCTTTGGTAGAAAGCAGGTCTTGCAATGAACATTGCTGTCCTACCTGCCAAGTGGTTGTCGATGGAAAGCCTATGTCGTATGCCCAGTACATCACAATAAATGAAACAGATTGTGAAACTTGGTAATTGTTTTTTGGTTCATTTTAGATTTATTTAACATTAATTGAAGAATTACGAAAGTTTTCTTAGAAAACGGAGAGTACCTGTATTTTCCTATTATTTATTTTTGCAGTTTTTGTTGGAAAAATGGTCATGTAAAGTGCAGTCCAAATGATCCAGGTAAAAAGGAACCACATAGAACAGGTTGTAGGGTGGTAGAACAGGTTGTACCAAGCTAGATATTTTATCTGTATTGTAATACATTTGGACATTGTCATCTTAATGCTCAATGTGGAACAAAAAATTAATGAATTAAGAATAATAACTTAATGTGGGTAAGGCCATATATATGTGTAATAACGACTTAATTATAAGTTTATGCTGATCTGAGCACGTTGTAGTAATGGTTAGAAAAGGGCCATGCATGGTGTGATTGATTTCTTAATCTTGAATAATAAACGGGGAGTGAAATCTTTCAGTCAATGGAGGTTGGTCATCTTGGTGTCAATGGAGTGAGTGTGACAAGTCATGTGGTGGGGGCAAGAGGTCAAGGACAAGGTCATGTGACAACCCTGAACCCAAGTGTGGTGGGGCTGCCTGTGTTGGGAATGACTTTGCAATCCAGTTGTGCAATACAGATCCTTGTAAAGGTAAGAAAACCATATCATTGGATTTGGAAAGAATGAGCCCTTGCAACCTGGCCAAGCCAAAGACCATTTTAAAGGCATAGATCTTAAAGGCATAGATCTTAAAGGCATAGATCTAATCGATCGCAGCCCATTTCGTTAGATTTTACAGAACAATTCATAGATTAAGAACAAATCGCAAGAGTGCGTCATTAGAATCCGGGCCAGTCAATGGCTGTATACTATATAGGACTCCCTTAACCAATGAGAGACCTGGATTCACATGATGTCATCTGATGTTTCGATTCAAACTCAATGAACTTTGCTATAACAAAGTAACCCAAATAATCTGCATGAATGATACAATAAACAGGGAATGGTTTCCAATAAGGAAGATTTTACTGCAAGAACATATATTTTCAAATGAATGACAAGTGAATTTCATTCTGAGACAAAATGTTCACCATATTAAAATTAGTTCTTAAAGATAATAGTTTACATTGAAGGTTTATCATTTTTTAATTTTCAAACCTGGTTTCAGACCTCTTTATATTACAGTAGATTTTCTAGATTGGAAACTAAACTCCGGAGGACGTCATGTGAATCCAGGTCTCCCATTGGCCAATGAGTCCTAGATTCATATGATGTTCTCTGACCTTCTCTGGACTTAAGTCTCCAATTCTATGAAATTTGCTGCAACGTGAACAAACTACATTTTGCCAAAAAGTTTTGAAACACTAACATTTCAGGCTGTCCTGCTCATGAGCAGTTCTACCAGTTGTACTGTGAACCAACCTGTGAGAGTTTCTAGACAGACCCATACAACTGCAAGACAAGGCTGATCAAGAATTGCTGTGGCTGTGCCCCTGGTTATCACAGGTGGCAGGGAACTTGTGTTGACCTTGAGTGGTGCTTCGCGTGTCGGTTCCCCAATGGAACTGTAAGTATGGATGACTTTATTCTGGCCATACCACTTAGTATAATCTTGATAAAAAGTTAGTAAATCGATCAAATGCTTGATGCAACTCTGCTTTGAAGCCACTTTGCTATTAATGCTACCAGACAAGAAGCTTCATCTCTATTAAAAGAAACCTTCAGTCTCTTTCACAGACTCACTTCTACTTTTTGTGGGGCGATAGCCCTTCAGGTCTGCGCAATCTTGGAAGGGAGGGGGGGGGGGGGGGCAACAATCCTGGTGGGGTAGCAAGATATTTGACAGTGGAAATCAGTTTATATTAACCTTAAGTCGCCAAGCCTTTTAAATCTGCGACCATATCTAGCTAGTCAGAGTCGGTCTTCTGGGCACCTGAGTACACATTTCATCTAACTATTAAATTCGCCAGCTAATGCCTGTGACAGAAAGCATCTGAAATAAATAAATTTGTTAGTAAATAATTACAGAAAACACCATCCTCTTGGTATGATGACACTGACTGCTGCATCTATAACGAATGTGACCATGGGAAAATCGTCACCAAAAACTTGAGGGAGGATTGCCAATGCCCAGCTGGTTTCCACCAGAGGCCAAGTGACACGAAGTGCTGTGATTGTCAAGAAGGTAAATTTTCTTAATTTCTTGCAATATTCTTGGAATTAGGCCTTCTGGTTTTTACCTGAAATGAGAAAACGTAAATATATTTAATGTCATTATTATTTTATGATAGCAGAGATGTACTTTGATGTCTTGTTTAATGTTTCTCTTTCAGTTGTTAATCTCAGGTGCATCCGACGCACAATCACAGAATATCTGACGTACATTCATTCATCAGGTTGTGAGTGTAAAAGTCTCTCTCCTATTGAATACAGCATTTGCAATGGAACTTGTCCTGGCTATCAGGTGATTACTACCCAAAAGGCTCCATGTTGTCCCCAGATAGCATTCCAAATCGGCCCAGCATCGTTTCCATAAAGGCCACTGTCGTTTTCAACCGCGTAATAACATCGCCGACATCGCGCCGACGTTGAAATAATTTGGAATGCTATCTAGGTCATACTTTGCTTGGTTATAAGGACAGTGAATTTTAAGTGTCACTGAAAGTGCCTACTTGTAGAGCATGAATGGTGAACAATTAACAAAAGCACTATAACAACTGGAGTTCAAACTAGACACTTTCATGAAAGTCGCTCGAAGTCGCTCGATTCCCAGATTTAATTCCAATCGGGACAACATCGGCATGACCTCAGCGATGTTGACTTACGATATTTTTCTGATGGCGCCCAATATAGAAACGATGTTGGCCTGACTAGGAATGCCATCTGGGTTATATACATAACGTACCTCAGCAATATGGCCACCTCAACATCAAAAAACAATTTTGGTTGAATTTGAATTATTTCCTGTGTATTACACATTGTGTGACTACAATTACATACCTGACCATAAATTTCAGTGTGGACCAACTACAGCAAGTGGCAATGTGTATGGGGGGTCCACAGCCTGTGCATGCTGTAGAGGAAGTGCAGAGAATCTCCTTGATGTCCATTTTGACTGTGAGGGCAAAACTGTGACCGGTCAGGTCATCAGCTTCCGAAGCTGCCATTGTGATGAGTTAAACTGTGGTATGTTATATGATAATTATTATACAGAAATTTTTAGAGTGCTTTATATATAAAATTACTCTAAAGCGCTGCACATTTGAAGGAATAAAATTATAATTAAAAATATATAAATAAATTTAAATATAAATAGATAAATGTTCTGTTTAATTTTTCGGAATCAGTTATATAAATTTCTTGGTTGTCTCTATCCTGTATTCAACTTGTCCTGAAACAAATGCGATTCTCCTTCTAATTCCATGAATTGACATATATGTTTTGTCTCTCTCTCTATTCCTTGAATTAAGATATGTTGGTCTCTCTCTATACTGTTAATATTGTATTTTGTTTTCCAGATGAGGAATGAAGTCGTCTTATCTATCTGCTACAAACTATGTGGTTTATTGGGAACTCTAATATAACTGCCTAAAACTGCTACAATGGAATAAGGGGTGTAATCTTTAATATTTGTTAAACAGCAATCTAAATGCACGGGCTGATAGATAGTATTCTCATATTTGTGGTTATGGGTTAAAATTGGAATGTTAATCAAACTGATAATGTCGAAAGTTAAATAAATAAATCCTGCTTGATTGACGATTTTGTTATCAATCTCAGGAAGGCTGTTTATTTTCTATCAATAATGTATGACGAACTCAAAAGGACTTAAACTCACAGGACATTACTAAACTAGGTCTAGTTTATGAAAGAATATAAAGTCCATAACGTGTGATGCACTAACACTTTGTGTGAATATTGCTCCAATAGGTTTTTTTGTTAAAGCTTAGCTGATTTGGAAAGATATTCAGTTATTTAAAAATAAAAAAGGACAAGTTTAAGGTAGTAATAAATTCACAGTTATGGAAGTATTATGCGGAGCACACATCGTGATGAGTGAAACCTTTCGTGCAGAACATATTGCTTGTCATTATCTCCTTTGATAATCATTTGAAAGATTCTTTTCATTATGTGATGTTGCCTTCATCAAATAGGATATACTTCCGTGATTCAAAATAATTACTACATAAAGGAAAGAAACATGAAACAGCAAAGACTAATTGCCGCATAAATAAATAAAATAAGGGTATGCATGAATCTGATATTGCCACTCTATATGTTTTATGGTAAACGTTCTTATGTAATGCGAACCTTCTTTTATATTGGGCTATTTTGCCAGTATTTGAATCACTCCATCAACTTCTATCTGTATCTCCTGAGTGGATCGCGTTTCAGAGCTGAGTTGAAGTCACTGTTCAAGTGCTGTTTCAAGCAAGATGTGAGTGCAGAGAACACAGTCACAGAAACAGTTACAGAAAACATCGCAGTGAACACTATTTCATCTGGCTGTAACTAATTTTGAAGACGCAGTATCGGTAAAAGGTGAAATTACAGTGGAAGCCCACAATTAAGTCCAAACGAAAATACTGACCAGTGTCTAGATATTGAATACTTAACAGTTTTTAGATGTGGTTTTGAATACAAGATGGTCTTACAATGGTTGGTCTTAAGTGTTGGGGGTCTGCTGGAATTGTCAATACTTCAGAGTGAACTGGAGAAAAATGTTTAAAGTATACTCAGTATAGAATTTTCTTAATGACACATCTGTTTTGTTGCATTATGTTATTATGTAATTAATATAATTGAACTTTTGTGATTTTTCGAACTGTATCTTAACCGGACATTTTATTAATAAATGATCTATATATAATGGCTTTTGTTGATTGTGATACATTCAGTGCGTCTGAGGTTATTATTTTGAATATTTTCTGAGTGGATTTAACCGCTCTTTATATAAATCAAATGATACTGTATATTCACAGAAATAAAGTGAGAAATAAAGACAGAAACTTGAAAGAAAGAGAATGAATGACAAGAAAACCAGTCGCCGCAGCACATCGTAACTGTTTGACATGTGGCGCCATCTATAACATACATTTCGGTAGGAATAAACTGTTTGATATTCTTTTGGCCTGTCTTAACTGTAACAAATAAAACAAATGCACGTGAGGGGTTGGTAAATGTTTTGTTTTTGATTGACATAGAATTTTCACACAAGATAAACAAACATTGATTTTTGCTGCTGGACAGAAGAGTCAATTATGCTTGAGAGGTGACCCAGGAACTAAGCAATTTTTGTTGATAATAATAGCGTGCGCTTTATGTATCACCACCTAGTTGTAAAAGTGATTTTTGGATCCTGGGTAATCCGGGATAAATTGTAAAATAGTAGATGAAAGCGATCCTAGCAAGGGAAGGCGATTAATTAATATTGGCACACCAGGTTGAAATGCCTGATACACTGTTCAAAGATGACGAGGTTGATTAGACAAACAAGGTGATTTTGACTAATTCAGACACACTTATTCCAAATCTTAACTCAGAATTTCTGTATCACGTCAGGAACTTGAAATTTGTATGTATGTCAAAAGTTTTAAATTCTGGTTTGCAACACTTCTCACTATGCTGCTTGTGTAAGTCAGTGATATAAAAAATTGGAATTCAAACTTATGGAAAACAAGAATAGTCAACCGACCCAAGAATTATAAATTGTGCTAAATTTATGTTCAGATGAGTTTGTACCACTATGGTTTTATTTCGGTGCCAAAAGTCAGAAGCTGCAACGCCCCTTTGTTACATTTGTAAAATTAATTGACAGGCGTCAATGGGCGTCAAAAAAAATATTTGTAAAATTAATTGACAGGCGTCAATGGGCGTCAAGATAAATATTTAGGACGCCGGGCGTTAAAATATATCAATTAGTCAATGCAATATACATATGTATAACAAAAATATACACAACATAATGCATTGTTCCAGGAGAAATAGTGCTCATTACTTCAAGTCTGTAATGGTTTTCTACCATTCCCAATACTGTTACTAATTGCCGTTTCGATAAAATATAGCAGTATCAATCATCTTTGAAGGGTTTGCTAATTATTACGATTTCATTAGACCCATTACTATATATTATTGCCCGATAAGTGCAGTTAAAATAGTTTCAATTAATTAGTTTAAAAAATCATTTATCAAGCATACTAAGTTGTCCATTCAGTATTATAGATATAATTCTATAGAATTCCATATTTTAAGATATTTCACTTTATATTGTCATTAATTTAATAATTTTGGCAGGAGCATAGCCAGTTTAAAGGGTTTCATAAAAGAGGGGGGGGGGGGTTGATTCAACAAATGAGAAAAAAGGGGGTTAGCATATTTGGGCAGTTTTACATTATTGTGGGAATTCAGGGCCCAATGGAAAGGGCTTCAGCTTCATGTCAACCTCTATTTTATCATCATTTGTATATAAAGTTCTGACCCCAGATCCCTCAGCCCCACAATGTTTTGTATTCACAAAATATCATTTGCTGTCATTTTTTGCATTGTTTTGCTTGTCAGACATTTGCCATTTGGTAGAGTTGTATTGCCAGTATCCATCTGCTCAGCCTTTATTGTTTGGTTCATATTGAACTAAGTGTTCTTTTCTCTGCCTTTTCCCAAAATGATATATTTCCATACAAAACAATATAATATAAAGTGAGTAATTACATGTGCATAAAAAGGAGCAAGTCTTTTTTGTTTTCATTCAGAATTTGATTTTTTTTATTCCATGAAATATTGATCAGTGACATATAGTTTCAAGTGCAAATAAAATTAAATCAATTATTGTGTCATATGGAAAGAAACATATATTGTCACCCTAATTCAATTTTGGCCTAAGTCTTAATGGTAGTTAACTAGTTATAGGCCATTTTTGCTCTAGTGATGATATGCAGCTGCATTAATTTTATAACATACAACTTTACATATTAGAATACAAATTAAAGCACCAAATTAAAGTTTTATGGCACTGCACAGTTGAAAGATAATTGCCATGATACATACAGAAGCAATTAATAAGAATACTCATTAAATAACTGAAACTTTTAATGTTGATTAACCAAATAAATAAACATAAGCGCAAATTGTTTGTGACCAACAATGAAGATTTGGTATTTACAATGAACAAGAAATATTTATGATACAATTAAACATATTGTATAAAAAATATAAGGAATAACAAATCCATCAAACATCTTGAATAGTGAACACATAAAACAACTCCCTCATGATATAACATATGATTTAAATTATAAATCTACAAGTGATTATACTTAATTTTATGTGGAAGATTATTATTATCAAGCATTGCACCATTGTACCCCCTAAACAATACTAAAGGATTTAAGACCATATGTTAAGGTATTGAACCTTGGCTGGGCTATTTCTTAAATCCTAATCATATAATGATAATCTGTCACCCTCTCCTCACGAATCCATATATGCAATACAAATACATAACAAATGATAACAAATGTAACATACAATGGCAGCATAAGCAAAATGAAATTCAAAAACATATCTGAGATTCAGAACTCGCTTTAGCATGTCTACAAGAAATAGCAAAAATTAAGAATTTGTTAAAATTAACTGCAACAATGAAATGATTAGCCAGATCAAAAAAAAGGCAATACAGACAGTTCAGTAATAGGATCACATGTATGTATGTAACATATAGAAGCTAATGTCAGTTACTTATGAAACCGTATGAATATATGCAGTTCAAAATCTTCTGTTGCACTCCAAGGCTCGCTCCTCATTAGCATTCATAGTTATAGCAACAAAATAATATACAAATTTCTAGAAATAAACTTCTCATACAGACACAGCACTATAATTGTAAATAGCCAGAGCATGGAACCAAGTCCCTATCTGTTGTCAACCTTTACAAAACCTAATAAAGTTGAAATATGAGTGTTGTTACATCACTTTATATAAATATATGGAACACATTATTTAACATTGTAACTTATTAGGTTTAAGTTTGTTGAGTAATGCTATAAATGTTCATTTGTAAAGTGAATTATGAAAAAACGAATGTACACTGTACCATTAATTGATATTTATTTTTCAAGTTCATACTTTTTATTCTTTTTGTTTTCTTTTTTGTATTGGTAAAGACAATATATGTCATTTTGGCATGAGGCCACCAGTATGTTATATACTTAAATGCATGGAGATAATTTTCTATACTTATTTCAAATTGTATTTTCATTTAACATAGTCATAATATCTTGAATCTAAAGCTTTGAAACAGTACTACATTTCTCGTTGCCAAATTACATGCCTTTAAACCAAGTGTTACACATGTAAAACATCAAATGATCTCATACCTTAACAGCATTCCTCACCTTGTGACATTTTACACATTTGCCCAACCTATAGCCTAACTGTATAAACATTAAATTATGGCCTAAAGTATGTGAAATCTCCTGAAGGTAAATTCATCATAATTATGTATCTGTTTATGTCCGTACTATTTACTGCACAAACATTTGACCAAGTCCATAACATAAATCTATAAATTATATAACTGTTTATGTTCGTGTGATTTACTGGTCAGCATACATTGGACCAAGCCCATAAACATTATATAACTGTTTCATGCTACTTACTGCACAAACATTTGACCTAACCCATAGCCTAACTGCTTAAACATTATATAACTGTTCATTCACTGACATTTGACCAAGCCCGTAGTCTAACTGCACAAACATTATATAATATATATTCTGTGCTATTTACTGCACAAACATTTGACCAAGCCCATAGCCTTGCTGCATAAACATTAAATAACTGTTTCATGCTACATACTGCACAAACATTGGACCTTACCCATAGCCTTGCTGCATAAACATTATATAACTGTTTCATGCTACTTACTGCACAAACATTGGACCTAACCCATAGCCTTGCTGCATAAACATTATATAACTGTTCATTCACTGCTATTTATCACACAAACAAGCCCATAACCTAAAAGGTATCAAAATTATATAACTGTTTAGATCTATGCTACTTACAGGACAAACAATTCACCAAACCAATAGCCTAGCTGCATAAGCATTATATAACTGTTCATTCTGTGCTATTTACTGCACAAATATTTGACCAAGCCCATAGAGTAAATGTATAAACATTATATTACTGTTTACGTCCATGCTTTTTACTGCACAAACATTTGACCAAGCCCATAGCCTTGCTGCATAAACATTAAATAACTGTTTCATGCTACTTACTGCACAAACATTTCACCAAACCCATAGCCTAGGTGTATATACTTTATATAACTGTTTCATGCTACTTACTGCACAAACATTGGACCTAACCCATAGTCTTGCTGCATAAACATTATATAACTTTCATGCTACTTACTGCACAAACATTGGACCTAACCCATAGCCTTGCTGCATAAACATTATATAACTGTTTCATGCTACTTACTGCACAAACATTGGACCTAACCCATAGCCTTGCTGCATAAACATTATATAACTGTTTCATGCTACTTACTGCACAAACATTGGACCTAACCCATAGCCTTGCTGCATAAACATTATATAACTGTTTCATGCTACTTACTGCACAAACATTGGACCTAACCCATAGCCTTGCTGCATAAACATTATATAACTGTTTCATGCTACTTACTGCACAAACATTGGACCTAACCCATAGCCTTGCTGCATAAACATTATATAACTGTTTCATGCTACATACTGCACAAACATTGGACCTAACCCATAGCCTTGCTGCATAAACATTATATAACTGTTTCATGCTACTTACTGCACAAACATTGGACCTAACCCATAGCCTTGCTGCATAAACATTATATAACTGTTTCATGCTACTTACTGCACAAACATTGGACCTAACCCATAGCCTTGCTGCATAAACATTATATAACTGTTTCATGCTACATACTGCACAAACATTGGACCTAACCCATATCCTTGCTGCATAAACATTATATAACTGTTTCATGCTACATACTGCACAAACATTGGACCTTACCCATAGCCTTGCTGCATAAACATTATATAACTGTTTCATGCTACTTACTGCACAAACATTGGACCTAACTCATAGCCTTGCTGCATAAACATTATATAACTGTTTCATGCTACATACTGCACAAACAATGGACCTTACCCATAGCCTTGCTGCATAAACATTATATAACTGTTTCATGCTACTTACTGCACAAACATTGGACCTAACTCATAGCCTTGCTGCATAAACATTATATAACTGTTTCATGCTACTTACTGCACAAACATTTGACCTAACCCATAGCCTTGGTGCATAAACATTATATAACTGTTTCATGCTACTTACTGCACAAACATTGGACCTAACCCATAGCCTTGCTGCATAAACATTATATAACTGTTTTATGCTACATACTGCACAAACATTGGACCTAACCCATAGCCTTGCTGCATAAACATTATATAACTGTTCCATGCTACATACTGCACAAACATTGGACCTAACCCATATCCTTGCTGCATAAACATTATATAACTGTTTCATGCTACATACTGCACAAACATTGGACCTTACCCATAGCCTTGCTGCATAAACATTATATAACTGTTTCATGCTACTTACTGCACAAACATTGGACCTAACTCATAGCCTTGCTGCATAAACATTATATAACTGTTTCATGCTACTTACTGCACAAACATTTGACCTAACTCATAGCCTTGCTGCATAAACATTATATAACTGTTTCATGCTACATACTGCACAAACAATGGACCTTACCCATAGCCTTGCTGCATAAACATTATATAACTGTTTCATGCTACTTACTGCACAAACATTGGACCTAACTCATAGCCTTGCTGCATAAACATTATATAACTGTTTCATGCTACTTACTGCACAAACATTTGACCTAACCCATAGCCTTGGTGCATAAACATTATATAACTGTTTCATGCTACTTACTGCACAAACATTGGACCTAACCCATAGCCTTGCTGCATAAACATTATATAACTGTTTTATGCTACATACTGCACAAACATTGGACCTAACCCATAGCCTTGCTGCATAAACATTATATAACTGTTCCATGCTACATACTGCACAAACATTGGACCTAACCCATATCCTTGCTGCATAAACATTATATAACTGTTTCATGCTACATACTGCACAAACATTGGACCTTACCCATAGCCTTGCTGCATAAACATTATATAACTGTTTCATGCTACTTACTGCACAAACATTGGACCTAACTCATAGCCTTGCTGCATAAACATTATATAACTGTTTCATGCTACTTACTGCACAAACATTTGACCTAACCCATAGCCTTGCTGCATAAACATTATATAACTGTTTCATGCTACTTACTGCACAAACATTGGACCTAACCCATAGCCTTGCTGCATAAACATTATATAACTGTTTTATGCTACATACTGCACAAACATTGGACCTAACCCATAGCCTTGCTGCATAAACATTATATAACTGTTTCATGCTACTTACTGCACAAACATTGGACCTAACCCATAGCCTTGCTTCATAAACATTATATAACTGTTTCATGCTACTTACAGCACAAACATTGGACCTAACCCATAGCCTTGCTGCATAAACATTATATAACTGTTTCATGCTACATACTGCACAAACAATGGACCTAACTCATAGCCTTGCTGCATAAACATTATATAACTGTTTCATGCTACTTACTGCACAAACATTGGACCTAACCCATAGCCTTGCTGCATAAACATTATATAACTGTTTCATGCTACTTACTGCACAAACATTGGACCTAACCCATAGCCTTGCTGCATAAACATTATATAACTGTTTCATGCTACTTACTGCACAAACATTGGACCTAACCCATAGCCTTGCTGCATAAACATTATATAACTGTTTCATGCTACTTACAGCACAAACATTGGACCTAACCCATAGCCTTGCTGCATAAACATTATATAACTGTTTCATGCTACATACTGCACAAACAATGGACCTAACTCATAGCCTTGCTGCATAAACATTATATAACTGTTTCATGCTACTTACTGCACAAACATTGGACCTAACTCATAGCCTTGCTGCATAAACATTATATAACTGTTTCATGCTACTTACTGCACAAACATTGGACCTAACCCATAGCCTTGCTGCATAAACATTATATAACTGTTTCATGCTACATACTGCACAAACATTGGACCTAACCCATAGCCTTGCTGCATAAACATTATATAACTGTTTCATGCTACATACTGCACAAACATTGGACCTTACCCATAGCCTTGCTGCATAAACATTATATAACTGTTTCATGCTACTTACTGCACAAACATTGGACCTAACCCATAGCCTTGCTGCATAAACATTATATAACTGTTTCATGCTACATACTGCACAAAGCATGTTATATAACTTTATGTCCATACTGCACAACATTTAACCAAACCAATTGCCTTACTGCATAAATATAATGAGCATCACAGGTGAAGGTGTTCATGTTTGTGTTATTGACTGCATAAACATCCGACTAACTTATTGGCTTATTGCATAGACATAAAATGTTTTATGTCTTTGCTACTTACTGAACAAACATTTGATCACACCTATTGCCTTACTGTACAAATACAACAATCTCAGGTGGAGCTGTTCATATCAATATATAAAAAGCCGAAATGAATAAATCTTGACAAAACAGAAATAATACAGATACATAACAAAAAAAAAAAAAAGGAAAGAATGTTCAAAAACTAACTTGCTGCAAGACCAGCATAAGGAAAAACAACTAAAGTACTGCACGAGCAAACAAATAATAAAATATCCTCTATACACAGCATACTAGAGAGCACACTAATATTTTGAAAAATTGTGAACCCATTTCCATGATTTCTAAGCAGGACATTTACATTGGAAAATATTAGATCAAGCACTTGACTATAACCAGACCAAGACTCACCGCGTAACCGAGCAGTTATCACGCGAAGTGCCACCGCAGGGTTTGCACAGGAAAGCCCTGGAATGATGTCACAGTTTAAATTTGAAATTGGATATTAGGAAAATGAGATCAAGCACTTGACTATAACCAGACCAAGACTCACCGCGTAACCGAGCAGTTATCACGCGAAGTGCCACCGCAAGGTTTGCACAGGAAAGCCCTGGAATGATGTCACAGTTTAAATTTGAAGTTGGATATGAGGAAAATGAGATCAAGCACTTGACAACAACCAGACCAAGACTCACCGCGTAACCGAGCAGTTATCACGCGAAGTGCCACCGCAAGGTTTGCACAGGAAAGCCCTGGAATGATGTCACAGTTTAAATTTGAACTTGGATATTAAGAAAATGAGATCAAGCACTTGACTATAACCAGACCAAGACTCACCGCGTAACCGAGCAGTTATCACGCGAAGTGCCACCGCAGGGTTTGCACAGGAAAGCCCTGGAATGATTTCACAGTTTAAATTTGAAGTTGGATATGAGGAAAATGAGATCAAGCACTTGACTATAACCAGACCAAGACTCACCGCGTAACCGAGCAGTTATCACGCGAAGTGCCACCGCAGGGTTTGCACAGGAAAGGCCTGGAATGATGTCACAGTTTAAATTTGAAGTTGGATATGAGGAAAATGAGATCAAGCACCTGACTATAACCAGACCAAGACTCACCGCGTAACCGAGCAGTTATCACGCGAAGTGCCACCGCAGGGTTTGCACAGGAAAGCCCTGGAATGATGTCAGAGTTTAAATTTGAAGTTGGATATTAAGAAAATGAGATCAAGCACTTGACTATAACCAGACCAAGACTCACCGCGTAACCGAGCAGTTATCACGCGAAGTGCCACCGCAGGGTTTGCACAGGAAAGCCCTGGAATGATGTCACAGTTTAAATTTGAAGTTGGATATGAGGAAAATGAGATCAAGCACTTGACTATAACCAGACCAAGGCTCACCGCGTAACCGAGCAGTTATCACGCGAAGTGCCACCGCAGGGTTTGCACAGGAAAGCCCTGGAATGATGTCACAGTTTAAATTTGAAGTTGGATATGAGGAAAATGAGATCAAGCACTTGACTATAACCAGACCAAGACTCACCGCGTAACCGAGCAGTTATCACGCGAAGTGCCACCGCAGGGTTTGCACAGGAAAGCCCTGGAATGATGTCACAGTTTAAATTTGAAGTTGGATATGAGGAAAATGAGATCAAGCACTTGACTATAACCAGACCAAGGCTCACCGCGTAACCGAGCAGTTATCACGCGAAGTGCCACCGCAGGGTTTGCACAGGAAAGCCCTGGAATGATGTCACAGTTTAAATTTGAAGTTGGATATGAGGAAAATGAGATCAAGCACTTGACTATAACCAGACCAAGACTCACCGCGTAACCGAGCAGTTATCACGCGAAGTGCCACCGCAGGGTTTGCACAGGAAAGCCCTGGAATGATGTCACAGTTTAAATTTGAAGTTGGATATGAGGAAAATGAGATCAAGCACTTGACTATAACCAGACCAAGGCTCACCGCGTAACCGAGCAGTTATCACGCGAAGTGCCACCGCAGGGTTTGCACAGGAAAGCCCTGGAATGATGTCACAGTTTAAATTTGAAGTTGGATATGAGGAAAATGAGATCAAGCACTTGACTATAACCAGACCAAGACTCACCGCGTAACCGAGCAGTTATCACGCGAAGTGCCACCGCAAGGTTTGCACAGGAAAGCCCTGGAATGATGTCAGTATGTACATGTTTGATGAGCTATTATGGAAATGAAATTGGGCAACCACTCTCATATAGCAATTGTAGCTATATCAATAATTTTGGAGACATTTTTGGATATTAATCTCATGAAGGTACAACAAATACAACCCTCGATGATTGTTTAAGAAGCTAGTTATGCAAATGCCAAAGAAAACATTAACACAACTTATAATAAACCGCACTCCTCGTACCAAAAAAAGAATTTCCATATCTAAAAGCAACAGCAACTACCACATGTCTAATAATACACCATAGCTGTGTCAGATCTGTTATCCTGCATGGTCGTGAAAATTGGGCTCTATCCAAAACCTCCCTTGCCATTTGAGAGGAATGACACAGTCATGTTGAATCCACTTGGTATACAACACCAAATCTGACCAGGTAATCACCACACACAGGAACTACAAGATAAGCTAAATTTAGCTAGCATAGAAGACCTCCTGAGACAGAAGCTAAGGTGATGTGGCCCTATTGAATATAGCACTGGGTCGATGAAAACCAATGCAGAAAAGTAAAAGTCACCCAAAATGCAGGAAATTGAAAGTCACCCAAAATACAAACCAAGATGCCTAAAAAAGACATGGAGGAAAAAACAGTAATTAATGAAAGGCATGTGTGGAGCATGACACAGCACCAAACAACTTCCAAATAATGTTCAGAATCATTTACATCAACTTCAATAAGAAAGAGAAGAAAGAAGATTGTAGATGTCATTGTAAGCTTTCCACAAACCTTTGGACAAATACTAAAACAAGCATGTACAATGCAATGCCATGGTCATTGCAGTTTGCATTTAAATCTGGCACCAGTTCACGTAAACCATCAGTTAACCTTGTATAATCTTGCAAATTCAAACCAAGTGATGGTCTTATAACATTTACAACACTATCATCATTGTTATCACCAGCTACATTCCCTTCAACTCCAAATTCAGCTAAATTGATATTGTGCACTGTACCGCCTAGTAATTCCCTAACATGTAAGTGATTAGAATTATACTGTCCCATCAAACCTGAAATATAAATTCGATAAGGACTTCTATAGTTCATAGTTCTAATACCATGGTGGTTGTAAGCTAGCTGAAATTCATGTAAAGCTGTGTTGAGTCTGGGCAGAAAAACATAATGAAGACAGAAACGATGAATTACACTAGCAGCAATCAATATCCCAATTTCCTCCATTTTATGAAACAAATCAATATAAAAGTTTGTACAAAAACACCTCAGGTCTCTCCACAGACGCTCTATTCTCTGATTGTGGACAGAAGGTCCTTTGAGCCAACTTCCTCTGCCTTGGCCACGTACAGACTCCATAATGTCACCAATGATTACGTTTTCAACTCCTCTGTCAGTTCTTATCCTGCTTGGTAAACCGTGCTTTCTTGCTGCATCCACGAATGTCACTGCCACAGTTTGTGCGTAGTTGTTGTCTGAGGCTTGTAGGAACGTTATAAATCGTGAGTAGCCATCAATGCCGCCATGAATAACAACTCCCCACCTGAAACAAATTTTATATGGTAAGGTAAACAGCCAACTGATTTGCCTAACATTTCCCCTACTTTAGTTAACTTTGGTTGACCGATTCAAGGTTACTGTGGGTGTCATGGTTACTATATATTATATATGCAATTTTACCTCATACCATAGCCATTTGGCAATGAAACGCAAAGTGGCCTAGATTATGTGGGTATCCTCTGAAGATTTTGCTGCAGTCCAGCCTATGTTTTTATTATATTTACTATTATCATGAAAAAGATAAATATAAAGATGAAATCTATGTCAAAGTGAAGTTTAAAAAATATAAAGTTCTTTAATTTAGATATGTGACTTGCATAATTTCACTCATTTGTTGATATGGAAGTATTTTTTTTTAGACATGGGTTTTTCTTAATTTGCCCTGGTTATGTACATGCTTTATGGTCATGAAACCGAAGAAAGGCATAACTGTACTATTTTATATATTCGGGCAAATGTTGTATGCATATATGTGCAGAAGTGAGCTATTTATGGTCCAAAAAAGGCCAAAATGTTTTGTTTGCATTTTGTAAGAAACATATTTACAAAAAAAGGAAATAATTGGGGGACAAAACATGATCATTTTCTTTTTCCCCACTATCTACAGGCACTCCACTAATTACTGCAAATGCCATTGAGCATTACACAATTTTATAAGTTCACACATCTAAACATAACCAATTGTCAGATCTGAGGCCAATATACATTGTTTAATAATCTCACATTTTGCAGCTCTGATTGGTCAGGTGATTTCAGGTATGTACCATTACAGTTAATGGATTCATTTTTTATCAATCCATGATGTATATAGAAATAAACATATAGAAATATGTGTCTTCCAAACAATATTCATTGTTTATTGTTTTTTTATGGTTTATTGAAAACGACCTCCTACCAAAGGCAAAATGTATGCTGTTATTGGGAAGATTTACGAATGTATAAGAATAATAAGATAAGGATAAATGCTAAATAAGTTAATTTCAAATTTTACATATGTGACATTAGTGTATGTCACATTCACCCCTGCAAGTTTAAATTGGTATTTTTTTTAATATATGACTTAAATAAAAAAAAAATGTAAAAATCGTATCTTTGAAAATGTCTGGGATGGTGTTCTTGATTTTTTAAACCTAATATCGTCAATGATCATATGCACTGATTTGCAAATTCATGCTTGACAGCAGGTGATCCTAAATTATTTCCTTTTCTAGTACATTATAACCGTTGGATTAATTTTATATTTTTTCTTATTAAATTGGTGAAGAAGTGCGGCAATAACGATTGCTGAAATTTATAATATAATTTTATTCATGCAGTGCCCATAGATCTTTGACTCGACGTACATTCAGCTTAGTTTTTTTTTTAAAAGGACAGGAGTATGTGAGTTACAGTTCTTTTAGTAATCATTCGCACAACTCTTTTTGGAACTTTTATTAATTTGTCTGCTTTATACGGAGCCCCTAAAAGGATATGTCAGTAAAAATAATGTATTTTTTTTTCCACTCTCGATCATTGCATTCCCTTGCTTAACTTTTTTTAGAGGGAATGCAAAAATACCATGAAATATCATGATAGAATGCGAAATATCGCGAGGGAATGCAAAATATTGAGAAGGAACACAATCATCACAAGGGAACACGATCATTGTGAGGGAATGCGTATAATTTTCATGAGGGAAAAAAATTTTCATGAGGGAATGTGAGGGAACACAAAATTGTGTTAGAGAACATGACTTTTAGTGAAGGAACACCATTTTTCGGTCTGCTTAGGGGCTCCGTAGCTTTCCATCCCCATATCATTAAAATTGATAAAGCATAGAATTCAGGTTCTGGTTTTTCTCAAATTTACGGGAAAACTGAAACTAACCTTATCAACTTATGATTTCCATCGATATGCCACAGGCTGCCAGGTGCTGAAAAATGACATGCATATCGCATTTTACTTTTTAAAGAAATAAAATAGACAAAATTTTCAACAATACTCATTAATGTATAGTGCAAAACATGTTACCTACCAGGCACCCAGTATGTACGTCTCGTGGTTACAGGATTCCATCTCCTACTTGTCCCTAAAGCATCCAGCCTCACTAGGCTTTGGTACACTCGTAAATGTCCATTTGGTATTATAATGCCTCGTGCCTCTAAATAACCAAGGACAGTTCCTGTGCCTGCCATGTCAGGCAGTCTTGATTTTATTTCAGCTACAAGTTCATCCAACTCGTCATCTGTTACTTCAGAGTATCTTCCCCTGCTGTCCATACCAAATTGCTCCACTCTTCTCCAAATGGTCCGAATACTTACTCCTGAAATGATAGCATGAGTCTTTAGTTAATAGCACTCATTTAGATAATAGTCAATACATTGCACATGTATCAAGGGGGACGGGGATTGACCGTCTCCTAATTATAGTATATTCCCCTCCTTAATTGATTAGAAAATTCTGATCTAATATAAATATCTGTTCAGTAAGTGCAAATCATGACTGCCCTGCAATTTTTGTATATAAAATAACTGGACAGTACATTGTTCACCCTCTTTATGTCTAAAGTGAAGTAAACCCACATATGCCCACGTAATCTTCACATAATCCTAGGGAAGCCGACGGAAGACTTTATGTGGCAGTTCCATCGCTTTCCAATGCCCTTTCCGGCTACGTGAGATCTATGCTTTAGGGTCTACGTATCAACCACAGAATTTCAGTCATTTTACAGCTATGTGAGATCCACCCTTTGGAGGTTAATTGACCCGAAGTTGATCAAGACATGAGACCAAACAACCGAGTTGCCGTTAATACGTACGAAGCACTTGTGACTGTTGGAGTCTTATTCTGCAAAGGGTATAATTTAATTCTCCTAACAGAAAAAAATATGCTTTGATATTCTCAACAGCAAATAAACTGGTTTATCCTACTAATTAGTAGTCTTGACCAGATGGCATCCTGAATTAGAGTTATGTAATTACACGGTTACCGGCTACTAGAACCTGCCGGTACAAAAGCACATTTGTACCTGTTGCTGTAAAGATGCTGAACAAACTCATGTAACTATAATGATGTGTATCAGGTTATATTAACTTTCACTACATTGAACGTGTAAGGCACAAACAAATTTTGTTTGAATGACCAAATGTCTTAGCTTATCTTAAATTTGAGAAAATTTAACAATCAATTTTGGCTTAAGTGTAAAATGTCTCACTGACATTGAAGGTTGAAAATTTTCTTTTTTCTTGACACATAAATCATACAATTTTACACTAATAAAATATATAATATACAAGTATATACAAAATAATTATAATACATTCAGTGTCAAGAGGAAAGAAACAGAGTTTTATAAAACTATTAAGTTGCTCCCATATACCACATAAAATAATAAAAAATTCTATATTAAATTACATATGACCTAATTATTGAATGATAATATAAATCTACTGACCGTTTAATAAGTCTGTGTTTTAAATTTGACAAAGGCTTTAACAAATGATGATATGTGATTTTTCAGTTTTTAGCCTATCTATTAAATACAATCATAAGTGCAGTGCTGTGCCCTCATATTGTTTCTTGTATAATTATCATGACCACTTATATTAAAATTAGGTTATTCACGCTGGTAATGACCCATTTGAGTATCTAAAAGAAATCTTTGATAAAGCCAAGTTTATTAGTACATCATTATTACTAATAAATTTCCCTTCTTGTAAAACTGGGATAATTTGCTGCTTGGACCAACATTGACATGACTTTGGACATACGCAAAATATATCAATAATTTGATCTGTGATGGAAGCATATTTTTTTGTATCATACTCCGGCTGTAATTTACAGCTATCACTTTTGTCAATACATGTTTAAGTTCCATTCTAGCGATTCATCTAAATGAATTCCTAAAAATTGAATTTATTCTACCCTCCCTATTGCTTTCCCACTTAGTTTTATAGTTCCATTATATATAATTCATTTTGGCTTGAATAGGATATATTTTGATTTATCAACATGAAGTGTCAGAGAATTGCTTTCAAACCAGCCACTTAAATTTTTCAAGTCAGCCTAAACGTTTTGAACTTTAAATTATTCCCTGATGCAAATACAATTGTATCGTCCACAAATGTCACACAGCTAAAAAATACTTCAAGCACTTTACCAGATCATTAACATACATGAGAGGTCCCAATACTGATCCCTGTGGGGTACCACATGACATAACATTCTAATCTGAAAGAACTCGTTCATAGTTAACTCTTAAACCATAACAGGAAATTACCACTTATACAATAAAATTAGATAGATAGGTAGGTAGATAGATAGATAGAGAGATAGGTAGAATGATAGATAGGTAGATAGATAGATGGATTTTTGTATTCGATCTTTTGTGTATCTCTATAAGATTGGATCTACCTGGAGAGTATATTTTTACAATATATCCGAGAAGGTCTTAATCTGCGGAAGCCTATTAGTGCCACACACATTATTTTCTCTCTAATCTGCGTTTTCTTAACAAATATAGTTAGAAACATGAACATAAGTACGGAATACTAAATCGGCAATATCTTAGTTAATATTTGATCTACAATTATGTGCAACCTATGTACAGACTCGTCTTGGGCAGGGCTATCCAATTATGTAAGTTAGAAAATATGTGTCGGCAAAAGCGGAAATAACTTTGTTTCCTTCCTAGTAGTATTTCTTGTAGTTGGGTTTATTATGTGATGCTGACTTTAATTGCACCATGCTACCATACTGCATTTAAATAATACCTTTGTTTAATTGCATAAGTATTAAATTTACAATTATAGGCCAAACATGGATGATATCAGGAAGGAGGACTTTAAAATAACTTTTCCCATCAATATAGGAGGGATCCAAGATAGATCAATAACTAGATAGATAGATAGATAGATAGATAGATATGGGAAATGCAGCCCTCTAAGGCAAGTTGTTGCCGCTATCGAAAGGGAAGGAAAGGAAAAGGAAGACTTGGGCCTGATAGAAAGAGCTGGGTTTAAGGACAAAGGTAATTAGGATGTCACATTGTGAAACAAAGTTATTCCCGCTTTTGCCGACATATACTTTGAGTGCCGTTGTCAAAGGTTATGCTGTATATAGACTTTTCTAACGTAGAGTAGCCTATTGAATAGCCCTGTCCAAGACGAGTCTTTAGATAGGTGGCACATAATTGTCGACTAAATATTAATAAAGATATGGCCGGTTTAGTAATTCTTTTAAACGATTTAGTTATTCCGTTTATACCATTTAGTAATTCCGTTTATACAATTTAGTATTCCGTTTATACAATTCAGTATTTTGTTCATACAATTTAGTATTTCGTCTATACAATTTACTACATCGTTTATACAATTAAAAAAAAATTTCTCATCACAAAATGAAAAGAAAAAAAGATACACTTCATCACTCAACTGCAGTCAAGTGTGTCTTGCACTGTATATATTCAAATGAAAACATATTCTATTTAGGCCTATTCGTATATTAATTTACCTATTTATTTATTGTAAACATGTCTTTGTGTGCCGTTGAAATTCTTCAGAAATTCATTGCAATTAATGCATAAAAGGTGAGGGTTAAATTAATGACAGAGCTAACCACTTCACTACTACATACGGATTGCAATTTTTTGTTCAGAATCTCGTCAATGAAAGAGGGATACATTGCACTTGTTAAATGCAATTTATTGGTAATTTGCCCTTGCCAGGCTATCCGTCATCCGGAAAATTCGCCCCCCTATATGTATCGCCAAAATACGGACTGCGGATGACGGATAACGGACGAAAAAACCTATTTATGGAAAGGCATTAATTAAAATCAAAAGGGATGCGTATCCTGTCCGTATACGGACATACGGATGAAGGATATACGGACAGAAAAAACGGACATATGGAAAGCCAGCTTTAATAAATTATAATTACTCTGGTAGGGTTTGTAAATTGTTGGGATAAAAGTATTACTTTAATAAAAAAAAAAAAAATCCTATTAGCATGCAAACTTACTTAAGGTAATCTCGATTTTGATCTATTCCAAAGATTACGCTTTTGTTTTCTGATTTTATTCTACTATACTTTCATATTTCTCCAAAAACTCATTTTCACTACGTTCCGAAATACCTTCAGCTAATTTGTATGAGACCCAAGTGGTCAAGGCTGTCAAATTAGCAGCAGGAATAAAATGAGCTTGCCCCACAAGCACAATGTATAATATTCACTTATTTGTAGTGGGAGAACAGTTTACCTTGTTCAGTATCACTTTTCATAGCTTCAAATAAGCTCTGTCTTTCATTTCTTTTGTAAACAAAACCCTCGTGGTTATGACCGTTCTAACGACATTTTTACCCTTTTTAGTTGAAGGCCTGACCTCATTGGTCAGGCCCAGTGATTGACCCCTTTATTCGTATTTCAATGCATACAAGTATCATGTTGTAGCTCATACCATATGATGGCAATGCATTTGTTTCCATGCTAATTCACCTTAAAGAAAATGCCATATATAGGCCGTAGATTGAAAATGCACAACAGCTGCGAACTATATGTGGTAAAATCGCACATTGCCGATCGGGTGACAGCAAGGGTGATTATTTATACCCCTTTGTGGTATCTCGATAAAAATTGCCTCGTACAACTTGGGAGGGGGGGGGGGGGGTCAGTATAAGAAATATGCTGCAATATAACTTTACAATGCACCATAGTGCATTAGAGCATACTTTTATTTCTCTAACCTTATACTAAACATATTGCAACAATTTCTCCTCATACTAATAACTTATTAAATGCTGTGTACATCAAGGCTCAATTCTTGGTCCACTGGTTTTCATTAAATTTGCAAATTATAGTGGAAGTTACAAAACAATTTAAACCATTACTCTACACATATGACACCACCCTTTTCACAAGTATAAATTTATATTCTGAAAACATTTCCGAAATCCTAAATCCAAAATTGTGATCGATATCTAACTGGCTAAAAAACAAAGCATAAGTTTTAATATTCCATACAACACAGAAAATTTCAGAGTGTATAGATGACCACAAAATTGAATTTGTGTGAATAAATTTAACGTCCTAGGTATTATTCTATGAACATTTAAAATGGACATTTCATGCAGAGTACCCAGGCAACTCATAACTGTCAAACTACCAGAAACAATTAGAGGGGCTATTATTATATTCACTCCTATGAATTGTGAAAACCGTTTTACCTTGTTTAGAATCGCTTTCATAGCTTCAATTTATGTCCAATGCAATGGAATTTTCCCTTTTTAAAGGGGAACTAACACCTTCAGCACTTTACCTCTCAGAAGTTAGCTTTGGTCCATTGGAACACATCCACGCTGTTCATAACTTAAATATATGCACTGGTACAGTAATATCCTGCATTTATTGGCCCTGTGTTGTGAACTACGGAGGCCGCCATATTTGACTGTCGCGGGTGTTTTGAAGTCGCCGGAAATACGTCACTGTTGTCCATTCTATATTGCATTGCAATTCAATGCTTCACCACTGACCAGCTTCAGAAACAGGTGTTAATTGCACTTGAGCCTTTGTTAATTGCATGCTAATAGACACTGTTCTCACTCAGTGTCAAATAAATTGCCATGAACAATTTGAGACAATTAATTATCCATGCATAACTGACAGCCTCTACACACTGCTACACCCTTTGATCTCATGCTGAGAACAAATTATTTAACTTAGGTCAATTGGCTATGTATTTATCTACACAACTGTTGAATTTTTGCATAACTGAGTAGGCCTAATGTGTATATTTTCACTATTTGTATGAAGTATATAAATCAATGAAACACTATATTCTAGTCATTTCAACCCTCATGGTGGCAACAACATACATATTTTTACAAGTTTTTAGGAGAGGCCTGTGATAAGTGCCAAGAATAACAAGTTTTCCCCAGGCAAAGGGATCTACCTATATAATAATTATTCCCCATCATACAGGTTTAAAATAAATAAATAATTGCAGTTCTAATTTGCACTATCTACTTCTATATTGTGCTAAGGCCTGTAAGGGTCTGCAAGTCAAAACGTCAGAAAACCGAAACACCCGATTCCTGAATCGTCTGAAAAATGTCCGAAACATCCGATTATTTTTTTTAAATTTTGGCTATGTACACATGAACTATTTTAACTTGAATTAAATATAATTTCCTATTCTTAACTATTCGGACACTTTTCGTACGTTTAGTGAATCGGACGTTATGGGTTTGGACGTTTCGGTTTTTGGACGTTTCGACTTGATACCAAAAATAACCTAACCATGTGTAGTTTGTTTTTTCATCGATTTATATATGGTAACTTATCAATGGTATTAAAAAGGAGCATTGAATTTAATTTACATTGATAACTTTGTTCGAATGTCATCCTTTTTTTTAATAACTGAGTAATTAATACTGCTTTGTAGTACCTACTGCTCCTGACAACTTGGATAAAAATAAAATAAAAATTAAATGGTAACAAAAGTTGAAAACCAAACATTTTCCCAATATCATTACAAGTTTAGCCATTTTTATATTCACTAAGATTACCAAATTACTTAAGACCAAGATGATGCCGATGTTAGCCCCACGGGTTTGTGCTAGTGTTAAATATTACTATTAGATAAGAATGAATGCAACTCAAATTAAGCATCCCCATTTGAACATACCCATGTTTTTTTCGGGAACAGAATGAAGTTATAGTTCATTTGAATAGTGTTTGCAGTCCATGTGCATACCCTAAATATAATTTTACCGAATTTAAATGTTATTTATTTTTTGACAATTTAAACTACATATATTATAAGAGGCATTCAGAGAATGGAAGCTTAACAAGTTTATGAATACAAATCACTTTATTGCAATCAGTATTTAATTGAAGTAAATTCTCAGTAATTGATGGAAGTACAATTAACAGCTGTGTTATCTGTTCCGGTTGGTCTTTAAATTGCAATGAATGAAATGGATTATAAACTGTACCAGAGTTGAGTTGTAGGGCTGACATGCCTTGTACATAAGTGACGTCACGGCTTTGCGTGCCGTGCACAATAATGGCGGCCCCCAGCGTTGTGCAAATTGCATTCTTGTATAAGCTAAAAATCACACTAAACTCATCTTTTGAACACATTTTTTCACTGCAATAGATTTTTTAATACCTAATTGATCTTTTAAAATTAACATACTAATTTCCTTTAGTTCCCCTTTAATTGAAGGCCTGACCTCATTGGCCAGGGGTAGTGGTCAGACCATGTCACGGCAGGATCAACTAATTTAAATATAATGTTTGAGTCTCTGCTGATTGGCTAGTTTTTGAGCCTGTGATGTAGAGCTAATTTCTAAGAAAATGTCATAACAGAAGTAAGCAAAAATTCCATTGCTAAATAATAGGATGTCGGCATATTAAAGTTTTCTTAAACTCTTTTGATAAAATATGCCTACCAGTCTTCAGAGAGCAGCAACTTGATACGAAACATGTCATGGTTGCATAATGAACAGCGCCCAATTCATAATCCTATTTATTTTAAAGCTCAATAATTTGATGCCGGCATATATGATTATGTCATTTGCCAAACTGAATCCAAACCAATCTTGTCTTATGTCTTGTTATTAGCTATATACATATCATAATAACAAATTAATAATGTCTTCTATACTAAGGTTGAATGTGGTAAAAAAAGGTGATCAATGTCAATTCCTATGTACAATGCCTTGATTTGTACTGATGTAATGTAATTCCACATTAAAAAAAAAAAGTAGGAAACAACACACAATAAATGTCAGGTGAGGGCTTGATATCATGTAGCCTTCACTACTTTCACTAGTACCTGATTATGATATTAAAATAGCTGTCATTTTTCATGTAATAGTTTACCCCCGTACGGATTACAAATGAAATGTGCAAATATCCTAATGAGATTAAAGGTCTTACCTAGCATCCTGGCCATGTCTGTCCAGGAAAATCCAAGTTGCTGGAACATCCGTAACTGTTCTTCCATGATATGTAATCGTGGTCGTCCCATTGAGCCATCTCTGATGGCAGGGGCCTTGTACTGACTGCTAGTGGCATCCACCATGGCTCTCAGCCGGTCTCTTGTTCGCCCCAGCACTCGGGCAACCCGTGTTAGCTCTCTTTGGAGATCGACATACTCCTCATTTTCAAAGTCATTTTCTGTGAATGAGCCCACAATCAGTTGAAGGCTTTGCAGAAAGTTGTCCAACCTCACAGCAGCATCTTCTGCCTCCAACATACTCCCTTCTGCTAGGATTATTTCTTCAGCATAATCCTCCAGTTGCTTGGCTTCTAATACAGCTGCACGAACTTCTGCCATGTCAGGCAACCCTGGAAATGAAGGAGAAGTCAACTGATTGATGCATGTCTTAATATCAATAATTTATATATATGGTATAAAACATGGGCTCGTTTACAGCAGCAGTTTTATCTTACAAAAACTAAATGAAAAGAAATAAGTGCAATGTCATATCTTCAATGAAGGCCATAGGGCAGATACCTCCCCCAACCCAATAAAGTTTATGCAATAAATTAGAATGATCTCAAATGCAAAAAGCTCGGTTAACATGGTTAATCAGGGGCCAGCCCCCAGTCATTGTCAGAGGCGTACCCAGCTATTATAAGTGTGGAGGACGCTCCATATCATTGTTTGACACACCTTTGGCCATTGCTTGAATAGTCATAATTCCTTGTACCCGTGGATACAGTCACTCCAGAACACTTGAATTGGCTTCACTAATGAAGTAAATGTATTGTTGTTGTTTTTTTACAAAATAAAGGAACCAGAGCATGTATACTGTAGAGTATACATATACATTAAAAAGCCTTAAATTTCAAGTTATGAATCACTGTGCATTTGTTCCCTTCCTGCATAATTTCCTGTGTGCTTTGTTTTCACACCCACGCAAAGTATCATCCTTCTGAGCTGGGGTAAATCTTTTGGCAAATGAAAATCTGAACAGTAATGTAAGGAATGTAAACATTGGGAAATTTTATCGGAGTCATATACTGATCTACATTGTATTAAGGCCTACTGTGTCCTGTCACTCCTCATAATGATGCTTTATTCATTATGCATAATGACGTCCAGGAGCGGATCCAAATCATGCCAGTTTTAGGATCCGCCCCCTGGAGCCTAGCTTCTTGGGTGTGCTACGCCTCTGACTGCTGTGATCTATGAGCCCTAATTATAATGATGGCGTCGTGGCCTAGTCATTGTCTAATTCGCACCTGCCAGGTCAGTGTACCCATGGAGTCTCTAGTGACTCCATGGTGTACCTGACCACAACTATCAACAACTGTGAGTATACTTGCTTTGGCAATCAGATTAATAATTCAGCCAGCATTATGAAATAGCCTGTATGCATTATGCTAATTTTGGTGCATTAGAAATATTTTATGAACCATTGTACATATATTATTGCACTGTTAATAAATGAATTATTTCATTGAATTCATGCTCTGTCTTTGCACACATGCCTTTCATATAACCAGAGGAATTAACTTAAATTACAAATAGGCACACCAATCATGTTACAAATGTATATATATATATCATACTTGTATAATTGCCCCATGCTAGTGAACCTTGCAGTGGTATGCATAGGACAACTCATGAAACTGACTTCGAATTACTCATACCACAAGTCTCTAATTGTGTGTATTGTCATGAAACCAACATCTGAAGTTAAAATATATATCTAAATAATCTAGCACAATTAACAATATGCTTCCTTGATCTGCAGTGAGGCAATTGGGTCACACAAGTGTCATAACTTGTAACATCTATAACAGTTAAAAAAATTTTCAGTATGCATAAACCGCTTGTGACAAAAGTGTGGAATAGTTTTGATCAAACTCTTAGCTAGTTCAAAAGGGCGGGGATGAAATCCATGTCATTGTTTGTGGTTGAATATTAACCCAGATGGTTTCATGTTGCATACAAATTTGTCTGCAGATCACAGTTAAAGACCCCCCATTTGGCCCATGCCATGAACTTCAAGCAGTAAGCAAAGATGAAAATAGTTACATATAGCCATATACCTTTTTGACTTACCTGTTAATTCAGAGATTTGCAGTAGTATTATGCACATAGTCACCAGCTTCATTGTGCATGTGGTTGTCTAGTTGATATAGCGCCAACGTAGAGACTGGTATTTCCAATTTTCCAGGTGCTAAAAATCAACTTGGTACACAGAGCAATATGACTGCTTGATAGCTCTTTACAACTTCAGCTTCAATCGGTGTGCGCATGAGCCTCAGACCTTTGACCAATCACAAGGTTTAAAAAGTCTAATCTATAGAATGTGACTACCCTTACCCTGACCTCAAAGCAATTGCGACAAATTTCCTGTGAATTGCTCCCCAATCCGTTCCACCAGTTGCTAGTTGGACACTTTTACAACCGAATCAAATTGCTTGTTTACAACACTCTTTCATCTATAACCAGATGGAATCGGCAAATTATCAAATTCACACAGGAAATAGATCTAATGCCACTGAAATTAGATAAAAGAAAAAAGAAACAAAACAAACAAGTTTTTCCTCTGAAAAGGAACCAGATACTACAGCTAAGAACCTTATAAAGGAGAATATATAAATACCCAAAATCCTTTGAAAGATACATTTGACAGCAGTGTATTACGTTTTCATATATATTTATATTAAACATTTGTTAAAATGTCATTGTATGTTGTTATAATCCAGAAGAAAGGTGTATTGAGCAATTTGACAACACAGTAGGCAAACTTCATTACAACAAATCCAGACCCAACTTATTAGGTAGTGTGGGGTAAACAAGTTGGTTAATAGCCTTATAACCCCCATTTGCAATTTTTGCTTATCAAACTCAAAGTGCTGTGGATGAGGGGGGGGGGGGGGCGGTTATCTACTTTGTGCTCACAAGTTTAAACATGGAGACAAACCTGGGTGATTTAACCTCATTATATTGAACTATATAGAATTTAAAAAAAATTCCTTTGTCCTATAGGCCTACAGGCCCACATGTGAAAAAAACTTGATCATTACATAAAAATAATAATACAGTATAACCTACAATTTAAGACCACCCCTTGCGCAAATTTAAATTGTCTTATTGGCCAGGCAGTCTTAATAGGCATACAGTGGTTGCTAATAAACAGGTCTAATAGAGAGGTTGACTTTAAAATGTTTGAGATGCTTTTCATAGAGGTGGTCATATCAGTGAAGTGGTCTTAATAGTGGGTTGATTTAAATAGATTGTTGATCCTAAAGCAGATGTATTTATACAATTGTATTGCCCATGCATTATAAATACATCTATCTATCTATCTCTCTATGGATCCATCTATATATCTATATACTTATCTATCTATCTATCTATCTATCTCTCTATGGATCTATCTATATATCTATATACTTATCTATCTATCTATCTATCTACATATCAAACTCTCTAACTATCTAACTACCTACCCTACCTAACTATCTACCTACCTACCTATCTATCTATCTATCTATCTATCTATCTATCTATCTCTATCTACCTATCTATATATCTATATATTTATCTATCTACCTATCTATTTTGAGGACATTCTTGAATCAAAGCTCAGTGCAAAATGTTGGACATCTATTACAGTTTTAGAGCGAGCATGGACAGTTGCATCCTCAGAACGACTTTTCAGACACATTGAAACATTTGATAAGACTGACATAGCCAAATAAACATCTGGGCAAAAACATTGTTTTCACCTTTTTTGACCATGTTTTGACCAAAGTTTGCCCCCCCCCCCCCCCGCACCGTAGCACCGCCACTGATTGTGAATAAATCAGAATCAGATCTGTTCTTTATTTGACCAAAAAAAAAGTTACGAGAAAATATTGATTGCACATGAAGGCCAATTTCACATTATGAAGTAACAAAAATACAGGAAAATATAATGAAATTAGATAGTCTAGAGTTAAGGCAAAATTATTTTTTGATTTTTTTTCTTCTTCTATTTTTACATTTAATTGTTTACATTATAGTTATACAGTCCTGCAGATGCTTAAGCTTAAAGTCAAAATGACTATAGATAGAATAATACATACAATACATAATACAAAATTAATTACAAATATAATGTTGCATGCATACGGAATACATTTTTCACAACTACCATCAAAATGATCAAAGGTGTCAGGGCATACTGCAGGGGGGGGGGGGGGTAACTTAAGTGCACATCAGAACAAACCCCCCCCCCCCCTCTCCTAGAGTGTTTCTTAGGCATGTATCTAGTAGAGGGATAAAGCATCATCTTATATTCCAACATTACCATACAATAGTTGTTTCAAAATAGTTTCCAGATATTATACTAAATTCTCTTACTTTTACTAAAGTACGTTTTTTATAGCTTGAAAAATACTTCATTCTATACTTTTCCACTATAATTTTAATATACATGTAATTATTACCTCAATATCAATGAACTCCATGTACTTTTCTATCTTGAATTGGTATATATGCTTCTTTTTGCAATGAACATACAAACACAAAAATCCATGCCGTACTCAGATATCATTCCAAATGTGGCCAGTGTCGTTTCCATATCATTGCCGACATAGAGCCGACGTCGATACGATTGGGAATGCTATCAGGGTATCGTCTCATCATCATGTTTGCTTTGGCACCTGGCCATGGTTTAGACATATAGCATTATATAGTAGTCAAACGAGATAGATAGATAGATAGATAGACAGATAGATAGATAGATAGATAGATAGACAGATAGCTAAGTAGCTAGACAGACAGACATAGATAGATAGATAGATAGAGTGATAGATAGACAGATAGAAAGATAGACAGATTGACAGATAGACAGATAGACAGACAGACAGACAGACTGATAGATGGATAGATAGACAGACAGCTAGACAGTTAGACAGACATGTAGGTAGGTAGGTAGATAGGTAGGTATGTAGATAGATAGATAGATAGATAGATAGACCGATAGATAGATAGATAGATAGATAGACCGATAGATATACAGATAGATGGATAGATAGAGTGATAGATAGATAGATTGTCTTATGAGAGGTGCATTAAACCCGGATCTAAAAGTAACTTGTCTTTGTTTAGGCTTGAACGAGCTAGTTTAACACATTTCGACACGTATTGCAGAAAAATCATCATCTTGCAGATAAAGTGTTAAGTTTGGCATTTCTGGCTTCTGGAGTTATTGCAGATTTGATATTTTGCTAGTGAACAAGACATTAGTTCCAACCTGAGTACTTTTATAGTATTTATACCATAACCTTCGTATTATTAGGCCTAGAAATTTGGTACAAGTATCTTTACAATCCCAGCAAAATAAATTGATTTTTGGAACTTGTTGCTGTTACAAGGACATCACTGATGATGTGGTATGCTCGCTGAAGTGCAGTTTTACAGCACCGAATATTGTTTTATTAATTTTGATCGAACTGTCCAATCTCTGCAATTGTTGTCTAGTTCATCCCAGATGCAAGTATGCACACCAAAATAATGTGGTGTACTTAAGACTGATTTTCCAAACCATTGTTAGATGAAATATTGGTTGCACCAATTGTATTTTTTTTCATTCTATATGTCTAACATATTTAGGGCTACAACTGTCATTGGTCATAATTTGGTACATACTCCCATGCAGCTTGTCAGGGGTGAATTTGGTAGGGGGTGGGCGTAACGGTGGCCAAGGTCCATGCTATATCCAATTAAATGCCAGCAGGGGGGGGGGGGGGGGGGTGAATTAGGCTGGAATTTGCATGTCGCGCTTATTTTAACAGTAGTGTTACAATTCCCTGGAGCATTTATCTTGACCAGACAACAATTGATCAGACAACTGCCATATTGAAATGGAGGAACAGCAACTACGTGACCGGTTTAAATGCGGTATTTGGTAAGTGTCTTTATTTAATTAAGCTACTATACGCATGTATTTTTTTGACAGGTATAATATATGGATCATTTCATTTCCAAATACAATTTTAGAGCGAGCATGGACAGTTCAGGGGTGAAAGAAACAGATAAGAACGATTGTAAAATAATTTATCAACTTTTAAAATACTTGACTATTTTATGAAAGCAATTAGTCCAGAATAATACAGAAACAGCATTATAGAAATGTAACTGTACAGAAAAGGGATAAACTTGGGGCGAACGAGGTGCAAACAAGTTTATTGCCCAGATGTTGGTCATTATAATATAGAATTTGGATATTAAACCATGGAGTCACTAGAGATTCCATGATTAAACCATGGAGACAAACTATTGTTGAATTTTGTAAATTCTTATAAAATACAACATAGTCATGAGCATTAACTTATAGCAAACAAAAGAAATGATGAAAAATTAAACTTACAATTAGATGTTTGTGAGTTTTTAAGCATTAACTTCCCAAAACGGCAAAATCGAACACTTTAACCTCATTATTTACCAGGCTACAATACTGGTAACTCTGTTGTTATACATTGGACTCCTCCCCCCCCCCCCGCCCCACGCTATTATACAAGACCGCAACATAGGCTACCCCTCAATAAACCCAAACGTTTTATAATGTACCATATGTAATTCCTACTTTGGTTTAAAGAAATATAATCAATTATTTGTACCAATTCCCACCTACTCATCTCAGCCAGTGACATCAGAGTTGCTGATGCAGGCTATGGATTCATGTGTAATGCATGCGCTGTATAGTAACTATTGTGTCTTATGAATTTAGGCCTATTTTCATATGATAATGTGAACATGTTCCAGCTGTAAACCAGTGTGACTTATGAGTGCATGCTGATCTATTGTCATGGTATCTGCCTCGATCAACCTTGCAAAACGTCTGTTAAGGTGCCTCATTTACATTTATATTGTTCACAATTCCTTGTGCAACTTATTTACACGAAAGGTGGGGTCTCTTACTTGCCTCAGCTTAGACAATAAGCACAAGGAAATTAAACTAAAAATCCAGCAAAAATTAATTCTGGGTATCATATAACGCATTGAACTGAAACTTACAGGCTGCGTGTCTATGTCGGTCATTAATTGCCAATAGGATGTTAACACACATCTTTCACTTATATAGTATACATAGTAGTAAAGTTCTGTAATAACACACCCAGTGCAGTGCTGTAGTGAGTCTCACAAAGTTGCGTAAATTATACCTATACACATAATAGAACATTCAGTACACATTCACATCTTTTCATATCCACTGTAACTTCATAACAGAAATGAAAAATTAAGTTTTGTAGACTAGGTAGAACATTCTATTATATTGTCTATATAGATACAGTATGCTGACAATAAATTCAAAGTATAGATATATAAATAGACATGTAGGAATGAATTCTTCAAGCATTTAATGAGTCAGCGTCTTTGAAGATGATGCAAATATCATATAAATGTTTGTAATGAAGATGGTGCATAAATTAGTAATTAGCATTGTGCCTGCTAAGCAATAGGTTTATGGTAGGCCTACCATGTTAACTCCCTGTTTATATGACTCAAAAATCCTGGTATTGTCGGGCAGGTGACTAAATTTGGGCATTTTTAAAATATCTAATTACATCCTTAATCACAACTCTCATATCTTAGCAAACACAAGTCATAGATACATTGTCTTTTCACTGGTCTTAATAATTAGACTTGGAAATTATCTTTCCTTTGGTGTCCATAATGTCGTTCTATATCCATATCTGATGGAGTTATTACACAATGGTTACTTAGGAGACATGAGAAATCTACACCCTCAAATGGCATTCCAATGTACATATCTTAATGTCTCACATGTAAACATAGTATATAAGTATAATGTAGTAAACATACATTATATAGTATAATGTGTTCTGTGTGGGCAGTCAGTGTGGGTTTTGCTGCAGTGCAGCCCTTGTATCTAGAATTACCCAGTTTAATTAAACAATAGTAATTTTTGTCTTTCAGCTTATATCTTCTGAATGAAGCCAGACAACTTCGATGCCAACACACGTTCTGCAGGGCATGCATTGAACCTTGGCTTGAAAGTAACAGCGTCTGTCCAGAGTGCAGGGATCCCACCAGACAGAGAGACATGTGCGAACCCCGGATAGTCAATGCAATGCTGGAAGGTGCCCAGTTCACCTGCCAAGGTGCTAGCTGCCCCTTCCAAGCAAATGGATTGACTATCCGGCAACATGAAGATGGTTGCGGATTAATAGAGACAGAATGCAAATATGGGTGCCAATTCAGTGGTGCCCGCTCGGATGTTCAACAACATGAAGGGGTGAATACTTAAATATTGAGAAAAAAAAACCTGTGTTGGGTTTTATAGAACAAGTATATTATATAAGTTTAACCAAATATATATTATAATGTATATGATAATCCATAAATTCCATACATAGTCTTTCCGAAAAAGTATTGTTTACTAGATTGTAGAAGTAATATTATATTGTTGCCAAATAAGATATATTCTCTCTCATATACAATTATTGACAGCAAATGTCGTAATGATATGTGTCAAGGGAAAAACAATTTACATACAGTAACATAAATATATATGGGTCAGCATATCTACAAAATGACAGTGGATTATGGCTTCATTATCAATTTTAGGTTAAATTAAAGATAAAGGTTCCAGTCAACATCTATTTATTGCATTTACAGTTATACTTTATGTCCAATCATCTATTTCAGTTGTGCGAAAATAAACCTGCTAAATGTGATATCTGTGGCCTGGATGATCAGCCTGTGTCTCACAGAAGACTCTGCAAGACCACTTGCCTATTTTGTGATGTCACCACGACAAGGTATGTGTACATCACCACATTTGTATAATGCACATTTCCATTGCAACTGCTATGAGTGACCACATCATTGAAGCTTCTGTCTATGTTCCAGGATGAAGGTGACCAGCCATATGTTAGAATGCAAAGGAAGGCCAGTCCAGTGCCCTGCATCTGGCTGCTACAAAGTGACAGTAATCAGCGATATGGGCCAGCACTTGATCCAAGCCAGTGATAGCCACATAAAAATGATTTTTCCGAATTTTTTTGAATGAGTTTTTCACTGACTGATCTATGTTATATATATATAAATAAATGCAGTAATTGCCATAACATTCGGTTACTTTTTTTATTTTCATCTGAGAGTATACACCCCCCCCCCCTCACAAATATATAGCTTTTTCAAATAGTAATGTTAATTTTTACCCTTTTGACTCTGTAATTTTTCTAGTGGGGGGGGGGGGTGACACATTTGGGCCACTGTTTTCATTCCCTCATAACTAGACAGGCTCCAAACGATAGCAGAGCCAGTTTGGTTTTGGAGGCTTTACAATCTTATAACGACGAAATGTGATGTTGTACTGAGGTCAGGTATGAATCCAGAGGTACGGATCCAGGATCTAGAACGGCTAATTTCTAAATTCGGCGATTTATGGAACATTTGAAGAATTATCCAGTTCCGTGCTTAATTAACCGGTTTTGCTTTAAAGCCTCATTAATGAGTGACTGAAAAACCCCCCTGAATCCTACAGTTTTGTATCATGGATAGTGTCAGGTGCAGTTCAAATGACTGCTTCATGAATGTATACATATGATGTTCACTCACTGACATCTATTCTAGAATGCTGCTTTTGCAAAATAGCAAGATAGTTGGGTTGGAGGGGGGGGGGGGGTAAGGGGGTACAATAGGGAATTAGCAAGGACACAATAGCACCCCCAATCTGACGTTGGTTCCACATGCTCATGTGGCATTATGCAACACCTTTGAATATGACCATGTAACTTATGTTTGAAGTGGACACCATTAATTTATATCACAGGGTTAATGATTTATATTTGTTAAATTCCCAACTGCCAAATTTTCATGTCACATTAATTGCTCTAATTGCTGCTAATTGTAGATTGATAGATAGATAGATGGATAGATGGATGGATAGATTGATAGATTGATAGATAGATAGACAAACAGATAGACAGAACTACCTAACTACAAGCCTTATCATCTCATCATTACGTGTGTCTCTGGCAGCTGGTCATATAAGCTGACTAAGCTTCAGACCCAGTAGAAATGAGTCATTAGATAGATAGATAGATAGATAGATAGGTAGATAGGTAGATAGGTAGATAGGTAGATAGGTAGATAGATAGATAACTATTACATCAGTATGTACGGTGGCTGAACCACACTGGATTAAAAAGGGGGAAATATCTTCATTGGTTCGCTGGTTTATGTTCAACCTCAGTAAAGCCGGAACCCCAGCCAAGGAAATATCAAGATCATGTTTGTTTACATTTGAGTTAGTCATAGTTGTATATTATCCAACACGCTTAAATATATGTAACACCAACAAATAGTAAATGAAACTGCAGACATTGATTAGTATTAAGGCAGGGCAGTTGAGCTAACCCGTAAGAACACCATGTTTCTTAGGAGCTTTTTTTGTGGAGGGGAGGCGGGGGGGGGGGGGGACTAGGTTTAATTTTCAAATCTGACTTTACTATATCATAAACATTGTGGTGGCTAAGGCTGACTTACTTCTTGGTTAAATGACATAATGAAGCCTCCCCCTCAGTCCTAGCTGCTTTAACATTAAACTCCAAGGTTCATCTTAGCTGAAAAAGTCACTTTTTTGGCAGAGGACACCAGAAGTCTCCACTATCAGGGTGGTTTGCAATCTACAAGTGGTGCTCACTGAAAGGTCAGCGTTGCCATAGCAACCATTCACAAAGTGATGAAACTTGAATGGAGAAGTTATGGAATTTTAAGGCTTTTTGAGTGGTGCTTGCTGAACTAATTGACCAAAACGTGGTCACATCATAAAACCATTGTCTTCAGTATAAAACATTAAAACAATGCCATATTTAAATCAGAAATGTATTTGTTCACTATTATATATTTCAATGAACTTAAAAGGGGATATCACGGGTTTTCTGATCAAGTGTTACATTATGGCAATCTTTTACCAGGCTTTGTCAGTAGAGCTCAGCTGCTCATTAGATCATATATACAGCTCTATAGCTCGGGATTTGTAAAGCATTATTTTAAAATTCTTTATGAGCAATTCAGGGGGGCAGGGGGAAATGTCCATCCCCTCCCCACTTTTTCTATTGTTACAGTAAATTATTAAATTAAGGATTCCCCCCCCCCCTACTTCTTTGCTGCAAACAAGGCTCATTCCAAACCTGACTTATCTTTCATATTTCGCTCAAATACTTTTCTTCTTTTTTAAACTTGCCCCATTGTAAAAGAAATGTAGACAATTGAGCAGCACATTCAAAATTAGAAGCTATAAATGACTCCCATACACAGGAATCCCGGAAACTTAAGAATTTCAGGCTAGGGGGATTTAGGGTCAAGACCCCCCTCCCTCCCCCAAGGCCTTAAAATTTAATGAAAAGATAGGCAATAATTACCTCCATAACCAAAGTTATAAATCATATTGTATTTATTCAAATTGTAATATTTCAATATTTATTCGCACAAATTGTTACACAACAGTTTTAATAAGTTTAAACCAAAATAAAGTATCAAGATCGCTGACTTATGAGACACGTTGTCTCAATAATGAGTGCCAATATGCACCTCATCATAATTAAACAATTAATCTATTAAAAATTGCTTCTAATTTAGATTTATATATCCATAGAGTCACCAATAGGGGTGGACCTGAACATTTTTAGCCCCCCTCCCCACCCCCTTGTTTACCCTGCTCTTTCTTGGCGGCCAATGCCCCCTGCCCCATCCTATTGGAAAGATATGGAAGATGAATATAGTTTTAGAAAGGTTAAAAATAGTAAAGGAAAAATAGTGCATGTTTTTTTTTAAATCCTACTGTAGTGCAAAATAATGTGTCAAATTTATAAAAAAGGAAACAAAAGTGTACGTCGGTCTACAATCGTCCTTAGCAGAGATAAAGTGTAAGTATATATAAATGCAAGTTGTCAATTATCAGCTGATTAATCTATACATGTCATGTTTGGTATCATTTGGTAGTAATTTTTATGACTAATCTAATGGTGATGTTAATTAATTAATATCTACATGTTCCACCAAGTTTGATAATTGACTACACCCTGCCAAACTCAATTAAAGGCCCATATGGTGCACAGCTGCAAACTTGTTATGCTTGGCTGATCACAAGGCCCGGCTCAAGTGGGAGGCACTCTCATGTAGAGTAGTACAGAATGGACCGAAAGGTTACTAATAAACCCAACTTTCTTACTCATTAAACTCTCTGCATGATAGATAGATATTTTATTATATATATATTTTTTTTTTTTTTTTGTAGAAACAGGTACAACAATTATTAGGAAGTAAAACATTTACATGATATTAATTATGTAACTATTGTAAATATGAACCCATCAGCATCGGCTGTAAAAGTGGCACCTTCAATAAAAAAGAAAGAAAATTATATCATGATTGAACAAAAATAATTATGCTACATGTATGTATTAAAACTTGAATTGAAAAAATAACAAAAATGTTATATAGCTGTTTCTATGTTCACAATAAGCTGGATATTGTTTAACTAGATGATCATAGTATATATTGCTAAATTTCAGTGTTTATGAACAACCATTCGACATAGCATTGGGATGATTTAAGAGAAAGGTACAGAGGATGTTTGATCTCAGATTTCACTTAGGTATTACAATTTTTGTAAAGTTTCAGTGATTATATTAGAGTAATCTTTAATAAATGAAAATTATGACATGCACATTGTTATTGATTAAGCTGAATGACAAGTGTTCTCTCAAATCCAAGTAGTACTAAGATTACGACAAACTAATAATAAGAATGCAACTAATCTAGGAGGACTGAAAATTACAATATATATATATATATATATATATTAGCACACTTATGTAGCACTCCATTTTCAGGTTCAGCACCCTTGGAGTTAGCATTATCATATAGTTATCTCAAATATATCCTTGATAAACCAGTGCAGTTTGACTACTTATTTCTATAACATGTATTTTGTGTGAGATGTAACAAATTAATATTCTTTATTTTTTATTGTATAGTGGGAGATACTAAAGCTTGGATTATCCAAGCTAAAAGTGTCATTCACATGGCTGTAGCTAACTATGAGGCCTGAGGCCCAGGCCTCCTCTGAACGCATTTTTCTTTAAGCATTGATCAAATCATACAGTTGAGATAAAATATGTGCATACAGAAGGGGGAAGGGTGAATTTTCATCGTTTTCAGTCTCAGGGTATAACTGGTCACCACTTTACAGATACAAATAATTATAAATCAGAAAAATAGTGTGGTCAAAAATTTAATACATTTCATTAATAATCAAAAATGTTTGGTGTTTGGAGATTTTATAGAGCATTATTTTTGCTTTTTATCACATCCATCCAGATGTGATGTCTATTTAAACTAGTCTTTTTTCCTATTATCTCCACAAATATTCCAATGAGCTTAGGGCTTTCAGATGACCACTCCAAAAGATTAATTATTTGGCACTGGTTATTCAGCCCGATTTCTTGACTGTGGGATTCAGATTCCCTTGCTACCTTTTTCATGATGCCATCAATGTGATACATTTAAACTGCTTCCTCCACCGTGGCAATGTTACCTTAGGGTTAAAAGCTTAACCAAAACCCCTCTTAATCAATTTTTGCATACTTTTATGTAACCAAACACATGGATTTTTATCTCATTACTCTTCCTTTCTTCATAAATGTCTGTAAACAGGGTGTGCAATTTAAAATGGTGTTTCTGCAATTACGCTTTCATTGCAGCTTGCTAGAAGTCAACTTTTTCTCAGATCAAAGTGTAAAGCAGGTAACCTTGTGTATTTGATGCGTATTAACCATGCAGGCCTATAATTTTGGCATGCAAACGCATCTTAATTCAGCATTTTTACATCAGGTATTATGTTATATGACTTTTTATACTAAGTCTAAAAATTTATCACATAACTGGTTTGAACAAAGCCAGATTATAACATTTCATACTTCCCATATATTGAGCAAAACTTTGAGTTTTGACATATCAGTGAAACAATATTTAAAGATGTATCCATTCTGCATTTCTTCAAAATTATTGACTTCATTTGACCCACAATGTATGTATTAGGTGAATAGGTCTCCTATAATGTATCAAGGAAAAACGTTATGGATGGGGATGACCTAATGCACTCATTATTTATCACCAAGGTTTGATTACTAGTTATGTTATTTCTAAGAAACATTAGTTGACATTTTTCTGCATTGGCTTTCAGGTAGTTTTCTTGGAACAATTCCATCGCTTTTAAGCAGTCCGCATCAAACTTTATCTTTAGTTTATTTATGTAAGAGCTAATGTTAGAAAGGGCATGCATAAAGGAGATTTGTTCATTCAAATGCATAAATGCAAAAAGTAGTTATGCTGAAAGCAAAAGTATATTTACTGATATGTGCTATTTTGCAGGATCATGGCGTTGTATGTCGTCTACAATCTGTTATCATTGAAATATTTCCTAAAGATTGGGGTAGGAAGCTAATCACATTCCACAGCATTCTCTATGTACTGCTTTCTATTTTAATTTAGGTTCTGAAATATTCTTTCAATAAATGGGTGCTGGGTGCCAAGTACAAATACCCGCTGAAATCACAAAGATAGGCCTATATACTTTGGAGATATATCAGCTTTTTCTATAGGCAATAAAAATAAGGGAAAATCGTCAGCATATTATACCCCCCCCCCCCCCCCCACCCATCTAAGCTACTGCACGTGTGGTCTTTAAGTAGCAGATCCTGCCAGCAAGCGAGGGGGAGGGGGGGGGGAGCACAACTCGAGTGACTTTTTGGCGAATCAATCAATCAATCAATCAATAAATCTATCAGTCTATCTATCTATCTATTTATCTATCTATGCAAAACATAAACATGTGTATTATAGCATAACCTCATCCCTATCATTTTTTAAGATAAAACTGATCTTGAAAGAAGTGAACAGAAACATTGAGTCACAAGAGAGACTCCATGGAATGACAGTGACCACGAATGACCGGAGATTTATTGCCACTGACTGGAAAAACATCTCTCACGATTAGCAATGCCTGTTTATGAGTTTTTACGGTCTTCAGCTTGTGGAAAATTGCCCATTAACAAGGTGGTGATAGATGTTATCTTAATGGCCACACATTTCTTC